>OX454526.1:240439429-241920867 GCA_949715645.1 Portevinia maculata | reverse complement strand
AAACAAAAAAAATTTGGTGTGACACTGCAATTTACTTTACTTTGCGTGCCAATATCAGTACCTACATGATCAATATGCACGACACAATTAATAATGATCAACGAAAGCATAATGAGCAAATAGGGTTTAAATCTAAAACCGTACACCTTTTGGTATAGTACCAAAACAGTTGGCCATTCTACTGCGCAGGTCTCTTAAAATGTGTTTTACAATCTCTTAAATTGCAAAAACAAGCATAAAGAGACGAAAATGGGCGGAGCCATAATAAAAAACGACGTATACCCTGCCTTGTGTTCAAGATCGCTGTCGCGATCTCACTGAGGGTGGTTTCTTCATTTTCCTTCTTTTATACTGAAATTAGGAGCGGAGGAAAAATATAGACCATTATATGTCAACTTTACTTGGAGGCAAATATATTGTTTCGTTTTTTGTCTTGTCGGTTCTTTGTAGGAGTATGATGTGATCACGGTCGGATAGATTAAGCAAAACATTGCACATGAATTGATTGTGTGACTGTGTCTGTATGAAGGTGTACGGTTTTAGATTTAAACCCTATTTGCTCATTATGCTTTCGTTGATCATTATTAATTGTGTCGTGCATATTGATCATGTAGGTACTGATATTGGCACGCAAAGTAAAGTAAATTGCAGTGTCACACCAAATTTTTTTTGTTTATATCATTGAATTTGGGCGAGGTAGGTAAATTTAATAAAAAATTTACAATTTGGGAATTTTTTGGAAACGTAAACGATTTTATGCCCAATAACAATAGGCACGATTTTCTGTCACAAAAAAGAGGATGGGGTATTAAACGGTTCGTTAAAGACAAAATGGTGAACGTTCTTGATTCTTCAATAATTTTTTTTAAGAAATGCAGTTTTTAAAACTTATTGAACTACCCACCACTTTTAAATTTGTAACCTTGATTAAAAGTGTAAATTATAGCGAGATAAAATTGACGATGAATTGCAAATATAAAACAGATTTACAGCGAGCAGCAAAACAAAACACCAGTATACCAAATGGGTGGTTCGGTTTGGTTTGAATTAAGAAGTAAAAACACACACGTTTTAGTACTAAGATAAAAATATTTATTGATTTTGCTACCTATATATGAAATAGTAAATATTAATGTATATTAAATTGAATTCGAAGAACTGTCAGTTTCATAATCGGTTGAAGAATCATCTCCTGGATTGATAATTATTGCATCCGACATTGTGTCCCAAATCTGCTCGTGTGAAAAGTATTCCTCCTCTGTCCTTATAATTTTTTCACAAACTTTGCGCCAATCTTCAACTGTTATTTTTGAAAATTCTTCTTCAGCTAGTTTCTGAACATCCGATAATCTAAACGTTGTATTTCGGCTTCCGACTCTTCCCTTGACTGTTGCCCAGATCTTTTCAATAGGGTTGAGATCTGGATGATAGGGTGGCAATCGTAGTACTTCGTGTCCCGCGCCGTGAATCATATCGTCAATCTCATGCTTGGGGTGGTGATTAGTCCGATGTCGCTTTATAAGGTCATAAAGTTCGACTTTGAGCATTTTTGAAGAATGCGGTATATTGTTGACGGAAAGCCATTCTAACATCTCCGATTTAACGGAAGCAGAAGTGATTTGCTTGTGTTCCCATTTGTTGTGATATGATGCATTGTCCATTACAATAACCGATGGTTCCTCTAGGTTATTTAAAACTTGATCCTTCATCCATTTGGAGAAATTTTCAAAATTCATCTCATCGTGATAATCTCCTGTTTTCGACCCAGATTTAAATAAAAGCAAGGCATTATTCACGAAGCCCTTCGCTCCACCTGCATGCGCCATTATCAGCCTTTGGCCTTTTGAAATTGGCGACTTTAAACCTTGACTGGTGCCGTCAGTCCATGCCCTTGGCCTTGTGTGAGAGCTGTGAATATAGCTCTCGTCCAAATAAATAATCTCATATCCTTCTGACCTGTACTCCCGCACCTTCCTCAGATATTTCACTCGTAAAAGTTTGATTTCATTTCTTTCGCAAAGAAATTTACGGTTGTTCTCCGTTTTCCTATAAGAAAATCCATTTCTTTTTAAAATCCTATGTAGCGACATATTGCTTAGGTTCAGCTCCAAATCTTCCTGCACCCGTTGTCTTAACATTTTTAATGTTATCATCATTTTTTCTTCAATGTGGAAGTTGTATATAATTCGCCGAACAGCTGTGATACCAAATTCGTCCAATCCAGTTTTCCATTTTGTATGTGGTACTCTTTTAGTTGGAGATTCAATAGCGCCTTTCTTCTCATATTCTTTAATTATCCTTCTTATTGTTCGGGCCGAAACTCCCGTAAACTCCTCTGTCTGTGAATTTGCGTATGTGATGGGATTATCTATACATAAATTCCTAGCTTTTTCAATTTTTTTGTAATATATCCTAACAACGATCTTACGTCCTAGACTTCCTATTGGTTTTCCTTTTCTTGAAAGATCCATGACAATTTATTTTATTTTAATAAACTTATGTCCTAGCAATGCTTTTGTTTTCGTGAAAGTGAATTCCAAATAGGAAATCCATAATATATATGCGTTATCTTAAAATAAAAAACTCTAAAAACCAAGCAACAAATTTATTCCGTGCCCCTACAGGTAACCAAATGCAAACACTAATCATGTCGTAAAACTTTTACACTTAAGTCAAACAGGTAAAATCAAACATCATAAAATTTATGCTAACCAAGCACACCACCCATACAGGTACCTAGCGCTAAACCACGAAATGTTCAACCATAAAAAGGGTTGGGAACCCTTTCAAATACAATCGGACTTCTAGGTAGAAATGTATAAAAGTCGACCTCATAATAAAAAATTAAGTTTATTTAGATATTCAACAGCATTTTAGTTCTAAGCACTGTAAAGTTGGGTTACGCATTGTAAATTACAGGCAAAAACGCTTAGTGATTAAATCTCTTTCGCGTCATTTTTGTTCTCTTAAATCCTCTCTCTGCGCAATCGACCGTTGGCCAACTGTTTTGGTACGGACTATACGCACTATACAAGCTTTAGATCTTAAAAACTAAGTACAAAACTTACAACTAGGACTTAAAAACTAATACTTAAAAGTAATTAGCTGGATTGTAAGGGGTCGAGGAGGGCAGATTTGAGGGAAGTAGTGCAGTGATTAAAATCAAAGAGGATGTGGTTAGAATTGACCTTCTGCAACATACGGGATATCGGCTCGTTGAAGCCGTACGACGTGCGACGGGTGGAAAGGTAGAAAAGAGGAGGGGATCTTAAATTGCGAGGGTTGGTCTTAAAGGCAATATAATTTAAAAGATAGGAACAAATAATGGAGCCAGTGAGAAGACGATGTATAAACAGAATGTCAGCGACATCTCTTCTTTTTTCAAGGGTCTGAAGGTTTATTAAATTAAGGCTTTCGTGATATGGTGGTAGGATAAGGTGATTATTCCACGGTAGCCAACGAAAGCAAAACGGAGAAATCGACGTTGAATGCTTTGTTCTTGTAATGTGGACCCGGTAATATGGTGCCCACACTTAGCTTTATTGATTATTTCGTCAATATGCGACTGAAAGTTCTCTGTCACACAGAACACCTAGGTCGCGAATGGTTAGAACGGTAACAATGGGTTGGTTGTTCAAAAAGTAACGTCTGGGGGGAGACTGAATCCGCTTACATGAAAAAGTAAGAAATTCAAATTAAGCAATATTCAGCTCCATAAAGTTTTTTTGACACCAGACCGAAAAACTATTGAGGTCTTGTTGAAAAAAATCAGAGTCGTGTGGAGAATAAATGATTTTAAAGAACTTAGCGTCACTGACATAGAGCCAGATGGAGGAGAACTTAATGACATTGTCAATATCATTTATAGCCAGAATAAAAATCGAAGGTCCAAGGTGGCTACCTTGGGGAACACCAGAGGTGGCCTTAAAAGGCAAACAGAGAACAAAGCAAAACCGAACATTATAAGATCGGTTCGTAAGGTAAGAAGAAAATCAATTCAATAGTAGGGGATCGAAACCAAGGAAGGAGAATTTGAAAAGAATTAATCGATGAGATATTTTGTCAAAGGCCTTACTGAAGTCAGTAGTGATTAAATCCGCTTCATTGCCACTTTCTAATGCAGAAAGTGTAACGGAGACAAAGTCAACCAGGTTGGTGGTTGTGGATCTACCCTTGAGGAAACCATGCTGGAAGGGGGAAATAAGAGACATGCACTGAAAGGATAATGAATCGTGCATCATACTTTCAAAAACCTTGGGTAAATGTGAGACCTTGGCAAAAGGTCGATAGTTAGATACGTCATTCTTTGGTCCTTTTTTGTGAACTGGTGAAATGAAGGACGTTTTCCAGATTTTAGGAAATTTCCCAAGAGATAAGGAATGTTTAAAGAGATTAGCCATGAAAGGCGAAAGAATCGCAGATCGCTTTTTAAGAAAAATTGAGATAAAGAAGTCTGTCGCACACCATGGAATGGTCAAAGGTGGGTAAAATGAATGGGCCAACAGTAAAGTTTTTTTCAGATAACGGAAGTTAGAGTGATCCGGTTCTGGGCAGTCGTCAGTGATGGACTGCTTGAACACGGTTGCAAAAGAGTTTGCGATTACACATGGGTCCGTCGAGGACTCGCCTTTAAACAAGAGTGAGGAGGGATATCCAAAAATCCCTACCATGTAAAATTATTTATCAAATTACTAATTTAAATATATATATTTTTTTTATATTTTGAAAAATTACTTCACAGCGACGCGTTTACTTAAATTTGTAATTATTCAATGACACATGTACTATGTACCTACATATTAATATATATTTGTTTGCTTCCTGTTGGGAAACCGCTGGTTTCGAGATGCGAATCGCTGACTCATCAAATATGCTTCAGTTGCATATCCATTAGATGCAATGAGCGCTCATGCATTAAGATTCCAACGAACTGATACTTTGGGAAAATTTCGGTTCTTAAAAGGACGCAGCCATTTCCAGGTGACTGGCTGTTCTGATCTTGGAATGTGGATCAGATGTTCGGTGTTAACCTAAATGATGACGAATAGCAATATATAAATCAAAAATACCACTCAGTATTAAAATGCATATAAAATTATCAAAATTCGTAACAGCTTCGCTCCTCATTGGCATATTAGTAACTCCAACCCCCCTTTTGAATTTCCGGCTTAGAGTTTCGTTCTTCGAATCGCATTATCACGACTCAAAATAATTCTCACTAAATCGCCCAACGTGCAACGGTATGGCAGTCTGATTTCAACGCAGTAATTGGCACCAACCGTTTGACAAAGGATTTCATCTTTCACATAATACGCAGGATAACATATTTTGCCTCTTGCTGTTTAGATTTAACTTCATAACATTTTGTTTTGTCCAATTACTTCATTTCTTTAAATCTGCTGCAAGTTATTGTTATAGGAAATGAGCCAGAAAACAAGCAATATTTTAAAATTTCAATCTTCTAGAGAATTCCAATAAAGTAAGCAATTTCAAGTATTGCTTCAACAATTAAGAGATTTATGTATCCCTAAACGAAAATCGCCTTTCTGCTGCTCACTGTGAGAGGGCATGGTGGTACCAAACTTCAAAGCGAGGTTTCGGAAATTAAATATTTTTCCAATTATTTTCTTATTTTCATTTTCGTTAATAAGCAAAAAGTATAGATAGGTATGTACGAAGCTTACTGTTTTTATATTTATTTTCATCAAAACACTTTCTATTTTAAAGGAGCTCGTTGTCATATCGGTAATTAAAACCATTGCATATACATGTACCTATATATACATATTAGGGTGGTCCTTATTTTTCGACTTTTGAATTATCCCCGGGCCACTTTCCCATTTGATTATATACCTCTAAATATGAAATATACGTTTTTTTTTGTTTTTTTTTTTGTTAAGATTTAGGGGTTGCTACCAGCTGTCAAAATTTTTACAAAAAGCCCTCGCCTCGACCCCTCTTCTGTACCGATGCGTCGAGATTTAGCCCGCCCAGCACTTCAGTTCTTATAAGTTATTTACGAAAGCGCACGCGTTTAATTTGTAAAAGTCATAGTAACGTGTTTCAACGTGTTGCAATGGCGTCTAAAAGTAGCGGACTCAGTAAAGCGACTACAAATCAAAGTAGGGTATGGCTTATCGGTCAATTATTATCCGAATTAAGAAAATCAACATTGCCATACATCTTTGAAGATTTTGTAATATTTTTTATGTCCTGAAAATAAAAATACAGATTTTGAGTTTATTTTTAAAATTCAAACCTTGGTAGCGACCCCTAAATGTCATTTAAAAAATTTCCAAAAAATCCTGAAATAGTTTCTTATGGTATATAATCAAACTACGTGGTGCCCCGCGAAATTAAAGAAAACTATTTTTTTTTCTTAGCAATAAGGACCACCCTAATACATATACAATCTAGACTTTAATGGAGAAACCTTTCCACTGTCATCTGCTCAGATTAGTCCTGTCCATGTCTCACATTTTGATCATCTTTAAAAGTCGATTCTTTGATGGCCGTTATTCATCCAGATCACTTTGAATAAAGTTATTATTATTATTTTTTTTATTATTTTATTAATTTGATTTTGAAGGCTTACACATTAAGATACATTATCTTTTAAAGAAGTGATAAGCTTATTATAAATATAACAGAATTGATGGAATTGATGAAAGCTACCATTAAACAACACAAATACGACTTAAAATATAAATTAAAATGTATATATATACGGCCAAATGAAATATAACAAAATAATAAGGGCAACTGTGTTTTCAGTTTGAAAAAATAAATTGAAAGATATTAAAGTATAAACGGCCAATAAAAAATAGCCAATTCGGGAAAATGAACGTTATACCTACAATTTATATAAACAAAATTAACGGAATTTTATAAAATTTAATAAAATTTAATATTTAATAAGCGGACAAGTAAGATTTTAATTCCGTTAGAAATCTCTTTTTCAGTCTTATTTCTCTGATATGGCGAGGGAGGGAGTTCCAGAGAGTTGTTGTCTTAACATATGAAGGTACTTTTGGGGATAGGAGCGTACAAGCATCGTTCGACGTATAGTGAAAGAGACTCTCTGGCAAAGGAGTTTTAAGGAGTTTTATCATAGCCAAAGTAAAGCATTGCGATGTTATAACGAAATAGGGATAGATGCACTCTTGAATGTTATCTTGACATCATTTTACTTGCATTGTGACGTTTAACGCAACTAATATATTCCACAACGAGGTGCTAGATGCAGCACTAAAAGTTACACCAACGTAACCCAGATACCGCGGGTATTGCTGCTGGTACTGTGGCGGTATCATATGATGTGGATGGTTATTAGTATGAACGCATTCATCAGTTCGTGACTTTGGGTAAATTATGAAACGCGGTGTGGTGTATGTGGTTTGTTAAGACTCTTCTTTTTCTTCTCCGGATTTTGTCAAGCACACGACAAACGAGCTACAAAATTGCTCTGCTTGAAAATTTATAAGTTTCTACACCCAACCATCACCCATCCGCGATAGCAATAGGAACTCATTATTTTTAAAGAATATATGGCTCTTTACTGTGGGAACAGCGACTGGCAGTATCCCATGTTTATAATTCGCTAAATAAATGGTAAAAAAAGTTTATTTTAAGTTGATGAGCTAGTCGGAAACATAAAACTGTGCACATAGTTTTTGTATTCGTTTGTGTGCAGATGAATGCTTGGATGTAGGAAGGGCACCATTAAGTGCAGTGTAAGACTTTTCGGTTCTCCGATGTGCAGAATTTAATTTCAAATAAGTTAGATGAGAATATTCTGGTATTTTATAATTATGAAAATAATATGGATTCTTTTAAATGTTATTTAGCCAATCGAAAGTTCGGTTGCAAAGGTTATTCTCAAATTCTTAATTACAAACTTCATGTTCTAAGTGCAAGTATGGAACGTTTTTCGTAAGACAGATGGTAACTTTTCAAATTATAATATCTGAAGAGGTTGATTTCGTAGTGGTTTCGTTTTCGCATTTGTAAACTTCCCAGCATTGGAAATATTTCAAAAAATGACGGGTGGTTGGTTAGTTGATCTGAAATGACCCTCGATGAGGTACGCTTGAACCGAGGTAGCTAATTTGTGATGCAATCCGGAAGAGGAACGTGATTCCCGCTGCCGCTCCTATGCCCATTTGATTTTCTTAATGAAATTGTTGGTATCAGCCGTGAAGGCATTGTTGAGACTATCCAGATCGTTGGAAAGGTTTTGATCAAACGCAGCCCTCCTAATGTTGACAAGTGTGGAACACGTGCACGGGAAGTGTAGGACTGTTCCCTCTTCTCCCTCGTATCTATAGCTTCTCCAGAAATTGTTGTAGGGGATGTATAATTTCTGAACATTCCTACCCATCGCACATTGCCCAGTGATTATGTTTCAAATGGTAGAGAGCGTAACTCTCTGGTGTCTTAAATGTCCGTCCGTCGCTTCGGCGTTGATGAGGTACATAGCAGACGACATTGGTGAATCGTCCATAATTATGCTATTTATACCAGAGGAGAATCATCTAGCCAATTGGTCAGCTTCACAAAATTGAAGGTAACAATATGTTTTCGCAGGGCTATATAGCTTCTGAGGCCTTAATTGCTCGATTATTCACAGTTCGATGAGAACGCTGATCGCAGTCCCTTGTATCAGGCAATTCCTTGAAACAGATTTTTGCTGGTCGTCATAGCCTAGACAGCGCCATTGTATGTAGCAAGCCCAACCATACTTTTTTTAGATCATCAATCTGATCGCACTACTTTCGTATAGTCTGCTACTTCTTTTCCTTTTTCGTCTACATTAATCTTCGTATCCTTTCATAGTTATGAACAGTTGCCAGGACAACTTGTCTCTCCCACTTGCACTGACATAGACTTATTTTCGCAACGATGTTTCCTTCTTTTTTAAAGGAGATGAATCGTCTTATGATGACTCTCTGTCTACCCATTTTGCTTTTATTTTGCAGTACTTATATAATTTATTTAGGCGCAGTGGATCAGTGGTGAGTTGACTACTAATCGAAAGGTCCCCGGTTCAAATCCTGTCGGGGCCAAGTAACATCTAGAGTTTTTTTCACTGCCCCACCTCCTGCAAACGTCTGTCAAACATCAAAGAGTATCAATTGTCATGAGAATATTCCCAAATTTGCCATTCGGATTCGGATTAAAATTGTAGGTCCCTTCCACTTCGCACAAGCAAATGGTTGGAGAAGCTAGGTTTTAGGCCCTACATGTGCCGTAAATGCCCAAAATTTATTTCTTCTCTATTGTTTTTTTCAAATTTATATTTCTACGAAAACACATACCCAGAAACAAAATAGGCTGTTTTTAATTCGGAAACGAAAACAAAACTATATCAATCAGTAGGTAAATACTATTTCCAGGTATCCCACTTCTCAATCATAAACGAAGAATTACAAAGTCGTGTTAATTCTGTTTTATTTATTATTATTATCTAAGCCATTTTAAAAAAAAATCAATTCTCAAAATTGAAAAATTAGAAATTAAAAAAAAACTCGTTTGCCCGGAGAACTCCCGCAAGGAAAAACGAAACATAAATGTCCTTCTACTCAAACACCGCTGGAAGATAGAGGGAAAACAATTCATGAGCACTTAGTTCTTCTGCAATTCGATTGGTGTATTAAATAATATATATTTATATGTGAATAGAGAACACAGACAAAATATGTATAGCAAAATAGGAGGTCAAGAAAAGGGCGATTAGCAATTATATAGTGTGTTTTTTTAAAGCCAGTAGGTACTAACCTTGATTTTGAACAAAAAACCCGAAATTGCATTAACCCATTTACACCCGAATTAGATGCTTCTTCCAATTTGATAAAAATCTCTAAAATCAAAAAATTAAGTCGAAATATTTGTTGCCATTAGTGAAAGTGGAGTTATAGTTTGTTGAGAAAATGCAACACTGAGCTGCAAGTAGTCCAAGTCTATACATTTTTTTTCTTATTTATATTCAGTTTAAAAAAAAAAACATAAAAAAATAGAAAAAAATGGCATACAAAATAAAAAAAAAAAACATAGGGACGGGCTACAGTCCGATTTTTCAGTTTTTCAATTGGTAGTAGAGTACAGTTTGAGAGATACTTTTCAATCTTATCCCCATCTAAAAAGCATTTTTCGTTACAGAAATATAAAAATATTCCTGACCGCTTATGTCTAAATAGCATGCTATGCTTTCGACACAGTAGCTTATGTCAAGCAAATTTCTTAAGTCTTAATAGCTAACATTTTAAATTTTAACACAAACTCTTATGTCGAAATAAGTCATGCAAAGTTTCAAATTTGTTAGTTGTATTTCAATTTTTCAAAAAAACCTATATTGACTTAAGATGTTCTTTTAAAATGTTGTTTGCATTTTACGGACACTTATGTTAGCATAAGTTCTTCTGTCAAAACTAAGAAAATATAAATTTAAAATTTTAAGTTTATCATAACCACTTATGTCTACATAAGATTTTCTTTTGAAAATCAATTTTGAAATAAAATAATAATAATGACATAGGTTAGTCAACATAAGATAGTTTTATTGACTGCACATCAGTTCGAAACATTGACTTGAGTGGTTAAGAAGTGCTGTAAGGTGATTTAGTGTATTTTTAATTACAAGTTGTATAGAGTTAGTAATGTTCTACATTGTTTCACGGGGATAGTTGTATTTAAATAACAACAGTGATCGCAACTGTTTTTGTTTTTGGTTTTTAATATTGAGGGTATGTTAAGTTTTTTTATTATTTAAAAAATAGTCTTTTAAAATGATTTGCCTAATTTGCATAGTTCGGGAAACATTTAAAATATGGATCGTGCGAGAAAAATGCTCTCTATGGCACTAGAAAAAACAAGTTCCATGTCTTGACATTAATTCAAATCAAGAGCTGTCTAGCAATCATGAAAATACCGAAATAAGGGTAAGACTAGTATTTTAAAAGTGAAACGCGAAAATCCTGATTGATTTTTTTGAATGAAAATATAGGTCCTAATATTTTGGAGAAAGATTCGGGAACAGAAAATATACCTCATGAATGCGTAGACAATGGCCATCACTTTCGAGAAATGGAAACGGTAACGTTCGGGGACTTTAACGACGATGACTCAGTTTGTGATCCAGATTTAGTGCCATCTGATTCAGAAAACGTAAGTTATACATAACTATTTCTTTAGAAATGAAAATAGCTGGCAGATAGATACGAAAGGAAAAAAGAAATTCTGGAAAAAGCTATTTATCAACAGCTGGAAAAATTGTAGCAGAACGAACTATATGAACATTAGAGAACTGCGGAAACAAATGCAAGGAAAAACTACCATTTGACAAACAGAAGTTAATTTTTGAACAATATTGGAAGCTTGGTTCTTATGAACTTCGGCAGGCGTTTGCTTCTGGACTGATTATGATAGAAGATACAAAAACTGAAAGAAAAACAAAGAGTCTTACTAATCCAAGAAATAGGAAGCATACAAATTCTTACTCGTTGGACATAAATGGCGAAAGGGTACCAGTATGCCAAAAATGATTTAGGTTTACTCTTTGTGAATCCGAGCAGTTTATAAAAACAATTGTAAAGAAAAAGTTGGACAGCACAGGCCCTTTTACGAATGGTGATATGCAAGGAAAGCACTGGCCCAAAAAAAAATTCGGCTGAAAAGGAGAGAGATATTAAAAATTGTATAAACAGCTTCCCATCGTATGAATCTCACTATACACGGCGGGATACATCGAAATGATATTTGTCAGGCGACTTGTCAATAGCCGAATTATATTGACTATTTTGCGAAAAGTTTGGTTCAACAATTTCTCTTTTCAAATTTTCTAAAATCTCTCTCAATTTAAAATTTAAAAAACCGAAGTTAGACACTTGTCACAAATGTGATACTTTAAAAATGAAGATTGACATGGCTGGAGAGGAGGAACGCAGTGTCCTAAAAAAGGAACAGGCTGAACACCACTTAGAAGCTGACTGCGCTTATCAGTCAAAAGCCTCAGATATATCAAAGGCCGAGGTTGACCCATTTATAAAAGTTCTGAACTTCGATTTGCAACAGTGTCTGCCAACTCCATTTTTACGTTCGTCAGTTTCTTTTTACAAACGCCCACTTTGGACTTTTACCCTTACAGTTCATGACTGCAAGAGCGGTCAATCCACATGTTATATGTGGCATGAAGCTTTAGGTAATCGGGGTGGCAATGAGATAGCCTCATGCCTTTTTAAACAGCTTCAAAACTTCACAACTGACGCTAAACATGTCATTCTGTACAGCGATTGTTGCCCAGGACAAAATAAAAACATAGGGACGGGCTACAGTCCGCTTTGGCGAACTGTTGGATACCCTGTTCTTATTCCTATCCCTAATAAGTTAAGAACGCTCTACATATTTTGTTATATAACATTTAAAAGATTTTATCTAAAAAAAACGAAGCTTTTGTAAGAAAAAACGCTCCCTAGCTCAAACTTGGGGTTTTCAATAAAATTGTTTTATTTCATTGTGGGCGTGTCAGTAGGCGGATTTTGAAAATATTTACACATGAGCTTAAAGGGCCCGTAGAGAGTGTATATTATAAATTTCAGCTCCCTAGCTCAAATTTTGGTTTTTCAAAAAAATTGTTTTATTTTTTTGTGGGCGTGTCAGTGGGCGCATTTTGAAAATTTTATATCCCGAGCAGTTTTAGGAATCATAGATCATATATAAAAAATTTCAGCTTTCTAGCTCAAAATTCGATTTTTTCCAAAATTTAGTTTTTTTGAGTTTGGGGAGTGTCAGTGGGCGGATTTCAAAAATTCGTAAACTTGATTATTTCGGGACCCTAGAGAGTATATGGTTAAAATTTCAGCTCTCTAGGTCCAGTTTAAAGGCCTAATTTTTGCCGTCAGACGGACGGACGGACGGACGGACGGACGGACGGACATGGCTAGATCGACATTACTATCGATGCTGATCATAAATATAGTAACTTTTAGGGGTCTACGGGCAATATTAAGGTATATGTTACAAACTATGCGTCAAAATTAATATACCCTTAGAATAGGGTATAAAAAAAAGAGGATGGGGTTGAATCTACAAACAAAACATGACTCTAGGGTAGGTAAGGTTAAGATGGCTGTTAGCTGAAAGCCAACAAACTTAGATCAATGAGGTCTGTTGTGATGCCACATGGATCGGGATTTTCGACCACTACTCGCTAAAACCATTTGGAGCTTCTAATGAAGCGCGATAGACTTCTAACATCTGTGTTAGCTAAGTCAATGAGTTCATTAAGGAGGATGGCTCCTAGATAGAGATTTCTTTTATGGGAAAGTGCAGGACATGTGCAGAGGAGTTGAAGTGTAGTATCCTCCTCCTCTTCATCCCTGCAGCCAAGCCTTGATGCGTGTCTTGTGATGGCACCTATGGCAGAGCCAATGTGCAGTCCGTTAAGTGAGAGCAAACTCAAAGAGCGTCGCAGATCCAGCTTTGGCCAGATATGCTTAGTAGCTAGACACATATCACTACCTGTCCACATGAGGTTTGTACTCTCGACTGCGGATAGCTTGAACATAAGTTTACAAGTAGCGATAGGAATACCTAGCAAACCTTTCTCAGGTAGAAGAGGTAATGCGGTTCCATTTTTGGCGAGTTCGTCTGCCCTACAATTCTCTGGGATGTATCTGTGCCCCGGCACCCAAAAGAGGTGAATATTGAACTGCTCTGATATCTCCTCAACAGATGAACGGCAGTCTATGGCTACGATGGAGTTTGAAGAGACTGAATCCAGGGATTTTAGCGCGGCTTGACTATCCGAGAATATGCGGATATCCTTAGCGGATATCACAATTTTCTTCCGCCACGACAAGACTTCCTTAATCGCCCATGATTTCCGTTTGGAACATGCTACAATGCTCAGGAAGACGGAAAGATAGACTGATATTTCGTCTTTCTGAGGAAACACCCCCACCTACTCCATTAATAGTTTTTGATCCGTCGGTGTAAAAGTGGATCGATTTATCTTCCGTGAAAAAAAAAACATGACACTAACGAACAGAAGAAAACAAACTTGTTTTCACTCGTACTAAAAACTGTCAAAAATGGGCAAAAGCTACTTAAATTATTACCACTGAAGAAATGCCAAAGGTTCCGATCTGGAAAGCCCTTTATCCTCCTGGTTTTCCGTCTCAAAGACCTATAAGTAGTATAGGTTGTTAGAAATTGTTTCCTATATTTAACAGCTGCTGGAAATGCTGTCCATCCCATCACCTATTCCCTTGGCTTTGGTGACTAGGTTTTCGTGACCGAAGAGTCAGCGTTCCGGCCTCGTGGCCGTTTTTTAAAACCTACGGATGTAATTTCAATCGCGAGACTCTTTGGTCTCCTTGAGCTTGCCTTCTTTATTCAACGCATGTTCTTCATCACCTCCCGTGATACTCTCCTCTTTCTGCCCCAGTTTTGCTCCCCAGCGTGTGCAGGTGTGAACGTTTTCAATTTCGATTTCAATTAATATTAATCTAAAATTTACTATAAAAGACTATGTCTTACTTGTACTATCCTTTATGAATAAATTGAATTGAATTGAATTGAATTGAATTGAATTGAATGAACCACATATGGCTCAAAAATTCCAAAAAAATTGATTATTAAAATAAATCAGTGAACTGAACGGTAATGAACTACAAAGGAAATGAATGACTAGTTTTTGCAATGCAGACCATTCGAAAGGGAATTCTTGTACTAAATTTTAAGTTTATTTGAAGGGCAGTAAAGTTCATAATTTTTAGCTATCAGAGGTTTTTCACCAAAAATAAAATGGCTGGAACAGATTTTCCGATCTCATACAATGCCATGCAGTGGGTCGAATGAAACATACAAATGCGTTTGTTACTATACCACCCAATATGACATTGTTCTTTGCATCGTTTAGGTAGATACAAACAATTATGGATAAAACACCGGTAAACAGTGAATTTTCGGGGTTAAATGTACTTAGAGCAAATAAATTAAAGAAAACTTTTTTATAGAGCTTTATATTGAAGGAGTCATGAGGATATCGACAAGGCACTACTTCGACAATGGCAAAGAGGGTTGAGCAAAGTTCTTATCCAAAATTGTATTGTTCTGAATAAGTTGCTTTCTTTTTGCAGGAGAAATAGGGGTGGATTCGTTATCTTTTCCCCTGAATATAATGTTATGGGTTTAAAGGGGTGATGCTTGTCTATAATGTGGATTGCGGAATCTCACAAACAGCACTGTTGAGATTTTGCACAAGATGTCACTTATGGCGCTAAAAGGAACCCCATGAATTATGCCTGTACTAAGGATATTTTTGTTGGTCCCTGCGTGAGTTTGGTGAAGTGAATGAAGCCTTACAATAATTATTGGCACCCGTAAGGATGTTTTTCCTATGAAAAGCCATAACTAGGAAATATAATTCTTAGTCAACGGGTAAGTATGCAAAAATATACTGACATAAAAACAAAAAATCTTTAAAAAGGACTAAAGCAAGCATTGAAAAAAATGGTAGCGCCCTCATATGTATATTTGAGTTATAAGATTATGCATTAGGGTTAGAAGATAGGGAGAGATGCCGATGCACGTTGGTTTTAAATGTTTGTAGAATATTTCATTGATTTTTTATCAAAGAGCAGCTAACAGTTTTTTTTTTATAATAGTAAACCGTGATGAATAAAATAAGTGTTCGACTTTTGGTTGCTATTTTGAGCGTTGTATGTACTCCAGTTTGGGACGAATAAACGCCTTATAAATTGTAGCCAGATCATAAGGGGTGAAATATTTCTTGCTAGCTTAAGGAAGCCTAGGCATTTCGCAGCGTTTCTGCGACATCGAACATGAGGTCAATCAGTACAGATACAGAGGAGGTAACATATTTCACTTAAGGAAGCCTAGGTATTTTGCAGCGTTCTTGGCGACTTCGAATATATGGTCAATCCAACGAAGGTTGTAATTAACACACATACCGAGAATATGTAAAGTCTTTCGGTTTCGGCGATGCAAATACCATTCATGGATAATGGTAGACTATTCGGGCTTCGCTTTAGTGGCAGGAAACAGCATTGTGTTTTGGTGGCATTGAATTTACATGGACTGGGATACGGCAACAGAAACTGTCCGGGTAAATATATCCCAAGCATCTTTCTTAATACCATTTTCGCCGAACAAATCTGACATCTGTTCACCTACAGCAGTGGTGGAAATTCATGAAACCTCCAGGCTTTCCATGAGCTGCGATATGCCAGCTTTAAAATACCCGCTCAGATAAGGAGAAATTGTTAGGGAATCCGCTCGCCAAAGTTCATCAATAATGCTCAAGGGCTGCTTCTCGTGGATGAGGAAAAAATACTATATAAGTTGCAACAGTATTGTGAAGGGATTTAAATGAACAATTTCCTCGGATATATTTTACGAAAGCCGTTCCTAACAATGAAGAAGTACACGACATTACTATTGAAGAAGTTAGGCAGGCGGTTTAAGACTCCAAAAAGTAAAAGCAGTTGGGACGGACGAAATAACTTCTGATTCTGGGAAAACAGGGAAGTCATCGGGTCCAAATGGCTCCTGATTCTATTCTCCAAACCGATGAGCTTAATATTTATTTTAGTCCTTGATTATCAGCTTGGAGAAAAAGTGATGGACCCAAACTGCATCAGTTATTCTTTGCTGATGATGAAGCCATCATTAGCGAGGATCAAAAGTCCTGCAACGAGTACTTGATTTAAAGGGGAATGGGTATCGTTTTGGTCCGGAAAAAACCAAATACTTTTGCTGTCCGTTTTCTGATCCACTCCGACCTCTTTCAGACATTTATATGAATGTAAGAGTGATTCCCAAGTGCGAAGTTCAAATACAGTGACCGAAATAAGTATAAAGACACACTCAACTTCAATGCTCGGTTGGATTTAAGTACAAAAATAATAGAAATTATAAGTTTATTTTATCGTAGATAGTAAGTTTATTTTATTCAGTAAATAATGAAACGAAAAAAGAAAATATTTATCACCACAAAGGCTAGTTTTTGAGGTTCACCTTTAGGGAATTCCAAAAACGTTTAATTTTCCTGCGAAATAAGTATAAAGACAGTCAATATTTAAAAGCATTTAAACACCGAATTTTTTGGTTGTACCTATCAACCTGAAAGTTAGTACTTTGTACAACCTCCTTGATTTTCAATAACTTGGAAAATTCTATTAGGCATAGAATTTATCAAGTTTTGTAGGACTTCTTCGGTGATCTCAGACCATGTCTGTGTTATTCCTCTTTTAAGCTCTTCCAGATTTCTGTACTGCTTCCCATTTGAATAAAGGTTTCTTGCCATAATACCCCACAAATTTTCGATTGGGTTAAGGTCAGGACTACACGAAGGCCATGGTAAACACTGAATTTGACTCCTTTCAAACCATTCGCGGACCGTACTGGCATTATGAATAGGAGCATTGTCCTGTTGAAAAATAAAATTTTCACCCGCTGGAATGTCTCCAAATGCATCCAAAGCATATTCCAACATCTCCCTGTATTTTTCACCATTCATTCTAGGTTGAACGAACATCAAGGGGATTTTACCATGAAAACCAAAGGCACCCCAAACCATCAAACTTCCGCCTCCAGAGTGCCGACTCATTTTTATTGCTTTTTCGTCCCTCAAATCACGCCAATAAAAGCTAAAACCGTCCGGACCATCCAAATTAAATTTCTTTTCATCACTAAAAATAACGGATTCCCACTCCCTGGTCCAAGCCATGTGACTTCTTGCAAATCTTAACCTTGCTTCTTTATGATGCTGTTGCAGGTTGGGTTTTTTCGTCATTTTCGTGTAACGAAGGTTATGATTTGCCTTCAACACTTGCTCCACTCTTCTTACCGTCACTGGGAGATCCAACTTGCGCTTTATCTGGCCAGCATTCAGCTTATTACGCCTTGCTTCGTGGTAAATCGTTTTTTTGTTGCGTGAGGTCAAGAGGCTTGGTCGACCAGATCTTCTTGCAGTGCTATAATTTTGGCCCAAATTTAAAAAATTACATACGACGGAAAGAGATCGTCCAATTTTCCTGGCAATGGATCGGTTGGATAAGCCGTGCTCCTTATGAGTCGTAATAATTGCCCTTTCTACTGTCGTCAAATGAGTTCCGCGAGGCATGGCTTAATAGTTTAATGATAACAATTTATTGATAACAATTTTTGTGCCAACAAGCGAAACAATTTACCTTTTATTGTTTTTCACTCTTTTTATTTAAAAAAAATTGCTATAAAATTGGAATACTTTTGGATAACCGAAGTGTCTTTATACTTATTTCGCAACTTTTTCACAATTTTTCTATTAGAAAAGACAAATCAGTCTCTTTCTAACACGATATGACCGATAACGGTACAATTTTTTTTTGGAGTTAAGAGAAAATTAATTCTCCAAACATTTATTGAACAATTTTGTTGCATATATTTAGGCGCTAAGCCTACAAGCCAAATTGAAGAGTTTGAGAATTACTGTCTTTATACTTATTTCGGCCACTGTATCTAGGATCTATGATCAATAGCGAAGCAAGCTGTATGACGACATTAAACACCGCGGAAGCGTTGTTTGGCTGGGAAAACTCAGTCATCTGCTGTGACCGAAAAATGCTCGCTTAGCTGAAAGAAAACATCTACACCTCAGTTGTGCGCCCGGTGCTTACCTACGGTTCATAGTGTTAGATAGCGTAGAAACAGTATGAATGCAAATTAACGGCAGCTGAGATGGAGATACTTTGCTTGACAGCAGGAGTAACAAGGATTGATCGAATAAGAAGGTCGAAGATCCGACGAAGCCTTTACGTCAAAGAACCTATCTGGAATAAAATGGAGCGCGACCGGCTGAGTTCAAATGAGAGATCTTACGAACCCTGTCAAAAAAGGCAACATCAATCAACGTTCCAACACAAACGCTAAAGAGAGGCTGGACTAATATGTCCTAGATCACACAAATTCAGCAACACCAGCATTTGATTGACCTCAGCGTTGAAGTGATTCAAAATCAGGAGGCCTATAGTTTTCTGAGGTTGAAGCGTCGAACACCTCAGGCGGACCAGTAGGGATGCAGTTAAGTGGGGAGTTATGATTCCTGTAAACCTGATCATATCCTTACCGTTATTAAGGGAAAAGAAGAAGTCTGTGAGTACGAGTTTATTCATGTTTTTTTTTTACAAAAAAAAACATTACAGCATCAATTCGGAGATGTGGCACGACTAAAGTCCGGGAGATATGGCACCGAATTTTAACAAGCTTGGACAAACTAGAATTACAAAAATTGAATGCATTGAAGAAACTAAGCGAAAAAAGTGGTAAAAAACCTAAAATAGTACAAAAGGAATAGATCTGAATACAACGCTTAGAAGGATGATAAAATAACCATTCATAATCCGATGGGCCTGAGGAATTCGGCAAAAAGATTTGCCTTGTATGTGAAGAAGAATACATATACATCAACCAAAAACCCCGATGAATGGGTGCCATTTCTGGTTGTAGGATTCATATACAACTTTCTTAAATACCTGCAACAAGTTTGGCAAGAAAAATGTCAAGAAACACTGAGGTCCCATATCGCTACGGTGACTATCCGCCCTTTATTTCTGAGGAAAGTCCTTTCTTTTTATATCTGAGCAGTGTTTTTTTGCTATTAATCAAGGACGGTTTTGTCTATCGTTTTTGAAACTGCCCATTAAATCATCGAGCAAACCGATTCTTGTGCTGAGAGAGGTAATTAAATAATGAATTAATATATTTCACCAAATGTCAAATCTCAAACAAGATATAATTTCGGCAAAACCTACTTTTCTTAGTGATAACGGAGATATTTTAGTGAAATGTAATTACTTTTCTCAAAAACACGAAAAGTGAGCTTGATTAGTACCTATGTACTTGAAACTATTCAACTGTTTTGCTTTTAAAAAGAATAATCACTCATAAAAATAATGTACTAAATAGCTATAATTTATCTTAGGCCGATAATCACCGACCACTCATACATCAATTTAAAAACTAAGAAGCTTATCTCTCTCTTTTTCGAAGAAACAAAAGACTAAGAGAAAATCAGATGTGAATTACTAGTGGAAATCCCTCCAGAGGTTTAAATTTACAAAAACCAAACTACAAATTGTTTCCATTTTGAAAATATGCATATATTCAAATTTCATGTGACAGCCAGCTAGTTTGTTATTATTTATTAACAAGTGTTAGGCAATGGTAGGTATAAACGCTAATAAATCTGCACTAATTAGGGTTGTTGAATATGGTTTACGATGCTCTTAGTTTAGGATTGGTCGGCGAATCCGGCCTTATGCTTGACTATGTTTTTATGTCTAACAAAAAATACAAAACGCTTGTAAACAAAAATATGATTGCCGTTTATTTCGCTTTGACACATATGGTCACCGTTCATATCACACAACAATGGGTGCCAAATCACCCTCCATTTTTTCCCGAAATTTTTTAAGCTTTTTGATTTTTAAAAATAAGGTATGTCTTAAACCTTTAAGTTCTATGCATGTTCCCATTCAATGTTCTTAAATTTAATAAAGAAGTTATATACATAATTGTATTTAAAGTGAGTATCTGTTTTATTTGTTGAGTTATATGGAAAATAAAAAATGTGTGCCATATCTCCAAATTTTACCCTAAGCCTCCATCTATATACTATAGTTAGTTTTTTGATCAATAAGAAAGGGTAAAATAGTAAGGACTTTTACAGTTGTAGTTGGCAGACTGAACACGCCCGTTATGTATAAGAAAAAACACCCCTATTATGAAATCAAACTACCCAGTATTTGATTAATTTCGAATCGGAACTTTAAATTTTTCGCAAGAGCTTTTTCGTTAAAAATTAAAATCCTCTCCAATTTGCACTGGCATTCAGTAATATAAGCTGTGTTCGGGTACTTGCTGCAACAAAAGTCGTAAAATAAATGTGAAATTTCAGAGAGAGGGGACAAGAAAAATCACGAAATATATTTAACCGACCTGTTTGTCAAAGCCGAAAATATATATATGACCGCCAGAGAACAACATAATCAAAGACACGGCCAAGAGCATACACCAAAGCAACTTACGGGCATTTGACAGATTTCATATACACTGATGATGATGATGTGTAAAAAAACATTTTTTACATTTTGTACGTAAAAATTGGTAAATAATGGTAAATAACGTGTACAAAATGTAAAAAATGTATAAAACATGCATTTATTTTGACAGATAGTCATTTCGCGGCAAATTTTTGTTGAAAGAACAGGTTTTTTTAATTTTTTTTTGTTAATACACAGCGAACTGTAGTTTCAATCAAAATAATAAAAATGCCACGACCAAACACAACAAATTTTAATGAACTCGAATTTACGTTCTTAAATCGGGAAAAAAAGCAATGGCATTTTGCAATATTTGTAAGCAAACTTTGCAAAACACTGCAGTCAGCAGATTGACAAGGCACCGGTAAATTGTTTGCAAAAATTCGCAAATAAAATTAAGAACACATTTCACATTTTGTAGACAACATTGTAAGCCTTCTCCTTCATCCGTTGAAACGTTTGCTTAGTTAGAAGAAGTTGAGTTAGAGGAAATCGACGTTATCGACATGGATATTTCTGCTAACGAAGTGGATGATCCTATGGCATTGGTGAGAAATTATTATATACATAAATGCAAGAATATAACTTATAATTTCTTTATTTTGAACTGCAGACTAACCCGGCTAATATATCAGAATTATCCGAATCTGATTTTAATAAAAATGAATCCTATTATGTATTTACAAAATGTTACCGTCCCAGGGCAAGTTAATCTCTTCCTTTTGAGAGCTAAGTCACCTGCTTCGTCTCCTTCAACATCCGGATTAGATTTTGCATCACCTTCCACATCGACATTATTGCTGTGCCCCTCAAGCATTTCTAAATCATCAATTTCCATCAAGTGTACGTCAACATCTTCATCATTTCTTGCTCCGTATTACAGTAAAAACAAAATATCTATGAGGAAAGAAAATACAATTGCAAATTTCGTTGATAAAATATCTAAAAAAGAAAAGGACGAATTGGATACCGTAGTTGCCAAATTTTTTTACGGATGCAATATATCACTGAGTACCATAGAATCAAGCCACTTTCGAACTATGATTAAAACCCTCAAACCTTCCCATGGAAAACTTATTCCTAGCAGAAAAATGTTGCCGACAAAACTTCTTGATGAAACATACCAGTCATGTTTAAGTGAATCACGCTCTTTCAAATCTTGCGATTCAATCCTGCTTATTGATGGATGGAAAAACTCATCAAGTAACTCAAAAATAGTTGTTAGCATGATTCATAATGCAAATGGACATCGAGCATTTGTTAACGCTTGGGATCTTAGTGGTGAATCTGAAACTGCAGATGTGCTCAGCAATATTGCATATGAGTCTATTGATTTAGCAATGGAACTTTATGCAACAAAAATATATGCTATTGTGTCGGACAATGCAAGCAATATGATAAAAATGGGTCAAAATGTAAAACATGTTCTTTGGCACAGCAACTGCAGCTGTCACACCGGAAACCTATTTGCTAAAGATATTTTAAACCACAAATTATCCGAAAATGTGAACATCATCCAAAAAGAGTTTAAAAATACCGACCTTGAAAATGCTATTGTCAAAAAAGGAGGTAAGAGAATAAAATTATCTTGCAGCACGCGTTGGTGTTCCTACCGAGACTGTTTTGCAAATTTTTTGCATAACTTGCAGCATATGAAACAAATAATAACACACGGACAACCAAAAAAAAAATAAAGGAAATGTATCCAAACTCGTTTTTGATGACGAATTCATTGAAAAAGTTAACAAAGAAATGTTGGATCCTGTAAGCGAATTAATAAATTTCTGCCAAAGTCCTTCCGCAACTTTAGCAGAAGCCGCTAAAAAATGGCTGACTTTGCAAATACCCGAAGAATTTAAACCCAAAATTCAACATCATTTTGATCATCGTCAAAATATGGCCTTAAATGAGTTTGCATTAACTGCATATTACTTGCATCCGCATTTTGATAATTCGATCCTTACAAACTTACAAAATAATAAAATTAATCACTTTCTTTAAAAAACTTAAATGGAGAAGGTATTGAGGATTGGCATGATTTTAAGCAAAAAAGCGGTATATTTGAATGCCTTTACGAAAAAGGAATTAAAAAACCAAAAGTGTTTTGGAGCACCGCAGGGATACAACATGAAAACCTTTCACAGTTGGCTTTAAAACTACTAAACATGCCGGCGTCATCTGCACAGATCGAAAGAGTTTTTTTTCAAATTGGGCGCAAATTCATACTCCTCTTCGGAACAGGCTAACTTTCGAGAGGTCGAAAAAACTTATACACATTTATTTTACTTTGAATAGCAAGTCCAGCGATTCGTGTTATTTGGAGATTGAGGACGACGAAGAAGAGGAAGAGAAATCTATTTCTACTGGTAAATAAATGGAAAATAGATTCATATATACGCGTTTCAATTTATATAGATAGCTTTTATACTTATGGATTGATTTGTTTTGTTTTGCTACCTAACTTCTTAATTTGTAATAAATAAAAACCTATTTAATTTCGTTGAAGCTTTGTACTAATTAATTGGAAACTGTTTTTGAGGTAAAACACTACACCACATCTTTTTTAAACGCTTTACCTACCATTCTTTTCAAGATGTCCCTCATATGGCATTCCATTTTCGGTTTTTTACATGAACCAATTTTATACACACATTTTTTCCATTTTTTTACCAGTAGTTTTTTACACGTATACAACTATGTAAAAAACTGGATGTAACAAACCGGCACAACAGTGTATCATATAACAGTCCAAAGAAATTTGCTGTGCTTATGATGGCAGCAGGGCAAAGTTTCGTACCAGCTATTTTATTCGAATTTTATTAAAAATAGGAAGGTTGTAAAATAAGAAAAAAAAGAGATAATTAAATTTGCGCAACGCAATAAAGGTACTGTTTCTGGTTAATTTCAAGACATTTTAAAAACATTTATATCGAAACCATTAGCTTGTTATGCTTAAAGCCAAAGAAGAATAGATGTGTACACAAAAGCACAGATAATAATTGTGTGGGTACTGCCAGAATTGTTGCCTGGTTCGGCTATAGCCATTTTTATCTTCGAAATTTGTCTTCGCTACTAAAAATGTTTAAAAATTCGCTCTAGTCCTGATGTCACCCATTGACTTTTTGTTTTCATACTGCCTTCTTCATACTTAACGATGAAACCGGCTTACGAAGTATTTACATAGTACTAAAACTAAATGAGAACAATCAAAGTGAAGCCAGTTATTCGACGAGGCTTCAGAAGAATTTAACAAAAAAAGAGTCAAATAAGAAATCTAAATTTAGCAAATTTAACAGTTTTTAAAATAAGCAATCTAAATAAAAGGTTAGGTTATTTAATGCTTAGAAAACCGTCCAAAGGTGACAAATTGAATAGTGGTTACTTTTAAAGAGCATTCAACATTTTTTGGCAAGATTTTACTTTCCAGGCACTAATTCAAATGTTTTTTTTTCATTAAAAAGGCCTAAAACAAACTTAAAAGTGGTGCCGCTCTCATATAGTTTAAGAGTTTTAAGCTTTTTTAAGTTATTTTTTTTCATTTTTGGGGTTTATTTATGGTTCTTCAATGAATTTTAGTAACGGGTTGGAGTTCGATTGAGTTCAGCGATCCCAACCAGTACCTACTGCTGCCAAGGAAACGAGGTCGGACTAATGTAGGATTGTAAGAGTCACTTCAGTCAGCACTACACTCCGAGGACGAGACATGAAATCCGTGTTGATTGATACAGTTATCCCCGGTTTTGCTGCCTTCCTGCTGGAGCAGACGAATTTGGACCGGAGTCGGGGTTTGATTGTAACAGCCACCACACTCTGCTCCTCTACGAAGGTTCTTGATGTGGATGTGTGTTCTAAAACCGCCATTATGTGCCCCCCCCCCCCCCTGAATTCATTCACCATACGTATCAACCTTAAAACCAAACGGCTTCAAATAACATGAGAATGGAACCCCAACTCGACTATAACAGCCGCCGTTCCCTGCTCCTACGGACCAGTGTAGCTTGTGGTTCGTATTGGAACAGTCACTCCAAGCTGGACTCCCTCCGCGAAGAGCGTAGCATTCAGGGCGCGGTTGATTCAGTTACTCCCTCAAGAACAGTTTGACACCTATAACGACACGTTTTTCTGGAAGTACTCATTGACCTGTACTAAAATGATATTTTCATTTATATGTGTGTCTTATGACGTAAGAATTCGTTCACAAATTCGACCCGAAGTGACTTCAAAAATGCTATTATCTCTCGCCATTCTCTTTACTTAAAAAAGTATTTTTTTTCTTTATCCGATGGATGACGTAAGTGATTTGAATGTCGGCGCTCGGACTATGAGAATTGATATTATTCGATGTTTGTCAGACTTTCGCAAGAGGGCCCGGCCTGATTTGAACCTAAAACCCCTCGATCAGGAGTCCAACCAACACTGCGCCCACAATATAATAATCTTGATTATATTGTTTAAAACAATGCACTATTAAGTTCACATCAAATAATATTTTTCCTTTGTTGTCCGTTGCCCCAAAATTCAATCTGAACTGAGAAATAATTTTCTTCAAAAGCCTCCCGAACTGTTATGAAATGATGCCCAATGCAAAATGGCCATAAACAAAATCAAAAAATCCCCAAAAGTGGTGCTTCAAAATGAATAGATTTATGAAAAATTGTTCCAAAACAATTCAAAATGGCCCCAAATTGCTGCCACAAAAAGTTTAAAAAATTACCCATTATATTGACCCAATTTAATTTGAACCTTATCTCTGGGTGAAATTTACAAGACTGGCAGTTCGCGGCCGTTTGTGTATGAAATCCATTATTGCCAGCCACCCTTTAAAAGCGTTTGCACTTCAGGAACCAATGAAAGTCAATCTTTGCCGGCATAAAGCTTTGGTTCCTCAATTGATTATGTATTTGCACTTTGCGTGTATATTTTTAACCTGCCTGGTGGTTGATGAATTTGGTATCACGGAGCTTTCAAATTGTCGCAATAGCTTTTTCGTTCAAAGTACACATATTGCTATAAGGGCTGGAAATCAGTATTTACTATTCATTTTCGGAAACCATGCTGCGAATTAATAATACTTTATCTCCAACTTCGATTTCACTATTTTTTGCCCCGTTTCTTATCCGCTAGCTGTTTTCCTTTTTCCTTATAAATTATATCTAAATCTCGTAATTCAGAGTCGATAGTATCTTCGCGTTTATCCAAAACAGAAGAACAAATTATCATTCTACTATAAAGTAGCTCTGATGGAGGTTTTCCAGTAGTACCGTGCGTTGTTACTTTATACATAAGTAAAAACTGAAGAACTTCCTTCTCGTAATCTGATCCATTCCCCGCAATTTGTTCATGTTTTCTACCTCGCCGTTTGCCTGCGGCAAATATGGGGATGAAGTAATTAGTTTTATATCGTTGTTATTGCAGATGGGTTTAAATGCCTTGCTGACAAACTGCCGTCCATTGTCAGCTTTGATCGATGTAGGATATCCTAAGCGGATAAATATTTCATACAAAATCCAAATAATTTCTGTTGATGTTCTTTTTGTTATAAACTTTATCTCTTGATAATCCTGAATGGTAGTCTATAACAACAAAAACGAAATCATGGTTTGGCAGTGGGCCCAACAAATTCATCGCCACACATTGACAAGGACCATTTGGAAATGCGTACCGTATCATATATTCACCGGTTTCGTCTGTCGCGATACTAACAAACAATCGCGGCAGCACTTCACCCAATGTGTGACGTCTCTGTCCATTGATGGCCGCCAAAATGTTGCTCGCAGTCTGCGTTTCATGATTGTCTCCCCGGATGCCCTTCCTGAGCGAGATTTAGATTCGTAGAGCTGCTGGCATAATCATCGTGTAACTTCGCAGACTAATATTTCCCAAAGTAAACCATTTCTTCTACTATACCACAAACGTTGTGTTCACAGAGGGCGTCACATGAACAATCATCTTATATTTTTTCTGCTATGTTATACTTTTCTGGGTGGTAGACAATTCTCAATATAAACGACTGTTTGGTTTTGATGTGCAACAACAAATGCAAGAAAATCGTTTACAAATCATCCAAATGGACCAAGCCATTGAACCTAAGAACTTGAAATGATGTTTCTGTACACCCACCGGAGTCAAAATAGAAACATCATGCATATTCTCAGCATCTTCTGAATCTGCCTCGAAAATTGGAATCTTCTTGGCGAGGCTTATGTTTTGTGTTAAAACTTTTCCATCAAAAATTCGAAAACTTAAATGTATGAACTACAAAAAAGTAAAACTGAATATTATTCAAATGGCACCGACTGACTTTTTGCTGCAAGATCTACGAGTAATAAGCTAAATTTTTACCAAATTCCTTATACCAAATGTAAGATGGTAGATACGAGCAAAATTCATTTAATATGATATTTCATCAAATATCCCTTTATTTGTGTTCATTCGAGAGATTACATTCTGCAATCGGGTCTTAAACACAACTTCAGGCATAATGCCCACCGCGGCTGGATCTGATAAATGTCATCTGACCGACAAAGTTTTCGACCACTTTTTAAAGGATTTGTGTGTACCTACTCCATAAAACACGAAAAACGTTGGCTTCCATTGCGTCGATTGTTGCTGCTTTGTCAGCTTAGACTAGACGAGTGTTCGATTTGTCAACTTTACGTATCCTTAAAGAAAACGTGCGTGCGTCAAATCACACGATCTTGGAGGCCAATAAACATGTCTTTCACATTCATGCTATATTTAATCGCGGAGCAGAAAGAATAAAAAATATGGTCCGATGATTCCACCAGCGCACAGACTGCACTAAACTGTGCATTTTACGGGATGAAAGAGCGGTTCTATTATCTCATATGGATTATCTTCGCTCCAAATGCGAAAATTTTCTTTTTGACATACCTACCCATTGAGCCAAAATGAGCGTCATCGCTGAACACAATTTTTTCCATAAAACAGAGGATCCAATGGTTATTCGGCTTTAGTTCGTGCACCAGCTGGATATTGTTAGCCTTCAAACTAATATCTTTGCGTATACTTTTCCATAGTTGACGGACAAAGACTAAGCTATTGTAAAAGACGTCGAATCGATAAATGTGGATCTTCTTCAACAAAGTCTTCTTATGCGCCTCGGTGCCACTGCATCTTGCAAAGAAATTGTTGTGCGGAAAGGGTCAACAATACGGCGAATTGAGATATTTAGTTATGTCGGGTGGAATATGGTGCATATACTCTATGAGTAAGGCGCAAATTTCTAAAATAAAATAAAATTAAATTGCAAAGACTCCTGAATAAAAGTGATGCTGAAAATTTTTAATCTGACAATTTGTTTGATATATCGTCGCTTGAGAATTGTTTTGTTCCATACGCCACTTTTGTCGTTTTTGAGTTAGGAACGAATTGGTAAATTTGTATGCTCTTTTTAAATCTGTGATTCGATTTGCTCTTCGTCTTTCCAATCCCGAGATATCGAACATCGACTTTGTCCCATATCCACCAAAATCAACAGTTTGTAGAATTGTTTTGTGCCATAAACCATTTTTTTTTATCGTTTGGGACAAATTTTCCATATAATTTATCGCAATTTTTTTGTGAGAATTGTTTTGTTCCACGTGCATATAACTGCGACAAGAGATACAGAAAATACTCGTATTAACAAAGTTGAGAATTGGTTTGTCCTACGTGCACTCGTGTTAAAGAAAAGCTATGGCTGTGGAACACTGATCGCAAACAAAATTTTAGTATTGGTTTGTTCCACCTCCATTACAGTTGTGTAGATAATATTCGATATTATGAAGATATGAATTCGGTGCGGTGATGAATAGTGCTGCAAACGCAAAACCTAGTTGCAGACGTACGAGCAGTCAATCATTGAATACATATGGTTTCAATAGATGTGTTTAATGAACCTTAGCTGCACAGATAAGAACAGAAAAATTCAGAAAAGTACAAGATTTGGTGTTCCATGAGTAAAAAACTTGCCGCAAAGTGTTCTACATTCTGTCAATTTGTGTTCCATGAAGCTGTGCAGATCAGTTTAGCACAAGTTTTTCTGTACCTAGTTTTGAGGTAGGGCAAGTGAGTGAAATGTGTCAAATTTGAAAATTCAAATTGTACTGATGCCAATTGATTTATTTGTTTAGCATGAGATATCGTATTTCTTAGTTTAATGTTACAAATATTCGCATATAGCTATATGAAAAAAAATTGAAAGAATAACATGGAACGAGTTCAAATTGTGATCAAATCGATATCAGGCCAAACATTGATGGTACAATGCTCACTCAAAACCCGAAATTCACTAGAAAAGAAAGAGGATTATCTATTTGAAATTTCACAGTTGAGAGGAGAACATAATGACTCGAAGCTGTACTTTTCTGATCTGATTTGATCTGAAATTTTTCACTCACTGGTTTAATGTAAACACTTTGAATTATTTTCTTATTTTATTGTATTTTTTGAACAAAAACTTTGTTAACAAAAAAGATGAAATCAATTTTTTTTCAAATTTTAGCATCCAACTCCATGATTTCTTGCCTTTCAGATATTTTGGATGAGAATTGTTTTGTGCCATATCCATTTTTTTGTGTTCCACGTGTATGAAAAAAAAAATCAATTTCAAAATGTAGGAGGTGGGACACAAATCAAAAAAGGAGACTTTTACGTTAATTAACGTGGCTTCTTAACGGTTTGGCAAAACACTTTGGAAATTGGTAGATGAACTTTTTATAAGACTAACTTCAAATTAAAAAAATAAAAAAAAATCGTATCATACAGTTTCGGAGTAACAAGTACGAAAACCTTTAAATGCGTTTTTCTCGAAATAGTGCCAATGGCGTATGGAATAAAACAATTCTCAGGCGACGATATATAACGGTCTGAATTAAGTACTGGGTTTAAAAAAAAACACGCGTTTTAACATAATATATTAAGACAGTTTGTTGCGTTAAAAAACGCTACAAAAGTGTTGTTCCTTCCCAGCCAATCCACTTCCATGCCCTATTCACTTTTTCGCCCCAGTCTGTCCATTTTCCGTCGTTCCTACCGGGGGATTGGTTAACTGGCCGCCCCAACGAACCAGCGAAGGGTGTGGGTAGATGTCCTTTAAAGAAGCACCCCAACGAACATAGCTTAACCCAATTAGGGCAGGTGGCCCACATGTTAAAAGTCGGTGGCGGACGGCCTTAATAGAGAAATATTGTAAGAAATGGCACGCTATCCAGGTTCCCATTCCCCCAAATCTCGAGAGTCCACCGGGTTAGAATAGTTTCACGGAGAGTAATTTTGTCCTCAAATATTCTTCATAAGAGGAGGCTATATGCAGAGCCCTATATCTGGCACTCATAATCTACGAAGCAATAATGGTACCGCCCTACATATTCCGCCTTTTCACACATCAAGCTTTAGGAACTTTTTCTCAATTGTTTCCTACAAGCTATTAATAGTCTACCGGAGGATATACGAATTATTAGAACTGCATCTGTATTTCTTAAAAAAGTAAAATCGTGGCTTCCTGCGATTAATCACAATTACATCGAAATTTTGGTTTGCTTCATTATTTGACTTCTTTCTTGCTTAACTTTTTAACTTTTAATTTTATGAATTTATGTTAGCTCCTATTAATATATATCTATTTCTTTGTAAACAAGTGAATTTTCTATAAAATGTAATGTATGTAAATACTTGAAAATGCCTGTCCACCCCACAGTGTTAATTTTGAAGTGGAATTTATCTCTATTTGTTTACTACGAGTATAAACTAAATAAAAAATGTCACTAACTATTCTCCAAATTGAAAAAAAATTGGGACATCAGCTGGTATAGTCCCAAAACAAGAATCCAACTTCACTCGGTTCTTCGTCTTTTTATACGCTATTCTAAGGGTATATTAATTTTGACGCATAGTTTGTAACAAACCTTAATATTGCCCGTAGACCCCTAAAAGTTACTATATTTATGATCAGCATCGATAGTAATGTCGATCTAGCCATGTCCGTCCGTCGGCAAAAATTAGGAATTTAAACTGGGCCTAGAGAGCTGACATTTTAACCATACACTCTCTAGGGTCCCGAAATAATCAAGATAACGATTTTTTGAAATCCGCCCACAGACAAGCCCACAAACTCAAAAAAACAAAATTTTGGAAAAAATCGAATTTCGAGCTAGGAAGCTGAAATTTTTATATATGATCTATGACTCCTAAAAATGCTCGGGAGATAAAATTTTCAAAATCCGCCAACTGACACGCCCACATTTAAATAAAACATTTTTTTTTTAAATCCAAAGTTTGAGCTAGGGAGCTGAAATTTATAATATATACTTTTTAGGGGCCCTTAATGCTCATGCGTATTTTTTAAAATCCGCCTACTGACACGCCCATAATGAAATAAAACAATTTTATTGAAAAACCCAAGTTTGAGCTAGGGAGCGTTTTTTCTTACAAAAGTTTCGTTTTTAGGGTTCCGTAGCCAAATGGCGAAATATGGAACCCTTATAGATTCGTCATGTCTGTCTGTCTGTCTGTCTGTCCGGAAATGTCACAGCCACTTTTTTCCGAAACTATAAGAGCTATACTGTTGAAACTTGGTAAGTAGATGTATTCTGTGAACCGCATTAAGATGTTCACATAAAAATAGAAAAAAACAATAAATTTTGGGGGTTCCCCATCTCAAAATTTTTTTTTTCATCAAACACATAAGTGTTGGGTATCTATGGATAGGTCTTCAAAAATGATATCGAGGTTTCTAATATTATTTTTTTCTAAAATCAATAGTATGCGCGAGAGACACTTCCAAAATGGTAAAATGTTTGTCCCCCCCCCTCTAACTTCTAAAATATGGGAATGATAAAACTAAAAAAAATGTATGATCTACATTACCATGCAAACTTCCAACGAAAATTGGTTTGAACGAGATCCAGCAAGTATTTTTCTTTTAATACGTCATAGATCGTAAACCCCAATTTACCTTTCATTAAATCAATTCAAATATAAAAAAAAACATTTAATTTCATAAACATAAACCTTATGCGTAAACCGTGAACCATTATTTTCTAATAATAAATCTGTAATAGGTGCCTAAGTAAATAATAATTATAATTCGCGCGGAACCCTTCATGAGCGAGTCCGACTCGCACTTGGCCGCTTTTTTTTTAGATAAAATCTTTTAAATGTTATATAACAAAATATGTAGAGCGTTCTTAACTTATGAGGGATAGGAATAAGATTAGGGTATCCAACAGTTCGCCCAAACGGACTGTAGCCCTATGTTTTTTCTCTCATTTTTTTTATTAATTAAGTTCTTCTTTCGTGGTGCAATTTTTGCGTTCCAATTACTTTATCGATTCTCTCATTAATTAGCTTGTCTAATTGTTTAAGTGTTTGTGAACTCGTCCCAATAGAATCTTTTGGGGAGTTGTCTGAATGCGTCCATTGAATCGTTCGGCCTAAGAAACCTCCTCAGAGTTTGGGCGAATTCAGAAACGGATGAGTGAGTGAGACGGAGACGGTGGCACACTACAGTAGAGTGATCGCTAAAATAGTGGATTCGTAGTGGATTCCGTCATTGCTGAATGTGGCTGTATGAGTGAGAGAGAGAATGGTCCATGACGGACAAATAATCCTCGAAGTTTACAAACCGGCACTCTAGGTTGACAATCAGAGGTATTAGATAGTTTCTTGAGAATTGAGCAGGATTTTATTTGTAAATTTAAATTAATTTAATAGTCTAATGGGAGTTAGACTTTGTTTTTGATTTTATTTTTAATTTTGTGGAAGACCGTTCGGAGCACGGACGGAACCGGAAAAGGAAAAGGCAGAAGACGGGCTGAGGAGATAAGTGGCAGGACAGTCAGCGAAATCCCACATTTTACTACCAAACAGGAGGTTTAGAGGAGTAGGAATTTACAGATAAGTGGAGTGTCCTATCACCTTTTTTAAAATAGTGTGTTTGTGCTCTGAAAATCCGGTAGGCTTTCGTTCTGGAAATTTCCTAAGAATTACGGGACGCGCGACCCTTCATTTTTTTCTTTTTTTTTCAAGCGCGGAAATAGCGATAGCGGGCCATTTCTAACGGCGATCTTTTCTTTGTTCCGTAATTTTAAAGTCCATTTCAATAAATCGACCGCTGCTCCACAGAGCTATATAACGATTTGAAATTATTCTTCTTTTATTTCACCCCAATCCCATCATATTTTCAGCATTTCACAGTCGGGAAATTCTACCAAAGGTTTCACAATTTCTTTTTCAAAAAGATTGTGTGACACCCATTTTACCCCTTTTTCACTATCCAATTTGTCTGCGAACCCACCTCAGCTGAGCGACCGAGGCGGTAGCACACAACCAGCTACCCGTTGCACTTTTCCCATATTGCACCGGCGAATTTGACATATCGCATCGATCGACTTTCAACCATCATTTATCTTTTCTACGCATTTAAATTCGTTTATCCAACCCCAAATAAAAGTGCAACAAATTTTCATGAGCGCAAAGTAGAACTGGCTTGAGTGCTCAGCAGCATCTACGAGCCTTTTTCTTACTGAGCTTGCCGAAATTGCTCCCAAATTAATTTTGATATCCAACGAAGCCTTTAACCTATGACAACGGCTTTGAAGAACCAAAAAATGATCTTCCATCTGGGTTCGTCTTCTTTGACCTCCCTGAGCCTTTCTTTTTTCCCCGCCTCACAATATTTTTATATATTTATTATAAATATTTATTATAAACTCCATCGTTCGTTGAGAAATATTCTACTTACTGACGGGTTGTCAAATTTAGACTCGCCAAACACAAAATATTAGATCTCCGAGCAGTTTTTTCCATTAAAATATTATAATACTAACGGGGTTTGTATTGAATGCTGAAATTCCCAGAAATGCGAACGGAAATAGTAGAAAAAGGTTTGAGCCACATTTTTTCGAACAGGACTGTACTTACAAACTTGAATCATCTGGCATTATCCATTTAGGTCAGTAACTTTTCATTTATTGTACTGAGAAGTTAACAACTTACTATTGCCCTGATAAATTGTACTCATATCGAATGGGTTTCTTTTAACTACAAGGCAGCCTTCTGTTAACGCTTTATCCTTATTTATAGCCAGACGAGACAAGAAAGGAATACATTTATATTTCAGGGTCATGAACCTAAGTTATGTTTTGTGTCTGAGGAAACAAAAACATCTGCCGGTGCTGTAAGGAATTTCCGCAAGTCATTGGGGTTGGCGGGGTTAGTAAATGTTGTTAGAGAGTAGACGAAGCTTTTGCATCTTTTGCTTGGAGAAACTAAGTCGATTCATTTAAGTGAAGAGATTAAGATAAAGTACCAATGCCATTTGGCATTTTTTTTTTTATAAAGTATAGATTTTTATGAAAACAATTATTGTTGACAAATGAATCTGTTGTGAGAAATTTCACCTTACACGACACATCGGCATAAACATCCACAACACTGAGTGTGCCTTTAAGGAGTTAATCGCGTGGGATAGGCTCAAAAATCGCAGATAATCGAAAACAGTTTGTATCTAAATAAGCAAAAATTTTAATCTAAAGGACAGCGTCATGAATATATTTACATATTGCAAAAGCATCAACAAGAAATTTTATTTACACAGAAGCTTAATAGGGCTTCGTCTGAGATCCTTATCGAGTATATAATCTAAATTCTGTAGACTTAATATTTAAAGTGTTCTGAAATCCGGTTGAAGTAGCAGACGGCCGAGACTCCTGTTAGGTCCATTGTGATCATTAAAGAACAGTTTTCACAAGTTGGATTTTGGATGATATTTTTACTAGGATTCGAAAAAATAAAACTGTATTCTAGTATATAAATATTTATTAGTTTGTTTGTTTATTTATTTACGATATTGTCAACACGTAGATAAAAAATCCATTAATTGTGTAACAGTTATAAAGGGTTAATTTGAAAAGTACATAATTTCAAGTTAAAACAAGAATTCAAAACAAATTGAAACTACATACTTGTTTAAAAGTTGACATGAAAAGGAATAAAAAGGAAAGAAAAAAAAGAACAAAATGAAATAAAAACAAAAACCCTAAAACAAGTTTGAAATTATTTGCAAAAATATTCTTTCAATTTTATCTGGAAGACGCCGAAGCCTGATGATCTCCCAATGTTAACCGTATTCCACAGTCGAATGGCGTACACACAAAATTGTTTTTTCGTTGTGTTATATTTATGGGTCGGCAAAACTAGAATTCTGTTCTTCGAAAGTCCGAGAGCGAGACTATTCTCGACGGTCTGTGTATTAGAAAGTTAGAGAATAAGAGATGCTATAATTTTTTTAGGTATTCAACCGTCTGCTTTGAAATGTCGTTAAAAGGCTCTCAACAAGAGATGGCGGTGATTTACAAAGCTTGAGCATCTATGCTACAATATAGTTGATAAGTTTTCTCCAATTAACCATTATTTCGCTTTTTTTCTCTGATTCAATGCTGAAAGAGTTCACCCGCTAGGTTAGGTTATAAGGGAAGTGCACATCAACGTTATGCTGTGCTTGCACGGGGCCCATTGGTCTATTGTGATCCCTTGTTGTTTTACGTGGTAAAAGCTACACTTACAACAAAAACACTTGCCATACTCATTTTAAGTTATTCTTGCTGGTTGACCTATTGTAACCAACCTGTGTTCTTGACAAACCTGATTGTGTCCGTCGATGGTACCTGCGCTACGTCCTCTAGGTCTTCGAAGAATCTGTTGCCCAAATAGCGAATTCGAGATGTCTGGAGGTTTGGACACTCGCAAAGCAGGTGTTTGATTGTCTCGGTTTCTTCTATATCTTGACAGCTCCTGCAGTAGTCTGGTGAGCTGATGCCCAGCCTGTTTGCCATTACACCTATGGTGCAGTGGCCTGTCAGTACGCCGCCTTAGATACGTATTTTTTGCTTGTTAATTTCAAGAATGTATTTTGTTATTTTTTCGTCGATTCTTGGCCATAGACTGCGAGATATAACACAGTCGTGCCTTTGGGACCATTAGTTCGCTCAGTTTTTGGTCAATGTTTCGTTTTGCTGCACTAATTGGGATGTCTATTGACGTAATGGCGTCCATTGCGTCAAGTTCTGACCCGATTATTGCTAGCTCGTTTTTCTTTTCATTCCCAACAATGTCGCTATGACCGGGAACCCACCAGAGAATGAACCTATTTCGTTAAGGGATTTTTGGCAGTTCCTGACTGTTTTTGACTTTTTGGTTTCGCTGTCTAGTGCTTTGATCGCCGCCTGACTGTCTACGAAGATTGTAATTTTGGAAGGATCCAGATTCTTCGCGGAGATTGTTTTTGCTGCCTTGTCGATGGCGACTATCTCAGCTTGAAGGACGCTGCATTCATTGGGGAGTCCGTACGAGTCCTTTATGTCTAGGGGTTCACAGAAAACTCCTGCTCCTGTACCTACATCCATTTTTGACCCATCCGTATAGATATGGATTTCTTATACGCTGTCGTGCGTGTTCCAGTTCTCTCTTTGGGGTATGTATGTAGAGTAGTTTTTCTCGAAGTTTCGTTTGGGGATTATATAGTCCGTTTTTCTGGATAGATCGATACCCAAGTAATTAAGAATTATGGAGCCGCTAAGGTACCCCTAAGAAATGCATCATTGTTCTTAACTTTTATACGATAGAACCTATGATCTACTACTGCAATCCTGCTGAAATTAGGAACTCAAACTGGGTATGAGGTAAAATATAGGCTAAGTAGAAGTCTAAAAAGTATGTCTGCCTATTCCGTCCGTATATCCAAATGTCTATGTTCGAGTGTTCATCTGTCAAGGCCCTCCCGCCCTGACGCGTGGACGGATTAGCTTCAAATTTCGCATTTAATATTTTCTTAAACGCAGATTTTTTTGTTGGTCTTTCATTGTAATTAACAGTACCTACCATACAACTTGATTTGATTTCGTGGCTCTGTGGCTGAGTTTTTTTTCAACTGCCCCACCTTTTGCGAGAGTCTGACAAAAATTAAATAGTCAACTGTCATCAGAAGCTTCTCAAATTTGTCATTCGGAGGCAGCGTAAAATTGTAGGCACTTTCCACTTCGACCACGCAAATAGTTGGAGGAGCTAGGTCTTGCTGTTAGGCCGTTGATGGCTAATATTTATTTATTGTTTATTTTCTGAAAAACAACTCCAACGATTTTGATCTATTTCAAAGTTTTGGGTAAGTGGGTTGAGGGAAGCAATCTTGACAATTATATTCCAGTTCCCACTTTTCGTACCACGCTTTTTAGAAACTTCTACTCCATCGTGTCTTACAAGTTGCGTAATACGTTTCCTATGACTCTTCGGTGTGCCAGGTTTTTGTCAATGTTTTTAAAAAAAGTTAAAATGTGGCTTCTGGATTTTGATCACAGTCAAATTGAAGTTCCTGCTGCCTTATATTGCTTAGTATTAAAATAATTTTCTTAAATTGCTTACTTACTGCTTGTTTTTCCCAAAAATGTCATATCAATAATCATTTAAATATTGCGTACTCTACATAGCTAATTTTGAATTTTATTTATGAAGTAGCATTTATCACTATTTGAATTCTCAAATACGAAATGTCACTAACTATTCTTTATTATACCTGAATTTGTGTTATGATAGTTTAAGGAAATTATATTTGCATTGTGATAAAGAATAATGATATTAAATAAAACAAAAAAAAAAAAAAAATACCTCTGTTTATACCATAACATTCATAATATCCAGAGTCAACATATCACAGGAAAATATCCTCGGTCAAAATATCCTTTTACATTATATACCCTCTAAAAATCTCCTTGAGCACACTCCCCTCAAAATCCTTCAAATAAATTTACCCCAAGCATGTGGGATGTGCCATTAATATCACAAGTAGATCCCATAATAGTGCCTGCGTGGCCTGCTTCGTGGGTTAAAGGGTTTAAAATTCTGGACACCTCTTCGACTCACAAAAATCCAAACTCTGGACACCTGTTCGACTCGTAGATCTCATTATAGTATCTAGATGACCAGCTTCGCGGGTGAAAGGGCTTAAAACTCTGAAAATCTCTTCGACTCACAAAAATCAAAACTCTGGACTTGCGAATTGCTTAAATAAGCATGTAGCGACTGATATAGCTAGAGAACCCTTGGCAGATAAAAAAGCTACTCTGGTTCCTTTTTTGGCGAGGTGGCTGCCCTACAGTTTCTCAGAATGTCTCTATGCCTCAGCAGCAAACAGAGTTGAAAGTTCAACAGCTCCGCCATCTCCGTAAGACATGAATGGCAATCTAGGGCTGCGATGGAGTTTGAAGAGACTGAGTCCAAGAAATTAATCACTGCTTGACAATCCAAGAAGATACGGATGTCCAGGATATCGCATTTCTCTTTCGTCAAGGCTTCTTTTATCGCCATAAATGCCGCCCGGAACACGCTACAATGATTACGAACACGGAAAGAGAGACTAAGATTTAGGCTTTCGGAGAAAACGCCTACACCTACCCCATCACTAGCTTTTGATTCATCGGTGTAGAAGTGGATCGATTTATCTTCCTCAAATGCATCGTCATCCCAGAATGATCTGGAAGGAATAGTGATTTGGAAGCTCTTTCCGAACTGTAGTTGCGGTATGGTGTATTCTATGTTTCTTGGTAGAGATTCAAATGAGTCCACAATGATGGAGTGGCTAATATACTTATTGACTCACTGCGAGGTAGCTTTTAAGCGGACGGCGGAACAGGCCACTGTTTGAATGCTAAAAATATCGGGGGGTATCAGATGAAGCAGAACGTCTAGTGCTGCGGAGGGAGTGGTTCGGAGTGCTCCGCTAAAGGAAAGGCAATCTGTACGTTGAACTTTATCTCGTTATAGCTTTATCTAGGGTAGTCCACTAGACAACCATCCCGTTTGTAAGAAGTGGTTCTACGATCGATACATATAGACAATAAGTGATGCGGGGTCTTAAGCTCCACTTGTTACCATTGGCTTTTTAGCAAGATGACTCTTTCTTGTGTATTGGGTTTCCAGGTTAACTTTCTATCGAAAAAGGAAAAAGTTTAGCTTATACCCTTAATACAGGGTGGGTCAGCATGAGGGATTTTGCATTTCCATTAGTAGTCAAGGTCATCGACTACTTCTTCGTCTATTGAATCTGGGAACAGCTTCATGAGGTCGGTAATAGTATATGTTTCAAAATTTCAGCCAACATTTTCATGGGTTCGTCATGAATTCTTTTCGTTTTTGAATTCAAAACATAAGCGCAATGTAGCGAAATTTCAGGTTTAAAATTTGCATTTTATTAAATCTTACAAATCCTTTTTGCTAAAGAAATAAGGGGGAAGGAATTGCTGACAAAATATTTGAATTTCATTACAAACAAAATGAGAACTTTCACGAGGCATCTGAATTTGTTTGCAAAAGACCTTGCGTCGTGTCTATAGCATTTCATTGAAAATTTATCAAATTTGCCGCTTGAAATCAGCGTTTAATTCTAGATTTCTTCCGTTCAGGCCAAAAAAATAACTTCAGACTTGCAAATGGTTGGAGAAGCAAAGTTTTAGGATTCAGACCCTCTGTGAGCTTTAACAATATAATTACAAGTTTTCTCTTCATATACCTTGAATCGTTTAATAATTTTCCTCAAGGTTATTAACTACATACAATATGACATAATTTGAATCAGCAGTATATTTTTTTAAGGCATTTGAGCTGGCACTTGAAAATTTAACCGACCCGTGAATAATCTCTGCCTGAGGCACTGCAGCCTTCCATCCTCTGTGATCCCGGGCATGCTGCTTCTAGTAGTCTAGGTCAAGCACTCTGGTATCCGCGATGATATATGGTCTTTAAAACTAGGGTTCGGTCTTCCTTGCCTTCTCGATCCAGGGGGGTGGGAGTCGAAGGTTCTCTTGGCTGGAGCATTATTCTCTATTCGCTCAATGTGTCTGAGTCAATGTAGTTGACGTGATTTAGCTTTTTGGACTACATCCACATCTTGATACAGCTCATAGAGTTCGCACACAGGACCAAATATCCGACCGAATATTTTTCTTTCAAAATGACCCAATATTAGCTCCCCTTTCCTACTTATCGTCCAGCACTCGGCACCATACACAGGACTTGCACGATTAAGGTTCGATGGAACATGCATTTCCTTCTTCGATTGAGGAGTTTTGAACCCATTCGTTTGTCCACACCGAAGAAGCAGCAGTTTCCCAAGGTAATTCTCCGTCTGATCTCCACTAAGGTGTCATTTGTGGAGTTGATGTTTACTCCAAGGTGGGTGACCTCCTTAACAACCTTGAAGTTATTGCTATCGACACTGAGGTTTTGTCCTAGGCAGTGACAGACAGATGTTTGTTTGGTTGTTGATAGCATGCAGTTAGTCTTGTCCTCACTAACTTCAAGACCAACCAATTTCGCCTGTCCTTCAATCGCCGTAAAAGCCTCTCATACGACGCGCTGGGAACGTAGTAGTTTGGCGGATCTATTGAAAATAGTGCCTTCCGTGTTTACACCTGCACGGCGCACTATTCTCTATAGAACAAGATTAAAGAAGTTACAACTGGGTTAGTTTTACCGGAATATCATATTCGGCCATCGCGATGTAGAGCTTCTGACGTTGAATGTTATTATATTTTGCTTTAAGGTCAATGAAAAGATGGTTAGTCTCGACTTGAAATTCGTTGGTCTTTTCCAGGATTTGCCTCAGTGTGAAAGTTGGTCTAGAGACGTTCACACAGTAGGTACTTTGGATAGGATCTTATATTCGACATTTAGCAGGAATATACATCGATACTTCTTGGAAGACATAGGATCGTATTTCTTGAAGACGGGCGTATGGAGCTGATAATCCAATCGGGCATGCTTTCTTCCACCCATACTTGGTCGATGATTTGGCACAAGCGCCCAACTAAAACATCACCTAAGTATTTGAAAAGCTCCGCAGGTAAGCAATCAGAGCTGGCGGCCTCATTGTTCTTTAGCTTTATTATGGCTAAGCCAACCTCTTCTATACTGGGTGGTGAAAACTGACCTTCATTGGCAGGACGTGGGGCCTCTTCTTTCCATATCACTCTCTCTACATGATGCCCAATAAGAAGCTTCGGGAAATGCTGCTTAAATACATCTACTATTCCCTGCGCTTTGCGAATGACTAGGTTTCCGTAGCTGTTTTGAAGCGTCAGCGTTCCAGTTCTAGATCTAGCAGTCAGTTGCTTCGCTTTCTTGTAAAATCTCCGAACATTGTTTCGATAGCGAGACTCTTCGATTTCCTTGAGCTGGGATTCTGCGTATGCCCTTTTCTTTCTATGTAGGATTTTCTTCTCCTTCCTTCTCTTGGATCGGTACTCTTTCCGCGCTTCCCTTGTTTTGCACTAACCACGGGCTTTTTCTCTGGTGTGGCTGGTAACCTACGATGTCCTCGGCTATTCATCATGTCGCGATATCGGTTTCATATATCAGTGGTCACAAACCATAACCGCCTAACCGGAGTTAGGACAAAATTGAGGTGCATGTACCATCGTGTTCAGCATATTTAAATCTACTTCCATTTAAGTTTTTATGACCGTATCTTTTTTTAAACAGAAGTTGTTACGAATGTCCATAATGCGACCAGTTTCTATAGAAAGCTCCAGATAAGGCTAGCTGGTCAATTGGCTCATTCAAACCATTTAAAGCCCCAGGTGGTGAGGGCATTTTTCCGGCCCTTATCCAGAGGGTTAGTGATGTCATACTGCCGATGGCTATTGCTTTATTTAGGGCTAGTTACAACTGGGGATACATTCCACTTTCCTGGAGACAGGTCAACGTGATTTTTATCCCCAAAAATGGCAATAGGCCAAGTGAACTGCCTAAATCATACAGACCCATCAGTCTAACATCCTTCTTTCTAAAAACCATGGAAAGACTTATAGATGTTCATATTAGGGAGCAGATAGTAACATCAAGCCCCCTGCACTCAAGTCAATTTGCGTACAGAAAGGGCAAATCCACTGAAGGTGCTCTTCACTGCCTTGTCAAAAAGGTAGCGGAGACTTTCAAGTCTAAGGAAACGGCACTTTGTGCCTTCTTGGACGTTGAGGGTGCCTTCGATAATACCGGATACGACTCGATTGCCAGGGCGATCAGTAATAAAGGTATCGTAGTATCGACGAACCAATGGATCAGAGCCATGTTGGAAAGTCGTATAATTACCTCCTCCTCTGGAGGTAATTCGGTGTCTGTGACAGCAGCCAAAGGCTGTCCCCAAGGAGGAGTACTCTCTCCCCTCTTGTGGTCACTTGTCATCGACAATCTACTGGTCAGTCTACACAGACTAGGCTTTAACGCCATTGGTTATGCTGATGACCTGGCGATAATTATTAATGGTAAGCGTAGCGCAACCATTACTGATAGCATGCAAAAAGCATTGCTACATGTCTCAGAATGGTGTATTAAGGAAGGACTTTCCATCAACCCTCTTAAAACCATCCTGGTACCTTTTACGCGAAAAAGACTGGTTAACTTCGAACCGATCACCGTAAATGGTACACCCCTGAGCTACTCCAATGAGGTCAAATATCTGGGAGTCATCCTGGAGAGGAAACTAAATTGGAACTCACACGTAAAGGCCGCCACTGAGCGTGCCACAAGAGCCATGTGGGCCTGCAGACGCCTATACGGCAGAACTTGGGGTCTAAACCCCAGAATGATATACTGGATGTACACCATGATGGTTAGACCCATCATCACGTACGCCTCCATCGTGTGGTGGCCAAAAGTACTACGATTAACAGGCTCCAAAAGCTACAACGTGTTGCCTGTCTGGGAATAACTGGTGCCATGCGCACATGCCCTACGGTAGCACTTGAAGCCATAATTGGACTGTCACCACTACAAGCATTCATTCAGAAGACGGCTGCCAGATGCGCTATTAAGCTTCAGCTTGAATATAAGTATAACTCAAATGACCATGTGGGTCACCTGAACATACTCAACTCTATCCAAAACTTGGATATGTTTTACACCATCCCTGACTTAATGGTAAGGGAATATAGTTTCGATAAACTATTTGAGGTAGAAATACTAGACCGTTCTAAATGGGTCTCGGGAGTTCCAGCTGTGAACCCAAAAAGTCTGGTATGGTACACCGACGGATCAAAAATGGAGTCTGGAGTTGGTGCTGGTGTCTTTGGACCCAACACCAAGGTCTCGATACCTATGGGGATGTGCGCCACAGTGTTCCAGGCGGAAATCCATGCCATTGAGATCTGCGCTATCTTAAACTCCAACAAAGGAATTAAGGGCGCAAAGATACATATCTTCTCAGACAGTCAGGTGGCACTTCAGGCACTGTCGTCCAACACAATAGACTCTCTGACTGTAAAAAACTGCTGCTGCGCCTTACAAAAGCTAGCTAAATACAACAAAGTTAAACTCGGATGGGTGCCTGGCCACCGAGGTTTTGTAGGGAATGAAGCTGCAGATAAGCTTGCCAGAGCTGGCTCTGAAGCCGCTTTTATCGGTCCAGAACCGTACTGCAGTGTCAACTGGACTACTGCTCTAGGGCTTGTCAAAGATTGGGAGCAACAGACTCGCCTTGAACATTGGGTAAGCGCCCCTGGTCTGAGACAGTCTAAACGCTTGATTAAGCCCTACTCCTATAAGGAAATCCTTACTCTAAATAAGGAAAGCATTAGACTGCTTTTTGGCTTTCTCACTGGCCACTGCGGTCTGAGATATCATCTCAACAAAATGAACCTATGTCCAACGCCAGAATGTAGATTCTGCATGGAGGACGAGGAGACCTCAGAACACATACTCTGTGAATGCCCGGCTCTACATTGGTTGAGACGACGCCTTCTCCACAGAGAGATGTTATCACTGGCAGAGCTTCGCAACTCTACCACCAAAGACGTGCTGATTTTCATTAGGGAAGTCAGTCGCCTTTTGGCGTAAAGACAACCTTATGGCACAAAAGATCTTTTCAGGTCGCAGTGCCTTTATTTATTAAAAAAAAAAAAAAATAAAAAATTAAATGAAAATAGAAAGTTGGCGCAATAGGTCCGCATAGGCACCCTAGACCTAGCTTCAAAATTTGACGCCGAATCCGAACGGTTGAATTAAGAAGCTCTGTCGAAGCGAAAAAAATCTTATGATGTAATTTCGGTTTTTTTTTTGGGCATCGAACTTGAGACCTTCGGTCAATACGTAGTCCATCACAATTATAACAATTGAATAACTGCTGATAAAATGTATCTTTATACAAAGTTAGAAAGTACGTGTGTAATGAAGTTATCTTACACAGTTCACACATGCAGTGAAGCTTAGCTTTTTGAGCTACTTGTCAAAAGACATGTGCTCTACTTTTTTAATAAGTACCTATGTAGGTACAGTACACACCTTGCGTATCTTTTCTTTTACTCGGAATTGGCAAATACAGGTACATTCCACGATAAATAAGAAAGATAGTAGAACTTGCGAATGAAAGTTCGTTTCTAATAGCCGAATGGTTCTTATAAGCGTGTTTTTTATATCCGCTAATTTTTGTATGGACACATAGAAAAAAAAAGCGGCCAAGTGCGAGTCGGACTCGCCCATGAAGGGTTCCGCGCAAATTATAATTATTATTTACTTAGGCACCTATTACAGATTTATTTTTAGAAAATAATGGTTCACGGTTTACGCATAAGGTTTATGTTTATGAAATTAAATGTTTTTTTTTATATTTGAGTAGATTGAATGAAAGGTAAATTGCGGTTTACGATTTATGACGTATTAAAAAAAACTACTTGCTGGATCTCGTTCAAACCAATTTTCGTTGGAAGTTTGCATGGTAATGTACATCATATTGTCATATAATAAAATGACTCCAAAGAAACCCCCTGTAAAACTTGTAGTAGAATTAAGAGTATTAAAATAATTTTGGGTCCAGCCTGTACTCTAAGTTGGTGAGGAAGTGTAAACTCAGAACAAAAGTAAAGAAAAAGAACTACAACCAACTTCGGATTGGGCTCGGATATAGATCATAATTCTTGTAATATATTGTAAGAGTAGATGTCAGAAGAGGAGACATGGCCGATTAAAATTAAATAGAGAATAAAATAAACGAAAAAAACTAAAAAATAATCTTTCTTTAACTTCAGATGTGGGGTAACACACAATTCTAACAAATAATATTGTGTGGATGAACGTTATCCAGAAAGATCTGACAAGATTAAGGATGAGCACGAGGAAATTGACGAAGACGCAACTCCAAGACGCACTTCAGGCTGCGCACATTGAAGTTCCGCCTTCTGTTACGATAGCGCAGTTACGGACGCTGTATGAACAGGAGTTGCGGCCAAACATATTTCCAGGCGAACAAAGTGAATCTGAAGGCACCAGTGACGCTGGTCCCAGTGCAACTCCGACGACTTCCATAACTTCCGAAAAGGAAACTTCTGCTGCAACTGCTTCTGCAACGGCGACTTCAGCTAAAATCACTTCTGAAACCTCCGCCACCACTTCAGGAACATCGGCTTTTACGCAAATACCAGTGACTTACACGAAAACTTCCGCCAAAACAGGTGTCCCGAACCGAAAGACAACTTCCAGCAGTGAACCAGTGGGTGCAACCGACAGCAACAACACGACCCCCTCAGACGTCGAAGAAGAACGAGAGTTAGCCCGTTTAGAAAGGCGCAAGCGAATCGCTGACCTCCGACGAGAGCTCTCTGAAACGGAGCCAACCAAATCTCCAACCAGGAGAGTGGACTTCGGCGACATAGAGAACGCAGTTACTCCCTTCTCTGGGGATGACTCGTATGGTGTTCGTAAGTGGATTGCCGATTACGAGGACGTGACCACATCCCTCGGTTGTGACAAAAAGTGCAAATATGTGTGTGCGCGAAGATTGCTTACGGGGACAGCAAAAATGCTACTAAGGACAGTCCGAGTGGACAACTGGGATGCTCTGAAGAGCCTCCTCATGTCAGAATTTGATAAGCGGCTGACCAGACAGGAGGTCCATCAGCAGCTAAGCCGCCGAACCCGCCGTAGGGACGAAACACTTCTGCACTACGTCCTATCGATGCAGGAAGTCGCCGCATACGCCGAAGTGGACGAAGCCGACCTGATAGAGTATGTTATAGACGGACTGGGCGACGCCTCATCAACAGTGTCCATTCTGTATGCCGCCAAGTCGCTGCAAGAGCTGAAGAGTTTGCTGCCGCGTTACGAGAAGAGGTGTTTAACAAAACCAGCAGCGGCGATCAGAAGCGGTGTAGTCAGGTCAGCGTCAGCCACCACCACGACGGTGAGAAGTTCCCAGCCAGGACCCGGAGAGGTCCAACCCAGATGCTTCAATTGTTCAGCCTATGGACACATTGCCGCCAACTGCCCCAAGGAAAGGAGACCACCGGGATCATGTTTCCGCTGCGCAGATCCTGGACACGTCTACAAACAGTGCCCGAAAGCGCCGAAGTGGAGACAAGTAGGTGCCGTTAGTAAGAGGAGACTCGATACACCTTCTGAAGCTGAAGACGACTTTGACGACGACGAGCTAGGGCAGTCATTGAGTGCAGTACAGTTGGTAAGCGTTGCTTTTGTTGTTAGCGGGAGTAAGTGCACAGAATTTATTGAATTTAATTGTCTTCTTGATACCGGTAGTCCGGTTAGTTTTATCAAACGTTCTATGGTGCCTGAAGGAATTAAGATTGGTAGCCGGTCGTATTCAAATTATCAAGGGCTCGGAAACCTCAAGATTTTTACTTACGGTACATTATTTTGTTATCTTAAAATTGCTGGAAAAACAAATAAAATTCCGCTTATGATTATTTCAGACGAAGTGATGCCTATGTCTTTGCTAATAGGACGTGATGTACTTCTGACTTTCAACATAAACTTAAGAATTAGTAACAACTTATGTAACATTCGATCAAAACCAACTTGTTCTTCAGACGCCAATAAACATATTTCTAATCGTTCGTACTTGTGCACTTATTTTCCCAATTCTTTAGAGAAAAGATCAAACGATAATATTGTAATTGAAAATGTAAGCGGTTACGGACCTTGTGACGATTGCCAGAATATGATGCCAACGGAATTAGTGGGTGGGGAAGATAATGATTTAAGCCGTGGTGATTCCGTTTCTTTAGGCGTGATTGATGATAAAGATGGGTATAAAATTTTTGAAATAGAGTGGGAACAGGGGGATGATATCTTGATTGGGCCTGGATTGGATCAGGTCACTTCCGAAACAGTACGCAAAGTGATTCAAGAAGCGTATATTAACTTTGATAAAACGAGTGCGAGATCCATAGAATACGAAATGAAGATCAGACTTACAACAGATACTCCGTTCTTCTGCCCGCCTAGGCGGCTGTCGTTTGCTGAAAAGCGAGAAGTCGACATTATCATTAAAGATCTTCTCAGTCGTGGGATCATAAAGAACAGTGATTCACCGTACGCGTCGCCTATCGTTCTGACGAAGAAAAAGTCTGGTGAGATAAGAATGTGCGTGGACTATCGTGCCTTAAACAAGCACACTGTGCGGGATAATTATCCACTCCCGCTGATTGAGGATTGTCTTGAATACTTCGCGGGTAAAAAAATATTCACCCTGCTGGACCTCAGGAGCGGCTTCCACCAAGTCAAAGTTTCTTCAGATTCCACCCACCTTACGTCCTTTGTAACTCCAACTGGGCAATACGAGTTCTTGAAGATGCCCTTTGGCCTTAAGAACGCGCCTGGTGTCTTTCAACGTTTTATTTCGCGCGTCTTCCGGAAATTCACTGACCCTAAGCAGATCGTTATATATATGGACGACATAGTCATCGCCAGTGACAATCTAGCTGACCACCTTCACCTATTGCGGGACGTTTTGCGGTGCCTCTCAGAGAACGGTCTCGAATTGAAATTGTCTAAGTGCCGCTTTGTGTATCCCACTATAGAATACCTGGGGTACAATGTGACTGAACACGGTATACAACCAAGCGAGTCCCACCTAAGAGCCATCCGTCAATACCCTGTCCCTAGGAGTACTAAGGAATTGCATTCTTTCCTTGGACTGAGCTCCTACTTCCGGCGATTCGTTAATTCATTTTCCAGGATAGCTCGTCCACTTTACGACCTTCTGAAGAAGGACAAAGCCTACGTTTTTTCCGCCGAGTGTGAGCAGGCATTCCAACAGCTTAAGGATAGGCTGACGTCAGCGCCGGTGCTTGCTATTTACGATCCGACCCGTGAGACCGAATTACATTGCGATGCAAGCTCACTAGGTTATGGTGCAGTTCTCCTGCAGCGACAGGACGATGGACGTCTCCATCCAGTGGCCTACTTTTCCAAGAGCACCACCGCTCAGGAGGCCAAGTACCACAGCTTCGAATTGGAGACGTTGGCCATCATATCCGCCCTCCGACGCTTCCGAGTGTATTTGGAGGGAATTCCGTTCACGATAGTAACCGACTGCAGTTCACTTGCGCTTACCTTGAATAAGAAAAGTGTCAACCCTCGGATAGCGAGATGGGCCCTAGAGCTGGAAAACTACAATTACAAAGTTAAACATAGAAGTGGGTCAAGGATGGCCCACACAGATGCACTCAGTAGGTGCTTCACGGTGTCAGTAGTGGACTCCGAAGACATTGATTTTCAGTTGAGGGCGGCTCAAAGCCGAGATCCTACGACTTTACGTCTTAGGGAGAAATTGTGTTCTGAGGACTCCATCAGGTATGTCCTACGTGACGGAATAGTGTTCCGAAGAGACCGTAGCGGAAGGCTGAGCATGTACGTCCCCTCCGAGCTAGAAAACAACCTTATCCGACATGTACATGAGAAGATCGGTCACCTAGGGGTCTCAAAGAGCTACGGCCAGATGCGAATGCATTATTGGTTTCCGAGGATGCGAGAAAAAATAGATGAGTTCATTAGGAACTGCATAAGGTGTATAATGCACTCCTCCCCTGCGCATTCGCGGGAGCATAACATCTTTAACATCCCTAAGGAGCCGATCCCCTTCCATACTATCCACCTTGACCATTTCGGGCCGCTTCCCGCTGTGTCATCCAAGAGGAAGCATATCCTCCTTGTTGTCGACGCCTTCACGAAGTTCGTCAAGCTTTATCCTGTAGTTTCCACAAGTACCAAAGAGGTATGCGCGTCCTTATGCAGATATTTTGAGTATTACAGTAGACCTTCCAGAGTGATCACGGATAGGGGCACGTGCTTCACATCTTTGGAATTCAGCACCTTCCTTTCGGATCGAAACATTACACATGTTAAGACCGCCGTACACTCGCCACAAGCCAATGGCCAGGTGGAAAGGGTTAACCGGGTCCTGGGGCGGATGTTAGCGAAACTTAGTGAGCCTCTGCAGCACGCCGACTGGGTCCAGACGCTTTCGCGGGTCGAGTACGCGTTGAATAACACTGTGCACAGGTCTACGCAGACCACGCCTAGTAAACTATTATTTGGAGTCGATCAGCGGGGCGTCGAGATCGATAAGCTCACCGAGTTTCTGGAAGAAAAGGGTATGAATTCGGCCGACAGGAACCTCGAGCAAATCAGAGAGTCCGCTTCTAGCGAGATACTTAAGGGCCAGGAGTATAATCGTCATTACTTTGAGAAACGTAATCACCCGGCTCGCACCTATGCAGTGGGAGAATTTGTGGTTATAAGAAATGTTGACACAACCGTCGGTACTAACAAGAAGCTTATTCCAAAATACAAAGGGCCCTATATCGTTCACAGAGTCCTGCCGCATGATAGATATGTTATCCGCGATATAGAGAATTGCCCTATGACGCAGTTACCATACGATGGAGTGATAGAGTCTAAGAATATTCGATTGTGGAGGAAAGGTGTTTCATAAAGAACCACAGGTAGAATAGCTTAGTTAAAGGAGCAAGTCTAGTCAGGTCGTCCAACGTCTAGAAGTAAGTCTATTCTAAGATACTTTAAGACATGTCATATTGGTATGTAAGACACTTCATGTCAAGTTTGTACTGTTGATCGAGGTCGATCAAATTGTCAGATCGGCCGAGATGTAGTAGAATTAAGAGTATTAAAATAATTTTGGGTCCAGCCTGTACTCTAAGTTGGTGAGGAAGTGTAAACTCAGAACAAAAGTAAAGAAAAAGAACTACAACCAACTTCGGGTTGGGCTCGGATATAGATCATAATTCTTGTAATATATTGTAAGAGTAGATGTCAGAAGAGGAGACATGGCCGATTAAAATTAAATAGAGAATAAAATAAACGAAAAAAACTAAAAAATAATCTTTCTTTAAACTATTATTATAAGTCGCAACATTTGGTCTTTGGCAATCAAACACCAAGTGTTGCGAACAACAATCTTCATACTTTTGGCTCTCCAACATCATCTTCGTGAGAAGATGGAGTTGGAGCTTAATTTGCGCCTTGTCGCTTGTATATAAGTCAGTCTTTAGTTAGCGTCTGCATCGACAACTTGCACTCCTTAAATTAGACCTTAAGTTCATACATACTTACAAATTAACAGCAAATAAATAAAAAGACAAAAATAAACGAATAAATAATAGTGTTCAAATAAAAATAGAACAATTAGTATTTTTATCTATTTATATACTTTTTTTAGTTTTATCATTCCCTTATTTTAGAAGTTAGAGGGGGGGGGGGCACATTTTAGTACTTTGGAAGTGCCTCTGGCGCAAACTATTGAGTTTAGAAAAAAATGATATTAGAAACCTTAATATCATTTTTGAAGACCTATCCATAGATACCCCATACGTATGGGTTTGATGAAAAATTTTTTTGGAGTTTCAGTTCTAAGTAGATATGGGGAACCCCCAAAATTTATTGTTTTTTTTTCTATTTTTGTGTGAAAATCTTAATGCGGTTCGCAGAATACATCTGCTTACCAAGTTTCAACAGTATAGCTCTTATAGTTTCGGAAAAAAAGTGGCTGTAACATTCCCGGACAGACAGACAGACATTTTTTTTTTTTTTTTTTTTTATAGAGTTTCTAATATTACTCCCAAGCCATAGTAATATTATCGTTACTCTCAGCAAGCTGAGAGTTACCTATCCTGGTTAAAAGCACGAGACTTGGAACCAGAACTAGGCTCGGACGAATAATAGGGGTAGGTGGAAAATCGTACATGCGACTCTTTCTCACTTAAGATAAGAAAACAAAAACCACCTCCCTTCGAAACCTGCATACTACAACTAGGTTATTCCTATCTAGTAGTTTTATTTAAACTGTAAATTACGCGTTTGGCAGGCAGCTTCCCAGTGGAGGCACCTGCTAATACCGCCATAAGCACGCGGTTACATCTTATTGCGCTAATTCAAATGGTTTTATCCTTTGTAATCGGCGCACTAGGTTAGTATCGTCTCGAATTTGTAGCATGGTGATATTGCAATGACCGTGAAGGCGTGTCTGTTGTTTGCAGGCAAAATGTTTTATTTCATCTTCGACGGTAGCCATAGTTAGGTCTCTGTGGATATCAGTGTTTCTGATAAACCATGGTGCATTTACTATTTTTCTTAGCACTTTGTTTTGAAAAGTTTGTAAAATTTTGATATTACTGGATTTGGTACAACCCCAAAGTTGTATACCGTATGTCCAAACCGGTTTTAGTACTTGCTTGTATAAAAGCAGCTTGTTCTGCATGCTGAGTTGGGAAAATCTACCAAGCAGCCAGTGCATTTGTTTACATCGAATGGCGAGCTCTTCGCGTTTCTTCTTGACGTGCGGTTTCCATTTTAATTTCGCATCGAGTGTCATACCCAAATATTTTGCCTCGTTTGCGTACGGATTCGTACCGAATCAATGAAAATGGGTAAGTTGTCTACCTTTTTATAAGTAAAATTCACGTGCGTTGATTTGGCCTCGTTGAGAGCAATACGCCAAGTCTTTGTCCAATCACAAATTTTGTCAATAGAACGTTGGAGTTTATTAGTTGCTGATTCAACGGTATTACTGACCGCTAATATAGCTGTATCGTCTGCAAATGTGGCTACTGTTGTGCCTTCTTCTTGAGGAATATCACTAGTGTATATTAGAAATAGGATCGGTCCAAGAACGCTTCCTTGGGGAACTCCTGCCGCGATTTCTTTAAATTCAGAGTAATCATTTCCGTGTTTTACACGAAAGAGTCTGTCTGATAAGTAACAACTAAGGATATCAGATAACTGTTTCGGAAAAGCTTGTCTTAGCTTATGTTTCAACCCTGTATGCCATACTTTATCAAAGGCCTGAGAGACGTCGAGAAAAACACTAGAACATATTTTTTTCTCCTCTAGGGCTTTTTCAATTACATTGGTTATTCTGTAAACCTGGTCGATTTTAGAGTGCTTAATCCTGAATCCGAATTGGTGGTCAGGTATTAATCGACGTTCTTCGATAATCGGATGTAGGCGCTTTAACAAACGTTTTTCGAATACCTTCGACATTATCGGTAAGAGAGATATTGGCCTATATGATTTTTTGTCATTCAGTGGTTTACCGGGCTTTGGAACCATTATAACTTCAGCTACCTTCCATTGTCGTGGAACGTACAATAACCTGAACGATGCATTTATAAGATATGCAAACTTTATTAAAGCTTTCCTAGGTAACTCTTTAAGGACCTGTCCTGTGATTAAGTCATATCCAGGAGCTTTGTTTAATTTTAGTTTCTCTATTTCGAAGCGTAGTTCGGCTAGCGATACACTTTTTATTCTGTAATTGTCAGGTGCCACGGTTAGGACAGGAAATTCGAGCAACGCTTGACCATCAAATGGTTTAAATGTTTCTTCCAAATGTTCTGCAAATATTTCGGCTTTTTCCTTGTCACTCTTCGCCCATTCTCCATTGATTTTCCTGATGGGTGGCGCTTGCGTTTTTGGTTTTTTAATGCCTTTCATGGCTTTCCAGAGCGAGTAATTTGTACTTTTATCCGCAGTTAGGCTTCCAAGATATGTAGAAATTTGACGATTTTTAAAGTCTCGAATTTCTCTCTTAAGTTTACTACAAAGGTAGTTAAGAGTGGTTTTATCCTGTGGAGCGCGAGATTGTTGCCATCTTTTGCGCGCTCCCCTTTTCTTCTTTAACAATTGCGTGATTTCCAAGGGATATGTTATTTCGCAATTTGTGGTTATTTTCCGTTTATGGGGAGTATTTTTCCAGGCTGAGCATTGTATGACGTTAATAAATTGATCGACTTCGTCTTCAAGTTCGTGGGGTGTTCGAAGAGACACTTTGAGATCGATTTTACTTTCACAGTATTTTTTAAAGGATTCCCAGTTTGTTTTCATGTTAGTTAGTCTGGGCGGACCTTCTTTTTTTCGTAGACAGCCGTTAATTGTCAAAATGACCGGTGAATGATCAGAAGAAAGATCGAAGCATTCCTCAACTACAATAGAGTTTCCCGACAAACCTTTCGTGATGAAGAAATCGATGAGGTCTGGTGTTTTTGCCGTATCCGAGGGCCAGTATGTCGGTTTACCTGAGGAATGAAAGTCTACCCCCAATTCCATACCGGCTTCGTAAAGAACTCTACCTTTTACTGAAATGCATCTCGATCCCCAGAAGGTATGTTTTGCGTTAAAGTCACCTCCAATGACGAAATTTCGTCCAAGTGAGTCAAAGATACTTATAAAATCGCTTCTTTCCATCGTTGCACGTGGGGGGCAATAGATAGCTGCAAAATCATATTTTATGTGTTTAATTTTTACGCTCACCGTGCATAATTGCAGTTTGTCAAGCTCGATTGTTCCACTGACTGAGTGTTCAATGGTATTTTTGATCAACAAGGATGCCCCGCCTCTCGCCCTTTCCGAAGGGTGATATGCGTGATAGGCAATGTATCCTCGAATGTTTGTGCTGGTTTCTTTCGTCAGATGAGTTTCCGAAATCAAACAAATATCAATTTCATATTTATGAATGAATATCTCGAGCTCGTCCATCTTATGCAGAAGGCCGTTCGCATTCCATGTCACTAATTTAACTAAATCCGTCATATTTATATTATTGCACGTGTACTTCGAAATTGATTTTCGAGATTGTCGAGTTTTTCAAACATACGTTTATTAATTTGGCTCTGTTCTTCTAGCCTGGCAAGAATTGCAGAGAAAACTTGGGAGACTGGATCAGATGTTTTATTTGTTTGTTCGCGTCCTTGCAACGCAGCTTCAGCGTATGTTTGTGGAACAGCTTTCGGTGACTTTTTTCTAAACAATTTTCCTTCTCTTGGGTGTTGTGTTTTAACCATTTCTTTAGCCTTTTTTCGTCCTTCATTGGTTTTATTGTTGCCCCTTTCAGGTTTGTTATTGGTTTTATTTGCGATTGGTAGCGTAGTTTTCTTTATTTTGTCGCGCCTATTTTGAAGTTCCTTAGCCACTTCGCATCCGCGATAATTTGCCGGATGTTTTCCATTGCAATTTATGCATGTTGGTAGGTCTTGTCTACTTAGAGCGCATTCCTTCGATAAATGTTTACCGGCACATTTTACGCAACGCGGCTCTTTTTGGCAATACGTGTGCGTGTGATTGTAGCCTTGGCAACGCTTACACTGAGGAATCTGACGAGTCCTTTGGCGCATCGGTTCAATTTTAACCACTATGTTTAGGATAGTTTTAATGTTGTATATTTTTTCCATGTTTTCAGACTTTTCGAAACTAAGCATGAATAGCGGAAGTCCGCGTTTGACAACAATTTCCTCGTCTTGTTCCGTTTTTTGCTTTTCTTTTTTAAGTATATTAACCGCGTCGATAATTTTGAAACCTTTAGTTTTAAGATCTTGCAAAACATCTTCTTTGCGGCACGAAGAGTGGAGCCCTCTGGCTACAACTCGGTGTGGCCTTTCAGACTTGTTTTCATAAGTGTACCATTGTACCTTCTCAGTATTCAGTTTTTGAGAAACTGCGCGATAGCTCTCAGGATCGCTTACATTTATTTTCCACACATTATTATTCAGAGATGTTACTTTGAATGTGGACTTTGCTATTTCCTTAAGAAGGCTACTTAGCTTGCTGTAGTCTGAAACTCCGACAACGTTAATTGGAGGTGGAAGGTATACCTTATTTTGAGGTTTTTTCCTTAGCGTTTCTATTTCGTTGGCATTTGCCTTTTTGGGTTGTCTATCTTTTAGCACAACGACTTCTGGTGAGGAGCCGGCTTTCCGTTTTTTGTTCGGTCTCCTCTTAGTGATCCAATCCGTTTCGCGCCCTAGCTCTTCTTCGTCTGTATGATAATCGCTGCTAGCTGAGCGGTATGATTTGGCTTCTGGCTGTTTTTTAGGTTGAGATTCAACAAGTGCTTTGTTCTCAGCTTTCAGCTGATCTAGCTCTTTTTTTAGCTCTTGGTAAAGCTGTTCAATTTGGTTAAGCTTAGTGCGGAGTTCCTTGTTTTCGTCCTCGAAGCTTTTGCATTTCGTTGAGTCCCTCGAAAGGCATCCAAAATCTTTTGGCGTCGTAGGACTTCGATTAGTTTTTGCTCCTGGCACAGATCCCGTTGGTGGTGATCTAGTTACCCTTTTAGTATTTTTAAAAGGGTCGGATGATTGCAATAAATGGCTCTCCCCAGAATCCGTAGAGCCTGCCTCCGAAGAGTGTGGATTTTCCAGTAGAACTGGGCTGCCACCTGGGGTATTATATCTTTTTGTTTTAATCATTGCATTTTTTGTATACTCTATGCACTCGGTATACTGAGGGTGGATTTTGGTCGCCTCTTACGACCGGCATGCCTACCTCGGGTAGATTCTGATCCCTATCCCGAAGGGTGGATTTTAGTCGCCTCTTACGACCGGTATGCCTACCTCGGGTAAATTCTGACCCCTATCCCGAAGGGGGTAGACAGACAGACATGACGAATTTATAAGGGTTCCGTTTTTTTGCCATTTGGCTACGGAAACCTAAAAATACTGTGTTTCTACATGCGTGTTTATTTTATCCTTCGTGGAATGTGCTTCAAGTTCGGGGTCTAAGCTAACAGATAGTTATTAGTTACAAAGCTAACAGATAGATAAGAAAAGAAAAATAAAAAACTTCGCTCTAGGCTGCGAAATAGTGGGCAATCTTATCAAACACTTTCCGGAAACAGTGTAAAAGCTAGAGTTTGTAAACCGTTTGATATTTGTAGAAGCAAATGTCACGAAAATATTGTAATAGACAAAATTAAAATGATTTTTAAGCATTACTGGTCTTTAGGAATCTATGACCAAAGAATTCTCTGTATCGGTTCCATGATCTCCATTGAAAACAAAAGGTGTGATACCCTTCTTAATGTACTCGACCAGAAGCGAAAACGAGAAAACACCATGAAATACGCTTTGGAAGTTGATGGCAATGTTTTCAAGGTATGCAAAAAACATCTTGCACAGTGTTTCGATGAGACTGGCAGCTTCATCAAAGCAGTTATTCGAAAAAAAATTGGTTGTCCTTCAATACCATTTACAAATCTGCGAGGAAAGCATACTCCTACTACTAAGATTGATGTGCAGGTAGAAAATGAGGTTAAAAGACACATTTCTAAATTTCCTGCGTACGAAAGCCACTACAGTCGACGTGATACAAGTGAAAAGTATCTGCCTGCTAGCCTAAATCTTTCATCCATGATCCGCCTGTATAAATTGGAAGCTGAAAATCCGGTAAGCCTCTCAAAATACTCTCAGATATTTAAAACTATGGGTATCAAATTCAAAGCATCAAAAGTAGACACTTGTAGCGCCTGTGATACGTTTGATTCAAAAATCAAGAGTGCGCAAAACGAGGAAGAAAAGAGATCATTAATGGAACAGATAAAAAATCATTTAACTAAGGCTGAAACGGCTTATGAAGCTAAAAAAACTGATAAAACAGAATCGAAAAAATCTAGAAACATAAAAACGTTTGCATTTGACTAACAACAATGTCTACCAACACCTTTTCTAAGAAACTCGATATGTTTTTATAAAAGACAGCTTTGGACTTTTAATTTAACAGTCCATGACCTGGAAAATAACAGTTCATGGGATGTGACAGCGATCACGTACTCATCGAACGGATGAAAAAAAAAAACAAATGTTCAAATCGAAACACCAAGAGATTGGTATCAATTTATAAATACTGTTGGCGCTAAGATTGGAGCTGTAGAAATGAAGACTAATGATTTCTATAAATTTTCTGAACTTGCCAAAACAAAGTTTTCATGGAAACGTGTAAATGAAGATGGTGACAAATGTGGATGGAATGCGGTTCGTTGGTTTCGCTAGATACAAAATGCTCCAGCGAAATATCATACAAAACGTCTTTAGACACAGATAAATCTTTTAAGATTCTAAAGGTGGGAAAAAGAGGTGCTGCTGTTATTGGCATAAATGAAATACAAAGAATTAAGGACATACCGTGCATATCGCGAGAAAAAAAGAAAGATCTTATATACTTAAAACAGTTTATAAGTCCAGAATTTCATGAATTTTATGAAAATCTTCCAACTAACATGGACGAGCCAAATACTCATCCCGATTTAACAGAAGATGACAAAGAAGATGATGTTTAAATAAAAAGCTTACTTATTCATGAACTTATATCCTTCTATATAAATACATTTTTATAATATAAGATCTCGTGTACGATCAATTTGCTGTTTGTTTTTATTTTTTGAAAAAATTAAGTAGCATGGTGGTGGATCAAGAAGGATTCTTATTATGTACAATTATGAAGAAGATTAAAGCGGAACATTAGCCTAAGTCAATAAAGTAAGTGAGCTATTAGTATGGAAAAACGACCTATCTTAATATAAGAAATGTAATCTGAAAACCTTATACTCGGAAGAATGACCTATGTTGATTTAGGAATAGCTAAACTTTCTTTTTTCTTATGGAATAACAGCCTAACTCAACTTAAGCTTTTTCAATCATACACTTTGAGCAAGTCATAAAAGCCTAAGTGTCTATTTCTCTAATTTCTCATTGATTAATAAATTAAGTCTATTTTTTTTAAAAAAAGGTATGTAAAGGAAGGTGCAGGGAAATAAGTCCACGGGAACTAAGTCCACTGAGGGACTTAGTTCCCACACAGTGGGAAGTAAAACCACTTTCGGGAAGTGGACTTAGTTCCCATGTAAGCATGCCCCCTTCATATGCATTACAGTGTTTATGGAATCTACTTGCGATTTCGTAACTAATCCTATAAACATTGCAATGCATATCGGGGGGCATCCTGCCCCCCACCCCCCTACAACCCCCTGCTTGGGGTCACTGTTTGATTTGGAGTACGTGCAAGGTCACGGTACCTATTACTCTGTCTCAGTTAAAAGTTAATTTCTCTTTTATTAATAAAAATTGCAAAGTACCTACTTGACTATTTAATTTTATTTTGTTCTTAGTCGACAGTGAGAATTTAATTCACATTAAAAGGGAACTAAAACCACTCAGAGTTTTGGGAATTTACTTCCCACTTAACAAGGGAACTAAGTCCACTTCGCGAAAGTGATGGTTTTATTTCTCACTATGTGGGAACTAAGTCCACAGTCCCGTGGACTTATTTCCATGCACCGTAAAGGAATGCATCTGCTTTAGTTCTGTGAAAAAATAAGCTTAGAAACAAACATTCCTGATTTGTAGTGATGATTTGAAACTTTCAACTTCTTTCCTGAAAAGTATGAAAAACCAACTTAGGCGGTTATGACTTATGGCCACGGATATTGTTGGCGCTTGAGTTATTACGAGCTGCTGTTGTCGTGCCGTGGAGGCTGTGCTTACCAACTAATCCGCTGAAAATGTTTTCCATACCGACTTTTTCAACAATCAATGTGATCGGGGATTCACAACTTCGACATCGTACCCCGGAGAGGCTCCGTAGGCTCCGTCCAGGAGGTCATAAAACTCCTCTTTGATGGGATCTTCAGCCTCATCCGTAAGGGCGTGTGCACATATTAAACTTATGTTTTGAAATGTAGCCTTGATGCGGATCATAGCCAGGCGATCACTTTTCGGCTTGAAGTCTATGACTTTTGTCCTAAACAAATTCCAACGAAGAATCCGCACCCTAATATATGTCATCTTTTATGGCAGCTGTAATAAATCGTCGTATCGTCATGTCTGGAAAGCCATGACCAGTACCTGGTAGCTACCACTTGGAGGTAAAATAAGCACAGTTGATGTGTAGTCTCAGTAACGGCTATTGTGCATCGCCAGGTTGAGGCCTATCTCAATGGTTATCCTAATTCTACGACACCCAAGTACCTTATTTTTTAAAACAACTTTATCTAAACACCAGCCTTAGTATGTTTTATGTAGGTATTGCATACAACCTATATTTGTAAAGGAATCCCCGTCGAACTGCGCTTAACTTCATTTTTTAGGTATAGTGGAGTATCATACTTTATACAAATTCGGTGCCAGATTCATCTTACATTTTGTCAGTTGATATTATCTTTAAGATCATCTCCCTTCAATTCGTGCCAAAAATAACTCTACATAAAGGAATGGTAGTATAAGCTTTTATCTTACTTCGTCGACCAAGAGTAGGTCCGCTTGCATACAGAGAACATAATACTGTATTATGTAGTGCTCCCTCTTGACATGCCAACCAATTCGATAAAAACTCCGACGATAGTCTGATTTGAATAAAGATTGATTCTACAGCAATGAGTTAAAAGGAAAGGAAAGCTACTAAGGACGAAAATATGAAATTGTGGACATCTGAAAAAAGGGAACCAAATCGGTTTAAATTTAAGATTGGAGAAGTTCTGTGGGTGAGTGGATTTTCCACAGAATTCCCATATCAGATGGAGATAATTTCCATTTTCGCTCAACTTTTCCAACGATAAAGAAAAGGATTTATTATAAACTTGGTGTTTGTTGAAAAAACGTTAATACGGTGGTGAAGGTGGGTTTATATTTACTTCTTCTACGGTATTTTTTATACCTCACTCTTACATGCACGTAGGTAATATTGCTTTGCAAAATGTGCATGCCACTTTAGGGGCTCAAGCCTCCTCCAAAATGTTACAAAAATATAAAATTTACCTAGACATAGAAAATATCCACAGGGGTATCCAACTGACTTGATTTCACATTGAAAGACCGTATACCGCAAAAAACATTGTTATGACAATTTCGAAAGAACTCGAAAACCCCCATTAAAACCACGTTTTTGATACGGCCCTTGGTGAGAAATGATGATTTTATTGAAAGGTGTGTTTGCTTCAACTATCCGACGATTGCATGTAGATTTTGAGGTGTTTCCATCGAAATTTTCCAAATGTATTGGAAATCTTCCGATATCGATGTAAAGGGTCTTTCATTAGCGACTTGACAACTTCAAACTTTCAGTGTGAAATCGATTATCCAACAGTCAATGTCAAAATATTCAGTAAAATCAACATTTTCATCATGGTGAAGTATACGAAGGAGCAACGTTTACAAATAATTAAAATTTACTACCGACATTCCGAGTCGGTGGTCGCAACTTTGAGAGCGTTAACGCCAATTTCCGGCCGTAGTTTTCGTAAAATTCATAGTCTAGTGAACAAATTTGAGTCAGAATATTCGCTGCTTGATGTTGCCGTACCAGTGAGACTACGTTTTGCCCGAGGTGTGGATAATATTGCTGCCGTAGAGACTTCAAATCACTCAATTTCACGGCGTTGTCAATAATTTGGCCTCTCCCAGACCACATTTTGACGAATTTTGCGTATGGATCTTGGGCTACACCCTTACAAGACCAAGCTGACTTAAGGATGGTATGCGCTACAGAGACATGTTGGAACGTTATTTCTTTGAGCAATTGCATGAATTGGACATCAGTGATATGTCGTTCCAACAAGACGGTGCCACAAGCCACACACCGGGTGCAACAATCGAGGTATTGAAGAAGGCCGGTGAACGTGATATCTCGAGAAACGGACCCGCCTATTGGCCGCCGAGATCGTGTGATTTAACGCCTCTCTATGGGGCTACATTAAATCATTGATCTATGCCAACTAGCCGGCGACGTAAGAGGAGCTCAGAGCCAATATTGAACGAGAAATAGTTGCCGTATCGGTCGAAATGTGCCGCCGATTCATCGAAAATTAGGTTCAACGCATCGACCGCTTCATACGTTCACGTAGTGGATATATGAACGAAGTCGAATTAACTTCAAAAATGGTTTGATAGTATATAAGCCAATAATTTTGTTTTGAGATATCTGAAGTAGTTAGCATTTTATTTGAAAAAGAAACTGTCAAGTCCTATTGAAATCAATTGAGCTTAACAACTTATTGGCTTTTGGGAAGTTGGTATTACGAAAATTAAAAGTCACCGACTTTCACTTTCATAACACCCACGTTAAGGGATAGTTTTTTTTTACAAAAACTTAGTTTTTCTATAAAATCTATTAAATGTTGTAAAAATATCACCCGTACTTAGACTTTTGTCACCCCTACTTTATGAAGGAAAGGAATAGCAATAGAATATCTAGCAGGTCGACCATGCGGACTGTAGGCCGTCCCAATATTTTATTCTATGGTTTTAAATAACGATGCCTTCCGTACATATAGTTTTTACAACAACGATTTTCTCAAAAACGGCTCTTACGATTTCGATCGTTTTCGAAATGTAGAACATTGAGGTGATCGTAAGAAAATAGGGTACTCATTATTTTGCACAAATAGTCGAATAACGGTATTGTACAAAAAATGATTTTGATTTAAAAGCGGGTCAAGTTATTTCTAAGAAAATTTAGACACCAATTAATATGTACTGCTATTTGGAACGAATTTGTATATAAACATTTTTGAAATATTTTTATAATGATTTTTTTAAATAGAATTTTTTTTTTGAATTTTTGGAAATCTCACTTTTCTCAAAAGTGGCTCTAACGATTTTAATGTCTTGTAAACTTGGGCTGAATGTCATAAGGTGGCTTACTTAAGATTTTTATTTATTTCGCTATATTATCTATTTCGTTGATAAAATTTAGAAAAACATCAGTTTACTTAACAGTTCTAATGATATTGATGATTTTTTACGTTTTTAATACTAGGAGTAAATGTAAGAACTTGGCATACTCAGATTTTTCCAAAAGACTCGAATAACAGCAAATTAGAAAAATGGCTACATCTCAAAAATCTGTGAAGTGATTTCAAAAAAATCATATTTGTTCTATTTTTTGAACAAATTTGCATACTAAGATTTTCCACAAAAAAAAAAAACCTTTTGTATTATTAGTTCATATAAAAATTTCTTTATTTTTTTAAATTTCCCTTTTCTCATAAACGGTTTTAACGATGTTGATCTGAGTTGGTGTTTTAAATACGTTTAGTGAAGATAAGAAAATGGCATATCTACTCAGTTCTCACCAAACGACTAAAATAATGGTTCTTTCAAAACATGGCAATATCTAATGTGTAAAGTAAATGTTTATACTTTTTTCATGTTTCATAAAATTTCGTAATTTTTTTTCTTCAAAAAGGCGCATTAATCCCAGAAAGCTAATATTCGTCGATTGGACGATGTCAGAATTAAAATCTTGCTGTCGGTATTGGTGTGGTTGGCGTAGCGGGCTCTGGAGAAGTCAAATGTTGAAATGTTGTCGGCTCTGCAATTCCAAAGCAATTGATAAGTTTATATTTTGCTTAAAGGATAAATATTATATGCATATGTATAATTCTAAGCTTTATTATAAACAAGATGTTAATCTTAAAATCAAGCTTTGGTGATAATAAACTACAAATACAAAATACAAGGATGATTTTTTAACATCACAATATCCTGTTCTTCTTGAAAATCCGTTGAACAGATTAGCAGACCACTAATGGGCATTTTGATGATGTCCAGTGTGTCCTGTGCGTGTTTATTATTTCCGGTTTTTTTTTCGAAACGCTCCTCCATTATGTCATGGAATGGCGCACTGCCCGCAGATTTCCATGTCCTATTGTTGTTGTCTTTGGTGGCCTTGAACGCTCTCCTGAGGTTTTTAAGCTTTGTGAACAGCATGTTGACGGTTGTTGACTCATTCTACGTAGTAAATATATAAACGTATAAGAAAATATATTTAAACAAAAACTTACTAGGACTCCACTTCCAACAAGATCTTCCAGCACATTGCTTTTGGCGAACTTTTTTTTCTGGGATGTTGGAACTCGGTTTGCCTATTTGCATAGGAATGCAGAAATGCAAGAGTTTCCTCCCTTGACCAGTTTCTTCTTTACCTTAAAAAGATATTTTGGAAACCTAATTTATAGAAGAAATTAAATACTAACGATTAATTGGCACCGATATACTCGTATATTGGAATTTTGAATTTAATTTTGAATAGATGTTTATTGATATCCATCTCACAGCTGCCTTGAGCGTTGCCATTCGTGTGTTTTATTGGTGTTTATTCCACTTTAAGGAATCGCAAATAGATGGCTGCAAATCATAACGCGGTTTGAAGTTTGCTGAAGGGATATTTGAAATCATTCAATAATTAATAATTTTCGTTTAAAACACATATATTTATTGTAATAAATTTTGATTTTATCATTTTGGAATGTGGCAACTCAGAGCTCGGCACAGAACAGAAGTAGAAACATCGAAAAGAAAAAATGGTTTGAGAATTGCTCTAGCAGTGAGGTTTGGATTTACATTTTTGGATCATGAAAAATGAACCCGATAGAACACAGTATCTCGTAGAGTTGTTCTACTGCGGGTAAACGGATGATCGATAAGGATCTTCTCTAATAACAAAACACGGGTGTAGTTTGACATTACTATATTTTATATATTCAACAAAATACCGATTTTGCAAATATTAGATGGATATGAGTGCTTTGAAAATCGGAACATACTCGTATAAAAGAAGAAATGTACAATCAGGAGAACTCACAAATTCTACACATTAATCGGCGAGTACAAGGTATAAAAGTACAATGCCACAGTTTGAGCATGCATGCTAAAATGCACATAAGGCTGGTTAGCTTTACGGATATTATCGTGGCATTGATTACCATAGACAAAGCTTTTCTGGTTCAAAACTGAACGCCAGATCTCGGACTTCCCCAGTTATACCCACAGTGGCGGATTAAGCCTGTCAGACATCTTCTTCGACTACTTACCTTGTCGTGGTGGAGATGCTTAGTAAGACCCCGTTGATACCGGAGAGCAATTGCAGTAGGTAAGGTCTCCGGAGGAGGGCTCCGAAGCTAAAGAGTAGTCAACCCAATTCTAGTGGTGGAGCGAGCGTAATGTAAACCGTGCCCAGGGACGAAAGGTTGAGGGTTTTACCAACCGACAACGAGCTCCTTCAGGTGCCCTGGCAGGGCCTGTCGTATTCAGCCTTACCCCAGTAGAACCGGCAATGTTGGGGTGGACCTTTTCTCACCGGCTTACTCGTGGGACTCAATTCTAAAAATGAACAAAAATCAAACAAAAGAACGAAAAACAAGAACAACAAAGCCTAGCGACATCTTCTAAAGCTGGCTTACGAACAGAAGACCTAGCAAAACAGGACTGGACTGACGACCGACAAAACTATAGAGTCAAACACTGCTCGGAGTCCGTGAATTACTCGGACTCAAAGACAGCATCCGTCAAAACATTGCACTCTGATGCGGAGGGTTCGATAAGCGCCGAAACGGCCAGCTGCAGTCGAAAGCCCTCACGTAACAGAGGTGGACCCAGTTCCAACAAACATAAAATGACCCGCTTAGCCAGGTTCCAGCTGAACCGCATCCTCGGAAAACCAGAGAATACATTGGACCACAAAGATAGGGACACGGTACGGTGGGGTAGAGACATGCTGGCGGAGAAGTCCGATCATCCTGTGAAAGGGGGTCGTCCTCCTCCAGCCGCACATGGCTTAAGCCAAACCACGTTAGCGTTGGGCACATGCAGACATGCCATCAGATTGGGAGCTCCCTCAAACGACTTCTGCAGAAGCTGTAGAGACGTCGAAGAGGAAGAAACCACCACTCATCTCCTGTGCAACTGCCCCGCACTAGCCAATTCAAGGAAACAAATCCTCGGCAACTATTTCCTCGATGATCTAGTGATCTCAGTGAGACAGATATTGGCTGTATCAGCAAATTCGTCACTAGGTCCAAATGGTTAAACTGAACTGGAGGACGGATTGGACGATGACTTGAGCCCCTCCCGCTCCCATCCCGCAGATCACCACAAACCGATTCCCCTGCAAAGGAAAAGAGATCTCACTGAAGTTAGATTGTATCAGTCACTTCAGTCAGAACACCACTCCGAGGGCGAGACAGTAACCCGGCGGATCGACTGAAACGGTCTCCCCCGGCCTTGCTGCCTTCCCGCTATGCAGACAGGTGATTATAACAGTCACCACACTCTGCTTCTCTCCCATGCCTCAAAACCTGCACCACAAACCCCCGAACTCAGTCATCATAATTCCAAATCGACTATCAGGGCCGCACCTCCCTGCTCCCTTTCCGCGGAATGGTGTCACTTGAGGCTGGTACTGCAACAGTCGCCACAAGCCGCAACCACCCCCCCCCCCCGCGATGCGTGCAGCAAGGTTGGACCACCTTCAGTCACGCCCTCTAACACAGTTTTGTAACCAACTACTTGACTGTGCAGCCGGTACACCCCGACCCCCCTCCAAGAAATGTAATAGCTTGCTCGGGATTGACTGTATCGGTCTCCCTGGCACGGTATTGCCTGCAAAGGGAGTGGAGTGCAGTTTGAGATTCGATTGTAACAGTCATCTCAAAATACTCTTCCCTCCTCCGGTGATCAGGTGGCAATAGCCTCCCTCCGTGGCGCAGAATTTGAGATCGACCTGTGGTTTGATTACATCAATCACCTCATCTCGATCGCAAACCTTGGTTCGGATGTTGGGCGAATTACCTCTCAGGAGGCAATCACTTGGAATCCAGTAGGCCGAGCGACGACCGGCAGAACACCCCCCCCCCCCCCTTTTTGTGGTATCACAACTGGCCGAAACTGCGTTCTAAGTGTGCCTGGGCTCACGCCCTCGCAGCCACCTTACCTAACCTAACGTAACCTAAGCCTGTCAGAGGCCCGGGGCGGCAAAGCTGAAAAAAAAATTTAGTTTTACAAGCTTTTTATTCAGTTCACATTTGTATGTATAAATAAGTGTTTATGTTTATTTCGTTAAAATCTGGCAAATGAAATTTAAATTGGAATTAAATTATTTAGCCGAAATAAACATACATACCTACAATATGAAATGGATATGGGTGAGGAAAATAAAATACGAATCGATCGACAAAAAAAAATTAGATAAAATATTTTTTTTTTATTTATTTATTTATTTATTTATTTTCTTCATAACTTAAAGCTATTATAAACAAATTTTCTTCAGAAGGTATATAGCGGAAAATAATGGTGATCAATCTGTAACTTAAAAAATAGTGTGGAATGACACAGCGATTTAATTAACAAATAAATAAGATGTGGGGGATACATCGGTTACAAAATATAGTTCATGAACTTCATAAAAAAATTAAAGAAAAGATAAAATACAATTAATAAATAAAAGGGAACAATTTAAATTTAAATATGACAAATAAAAAATTCGTAAGATAAACAATTTAAGAAAAAAACTGGCAGTAAACTTAGACATTGATTTGTGCTGTTAGCAGATTACTTTTTAAAAACAATTCAAGGACTTCATTATTATTATTATTAGTAAGTAACCAAGAGGGGAGGCCCGGGGCGGGCCGCCCCTTCCGCCCCCTGGTTAGTCCGCCACTGTATAGCCATACATAAAATGAAAACGTAAAAATGTTCGATATGCTTTTTTGGGCCACTTAAAAACAATAGAATCAACCATCTTTGCCAGAAAATGTTGATTTACATATCCCAGTGACCACACAGCATCGTCGTTGGAGCATGCAAAGATACGCACTTGCCCACCTTTGAAAAACGGAAAATAGGCATGGGTGCTAAACTTGTAAAATATTTATGAATGAAAACTGGACCTTATTTCTTCTGTGGAATTCTTATTTCGTTTTTGCATGCGAACTAAAGGTAGATTTTATATGTGCAGTATATATAGGCTGTGAAATTTTATTAGATAACCTATTAATCCTTTTAATATTCATTGGATTTTTTCGCATTGAGGTTAAAATGTGTCTCATATCTCCCATCAATTAAATAATTTGCGCCTTTTAGTATCCAATTCATCCAATTTCAAACAGATAAGTCGTGAGAGAAGTTTCATTTCAAAAATATCACGACTTTTGATAAAAATATTGGGTTTTTCTATTGATTTAAAATGACACCTCATATTGATTGACCCAATGAAAACATATTACCTACATTATAAAAGTACTTAAAATTAATTTAGTGCGCTTAAATTATAAAATATAAATATTACTTACTAACTAATACATTACTAAATACTTTGTATTGCAAAAATGTCTTGGCTGTAAGTCGCAACCGCCAGTGCTATTATGTATTATTATTTTTAAATAATTGTAATATGAGCTATCGCTCCACTTTCAGCTCCATCCTAATCTATCATTGTCAACTATTCAAAAGAATGATTCCAGAGCTATTGTTTGGGGTTTTGCTCGTGCGTCGTTGAAATAAAGTTTATGACGAAATAATCCAGTAATTTAAAGAAACACGAGATAAAGACTAATGTTTGCAAGGTCGAATAAAATTAAGTAATTATTAAATTTTATGGCAGTAATATTAAATTTGTCAGGCGTTGACTAGGTATGCCTTAATTTTCTTTGAACGAGCAAAGTCCCTTTGCTTGTGTGCACAGCGACAGAATCAATTCAGTGAGGTGGGAAACACGATTCTGCTAATAATTTGGTGTTTGGATTGTGTTAAATCATAAATCCGAAGCAAAACTTATTTGTGATGGATAAATATTAATTATTTTCTTTTTGGAATAGTCGTAAGTGCTTTCATCTCGTTATTTTGTTCTAAAAATAATTAATTAATTTCTTCCAACTTTGGGAGAAAGGAAAGCATTTCATAAAATTAGATAGGATTGATTGTAAAAAGCAAATAAAAACAAACAAATTTGTTTCCTTTAAAAGAAAGAAAAAAGATGGCCGCTAAATAAAAGCCTAAGAACTCAGAAATATGAATGACAGGCAGACAGATAGGCTTACGGGTAGAAATGCGGGGCATAACTCTTTCCGAATTCTCTATAGTCGCTTGAGTTCATATTTTGGCACTGTTGAGGGGGGGCTGCAGGTTAACTGCTGAATAGTTTCGTTGGAGATGCGCTGGTATCGTAGGATTCGGGGTCGCCAATTGCGGGGCACAATTGTTGAAGGGATGAAAATGAAATCGATGAAAAGAATAAATAATGAATTAAGAAAAAACTAGTTTTGGGTTGAACAAGCTCTTTATTAGAATTCAGGTCTTACCTCTAAGCGAGTGGGAATAAGAATGGACGAGAGCTTAACGTAAAAATGCTTTGCTCGATTAGGAAAAACAGGAAATAGGGACTTTTTTGGGAATACAGTGGGAATGGGAATAGAATGTATGGTAAGAGTGCCATCTATGATTTCACATTAGTAAGAAAGTATTTATATTTGAGATGGTGTTGAATATACTTTTATATATTCCTATATTTCACCTGAACATTACCAGCCGCCTTGCAGCATCCGCTGTTAAACAATACAATAGCTGGCGCGGTAAGAAATAATAAAAATAATAATAACTTAGCCTAGGGGGAGCCTTTGGTTAGGGAGGGACTGCACTCACTCCATATAATAATAATGAACAATAATAAATTCGAATTCGATCGTTAACAAATGCGTAGATACATCTTAACAGTGAATAAATTGCATACAGCAATTTTCATTCTAAGTGCGATAAAAGAATAAGTCCTACATAATTCGTTTCGATGGGGAAAATAAAAATAATAAAAATAAGACAAGGATTAAATTGAATTTATTGACTGGGAAGCAGACAAAGCTTAACTATAGAATGAGTGATGAGTCCCTTTTGAGTTTAAATATCCACGACTCTAACTCGTTTATCGGGACCGAGATGTGTCTTTACCACTCTGCCTATTCGTCATTCATTAGGAGGAAGCTGCTCGTCTCGTATGACAACGAGATCATCCACTGCGATATTCTTCTGAGGATACTTCCATTTGTTCCTTTTATGGAGTTATTTTAAGTATTTCTCTTTCCAGCGGCTGCTGAGCTGATGGTGAAGAATTTTAAGCCTTTGCCATCGATTCATATAATTTAAGGAGCACTCCGCCAGCGATGGCTCTGGGAGGCTGAGCAAGGGACCACCCCTGAGGAAATTCCCAGGGGTGAGAGCGATAATATCAGAAGGATTGTCTGACATTAGAGAAATAGGTCGGGAATTAAGGCAAGATTTCACGCGTGCAAGAAGTGTTGAAAACTCCTCAAACGTAAGTTTAGTACTGCCTACTGTCTTGCGAATATGTGCCTTATAACACTTGACCCCTGCCTCCCAGAGCCCACCAATATGCGGGGCACCAGGAGGGATGAATGACCATTTGATTTGAGAAAAGTTTCTGTTTGGGTAAGTTTTGAGTGCATTTTGAAAATCTAATAAAATTGATTTTGATGCACCGACGAAGTTGTTCCCGTTGCCGGAAAAGACATGATCAGGCATGCCTCTACGGGCAACAAAACGTGAAAAGGATGCAAGGAACGCTTGGGCTGACAGATCACTTACTGCCTCTAAATATATTGCCTTTGTGGAAAAACATACAAAGAGACACACATAGCCTTTCTCCAATCGACTAGTCCTTCCACAATTAATCTTAATAAAAAAAGGGCCTGCAAAGTCAATGCCAGTATTTGTAAAGGGCAGCGTAAATGTCGTCCTTTCTAAGGGTAGCACACCCATTAGTTGCGTACGCATTTTCTTCTTGTGCAAAGTGCATGCTTTACAATCGTGGATACATTTCTTCACCAAGTTTTTCATTTTTGGTATCCAAAATTCACTTCGTAGTATGCGAAGCATTAATTGAATATCACCATGCAACGAAAGTTGGTGTACAAATGCAACGAATAGTTTCGAAAAGTTAGCATTATATGGAAGTAAAATAGGATACTTCTCATTAAACGTTAGTGAAGACGAAGTTAGTCTTCCATTAACATGAAGGACTTGTTTAGAATCCAAAATGGGGTTAAGTGTCAATAGAGAACTAGTGGATTTAATGGGTTTATTTTGAAGCAGAGCTTGATATTCTGTAGGAAAGAATATCTGTTGAGAAAGCATGATCATTTTATTTTTAGTAAAATGTATCTCGTCAGGACAGAGCGAATGTGCTAAATATTTCCTTTGATGAAATCGAGTGGCGTTGAAAAATCGAAAAATATAGCTAAGAACACGAACTGCTCTATGCCATGTGGAAAATCTACGAATGATGATTTCGAAGCCATCATCTGTTATTGTAACAAAGGTTTTAAGAGGCTTTGACTCTAACAATGACTCCTCTGGGGGAAAGAGAAGCGAAATTGGCCAGTTTCGTTGATGTTCTTGCAACCAATTTGGACCGTGCCACCACAGCTTGCTTTCGCGTAGATCGTTTGGGGTTAAACCGCGTGTAGCCAGATCTGTAGGGTTGTCTGATGAAGAAATGTGTCGCCAAGAAGCATTCTGCATATTAGTTTGAATTTCGGAAGTTCTGTTGGCCGCGAAAGTTTTCCAAGTACATGGTGGTTTACTCAGCCATGACAAAACGATCGTGGAATCCGTCCATACAAATAATTCATGGTTCTCTATAAAGTGCAATTTCTCGACTCCTAATCGGACCATATTCGAGAGTAATGTTGCTCGAAGCAACTCTAGACGATGCAGTGAAATTGAATGAACGGGAGCAACCTTGCTTTTTGCCCATAACAAATGACAGGAAAAAGTAGACGTGCTATGTTGAACTCTTATATACAAAGCAGCACAATATGCCTTCTCCGAAGAGTCACAAAAGCCATGTATCTGTATTGGCGCCCAGGGAACATATTCCTTGGTATGCAGATTGTTCGCAGAGCAGGGAAGTCATCTGCAAATAATTTCCACATCAGCAGTGTTAAGGGTTTGAGGTCTTCATCCCATCCGGTCTGATCTTTCCAAATCTGCTGCATGATGATTTTTGCTGAAATCACGACGCGAGCAAGCCATCCGGCGGGATCATATAGTTTAGCAATGACAGAAAGGATCGATCGTTTTGTTATAAAGCCCAGCAAAGTTTCTGAAGGGACTGAGAAAGAAAAATTGTCAGGAAGGGCCTTCCAACAGATGCCTAAAGTTTTTGCTGAACTCGATCGATTACCAAAAAGACTTCATTCAAAAGATGCTCTTTCGGGATGTTTCTTAACAACTCAGGGGTATTAGAGGTCCACTTTCGGAGACTGAACCCAGCCGAAGAAAGAGCGGATACTAGCTGATGCTGAGCAGATTGGGCGGATTGAATATCATGCGCACCTGACAGTACGTCATCGACATAAAAATCGCGCCGTAGAATTATCGAAGCAAGAGGATGGGAATTCTCGACATCGTCAGCCAGTTGGCGTATGGTTCTAATAGCTAAGTACGGAGCGCAATTTATTCCAAACGTAACAGTTTTGAGTTGAAAATCTCCTATCGTATCATTTGGTATTTCACGAAACAAAATTCTCTGAAAAGGTGTATCTTTGGGGTTGACTAGGATTTGACGATACATCTTCTCTATGTCGCTATTGAAAACATATTTGAAGCATCGCCAATTTAAAAGTAGTAACGTTATATCGGACTGAAGTATGGGCCCAGGATAAAGAATGTCATTAAGACTCCTTCCATTGGAAGAGGGATTTGAAGCATTGAAGACAGCTCTTACCTGTGTGGTGGTACTTTGGGACTTGACTAGAGTATGATGGGGTAAGTAATATGAATGGATTTTATTGGATTTAGATACTTCTGATGAACTTGTGGGTTTCATATGATCAAGGGTAAGGTATTCTCGAATCACTGAATAATATTGATCTTTGAATTGGGGTTTGGATAATAAGCGCCTTTCCGTCCTGAGAAATTGCTTCAATGCAATGTCTCTTGAAGTTACTAATTCGATCTCATTAGTAAAGCTTTCTCGGAATGGCAGGGACACGATATAACGACGTGCAGAATCTCGCTGAGTGGTAGTGGCGTACAAACTCTCACAATATTGATCCGCCGGAGAAAGCGAGGGATTCCGTGGCAGCTCCTCTAGTTTCCAAAATTGTTCAATTTGCTTATCAAGAAAAATTTCATTGAAATAAGATACGAACGTAGAATAAGAAGAGTTATGCGTTGTCGAAGAATTTACTGGACCCAAAAGTACCCAGCCAAACACGGTATTTTGCGCCATAAGAGTGTTAAAAATATTATTTTTTACACCATATAATACTATCGATGAATGCAGATCTGCTCCGATGAGAATATCTACTTTGGATCTTTGATTGAAATACGGGTCCGCCAAAGGAAAATCAGTTTGATTTTTGAGATCCTTTATGTTGAGCGATTGTGATGGGAGATGGCCTGTTAATCGTTCAAGGACCAATGCTTGAACATTGAGAGCGAACTCCTGCCTACGATCTGAACAAGGAGTAAATGAGCATAGTTTCGACGAAGAGGCGGTAATAGTGGTACTCATTACCGAAATTTGCGCATGTATGGGCTGAGTGGATAGACTCAAAATATTTTGAATCTCTTCAGAGATAAACGAGACCTCTGAACCAGGATCAATAAGAGCCCGGGCATTGAACAGTGTTCCGTGATGGGAAATTTTAACCATTGCAGTAGCCAAAATGACTTGCCGATTGTTCGATGAGAAATGAGATTGGTGATTCGTATTTGGAGTGGATGTGGACTGTATACTCGAGGATGAGATAGAATGAGAAGCTGGAGGTCTTGAGGTTGAGGGTTCATTGAGTGGAGGATTAGGAGCGGTTTCTAGATGCAACAAAGTGTGATGTCGATTCTTACATCGGAAACATGTATTGTTGCTCTTACATGACGCATGAGTATGGGTTATAGCCAGGTAATTAGAGCAATAGTTATGGTTTTGAACCGTTGAAATTTTACCGTCAATGGTCATGTTTAAAAAATCGGGGCACAGACGGAGGGGGTGTTGACCTCGACAAACTTTGCAGTTGCTTATATTGGGTTTGTTGTGATATGTTTTTACGTTCTTTGAACGGGGATTATTTTGGTGTTGCTGCGTTTTGGCAACATGAGGTTTGGATTTACTACCGGTTGCCATATCACAAACTGTCTCAAGAACGCGGTAGCGATTGGAAAGGAAAATACTCCTGTCTTCCCATGAGCGTATTTCAGTTGGACGAGTCAGTGATTATTCCCACAGAGCTAACGTCGTTTCTGGAAGGCGACTTGAGCAGAGAAAAGTAACGATAGAGTCCCAATAATCAGTGTTTATACCGTACGACTTAAGAGCAACTAAACAATCACTGATATCAGATGGCAGCTGTTTAATAAGTCTACCAGATTCAGTTTGAATATGGGGTAAATTGAGAAGAATTTTTATTTGACTATTTACTAGGATTCTTTTATTTTCGAAATGGTCCATCAATACTCTCCAAGCCACTTCAAAATTATCATCCACTATGGCAAATTTACTCACTATATGAAACGCGTCACCTTTTGTTTTTGAACGAAGGTGGAAAAGTTTTTGTACCGGACTTAATTTGGCATGTTTAATGTACACGGCAGTAAACATGTCCCGAAATGAGGGCCATTCGAGATAACTGCCGAAAAAAACTTCGGTATCAATGGGGGTAACTTTATGGAATACGAGGAATTATAATCATCGTTTGTAAATTGCATTTTGGCATTTCCACAGCTTTCTTTTATTGCTTCTAACTTTTCTATTGAGCGGAGTATTTCACCGAGACACGATACATATGTGTCCGAAGACGAACGATACTTGGCTTTAACTATTTCAAGGAAATCTTCTGGACTTTCAATAGAAGCCGCATTAGAACGCACACACTCTAAATAATGCTTTTTCATTTCATGCCAAAGATCTTTAACTTCGATCGTATATGCTTGCAAAGACGAAACAGTATGATCAACTATGGGTTTTTCTTTAAAAGAGGCACGAAATTCCACTAACTGATCTGCGGAAAAAATGAATGCATCTAAAATGCTCATATTGAATATTGTGGGATCAGCGAATATGGGACTAATATGAAATATAATGTGTAATATAGAAATCACTCACTTTTAGGTATTATCTGACTTGTTTTTTATATATACACCGGTAGAAAAATTTTTATGGATCGCTACTTAATATGCACAATATATTTAATGTAATATTTTCTATGATAGCTCGTATTTTTTGAAAATTAAATACGGGAAAAAAACTACTTTACAAGAGAAATACACGCGGTAATACTCGCACTGAGAAGGAAAAATACTGTACGCACCTGACTAATTCCAATTTTGACTAATTATCGTGTTCTCTGGACGAAACGGCGAAGCAGCGATGAGTTGAACTGTGTGCAGGGTGGGGAGGGTGGGGAGCGTGGGAAGCGTGGGGATAGTTGCCAACTGTGTTTGTGTAGAAAAAAATGTGTTGATCTTCTCTTCGATGATTTCTTTTTATACCCTATTCTAAGGGTATATTAATTTTGACGCATAGTTTGTAACATACCTTAATATTGCCCGTAGACCCCTAAAAGTTACTATATTTATGATCAGCATCGATAGTAATGTCGATCTAGCCATGTCCGTCCGTCCGTCCGTCCGTCCGTCCGTCCGTCCGTCCGTCCGTCCGTCTGTAGCCAAAAATTAGGCCTTTAAACTGGACCTAGAGAGCTGAAATTTTAACCATATACTCTCTAGGGTTCCGAAATAATCAAGTTTACGAATTTTTGAAATCCGCCCACAGACACGCCCACAAACTCAAAAAAACAAAATTTTGGAAAAAATCGAATTTTGAGCTAGAAAGCTGAAATTTTGTATATATGATCTATGACTCCTAAAACTGCTCGGGATAAAAAATTTTCAAAATCCGCCCGCTGACACGCCCACAAATAAATAAAACAATTTTTTTATACCCTATTCTAAGGGTATATTAATTTTTGAAAATCCAAAGTTTGAGCTAGGGAGCTGAAATTTATAATATATACTCTCTATGGGCCCTTTATGCTCATGTGTAAATATTTTTAAAATCCGCCCACTGACACGCCCACATTTTTTTTTTTTTTTTTTTTTGAAAATTCAAAGTCTGAGCTAGGGAGCTGAAATTTATAATATATACTCTCTAGGGGCCCTTTATTCTCATGTGTTATTTTTTTTTTAATCCGCCTACTGACACGCCCACAATTAAATAAAACAATTTTATTGAAACACCTAAGTTTGAGCTAGGGAGCGTTTTTTTTGATAAAATCCTTTAAATGTTATATAACAAAATATGTAGAGCGTTCTTAACAATTCAACCATACTTAGACTTTTGTCACACCCACTTATGATTGATAGGAATAAGAATAGGGTATCCAACAGTTCGCCCAAGCGGACTGTAGCCCGTCCCTATGTTTCTTAGAAAATTCGGCTTGATGTGACCAAATGTTGAGGGGGGGGGGGGGGGGGGGGGGGGGTGCAGGTTAGCTGCTGAATAGTTTCGTTGGAGATGCGCTGGTATCGTAGGATTCGGAGTCGCCAATTGCGGGGCACAATTGTTGAAGGGATGAAAATGGAATCGATGAAAAGAATAAATAATGAATTAAGAAAAAACAAGTTTTGGGTTGAACAAGCTCTTTTTTAGAATTCAGGTCTTACCTCTAAGCGAGTGGGAATAAGAATGGACGAGAGCTTAACGTAAAAATGCTTTGCTCGATTAGGAAAAACCGGAAATAGTGACTTTTTTTGGGAATACAGTGGGAATGGGAATAGAATGTATGGTAAGAGTGCCATTTATGATTTCACATTAGTAAGAAAGTATTTATATTATCCTATATTTCACCTGAACCGTGACAATATATTTGTCTGTAGTATAGTAAAGCATATGAGAAAGTTAAAGAGAATAAACTATTCAATGTTGATAAGGGAACTGAATTAAACTTAATTGTTATGGAACACATCCCAACATTTGAAATGTAAGCCATGGCGGTGCAGGGAAATAAGTCCACGGGAACTAAGTCCACTGAGGGACTTAGTTCCCACTTAGTGGGAAATAAAACCACTTTCGCGAAGTGGACTTAGTTCCCATGTTAAGTGGGAACTAAGTCCATTTTTTTATGGGAACTTAGTCCACATTCAAATATAAGAAGAGGGAACTAACATCCAACATTTAGAATTAAACAAAAAACTGTGCAAAGTGCAGTTAGTTATCACACTCTTTAAGCAAAGTCTTAAGGTTATCATGGTGACATAAAGCCAAAGTTTCAAAACCGTACCTCGCACCTACTCCAAATCAAACAGTGACCCCAAGCAGGGGGTTGCAGGGGGGCAGCATGTCTCAGTTAGTTAGAAGTTAATTTCTATTTTGTTAATAAAAATTGCAAAGTACCTACTTGCCTCTTTAATTTTATTTTGTTCTTAGTCGACAGTGAGAATTTACTTCACATTAAAAGGGAACTAAAACCACTCAGAGTTTTGGGAATTTATTTCCCACCTTACATGGGAACTAAGTCCACTTCGCGAAAGTGGTTTTATTTCCCACTAAGTGGGAACTAAGTCCCTCAGTGGACTTAGTTCCCGTAGACTTATTTCCCTGCACCAGCCATGGCATGGCGCAAATTTTTAGTGTACGTTGATGACAATGAACAATAGCCGTATTTTATTATAACTTATGATCTTTATGTTTCTGCCACCGATAATAAAACAGTATGTCTCAACGAACAATTGCACAGCTGAACTTCCAATCTGAAATCCACCCGGAGTCACCAAACTATCAAAAATTTCCATAAAATTAGAACTTAACTCTTCCGAGCTTTAATAGTTAACAAGAACATGCAATAAATGGATTGAATTTGACTCCCAAACCTTTTTTTTTAAACATTTAATATACAACAAGCCTGTTCCGCTGTCCGCTTAAAAGCCACCTCACAGTGGATCAATACGAATATTATAGACATTGAATCAGCATCTACTAAGAACTGCCCATAGGACATTCCGTCCGATCCCACTCCCTCTCCTTTCCCTCCCCCAGCTTCCTCTCACTCACCTTTCTTCCTCTCACTCTCCTTTCCTCTCACTCACCCTTCCTCCATCCACTGGGCTGGACTTAAGGTGTCACACGACCCGTGCCGATAGTCAGCCTGGCTGAGGGCCCAGTTTAATAAATAGCTGTCGCGAACGGAGTATCCGGATACCTGGTGACCTCCGGATCAGCTAGCCTTATCTGTACAATGCGTATCTCTGTATAGACGGACCTTCCTTTCTCCGCTACACGTGGTAACATTATTATGAACAAACAAAAACAACAAAAACAAAAACAAAATATTAAGGCCGGTATCCCTTTGAAACCGGACGGTAGTACGGCGGCGAAGCTGTCTAACGGATATGCTCATATGGCAGCTGACAGCGGAACTGTGGATTTTGCGAGCAAAGCAAAAATCTTTCCAGCAGAAGCGGGACTGTGCATAATGGTCCCACCTCTGCTGGCAGCACCCCCCCAGGCAGTGCTCCAAAGCTGCCCCCTGGTATCACTCCTGCTACACTTGTCAGGGGCAAGACTGTGGAAATGCATGGTCCTTCCACTGGCAGTATACGCACGGATGCTACCAAATACAAACACCTTCCTAGTAGTAGTGGGACTGTGCAACATGGTCCGGCTTCCACTAGCGCGTCTTGCAGTAGAGGAGCGCCTCACCGCAACCCCTCGAAGCTGCATTACAAAAACAGACGCAATGCCAATCGTATAATTGGCTCTATCGGCGCTATCCCTGAGATAGATAGATCCCCTGCACAGATCAGTAGACTGGCCTGGGCACAAAATATCATTTCAGGAAAGGACAAGACCAGTGGAGACATTGCGTCAAAGCGACAGAGATCGGTGGAGGAGGTCGCTTCGGCCTCCAAGCGCCTCAGGATGAACAACACCAGCATTCCTCCTAACGCGTCTATCGTCAAATCTCGCAGTCATCGACCGCAGTGACGCCGAAGGCAGGATCTCACTTGAACGGTGGGATCTCATCATGCTCATCCTACTTGATAACTTCGCCGACTTCAACAAGGACATCCCCGGACCACCGCCAATAATTCACGATGGCCATTGGCATCAGGGCCGCGTGAAACTCATTGCCTGCGATGATCAACGATCATTGGATCTTTACAAGTATGAGATTAATAAGCTTGGTGAGCTATGGCCAGGGGCCAAGCTTAAGGTTGTTGCGAGGGAGGATATCCCCTGCCGACCGAGATCGCGTGCCTGGATCCCAGTGAGGCCTTCATCCCCTGAGAGAATTCGCCATCTGATTAAAATCAGTAATCCATCCCTTCCGACTCATGACTGGAAGGTCGCTAAACTGGAAGAACAAAGGGGTTCCTACCGATGTGCTGTCATTGTCATCAATCAGGAATCCCTTGCTCATCTGGCGGCGACTGCAGGCGTGATTCGGTTCGGATGGAACGACATCACGCTGAGAGTTTATAAGAAGGACGATGTAGACGCTGAGAAGCGACCTCATCATCCCTCTGAAACTGATGTGTCGGGTGTTAGCGCACCTGCCACCTTCCCCTCCTTAGAGGTTGACATTCCCGAGCCCTCTACAGAACCCACCACGTCTTTAATCCCTGTGATCGACTCTCAGTCGGTCATGGAGACGGACGAAATTCCTGACAAGGATCTTCTGAGGGAAGAGGAGCTCCTTAGTTCGTCCTCTGTATTGGAAGACATGTCCAGCAAAGATCTTCTGAGTGAGGATGAGCTTCTCAGCTCGTCCTCTGAATTGGAGGACCTCAACAACACAGTGGTGCGGGTTTCTCTACAGGATTGTAGCAACAATGCAGCAGATTATACAGATTTACCTCCAAGACACCATTAAGGCTTCGGCCGCCCTTATTCTCCAGTTAACAAAAACTGGAGAAGATTTAGTCTTGGTCCAAGAGCCCTGGGTTGTCAACAACCTGGTTCGTGGACTTAAGACCCCGGATACTACCAACTATATGTGTCCGACTAAGGTAAACCTAGATCGTGCATATTGGTGAAGAGTAGTCTTAATGCATATTTACTCCCTAATTTCAGCGATCGAGATACGACGGCTGTCAAACTAGAGACTGCTGGTGGCATATACTGGCTGGTATCAGCGTATCTTTCCCACGACAACATAGGACGTCTCCCTGGTGGTAATCTGGAGAGCTTTATCGCGGAAGCAGAGAGGCAGAAAGTTGCACTCATCATCGGATGCGACGCCAACGCGCATCACACTGTATGGGGCAGCACTGATATTAACAACAGAGGTGAGTCGCTTTATGAATTTATTTTAAGTACTAACCTCATTGTGTGCAATACGGGTAATGAACCCACCTTCATAACCAAAAACCGACAAGAAGTCTTAGACATTACTCTTGTCTCCGTAAACATCCACAAAATGATATCGAGTTGGAAAGTTTCGGCTGACCATTCTTTCTCCGACCACCGATATCTCACTTTCAACCTTGACATCGCTGACACCCCTCGCCAATCCACATTCTGAAACCCTCGGAAAACAGACTGGCCCACATATAGAGATATTATGCGTGGACTTATTACCTCTGAACTATTAAGTCCGCATTGCAATCCTAGCGAGCTTGACGACAAGGTTAATAAGCTCACCAGGGCTTTTAATCTAGAGATGGCTGCTTCCTGCCCCCTCATACTACCCAGGGGGAAAAAGAAGCCTCACTGGTGGTTATCTGAATTAGGACCACTGAGAAATGATTGCAGGGGGCTTTTCAATCGCGCCAAAAGCTCAAGATCCAACACTGACTGGGACTCCTATAAGGCATCCCTCAAAGCATATAAAAAAGAACTTAGGAGGGACAAAAGATCATCGTGGAGATTCTTCTGTGGCAAAATAGAAGAATCCTCGGAGGCATCAAGGCTAAGAAAAATCCTTGCTTCAAATCCAATTATGCCCAGCTGCCTAAAGAAAGCACTACATCTAGCGAGGAATCGCTCGATCTGCTACTTGATACACACTACCCAGGTAGATCTAACATAACCGATCATAGCAACCTAAACAGGTCACCTATGTTTTCACAGGTAACAAATTCTCAGAGTCTGATAACTGAGGACAAGCTTCTTTGGGCGCTACAAAGCTTCAAGCCCTTCAAGTCTGCAGCACCTGACGGCATAATACCAGCCGAACTTCAGATGACTTCGGATATCATCCTTCCAACACTGGAGATGATTCTGACAAGTTGCTTAAAGCTGATTGACATTCCTCAGGCTTGGAGAGAAGTAAAAGCGGTTTTCATACCCAAAGCAGGCAAATACTCCCATGTTAGTCCTAAAGACCTCAGTCCTATCAGTCTATCATCTTTCCTCCTCAAAACGCTGGAGCGTCTGAGTGATATCCATCTTCGTATGAACATAAACCAGCAACTGCTGTCTTTCTTTTTTTTTAAACTTTGCGTACGCTAAAGGGATTTCTTTTTTTCTGTAGTACACAGTACCCTTATAGTGGAAACCACAGCGCAGGCATTTTTTGTTTTGTTGCTGTAAGTAACTACCAGCAAATGATTCATTGCCTATTTCTGGGTGCTACTTACTGTATGAAAGAATAGAAGGATAGGAAAGAAGTTTGGTGCCATGGGATTTTTTTTTCTCAACAGGTGGCGCCTAAATTGCTTTAGGGAGATCTGTTTTTGTTGTGTGTATTCAATTTATAAAAATCATGGCACTGGTCGGAATTCGAACGCACGACCTGCCAATCACTTAGTGAATACACTACCATCGCACCATTGCCACCTGCTACGCGGCCCAACACGCGTAAAATAAGGGTAAATCGGTGGAAACCGCCCTTCACTCCTTGGTACGCACTATCGAATACTCTCTTTACCACAAGGAATACACTATGGTTGCTTTCCTAGACATAGAAGGCGCTTTCAACAACGTAAACACAGCTGCAATCGCAAATGTACTGACAGAATTGAATGTGAATGGCTCGCATGGGGACATTTTTTTTTTTTTTATATAATTTGCGTGCGCTAAAGGGATTTCTTTTTTCTGCAGTGACACAGTACCCTTATAATGGTAAAACCACAGCGCAGGCATTTTAGTTTGTTGCGCAACTAGCTCCCAGCAATTCATTGCCTATTTTTGGGTGCTACTTACTGAAAGAATAGAAGGATAGGAAAGAAGTTTGGTGCGATGGGATTTTTTTCTCAACAGGTGGCGCCTAAATTGCTTTAGGGAGATCAGTTTTTGTTGTGTGTATTCAATTTATAAAAATCATGGCCCTGGTCGGGATTCGATCTTTTGCTCTCAAGCAGTATTATCAATTCGAAATTGGGCAATTCATCCGCTAGGAGGTCTGTCAGTAGGGGTACGCCACAAGGTGGTGTCCTTTCCCCCCTTCTGTGGAACTTGGTGGTGAATAATAGAGCTGTGTCAATCGTTCAAATTTAATGATCGAATCGTTCAAGTATTGGTTGAAAAAATGATTCGGTCATTTCAATCAATCATTCAATCAATCAATGACAGATGGGACATGGGAGTATTGAATTGCTCCATTCAATTTCAATACAATCAAAAACCCCAATCATCATTCGTTCAATTTAGTTTCGATAGAGACAGATACATTCGAATAAATTGTAAGAGTGAATACACTCAAAAATACCAAAACGCCTTTGAATAATTAGGAAATGGAGGTTATTGCACAGAAGCGATATTTTTGTAGAACAAATATGTGTTGGTAAAACGAAATAAGCCGAAATAAATAAAAATATTTTGATATATTAACACATTTATTGGTTCAGTAGATAAGAAATCAGTAATAAAGAAATGAATTAGTCAGAACAGAACAAAAGTATTGACTCGATGAACGATTGACTTCGGGCATTGTGATTGCAATCACCAATACTTTATTGTGATCGGGTCAAAAAGATCGAATCAATCACGATTGACACAGCTCTAGTGAATAAACTACTGGCATGCCTGGAGGGGGAGGGTTGCATGGTGATTGCCTATGCGGATGACGTTGCTATTGCCGTCTCAGGGAAATATCTCAACACCCTAAAGGAACTACTTCAAAATGCTCTCAATAAGCTGACAAGGTGGGCAAGAAGATGTGGGCTGGGGGTTAACCCTCATAAAACCGAACTTGTCCTCTTCTCCAGGAAATATAAAATCCCTCATATCGACCCTCCTTCCATTAACGGTACAAGCTCAGCATTTTCCGATGAAGCTAAATTCCTGGGTCTTATCCTCGATAGGAAGTTAAGCTGGAAACCCAACTTACAAGAAAAAAAGCGACAGTAGCACTTTTCTCTTGCAAAAAAGCCATCGGTAATAAGTGGGGCCTACAGCCCCGCATATCTCACTGGCTATACGTATCGGTAGTGAGACCGATTCTGACAAGAGCAGTCCACCAGGGGCGGTTGTCTGGTGGACTGCCCTTGACAAAGCGGTAAACCGTGATAAGCTAAGCAAGGTGCAACGTACAGCTTGTCTGTGTATCAGCGGAGCACTCCGTACGACCCCCTCCGCCGCACTGGACATCTTACTGTATCTGACACCCCTGGATATTTTCAGTAGGCCGATGGCTGCCTACTCCGTTGTCCGCTTAAAAGCCACCTCACAGTGGATCAATACGAATATTGGTCACTCTATCATTTTGGACTCACTTGGGTCCTTACCAAGAAACATTGACTACACTACACCCCAACTAAAGTTCGAAAAGAATTTCCAAATCACTTTCCCCACCAGATGTTGATTGCACAGAAGATAAATCGATCCACTTTTACACCGACGAATCAAAAACTAGCGATGGGGAGGTGGGGGTGTTTTCTCAGAAAGACTAAATATCAGTCTCTCTTTCGGTCTTCCTGATCATTGTAGCGTGTTCCAGGCGGAAATCATGGCGATTAAGGAAGCCCTGTCGTGGCTGAAAAGAAATGTGATATCCGCTAAGGATATCTGCATTTTCTCGGATAGTCAAGCCGCGCTAAAATCCCTGGACTCAGTCTCTCCCAATTCCATCGTAGCCTTAGACTGCCATTCATCTCTGCAGGAGATGGCAGAGCAGTTCAATATTCACCTTTTTTGGGTGCCGGGGCACAGAGACATCCCAGAGAATTGTGGGGCAGATGAACTCGCCAAAAATATAACCGCATTACCTCTTCTACCTGAGAAAGGTTTTCTAGGTATGCCTATACCTACTTGTAAATTTATGTTCAAGGTATCCGCAGTCGAGAGTACAAACCTCAGGTGGAGAGGTAGTGATACGTGTCTAGCGACTAAGCGAATCTGGCCAAAGCGGGATCTGTGACGATCTTTGAGTTTGATCTCACTCAACCGACTGCACATTGGCTCTGTCATAGGTGTCATCACATGACACTGTCTAATAGGCAGGCACGCAACAAGGCTTGGCGTTTTCTCAAATGACTTCTGCAGAAGCTGCAGGGATGAGGAGGAGGAGGAGACTAGGTCGCATCTCCTCTGCACATGTCCTGCACTCTCCCATAAAATAAATCTCTATCTAGGAGCCTTCTTCCTCAACGAACTCAGTGACTTAGCTAACACAGTTGTTAGAAGTCTATCGCGCTTCATTAGAAGCTCCAAATGGTTTTAGCGAGTAGTGGTTGAAACTCCCTATCCATGTGGCATCACAACGGACCTCATTGGTCTAAGTGTGTTGGCTTTCAGCTAACAGCCACTTTAACCTAACCTAACCTAATATACAACGAATATCTTCCAAAACATACTGTCTACTTTGTTTCTCTACTTGAGAAAGTAGCCTATAGCTATGATGGAGCAATATGGAAATGGAGATGAGCTTCGCTTTCATCTCAACTTTCGGCGTCATATTCATGTCAGGTGATATTTTTATAGTAATATGCAACATTCTTTTATAGCTTATAGATTCATTAATCACAAACAATTATAGAATATACAAACACAATTAAATGCTTCAGTCCAGTTGGGGGAACTGTTAGATGTCATATTCCTAACCTCCAAAAAGTTGACTTGGCAAACTCTTTGTATGTTCGAATTGTTAAGAAGGATATTGTCTATGTATTTGTTTAGAAAAGGAATTATTATATAAAACGAAGAGTAAGGGACCAGGGCGACTTCCTTGCGGTACATCATAAGGGATGTTGCAGAGTAAGGTTGAAGCTTATTCCTAGCTAACTATAGCACTACATACCCGGTTATGTCCTAACCAAAAATCGCAGGCTCCAAGAACTTTCAATCAAATAAGCCGGTTGTTAACTTTTCCTCTTAAGTGCCCAAATAAATCAGAAAAACTCTCTGGCATTTATCCGGGGAGGGCTGTGTTTGCTTTCTATTTGCTAAGTAAGATTATAACAATCGGTGTAAGCTTGAGCGAATCCCCAAAGCATTACATTTATTCCCAAGAATTTTGTGGTTAATTCTTCAGTGAATTCAGTGTTGTTTTCATCCACTTGTTTGCCCGACTCAATACTTTCAAGAACATTCTTAGAAAACAAAGCCAAATTGGTGGTAGTTGAGCCCCTAGTCACGAAACAAGTCTTATATTGGATTAAGGAATTTTGATACTCGGTGATCTTGGAGAAAATAAAAAAAATTTCATAAATTTCAGTTTTGAATTCAAATTTTATTTTCAAAAAATTATTCAATCAAATTCTCAACATCTTTTTATTTTAATTTTAAAATTTTCTTTGATTTTGACAGACAATTTTTTTCTGTTCGCCTTTACTTCTGGCAAAATTATGACGAATTCGCGGAACAGTTCCCAACACATTGTTGATTTATATATATTATCACTGTTCATAATCAGTTGCCAAAGTTACCGTCTAATTCTGCCTTAAAAATTAGACTATTAGGAATACAAAGACACTAGTGAACTATAAAGGTCACGATAGAAAATCGCTTTGTCTCGGGAACGATCTTTTCCGTCCCTTAATTTGCGAGGAAACATTATAATGGAAATATCGATTGGCGAGAGTTAATCTTCGTTTGATCTCAGCACTTGTGTCGTTCCCTAAATTAATAGCTGTGCCTAGGTAGACAGCGTCCTTACCGACCTCAAAGTTATATTTGTCTACATTGACGTTCAGTCCGAGTCGCGCTTGTTTTTATTGGGTGTCCTTTCTCGTTGGCAATATAAACATGGTCTCGCCCTAATTGACCGTTAAACCCATATTGGACGCATCAGCCTCTGCGTCATTGACATCACCACGTATTCCTCCGATTATGTCAATATCGTCGACGTATGCGGACTTTTGATAGACTGTGTCTCTATGCTATATATTTCTGCATGTATTGTAAAGTTAATTCGTAGTAACTTTATAACGTACGATCAACTGCGGTTGTAGAAAAAGCCATTTTTTGTCAGACAAAAATGGTCAAAGAGAAGTGTACCTGCTGAATTACTATTAAAATATCTTACATATTTGTTTTCCTTTTGGACCTTTTTGGAACAGTTTATGGAATGTTTATAGAAATAATTGTTCTATTTGAATACACTTTCGGGAGCGTTTAAGCATTTCGAATTTCAGATTAACGACCATCAAACTTCTTCTCATCTATTCTGAAACGGCACTAATTTTTTCTCGGGGCTCTTCCAGATTTGACATTTCTCTAAAATAAAGTTTTTCTTTTATAGCACCCCAGAAGAAAAAATCCTTTGGTCAAGAGATCTGGAGGGCCAAGGGTCTGGCCAAATTGACCAATCCACCGTTCGTTAAAAGTTTGGTTGGGTAACGAAGTTACCCCACTGGTACTGTGACAGGGTGCTCCATCTTGTTGAAAGAGCATTGAACTATTCTAAAAAAGAGGAACATCTTCAAGGAGCTCCTGCAATCGTTCTCTAATAAATTTGAGGCAGTAATGAGTATTAACTGTTTGTAGATGTCCGTAGTAAATGGGGATTGGAGTTTGACCAAAAGTACAAATTATGCTGGTTTGTTACCCCATCTCATGCGAGTTGCGTTTCGTCAGTCCACAGAACGTTCTTGACGAAGTGTCCGTCTTCTGCCTGTTTGCGCAGAAGCCATCGGCAAAATTTCAGTCTTCTTTGCGCATCTCCTTGTAGTAAATCCTGTAAAGGTGTTTGATTGAAAGGGTGTAATCGACTACTCTGTAGAGTTCCGTGAATCCTGGTTTCAGACCGTTCCAACTGCACAGCTAGTCTGCGGATGCTGACTGAAGGCTGAACTTCCACAGCACGCATAATCACACCCTCAACCTCTGCCGCCGCTGGGTCTGAACGTCGTTCAATTTTATTTGGTGCAGCTGACCCGGTATCAACAAGGCGTATCAGCGAATAGACTACCACATGGTGTTCTACGATTTGGGGATTTTAAGAGTAATTCAGTAGGCAGACTTCTTTTTGACAAATTTCGTCTGACAAAAAATAGCTTTGTTGTTCTTACGTAAAAAAGTTGTTTAATATAAAAAAATCCAAAAAAAAAAATATAAAATATTTAGTAAACATTTAGGGAAAAACGCATTTTAAGTAAAAAAAAATGGAGCAAAAAATGTTCATAATTTTGATTTAAGGAGCCATAACTTTTTTTAAGCTGCACAGATGTAAAGGGCCTTTCATTAAGGACTTGACAACTTTTTTTTTAAATAAAATGCAAACTACTTGAGATATCTCAAAAAAAAATTGATTGCCTTGAATTACTATCAAAACATTTATGAATGGAATGCAACTTTGTTCATATATCCACCAAGGAAACGTATAACGATACATTGAACCCAATTTTCGATGACTAGCCGCAATTTCGACCGATACGGCGGACGCTTCTACGGCAGCAATATTCGCCACACTTCTCACTGGCACGGCAACATCAATCAGCGAATATTCCGACTCAAATTTGTTCCTTATGCTATGAATTGCTTGTCTACTGGGACGAGAACTATGGCCGGAAATTGGCGTTAACGCTCTTAAAGTTGCGACTATCGACTCGGAATTTCGGTAGTAAAATTTAATGATTTGTAAATGTTGTTTTTTCCTGTAGTTCACCTCGATGAAAATGTTTTACTGAATATTTTTACATTGACAGTTCGGTAATCGGTTTAAGGGTACGATCACACTGAAAGTTTGAAGTTGTCAAGTCGCTAATTAGAGACCCTTTACCCAAAGTGTTTAAGACCTGTATGCCCTACTAAATTGTCTTTCCGAATAGTACAAAATTCCTATGTACTCGTACCTACAATAGTTTAGAAGTTTATAGCGTTTAAAGTGGTTACACCTCCAAATTAGGGTTCACCTACTATGATGGGGTAATAATTGACCCCGCCCCCCCATTTAGATTTAAGGAGATTGAGACTAAAGACAATTTTGATGTCAATCATTTTAAGTAGGTTTCATTTGATAAACATAAACTTCTAGGTCAACAAAAATGTTAGAATAAAGTTCGGTAAATAAAAATGGCTAAACCTAAACCAGTGGTTCCGGCCGAAACTTCACCCAGGAGGAGGGATGTTACGCCTCACTATCTAGATCACTTCACATACCCTGGGTTGAACGGACTTGGGTCATTGCACTGTGTCGAAACAGTATTGCTGCGGTTTTCATAAGCCTACGCAGCAGTACATACTGTTCAACATTTGTAATTGGCAGAAGAGGTAAACAGTCCGGAAATGCTGACTCTACATTTCTTCAAGTTTCGATTGGGCTTACTGGTTTACAGGCGAGTCTTTTTAGAACTACGAAGCGCGATGGTTTTTCTTTTAACATTTTAACAATGGCAGATTCACAACAATACTTATAGGTAATCTAAAGTTTTTTTTGGAAAAAAATTGTCCATTTTGAATATTTTGTCTCTCTAGTTTAAAAAATGATAAAACACTGTTCAAAAATTTATAGAAATGCTTCAAAGCAGGACGACTAATGGTCGTGAGTTATCGTGTTTTCCAAAACTATGATTAAAAACCCTATAGACGGCAGGAGGAGATATTACAACTTCTTAGGGTGCTCCTACGTAGCTAGAGGATTAATACACGTTCAGGTACACCCTATAAAAATCATGACTGTGCGGTTGGAAAAATCTTGTATTATAATCTTATATTAAATGTATACAGACTAGTTCTCGCAAAAACGCCTTCATGTCACCACAAATTATAACATACACCTGGGGAACCAGCCAAAAGAATATTAAGATGCCAACACTCTATCCGGTATCCCCTAAAATGTTACCAATAATTTCGTAAGGATTTATGGTCATAACTCATAAGAGATACTTTCGTTACTGGTTACCTATCATCCACAGCTGTACTTGCACACCACATTGAAGTCATCTACTATACGTATTAGACCGTTTTACTACCCTCAGAAGTCAGAAGATAACACAGCCACGTTTGCAAGAAGGTATTTTTAATAAATCACTTTGAGGCTGAAAATGGCATAAACATAAAAAAAATATTTTCGTGATTTCCTTTCAGAAATAACATGAGAATAAAGCGCAAAATCATATCCCAAGAAAATGTTTATGAAAATATCTCGGGTTAGCTATCTTTAAGGCAAAAAGTTGGCGTAAAAATGTTATGCTAATACTTCGAAAATGATTCCTTCGACCCGAATCAATGAGTACTTGAACGGCGCTTCGACCAATATACCGGACGATGATACGCAGGTTCTCAGAAAAATACTCGTAGTCCAATTAAGTCTATCGCAGAGTTTTAGTTCCTACTGCCGGTGATAGAATGTTTGTAGACATTCAGTAGAATTTAAATATAACGTTCAGACGAAACGGTTTATTTTGACTAATCAAATAATCAATCAGCTGTTGGATACGCGCCTTTGTTTCCTATGTCTGAGAGGGCCATTCAATATGCCATTGCCTAACTCCAGCTCGACCGGTGATTGGTTGAAAAAGTTTTCCACATTTACCATCCTGATTTGCACACAAATTCGTGTTGAAAGCTTACTACCTTGTTGTTAAAGATTTTCCACACAAATTTTGACTATTCATTTACCACGTCATAACCTTTAGAAGTTGTTGACGTTCACCAACGTTTACTACGTTGCATGAATACCTTTATTTTATTGATTCTTATGAGTCAACACTAGATGAGGCAAAAAAAATCATGACTGGTTTTGAAAATACATTGCTTTAGATACGGCTATCACACGCCAAATGAAAACTTGAAAGTAGCGTCATTGTCGATTATAGCAAATCTGCTTATGATGCAACGGTGTGTGTTGTTGCTTACAGCGAAACAAAAAAAATGCTTCGTTGTCTATAGCTGCTTTGTTGTTTAAATCTCAACAAATGAGAGTAATTTAAAAACCTTTCAAAAGGTTAAGAGTTATTTTCGAGTTAGGATAGAACTATGTGCAAACTGTTAGGAGCATCGTCGTCGAAGCGGCGCTTTCGGACAAGTTTTGTTGGGGTTTTCCAGCACATATTAAGGATTAAGTACGATTATTTTTTAATTTTCAAGACTTAATTGATTTAATATTGCATTTGTATTGCATTTATCCCACAACACAAACAAATAATTGTATTATAGATCACCGAATTTCGCATATGGCAACAACACAGTTTTAGTCTTAGTTGACTTTGTCTTCGTTTGCGTTCATCGTCTTCTATATTTTGCCTGTATGCGTAAGTTTTCCAGTGCGTATAGAGTGTTTGCTCTGTTTTCTATGTTTAAAATGTAATAAAAAGTTATTTTTATTAAAAAAAAAAAATATTAGGCATTAACGAGAACTTTTGTACTGTCGTCGTCGGCATGTCGTACTCAGGGAATAGTTCGTTCCATCGTTCGTTTGATGGCGTCCTTCATTTGCATTAAACGCCTTACAATGTCATCAATTGCCATGTTACTATTTGTCGATGGGTCGATCACACTCGAGCGCAGTGGCGGACTAACCAGGGGGCGGAAGGGGCGGCCCGCCCAGGGCCACCGCTCTTGGGGGGCCCCCAAATCCTTCAATTTATAATAAAATGGGACTTCAGTGAATCGTTACCCTGTATATCGCTTATTCTTCAGTACTTCTTGACCATTTGCATCTCGGTTGTATCATGCGAGAGGAGTTTTTCGAAACTTAAACTAATTAAACATTATCTTCGATCTACAATGAATCAAGAGCGACTGATTAATCTAGCCGTGCTTTCAATAGGAAGACAAATTTCCAAAGAAATCGATTTCACAGAAATTATTGAGGAGTTCAGTAAATTGAAGGCACGAAAACACATATAACACGCTACAAAAATAAAAAAACTATCTTTGATTTATATGGAACATAAGCTGATGATTAGCGAGAAAACAAAACATATGTCCTTCAAAATATCAAATAATGTTTTAAAAGATTTTAATTTATGCTTCCATGCATTTGATTGTTATAAATTCTGCCTAGCTGTACATAGTTGCGCAAAATCAAATTTTGTAAGTAGTTCACCCTGCTCAAATAATTGTTTTAGAATTGAATCAGTTCATCACTATAAATACCTTGGAGTATGAATTGATCAAAATTTGAATTGGAAAGATCATATCCTCACTATCAAAAAACATACTCGTATGTTACTAGTAACGCGCAAAATGTATTTGTTAAAATTTGTTAAAGCAAAATTTGCTCTAAAAAAGTTCTAAAATCAATTTATTACGGCCTTGCTCACTCTAAGTTGCAATATGGTATCGCAAGTAGGGGCGGTTCTTATAGTCGCTCTTTTAGACCACTGTTAATAGCTCAGAAACATTTAATCAGGATTATTTGTAACAAAACTCGTTTTTATCAAAGCAGGCCCTTATTAAAAAAAAAAAACTGCGTATTCTACCAATGAGACACCTGTACGTTTTTAAAGTACTAAAATAATTTTTCAAGCAAAGCGGCAATATTCCCAGTAGAAGTACACTTTTCTCTTGTCTTCGTATAAATAGCATGCATCTTGTCAATGTGCCAATCGATAAGATATCTTTAATTTCATAAATTTTTTTGATGTCTTCATCTTGCTCAAAAGTAAGCATGAACATCGGGAGCGGTGCTTTACTCTTGTACTTAAGCATGTTGACAACTTCAAGTATTTTGAGGTTTTTTTTTATTAGGTCATTTGCAATGCGTTCAGGTGTGCATGAGTAGTGTAGTTTCTCTGCAACAACCTTTATTGGTCTTGTTTGTTTATTTTCAAAGAAGTACCCTTGAACTTTTTTCTGGTTTAGCAATTTAGTTAAGTTTCTGTAGGATTCTTCGTTATCCACATTAGTTTTAACATCATTGCTATTTAGGAGAGCTGTATTAGCTTTTATTTTATTTTCCTCAAAAATATTCAATAAGCCTTCGTACTTCGTAATACAGAGCACTATAATTGGTGGAGGCTTTATTGTTTTGAGTGGTTTGGTTTCTTTACACTTTTAATGTTCAATAAGTTATCATTCTCTGTCCGGACATTTCAATTTGTATTTAAAAAAGGTTACAGACTGGTTATTTACTATAAATTATGACGTCCTTAAATTATTTTTAAAAAGTAATCTGCTAACAGCACAAATCAATGTCTAAGTTTACTGCCAGTTTTTTTCTTAAATTGTTTATCTTACGAATTTTTTATTTGTTATATTTAAATTTAAATTGTTCCCTTTTATTTATTAATTGTATTTTATCTTTTCTTTAATTTTTTTATGAAGTTCATGAACTATATTTTGTAACCGATGTATCCCCCACATCTTATTTATTTGTTAATTAAATCGCTGTGTCATTCCACACTATTTTTCAAGTTACGGATTGATCACCATTATTTTCCGCTATATACCTTCTGTAGAAAATTTGTTTATAATAGCTTTAAGTTATGAAGAAAATAAATAAATAAATAAATAAATAAAAAAAAAAAAAATATTTTATCTAATTTTTTTTTTTGTCGATCGATTCGTATTTTATTTTCCTCACCCATATCCATTTCATATTGTAGGTATGTATGTTTATTTAGCCTAAATAATTTAATTCCGATTTAAATTTCACTTGCCAGATTTTAACGAAATAAACATAAACACTTATTTATACATACAAATGTGAACTGAATAAAAAGTTACAAGCTTACTAACGTTTTTTTTTAAAGCTGGGGGGCCTCATTCAGCTTTGCCGCCCCGGGCCTCTAACAGGCTTAGTCCGCCACTGCTCGAGCGTATATCACAACGTGTCGTCGCTCGGCCTACTGGGTTCCCTGTGATTGCCTCCTGCGAGGTAGTGGTTTTATGGGTGGAGATACTCCTAAAGGGGTCAGAGTGTGCAGCCTGGCTGTATTTCGCGTGGGTTGCGATGTATTGGAGTGACTAGTGCAGTGGCGACTCTCGCCCGACATCCAAACCAAGGGTTGGGATCGAGATGAGGTGATTGATGCAATCAAACCAACCACAAGTCGATCCCAAATTCTGCGCCGCGGAGGGGAAGCTATTGCTACCTGATCACCGGGGGAGGGAAGAGCCTTTTGAGATGACTGTTACAATCGAACCTCAAACTGCTCTTCACTCTCTTTGCAGGCAACACCGTGCCGGGGAGACTGATACAATCGAATCCCAAGCAAGCTATTACATTCCTTGGAGGGGGGGTCGGGGTGTACCGGCTGCACAGTCACGTAGTTGGTTGAAAGACTGTGCTAGAGGGGGTGACTGAAGGTGGTCCAACTTTGAGTGCCACACGCATCGTGGCGGGGGGGGGGGGGGGGGTGCGGCTTGTGGCGACAGTTGTAGTACGAGCCTCAAGTTACACCATTCCGCAAGGCCTGGGGAGACTGTTTCAGTCGATCCGCCGGGTTACTGTCTCGCCCTCGGAGTGGAGTTCTGACTGAAGTGACTGATACAATCTAACTTCATTGAGATCTCTTTTCCTTTGCAGGGGAATCGTTTTGGGGTGATCTGCGGGGAGTTAGCGGGAGAGTCGCTTTCTACATACAACATTGATGTCTTCTGGCTGAACGTTACCATTATTATTTACTTTTGGTAAACGAGTTCTGTCGTACCTAAAAAAAATATCAAAATGTACTTGTCAAATTTATGATTCTTTTTTTTTTTCTTCCTTCAGCGTTTCAATAGATAAGTCTTTCTTTTTCAACACTAAAATAATTTGAATTCATCCTAATAATCTCATCTATTATAAATAAATTTATAACGTTGAATTCTTTAATTGATTTGTGGCCTTCTTTTTTAAAGTCAATTTTCTCGATTTTCAAAAGGTTATGAGCCCAGGGATATAGATGTACATTGCACAATAAATAACCACTTTTAATGAACAAAAAGAATACTGCTGATACCACATTTACCGACGATTCTGCAATTGACGATAGATCTTTCTTGGATTAAACGTTAGAAGTGTCTAATGAGAACAACTCCGTGATTCACTTAGAAGAGCCAGTAAAATCAGATTCTAGTATGAACGAATCAAGAGTATACCACATTCATCGTTTCAACGGGCAGAATTACCAACTATGGCGAATACAGATGGAAATTTATATGACGGAAAATAAACTTAAACCGTACATACTAGGAACAACACCAAGACCAGATTCTAATACACAACATTGGAAAGAAAAAGATGCAGAAGCACAAGCATTCATAATGAGAGGCATAGAGCTAGAGCAACTAAAGTATCTTACGGACTGCAGTACTGCCGCACTAATGTGGTCCAGATTGAAAACCGTTCACTCTGAAAGAAGTGAGCAATCTACTCAAGTACTACTTGAATAGTTCAATAATTGCAAATTAGAGTAGGAAGAAAGCATGGCCGATTACATAGCCAGAGTGACATCACTAACACAGCGGTTGAAAGACATGAACCTTGAGCAGAAAGAACCCATGGTGATGGCGAAGATTCTCAGCAGCCTGCCAAGTAAATTTGATCATGTTAGAACAGCGTGGTATGCAGTGCCTTGTGTTAAACAAAACATTGAACGTTTGACTGACCACTTAGTTAACGAAGAAGTGTTACAACCGGCGCAGCTTACGCAGCCAGCAGCAGTAGAAGTAAACGCAAATTTCTCGTTAAAACAACAAACACTGGTAATAAACAGCAACGACCCGGAAAATGCAATTATTGCTCCAAGCAAGGGCATTCAGCGAGATAGGCAAAATAAATTTGATAATCACAAAACCGAGACCGATCGTCATTCTCTTATGATTCAGAGAGAAACAAGTAAAAGCCATCCTAGCTGTCAGGCATCAGTTTCTGATAGTAAATCCCACCTGTTTATTTTACTATCAGCAACAGAACAGGAAAATATTGTTAACATGAGGTATGCTGATTCCAGAGCTACAGACCATCAGCCCTATTATGGCTATCAAATATCCGCCAAGGTGAAATATAGATGAAATGATGAAATGAAAATTATTTGATATTTGATAACATCTATCAATTTATCGAAAATTTGGTATTATGAGTATGTATCAATTGATAACTTTTACCCCATTGTGAATGCTAATCAAAATATCATTGAGAATGGGTTCTGTTTTGAAGTTTGACGTTTCTAATTTAAATTTGGTTTTTGTTTTGTGGCTGACGTCTAATTTTGAGCAAAGAATTTTAAAACTGCTGCTAGTTTTAGGGTATTTGGGATGGCTTGCTGATTTTTTATCGGTTTGAGTTTATCCTCAATATCGTTCAACACTTCTACGAAGGCTTGTTTCGAAAGTCGGGAGTTCTCTACGAATCTGGGACCGAATCAAATCAAGTGAAAAAAAAAATTGCTATTAACTGCTTACATATGTTCGTCCAAATCCATTGGGTTCGAAGCATCCCTTAAAGTCCTGCGTATGATAGCTTGTTCGCGAACACGTACTTCATATCATAATCCCCTTCAAAAAATAACTCTACCGATGACATTTCGGTCTAAAGTCGTTTTTTTTAACAATAAAAACAGGGAAATAAATTTTATGATTTGATGTTAATAGAAATTTTTAACGGCGCGAATATTTGATACGTATCAACAAGAAATTTGTGGTTGATAGAAAATTTGATGAATATCAAATTTTTTGACAACCGTAATACCAAGTTAGGCCTTTAAAATGGGCCTATAGAGCTGAAATTTTAACCATATACTCTCTAGGGTCCCGAAATAATCAAGTTTAAGAATTTTTGAAATCCGCCCATAAACTCAAAAAAACAAATTTTTCGAAAAAATCGAATTTTGAGCTAGAAAGCTGAAATTTTGTATAAATAATGATCTATGACTCCTAAAACTGCTCGGGAGATAACATTTTCAAAATCCGCCTACTGACACGCCCACAATTAAATAAAATAATTTTATTGAAAAACCAAAGTTTTTTTTTTTTTTAATCAGCTCTGTGTCGTGGAGTGCTTAAAGCAAGCAACTATCGCGAGCAGAAATTAGCCGGCACTAAAAGTGCTCTCACAGGCTCATCATTTAGTGCAGGTGTTAGTAAGGATATAACAATTAAAAACACAATAATTATGTACCTATAAATTACTAACACACACAAATCATGCAAATAATTTAAAACTTTAAGGCATTATTACGCAAAATATTTTTAAGCTTAGTTTTACTAATATGCAAGTCAATCACATGATCATTTAGATTATAGATTCTACTCATGCGACTAATAGGCCCATGCCTCCCATAATTCGTTTTATGATTGGGGCTAAACAATAATTCAACACTGCGTAAATTATGGGGACCACCACGAAAATTAAAGCCAATAGACGACAGCAAGTCAGGTGCATCTATTTGACCGGATATAAGCTGCTGTAAGAAAATAATATCGCTACTAAGCCTTCGTTGAGAAAGGGGTAACATTTGAAGAAGCTTGATGCGTTGACTGTAGGTTAGGTTAGGTTTATGTGGCTGTCGGCAGAAGCCGACACACGTAGACCAATTTAGGTCCATTGTGATACCACGTATATCATCTACCTCAACTCTGTAGATGGGACTGGCCAACGACACGCGGTTGTTCTCAAACGGTCCCCCATCTACGTACTAACCGCGCCCAACATCGTTTAATTTCGGTGATCTGACGAGAACCGATTAACTCGACGTGGTATGGTCGTTGGTTATGCGTTGACTGTAAGGAGGGAGGTTAAACGGATCATCCCATGCGAGTCCTCTAAGTGCAAATCGAATAAATTTACGTTGAATGGCCTCTATTCGATTTGAATGAATGTTGTAGAACGGTGTCCAAACTTGTGAGGCATACTCTAGAATCGGACGGACAAAACAATTGTACAATGACATAGAAACGTAAGGGTCATTAAATTCTTTGGCCCACCTTTTTACGAAGCCCAGCATGGAATTAGATTTATTAACAATAAAATTGATATGCTTAGCAAAAACCAGTTTGGGATCGAAATAAACCCAAAGATCCTTAAAGTTATCAACTTTACAAAGAATATGATGAGACAAAGAATATTGAAAAGTGGAAGGGATATTCTTCCTAGAGAATGTCATATGTTGACATTTAGTAGGGTTTAAGGATAAGCCGTTTTTAACACACCAATTGGCGAAGCTATTAATGTCAGATTGAAGTAAAATTCTGTCTTGCTGACTAGTGATAGATTTATATATTTTCATATCATCCGCGTAGATCAGGTTATTACTGTGATTTATACACGCCTTAACATTATTGATGGCTAGTATAAATAGAATCGGTCCGAGGTGACTTCCTTGGGGAACTCCAGACAGAGCTGTGAAAGATACAGATGGTGATCCTCTAAATTTGGCTTGGTAAGCCCTTGATCTAAGGTATGAATTAACCCATTTTATGAAAGATGGTGGGAAACCAAAAGCCTTGAGCTTAAATTCGATTAATTCATGGGACAGCTGGTCGAAAGCCTTAGAGAAGTCAGTGTACGAGGGCGGGTCAATAAGTCCGTGGCTTTTTGAATTTCTGACCTCTTTACTGAAACAGCAACACTGCTCCTGTCAACAGGCATCTGTCAGTTGACTCCTGTCAAAATTTAAACTTGCTGCGGCAGTTAGTTTGTGTTTGACAGCTATTTTTATCAGACTACTCACTAATTTGAGGAGAAAATGGAAAAAAGTGAATTTCGTGTGCTTATTAAGCATTATTTCTTGCGAAAAAAAACAATTACCGAGACCAAGGCTAAGCTTGAAAAATACTGTGGGGACTCTGCACCATCGATTTCAATGGTAAAAAAGTGGATTACTGAATTTCGTTGTGGCCGTACAAGCACTGAAGATGCCGAACGTCCTGGACGCCCAGTTGAGGTCTCTACACCCGAAACAATCGAAAAAATTCACGATATGGTGTTGGCCGACCGAAGATTGAAAGTGCGAGAGATTGTGGAAGCCGTAGGGATCTCGCATGGCTCAGTGGTTTCAATTTTGAATGATCACTTGGGCATGAGAAAGCTTTCCGCAAGATGGGTGCCGCGTTTGCTCACAGTCGACCACACACGCAATCGTGTAACAACTTCACAGGAAGGTTTGGCGTTGTTTAATCGCAATATGGAGGAGTTTTTGCGCCGTTTTGTAACCGTGGACGAAACATGGATCCATCACAACACACCAGAGACCAAACAACAGTCAAAACAGTGGGTTTCTAAGGGTGAATCGGCGCCAAAGAAGGCCAAGGTGGGTTTGTCAGCCAATAAAGTTATGGCGACTGTTTTTTGGGATGCACGCGGGATAATCCACATTGACTACCTTCAAAATGGAAGAACAATCAATGGGGAATATTATGCCAACTTATTGGACCGATTCAATGACGATTTGAAAAAAAACCGACCTCATTTGGCCAAGAAAAAAGTTTTTTTCCACCAAGACAATGCAAGGGTGCACACATGTGCAGTTGCCATGGCAAAAATCCATGAATTGGGCTATGAATTGCTCCCTCATCCACCCTTTTCTCCAGATTTGGATCCGAGCGACTACTTCTTGTTCCCAAACCTGAAGAAATGGCTTGGTGGAAAAAGATTTGACTCCAATGATGAAGTCATCTCGCAAACAAAGGCCTATTTTGAGGACCTCGACAAATCATTTTTTTGGAAGGGATAACAAAATTGAAGAAGCGTTGGACAAAGTGTATAGAGCTCAAGGGAGACTACGTTGAAAAATAAAATAATTTTTTTATCAAAAAATCTGTGTTTTATTCCAAAAGTCACGGACTTATTGACCCGCCCTCGTATATGCAATCCATTTCGTCCTTATTCTGTAAGGTATTAGAACAATCATGCAAGAAACTTAACAGATTAGTGACAGTGGATCTGTTTTTTACAAATCCATGCTGTTCATTACAAATTATATTGCAATTGTGGAGGAATTGCATGACTACATTTTTTAAGAACTATCGGGGCAATGCCATCAGGACCTGATGAATAGTCATTCTTCAGAGAAGAAACACATTTTAAAATTGTTTCCAAATCGAATGAGATACTATTAAAGCTTATTTGGGAACAGCCAGTTAGATAACTAAAATATTGATCATCTATGTGAAGAGGGGTCTCCCTAAACGACTTACTGAAATGATCTGCAAACATATTGCTTGCATCTAGCGAATCAGCAGTTGTAGAACTATTGTAAGTAAGCTTCGATGGATAACCATCGTTTTTTTTCTTAGAATTGACAAATCCCCAGAAAAGTTTGTGGTCCACTTTTAAAGAGCATTCCATTTTACTTATATAGTCAATATATAAGTTGGAGGATACAAATTTGAATTCATTGAACAAAGTGAAATAGAGTTCAAGATCTGAATGGCAGAGACTTTTTAAATAGTTCTTCCAAGCCCTATAAGGTCTGTTTCGTATTGATTTGAGCTCTTTAGTGTACCAATAATGGGACGTTTTCAGATTCCTAGAGGGAATCACTTTTTTCATACAGTTATCCATCAAAGAATAAAAGGAAACTACTGCATCTTCAATATTAGAAAACGCAGTAAGATTTAAATTAAAGCTGGAAATTTCATCAGAAAGCCTTTGGAAATTTGCTTTCCGAAAGTCAAAAGATTGCGAACGGTCATACGAATTACTATTTTCGTACAAATGTGCGCCTTATTCAATAAATACATCCAACGGTAGATGATTATTATCTATGTTAGTTATACTGAAGTGGGATTCCAGAACCACAGTACTAACAGAGTCAGAAGAAAAAACAAGATCGAGAGTTCCTTTTTTTTAATTTTTTATACAGCTAGTTTGCTGTAAGTCAAAAGACAAGATGTTGAGAGCTAGGGAGCGTTTTTTTTACAAAAGCTTCGTTTTTTTTTGATAAAATCCTTTAAATGTTATATAGCAAAATATGTAGAGCGTTCTTAACAATTCAACAATACTTAGACTTATGTCACGCCCACTTATGAGGGATAGGAATAAGAATAGGGTATCCAACAGTTCGCCCAAGCGGACTGTAGCCCGTCCCTATGTTTTTATATCTGTTTCAAGGTCCACCGAAAAAGGAATTAAGGTTATCTTTGAGGAAGGTACGCAACGAGTGATTTTTATGAAAAACAATATCATAATTGCTGATGGATGCTGATCGAGAAAACAGATTTTATAAATGAACTTGGTACCTGTGAAGACATCTCAACTAAATGTTGCGTCGTCAAGCACACTAAAGCTGCGGCATGAGCGCTTAGGACATGCCAACTTCAAGACACTGCGAGAAATGAGAAACAAAGGAGTTGTTGAAGATCTCACCATCGATGATTTATCTAAAGTAGATAACTTTTGTGAAGGGTGTGCTTATGGCAAGCAACATCGTATTACCTTTAAAAAGTCATGCGCTCGGCGTGCTACTAACGCTGGAGAAATTTTTCATGTTGATCTCTGTGGTAGGATTAGCATTTCATCAATTGGTGGTGAAAATTATTTTATGTTGCTAAAAGACGATTTTTCGAGATGTTGCTTTGTGTTTTTTCTTAAGAACAAATCAGATGTACTCGTTAACCTCATGAAATTTTGTGCTGAAGTTTAATCACATGGTCACTCGATCAGACGTTTAAGATCGGACTGTGGTCTGGAGTTCTGCAACGAACATGTTAACAGGTTTCTTTTGAGCAAAGGAATCAAACATGAACTATCGACCCCAAGAGCTCCCGAACAAAATGGTTTTATTGAGAGGCAGAACCGAACAATAATCGAGAGTGCAAAATCAATGTTGCATAAAAGACAACTTTCGCTGTATCTCTAGGCAGAGGCAACACATACTGCAGTGTACTTGAAAAATCGAACAGCAACACATACGATCGATGGTGTTACCCCTTATGAAAAATGGTTTGGATCGAAGCCGTCTGTCAAAAATCTAAGAAGCTTCGGAAGTGAAGTTTATATTCACATTTCCAAGGAACAGCGAACGAAATGGGAGAGAAACTCAGTTAAATGTTTGATGGTGGGCTATAACGAGGACAGTAAAGCCTATAGAATTTTCGATCCTGTTGGGAGAAGATCAGAAGAGATGTGATATTCAATGAAGAACGACAGAGGCTCCACGAAATGGTTGAGAATCATGACCAAGGTAAGCCGAGGTGTCAAAATGAACCATTAGAAACACAGGATAAAGTGTTAGAGCAGGATGAGGATAATTCTGAAAGGAACAAGACAGTTTACACAAATCCAAGGCTTCCAACTCCCAGAAGTCCTTACGAGATCAGAAGGGGTTCCAGATCAAACAATGAAGAAAAGCTGAAAGAAGAACTGACTGTAGCTGAAGTTTGTGCATGTGAGCTGGAACCGAAGACCCTTAAGGAAGCAATGAAAGCCAAAGACTCGCAAAGATGGCTGACAGCAATTTTTGAAGAGCTTGACTCAGTCGAGGATAATAACACCTGGGCGCTTGTCCCAATAACCGAGAACGAACATGTGATTACCTACCGGTGGGTGTTTAAAATAAATTATAAAGGTAATGGTGAGATCGATAAATACAAGGCGAGATTAGTTGCAAGGAGCTGCTCCCAGAAGTATGGTATCGACTACGAAGAGACGTTTGCTCCAGTCGTGAGATACGATTCTGTGAGGACATTGTTAGCGATAGCAGCGGCGAAAAATTTTGAAATTAATCAATTTGATGTGAAAACGGCATTTTTACATGGTAACCTTGAAGAGAAATATTACATGGAACAGCCGTATGGTTTCGAAGAAGGTAGTCAAATTTATCTATTGGACTCAAGCAAGCATCGAGGCAATGGAACAAAAGGATTGTTGAGTTTTTGTTGGAATATGAACTTAAGCAATCAACAGCTGATCCATACATATTTGTCCGTTAGTCAGATGAATCTACAACATACTTAGCCCTTTATGTGGATGATGGGCTTATTTCTGGAAATGGCATTATATTTGTAAACAAACTTTTAAATGATCTTAATCAAGAATTTGATATCACTTTCAGAGAAGCTGAATATTTTGTTGGCATGAAATAAAAAGGGATAGGGATAATGGAACCCTTAAAATCTATCAAAGCATTTATACAAACAAAGTTTTGAATCGCCTTAACCATGCTAATTGTGCAGCTTTTCCTGCAGAACCTGGAATAAAATTTACAAAGGACGAACAGGGATCGACGAATTCCGCGGTTTTCTCTTATAGAGAAGCGATAGGTTCGCTTATGTACTTGATGGTATGTATACGACCTGACATTGCCTATATTGATGGTGTTTTAAGCAGATTTATGGAGACTCCTACTTTAACACATTGGCAAGGAATTAAAAGAATATTAAAATTCTTAAGAGGAATACCAGAGCGAGGAATAACATTTAATGGAAGTTCTGACTGTACTGATATAACCGTATACTGTGATGCTGACCGGGCTGGAGACGTCGACACGAGACAAAGTACAACTGGGTGGATAGTGCTCTTAAATGGAGGTGCAATTCCTTGGAGTTCTAAGAAGCAAATTGTTATTGCAACCTCAACAACAGAAGCAACAACAGAAGCAGTTTGTAGCTTTGTGCTCAGCGACGAAGGCGACTATACATCTCAGAAGATTACTTTCAGAATTGCATCAACAACAAACTAAGCCTACGCCTATCAAATGTGACAATCAAAGGGCAATTACTTTAGTTAGGAATCCAGAGTCCTCAAAAAGGACAAAACACATTGATATTCATTATTTTTACACTTGTGATATGCAGAAGATGGGAGAAGTTGATGTGCGGTATGTGCCCACTAATGATCAATTTGCTGACCCGTTGACCAAAGCATTACCGAAAGAAAAATTTAGAAGGCTTGCTCGGCATTGCGGATTGGTTGATGGTTGATTTATTTTTTTTTTTAAAGCGAGAGGGAGTGTTGGAAATATCGCTTTCTACATACAACATTGATGTCTTCTAGCTGTACGTTACCATTATTATTTACTTTGGTAAACGATTTCTGTCGTACCTAAAAAATGACAAAATGTACTTGTCAAATTTATGATATACTTTTTTTTTCTTCCTTCAGATTTTCAATAGATAAGTCTTTCTTTTTGAACACTAAAATAATTTGAATTAATCCTAATAATCTCATCTACGAGAATTCTTTAGTTGATTTGTAGCCTTCTTATTTAACCCTTGTCCGGGCAAAGAATATTACTTACACCAACGGACTTATGTGTCCGATAGACACATTGCTGAAACTATTGAATGAAATATAAATGATACACTTTTTTATACATTTTTAACAGAGGTAATTTAATTTTTGCTTTATTTTGTAATTTTTTCCGAAAAATAAATACAAAAATTTAGAGAAAGTGGTGCTACAGCAAATGAAACTATTTATTTTGGCAAATTGAGCATATTTGCGACCTGTGCTGATTGCACATGTTTTTCCTGCAGATATCACAAATTTGCTTCTGCGTCCTTGAAATTGAAGAAGGGCATATGTAGCATCTTCTTTTTTTTCGTGCTGAGGGCTCCTCTGAAGCTGGACTTGGTTGTGGTAAAAAATGAGACATCGCTTGTAAAGAGGATTTCGTCAAACCAATAGAATTTCTTCGTTCAATATGTGGCCTTATAAGAGCTTCAGCAACACTGACAAGAAACAATCGTCTTTTTTCGTTCTTTTTTTCATTCCACTTAGGGTATAAGTTTGTCCAGATTATATATGCAGCTACAGAACTGACATCCAGCAAATTTGTAAAGTAAACGAAAGGCCATCGCTTTGTTCGTCGTTTGGGTATGTACGCGTGAACCAACTGGTCAAGCGAATCTACCCCCCCCCCCCCCCCTTTGTTTTATTATAGCTCAATATTATTTCAGGCTTTCGAGAATCTCCAATGCTTATCTCTGGCTTGTTATGAGTCGTTGATAGAACTAAAACACATTTATTCTTTTTTTGCACATACGAAACAAGTGTAGCTTTTTTAGAGAATCCAAATATCGATGAATGTTCCTCTCTTTTACGATTCGGAAGAAATTCTTTAGGCACAAATCTTTTATTCTTCCCTACTGTTCCGATTATAGTCAAACCATTCGTTAGCATTTTGTAAGCTAAATCTAAGTCAGTAAAATAATTGTCAAATGTAACATTTCTGTGAGATCCATAGAAAGGTTCTGTTATTGATGCTACTACTTGTGCAGCTAGGCCTTTGGCGACAGTATTTCCCTCTTTACCAACGTATGGAATGCCGTTCAGAGGATAAAAGGTTTCTGATTCGCAGGCCCACCAAATTTTCATCCCATATTTGTCTGGTTTAGCAGGCATATATTGTTTGAATGGACAACGTCCTCGAAATGGCACAAGCTGCTCATCCACCGTTATATTTTCGCCTGGACTATACATTTTCTTTAAATTATTATTCATTTTATTGAAAATATCTCTTATAGGTGCTAATTTATCTTTTTGACGTCGATGGGATCTACTTGTTTTGTCATCAAACCTTATGAACCTTAATAAAAATTTAAAGCGCTTCAAACCCATCGTTGCCCTGAAAATTGGAGGACCGTACACATGATTCCATAAGACATCATAATTGGTCATATTTTGCTTGAGATGACCAGCAGTGAGCAGCAAACCAAAAAATGCATACATCTCAATGCTATCAGTGCTCTTCCAACTTGATTCCACTAAGACTCGAGAAGCTTCTTGGTTTGTAAATTGAACAATTTCCTTTACAATGTCAGCATCCAAATATAAATAAAAAAGCGTCCACTGGGTCATAAACCTGTTTTCCTGGTGGGAGATTTACTTTGTGCAACGCCTTGACACTTCTTATTATATTATGTGCCCGAACCCGACCAGAAGGAAAGGAGGTATTTGACCAACTTACTTTGTCTTTCGAAGTGTACATCATACTTTGCTGCTGTTCTTGTGATCTATCCTTAATTTCCGAATCCTCTTCCATATCTTCATCGAGATTGGCGATTTGTTCATCTTCAGCTTCACTTGCAAGAGAAGTGTTATCCAATTCCGAGTTAGATTCGGAGTCGGAGCCAACGTCTTCAACATTATCATCATCGGATAAATATAATTCTTTTTTAGATAATGGTTTACTGTTCGACATATTTGAGAATTTCTGAAACATAAAAAAGTGATGATAAAGCATCCACACATCCAATGCTTTGCAAAATAAATTATTACCTGCCAAGATTCAAGTATCAAAAGTATAAAAAACTGTAACTACATATAGATAGTGAATATTATAATTTTTTTGATTTCTCAATCCAAAATCACTCAAAACGAAAACTTTCTATGAAAGAATGACAGTAAATTTATGATAAAAGAGTTTTATCTTTGAAATAGCAAAGAAAGTGAAAAACAATGCAAAGCCTACTCTCATATATGTATCGGTATTTGGTTGGTTGTATCGAGTGTGTCTTTTGGACACTGAAGCCCGTTTACGTCCCAAAAATGTGTTTTTATTTATTTATTTTTTTCTATATAATCATATTTATTTTTTTTACCGGAAAAACGTTCAATACATCAGCAAAGGAGAAGTCACAAATCGACATGTCTAAATGTGATATAGTTTTTGAAATATCACCAAAAAACATCAGCAGTGTGTCCATTAGACACACCTTGCCCGGACAAGGGTTAAAGTCAATTTTCTCGATTTTCGAAAGATCGATTTCGACAGGCGGGTTTAATGTTATTTGGGCTTGACCCGGTGCAGGAACGCGCGACTCTTCTAACGCTTACTTTCTTCGGACTGCTGTTTGCGGGCCTGGTCTCGCTTTTTCAGCTCCTGCTACCTTTGGCAACCCTGAAGTTGGCGGGATGCCCAGAGTTCCTGCTGAGTACACGAGAGAGGGCACTCCGGTCTACAACTCTCTCCTTACCAAGAGGACATTCACCATGTTTGTGGTCCTTATCGCAAGTGCGATCCTGACAAAAAAAAAACCAAACAAATAATACTTATTCTCACAATTAACATAGACAAAACAAATATTTATGCTTTCGCTTCCAATTCTCATTGCCAAACTGAATTGAATTGATCAATTTAATCCCAGGATTCGGAATTCTTTGTAAAAAAAATTTAATGGGTTCAACTCGCTGCTCTCTTTAACATCGGAGCGCACGGAATAGTAAATGTGTCAACAAAGTTTGTTTGAATGAAATTGTTAATAATGTCTTTATATAAACTACTCAAAACAAAATAGATTTATTTTGTATTTTGCCTAAAAAATACTTAATTGGTGAACATTATCGAAACGAATCATTTTATTGTAGAGTTTGCATGTGTATGTCCTTATCAATGCTTTAAACTGCAATTTTACCGTTGTCTCCAAGTGAGTAGGCAAAAAAAGCCAATGGCTCGAAAGAACAGTCAATTCAAAAGTTATTGCACTTGTTTTCTCAGTCCGATTCTAGCGTTGTTGCTAAGTGTTACTTTCTTTAATTGATTTTCCTTATTTCTTCGTGATTAAACGTGATTACCATGCCCGCTTCTAGACGTCATTTGGATACTGAAAACGCAATTAGAGCGGTAAATATGCTGAAGCAAGGAGAGTCTCAAAGGATTGTTGCAAATGTTATCGGTGTGTCGAGGCGAGCTATCCGAAACGTGTGGAAATGCTCAAGTCAGCGATCAAACCATTCGCAATCGACTTCACGAAGATGGTCAACGTTCCAGAGTGCGTGCTATTCGCCCGAAACTTACAGCGGCTCATGGGGCAGCGCGCTTAAGGTATGCCCGTGAGCATTCAAATTGGACCATGGTCAACTGGGCGTCTGTACTCTACAGAAGAATGCAAGACAACGTTTTTAAGTGATGATGAACGAGTACGCGTGTGGAGAAGACAAGGTGAACGTTTTACCGACCCGTGCATTGACGGAAGTGACCGATTTGGGGCCCCAGAGTTATGGTATGAGCTGGAATAAGTTTGCTAGGCACAACAGAGCTGGCAATTCTGGATGAGGGCACCGTTACCGCCGCCAGTTACGTTGAGATGGTAATACGACCTGTTGTGATCCCATTTTCACAGAGAGTTGGCGATGGGATTGTTCTTAAGCAAGACAATGCTCGCCCACATACGGCCCGTAGCAAGCAAGCAGCTCTTTCTGACGCCAATTTTTCAAAAGTAAAGAGCCCAGACCTCAATCCCATCAAACATTTACGGGACCAATTAAAAAGAACCCTCAAAGAAAACTACAGCCATGTCAACACTAAACAAGAGCTGATAAACGCGTTAAAAGTCTGTTGGGAGCGCATACCCGAACAAAATGTAACGCATCTGATCGAAAGCGTACCAGATAGGCTAATACAGTGCATACGGAGTAAGAGGAGGCTCTACTCGCTACTAAGCAAAACAAATCAACAACAAATCATAACTAAAACATAGGGACGGGCTACAGTCCACTTGGGCGAACTGTTGGATACCCTATTCTTATTCCTATCCCTCATAAGTGGGCGTGACAAAATTCTAAGTATGGTTGAATTTATTGTTAAGAACGCTCTACATATTTTGTTATATAACATTTAAAGGATTTTATCAAAAAAAACGCTCCCTAGCTCAAACTTGGGTGTTTCAATCAAAAAAAAAAATTTTAATTGTGGGCGTGTCAGTAAACGGATTTAAAAAAATTAACACATGAGCATAAAGGGCCCCTAGAGGGTATATATTATAAATTTCAGCTCCCTAGCTCAAACTTTGAATTTTCAAAAAAAATTGTTTTATTTATTTGTGGGCGTCTCAGTGGGCGGATTTTGAAAATTTTTAATCCCGAGCGGTTTTAGGCGTCATAGATCATATATAAAAAATTTCAGCTTTCTAGCTCAAAATTCGATTTTTTCTAAAATTTTGTTTTTTTGAATTTGTGGGCGTGTCTGAGGGCGGATTTCAAAAATTCGTAAACTTGATTATTTCGGGACCCTAAGGAGTATATGGTTAAAATTTCAGCTCTCTAGGTCCAGTTTAAAGGCCTAATTTTTGCTGACAGACGGACGGACGGACGGACGGACGGATGGACATGGCTAGATCGACATAACTATCGATGCTGTTCATAAATATAGTAACTTTTAGGGGTCTACGGGCAATATTAAGGTATGTTACAAACTATGCGTCAAAATTAATATACCATTAGAATAGGGTATAAAAATAGTGATATGTAAAGTTTTATTTTTTTTTATTTTTCGAAAATGTTCCCATAAAATGTTTTTTGTGTGTAAATTGAATTTTGAAATTTTTTTCCGTATTGATTATGTGTACTCAATTTCTAAATACTAAGCTAAAACATTGGGGTGGCGACGGTGTAGAGGTTAGTGTGTTGGCTTGTGACCCGTGCGGTGCAGGTTCAATCCCCATGGGGAACATCAACATACGCCACCCATTCTCATGCCTCTACACCAATAAGGAGGATTTCTGCCTGGTAGTACAATGGAACGTTACCGAGTCTGAGTGCTCTGGGATTTGGATTTCCTTTTTATAAAAAAAAAAAAAAAAAAAAAAAAAAAAAAAAGCTAAAACATTATAACCAAAAAAAAATATAATCACTAATTTTTTTTTCAAATGAAAGCCAAAAAACCTATTTTGTTTTGAGTAGTTTACTTACTCGTACTTTACGAAGAATAGACTTTCATTTCCCCTTGGCCACTTGTTGATTTTTTTTTAATTGTGAGCCAATTTTAAAAATTCTTACCTTTGATTATTTTGGGCCACCAGAGAAAAAAAAATTCCAAATTTTAGCTTTCTAGCTGGAATTTTAGGACCTACAAATTGACAACGGACGGACGGACAAACAACGCTAGATCGACATGATTTTCGATTCTCAACATCAAAGACAAGAACATGGTAGTCTTTTTGAGGCTTTGCTAAAATAAAATATTGTTTTGATAAGGAAATTATGGGGTCTCTGAACAACTTTTCGTCGTCTTAAAATTATTAAATTGAGCTGCTGAATTTGAATTAGGTATTATCTTTTGATGTAGGTTCGAATAAACATTTTTTTTTGAATGTCATAAGTTAACACGAAATGAGCTTATCGAAGTAGGTATGCCATTAGAACAGATACGAGTAGCACTTGCTGCGTTTGTATTTTTTAGGTTGAATCCATGTAGTAGTCGATTTATGTGTTTCAAAATAAATTCTACCCAATTACGAGTATGTGTTTATCCTGATAATATACATAAGAATAGAGTATGGCTGTAAAATAAGCTCCATTCCTAATCCGATAAAAGGTATATTGGCCATAATACCCAAATACCGCCCTATTAAAAAGCTTTTCGTGAAGATAGCTGAACGCTTTCTAACAAGTTATTGATCCAGGCAAGAAGGTGGTTGAGTGTTGTTGGCGTAACTGAGACCACATTAATTGTACTTGTTGTAGTTCTCTGTGACAGACATTGCTTGCTTAACATATAAGCGTTGAACAAGAAGAAAATTGCAACACTACAATGCACCGTAAGAATCTCCATTTGGAGCTGTGAGAATTTTTCAAGACTAATCCGGATGTTAAAAAGAGATTGTATCGGATGAAACCTCTATGGGTCAAAGGGAAGTGGGTTATTGCCACCCGAATATCCGGTCCACTGTTCTATGGTCAAAGCAAGGGCCTGGGGCCTATAACACAGAACAACAAGTCAACAACTCAACAGGCACTTGTAGAATTATGTTTATTTGACAAGTGTAGATTAAAGCTGTAACACAACAAAAACCGTAACAATTGTTAAAATCGAAAATTTCCCTCGACTTGTTGAATCAGTTTAACAAGTCAGTCTTACACGATGAGTCGGAGAATTTGTGCAGAGAAAAAGATAAGCCTCCTATCTAAAATAAGAGAAAACAAACATATTTTGTTTGGTACATTCTCTGATTTGTTAACAAAAACAAATAAAAGTGATAAATGGCGTGAAGTATTCATATTGGCACAAAGTTTAAATATAGTTCCTGAAGGAAAAGACTGGATGTATATCAGGGATGTGTTTTGGCAAAATTGTAGGAAATATGCTGTGGTAAGTATTGATTGCAAAAAAAAGTCGAAAATGCATAATGAAAACGGAAAATTATTGATAGGCCAAGTTAGATAACGCGAAAACACCGGTTCTGGAGGAGGTAAAGACTGCAAACTGAGTTCTTGCGATAATATCGTACTTGATATTATTGGGCGAGAGTCGGGAGCTATAATTGGCCTCGGAGTTGAAGACTCTATGGACCCAGGAAGTAATGGTTCGAGCTAACAAAATCTCATTTGTTTTTACATATTTACACATATTTGTATATTGTTTTTTTTCTCAGATTCTCGTCCTACTGGAAGTGGAAATATGACGCAGAGTAATTCTGCGCCTCTGTCTAACCCTGTGCGCAAAATAATAGGTAGACATATTATATAATACTCGTATATGGGTAGATATATGTAGTGATGATTTAGTTTTTATATAAATAATTCCGCCGTTACAGGGAGAAAACGATTAGCCAGAAAGGAATGCCCAATAGTTTTAAAAAAACGTAAACTTATGATCCAACATTTAGAGTTGGTTAATTATAAAACCAGATCACCAGATCGCACTATTGGAACAAAAATTGAGTTATCCTCAGTCGACTTTAACCAAAAGTTTGGCGGATGGTGAAGCGGAAAAAAAATGTTGCACAAGATTTGTCTAGCGAATTACAAACAGAAAACAATGATGATGATTTCCATTCTGAGGATGAGAACCCTGGTACTACGTTATATTTAGACCAATATTGAAAATTTTTTTTTATTAATACCTAATTTTTTTTACAACGTACGAGTAAATGAAATGTTTATTTTTTAAAATGAAAATTAAAGGAAATTAATAAATATTTTGCGTAAACATAGCCTGTTTATTTTTATTGCTGATTTTGAAAGAAGTTCAAAAGCTGCTGCTGCCTTAACTGTGCACCTTGGGACGGTGATGGAAATAATACATCCGCTTCATTATTTGTTTCCTCTTGCTGTTGAGGGTTTTCTTCTTGCACCGTATAGGTGTCGGTCATATAGCTACGAGACATATTGCATAGAGTAGCACAGCATTTATTTATTTATTTATTTATTTATTTACATATTTCGTCTTACAAGTTTATATCTTATTTTAGACTACTTCTAATACTAATACAGAAATTCATATTTTATATATTTAATGATAGATTACAGAGCATTCATAATAGCAATTTTACAAAACGTTCTACTCATATTGAAATCAATTGAATTTTTATATAAATTATAATTGACACAAGCTTTAGTAATGGGATCATTCAGACCATAATTCGTTCTGTGCCGGGAAACATAAAAAAAATACAGTTCTCTAGGCCGAAGAATGCGATAAGGAGTGTATATATTAAACATTGATAATAAAAGGGAACAATCAATATGAGCGGTAATTACATCATGTGCAAAAAGGACTGAGTAATATGTCCTTCTTTTAGTAAGGGTTTTCAAACTCATAAGCGCACATCTTGCTTCATACGGAGGAGTATCATTATTCCAGTATATTTTTCTGAGAGCAAATTTTGTGAATCGTTTTTGAATTTTTTCAATCCGAACTTCAGCGTTGCGGTAGTAGGGACTCCAAACAACGCAACCATATTCCAATATAGAACGAATCAATGAATTATAAAGGGATTTAAGTGTGTAGGGATCATTAAAGTCTTTAGAATTCCGACACAGAAAACCCAGCATACAATTAGCCTTGCTTAAGATGTAATCAATGTGTAACGCAAAATGTAATTCCGGATCAAAGATAACACCTAGATCTTTTCGATCAGTTACTCTTTTAATTAATTTACCTTGTATACTGTAATCAAAGATTATCGAAGATTTTATTATATTGAAAGTCATAACAGAGCATTTTTTAATATTAAAATATAACCCATTCAAAGTACACCAGTAATTAACTTGGTTAAGATCTGTTTGCAATTTAATCGCATCAGAAATCGAGTTTACAGATTTAAATATTTTTAAATCATCAGCATATAAAAGGGAATTAGATTCAGATATAAAAGATGGTAAGTCATTTATAAAAAGAAGAAAGAGGAGCGGACCAATATGGCTTCCCTGAGGGACACCAGAGAGGTTTAAAATTTCATTAGACAGAGCGGATCCTATCTTCACATACTGTTTTCGATTTTGCAGATAACTGCCGATCCAATTTAAAACATTAGAATGGAATCCAAACATTTCAAGTTTCTTTAATAAAACATTGTGTTGGACCCTGTCAAAAGCCTTCGAGAAATCTGTATAAATACAATCAACCTGAAGACGATTTTCAATTTTATGAAGACAATAATTTGTGAAGATAACTAAGTTGGTATTAGTTGATCTACCAGTCACGAAACCATGCTGGTTTTGCGAGATTTGATTACACACAGCGGCATATATCCGTTTCTTGACAACAGCTTCAAATATTTTCGGAATTAGTTGCAATTTAGCTATAGGTCTGTAATTGTCAATTAACCTTTTAGATCCAGATTTATGAATTGGGGTAATAAAAGAATGCTTCCAGCAATCAAGAAATTTACCTGACATCAGAGACTTGTTAAAAATAATCTTAAGCGGTTGAACTAAACTACATTTGCATGCTTTAAAAAACAAAGGGGGGAAATTATCGGGCGCGATACTCGTACTCGAATCAAGCGATGATAATTCTAGAAGAGTATCATCTTCGGTCAAAGAAATAGAACCTATGTCAGTAATTCGTTCACAATTAGGTAATGAATTGCAATCAATGACGTCATTCACGAAATTTGATTGGAAAAATGATGCAAACATGTTACATATTTCATCAAGATTGTCACTATTGACTCCGTTATACGTCATAATAGAAGGTATACCAATTGATTTTCGCTTAGTGTTTATGAATGACCAAAAAGCTTTAGAATCGCGTTTAATATAGGTTTCCATTGATGAAACGTATTGTTTATAAAAAAATTTCTTTAAAAATTCATATTCTTTTCGCAAAAGTAAGAATTCATTACGCGCATCTAAATTTAATTTACTCAACTTATAGGCTTTATTAATAACATTCTTCAATCTAGATAAACTGTTGTTATACCAACGAGGTTTATTAGAACGAAATATTCGTTTAGTCGGCACAAACGTAGAAATCGTATAATCAATTATTTTTCTAAATTCTGTAAAAGCAGTATTTAAATTAACAGAGTGGAGAATGCTTTGCCAGTTTATGGAGCTTAAAAAATTATTTATAGCATTATAATCTGCTTTAGCAAAATCCAACCTGTCACTTTTTAAACCCACAGACAATGACTTTAAAACCGACAAGTTGAATGAAACTTCCAACGCATCATGGAAAACACTATTATTCAGTAAATTAAAATCAGCTAGGATTACAGAAGCTTCGATTTCTTCGTTTATAAAAATTAAATCTAATACATTACCAATAGCGTTGCAAAATCCATTCAATTGGCGGAAATTCGTAGCAAGCATTGTGTCAATTACTTCAATTTCCTTCTCTTTTGAGAATTTAAATATATTTGCAGCAAATACGGGCGCAACTCGCATGTGATTCAGGCATGGGAACTTTTCTTTCAGAACTCCGAATGCACACTCAACTAAGCGCCGTGTTTTTTTATGAACCCTGTTGTATCGGAAAACAGATACTGTGTTTGCGATTGAGGTTGAAGGTGGCATTAGCCACGTTTTTAATGGGTAAGCGCTGTCGCCTAATATTACGGCATTGGGAAACGGTCTCCATCCACTTTCCATTTTTTGATAAAGCGTACTATTCCGCAGTACTCTTACATCATGAACACTGCCCGGCCAGTTAGCACTAACATAATAGAATCTTAGGTCTGGTCCACATACTGCCATACAATTCAGCGAATGCTTACCATGCCGATCAATGAAAGCTGATTCATTGTTTGAAGGTGCATCAATGTTGATCAAAATACCATCGATCGCCATAGGAACAACGGGAGCTCTACGGTCAACACGGTCAGACGGACTCACAGTCTTACTGCATCTTTTACCTCTTGACCTACATATAACAAACATCACAGCACACAGCGCGATCAGACTCAGAGAGTCTGGCTGCTGGACTGCAAAACCCTACGGCCACAGTAGTATTCTAGACTCTCTACCTAGAAAACTAGTTCCGCCTTCAACAGACTACATCATTCCCAGAATGTCTTTTACAAAACATTTCGTCGTTCAAATCCCTACTAGATCGGAATGGCAAAATGGAGAAATGACAAGGGATTTCGATCAAACTATCTACACCGACGGTTCAAAAATGGACTGCGGCGTGGGTGCGGGAGTTTTTTCGGAATCCTTAAACATCGCAAAATCATACAGACTTCCGGATACTGCAAGCGTCTTCCAGGCGGAGCTACTGGCTATCCGTGAAGCCTGTCGCCAGATCAAACTTCACTCAAATATAACACCTGTAACGATGCCACCACCTAGCATTAATTTAATGCGAGAGAATTTTTTTTTGCCACCTCTGTATAAAATTTATATTTCGGTGGGCAACAAATTTCTTGCCTCTACTGTAGTCTGCGCAACAGAAACCAAATTTAAATACAAGTCATACATTCTGCCAAACTTACATACACACATACCCTAGTGCGAACAATTGCCTGGAAAAAAAAAATACCGATGCCCGATACCGGTCGGGTACGTGAAACGAAAACAAAACAACAAAAAAATTATATGAGGTAAAACTTGTTTTCCCAACATACTATACCATCTCCCATGGTCGGTGCATGGCACCGTTGACGATGACGATCAGGCCAGATGGCTTGTTGTCGCTAGCCGTCCCGTGATTGGCCGAGACAAATCGCCTCACTGCTTGTGTGGAATTTTTTTTTATGCACCGGCACGATGGTCTGTCGACAAAACATGCTTGGGTGCGTTCTTCGAATTAAGTGCGTGTGTATGTGGGTATCACGCCACTGAGCAACGGATGACCACGGTCGACTTTAGCATGAGTGAGGAGGCAGGGGTCGATTTTGCAGGAAAAGAATTAAAAGACATGTCGTGATTGGTGCAGAGCGAGAGTTTGCATGCGAGACATTTTAAAAGCGGCATTGGGATTGGGCATGAGGGATAGTGAGATAGGTGGACAGAAGAAAAGGGTCTTGTTTGAGTTGTGGAAGAAGTCAGTCTGATTTTGGTTTTGGAAGGAGTTGGTTGGAGTGTTGACTTGTACAGTCATGGCGAGGGCCAGAAATAAAATTAAACGAACAAAATAATAGTTTAAGTAATGGCGTGGTCCCCAATAATATTAAGTCTTCAGCATTTAAGTGGCGTGGTCCCCAAAAATTTATTTTTGAATATAAAAATTCAATGGCGTGGTCCCCTAAATATTTCTGAACATAAAAATTCAGTGGCGTGGTCCAAAAATTAATTTTGTTTTAAACAATGGCGTGGTCCCCAAAAATATATTTTGTTTTAAACAATGGCGTGGTCCCCAAAAATTTATTGTTGAATATAAAGATTCAGTGGCGTGGTCCAAAAATAATAATTTAAACAATGGCGTGGTCCCCTAAATATTTCTGAACATAAAAATTCAGTGGCGTGGTCCCAAAATTTATTTCTGAACATAAAAAGTCAGTGGCGTGGTCCCAATTATACATATAATGAAAAAAAAACTATCTACACCACACGCTTCATTTTTTTTGGCGGTGAATACTGTATAACCGTCCCCTGGACGAGTCCTGCTACGCGTGGAGTCAACGTTATGTGCATCCGCTAGCCGCTACATCACCAGATCCTGGAACGGGGAGATAGTTTGTAAGATCGTATCATTACGTAGATTATAGTTTGTTGATTTATATGGAGCATTTCGTGTCACCCATATAGCTTGTTACTAATAAAAAAAAAAAAAAAACAAAAAAAAAAAATATATATATATTATAAAATTTTATATTATTTTTATCTTACTATTATTGCTAGTATTTATTTACCTAAGAATTACTAACGAAAAGAGTCTAAAACGCTTGAATAGGATTAATTGCTACAGATACTTCTATCAACAGAGAAATTTGCCTATATCTTTTACTTAGTTAAAATTGAGGTCGCGAATCGCATCCTTGACCGTTCGTGCCTGTGGGTAACGGGATTTACAAATTTTTGTTTCAGCTACTTTCAGACGATAGATCTATCGACGGAGAGGAGGCGGGGTTACCAGGTAAATCTTACCAAATTATTATCCAGTCGTTCATGGCCGAATTATAGTGCAAGCCATCGTGGTCAAGAGGTGATCCGTGTTGCCTGACAGCCTTCAGCTGCTATAAAGGTACATGATAAGAATTAAATTTAACTCGTTTATTGTTTTGATACGTAACACAGAAGAACAACCAAATGGTGGTGCGGCAGATAGAAACGCCCATGATTTGGTAGTTTTAGAAAACTTTTCAATATATCGAGCAAACTAACATTAACACTGTGTGGTATCGGCACAATATACGTAGCGTTGGCCAAGAGGTCCCCTAAATCTGACGACTCATTATATAAGCTCAATTCTCGATTATACCTTAAGTATTGTATGTAGTTAGTATGAATAAGTAAATAATAAAAATTTGTTCGGTGAATTAAACTCGTGTGTTGGTCTACTACTTTGTTCGGGATGATCAATGATAATCTAGGAATTGATCATCAAAGGATGGGAGGGCAATTGGGAGGATTCAACTTCATCTGAATCCTCGAACTTGGTCGCTGTCAGTCTTTCCCTGTTTCAACCTTTTTATATTTTTTTTACCTTTCCTTACAGCTTTATCCTCCCATTACCAGCACGTCTAAGTTTTGTTGTTAATGTACCGATGCATTCAAAGACCCACCCCCGGACTGAAGCACAGCCGCAGATATATAGACGTGCGCATCGAGGCCTGAGCCAACTACAACGGAGTCCTCTGATTCTCCCTGCTCAGGTGTTCTGGCTCACAAACAGTGAGGAGTTTACTCCACACATACAACCTGCCAGGCACTATGGTCTGATAAACATTACAATAAATGGCGCCCAACGTGGGGCAAAGACACCGCAGTGTGTTAGGATTATCTCCTGATACATTTTTGGGGTTTTACCCACAGTTAAGTTCGAAGGGGGGTTAACTTAGTTAATTCACCATCGAACTGTTCACTCTTAAAGGCTCACGAGTATATGGAACCGCGAATCACGGAGGTCAATTCTGTTGTTCGACCAGTACCAGTGATGCCCTCATATCTTCATTTTTAACGTATTCCCGAAGTGTATGGAATCGCGGATTTGAGACACTTTAGTCTATCTTCCGACCGACGCTTCTGAATCACGACATTTTTTTTGTTAACTCCGAAAATATCTGGAATTACGAACGGTATGCCTTTGAGGTACCTGCTCGTCCGATAGTTGAAGAGTTATCTCGTATTATTTTCATGACTTGGGAATCAACATGAGTACGGAATTGCGAAAGTATAGCTAGTTGTCGCTGTGCACTTCGACCTACCATAATTGGTTCTCAACCCCATGAACTACTATGTGGTTGGAATCATGAACGGACTTACCATACTAAGGTGTCCAGTCATCCACCACATCACAACGTAAATTTTCACTTTTTAACTTTACCTTTCAGTATTCTATATACTGACAGAAACCAAGTTCCTTTATATACCAACACCGAATTTATGAAACCGAATTATTCTTATGTATCATTATAACATTCAAATTATTTTCCATTGAATTATTAGTATATATCATAGTATTTATCATTAGCCAGGACAATCCTAGGTTATTCACTTTTTTAAATTTGTGATTTTTAGATTTTTTTTGTATAATTTTTTTTTGTAAACACTTTACTTATATAATTTTTTTTTGTATTGCGGCTATCTCACATCCCATTTACGATGAGTACAAGACACAGCTTGGATGGTAACACCATGCCCAAGCCGGCGGAAAATATTTGCACCATCTGTCACAAGTTATTAGGCAGTTCAGCAGATCTAGCTTTGACCAATTGTAACCACACCTTTCACAAAGGATGTATCACCGAACGTTTAAAGAAATCACCTATGTGTCCAGTATGTGGATACAAATGTTTTGCCAAAGATTTAGTTCGGGTTGATAGAAAGAACACCGAGTCAGAAGCAGGAAAGCGTTATCAAACGAGATTCCAGGAGAAAGGGCAGAATCCGTTAGATTGGTCAATGCAACCATCTTCCTTTGTGGAAGTAGGCACAGTCGTGACAGGTACCAAGCCTAAAACCCCCTTGTCTTTGACAACCAATGCTAACGTATCACTTCACTCCACCGATAACCCTGATACCATTCACCTGTCTGAACCAGCGCACGGCGTTGAGTCCACAGAAATTCATGCCACAGGCATAACGAGGAATGGAGCAAACTGTATAGCGTCAGCTCAAAACTCCCCGAGCTCAGACGCACTGAACACCATTACCGCTCAGCTAATGAGTACTCTAGACCAAAAATTGCGTGATGGTTTCGAACACTTAGTGAAGCGTTTCGAACATTCAGTAGCCGTGAGTAGAACCCATCCGTGGACAAACCATTCCGAAACCCAAAATTCTGCTCGTGAGCCGAATTGGCCTCATGAGGAGCCATACCCACTTAGAGAACCTCGTAGTACTAACCGAAGATCTGCCCAATGGACCCAAGAACCCCATTGGAGGTCAGAGCATCATTCACAACATTCAGGTACACCAGCTAGGATGGACAGCAGCCGTGCTGCGCAAATCATCCAGAGCTGGAATATTCACTTTGATGGTTCAAACAGAGGTTTGACCGTAGACCACTTTATTTATCAGTTGTCCGCCCTGACCAAAGATTGCCTTAACAACAATTTTCCGATTCTCTGCGACCACCTGCACATTCTCTTTACCGAGAGAGCGAGAGACTGGTACTGGAGGTACCGTAAGTCGGTAGAACGAATTCACTGGGATCACTTCTGTCAAGCTCTTCGTTTACAATTCCAAGACCATATGTCTGATACAGACATTCGTGAACTCGTATGTAATCGAAAACAGAAAGACAAGGAACCATTCGAGGAGTTCTATACTTCGATCATGAAGCTGTGTGACCGGCTAATAATTCCACTGAAGGAACCTGAACTTGTCGAAGTTCTACATCGTAATCTTCGAGCTGACATTCGTCAGCAGACCTTTTACATGAACTTCACGTCCGTGTCACAGCTGAGAAACTTTTGTCTGCGTAGAGAGACCATCTTTCAAGAATGCCCGGTCAAAACAAACTTTCCTTACCGGCAAAGTATTTTTAGGCGACCTGTTAACGAATTAGGTCCGCCCTCTTGCGAAGAGGAAACCCAAGAAAATACTCAGAAGGTTGCGGAACTAAGTAAGTTGATATGCTGGAATTGCCGCATAGAAGGACATGCATATAAAGAATGTCTAGAAAAGCGGACTGTGTTTTGCTACGGCTGCGGAACCCAAAACTCGTATCGACCGACCTGTAACACTTGTAAGCTGCAGGGAAACTCGAGGAGGGACGGAGGAAAGAACACCCACCTACGTCCTCAGTAACTCGATTGGGTGAAAGTAATAACGATGACATAGTCACGTTATCTCCTCCTTCCACTAATGTGGACTTGCAGGAAACTCCTATCACCACTCTGAGGAATACGTCCCTGAAACCCGTGCTTGCTCGAAGAGAAACGAAATTGTTCCCTATTCTACCTTATCATACTAAAATTGCCAATTACAACTCGGCTAGAACCAAGATTTTTAATACCCCCTCATCTGCCTTATCATCGATCAATGTTACCAAACGATATCCTCGTCGCTCGACTCGTCGGTTGCGAACATTCTGGAAACAAGTCGGCTTGATCAGGAAGCAACTGAACCAGTCAGTAGCTACCTTACTCAAAAGTAACACTGATATAAGACCTTACGCTAAAGTGAGCATTCTCAATCAATCCTTTTTAGGACTGTTGGATAGCGGTGCTTCAGTATCTTGTTTCGGCGGAAACGCTGCCAAAGATATCCTGGCTAAGAACCTGGTACACAACAAATTTTCAACATCCGTCAGTACAGCGGATGGCACGGCCCAAAAAGTAGTAGGCAGTATTCAAGCGGATGTGACCTACAACGGAGTGTCTCACACCCTCACGCTTTACATAATCCCGACACTGGCACAAGACCTGTATCTGGGAGTAGATTTTTGGTCCACTTTCAAAATCGCGCCACATATCATTAACGAAGTTTCCACCTCACCAGCGAACCCCTCCAACCTGGAGCTATATAAGTACCACGACCTAACACAGACTCAAAAGATGGAACTAGACAATGCAGTGGCAATGTTTCCATCATTTGCCAAGGACGGTCTGGGAAGGACCAGTTTGTTAGAACACGTAATAGAAATTGAGAAGGAAGCTCGTCCCATTAAACAGCGTTATTTTCCGACTTCACCTGCGGTGGAGACGATGATTCACGCGGAAATAGATAGAATGTGAGCACTTGACGTGATAGAGGAGTCACAGAGTCCCTGGAGTAGTCCAGTGGTCCTGATTAGGAAACCAGGAAAGGTCAGGTTATGTCTCGATTCGAGGAAGGTCAACAATGTTACAGTAAAAGACGCATATCCCTTACCGCACATTGATGGCATCCTCAGTAGGTTGCCGAAAACAGAGTACATATCCAGTTTAGATCTAAAAGATGCCTTCTGGCAGATTCCCCTTGAAACTAGTTCTAGGGAGAAGACCGCCTTCACGGTGCCTAATCGTCCGCTGTACCACTTTAAGGTGATGCCTTTCGGGCTCTGTAACTCACCCCAAACCATGTGTCGGTTGATGGATCGAGTGATCCCTCCGAACCTTAAGGAACGCGTCCTAGTCTATCTGGATGACCTTTTGCTACTCTCATCCACCTTTGAGGAACACCTCCAATTGTTGAACGAAGTCGCTCGGAGATTGCGAATGGCCGGATTGACTCTAAATGTAGAGAAGAGCAAATGGTGTATTAAGGAAGTGAAGTATTTAGGATTCATTGTAGGCCATGGAACCATCCACACCGATCCCGATAAAGTGAAAGCCATCGCAGACTTTCCTCAACCCACAACCGTACGTCAAATGAGACGATTCCTCGGAATGGCGGGTTGGTATCGGAGATTTATCGAGGATTTTGCCGGCGTCACAGCTCCCTTGTCGGACCTGTTGAAAAAATCCAAAGTCTTTCAATGGACCGAAGACGCTCAAGTAGCCTTCGAGCGCATAAAAGTTAAACTGACGACAGCCCCCGTCCTGATAAACCCCGATTACACGAAGCCGTTCGTGATTCAATGCGATGCCAGCTTAAGTGGAGTAGGTGGAGTTTTGGCCCAAGCGAATGATGAAGGAGTTGAGCTCCCTATTGCTTATTTCTCACAGAAACTGAGCGCTACTCAACAAAAATATAGCGTTACTGAACTAGAATTGCTAGCTGCCATGCTAAGCCTCAAAAAGTTTAGGCCCTATGTAGAGGGACAACAATTTAAGATCATCACTGATCATGCCAGCCTGAAATGGTTAATGAACCAAAACGATCTCTCGGGACGTTTGGCCAGGTGGTCACTGAAACTACAGGGATTTACTTTTCTGATAGAGCATCGGAAGGGCTCTCAAAACATCGTACCAGATACACTGTCGCGAGCAGGCGAAGTCAAGGTCAGCGAGATAATCGAATCAATTCCGGAACTCGACTTAGAGTCTAAACATTTCGATTCGGTGGATTATCAGAACCTTCGTTCGCACGTGCTCGAGAATCAGTCTAAACTACCAGATTTGAAAGTCGTGGATAAATTCGTCTACAGGCGATCCGAGTTCTATAGAGGGGATGAAAAACAAGAAGGTACGGCGTGGAAGCTTTGGATTCCTTCGAACATGATTTCAGAATTGTTGCAACAGTTTCATGATTCCCCCAAATTCGTTCACGGAGGCATAGTTAAAACCCTCGAACGATTGAGGAGGAATTTTTTTTGGCCTAAGATGGTGTTAGATGTAAAAAACTACGTGAACAAATGTGCAATCTGTAAGCAATGCAAAGCCCCTAACCAAGCTCTACGTGCTCCCATGAGAAATCAGTTGAGGTCTGAACGACCGTTTCAAAAATTATACATGGATTTTCTCGGCCCCTACCCAAGGTCGAAGCTCGGGAACGTTGGGATTTTCATTGTTTTAGATCATTTAACAAAGTTCCCCCTGCTAAAACCAGTTAAGAAAATTTGTGCTGCTGCTGCTATTGAGTACCTGGAGAAGGACGTGTTTAGTGTGTTCGGAGTGCCCGAAGACGTGCGTACGGATAATGGTTCCCAATTCAAGAGTGAGTCGTTTAAAAACTTCCTGACAAAAAACGGCGTTCACCATACTTTCACCGCTATTTATTCACCACAAAGCAACGCGGCCGAGAGAGTGAATCGCTCCATACTGGCGGGAATAAGAGCATACCTGAGTAAAGATCAGAGAGGTTGGGACGCGAATCTGCATCTGATAGGAAGTGGATTGCGTAGTTCATACCACCAGTCTATCGGGGTCTCCCCGTTCTTCACATTGTTTGGTCATCAAATGGTCACTCACGGTAAAACCTATGATCTGCTGCGGAAATTAGGATCGCTAGGAAGCGGAGAAGCTATCTGGAACGAATCCGACAAATTAACCTTGATTCGAGAGCAAGTCCAGGCGAATATTCAAAGAGCGCACAATAATAATGCAAAGCGGTACAACCTGCGCAGTACATCTGGAAAATTTGTGGTAGGTCAAAAAGTGTTTCGGCGCAACTACTCACAAAGCGACGCTAAGAAAAAATTTAATCACAAACTGGCGCCGAAGTTCTTAGAAGCCCAAGTGGTTAGGAAAGTCGGAGCAAATAATTATGAGTTAAGAGATGCGAACGGCAAGACGGCAATTTTCAATTCTAAAGATATTCGCGCCTAGAAGCTTCAGAGTTTGTGCCTCGCCTTGATGAAGTCCAGTCCCAAAATCTGTTTTGTAACGATGCCACCACCTAGCATTAATTTAATGCGAGAGAATTTTTTTTTGCCACCTCTGTATAAAATTTATATTTCGGTGGGCAACAAATTTCTTGCCTCTACTGTAGTCTGCGCAACAGAAACCAAATTTAAATACAAGTCATACATTCTGCCAAACTTACATACACACATACCCTAGTGCGAACAATTGCCTGGAAAAAAAAAATACCGATGCCCGATACCGGTCGGGTACGTGAAACGAAAACAAAACAACAAAAAAATTATATGAGGTAAAACTTGTTTTCCCAACATACTACACCATCTCCCATGGTCGGTGCATGGCACCGTTGACGATGACGATCAGGCCAGATGGCTTGTTGTCGCTAGCCGTCCCGTGATTGGCCGAGACAAATCGCCTCACTGCTTGTGTGGAATTTTTTTTTATGCACCGGCACGATGGTCTGTCGACAAAACATGCTTGGGTGCGTTCTTCGAATTAAGTGCGTGTGTATGTGGGTATCACGCCACTGAGCAACGGATGACCACGGTCGACTTTAGCATGAGTGAGGAGGCAGGGGTCGATTTTGCAGGAAAAGAATTAAAAGACATGTCGTGATTGGTGCAGAGCGAGAGTTTGCATGCGAGACATTTTAAAAGCGGCATTGGGATTGGGCATGAGGGATAGTGAGATAGGTGGACAGAAGAAAAGGGTCTTGTTTGAGTTGTGGAAGAAGTCAGTCTGATTTTGGTTTTGGAAGGAGTTGGTTGGAGTGTTGACTTGTACAGTCATGGCGAGGGCCAGAAATAAAATTAAACGAACAAAATAATAGTTTAAGTAATGGCGTGGTCCCCAATAATATTAAGTCTTCAGCATTTAAGTGGCGTGGTCCCCAAAAATTTATTTTTGAATATAAAAATTCAATGGCGTGGTCCCCTAAATATTTCTGAACATAAAAATTCAGTGGCGTGGTCCAAAAATTAATTTTGTTTTAAACAATGGCGTGGTCCCCAAAAATATATTTTGTTTTAAACAATGGCGTGGTCCCCAAAAATTTATTGTTGAATATAAAGATTCAGTGGCGTGGTCCAAAAATAATAATTTAAACAATGGCGTGGTCCCCTAAATATTTCTGAACATAAAAATTCAGTGGCGTGGTCCCAAAATTTATTTCTGAACATAAAAAGTCAGTGGCGTGGTCCCAATTATACATATAATGAAAAAAAAACTATCTACACCACACGCTTCATTTTTTTTGGCGGTGAATACTGTATAACCGTCCCCTGGACGAGTCCTGCTACGCGTGGAGTCAACGTTATGTGCATCCGCTAGCCGCTACATCACCAGATCCTGGAACGGGGAGATAGTTTGTAAGATCGTATCATTACGTAGATTATAGTTTGTTGATTTATATGGAGCATTTCGTGTCACCCATATAGCTTGTTACTAATAAAAAAAAAAAAAAAACAAAAAAAAAAATATATATATATTATAAAATTTTATATTATTTTTATCTTACTATTATTGCTAGTATTTATTTACCTAAGAATTACTAACGAAAAGAGTCTAAAACGCTTGAATAGGATTAATTGCTACAGATACTTCTATCAACAGAGAAATTTGCCTATATCTTTTACTTAGTTAAAATTGAGGTCGCGAATCGCATCCTTGACCGTTCGTGCCTGTGGGTAACGGGATTTACAAATTTTTGTTTCAGCTACTTTCAGACGATAGATCTATCGACGGAGAGGAGGCGGGGTTACCAGGTAAATCTTACCAAATTATTATCCAGTCGTTCATGGCCTAATTATAGTGCAAGCCATCGTGGTCAAGAGGTGATCCGTGTTGCCTGACAGCCTTCAGCTGCTATAAAGGTACATGATAAGAATTAAATTTAACTCGTTTATTGTTTTGATACGTAACACAGAAGAACAACCAAATGGTGGTGCGGCAGATAGAAACGCCCATGATTTGGTAGTTTTAGAAAACTTTTCAATATATCGAGCAAACTAACATTAACACTGTGTGGTATCGGCACAATATACGTAGCGTTGGCCAAGAGGTCCCCTAAATCTGACGACTCATTATATAAGCTCAATTCTCGATTATACCTTAAGTATTGTATGTAGTTAGTATGAATAAGTAAATAATAAAAATTTGTTCGGTGAATTAAACTCGTGTGTTGGTCTACTACTTTGTTCGGGATGATCAATGATAATCTAGGAATTGATCATCAAAGGATGGGAGGGCAATTGGGAGGATTCAACTTCATCTGAATCCTCGAACTTGGTCGCTGTCAGTCTTTCCCTGTTTCAACCTTTTTATATTTTTTTTACCTTTCCTTACAGCTTTATCCTCCCATTACCAGCACGTCTAAGTTTTGTTGTTAATGTACCGATGCATTCAAAGACCCACCCCCGGACTGAAGCACAGCCGCAGATATATAGACGTGCGCATCGAGGCCTGAGCCAACTACAACGGAGTCCTCTGATTCCCCTGCTCAGGTGTTCTGGCTCACAAACAGTGAGGAGTTTACTCCACACATACAACCTGCCAGGCACTATGGTCTGATAAACATTACACACCGAGGCAAAGGATCGCCATACTTATTGACAGCCAGGCTGCCATTAAAGCGATCGCTTCGGTCACTATTTCCTCTAAGTTAGTACTAGAATGCCGTAATGAGCTGGCCCTGCTTGATAAGTTCGAGGTTACCCTGATCTGGGTTCCAGGTCACAGTAACGTTTATGGAAACGAACATGCCGACGAACTGGCCAGGCAAGGCTCAGCTCTCCACTGCCCTCTGGCAGAACTAGTCCACATTCCGCTCGGAGCAGTTAAGGCAAACATCACCGCAGAATACCTTAAGAAAGCCAACCTCAGATGGAGCAGGCTGACTACATGCGTCATATCCAGAAAAACGTGGCCAAACTACAACAAGGCAAAAACAACCGACCTTCTAGGTAGAACCCGAAAAGACATCGCAAGACTTACAGCGATCTTCACGGGACACTGGCTTATAGGTGACCATGCGGCCAAGCTGGGCATCCCATACAATACACACTGCCGCAGTTGCAAAGTGACAACTGAAAAAGAAACCCTAATTCACTTTTTATGTACCTGTCCGGCTTTAGCTAGGACCAGACTACGTACATTGCGAAGCCCTTTCTTCAATACACTTGAGGAAGTCTCCGAGAAAAGTATCAAGGAACTGATAACTTTCCTGAACCCCGCAGGTTGGATTTAGCCTCCCCCACCAATCGATAATACCCAGGTTTACGTGAGTTTGTGGTAACAAAACGGCACTCAGTGCTAATTGGGTTTGTCTTATCAAACCGCCACACCTACCTACCTACCTACCATCGATCGCACCGCAAACTTCCGGCATTCCACCTTTCTCAAAAAACTCCTGTATGGTAAGGTGTATACTATCAGGCCAACACACTTGTTTCGGAAATTCAATTTCATTCACTGCAGAAGTGACTTCTTTTACATACCGACAGACTGTCGCTGTCACTTATAACATGATACTGAGATCCAGTCCCAAACCAATGCAATGCTATTAATATGTTCTCCCTAACACTAAGCGCCTTGCTTTTATTAGTTGGCGAACGCAATTTATGTGAGAGACTTTCAGTCAGGTAATCAACAACTTGTACTGGCACACGAAATTTTTCAACGAACAAATTGGAATCTATTTCGGAATTTATTCTGTCTTTAAATACTTTTATATTTCGTAAATTCTCACTCTCACTGTCTGACTCAGAATCAAAAAAAAACATTATTAATGGCAAATTGTTAGGTAGCTATTCACTAAATAAATTTTAAATGACCTTCCTGTATCACACTTTGCAAACACTATTGCAAATGTTTATTTCTAACAAGTCGGTCACCGTAGGTTAGAATTAATCAACTTTTTAACAAATGCATTCTCTTTTCTTTAAGCACTTGTTGTTTCCAGTTACAGAAACAGTAGAATTATCAAATTTCCCACTTGTTAAATTGCTCTAAAACAATTGTTGAGGTGCTCGCAGATTGGTTAGAATTTCGCTTGTTTAACAAGCACTTGCTGTATTGTGTTATAGGCCCCTGGTCCTCCATTTGGGGGTCGTGCCGTTGGGGTTCTTTCCCGATCACCTCAACTTCCTATAGTTATGGGTGAGACACGATTAGCCTCGTATAATGATTACCCTCAAATGGCAAAGGGAAACGGAACGTCAACGGACTCCGATTTGGAAGTATTCACCTGGAATGTGCATACGCTATACACCCTATTAGGGCTTAAGGCGGATATAACCGCGATCCAGGAGATACGATGGATATGACCACATATTATAAAAAGAACAAATTGCGACATTTATTACAGCTGTCATTATCTTATGATTGCATATATTTGGTTCGGATTCGTCGTTGGAAACCAGCTTAGGACAACGTTTTAGACTTCAAGCCGATTAAATACCAACTGGCTGTGATCCGCATCAAAGCAAAACTTTCAAAATAAAGGTCTTATATGAACACACGGCACTATCGACGAAACTGAAGATTCTACAAATTAGGAGTTTTATAACCTCCTAGACGGAGATTTTGGAGAAAAATGTCAAAACTGTAGCAGCTCGTATTACAGTGATAAAATAGCACTAGGTTTCCCAGATCCACACAGCAACCTGGCGCTCCCTAGGGCTAGGTGGTCAAACCGCTAAACAAATCTACTATGTGCTAATCGATGCGCGGCACACATCCAGCATCGTAAATGTGCACACATTTCTCCCAAAAGAGGAGTTTTGACGTTGGACGCTTTAGCACGTTGAAGTAGCCAAAGTATACAAGATGTTAAGCGAGGGGACTCACCAGATGTAAGCGACAATATGTGGAACCGATATCGCAACATCATCAAGCAGATAGACGAGACCACCGTAAGTTACAGCCGACCCAGAGAAAAATCCTGTGATGTGATGATGTACGTGGTTGTGTTTTCATTTGAAAACGCTGAAGCGCGAAAGAATTGCGGTGACGGAAGAGTTTCGAACCAGGAGAAAAAGATCCTGCATTGAAAGAAGAGGGTGTAGCAGCTTAAACAAATCGAATAGTCTTGAAACAACATCCGAAGATTTTGCAACAAAGCGAAGCAACTGGCTGCTGGCTTTAAGACCGTATTGCAGGCTCTCCGAAACAGCGACGGAAACACAATCATCGAAGTGCAGGCAATAGTAGATGTGTTCAAGCAGCATTTCCAACGACTGCTCAATGGACATCATGTAGAGAGGGTGATATGGCAAGACGAGAACCCACGTCCCGTCGATGGAGATCGGATTCCACCACCAAGTATAGGAGAGGTTGGCTTAGCTAAAAAATATCTTAAGAACAACAAGGCCGCCGGCTCTGATGGCTTACCAGTTGACCTCCTCAAATACGGTAGTGACATTTTGGTAGGGTACATGCACCAAATCATCATCCGTAGGTCGTGAACGTCTCAGCCCGTTCTGCAACACACTAATTGGCACGTAGCAGCGCCTGGAAAAGACCAACGAATTTCAAATCGAGACTCACCCGCTGTTCTTCGACTTTAAAGTCAGAAATGATAAGGTATTTTGCGAAGCTATCTCTTTTACAAATCTGCGATCTCTGTTTCTATCTTTTCAACTAAACTTGCAAAAAACAAATTCAAAATTTGTATATTTGTTACTTTTATTTGCTTTTAGGAACTTTCTAAGGTCGCTAAATAATATGTTTTTCATCTTCCAAAAACTTTTGTTTTCACTTCGATTTAACAAAATAAAAAACCGAAATGCTTTTTATTTCCTACAAGTTCTGCAACCGTCTGCGTCTGCCACTGACGTTCTCATGAACTATTCTATAGCATTCATCATAAGTAGCTCTTCATGGCGATATGGCCAAATATCGGGTACCGCAAAACTGATCCAGTACGGCGATTGAAGGATATTCGAAATTTGTTGGTCTGTCCACCGCCTAGGACAAAACGTTACTGTTGGTCAAATCACCGCTCGATAATCTCACAAAAACTGTAAAATACCAGACACGAATGAAAGCCATCAACAGGTGTAAATCATTAAACACTTGTGTCATATCACGCAATGGGGGGCCAAATATGTGTGGCGGGAAGGGGCATTCCACGACCTATGCGTAGGATACAGGACATGATGATGGGAGTCCTTGCTATAGCAGCGGTAGGCACGCTTGCGGTGCACGGCATCAGCTCATCGGAGGGGTGGGATCTTGCTGCTTTTCTCTCGCGCACAAAATATCGTGCCAAAATTATAAAAAAAAACATTAGAAATGTGAGGGGTAAGGGGACTTATGACCTCGCGCATCAGAGGATATCAATGATCATTGACCATTGGTGCTATTGCAAAAAAAAAGTTTGGTAAGAAATAAAGAAAAAGGGGTATATATGAACTTTATCAGCGGTTGCATCGTGGGTGGTTGGACGCCTGGAGGGACCCTCCCTTGCAAGTGGCAAGTGCAATTGCTCCGTGACTATTCTCTCCTCGATATTTTGAGAATAATCCCTTATTCACGATCACATGCACATTAGGGTGTATCATTACAAGGCATCATTTACATATTTTTTTAAATTTGAAATTGCAAGTTGATAAAAAGTTGACATTTAGATTATATTTTAAGAAAAACAAACTTTTTTTGAAATGAAAGGTCGCTTAGGTGTCCCGGAATGAGCCTAAACTCTAAGTTTATTTTAGTAAAAGCCAACTTTTTTGTAAAATATTTAATTTAAAAACGAAAAATTGGTAGAAAGTACAACACTTTTTCTGGAGATACATTTGGTTAAAATTACATTAATTTTATTCATAATCTTGATAAATCTTTGAGTCAGCAACAATTGAAATCTCAATCCATACTTCATAGCATTGCATTTCTGACCTGCAACAAGACAAATGACCGATTAAGAAAAAAATACATTTGAATTGAGATATATTTTTATTTAAATATTATAACGAATTACTAAATGGAAATGCCTAAAAATATCCATTATTATAATTTGAAGTCTTAAGTCATCGGTTAAGTTGATATAAAATAAGTCTTACATACCTACTTGATTTTTTATTCTTGGGATACAAATGTAGCAGAGGTGTACTGCCGCTTAGTTTCAAACTTTGGAAGGTACTTTCTGTCTAATAGTTTTGATCGAATTAAGCCATCTCGTTCTTGAGCTCCACAAACGTGTTTTGATGCTGAGGTAACTTCTTTTACAATTCGCTCAACCGCTTGAGTGGGCAAGGGAATTGTGAACTCATTTCTGTCGCTGTATCCAGAACGAACTATCAACTCGATCTCCTCCTTGTTCAAGTTAGTGATGAGAGGTGGTTCTGTTAATTTAGTAGAATTCCAATCAACGAGATCAATGTAATCTTCTGCATCAAAGTTGACAAGTGGCGGCTTGAAAACTCGATTAGGCCTTGGCTTTGTTTGTCGAGCCTTTTCTATCCATTTGCTTGGCAGAACTCTAATATGTTCTCGAGGGTCAAACAACATTCCCGAAAGAATATGCTCTGGATGTGCCATAAATGCATTTCTCTGCAGTGTAGATTGAACTACAGCCTTCAAATCATTTTCTAACTACTTGATGCATTGTACCATTTTGAAAAAGTGTTTTGAAGCATTGATAATTTTAGAATGACGTAGCATAGACTTTCATGACGAACGCAGCTAGTTTTTTCAATTGTGGGGTTGGATCAGTGGTCGAAATATATAAACGTAATATACGATTTGCCATTGTCAGCCACCTTGCATGAGAGATATTACCAGGGTTTCTACTCGCCAACTCTGGGGACCATTCACCTTTTTTTATAGCATGACATATATCCCACAGGTACAATAATTGGTAAGTCTTGGCAGTGAGTTAAAGTTTTACCTATAGGCCCACTGAAAGAAGTTGGTCCTGAAGTAGGACCATCGAGGGTAACAAACACTTTTCTAAGGGGTAATTCGTTCAAGTGTCACATACAGATAACAACTTGAACAGGGTGCTTTAATGCACGTTCAAAGATCACAATCGCTCCGTTAGATATTCCAGTATTCGTTGCCGTACCATCACATCCAAGAGCTTTACTAGTTGTTTTATCAATACAGGCTTCATTCATGTAGTCCAGTATTGACGATACTATATCTTTACCTGAACCACTTTCAGGAGTTACGTGACCAAAGAACGCTGATCCTGGTTCTTCAACCAAAGATATATGTTCTTCTCTAATTGTTTTACGAACAGATTTACCTCGAACTATTTCTTTTATCTTTTCGACCATCAAAATAGAGAGCAATTACTTTAGTTGTTCGAGTTGAGGTTATGATTTGACGATACTTCACCCTTTCACGAAAAACTTTTGATTTATCAATTGCTGCTGTTTGATTGTCCGATGTTATAACATTTAAGTCTTGTAAAAGCGCACTTGCTAGTTGAGCTGCTGCTCTATTGGAAATAGCTCTGCGGTCACATGCTCGAGAAAACGATGGCAGATGTTCTGGTAGGCCTTGTTTCACAATCACGGTTGGACTTTCCATTTTTATCTTTTTTTGGAACAATTTTTGGAGCTACGAAACTTTCGTCAGTTGAATCCTGGCGCAATGATTCACTGGCGGAGTATTTTCATTACACAAATCTGAATTAGATGTTGTTTGGCCAATTCCCTTTAAATAGCAATTTCTGGACTTTTCCTTTTTTTTATTGCGTTTATCTATCTTGTTGGTTTCTTCCAGGTCGAGACCTCCGATAATCATTACCCTGCGATTTCGTTGGTCTGTCAAAAATGCGTGCTCTAATTGTGGAACCTTCCTTGAAGCCGGACACAAACAGTTTTCCAAATTATTACATTTACATGAACAAATATCAAACAGACTATTTACAATGTCGATCTTAAACTTTTCAACCGACTCTTTGAAACTCTTAGCATTTTTCGTGTTATATCCCGATGATTTTTTTATCTTTTCACATCTCTCATGCAATTTTAAAATCATAAAAATAATATTATTTGTATATGAAACAGGAATGGAGAATTTTTTCCAAATTTATTTTAGCTTATGGCACACTTGCATTGCTATAGCTTTTTGTTCTGGTTGGTGGCATCCCTCAGATTTCAAGAGATTTCTCTGCCATTGAAAACATTTAAGTACGTCACTTTTAGTGGGTAAAACATTGCTAGAACTTATATCCATAGGTTGCCCGACAATGGGTACTTCACTGCTCTTCCTTGTCAATGTCACTGTAGTGTTTGAACTTTTACTCATGATGACAAAACAATATAATTACTGTAAATACACAAGCAAGACACAAAACACCTTAATACAAATCAAACTTTACACTAAATAGCAAAATACTTGACTTATAAAAGGAGAAGGATTAACGCGGCTTACTTAAGTTAAAAAAACCGTTGACTGAAATTATTTTTAAATTATGCATACATTTTGGGAATATGTATATGAAAATTGGAATTCAATTCCGGGAAAACTAGATGTTTGTTTTCAGGAGCTAAATATTTCTTTGATGATTTTGCATTTAGATACACGTTTTTGCACTTGAAAATTAAAAATATACTATAAAAATAAAAAAAAAAATTATTTTGAACGAAATTTAAAATTTTTAGGAGCATTCCGGGAGACCTAAATATATTTTAATGTTAAAAATATTTTTTTGTGTGAATATATGTTAGTAATTACAACTTTTTATCAACTTGAAACTTTACAATTCTGGAAAAAAAATTTGTGATACACCCTAATGCACATCACTATGAATTAACACATCTCAACAACTTTAAGTTAAACTAGCACATATTTATTTGTGGATATTCAGGATTTCAAAGACATATTTCTTGTACTTAATAGCGATAGTATTTAAAGATAAGGTAATATGTATATGTACATATATATAATGTTTATTCCAGGTAATAGGTATTAAGATGTATTAAGTAAGCGAAATATTCAAAAAAAGGTGGTATTTAAGCAATAAGATTACGTTAAATTAGTTAAGACAAAATATATATATAAAAAAGCAAGCCAATGAAAAGTTATATAGGTATTTTTGTGTATATAGTACTCCCGCTGAATGACTAGATGTTTAGGTACACTTTATGTTATATAAAAAAAAACTTTTCTGTGGCTCTCTAGTATTAAGGTATGTATAAGCATTAAGCATGTAGGTATGTATGCAAACGAAAATTAAATAATAAAAAAAAATCTTTACTTTGTTAGACTAAGATTAAGATATAGTAAATTAAGATGTTAGATACATATATATATATAGGATTAAGTAGATCTTTAAGTAGTTAAATGGAAACTTTTACACCACGTTCAGTATTATGCACATATGTACGAGTATGTGGCGAGATATCATTTTCTATATAATTTATATTATTTAGGTATTCCTTGATGATTTTGATTTTGGTTGGTGATAATGCACACAAAGACGGCTTGAAAAGGATTTTGATGAAGGGATAACTTTGTTTGTTGAATTTGATGATTTTTTGATTGATGGGTGGTTATGTTTGATGGCTTGGCACGTTTCCTTTTTCTGGTTACAGCTCTGCACATGCTTTTCGGGGTTATGAACCACGTTTGAATAGCTTGGCGTCGCGGATTTTACAGATTCCTCTTGGTCTGGAGAGAAAATAGCACTACAGATCGGGAATTTGTGTAGGCGTCCGTAAAATGCAAGTTGCGGACGCTTTTGGCGCTAGTTGGTGGGTCGAGTTTTGCCCAAGGATGTGCCTTTCAGTGCTTATATATATATTATATATATATATCTGTTATGCACAGTAAGCACGCTGGAACGCTCTTCAACTGCCCAAAAAATGTCCGCGCTATTAAGAAAACTAAATGAGTTTGGGGGACAATAATTCATTTGCACAGCCTTACCTCAATTAAAAGCAAAGTACATTTACTATGCCACGTGCCTTGTGAAAGCACGAGAATTTTACGATAATTCTAAATACCCGAGCAAATTTTAATGCGCTTTATTTTTTTTTGGATATTGTCGGTGAAATCTTCACTATTCCTGACAAAAAAAAACTTGCCAAGAAAAAGGGCGCGCTATGCTTTTGCGACTACTATAAGTACTAAGCAATCTTCTTTGTATTAGGCAAAAATATAAATCTTGTGTGGATGGCGAAGAACAAAAAAAAAATACTGGTTATTTGAAATGCTTTGCACAGCTGGTCAGAATGGTCGAAAAGCACTGTTCGTCGAAAGTATCCGGTTTGTGTCCGGAAATGTGTTGTTTGCAGTTATATTTTTGAATAGGTGGAGTATATCTCCGAAATTAAACATTTTCCTTTTATTATTTTTGTTTTTATTTGTTGAGTACGCCACATATGATCAGAACTGGACCAACAAACATTTGCTTAATGACAGAACATCACTGTCCACGTTTGACGGAACTCATACAGGTCATAATTTGACGACATCTGTAGAGGCTGCGTTGATGAGGAGATCCATGAGGATACACCACTTTCTCTGTCAACTGAAGAACAAAACACTTGGCAGATACTTTTTCTAAGACATTCAAGAACTAGCTGATGGCTCACTATCTCATCTTTACAGGTTTATAAGGACATCAACATAGCTGGACAACGATAAGTATGGAAGAGAAGGCCAAGAATGGAGGACTAAGACCAGAACAACGAAGCCAACATTCCCAATGAAGGGTATCACAATATGTCCACACAGACCGTTACCGAGTCTGAGTGCTGTGGGATTTGGGGAAAAAATCTTCATTTAAATAAGTTTACGCATAGTATTTTTTTTTTTTATTAAAAAACCAAATTCCAGAGCACTCAGACTCGGCAACGGTCCATTGTACTACCAGGCAGATATCTTCTTTTTGGTGTAGAGGTTGGAGAAAACAAGGTGTTATTCGTTTCTCTCCAATAATGGGTGACGAATGTTGTTGTTCTCCATGGGGATTGAAGCTGAACCGCACGGGTCACAAGCCGCCACACTACCCTCTACACCGTCGCCAACCACTTACGGATAGTATGGCATAGATATCAGTTTTAGTATATAATGGTAAGTCAAAAAATGTGCTTATTAAAATTACCGTCTAAGAATTTGGGCATGTGAATTTAATGCACCAATTTGAGGGAATATTAATCAATCATGGGTCTTAAATTATATCCTATTCTAAGGGTAGGGTATATTAATGGTGCCTCATAGCTTGTAACGTACCTTAATATTGCCCGTAGATCCCTAAAAGTTATGAATGCCGATCTGGCTATGTCCATCCGTCTATCTGTCGGCGAAAATTAGGCCTTTTAATTCGAGCTAGAAAGCTGTATTTTAACCATATACTCTCTAGGGGAGAATTCAAGTTTAAGAATTTTTAAAATCCGCCCACTGACACGCCCACAATCTCAAAAAAAAACAAATTTTTCGAAAAAATCGAGTTTTGAGCTAGAAAGCTGAAATTTTTAAGTATATTTTCTTAAGGGGCCCAAAATGCTTGGGAGTAAACTTTTTGAAATCCGCCCATACGCCCAAGTTAAAAAAAAAGTAATTTAATCGAATAGTCAAAGTTCGAGCTAGGAAGCTGAAATTTATAATATATACTAACTGGGGGCTGTAATGCTCATGTCTAAATAATTAAAACAAAAAAAGGTTCATTGTAGAAATCATTGTAAGTGAAAGTCCCTTTGTTTGTAAAGTATGTACCTAGTCGTTTTGAGCAATTCCTTGATATAAAGTTTTCTGTCATGCCCACTTTGAAGCGGAATGTTTTTCACAAAGCTCTGTTTTTTCGATTAAATCCTTTAACTGTTGTTTACCAAATTATGTAGATCCTTCTTAAGAATTCACACATACCTATTTAGATTTTCGCCACGCCCACTTTATGAGAGATTGGAAAAGGAATAAGTATCCAACAGTTCGCCTAAGCTTTGCTTTTAAAAATGGGTCAGAAAAAAACATAAAGATGCAGTGCAGATGTGTAAAATGTCGATACCTCTGCCGGAGCTTTGTTTTATTGACAATAGTTCAGCGATTAAAGATAAAAACTCTCTCATAAGGAAACATATCTCAGAATCTGGTAACATTGTTTTCTTTTCAAAACAAATACCTCTACACAGAATATATTCATATCCATACATGTATATATATATATCTATATACTATATGGAAGCAACAGTTTGATATTACCATGGGAACTATGTAACAAACATAATAACGATGAAAAGATGCTGGGAAATACATTACCATGCATCCTTACTATCGGCAAACTTTAAATTTTTTTTATTTGTGTTGGTGAAACTGAATACCATTAAATTCACAATCTAATATATAAAATTCTTGTGTCACAGTTTTAGTGTTTACACTCCCCCGAAACGGCTTGACCGATTTTGATGAAATTTTATATGCATATTCCGTAGGTATGAGAATATGTTTATAACTAATTTTTATACCACTAAGTGATAATGGTGGTCTACCATAAACTTTTTTTTGTTTTTTTTCGACAATTTTTTTTTTATTTTTTTATGATTTACCATTCAAAAATACATATAACCTTTAATTTTCAAACTTCTACCACCAACCCCTATTTTTTAATAGCAATATTAGTACTGTAATAATCTTCAACTCTCAGTGATCGATAACTGATTTATCATTTATTAGTTTGTTTATTATTCAGTGCGTGCAAAATCTTAAGGGGAACAATTTAAAATATATACGTATTTTATTATTGTGAAAGGAAGGTAAAATAATAAAAGAACGAATACATTGTCAGTATACTGTTTTCCATCATTAAGTACTTCAATTTAATCTATTTATGTGTGTAGTAAACAATGCCAGCAAGACGCAAACGGAACAATTTGGACCGTCGAACGAATAGAACGAGATACATGCGAAATAGAAGAGCCCAAAGATCAGACGAACGAGTCTAACAAGATAATGCAGATGGGCGTATGAGCATGGCACAATTTCGTAAATCACAATCAGAAGAGGCACGAGCTGAACGAAATCAACAAAGACAGTTGGATTGAACGGCTTACTTATCGGTAAGGATCCAGATTCCAACCTGTTTCTGAAGTCAACATATAATTCATGTTTCCAAATGACATCGTTCGGAGCAACAGAAATAGTTAAAAATAATGCTGCAAATGGTCATCAATTCAATTCAAAATTCAAAATCAAAGGCCAAGTTTATCACTCATTGCTGCCAATGCCGAATGAACCACATAATTTTTTATAAATTTACTTTCTGGGCGGTGGGGACTCCGAAAACGCACTCGCCAATCGCGTGGATGCATGTTGCGGCAAAAGTGCACGTTGCGATGAAAGTGCAAACAGAAGCTATTGAAGGGTAAAAAGTAACAAATTATAGAGAAAAAACTTGAGAAAGTATATTAAAGCAAAACAAACAATTAACTATCCTCTATCCTATTCTTATTCCCATCAGACACCTAAAGAGTCTATATCATAAATTTCAGTTTCCTAGCACAAACTTTGACTTTGCAATAAAATTGTTTTATTTAATTGTGGGCGTGTCAGTGGGCTGATTTCAGAAATTGTATCTCCCGAGCAGTTTTATGAGTCAAAGATCATACAAAATTTCAGCTTTCTAGCTAAAAATTCAATTTTTTCGATAAATTTGATTTTTTTTAGTTTGAGTTTTTAGCGTGTCTGTGGGCGGATTTCAAAAATTCTTAAAATTGATTATTTCGGGGACCTGGAGAGTATATATGGTTAAAGCCTCAATTTTTGCCGACAGACGAACGGACATGGTTAGATCGACATTACTATCGATAAATATAGTAACTTTTAGGGGTCTACGGGCAATATCAAACTTCGTGCCAAAATTAGTATACCCTTAGAATAGGGTATAAAGACAGTTAATATGATGACCGAAAACCCTTTTCAGTTGTATTTAGATATCTAAAATATTTGTTTAGAAAACTTTTCAACTTATTTGCTTCCAAACAAAAATATTTTTTTGCCACAACGCGATTGTCATGGTTTCACTTTTATTTTTCGTACAGAATCTTAATATATTGTTAGATTTTTTGTTTTCCAAAACGTGGTTTTCCTTCTTAGTTCCGCAACTTTTTTTTGTTTTTGGTTTTTTTATAAACTTTTTTGGAAATATTCGCGAAGAACGTATTTCCCGCCATTCGAATTCGCCATTGTTTTCCTTCATTTCATTCAGCTATTGGTTTTTTTTTTGTGTTCATTTGCCACTGACGTTGTCGTGAGGTACTCTATTGAATGAGCACAATGAATTGTTCAAATTATTCAAATCAATGCACAAATTACAAACTGACAATCACGCTATTGTCATCAATCCTGATAAAAGACCAGCTGGAGAGCGCATGCGTGGATTTCATGCACCTGTTATTGACGACTTTGCTGGAATCATGGTTGGCGACCATACAGCGGCGCGACAAATCGTGATTTGAAGAAGAAATAATCTCATCATGCTTATTTTGAGTTTCGAATGAATAGTCAAGTCGTTCGGATGTCTATTTTCGTTCGAATTATACCGGTTTGCCTCAAATAAATTTTCTATTCGATTGAATCTCAAAATACAAATTCTTCTAATTCGACAAACTATCGTTCGAATTCGAATGTCAAAATCAGCATGAATAATCTTGAGTTCATTGTTCATACGACGCTCTTCAATATCCGCTAATGTTCTGAAAGGGACAAAACGTCCACAGCGCTCAATTCCTCTTTCAGTCATTGACCACATCCCCACACACTTACAATAAGTTAGTTATTTTTCATTTCCCTACGAAAATATTCACTAGAAATAATTTATATGACAAAACAACGTTTGCCGGGTCAGCTAGTTGTCCTATAAAAATCGATCCTTACAAAGTCCTTTTCTCAGACAAATTGAAAAAGACAAGCAAATTTTTTGATTTCATTTTACTCTTATTCCCGCGAGATGTGCTTTAGTCTTCCACGCGGTGTGAGAGAGAGGAAAAGTGATTTCATCGGCATGATTATTTATTGCAAACGCCAACAAACCTTCATAAAGAAATTAATATACACTTAAATGACATTTTTATAATATTGTGTGGTGGGTGTTTGAAAATTATTGTGAAATTATGCATACTGTGAAAGCATTTTAGCAGTGAATCAATTCATGCCATTACGTTCATCAATAAGTTATACTTGCACATGAGAAGGATGCTGACATTGACAGCAAAACTTATCCCTCATAGGAAATTTTCTTGAACATATCGATGACTATATACATATATACATATTGCCCCGTGTGGGGGGTTCAGAATACAGCGCACCCCAATAAAGAGCGCTTGTCGTAAAAGGCGACTAAGGGGAAAGTCACATCAGGGCAATTTAAGCATCCAGTTGAGCCCAGCGACGCATTTACCATCTTAAAGCTGTCCCGCAAGTGTGCATGGAAATCCGTCTAAACTAAAGCAATATGGAAATGTACGCTGATAGAAAACGCACTACTCCGCCCGGCACTACTTGTGATGGTTCTACTCTTGGGATGAGCAGAAATGCTTGGGCCAGAGCTATTCGGTTTCCGAGGGATAGCAAAGTAATGCTTAAGCTTAGGCGAAATCGCGAGTTGGAACGTTGGAAGTATCAGTGGTCGGGAAGAGGTGTTGGTAAAAAGGAGAGTTGACATCTTATGTGTTAAGGAAATGAAATGGCGAAACACCGGAAATGAGGCACGTTTCTTGGATGTAAGGACAAAAGCTTTCAAGATGTTCTACTACGGGACAAAACAGGGTAGGAACGGAATCGGTATCATCCTTGCGGCAGAGCTTCTTGGCAGCGTCTTGACCATTTCAAAGTCCAGTGATCATTTGATGTCTATCAAACTAATGATGCAAGGTGAGGTGTCGATTATTGTCATTGCACATGCTACCCAAGTTCGGTGCGAGCAGAGAGAAAAAGTTACATTCTCCGCCAACAAACAAAAAGATTACGTTGAAATACTGCACAAGTGGCAACAGTTAGGACTTCCAAATGAACAATCTCCTGGGATCATGATGCAATCGATAAGGTTTTTTTTTAATAAGATACTCGCACTAAAGGGATTTTTGAATACACTAGGGAGAGATACCGATACAAGTTGGTTTAAAATGTTTGTAGATTACAATGTGTAGGAAAAATGGAGCGGGAAAGAGCATTCCACATTCCTCTTGTACGGTTAAGGAAAAATTCGTTATATTTCACTGTATACATCCGAATACAGGCTTAAGGGTAAACTGATGTGCATTCCTTGCTCAGCGGGTATTGCGGTTGAAATGTTCTAGGGGTGGAATGCAACTGGCTATTTCGTTTGAGCCCTTATGGTGGAAATAACGATTGTCCAGTTTTCTTAAGAAAACTTAAAGTATTAAGGGAATCCAATAGATATTAGCGACCTAATAAGGGTCTAAGGTTGGTTTATCTTGACATTGAGTGTCTTCGTAACAATTTTGAGCAATTAAAATTTTAGTACTTACTGGAAAATTTGTTTGATATTATTGTATTGTCGGAAACTCATGTTACCAAAAACATCTTAGAAAAGGAGATCAAAGTACCGCACTATACAATATTCGGATATGACAGTTTGTGGTCTCACACTGGAGGAATTGTTATAAATGTTAGTGATGAACTAAAATCAGTGACATTGTCGAAGAAGGATAATAATATGAACTCATGGTGGTTATCAAATTATGTTATAGCTAGCAATTACAAATGTGTAATAACCGGTGTATGTAGGTCACCAAGCACTTCGGAAAAAAGTTTTTGTGAAGAATTTATAATATTTCGCGAGAAACTAAGTGATGTACGGAAAGACCCTATTACAGTTGGTGACTTCAATATTGATTGGTTCCAAAGTAATAGCGTGTATAAGAAAAGTTTATCGAATATTAAAAAAAAATTATTCATGAAACCAAATTATGCAGACTGTGACAATGATGAAAAAAACATCTTGTACGCTAATAGATTATTGGTGATAACAAATAATACACGGAGTAGTGCCTCGGTTATTCCAGACTTTCAAATAAGCGAAAATAAAACGATTGCTGTTTCTAAAGGGTTTTTCAACAGGGACGCTACAAAAGTAGAGCGACAGGGACAGCAAATGACGCCGAATTTCTTGCCGCTCTTTTGACATTTCTCTTCAGTAAGGTTTGTCATTTCATGATGGAAAGATATACGAGCCAACAACGAGTCGAAATTATTAAAATTTACTACCGAAATTCGGAGTCAGTGGCCTCAACGTGTTATATCACGTGGAAACCGTGTTATCTCACGAAATGGTCCAGTCGCTTGCCCGCCTCGGTCGTGCGATTTGACGCCGTTAGACTTTTTTCTGTGGGGCTACGTCAAGTCTATGGTCTATGCCAACAAGCCAGCGACGATTGATGAACTTCGTACGAATATCGAACGTGAAATTACAGCAGTATCGGCCGATTTATGCTTGAAAACCGTCGAAAATTGGGTTCAGCGTCTGGACTTCTGCAAGCGTGCCTGTGGTGGCCATGCAAAAGAAATCGAGTTCCATACATAATGGCATCGAACGTACTTTCACAGGAATAAAGAATTTCATTCATATCCGAAACCGTTTTTGTTTTATTTAAAAAAAACTTTTGTAGCGCTCTTATTGAAAAAACCCTTTATTAATAATGAAAATAGAAAATAGAGTTTATAAGTTCCATGAGGCACAATACGGACCTTTTTCGGGAAGCTTTAGGAAATAGTCAAATAAAATAAATACCATATTGCCGGGTGCTGCTTGCTGCTTGCTGTAAAACACAAATGCTTACGCTGTGTTCTAAAAAAAATTCTTTAGCGTAAGCAAATTATAAAAAAAAAAAATAGTGCAATAGATATTGATTTAATGGGAGAGCTATTTCTCAAATCTATCGACGAAACCGAAGCAAACTTTATTGTTAAAAGTGAAATTAAACACGACAATTTTGAATGGTTCAATAAACAGCTTCAATCGTTAAGAATAGGTACTAAAAATTCGAAAACACGCCATAGCGGTTTTGTGCAATACGGAACTCAGTTGGCGAGATTACACATTAATAAGAAATATAAGTACTAAAGTTAAAATAAGTTTGAGTGCCATGAGAGTATCAACAGGCACCACTGGCAGAAAAAAAACTCCTCCATAAGGCCTGTACCGACAAATTTTTTTGTTGGGTAAAGTATAGTAGTATAACGGCCCTTAATTCTTATCGTCCCTCGCAGTAAAAAAGAAGGGAGGATAAGTGACGCACAGTGTCATTAAAATTCCTTAATCCGAAAACTACAAAGTATTCGGATCGAAGTTGATACTACGAGTAGGTTTAAGTAATCATTCATTGACTCTCTGTCTTAGCTAGAAGTGAGTATCAAATCGAAGTATTATCCGCCAAATACTCGGTGAAGAAATGACGTACATTGTACCCAACCGAGTTATGGAGTTAAAGTTTAACTTTCAATTTCAGAATACGTTATAGCAAATGCACTTCCACTTCCACTTATAAAACATTTGTCTCTCTTTTTCAAACAAAGTGAAACCAACCAATCAATATTTTTAATAAATCTCAACAGCACTTCTCTGAACAGTATGCGTTTCCATTAATCACAGATTTAGATTAGGTACACCTTCGTCGATTATCTAATTGCAGCCCCAGCTCATTGGTGGAGCTGAAGAATGATGGTGATTGCGAAATTAAGGAATCCAAGTAACTATTAGCATCATTAAAAATTTAAATTTAATACCGTAACGAGCAAAGTCATACTCATATGAGTTGCTTTGTAGTAGTATATTCTTTCCAGCAGTCGATGGTCTACTATCCATTAACTTTTCCAGATAAATTGTGGTATTTTGCGAACTAACATTCAACATCAAGTCTAGACCCAAACAACAAGTAAGTAGGCATTGTAATCTGTACATACATTAACAATTTGTGTTGTAGATTACACAATGGGAATAGGTATAACAACAGTGTACGCATAGCTTCACTTTCGCTGATGTTGGATGGGTCTTAATTCTTTGAGATAATCGTTGTTCTCTTATTAAGTGAAGTAGAAGCATTATTCTCCTGTAATTTTTATACCCTATTCTAGGGGTATATTAATTTTGACGCATAGTTTGTAACATACCTTAATATTGCCCGTAGACCCCTAAAAGTTACTATATTTATGATCAGCATCGATAGTAATGTCGATCTAGCCATGTCCGTCCGTCCGTCCGTCCGTCCGTCCGTCCGTCGGCAAAAATTAGGCCTTTAAACTGGACCTAGAGAGCTGAAATTTTAACCATATACTCTCCCGAAATAATCAAGTTTACGAATTTTTGAAATCCGCCCACAGACACGCCCACAAACTCAAAAAAACAAAATTTTGAAAAAAAATCGAATTTTGAGCTAGGAAGCTGAAATTTTTTATATATGATCTATGACCCCTAAAACTGCTCGGGATATAAAATTTTCAAAATCCGCCCACTGCCACGCCCACAAAAAAATAAAACAATTTTATTGAAAAACCAAAATTTGAGCTAGGGAGCTGAAATTTCTAATATAAACTCTCTATGGGCCCTTTAAGCTCATGTATAAATATTTTCAAAATCCGCCCACTGACACGCCCACAAATAAATAAAACAATTTTTTGAAAATCTAAAGTTTGAGCTAGGGAGCTGAAATTTATAATATATACTCTCTATGGGCCCTTTATGCTTATGTGTAAATATTTTCAAAATCCGCCCACTGGCACGCCCACAATTATTATTATTTTTTTTTTTTTAAATTCAAAGTGAGCTAGGGAGCTGAAATTTATAATATATACTCTCTAGGGGCGCTTTATGCTCATGTGTTAATTTTTTTAAATCCGCCTACTGACACGCCCACAATTAAATAAAACAATTTTATTGAAACACCCAAGTTTGAGCTAGGGAGCGTTTTTTTTATAAAATCCTTTAAATGTTATATAACAAAATATGTAAAGCGTTCTTAACAATTCAACCATACTTAGACTTTTGTCACGCCCACTCATGAGGGATAGGAATAAGAATAGGGTATCCAACAGTTCGCCCAAGCGGACTGTAGCCCGTCCCTATGTTTTTTTATAATTTGCTTGCACTAAAGGGATTTGAATTACTCTTATAATGTATGTTCATAGTCACATAATGCGGGCATGTGACAAAAATACATTTTTGTTATATATGTTATATATTATAATATATTTTTCTATACACACATTTAATACAACTAAGTAAAAACAAACAAAAATAATTTATAAAAAACAAAATTATACAAAAAAAAGTGAAAATGCCTTTAAATTTTAGCATCAAGAGCTGCACACGCCCTTTTGGTCAACATATGAGCTGTTTTTTTTTTTTTTTGCTTTAACTTGCTCGCCCCACAACCAATTCCACGTCGTCTATGTTTCAACGAAAACGTGTATCTTTCCATTTGCCCACAAATTTCAGTCTCCCCTCAAGACATTCTTCAACTTCTGCTACCACTTCCTCCAATTATCAATACTGCCCCGTCCACTTCAGTAGCTACTATAACGGATTCCCACATTAACACGTCAACCCCAACCTCTGAATCCACTGCCTTTATCGATCATTTACTTCCTCCAACCGTCAAACGCTATGGGGGGCATTCTGCCCCCTGCAACCCCCTGCTTGGGGTCACGGTTTGATTTGGAGTAGGTGCGAGGTTTTATTTTACCACTTGGACTTATTGCACTTTAGGTAAATGAATTCGTATGGCCTTATTTCACTTTCAGAAACCGAAAAAGGGCCATATATATGTACTACTGCAAAGTGAAATAAGGCCATATTTTCAATTAATTTTTTGGAATAGAGCCTTCGAAATGGAATTTAATAAACCTATCCTGCTGCTGAGATTAGAGATCTCGCCGAAAATTTGGGACTTATGTCCCATCTTCGACAAAATATTTTGGGAGTTAAGTCCCATTTAAGTGAGACACAAGTCCCAAAAAAAAAAGTTGGATCAAGAATATTTTTCTACCATTGCTTGCTTTTTCTGATTCTTAAATCATTCACAGAAAATGATTCAAATGAGAAACTGTTGGCTTGGCCCAGAACCGCACTTTTTTTTCTTGATTCAACCGACTTCTACTTCCAGTTTAGAAAAAAATTCCTTCCATGTTGTTGTCCGGTTCAAAACTCGAAAGTAATTGATAAAAATCTTCTGTTGTACAAGACTTCTATGTTTCTAGTAGGTACAGGCTCTTAAATTATAATGATATACTGGAAGCACGGGCGACCAAAACAAATCAGCGTAGATGATATGCTCATTTATTTTAGCGCACCAACAAAATGCAACCCTGATACGACTTGCTTTTCAGCTTCTTACCTTACAAAACATAAGGTAAAAATGCATAGTTACTGCAATATTATTTTATAAATAAACGGGCTCACTCCTTACCCCTGCGTCATCGTCCGATGCATCCCACATTGTGTTGTTGTCCAAAACCCTGATAAATCCAACCGCTATTGTCTATTATTTCTCTACAGTCCTTCGCATTCTATTCATCATTCGAGTTCTAGAAACTTTAAACAATTTTGAAAAAAACTAACTTTTATGAAAGGGCGCATCCATAGCTTAATTAACAGTAACCTAGCAACTACGATACAAAACAATAAAAAACCATATCGTACCAAAGCTGCATTCCATATTGTTTCCAACAACACCAACAGTCTTGTATTCAGATGAGCTAAACAAAAACTTTGTTGGGCTCGTAAGACAAAAAATATATGTACGTCAATATAATGTTTCAGAATAAATACCCATGCGCTAGCTGCATGGCATACCTACATAACTGTTGGTTCTTCAATCCGTGGACATTTCTGGAAAGGTGACATTGTATTTGGATTTATTACGAAAGCTCTAAAACAAAATTTGTAGAATCGTATACCTACCATGGTTTCCAGGAAATATCACAGCAACATGTCGATAAAGAATTAAATACCTACACCTAGCTTTTCAAATAGGAAAAGGTCAACAAAAACCCTACATCATTACTAGTGGATTTGGGAAACTAGCTTTTTGTGATTACATCTTATAGTGATTGACTGTCTGGAATGCTTATGCCATCAGTCATTATTCAAAAAATAAACAAATCATATTTTATAGGTCTTAAGATATGCTTCAATTGAATACAAACATTGTAGAAAAATACTGGGAACTGTTTACCACAGAGGTACTTAATGATTTCGCGGACGCGGGAAGGTAGAAACATTTTTGGACGACCGGTAATATTAAATGAAACACATACTCAAATTATTCTTTATTCTTATATCAGTACACGATGCCGATTCCCAAAGTTCCCAATCGACTTTATGGTAGAAACAGATCAACACTTCAACTTTGACAAATAGCCCGCACGTTTTAAAACTGTTCTTTTTTAATGGGATAGAACATATTAGCACCTCAACCTCAACTTCGACCAACGTTAGACCTAAATCTTAAATTCAAAGTTGAACTGCAAATCCCGCCAACCTTGCGCCGATGTTTTCAGTTTTCCCAATATGTAAATGCTTATATTTTGAGCAAATTCTCTCTCTCGCATGTATTTTGACATAACTTTCTATTTTGTTTACAACCATTTTTATACCCTATTCCAAGGGTATATTCATTTTGACTCATAGTTCGTAACATACCTATTGCCCGTAGACCCCTAAAAGTTACTATATTTATGATTAGCATCGTTAGTAATGTCGATCTAACCCTGTCCGTCCGTCCGTCCGTCTGTCGGCAAAAATTAGGCCTTGAAACTGGACCTAGAGAACTGAAATTTTAACCATATACACTCTAGGGGCCCGAAATAATCAAGTTTACCAGTTTTTTAAATCCGCCTACAGACACGCCCACAAACTCAAAAAAACAAAATTTTGGAAAAAATCGAATTTTGAGCTACAAAGCTGAAATTTTTTATATATGATCTATGGCTCCTAAAACTGCTCGGAATATAAAATTTTCAAAATCCGCCCACTGACACGCCCACAAATAAAGAAAACAATTTTATTGAAAAACCAAAATTTGAGCTAGGGAGCTGAAATTTATAATAATATACTCTCTAGGGGCCCTTTATGCTCATGTGTTATTTTTTTTAAATCCGCCTACTGACACGCCCACGATTAAATAAAACAATTTTATTCAAACACCCAAGTTTGAGCTGGGGAGCTTTTTTTTTCGATAAAATCCTTTAAATGTTATATAACAAAATATGTAGAGCGTTCTTAACAATTCAACCATACTTAGACTTTTGTCACGCCCACTTATGAGGGATAGGAATAAGAATAGGGTATCCAACAGCTCGCCCAAGAGGACTGTAGCCCGTCCCTATGTTTTGATATATGTATGCGCCAAAATTCACCAGAAAAAGTATGAAGAAAAGAAACTTTTGATTTTGATGGTTACAGTTGGATATTTTGTGTAACCTTTGGTTGGCATAGAAAATCAACGTGTTCGAGTAGACTAATAAACTACAATTCGAAGCACCCCCCGGCTCCAGCCAAAAAAGCGCCCTGTGCAAGATTTACAGAAAGCGCCCTATTTTGAGTTAGACTCTCCTTGAAGTTGCAATATTGCAAGTGATGTGAGTTAATGTGCAAAAACTTAGCACAGGTGTGATGGATGTTGCTATTTTGGGCTTATTTGAACAAGTTGTTTGTTTTAAATGCAAATGGCAGTATCCGGGCAAGGTAAAATTAATTTGTCTTACTCCTAGCAATGCGCCCCGGAATTTGGCGCTCTGTGCGTTTGCACATCTTACACATATGGTTGGACCGGCCCTACCCCAGGCAGGTAATTATTATTATAAATACAAAATATAATAGCCACTGGATAACAGTAACATTATTTGCCACGCAAAAAAATAAAAACATTATTGGTGACAACCTGTTATTTAACTCTTTCGACATAGCTATTAGTAACACCATGATAAAAGGAATAATAACGTTAGCAAAGAGGTAAATACTGAAGATCCACCAAGGGCAACGGTGTACAAAAGTGTTGTGTACATTCCTTCTCTCTGGGATCGTATCAAAGCAGCACCGATAAGAGAGAAAGGAAAAATAACAATAGCTTTTAGACCTACCAATACACTGCGAAACGAACTCTTCACCAACACAAAGGGAAAACTCGAGGTTGGTATTACAAAAGTCAGACGTCTAATATTAATTTAATTGCCGAGGTGAAAATGGGGCAAGGCCTTCAAAAACCGCGCTGCCTCCCCACTGCATTGAAGAAAAACGCACACCAGATTTCACAAATGCGAAAGTGTTGCAAAAGGAGAGACATTCGCTTACCAGGATGCTTTTAGAAATGCTGCACAAGTAACGCCATAAATCGACGATCTGACTGTGGAAACCTCAGCAGCATTGACAGCCAGCTGATAAAAAGGCCAACCTGACGGTAGCCACCAAAAGTGTCGCTACAAAAATTGAGGTGGATCCTGATTTGGTGTCGTTCTTATTACACTTATTGTTAGTACATAATTTTGTCCACGATTTTTGTAAATTGTCAATTTCTTCTTATAGTTTTGTGATGATTTTATAGATTTGTCCATATTGATAATCACCCCTATCGTGGAATCCGTCGGGGGGAACGATCCGCTAATAGTGAACAATTTGCATTGTGTAATCCGCAGAAGTGAACCATCCACATGTCGGTAACGTGAATGAAATTCACTGTATCGTGAAAAACGAACGGATCGAATCTATCCATGCATTTGACATCCGCAGTTTTTATTTTCTTTTCACTGAATTTAATTTTTACAGAACAAATGTGTTCGAAATGAGCTGTCACAATTGAATTTCCTAATCATCAATAGTGGTCGGTAAGGGAGAGTATCCGTTCACGTGAATCGAATAAGTGAAGTGAATCTCCGATCCGACGGATTCCACGATAGGGGTGAATATACAAACTCTTTTTCTTGCCGTAAGTCCTTCAAATTTCACGTTTATGTGTGTATTATTTTATTGCTTGTCATCTTTGATAAAAATTAAGGCAAATTTAGATTTTACCTTTATTGACCTATAGCCCGCTTAAAAACGAGATTACCATATCTGATTTCTTTTATAAAAAAAAACATCCAAATAAACATCAGGTCAAAAAATCAAAATACCAGCGGTTAGTTTTTATGCAGTAGACAGCTAAACTTGATTTCCCAAAAACATGGATATCCGCATATGGCAAAACAATATGAGGGCGACGCTGTGTTAACTTGAGCAGCAACAATAAATAAAAAAATAATATTTTAAACTATAATATCATTATCATTATCTTGGTAATACATAACTCCATTGATGAAAAAAATAAATAAAAAACATAGGGACGGGCTACAGTCCGCTTAGGCGAACTGTTGGATACCCTATTCTTATTCCTATCCCTCATAAGTGGGCGTGACAAAAGTCTAAGTATGGTTAAATTGTTAAGAACGCTCTACATATTTTGTTATATAACATTTAAAGGATTTTATCAAAAAAAACGCTCCCTAGCTCAAACTTGGGTGTTTCAATAAAATTGTTTTATTTAATTGTGGGCGTGTCAGTAGGCGGATTTAAAAAAAAATTAACACATGAGCATAAAGGGCCCCTAGAGAGTATATATTATAAATTTCAGCTCCCTAGCTCAAACTTTGGATTTTCAAAAAAATTGTTTTATTTATTTGTGGGCGTGTCAGTGGGCGGATTTTGAAAATATTTATACATGAGCCTAAAGGGCCCCTAGAGAGTATATATTATAAATTTCAGCTCCCTAGCTCAAACTTTGGATTTTCAAAAAAATTGTTTTATTTATTTGTGGGCGTGTCAGTGGGCGGATTTTGAAAATATTTATACATGAGCCTAAAGGGCCCCTAGAGAGTATATATTATAAATTTCAGCTCCCTAGCTCAAACTTTGGATTTTCAAAAAAATTGTTTTATTTATTTGTGGGCGTGTCAGTGGGCGGATTTAGAAAATATTTATACATGAGCTTAAAGGGCCCATAGAGAGTATATATTTAAAATTTCAGCTCCCTAGCTCAAATTTTGGTTTTTCAATAAAATTGTTTTATTTTTTTGTGGGCGTGGCAGTGGGCGGATTTTGAAAATTTTATATCCCGAGCAGTTTTAGGAGTCATAGTTCATATATAAAAAATTTCAGCTTCCTAGCTCAAAATTCGATTTTTTCCAAAATTTTGTTTTTTTGAGTTTGTGGGCGTGTCTGTGGGCGGATTTCAAAAATTCTTAAACTTGATTATTTCGGGACCCTAGAGAGTATATGGTTAAAATTTCAGCTCTCTAGGTCCAGTTTAAAGGCCTAATTTTTGCCGACGGACGGACGGACGGACGGACGGACGGACGGACATGGCTAGATCGACATTACTATCGACGCTGATCATAAATATAGTAACTTTTAGGGGTCTACGGGCAATATTAAGGTATGTTACAAACTATGCGTCAAAATTAATATACCCCTAGAATAGGGTATAAAAATAGGGAACTGTTGGATACGCCATTCCTATTCCTATCCCTCATCAAGAAAGTGTGACAAAAATCTAATTTAAGGATTTTATTGGAAAAACAAAGCTTGTGTAAGAAATCGTCCCTTAAAAGTGCGCGTGGCAGAAAACTTTATGTAAAGGAATTCCTCAAATTGACTTTAACTATTAACTTTAACTTTGCGAATGATTTCTTCTATCGAACGGTTATTTTCAAAAAGTGGGCGTTTTTTTTTAGTTGTCGGCGTGTCAGTGAGCGTATTTTAGAAATCTTTGAACATTAAGGTCCTCTAAAGAGTACATATTAAAAATTTTAGCTTTAGCTCAAACTTCATTTTTTTTTAATAAATTAATTTTTTTGTTATTGTGAGGGTATCAGTGGGCGGATTTTAAAAATTCTTACACTTGATTCTTTCGAGTGCCTAGAGAGAATCTGGTTTAAATGAAAATAAAAGTCAAATAGTAAGGCCTAATTTTTGCCGACGGACGGATTGACATGGCTAGATCGACATTACTATCGATGCTGCTTACGAATATAAAGGGTCTTTCTTATTGGCTTGAATTACTATCAAAACATTTATGAATGGAATTCGACTTCGTTTATATGTTCACCGTGGGAACGTATACACTTATACAGCGGTCGATACGTTTAATACAATTTTCGATGACTTGGCCGCACATTTCGACCGATGCGGCCGCTATTTCTCGTTAAATATTGTCTCTGAGCTCCTCTAACGTCGCCGGTTTGTTGACATTGACCTGATTGATTAATATAGCCCCATAAAAAAAGTCTAGATGCGTTAAATCACACAATCTCGGCGGCCAATAGACGGGTCCGTTTCTCGAGATAACACGTTCACCGACCTGAGACTTCAATAACTAGATTGTTGCACCGCTTTGTGGCGTATGGCACCGTCTTGTTGGAACCACATATCACTGATGTCATATTCATGCAGTTGCTCAAAGAAATAACGTTCCAAAATGTCTCTATAGCGAATACGATTTACCGTAACATGACGGTCATTTTCATCGACGAAAAAAAACGGCCCAATGACGCCACCGATATGAAAACGGCACCAAACAGTGACTTTTTGCGGATCAAGTGCTGTTTCATGAAGCACATGAGGATTCTCACCTGTCCAGGACGCATATTTTTCTTATTGACAAAGCCGTTTAACCAAAAATGTGCTTTTGATGAAATTCTTCATTTTCTTCCATCATGTCCAGAGCCCAATTCGAAAACGTACGTCGCTTCATATGATCAAGTGGCTTTAGTTCTTGAGTCAATTTGATCGTGTCAGGGTATAAGCCAATATCCTTAGAAAAAATTCGCTATCATTTGGTCTGGGAGAGGCCCAATTCTTGAGAACTCCGTGAAATTGTCTGATTTGGCTTCTTCGGGCAAAACATAGTCCCACCGGCACGGCAACATTAAGCAGCAAAAATTCTGACTCAAATTTATTCACTAGACTGTGAATTGCTTATTTACTGGGACGAAAATTACCGCCGGAAATTGCCGTTAATGCTCCATCATAAAAGTGTTGATTTTACTGAATATTTTGACATTAACAGTTCGATAATCGATTTAAGGGTGCGTTCACACTGAACGTTTGACGTTGTCAAGTCGCTAATGAAAAACCCTTTATTAACCTTTAGCGTCTACGTCTAAGGTATGTTACAAATTATGAGTCAAAATTAATATACCTTTAGAATAGGGTATAAAACAGGACACATCTTACATATCTATCATCATCGAAGTATTGCTAAATATTTTTGTTTGCTGTATCTTGAAGATTGTTTTACAACTTATCAGTCGAACCGAGAGAGGAAGATAATTCCACTGTATGACTGCATGTACAAATATTTGTCGCTTAGATTGGTCCCAGTTATAGCCATACGCAAAATGGAGACGTAATTTTGACTTGATTTTATGGTCCAGTTTAAATTAGTAGATCGACACAATCTTTGTCTTAGAATGTTGCTCATTTTAATTATTATACTAATATTTCACAACAAATTTAGAAATTGGTCACACAATTGACTAGAAAACGAGTTCATTAATTTGTGCGTATGACAAAACTTTTTCCGTCCAACTTCTCAGTCAATTCACAGAAAAGATACAAAACTGTTCTACTTTTTACGTATTGCTATAAAATATTAACAATGCCCAGCGAATTGGGTACTTGGTAGCACGACCTAACTGTTACATTGGTTGATGTTGCATTACACTATGAATCAGTCAAAATGTTAAAACTCAAAAAGCTTTGAAGCATTATGTATAGAAAACTAAAAGACATGATTATATTTTCTTAGTCCATAAATATACCGCGCTATACTGTTATGTTCAACATCAAGCTTTCTCTTGTGTTTATAATCACAATTTCTAAACAATGCCTCAGCAGCGGCCCGCAACCCGCAAAGGTTTATTCCAACGAGACCCAAGGGACAACTTATCCGCACCTGAACATCATCAGAATTCATATAGATCAAAGAGCTTACTTAGTGTGAACTAGAGTAGGTCGTTAATGTACATTGTTAAAAGCACTGGCCTAATATTAAGTTTTATGGTGCGCCTTTACTTAGTGGCATACGTTCTGATATACATTGTCTGATGTTGAGACGACTGAAAGTTGATTTTCAGAAGACGGAAACAATCTTGTTCAGAATAACATTGGCTGAGGCTGAAAAAACTGGATGAAAGTAGTATATATATTTCGCAATATCTATATTTCGATAGACTTATAGGTGCTTGTCTTGCTGGGGCTAACAAGGCTTGTGCTCTGACAGGGAGACTGTTTCATAGCAGTCAACTTGACTCTAGAGTGAAGGTCATATGCTACGTGGCCATTACAAGGCCGATGATCGCTTATGGTTGTCCATTGTAGTTCAATATAGCGCCTAGTCAGGTTGTTTTAAGGTTATAGTTAAGTTTAGAGCGCCCGCATAAGGCCCATTAATTTAGTTCTAAGTTACATTTAATCAGTTTTGTCTAGAACGTAAGTTGATATGTAGCACACAATACACAATTGAATTGTTTATTTCAGAAACAACATACTCGTAAGTCAGTTTTTTTCAATTTTCTTTTTTTTGCAAAATTCTCATTTTTATATAGTTATTCATCTTTTCGAAAAAAACTGCACATGTCAGACCCCTCGAAGTACAAAAACTGAGAGTACTATTTCAGTAGTGTTTTAAAGAGAAACAACATAATTCATTGATGTCGATCTAGCCATGTCCGTCCGTCCGTCTGTCGGCAAAAATTAGGCCTTTAAACTGGACCTAGAGAGCTGAAATTTTAACCATATACTCTCTAGGGTCCCGAAATAATCAAGTTTACGAATTTTTGAAATCCGCCCACAGACATGCCCACAAACTCAAAAAAACTAAATTTTGGAAAAAATCGAATTTTGAGCTAGAAAGCTGAAATTTTTTATATATGATCTATGACTCCTAAAACTGCTCGGGATAAATTTCAAAATCCGCCTACTGACACGCCCACAAATAAATAAAACAATTTTTTTGAAAATCTAAAGTTTGAGCTAGGGAGCTGAAATTTATAATATATACTCTCCAGGGGCCCTTTATTCTCATGTGTTATTTTTTTTTAAATCCGCCTACTGACACGCCCACAATTAAATAAAACAATTTTATTGAAACACCCAAGTTTGAGCTAGGGAGCGTTTTTTTGATAAAATCCTTTAAATGTTATATAACAAAATATGTAGAGCGTTCTTAACAATTCAACCATACTTAGACTTTTGTCACGCCCACTTATGAGGGATAGGAATAAGAATAGGGTATCCAACAGTTCGCCCAAGCGGACTGTAGCCCGTCCCTATGTTTTAAATCAATTTGTTGAAAGTAAAATGAAGGACGTCCAGGAGTTGCATATTTTTTCCGATGGCTGTGGTGGTCAAAATAAAAATCACACAATGATAAGGTTTTTGTCATCTTTAGTATCATTAAAAAAGTTCAAGAATATCTAAAAGTATTTTCCTATACGATACCATGTGATAGAGAAAGGGATCGAATTTAAACTGTTCAAGAATATGCCGATTTGATACTATCTTCTTCAGTATCAAAAGAAATTCACGGTCATTTTACCATAAACGATAGACATTATCGACTACAAAAGCTGGTGGCCACGCTTTCATAAAAGAAACATGCTTTCAATGGAGTCTATTGGAAGGCAGGTGGTCAGAGAAAGTAAGTATACGTTTACTATAAATAAATTTTCTCATTTTTCCCACTCGGATTGCTCTGATAAAACTGTTGTTGCGAGAGATTTTATTAATGATTTTACAAGTCATACATTTAACCTTGGAAACCTCCAAAGAGATGAACTGGAAGCTCTAACGCAAACCCTTGCTTATCCCTCTAGAAAGGTGAAATGACATAAAAAAAACAAAATCGTATCTACCAGGAGACATTTACGTTCAAGAATATTATGATGAAATCTTTGCTTGGCCAACTTGTGAAAAAGATTCTAATCCAATTGATACAGATCAACAGTATTTCTTTATATATTTCGTTTAATGTTTTCTTTTAAAGCTTATAATAAATAAAAAAAAAAAATATAAACAAAAGTTTCTAAAGTTTCAAAAGTTTCTAATCCAATCCAGATCAATGCTATTTTCTCTATTTTTTGTAAACCTTTTTCTTGTTTAAATCTAATAATAAATAATAAAATAAATAAAAACTAAAGTTTCAATAGATTCTTAAAACTAGTAAAAGCAAAAGCTTTTATCGAAAAAAGTTCGTTTTTTTCAGAAACGACATAAGTCAAGCGACTTTAATGGCTTAAAAACCAACATTTTTTCTTCAATAAGCGCTTTAATTTCAGGGGAAACAAGATTTGTGTTGAATAAATGTCCGCACCTTGGACCTTAGCGCCTTAGCGCCGTGCTGGGACAAGCACCGTGGAGGCCAGCGAAACCGCTTTAACGGATCAGGTTGTACGGCCACAGAGCCCCAACCAACCAACACATAAAACAACAACGACAATCATTACCACAGTGACCAAAGACAATTTATAAAAAAAACACCAACAACAATACAAAAGTGACAACATTAAACAGTAATAAACATACAATATATAAAAGGACAAAAATATACAAAAAAGAACAAGCGTTTGAATTATAGTTTTAGTTTTAATTTAATTTTAATATTAGTTTTTTGATTAATTCATTCAAAACAACATAAAATTAAATTGACGGAAAACAAAAATTAAAACCAGGAAAAATTGTGGGTTATCACATAAAAAACCATTAAAATCGTAACATTCTCGACAAAAACAATGTCAAAAAAGTCTTTCACCCTCTCTATCACCCATTTCTGTCCAACTATGCTTGTCGAAATGGAATAAAATCAGAGAATAACATAATATACTTACAGGAGCACGTCTGTGCAAGAAAATCAAAATAAAAACTGGATGAACTGAAAAGTCGTGGCATCAATGGCACAGTGCATGAGTGCTTGCCTGAGAAGACGCTGGTCTAGGTTCGAATCGCAGTGGATTTTCGGGATAAAATGAAGCAAAAAGACAGACCAGTACCACAGAAGGAGTCTGATGATCGGTTGTGGCGAACCGTGAAACAGCGCTGTAACTCCAGCCGTCAACTTCACGTGGTAACGAATGTAAGGTTATTCATTCAAAACAACATTTTAGATTTAATTTTTTGACGGTTTTTGAATTCTTTTACCCTAGCTTTAAGTGTTTTTATATAAATTAAATTGTTGAAATAGCCTTTCATGGCCCTGAATTTTGATTTTTTCTTGTGCATTTAAATATGCTCGGCTAGAGTTTTGCATTTGGTGTGTGGACGGCTGTTAAGGCCGTAATTCTATAGATCGACAATGACATAACAGGACAACACAAACTTTGACGACATGACGCGACGACATACGACCTTTTCACTACATACATATTAACATAAATTGTAACTGGAGGGTTCATCGAGGGGCTATCATTCACAACATCGGTCGGAGTGATAGCTAAGGTTGTGTCGAAAGATACAAGGGTGGGCTGGCCAACCTTTGCCAAGAACATCTGGCATGTTTCGGGGTCATAACGAACCCAGTACCAAAGAGAGATTTAGGGAAAGTGAGTTGCGGTTAGGTTAAGATAGTTTTAGTGTAGTTTTAAGTTAGCTTAGATACATTTTAGAGCTAAGCTTTAAATTTTAGGTTAGTTTAGCTTTAATTTAGGTTAGCTAGATTAGTTCGAGTTCCCCTTCGCTTCTTTCGGTTGGGTATCGGCCTATGTCCTTGGACATTTTCTTTTACTTTATTTTCACTATTCTATCTTTTTTCGTCTGACCGTGGTCTACGTAGAGTAGCTTTTTTTTTCATTTCACAACTTTTGGCATGAACAAAACGTTTGTTGAGCAGGTGGTACTCGTATATGGTGAGGGGACAAGTCCGACGAGCTGAGCCGAGCAACCACAAGCATGCCGCATCCTCCTCACCTGTATCGAAGTTGCCCCTGTGGCTCGACCCTGTTTACCAACATAATAATATTGTCCGCTCTTCTTATTTTTAATTGCTCAATGCTCACCCCACAAAAGAATAGCTATTGGTCTCAAGACCGTCTCAAGAAACATTATCTCTGTTTCTAATAAATAAAAATGTTACTTACTATTCTATTACTGCTATTATATAGGTTTAATTAAATATCTATATATATAAAAATAACTTGCTAAATGTGTGTGTGGCAGTCGGTAGGCTGTCCTGTCCGATTTTGATTTAGTTTTTTTTGTTGGTTTTTTTGCAGATAAGGTTTAGATATTAGTATGATAAATTTTTGAAAGAAGGCGCAACCGCCATAAAAGTTTGTATGGGGAAATGCACTTTGAAAAAAAAATAAACTGGGTAGAAATCGAGTAGTGACACTTCAAATACAAAAAAAAAATATTTAAAATTTTAAAAGCAATTGTTGTTGTCAATTATTTTAATTATTTGCCAATCAAATTGTTGTTGTCAACAATTTTGAAATTTTTTTTTTTAAATATATCTATCTAATAAGTTTGTTTATGTTTATTATGTTACACAAAGTAACTTTTTGAAACGGAGTCGATACTTTGATTTGTTGGATGGTGTTTGAATCCTGCATGGAATGCGTCATCGAAGAAGTTCCAGCGGCGGAAACAAGGTGACGTAGTTTGTAATATCCACCTTGAGCGAAATGATCTGTCCCAAAATCGTCTTCCCCTATGTGAACATGGCCTAAGCTTTCGTTAAGCCAAAGATGGCGTGGAATTAGAAATACTGGGTAAAATACTGGGACATGCGGGCTATTTAAGAGAGAACCGTCTCTTTCCGGTCCCCTTTTTTCGACCTGGTGACTTTAAATGGTTCAGAATCTCTGACTGCCTAGTACTCGTATATTTCGCCTTTTCATATTCAACGAGGTAAGCTCAATTGGATAGATCGAATTTGACTGCGCTTAATTCGCAGTTTTTTTATATCAGTATTTACAGCAATACCCGCGGCTCGTCGCCACACAAATATCAAGCCCAAAATTTGCAATCGCTCATAACCTGCTTGCAGAAAAGCTGCTCAGGAGCAGCGTACATTTTTTCGTCGAAATAACCAGACTCTGGCCACACACATTGTCTCTAATCAAGAAAAGCAAAAACCCTTACGTGGTAAGAACATTTTAAACATATTTACCGGCATATACCTAAAGTTCATGCATTTTCGTAGGAGTCCCCGTATGACCTCAACAAGTGTCTCGCAAGAACGATTGGGGTGACATATCGGGGGGGGGGGGGGGGGGGGGGGGGCGTGACGTCACGGATGATTTTGTCTTCTCCAGGCTTCAGTGCGTATTCCACTAGAAAACAGTGATATTAATATCAGCACTCTCAGAGAGCTGAAAGTCTAACTGCGTTCTCCCTATTGTGGTCGGAAAGAACGGACCGCGGACAAATCTCCGAAACCAAACACCCGCTATCTACCAAACACATCATAGTCAGGCACTTTAACGTGTGAAAGTGTCGCGTCATGTCCCCATCGCGCTTAGAGCTAACTTTTTCCCTTTGCAATTAGTTATCTTCAAATAACTACTTTTAATCTTTGGTTAAATTTTTTTAGTTATCTTAATTCATGTTAAAATATTTACGTAAGTGTGCAGAAAACAAAAGTGTCTAGTAAATAATCGGTAACATACAAATCACAGAAAATATATATAGTGTTGAGCATAAAAAAGAAGAAAGGTGATACGTTATGTATGTATGTACATAAGCGATAAAGTGTTTGCAGGGCAGGGGATCCTGAGTTCATCATGTGCGCACATCATGGAGAGGAGCGGGGATTTGTATATTGAGTAAGTGAACAGTTAATTTAATTTGTTTATATATTTCTTTTTTTTTTTCTTCAATACTATTTTTGTTTGCACATATCAATAATTATTTAAACTAAACTAGTACATATAAAATTTTTTACATTTCTGCTTTTCACACATACCTAAATAAATATTTATGAAATCCGCGTAAAGCCTAATTTTAGAACTAAAACATACTTATATACCTAATTTGAACCAAAAACACATAAACTCCATATGAATACACACATCACACCTGCCATTTAAAACTAATAGTATTAATATTAATCTTAATTGATTAGAATGTTTTTATACCCTATTCTAAGGGTACCTAGGAGCTGAAATTTTAACCATATACTCTCTAGGGTCCCGAAATAATCAAGTTTACGAATTTTTGAAATCCGCCCAAAAGACACGCCCACAAACTCAAAAAAACAAAATTTTGGAAAAAATCAAATTTTGAGCTAGAAAGCTGAAATTTTTTTATATATATGATCTATGACTCCTAAAACTGCTCGGGATAAAAAAAATTTCAAAATTCGCCCACTGACACGCCCACAAATAAATAAAACAATTTTTTAAAAATCCAAAGTTTGAGCTAGGGAGCTGAAATTTATAATATATACTCTCTATGGGCCCCTTATGCTCATGTGTAATTATTTTCAAAATCCGCCCACTGACACGCCCACAATAATTTTTTTTTTTTTTGAAAATTCAAAGTTTGAGCTAGGGAGCTGAAATTTATAATATATACTCTCTAGGGGCCCTTTATTCGCATGTGTTAATTTTTTTAAATCCGCCTACTGACACGCCCACAATTAAATAAAACAATTTTATTGAAACACCCAAGTATGAGCTAGGGAGCGTTTTTTTTTGATAAAATCCTTTAAATGTTATATAACAAAATATGTAGAGCGTTCTTAACAATTCAACCATACTTAGACTTTTGTCACGCCGACTTATGAGGGATAGGAATAAGAATAGGGTATCCAACAGTTCGCCCAAGCGGACTGTAGCCCGTCCCTATGTTTTTTCTCTTTTTTGTTATTTTGGTTAAAGTTACATGAATCGAACCTAGATTAAAATATATTTGGAATCTTTAAATTACTAGTGAAATTATGTTGTTTTGAATTCATCTGAAAGGGTGAGATTGTGAAAGGAAATGAGAGGGTGAAGTAGGACATTGATACGAATTTTGGGATTCGTTCGCATCATATTTCGGGAACGCTGATGAACAGGTGAAAATGGTGGACAGCCATTCTCATTTAGGGAGGCATTATCCCACAGGATAGCGCCAATAGCTTCAGCTATCCAAATAGACACCAGACTTCGTGCATAACTCGTAGACACCGTAACAACGAAAGTTTCGCTTTAAATAAACGTGGCCATATTACCAAGAAGGACACCCATAATTTCACGGCACGAATTTTTTTATTTTTGTTTTAGTGAGAGTATTTAGCAGCAAGATCCCCTACCATCCGTCGAGCTAAGCCGAGCCTTGCCAGCGTGCCAGCCTGCTGCTGACCAAACAGAATCCTCCACCTCGTCGTTTTCAACCTGACTCTTACAAGTTCCCGGGTTTCGTGGTGTTTATGCAAGTGATGCACTTGGTAGAATATACACAGTTCACCCGAAAAACGAAGAATGCTTCTATTTATTTAAGAATGCTTTTGGTCAATGTTTGTGGCCCTACTTTCGAAGCGCTGCGGACTGTTGACGGTGTGTTGTGTGCTACATATCGAGAAGCCTGCCAACGCAGGCAATTGCTTGAAAACGACAATCATTGGGACATGACGCTGGCCGATGCCACTATCACTGCGCCTGCGAATCAACTCAGGACACTCTTCGCAATCATAATTTCGACATGTTTTCCATCAAATCCTTAAGATTTGTGGAATAAATACAAGAATGATATGGCCGATGATATTTTGCATCGAATTCGCACTGTGACATCAGATAATGAACTGGAGATGTCAGATGAAATGCGCAACAAAGCTTTGATTTTGATCGACGATATGTGTCGGCTCCTGAGTGGCAATTTGTTGTGCAAATTGGGGATGCCACAGCCAAATCGCGGAATGCAAGACGCATTTAATCGAGAATTAGGGCGAGAAATGGATTTCGATCGAATCGCATTGAGTCAAGCTGTTCGAACAAATGTGCCAATATTGAATCAAGAACAAAAGAAAGTGTACGCTGAATTAACCCTCTGCGACTGACGTGCGCTAGTTTTCACAATTCAACTGACGTGGTAGTACACCAGACACCATTTGAACAGTTTGTATTTTCAAAATTCTTTTTATATTCTCACTTTTTATTATTATAATTTAAAGTTAAGAGTGTCCACTATTATTTTAAATTACTAATATAAAAAACTAAAAATTCACATAAAGTTGAACAGCATTTATTGATATGACATAAATTTTTTTCCAAAACTTACACAAATAAAAAAGTTAAAAAAAAAAATCAAACATAAATATTTTCTTTATTTGCTTACACATTCTTAAAGTTTACACTTATGGTAATCAGACTTACAAAAAAAATATCCATTCATTTGCTCAATGTCAACCTCAAAATCAAAATTTGTTTGGCAGTCTTTATAAACTGGCTTAGAGCATTGAAGATACCTTAACACTGACGTGGTTGACTCGTGGACACTCTCCTTCGTACAACAATGAATGCGCACACTACAACCGTTCGCATTACGCTAACGCACGCTTGAGCATACAACAGAAAGGTACTGAGAGCGCGATAGTCAACAACTGAAAAATAACGACACAACACAAGTTTTTAAATTTTCTGGTGTCTGTCATAATACCACGTCAGTCGCAGAGGGTTAATGCAAGCAGTCGATAACGAAAATGGCGGAATATTCTTCCTTGATGCGCCCGGTGGAACTGGAAAAACATTCCTGATTTCACTGATTTTAGCTACGATTCGTTCGAGATCTGCGATTGCCTTGGCACTCGCCTCTTCTTGGATAGCGGCTACTTTGTTAGAAGGCGGTCGAACAGCTCATTCTGCATTGAAATTGCCAATGAATCTGCAAGTGGCTGAAGAACCTACATGCAACATTTCAAAGAACACTGCGATGGCGAAAGTACTGCAGCAATGTAAGATTATCATATGGGACGAATGCACAATCGCTCACAAACGCGCATTGAATGCCTTGAATCTTACTTTGAAAGATTTACGTAATGATAACCGGCATTTCGGTGGCGCAACGTTCTTGGTATCAGGCGATTTTCGTCAAACGCTGCCTGTCATTCCGAGATCAACTCCGGCAGATGAATTGAATGCTTGCTTGAAGGCGTCTGCTTTATGGCAATATGTAAAGAAATTGCATTTGAAAACAAACATGCGAGTTGCTTTACAAAATGACCAGTCCGCTGCAGAGTTCTCCAGGCAATTGTTGGCGATGGGCAATGGCGAGATTCCAGCAGACTTAAACACCGGCCTGATTGAGTTTCCACAAAATCTTTGCAACTTTACAACGACACCGGAAGAACTAATCATGAATGTTTTCCCGAATATCGCTCAGAATTATGTTGACCATGATTGGCTGAGTGTAAGAGCGATTTTGGCTGTGAAAAACAAGAATATCGATCATTTGAATTTCGTCATTCAAAATCAAATAGCTTGTGAGTTACATTCATATAAATCAGTCGACTCCGTGATGGATGAAAACGAAGCCAGCAACTATCTCACGGAATTTTTGAATTCTTTGGATGTTTCAGGCTTGCCTCCACACAATTTGAAATTAAAAGTCGGCACAGTAATAATTTTGTTGCGCAACCTAAATGCACCAAAACTTTGCAACGGTACGCGTTTGATTGTGAAGAATCTAAAATCAAATTTTATTCAAGCAACGATTTTTATTGGAAAATTTAAAGGCGAAGATGTTGTTATTCCGCGGATTCCACTTATTCAGAACGATTTGCCTTTTGTATTTAAGCGTCTTCAATTTCCCGTATATATCGCTTTTGCTATGACAATTAATAAGTCGCAAGGACAATCGCTGGATATGTGTGGCATAAATCTTGAATTTCCATGTTTCTCACATGGTCAATTGTATGTGGCGTGCTCACGTGTCGGCAAACCTCGCGCTTTGTACGTGTACGCACGCGATAATGGAACGAAAAATGTTGTTTACCACAAAGCACTTCAGTGAAAAAGCGGTAGGTTGGCCGACAAGTAAATCGCTACTGTTTTTGGAATTGTATTTAATTTTAATATAACTTTTGAATAAAGAATTTTAATTGACCGGATTACATGAAGCGAAAGCTCGGAATTATTAATTTCGTTACCTACCTACATTGACGAATTTGGGCGGAACGAAGTTCGCCGGGTCAGCTAGTATAGTTGCTAAAAATTTGTTAAATTCATAGTTGTAATCAAGAATGAAAATAAATAAAAATTAAAAATATATAAAAATGTGGTAAGGATTTCAGGATGTATGGAAGACCAGCTCTAGGAAAAACTGGATGTATTTCATCAAATCCAACCGGATAAAAACTATTGCTATTAGGTGCGGAAAACATTTGATCTTTAACGGTAACGGAATGTAGAGATATAAAATGTCTGTTATGTTCATTAAGATCAATACTATTTATACATGTATTTTTTTTTTCTCCCAAGCGGACTGCGGCCTTTCCTTATGTTTTTACTTCATTTCGATATAACTTTTAATACATGTTTTTTTTTTATAATTTGCGTGCGCTAAAGGGATTTCTTTTTTCTGTAGTGACCAGTACCCTTATAATGGTAAAACCACAGCGCAGGCATTTAGTTTGTTGCGTAGTAGTAGTAGCTCCCAGCAATTCATTGCCTATTTTTGGGTGCTACTTACTGAAAGAATAGAAGGATAGGAAAGAAGTTTGGTGCGATTAGATTTTTTTTTCTCAACAGGTGGCGCCTAAATTGCTTTAGGGAGATCAGTTTTTGTTGTGTGTATTCAATTTATAAAAATCATGGCCCTGGTCGGGATTCGAACGCACGACCTGCCAATCACTTTAGTAGTGAATACACTTACTTTTAAATTCATTTTTATTAATTATTAGCTTATATCAACTTAAATACTAGACAAAAATGATTAAATCTAACTTAAAATTAACAGGATACTTATTCTAGATTATTGATCCTTATGCGGACGCCCTTAACTTAACTCTATCTTATAATTATTGCCTTTCGGCCTAAAAACTATTTTACGAACTAATCTTACATAATTATGTTTTCATCGAGAAAATTGTTAAGAAAACTCGGAATCTTTATCAAATTTTATATTTTTATATAAAAAAACAAATTACAAACTACCTACTCTACTTACTTAAACTACTTAGCATATTCTAACTATAATTAGGATTCTGAGCACTCGTTGCCTGGCGCAACAAGTGGTCAAAATCCCAATTGCTTTCCGAGCGCCTGGCAGTCGTCAACGTGCACACGCGCCGCCGTGAGCCGACTGAAGCCTTACAGCGTCAGTCAACTCCCGGAAGCACCACCACACGTTGGCGAGCCCGGCCTCTCCCAAAAAAGCCCTAGCTGACTTAATCTAACTTATAAGCTAAGAGGATGTTACCTAGAGAGTAGTGAATACACTACCATCGCACCATTGCCACCTGCTGGTATTTATGTACCAGTACCTGCGTGGTGACGGCTCAATCGGAAGTGTCAGAAGAATGTGTAAAGAGAGTGTCATCCGGTTTAATATTGGTATTTCTGGTCTAAAGTCTACGATACAACACTAACCTTCATGTAATCGAGGCTCAGGAATGAGATATTAACCCAAACCCAATTATAATTATTAAGTATGAAATAAATAATAATTAATCTAATCTCAGAATTTCACAAACCTTTCGAGAAGTCTGGCTACTTAATCAAGTGTAGTCTCATTTGAATAAAATGTCCGCCACTGAATCTTCTTCGAAACTCTGAAACTTTTTTTTTTTGCTGCCAAATGAAATTACGTTATTTCCAAATTTAAATTGCAAATTTGGTCTAGCATACCCAAAGATCTAGCATACAGAACCCAAGTTCTACTTAGAAGTTCAGTAGGGTGTTTTGTTTAAGAAATGTCTGTGAAAATGTTTTTTTTTTTAAATTTCACAATAAATTTACTATCACTTGAAAGGCTTCATAATTTTAATCGTCATCAATCACTGTCGGTTGACCATAATATGCCATCCCAATCGTAGTACGTACAGCATTTAAGGCTGTATATCGTACAAATTGTTATAACTGGGTATTTAAAATACAATTTCCTACAGAAGTTTCAGTAGTACTTTATAAGAGGCTTTAATAAACTTGTATAAAAGAGCTTTTTTTTGGAGTAGACGCAAATCTTCAATAAATTACCAAAAAAAAACAGAATAGCAATCTGATATTTATATTTTTTTGTGCAATGTCTGGTGTAATTTAAAATATTGTTTCCTCCATGGAAATAAATCTGAAAGGTTTCCTTAACAAGGAAAATCTATTGTTTCTGTTTTTGTTTTCAAAACTCCAAGATGATAAACAAAAATACAATGTCCTTTTTATTTACATATAATTTAAGAAGAAACCCTAGAGATTCGTTAATGAGGAAACAAATTAAATCAATGAAACAATGTAGTCTTATAAAATTTTTAGGACTGTATTAGTGATGCGAAAATATAAGAGCACAGACGTTCTCACGATAACCTTTCACTACCAATTCCTACTCTACACCTCCATGTTGGGTACTACTGGGTGTATAATACCTCGGCTGGAGATTGGGTAACCAACGCCTTTGGAAGGTCGTTGGTGGCAGCGGACGCGAGAGGCGGGAGCGGTGTTTTTAACACTGAGATAATTACTCATGCTTCAGACGGTAGCGGAGGAATTTAATAGATGAGATCAACGGTGGCGTCTGCCAGTTCCAGTCAGGTTGAAGTATTAGTCTTATCTCTATATGAGCTACTTCGACCTATTTGAATCCCAGGTCTTTAGAGATATCCAATGCTGAGCCAGGGTATTGGAAAAGGGCTGGTGGCAGATGAACCATAAATTTGCCAACGACAGTGCTCATATACCCGAAGTGGATTCCTGACTCCGGAAAACCCGGCCCCTGGTCCTAGGGGTACAAAATAGAACTGGCCCACCAGGTTGGGGGTTGTGCCGGATCACGTGAAACATAAATAGTTATGAGAGAGACATACGAATCCTCGGATAATGAATACCTTCATATGGCCAACGTCAAAGGACTACGATCTAAGAGCATGCACCTGGAGCGGAACAACGCACATGTTTGCGATCCAGGAGATACGATGGATAGGATCAGGCATGATGAAAAGAAAAAATTGCGACACTTATTACACCTGCCATAAAAGATTGCAAATGTTAGGGTGCGGATTCGTCGTGGGAAATCGACTAAGAGCAAAAGTTATAGACTTCAAGCCTATAAGTGATCGCCTGGCTGTGATCCGCATTAAAGCTACATTTTAAAAACATTAGCCTAATATGTGCACAGGCCCCTACCAACGAGGGTGAAGATCCCGTCAATGAGGAGTTCTATCGCCTCCTGGACGGAGCCTGTCCGGAGTTCGATGTCAAAGTTTAGCTCGGAGATTTTTTTTTTTTGTTTTATAATTTGCTTACGCTAAATGGATTTTTTTCTGTTGTTGCAGTACTCTTATAGTGCTAAAAACACAGCGTAAGCATTTGTGTTTTAACAGCAAACAGCACCTGCCAATATCGTATTTCATTCCATGCTTTTCAGTGCTATGTACTCACTATTAGAAAGAATAGAGAGATAGGAAAGAAGTGTTTGGGTGCATTTGTAGGGTTTTCTCCACGGGTGGTGTCTAAGTTGCTTAGGGAGATTACGACTTCATGTATTTGATAAAGTAATGGACTTGGCCGGGATTCGATCGCACAAGCTTCCATTCAGTAAGCGAATACACTACTATACTGCACCTATGCCAACCGCACCAAAGTCGCAAAGGAAAACATCTTCGGCGGATTAGTTGGTAAGCACAGCCTTCACGCCACGACAACAGATAACGGCTACCGACTAATCGACTTTGCAGCAGCTCCTAATACGGTGATAAGTAGCAATAGGTTTCCAAGGCTCAGGATCCACACCACAACGTGGCGTTGTCCAGATGGTCGAACCGCCAACCAAATCGAGCATGTTGCTAATAGATGCGAGGCACGCATCCAACATCAACAAACATGCACACATTCGGATGGAGAAACGTCGACTCTGACCATTTCCTTTTTGCGTTTAAATTTATTAGAAGCTGCAAACTGCCCAAAAGAAGAAATTTGAGGCTGGACGCCTTGGCACACCTGGAGTAGCCAGCGTCTACAACGGGAGACTCTCCTCTGTGGATTCACAACCAATAAGCGTGTAAGGTTGGTCCTATATAGTTAAGATCCCTCGACCCAAAACGTTAGCTATTACGCTGTCGTTTGCCTCTATTAGCGACGAACGCTATGTCAATAGAGCGGGCCGAGGTTTAAGAATATTCAAATTACGCGAGTTGCTCGTAAAAATAAGACAGTCTTGATACTTTGGTTGCTTTCAGGAGAAGAACATTTATTTACGAAATCTTATGCTATTTATACAAAATATTCCTTGGATTTGGTTCACATTCCAATCCACTCAGATTCTGGCCCTCGATGCTTGAACCCTAATCATTTCATACCTTACTGGTGCTTATGACCCTATCAGCATTATTATTATCTTATGCACCGGACGTTGGCAGCGTCATAGTATTTGCTATGGTGATTAGTGGTGAGGCAAATGCAATCACGAGATACATACTTATCTATGTGATTTGATTATGTCGCTGAGCATGGTCGCCACTTCGGACGGATACCGAAGGTGTCGGTATACACATTGTGTACCATGGGTAATAGTCAAACGGACATGAATTACTATTGCGCTAGACATGTTATACGACGCTCGATGCATGTCTCGCAGAATTCAAGTATCGAAGCTCAGAACGAGAATATTAATTAATGAATGAAAGATAAATGAGAACATTTATGAATGAAAGATAAATGATCGCTGATGTGAACCCTTCACAAGCGCCAACAATATGTGGAACCGATATCGTGACATCATCACCGTTACCAGCCACCCCAGAGAAAAAGCTAGTGGTATGCTGAGGTGCATGCGCTTATTGAAAGAATAAGGGCAGCGAGGGAAGAGCATCGAGCCAAGCGAAGGGAGGAGAAGAAGATCCTGCGTAGAAAGAAGAGGGCGTACGCAGTCTCAAAGTTCAAGGAAATCTAGGAGGAGAAGCAACTAGCTGCTGGCTTTAAAAAGGGTTGGCTTAGCTATAAGAAAGCTAAGGAATAATGAGGCCGCCAGCTATGATGGCTTACCAGCGGTGCTTTTCAAATACAGAGGTGATGTTATGTTATCACCAACCAAGTATGGGGGGAAGAATGCATGCCCGATGACTTTTTTTCGTATAGAGTTTCTAATATTACTCCCAAGCCATAGTAATATTAACGTTACTCTCAGCAAGCTGAGAATTACCTATCCTGGTTGAAAGCACGAGACTTGGAACCAGAACTAGGCTCGGACGAATAATAGGGGTAGGTGCAAAATCGTACATGCGACTCTTTCTCACTTAAGATAAGAAAACAAAATCCACCTCCCTTCGAAACCTTCATACTACAACTAGGTTATTCCTATCCAGTAGTTTTATTAAAACTGTTAAATACGCGTTTGGCAGGCAGCTTCCGAGTGGAGGCACCTGATAATACCGCCATAAGCACGCGGTTACATCTTATTGCGCTAATTCAAATGGTTTTATACTTTGTAATCGGCGCACTAGGTTTTTTTTTTTTTTTTTTTTTTTTTTAAATTCTGGCTCGCCAAGGCGATTTATAAAAGGGGGGGTACTTCGACCTAAAAGATCTTTTGTACCGTATGGGCCAGAAAAATTTTAAACTAGTAAAATTTCCACTTTCCGTGTAAAGCGGACAATTTTACCAGTAGAAGAATTCTTTATGTCCTCGGGGCTCAATTGTTCCCTGAGAAAGATCTTCTTTCTAATTCCATTAAGGGCTGGGCATTCACATAAAATGTGTTCAGCTGACTCGTCCTCTTCAAGACAGAGTCGGCACTCAGGAGAATCTGCTATTCTCATTTTGTGTAGATGATATCTTAAACCGTGGTGACCAGTAAGGTAACCTACTAGGTTTTTGATATCATGCCTGCTTAGGTTTAGACATTTGCTGGCATTATGATTGAAGGGCCGAATGGCTCGTTTGGCCTGCCTTAGACCTGGGATGTTATCCCAATGATAGATACATTTTCTATGTTCACAGCTTTTAATTGCTGCCGTTGCTGCTGATCTAGGGGTGCAGCAGAAAGGTTCGGGACCTATGAAAGGTGTTTCTGAACCTTTTCTGGCCAGTTCGTCGGCCTTTTCGTTACCTTCTACCCCGACATGACCCGGAACCCCCATTATTTGGTCTTGTTTCTTGCTCCGAATAATTGTAGGGTATTGAAGCAGTACATGACTGATTTGGAGTCAATGGTATACGAGCTAAGGGCGTTTATAGCTGCTTGACTGTCCGTGAAAATATGGATGGTTGCACCTTTTATGCCAGATAAGATAATGTGGCTGGCGCATTCTTGAATGGCGTGGAGCTCCGCTTGAAATACGCTGGGACTTTTTCCCATGGGTATCGTAAAGCGTTTGTGTGGTCCGTATATTCCCGCTCCTACCCCCGTTTCCATTTTAGAACCATCCGTATACCACTTTATGCCGTTATGGCTGTTTGGTGGGTTATTGCTAACCCATGCTTCTCTTTTGGGTATCTCCGTGGAGAACCGTTTGTTGAAGCATAGTGTTTTTTGAATGCGGTCTGTGACCGCGCAGTTCATGTTAAGTTCTGGCAGTTCATCGAGAAGGGTCTTAAGTTCCGGATGATCATTAAGACTTATCTCGTTTAGCTGTATTAGACTTATTGCACTGCGCACTAGGTTAGTATCGTCTCGAATTTGTAGCATGGTGTTATTGCAATGACCGTGAAGGCGTGTCTGTTGTTTGCGGGCAAAATGTTTTATTTCATCTTCGACGGTAGCCATACTTAGGTCTCTGTGGATATCTGTGTTTCTGATAAACCATGGTGCATTTACTATTTTTCTTAGCACTTTGTTTTGAAAAGTTTGTAAAATTTTGATATTACTGGATTTGGTACAACCCCAAAGTTGTATACCGTATGTCCAAACCGGTTTTAGTACTTGCTTGTATAAAAGCAGCTTGTTCTGCATGCTGAGTTCGGAAAATCTACCAAGCAGCCAGTGCGTTTGTTTACATCGAATATGGCGAGCTCTTCGCGTTTCTTCTTGACGTGCGGTTTCCATTTTAATTTCGCATCGAGTCTCATTCCCAAATATTTTGCCTCGTTTGCGTACGGAATTCGTACCGAATCAATGAAAATGGGTAAGTTGTCTACATTTTTATAAGTAAAATTCACGTGCGTTGATTTGGCCTCGTTGAGAGCAATACGCCAAGTCTTTGTCCAATCACAAATTTTGTCAATAGAACGTTGGAGTATATTAGTTGCTGATTCAACGGTATTACTGACCGCTAATATAGCTATATCGTCTGCAAATGAGGCTACTGTTGTGCCTTCTTCTTGAGGAATATCACTAGTGTATATTAGAAATAGGATCGGTCCAAGAACGCTTCCTTGGCGAACTCCTGCCGCGATTTCTTTAAATTCAGTGTAATCATTTCCGAAAGAGTCTGTCTGATAAGTAACAACTAAGGATATCAGATAACTGTTTTGGAGAAGCTTGTCTTGGCTTATGTTTCAAGCCCGTATGCCATAATTTATCAAAGGCCTGAGAGACGTCGAGGAAAACACTAGAACATATTTTTTTCTCCTCTAGGGCTTTTTCAATTACATTGGTTATTCTGTAAACCTGGTCGATTGTAGAATGCCGAATTGGTGATCAGGTATTAATCGACGTTCTTCGATAATCGGATGTAGGCACTATAGCAAAAGTTTTTCAAATACCTTCGACATTATATTTAAGAGCGATATTGGCCTATATGATTTTTTGTCATTTAGTGGTTTACCGGGCTTTGGAACCATTATAACTTCAGCTACCTTCCACTGTCGTGGAATGTACAATAACCTGAAAGATGCATTGATAAGATAGGCAAACTTGATTAAAGCTTTCCTAGGTAACTCTTTAAGAACCTGTCCTGTGATTAAGTCATATCCAGGAGCTTTGCTTAATTTTAGTTTTTCTATTTCGAAGCGCAGTTCGGGTAGCGATACACTTTTTATTCTATTATTATCAGGTGCCACGGTTAGGACAGGAAATTCGAGCAAGGCTTGACCATCAAATGGTTTAAACGTTTCTTCCAGATGTTCGGCAAATATTTCAGCTTTTTCTTTGTCACTCTTCGCCCATTCTCCATTGATTTTCATGATGCCCGAGGTGGGGATGCGAATTGGCTTAAATTTGAGGTTTCTTCCGGTTGAAGAAGTGTTCGTAGAGTCAGAGTTGATTTAGAGTTTAACACTAGCTAAGGTGGCAGCCAACAAAGATAATTCTAACTCGTGTGGAGCTGATAGGATTTCCAATCTGTTTTTAAAAAGAATTGCTTGCTTCGTTGTTGATGCCTTGTCAGATATTTTCAATCGCTGCATATTTGCGGGAGTCTTTCCAGAAGCACTGAAATGTGCAGACATTGTACCATTGTTTAAAAAAGGTTCTACTATGGAAAAGTGTAACTACAGGCAAATATCACTTCTTCCAGGTTTCAGCAAAAACTTCGAAAAACTTGTTAAACATAGAATAATAAGGTTTCTAATCAGAACCGAGTTCATCAACCCAAATTAGTTTGGCTTTCAGAAAGGTAGATCGACGGAAGATGCGCTACTGCAGTTTTGTGCTCAAATAATGTCAAACCTCGATGAAAAAAAGTATACAGCTGGTTTATTTATTAATATCACCAAAGCTTTTGATATGGTTAACCACAATATTCTGTTGAGGAAATTGGAAAAAGCCGGTTTTCGCGGTTTCGTATTAGATTGGTTCAGATCATACTTAAAAGATAGGTCGCAAATAGTGAAGTTTGATAAGATTAGGAGCGAAATAAAGTTTTTCAATTTGGGTGCACCACAAGGTTCTGTTTTGGGACCAATTTTGTTTCTCGCTTACATTAATTCACTCTTTGCACTCAATTTTAAAGGGTCACCTACTGCTTTGGCGGCTGATATAGGCTTTTCTTATGGTTTAAGCAGTCCTTTGGATCTAGTTTCGGACATTGATTGGGATCTAAATTTACTAAGAAACTGGTTTGCCGAACATCATTTGGGCAGGTGGCAATGGTGCGATGGTAGTGTATTCACTAAAGTGATTGGCAGGTCGTGCGTTCGAATCCCGACCAAGGCCATGATTTTTATAAAATTGAATACACACAACAAAAACTGATCTCCCTAAAGCAATTTAGGCGTTGAGAAAAAAAAATCCCATCGCACCAAACTTCTTTCCTATCCTTCTATTCTTTCAGTAAGTAGCACCCAAAAATAGGCAATTAATTGCTGGGAGCTACTTGCGCAACAAACTAAAATGCCTGCGCTGTGGTTTTACCATTATAATGGTACTGTGTCACTACAGAAAAAAGAAATCCCTTTAGCACACGCAAATTATAAAAAAAAAAAAAAAAAAAAAAAAAAACATTTGATTATAAGCTCTAAAACAAAAATAATATTTTTCAATTTGTCATCCCTATATAATCTGGAAGCGAATGTCTTTTATCACGCACCTGAGTGCCAAAAATATAAGCTTTCTAATTGCAAGTGTACGCCTTCTACCACTTTTTGTGATAATTCAAGCTGCAGTGATAGGTAAGTGTTTTTTAATTAAGACAGTGAATGAATTTAAATACTTGGGGCTTACAATTGATTCTAGAATGAGCTTTTCCAGAAATTCTGCGGAAGTACTTTCGCTGCACACTTAGACATTTTTTTTATTTGCGAAATATCTGCTCAACAATGGTCCTAAAAACGATTTATTATGCAATTTTCCATTCCAAACTGCAATATGTAATTGTTTGTTGGGGAGGTGTTTATTTGAATAAAATTCAGCCACTACTTATTCTGCAGAAATATATTTTACGGAAAATATGCCGTAAACCTAGCAGACGTCATAGTTTTTCATTGTTCTATGACCTCAAAATTCTCCCAGTCCGACACTTGTACTGCTTTAAAGTGTTGAAGACTTTCTTTATGGAGTCTGGAAACCGCAATTATCGTTTAATCTAAAATTATAATTTATGTGGAAACTTTTCGAATGTGGTATATGTACCAAACTTCCGCACTACTGCATTTCGTAATTTTTATTCAGTTTTATCTTGTCGTTTATTTAATAAGCTTCCTTACTCCATCAAAACAATAAAAATGCCTGGAATGAATTTAAAACATGTAAAACACTGGCTTCTAAATTTGACTTATAATAATTTGGAATCTATACTTTCTGATATTCTGGTCTAATTTCAGTTTTGATATTTTCTTTTGTCTTAAGTAATCAAATCCTTTAAAGTAATATTTTTTCTTTGTAGTATTTTTGATATGATTTAATGAATTCAGTCGAATTTGCTGTTCTAATAATTTTTGTTAAATATGATGCAAATTGTCTAATAGGGTCACCCCACGCAAAAATCTATATTTGAATTATTTAAGCCCATTGAAGTGGCATTCAACACTATTTTTAATACTTGTATACAAAAATACTGAATGTCACACATATCTCTTTACTCCTACATAATTTAATTAATGAATATTGTGAATTTACATTGAATTTTATAAGAAACTAGCTGACCCGGCGAACTTCGTTCCGCCCAAATTCGTTAATGTAGGCAGGTAACGAAATTAATAATTCCGAGCTTTCGCTTTATGTAATCCGGTCAATTAAAATTCTTTATTCAAAAGTTATATTAAAATTAAATACAATTACAAAAACCGTAGCGATTTACTTGTCGGCCAACCTACCGCTTTTTCACTGAGGTGCTTTATGGTAAACAACATTTTTCGTTCCATTATCGGGTGTGTACACGTACAAAGCGCGAGGTTTGCCTACACGTGAGCAAGCCACATACAATTGACCATGTGAGAAACATGGAAATTCAAGATTTATGCCACACATATCCAGCGATTGTCCTTGCGACTTATTAATTGTCATAGCAAAAGCGAGTTGTACGGGAAATTGAAGACGCTTAAATACGAAAGGCAAATCGTTCTGAATAAGTGGAATCCGCGGAATAACAACATCTTCGCCTTTAAATTTTCCAATCAAAATCCTTGCTTGAATAAAATTTGATTTTAGATTCTTCACAATCAATCGCGTACCGTTGCAAAGTTTTGGTGCATTTAGGTTGCGCAACAAAATTATTACTGTGCCGACTTTTAATTTCAAATTGTGTGGAGGCAAGCCTGAAACATCCAAAGAATTCAAAAATTCCGTGAGATAGTTGCTGGCTTCGTTTTCATCCATCACGGAGTCGACTGATTTATATGAATGTAACTCACAAGCTATTTGATTTTGAATGACGAAATTCAAATGATCGATATTCTTGTTTTTCACAGCCAAAATCGCTCTTACACTCAGCCAATCATGGTCAACATAATTCTGAGCGATATTCGGGAAAACATTCATGATTAGTTCTTCCGGTGTCGTTGTAAAGTTGCAAAGATTTTGTGGAAACTCAATCAGGCCGGTGTTTAAGTCTGCTGGAATCTCGCCATTGCCCATCGCCAACAATTGCCTGGAGAACTCTGCAGCGGACTGGTCATTTTGTAAAGCAACTCGCATGTTTGTTTTCAAATGCAATTTCTTTACATATTGCCATAAAGCAGACGCCTTCAAGTAAGCATTCAATTCATCTGCCGGAGTTGATCTCGGAATGACAGGCAGCGTTTGACGAAAATCGCCTGATACCAAGAACGTTGCGCCACCGAAATGCCGGTTATCATTACGTAAATCTTTCAAAGTAAGATTCAAGGCATTCAATGCGCGTTTGTGAGCGATTGTGCATTCGTCCCATATGATAATCTTACATTGCTGCAGTACTTTCGCCATCGCAGTGTTCTTTGAAATGTTGCATGTAGGTTCTTCAGCCACTTGCAGATTCAGTGGCAATTTCAATGCAGAATGAGCTGTTCGACCGCCTTCTAACAAAGTAGCCGCTATCCAAGAAGAGGCGAGTGCCAAGGCAATCGCAGATCTCGAACGAATCGTAGCTAAAATCAGTGAAATCAGGAATGTTTTTCCAGTTCCACCGGGCGCATCAAGGAAGAATATTCCGCCATTTTCGTTATCGACTGCTTGCATTAACCCTCTGCGACTGACGTGGTATTATGACAGACACCAGAAAATTTAAAAACTTGTGTTGTGTCGTTATTTTTCAGTTGTTGACTATCGCGCTCTCAGTACCTTTCTGTTGTATGCTCAAGCGTGCGTTAGCGTAATGCGAACGGTTGTAGTGTGCGCATTCATTGTTGTACGAAGGAGAGTGTCCACGAGTCAACCACGTCAGTGTTAAGGTATCTTCAATGCTCTAAGCCAGTTTATAAAGACTGCCAAACAAATTTTGATTTTGAGGTTGACATTGAGCAAATGAATGGATATTTTTTTTGTAAGTCTGATTACCATAAGTGTAAACTTTAAGAATGTGTAAGCAAATAAAGAAAATATTTATGTTTGATTTTTTTTTTAAACTTTTTTATTTGTGTAAGTTTTGGAAAAAAATTTATGTCATATCAATAAATGCTGTTCAACTTTATGTGAATTTTTAGTTTTTTATATTAGTAATTTAAAATAATAGTGGACACTCTTAACTTTAAATTATAATAATAAAAAGTGAGAATATAAAAAGAATTTTGAAAATACAAACTGTTCAAATGGTGTCTGGTGTACTACCACGTCAGTTGAATTGTGAAAACTAGCGCACGTCAGTCGCAGAGGGTTAATTCAGCGTACACTTTCTTTTGTTCTTGATTCAATATTGGCACATTTGTTCGAACAGCTTGACTCAATGCGATTCGATCGAAATCCATTTCTCGCCCTAATTCTCGATTAAATGCGTCTTGCATTCCGCGATTTGGCTGTGGCATCCCCAATTTGCACAACAAATTGCCACTCAGGAGCCGACACATATCGTCGATCAAAATCAAAGCTTTGTTGCGCATTTCATCTGACATCTCCAGTTCATTATCTGATGTCACAGTGCGAATTCGATGCAAAATATCATCGGCCATATCATTCTTGTATTTATTCCACAAATCTTTAGGATTTGATGGAAAACATGTCGAAATTATGATTGCGAAGAATGTCCTGAGTTGATTCGCAGGCGCAGTGATAGTGGCATCGGCCAGCGTCATGCCCCAATGATTGTCGTTTTCAAGCAATTGCCTGCGTTGGCAGGCTTCTCGATATGAACTGTGTATATTCTACCAAGTGCATCACTTGCATAAACACCACGGAATCCGGGAACTACGTCATCTTGTTTCCGCCGCTGGAACTTCTTCGATGACGCATTCCATGCAGGATTCAAACACCATCCAACAAATCAAAGTATCGACTCCGTTTCAAAAAGTTACTTTGTGTAACATAATAAACATAAACAAACTTATTAGATATATTTATAAAAAAAAATCAAAATTGTTGATAACAATTTTCTTGGCAATTAATTAAAATAATTGACAACAACAATTGCTTTTAAAATTTTAAATATTTTTTTTTGTATTTGAAGTGTCACTACTCGATTTCTACCCAGTTTATTTTTTTTTCAAAGTGCATTTCCCCATACAAACTTTTATGGCGGTTGCGCCTTCTTTCAAAAATTTATCATACTAATATCTAAACCTTCTCTGCATGGTCTATTAACCAACAAAAAAAACTAAATCAAAAGCCTACCGACTGCCACACACACATTTAGCAAGTTATTTTTATATATTTTATTATAAGAAATAAAAATTATATCTATCTATCTATCTATCTATCTAGCAATAATAAATGCAAATTATAACGATTTAAAAACGTTTTATTCTTTTGCTTGAACACTCTCCGCACACGACTCTTCTCTCGGCAATACGATAAAGCACGGTCGTAGGTGCATAACATGCCCCATCGACAAAAAAGGTGACCATATGTCTTGCAAGAACTATCGAGGCATATCCCTGCTATATGTCGCATATAAGATCCTTTCCAACATACTGTGTGAACGTCTGAAGCCATTCTGCAACACACTAATCAGCACGGACAAGTGTGGCTTCCGGCCTGGCAGATCGACAATAGACCAAATCTTCACACTAAGGCAAATTATAAAAAAAACAAATGAATTTCAAGTCGAGACCCACCACTTTTTCATCGATTTTAAGGCCGCATATGAGAGCATTCATCGTCAGTAGCTCCACATGTCGATGGCTGAATTCGGCAAGGAGTTACGCTACTATTGGGTTCTTTTGAAAGAAAAATACTCCGTCGAATATTTGGTCCTTTGTGCGAGGTAGACGAACGGAGGAGAAGATACATCCGCAAACTCTATGAGCGTACCAAGATGTGGATATAGGTAGTCCAAAAAGCTAAATCATGTCGACAAAATAATGCTCTGGCCAAGAGGACCTACGACTCCCGGCCCCCTCGTTCGAGAAGGCACGGAAGACCGAACCTCTGTCTTAAAGACCAAGCCATCGCGAATGATAGAGCGCTTGGTCTGGAGAACTGAAAGCAGCGTGCCCGGGATCGCAGAGGATGGAAAGGTGCAGTGTCTCAGTCAGAGATTCTTCACGGGTTGGGCGCCCGCTAAGTAAAATAAGTACGAGTATTATCTACACTTCATTTATATAATTCATTTAATAACACGGATGCTTCCTTCGATTCGGTGATTTTATAGTTGTTTTTAATATAAAGAGCGCGGCCTTACAACCAGTACTAACTTTGATTTTGAACAAAATACATGCAATTTCATTTAATTGCCATTTATTTGTGTTCAATCAAGAGAATGCATTCTGCAATTAGTTTTCAAATACAACTTCGTTGTTGGTTTGGTTTTTTTAAGGAACATATGATTTATAAGAACAATTTAATTAAATAAATTCAATAATAGACGAATATTTCAAAGAAAAGATGTTCTGCATAATACACGTATTATATTAAAGAATAATAGGGAAACATTCTTCTCTTATTCTTTATTATTCCAGCTTATGCCAGGACTAATACTGAATGATCCATCAAAAAATACAGACAAGAATAAAAATCACGAATAATGTTTTTTTGTTTGAGTGTGCGTTTGGTGAAGATAGGAGAAAGTTTTGGGTTAAGTCACCATACAATGAAAATAACTTTTAAAATTCTATTTCAGTGTAGTCAAGATTAAGAAGCCATGTCTTTATTTCTTTAGAGTTAGCTGAAAAACATGTTAAACTTCTGTTGGCAATCGGAAGTTAATCAAAAACTGTAGGAGAAATGAATGGAACAAAGGTTCTGTAGTGATTTGTTTTAGGAGGGCTTCTGAATATAATTCCTTAAATGTATCCTTAACTTGTAAAAAGCAATAATAATGATAGAAAGGAAACCAGTTTAAAGGCTTTATAGAAGTAAAGATATCTTACAGGAAGCACTTTTAAATTTCGAAACAAAACTAAAATACCAGAAAACCGATTTTTTTCCAGATAATACGTATTATGTACTCGTATATGTTTCTGAGCAACGAAAATGGGATGGATTTAATAAAATTAAAAAATTACCCCAAGAAGTGATACCATATTGAATCTTTGATTGAATGGAACCATCGGTTGGTGGATTGATGAAGAAGTAGTAGATACTTATAGCACGCAGGTCAATGTTGACCCATTGCGATGCCCATATGTGTGTGTGGTGTGGTTAAGGGTATCCTCGGGAGTTTCTTCATCACCGCAGCCTCTGCATAAGTCGTCATCAGTAAGATGCATTTACATTTTGTGTTTCTTCAGTAAATTGTGTCCAGTGCTTCCTACCAACATCGAAACCTATTTCCTGTTTCTTTGAAGGCATTTGTGGGTTCTGGCTTTGTCATACTCTGTCCACATTTTCTTGGATGATTCACAGGTGGGAAGGGTGTTCCCCCTGTTATTGGCGATTTCCATAATTCTCTGTCCCACCCGTGCTTTGAGATAGCACAGTGGTGGTTTGACAGACTGGTCCGCATGTTCGATGCTTATGGTATTCATCGGCAAATTCCATTTAACTGTATACACCTGTGTGGGACCCAGCAGAGTCTTACATTAGGTATGTGGATCACCAAGAACCTACAGTTCATCGCGGCACCTTTTCACAAGCTTCGATTTTATTTCGACAGCGGAGATTGCTTTTATCGCAGCCTGGCTCTCAATGAAAACTGTGATATCATCACGTGGTATGATACCATAATAATATCTACATCAAAAGAACTTTTTCCCACGCAATTCGAATAAATAAGCTAAAAAACATTTCATCGATTGAATGTGTCGGAACAAACTCCTGTAAGTCATATATGCAAAGATATTAGCCCCTTGGGCCGGGAAAAGGGCGTGGTGGCCTGGTAAAAAAATGTACCAGTCGGGATGTAGGGTGGTACTTTTATGTACCATTCATCCGCTCTAAAAAAAATAATAAAAAAAACACTCCTTTGAAAATCTTAAGGTTTTCTTTAATTTTAATTATTTATTATAAGAATGGAAAAGTGTAATTTTGCACTCAAAAACACTTTGCAACTATGGCAGCGACGCCTGCTAGAACGGTCAATCTCAATAGGCAAATGTTTTATTTCTGGATCTTTTGTGAGTCGAGCACCGTGATGGAATGATCTACGAATTAGCTGTTGTTTTCAAATTTTGCGCGATCAAATCCTCTGATAAATTTACTAAAAACGTTTTGAATGGTACCTTTTTAGGGTTTCGTAGCCATATGGCAAAAAACGGAACCCTTATAGATTCGTCATGTCTGTCTGTCTTCCTGTCTGTCTGTCTGTCCGGGAATGTCACAGCCACTTTTTTCCGAAACTGTAAGAGCTATACTGTTAAAACTTGGTAAGTAGATGTATTCTGTGAACCGCAATAAGATTTTCATACAAAAATAGAGAAAAAACAATAAATTTTTGGGGTTCCGCATACTTAGAACTGAAACTCAAAATATTTTTTTCATCAAACGCATACGTGTGGGGTATCTATGGATAGGTCTTCAAAAATGATATTGAGGTTTCTAATATCATTTTTTTCTAAACTGAATAGTTTGCGCGAGAGACACTTCCAAAGTATTATAATGTGTGTGTTTTATTGTTTTTGTGATATTTTCCATTTCACAATTGTGGCAGTTGCTCATAGCTAAGACCTCCTTCGTGTCCTGCCATTTTACACATAAGAGACAAAAGGAACTGGCTTTGAACTCCGCCTCTCCGCGTTGTAGCTCTTTGTTTAACTTTGTTACATTTTTTCGGTTAGACATAATCTGATAAAGTTCTCGTACCAACTGCTGGAAATTCAATTGTCTTCAATAAATCCAAGGATTAGAAGAAATGGTCAAAACATAAGACAACATCTGGCTCTGTAATTGTACTGGCCAATTTGTTCACAACTCGCTAGTGTTCCTTCAACTGTTTGAGTCTCCTTCCCAAAGTTAAAATCGTAGGTGTAGCCACTCTTAGCGTCACAACGTATCCGTATTTATACCCTTTTCTAAGGGTATATTAATTTTGACGCATAGTTTGTAACATACCTTAATATTGCCCGTAGTTACTATATTTATGATCAGCATCGATCAGCATCGATAGTAATGTCGATCTAGCCATGTCCGTCCGTCCGTCCGTCCGTCTGTCGCCAAAAATTAGGCCTTTAAACTGGACCTAGAGAGCTGAAATTTTAACCATATACTCTCTAGGGTCCCGAAATAATCAAGTTTACGAATTTTTGAAATCCGCCCACAGACACGCCCACAAACACAAAAAAACAAAATTTTGGAAAAAATCGAATTTTGAGCTAGAAAGCTGAAATTTTGTATATATGATCTATGACTCCTAAAACTGCTCGGGATAAAAAATTTTCAAAATCCGCAAACTGACACGCCCACAAATAAATAAAAAAAAATTTTTTATACCCTATTCTAAGGGTATATTAATTTTTGAAAATCCAAAGTTTGAGCTAGGGAGCTGAAATTTATAATATATACTCTCTATGGGCCCTTTATGCTCATGTGTAAATATTTTTAAAATCCGCTTCTTATTTTGTGAAAGTTTCGGTGTACACTAATTTATATACGTTATTTGGGGAGCCTAACTAAATAACAACATTTACTATTTAATTCCATTATTTAATATGTTTTCAAGCAAGAAAAACAAAAAGAAAGTTGTTAATAATAAAATATTATATTAAAAATTAAATAAAAAACATAGGGACGGGCTACAGTCCGCTTGGGCGAACTGTTGGATACCCTATTCTTATTCCTATCCCTCATAAGTGGGCGTGACAAAAGTCTAAGTATGGTTGAATTGTTAAGAACGCTCTACATATTTTGTTATATAACATTTAAAGGATTTTATCAAAAAAAACGCTCCCTAGCTCAAACTTAGGTGTTTCAATAAAATTGTTTTATTTAATTGTGGGCTTGTCAGTAGGCGGATTAAAAAAAAAAAACACATGAGAATAAAGGGCCCCTAGAGAGTATATATTATAAATTTCAGCTCCCTAGCTCAAACTTTGAATTTTCAAAAAAAAAAAAAAAAAAAAATTGTGGGCGTGTCAGTGGGCGGATTTTAAAAATATTTACACATGAGCATAAAGGGCCCATAGAGAGTATATATTATAAATTTCTGCTCCCTAGCTCAAACTTTGGTTTTTTAAAAATTAATATACCCTTAGAATAGGTTATAAAAAAATTGTTTTATTTATTTGTGGGCGTGTCAGTGGGCGGATTTTGAAATTTTTTTATCCCGAGCAGTTTTAGGAGTCATAGATCATATATACAAAATTTCAGCTTTCTAGCTCAAAATTCGATTTTTTCCAAAATTTTGTTTTTTTGAGTTTGTGGGCGTGTCTGTGTGCGGATTTCAAAAATTCGTAAACTTGATTATTTCGGGACCCTAGAGAGTATATGGTTAAAATTTCAGCTCTCTAGGTCCAGTTTAAAGGCCTAATTTTTGGCTACAGACGGACGGACGGACGGACGGACGGACATGGCTAGATCGACATTATATATAGTAACTTTTAGGGGTCTACGGGCAATATTAAGGTATGTTACAAACTATGCGTCAAAATTAATATACCCTTAGAATAGGGTATAAACATGGACGGGCTACAGTCCGCTTGGGCTAACTGTTGGATACCCTATTCTAATTCCTATCCCTCATAAGTGGGCGTGACAAAAGTCTAAGTATGGTTGAATTGTTAAGAACGCTCTATATATTTTGTTACATAATATTTAAATGATTCTATCAAAAAAAAACGAATCTTTTGTAAATAAAACGCTTCCTAGCTTAAACTTTGGAATTTCAAAAAAAAAAAAAATTAAATTGTGGGCGTGTCAGTAGCCGGATTTTGAAAATATTTACAGATGAGCATAAAGGGCCCCTAGAGAGTATATATTATAAATTTCAGCTGCCTAGCTCAAACTTTGGTTTTTCAATAAAATTGTTTTATTTAATTGTGGGCGTGTCAGTGGGCGGATTTTAAAAATTGTATCTCCCGAGCAGTTTTAGGAGTCATAGATCATATAAAAAATGTCAGCACTCTAGCTCAAAATTCGATTTTGTGTGGGCGGATTTCAAAAATTTGTAAACTTGATTATTTCGGGACCCTAGAGAGTATATGGTTAGCTTTCTAGGCCCAGTTTAAAGGCCTAATTTTATATTAATTTATTAATATTAAGGTCCCGTAGCATGGGGTTACTTTGCTCCGTTTTTGCACTGTTTTTAGAAACCTCTTAAAAATGGTAGACAAAAAGTGTTGATCTATTTTTTTTCCACCCCATGCAATGATAAAAACTGTTTAAATAATAATTAAAATCCTTTTTTTTGTTGTTGAAAAATGGGGCAAAGTTGTCCAAGGGACGGGGTTACTTTGCTCCATCTAAAAACTTTGAACTATATTTCCTTTATCTAAATAGCTGGAGCAAAGTTAGTATTGTATTTCAATACCACTTTTTCAAAAGATCATATCTGTAAAAAAAAAGAAAAAAAAAGAAAACCCAAACTGTTTTTTTACAAAAAACAAAACAGCCTTCTTTATACGAAATTTTCCACTTAAAAAATTTAACACATTTACTACGTGAACTACACATTTCAATTGCTGCTTACCAACTGCCGGTAGACGGTCCGTTGCAACATGTGGCAGTTGTATATGTGTGTATGTGGACATTACGGTAGGTTCGGTTGATAGAATGTTACATGTCTGAACGTGAATCGACAAACCAACTCTTTTCGTCAGTGGCGCAAAGTAACCCCTGCTGGGGCAAAGTAACCCCATATTACGGTATGTTACAAACTATTCGTCAAAATTAATATACCCTTAGAATTGGGTATAATAAATAAATCGTCCACATTATAGTGTCTCTAAGTATTGCCTTAGTTTCTTTTTAAACTGGGTTGTGCAGCATACCATTCTTATGGATCGGGGAAGAGAATTCCACAGCCGAGTCGCATGTATGACGATTTGGCGTTCTGATAACTAAATGGTAAAGCGTATGGAGCAAGGTCACTGCTTCTGATAGAACGTGAATTGTATGTAACTTATTGTACAGGTGAGAAGGTTGACGTGTTTGTATCACATAATGAAGCTAAGTTAAAGTTCTAAAGGTCTTCGAGAAGAAGCCCATGCATTAATTTGGTTATATGACATCAAGTTCATAAAAGATATTTGAAATCGGGTTAAGTTATGCTTATAGGAGCAAGCAATATCGTGCGCAAATGCCGTAAGATTACCTTTAATGTTTTATTTGAAGATTGAATTGATGAAAACTAGAAACAATAAAGGACCAAGGGAAAAACCTTGTGAGACCCCCGTAACAAAATTTCTAATATTGAAAAACTTTCATTTATTTTTAACTTTTTGGTTTAAATTCAAATAAATATGAGTAGGGGAATGTAGTGTACCTTGGTCCGATTGTACCTTTGTCCGAGTGCCAATTTTCTGGAAAATACAAAGCACGCAAAAACCGGTCCTTCTGTGAAATGTTGATCTTCTGTTCATTTCTCTTCTCAGTTTCTTTTTGAAGGGACAGCACCACGAGTCGGCAGAAAAAAAAACATAGTTTTCAATGAAAAAAGTATTTTTTTTATCTCTTTTCTGAACTTATGTAGTGCTTCGTTATCTGTCTGTTTTCCGCTACTTTAATCGATTTCGGAAAGTGTATTAATAATCTTTTGATAGGAACACATTGTCGTTCGTATGTGGTTTGAATACTACGTTAAAATCTAATTTGTTTTACTAAAGTGGTGTAAGTGTAGGTACCTCATAGCGCGTGTACCTTGGACCATTGGTTTGTCCTTTAATGAAAATTTTTAAATAATATTGAAGTGATAAATTTGTTTTTCTTTTATACTGTTCCCTTAAAGTAAGTTTTTAAATAAAATTGAAGTCATTTGTTAAGTTTTTTTTGCTAAACGAGTTTTTTTTATTTAATACTATTATTTGAAATATTTTTTTTTAATCAAGCACAAAAACTTTAAGATAATGGTTTTTTTTTTTTTTTTAAATAAATAAAGAATGGTACAATTTTTAATTTTTATTGAAATAAATTAAAGTTTTCACCTTTAAACTATAGGTAAACTTTTAATAATATTTTCGATCCAAGGTGCAATACTCCGTGGACCAAGGTACAATCACGTCTTGTACCTTGGACCGTTTGAGGTTAGCATATAAAAGTAAAGTTTTCTAAGGAATGGTTAGCAATATCCTTTTGGTAATTTCGCCATATCATAGAAAAGACTTCAAGTAGTAACAAAAAAAAAGAAAAACAAATGAAAAAACGACACATAAAATATTGGCAAAAAACTGAAATCCGGACCAAGGTACATTACCTTCCCCTAATACAGCTACTCGTAAACGAAACCACGCAAACCTGCTTTTTGCAATTTATCAAGGAGAATCGTATGATCAACAATTTCAAAAGGCTTTGCTAAGTCGATAAAAAGACCAGCAGTACTAAGATTATTATTTATATTTGCATAAACTTACCAAGTACATCTTCGGTTGAATTGCCAGCACGAAATCCAAATTGACTGGCAATAAAAATAATTTTTTAATTAGCTAAATAAATATAAAATCCTGCTATTCACAGCCATTTCGAAGATTTTTGAACATACTGGCAGTAGGCCTTTAATTATTCATATCTTCGTGATTTGATTTTTTATGACGATGAATGAACTCAGCAATCTTAGAGCGTTAGGAAAAGCACCGCCGTTACATTTGTGCTTTTTTCGAAATGTAAAGGCGTTTCGATAATCTTACTTATTGACATACTGTACTGTGTAAACATTTTCTTTCAAAAGAAAATTAAAAAAAGCAAACAAATTATGTCAATATATACCACACTGTGCTTTACCAGTGAGAGCCACCTTTGGCAAAATTCTTCCCTTGAATCATTCTTTCACAATAGGCGTTTTTCTTTTTTAGCTCCGAGCGGGGCACTGAGCTGTCAAAAAAAGAACTGTGTTACTTTTTAAACTCGGAGCGCTCTGAGCACAAAATTTGTATTTCTTTTTTATCTCTGAGCTAGCTCAGGGCTCACTCGATGAGCTCTATTGAAAATGACCGAGCACATCGAGCGAAAAGCTGAGTGCGGCTGACTTCATTCATTATTTGTTCTTTTTCCATAGTTTATTTACTAGAAATTATAATTTAAATGGAACAATCCTTGACAAACACCAATTTTAGAAGCAAACCTGACTATTTTGAAAATTAATAAAAAAAAAATATCTAATGACAGTTCAGTGCTCAATTCTGTTTCTTAATTAGCTCGGAGCGCTCAGGTTACGTTCAGCTCGGAGCGAGCTCTGATCGCTCGGGCCCCGCTCTGTTCCCCGCTCGGGGCTAAAAAAGAAAAACGCATATTAATGACATAATTTTCCTACTGCCAGAAATCGAGTCGTCGACGACCCAGATGATTTCTTTGCGACCAATTGACCGGGACGTGACCACGTCATATATGACATAGCTTGGTTATGAAGGTGGTGAATTGTCATTTGTTGCCGTGTGTCGTTCGACGAGATTTTTTTTTGTTGTGGCTGCAAGTGTATTTCTTTTTCTCTTAAGTAATACCATGAAGGCAGAGCGCAGTGGTGTGTATCGGTACCGTTGGGAAAGGAGACTTTTTGTTAGTTCGTTAACAAACGTTTAGGTCGATAATAACGCTTTTGGCCGATAACAATTGTGAGTTCGCAAACAAAGTACCGGTGTCAGAGTATCGTGAGATGATAAAAGGAAGTGGTGGGGAATTGATGGCGTGACATTGACAAATAATTTGAGTCAGTTGAGTTTTGATCGGGGGTGAACATCGCCTAAAATATATAAATAATAAAAAAAGGGAAAGGAAAATTAATAAAAAGTTATAATCATTAAAGAAAAAAAAAAACAAAAACTTAAGTGCAACATAAAGAAAGATTTAAAATATGTCCAGGAAGCACCACCAGAAGCAGCATCCACGATGATCATTCAAGCATCTCCCGCTTCATCACCCGGACGCGTATTGCCAAACTGTATACCAGCACAGACATCGGGCGCTCTGCAACATATACAACAGTGTGCTCATGCAAATGTAGAGCAAAACGTATAGGTACCGACTCAGAGAAAACTACATTTGCTCTGACACGGTATACATTTTGCTATACATTTACAAGAGCAAAGTACCTGTTATTACAGACACTTCAGTGAGATTCGAGAGATTTTCACGTATCTACACACGCGTTTTATATTTATGTTTTATATACATATGTATGTATGTATTATTACAGTGCATTTGTCGATATTATACTGTTATTTTTGTACTTTGATCGCTTAGCTGATATGTTGGAAACAGACAGGCCATAAATCCACAATTATTTACCCATAGCGCAATAAGGCCAAGTGCTAAAATAAAACCTCGCACCTACTCCAAATCAAACAGCGACCCCAAGCGGGGGGTTGCGGTGGGGCAGCATGCCCCCCCCCCCCCCCATATGCAAATAAATTGAAATAATTTAATTTTTCGTAACTAAACGCTGTTTTATTTCAATTCTCTAGAAGAACTCTATGACCACAAAACAGCCTGTGGTAGCATACAGTTTGCTCTACAATGATGGTAAAATCATTGTTGAGCACAAAATAGTTCAGCACAGACCATGGGTGCCTGTGCTGGTATACAGTTTGGCAATACGCCATCCGGACAGGACACGCTTTACATACATCAACGCTGAGTATCCTTAGCACGTAAGGTATTTTTTTCTTTATTTCTAATTTTATTTACTGCTTTATTACCCCTAAAATGTCCACTGTAATACAGTGAAAAAAAATTATATATCTATATAATATATATATTATAACTCTTAGCTATTATTATTAGTAAACATACTGCCTCTAGTTCGGTTCGGGATACATACAAATACATACTTACGTAAATATACTTACCAACGTTCTACGATATATATAAATGTATATAAATTATATATTTGACTTCATTTATTAGTCTACGGAGTGCTCAGCATATATAACATAAACATATATACATACAATGGTCGAATCATGGTTTAGTGGTATTATCTGGTACCAAGAAAGTTGTGTACAATGGGAATTCTCTTATTTTTCTGTTTTATAGATAACCCAGCGAAGATAGATCTATCTTCGATGGAATTCCACCTGACATAAAAGAATCTTCAAGGTAAGGCTAAGCAAGATTGCCTGATTAAATTTTAATATTTAATTTATAACGAATGGTGCTCTTCGAGTGGCCACACTATGTGTGGGGTGTGCATCATTGCTGAATACAATTTTTCGATAAAACAGTGGATCCAATGCCAGTCGATTTCGGGCCCATACTTACTTATTTGGGCTCCCGACCCGTGAAGAGTCTCTGCCGGAGACACTGCAGCCTTCCATCCTCTGCGATCCCGGACACGCTGCTTCCAGTTGTCCATACCAAGCGCTCTGGCATTTGTGAAGACTTGATCTTTAAGCCGGAGGTTTGGTCTTTATTGTCTTCCCAAACCAGTGGGCTGGAAGTGAAGATCCTCTTGGCTGTAGCATTATTTTCCATTCGCTGAATGTGGCCGAGCCAATGTAGTTGAATTGATTTAGCTTTTCGAACTACATCCACATCTTATTACAGCTCATAGAGTTCGCGGTTGTATCTTCTCCTCCATTCACCCTCCTCACACACAGGATCAAATATTTGACGGAGTATTTTTCTTTCACAAGAACCCAATATAAGCTCCCCTTTTCTACTAATCGTCCAGCACTCGGCGCCATAAAGCAGGACTGGCAGGATCAAGGTTCGATAGAGCGTGCATTTTGTCCTTCGAGTGGGGAGTTTTGAACCCATCTGTTTCGCTAAACCGAAGTAGCAGCGGTGTCTTAAGGCATTTCACCGACGGATTTTGACTAAGGTGTCATAAGTGGAGTTGAGTTTACTCCTAGGTAGATGAATTCCTTAAGAAATTATAGCTATCAACAGAAACGTTTTGTCATAGACGATGTACAGATGTTTGTTTGTTGATAGCATGTACTTTGTCTTGTCCTCATTTACTTCAAGACGAACCAATTTGGCCTGTTCTTCAATCGCCATGAAAGCCTCTAATACGGCACGCTGGGAACGGCCGATGATATGTCAATATCGGTTGGAAAACTGGATCAGTTTTGCCGGTATCCCGAATTCGGATATTGTAATGTGGAGCTCCTGTGGATGAATGCTATCATATGCGGCTTTAAAGCCGATCAAAAGGTTGTGGATCTCGACTTGAAATTAATTGGTTTTTCCACGGTCTGTCTTAGTGTGAATATTTGGTATATTGTCGATATGCCGGGCCGCGGTTGCTACACTGGTATGTGCCGATTAGTGCGTTGTAGAACGGCTTCAGACGTTTGATAGGATTATGTGTACCTACTTATATACGACATTTCAGGGATATGCCTCAATAGTTTTTGCAAGACATAGGATCGCGTTTTTGAGGATGGGGCCTATGGAGCTGATAGTCCAGCCATCGGTAATGCTTTCTTCCACCCATACTTGGTTGATGATTTGGTGCATGCGCCCTACCATTAATACATCGCTTTCGTATTTCAATAGCTTTGCTAGTAAACCATCAGAGCTGGTGGCCTTATTGTTTTTTAGCTTTCTTATGATTTAGCCAACCTCTTCTACTGGGTGGTGAAATCTGATCTTCATTTATAGTACGTGAATTCTCTTCTTGTCTTATCGTTCTCTCTAAATGATGCCCATTTCAGCTGTTGGAAATGCTGGTTAAATACCGCTTGTATTCCCTGGTACCTCCTTGATGATGTCACGATATCGGTTCCACATATTCTTGGCGCTTGTGGGTGGTGAATGCATAGAAGAGAGTCTCCCGGTCATCCGCTCTCTGTAGTCTCTGGCTACTCCAGGTTTGCTAAGGCGCCCAACGTCGAATTTCTTTTTTTTCGCAGTTCGTATGTTCTTCTCTTTGGACACTCGAGCTCTAAATTTAGCCGCAACATGGAAATGATCAGAGTCAACGTTTGCCCCTCGGAATGTGTGCATGCCTCGCATCGATTAGCACATGGTCCATTTGGTTGGCGGTTCTACCATTTAGGCCACGCTAGGTTGCTGTGTGAAAACTGAGCCTTGGAAACAGTGCTACTTATCACCGAATTAGTTATCACTGCAAAATCGATTAGTCGGTAGCCTTTATCTGCTGTCGTGTCGTGGAGGCTCTGCTTATCAACTAATTCGTCAAAGATATTTTCCTCTCCATAGGCCACTTCCAGGAGGTGATACAAATCTTCCTTGGTGGGATCTTCAGCCTCGTTGGCAGGAGCGTGTGCACATATAAGGCTAATGTTTGGCAATGTAGCTTTGATATGGATCACGATTATTACTTTTTTGATAAGCCGATTTCCCACTACGAATCCGCACTATAACATATGCAATCTTTTATTGCAGCTGTAATAATTGTCGCAATTTTTTATTTTCATCATACCTGATGCTATCCATCGTATCCCCTGGATCGTGGTAATATGTTCCTTGTACCGTTTTGAGTAACATCTGGGCTGTATAGTATACGCACTTTCCAGGTGCATTCTCTCCGATCGTAGTCCGTTGAAGATCCGGGTCTGGTGACCATATGAGGGTATTCATTATCTGAGGCTCCATGTGCCTCTCTCAAAACTATTTATGTTTGACCTGGTCGGTAAGTTACCGGATACATAATGTATTTGTTTGACATTTTCTAATCGGAAGGAGAAAAGCATAAAGTAGAGTTTTTTATTCTTTTATAAATTGCATTGACAACATTCTGTAGTATATAAATAAAAGAGCCGCTTGATTACTTTCAAAATCATCATTTCTTTAATTGTGTGCTTAATATGTTAATCGATGCGAGACGATACCTATTTATCTATCTCGCAAATACTATCGTTTCGACGATAGTGTTTTGACGCTTCGTGAGTTATGTCAATCGCCGAAACGATATCACTCAGACGCGGGTATTACGTGACGCATTGCTATCGAAAACGAGATCGTCAATATCTGAGATTGTTGATATCTGAGCAAATCCTATCAATTTCGTTAAAATTACTGAGCGGTAACTCTCAATTGAGCGGCAAAAATAGATATGACAGAATATCATAATGAACTAATGCGACATTTCATTTTCTTTCTCTTTATCGACGAGGTTTTGAGATCTGGACTAAAGGGATCATTACCCTCCCACTTCACTACATCCCTACTGGTCCCCTTGTTAGGTGCGCCGGTATAGGTACCCCTGTTTTGTTGGGAAAGCTATCCGTTGTGAAGTAGGACTAAACACGTGTTACAAATACAAGATCTCACTGCGGACTACAACTGCCGATAAAAGCAGAAGTGAAATCCTGCTGAGGAGGGGTTGAATGAACATTGAATGAACTTGAATGAACTTTTGAGTGGTTCGTTCTTATTATGTTGGTACGATTGATACATTTTATGCTCCTTTCATAGTTAAGATGGATTTGGAGTTAAGTAGAAAATTAGTAGAAATGATAGAAAAAGAATGGCATTACTCTATTTATTTCACAACATTCAACCTAGTATGCGTACTAATCAAAAATATAAATGTATTTGTACACCCACACACATAAACACACAGTCCGAAACCAATATCAACTCAAGATTCTAATGTCGACTATACGACGAGTTTCTATTTTGAATATACTCTACGGACGTGCTCTCTCCCTTTGGTGGTCTTGTTTATATTAAGCAGTTGATATCATGAAAAAAATGTCAGAACAGGAGAAAAGGCAAAATTATAAAAATTATCCATTCTGGTTGAATAAATATGTTAGATTTTGTTTATTATTAAAAATTCTAATTAGTTTTCGCTTGGCATGGATCTAAAAATTTGTTCGATTCATTGATTTTTTTCTGCAAATTATTTTGATAGCTCGAAGCTGATATCGTAGTAAGGGTACCAAATTTCAAATATAGGGTGTTTTTTATAGAGGCATACAACATTTTTTAAAAATAAAACACAACAAATTTAGTGAAATGACCAAATTTTGACTTTATTAGCTGACAAATTTCATGGCATTTAATGTTTAAAAATAATTTCTGGCATATGGCCTCCGCGACTGCGCCTTGTAAAAGCCATCCTGTCACTCCAATTTTACACCACTTTTTCGAGCATACCAGTGCCCATGTTCTGTAACTCATGCGATAACTCTTCGCATCGAAAACTTTGTATCACAAAATTCCACTGTTTAGCGCATGTGGAAAGAACAAAGAAGTGGTGTTCTGTAACCTACCTTGGTAATTTTTAATATCATTGGAAATTGGAAGGATTGTCAAAATACTGGAAATCGAAGGTAGTTTGGCGATGAAATTCAGTGTGTATTTACATGTTGTTGGGATAGGAGTGGTGTAGCGCGACTTTTTAGCGGATTATCGGAAAATTACGTGTTTCTGTTGATTTTTCAAAAATACGATGATCGCTCGTTCTACTAGACTCAGACGATTTTTTTTGAAATTAATCTAATCCTAACGCTAATTTCAGACAACATTATGTTGATGAATTTAATGAAGTTAATATTTTGCATTTATTTTGTCTGTCTATGAAAAAAATAAATGAAATATTTTTTTTTTAAAACAAGAACCTTTTGCTCTCTCTTGTTGGATGTACCAAGCTTTTTATTTTTATAGCAACACAGTTCCAAGAATTTTTAAAATGGATCTTATTTAAGTGCTTGCTGAATTCTTTCGACAGAATGTAGATACCTACATTCTTCTCCACTATAATTATGACTGTTTTTACTTTTGACTTTGCTATTTTTTATTTCTTTTGCATTTTTTAAACGTTGAACTTGATCAACGAACTGTATATTTTGTTAAATAAAAAATCAAAAATGTTCACTGTACACTATCCGTTTAAAATTGTTCAATATCCCTTTCTCGCAAGCCTATTGAAATGTGATAAATTTTGACAGTTGACAAGTGATTAATTTATCGCATTCGAAAGTTACAGAACACCGATTTATCACTATTTCCAGGGGTTTCATTTCACAATGTTCCATGTGGTATAGTTTTCGCATCGCATAGTTACAGAACACGGAAATGTGATATAATGAAATTTTGTTTCAACTAACATCGTTCATGTGATAAATATAACGATGCGATAGTTACAGAACCCGGGCACAGGTCCTAATTCGTCAATAGTTGGTCGAATGTTGGCTTCTAAGTGATCAATTGTTGCTGGTTTATCAGCTCAGCATAGACCAGGGGCCTGTAACATAACGCGACAAGTCGACAAGTCAAAATTCACTTGTCCACTTATGCTTGTCCGACAAGTACAAATTTATTCTGTAACAGAACGTAAACCGTTGCACTTGTCAAAAGAATTAAATTCCCTTGACTTGTCGGCATTCTTCGACAAGTGTTTCATATGTGAAGATGGCAAAAATCACGGAAGACAAAAAAAGTGTAATTTTAACAAAAATAAGGGAAGAAAAAGATATCCTATTTGGTGCTTTCAGTGATGTCCTAACAAAAGAAAATAAATGTACAAAATGGAAGGAAATAGACAGCCTGGCAAAAAGCCTAAATGTTGTTGCGCAAAATAAAAATTGGACGTATGTGAGGGACGTATTTTGGCAAAACGTTAAGAAACGCACAATTGTAAGTACTAACTAAATAAGTAACATAATAATTAATATGTTAATTACACAAATCAAATGATAGGCAAAAGTGGACAACTCAAAAAAAAAACGGGTTCTGCGGGTGGAAAAAACTGCATCTTAACAACTTGCGACAACATTGTGCTCGATATCGTTGGGCGAAAATCGGAAGCAGTTATTGGATTCGGTGTTGCGGAATCTTTGAGTACCACTAATGGTTTGTGTGATATAATAATATTACCGCATATCTACTCATTAATTACCATTTTTTTATTTTGATAGATTCTCCTAGTTGTTCCAATACAGTTCCAGGTGCCTTTGCAGCGGTAAACTGTGTTGCTACGGAAAATGTGCATCCATCACGTAAAAGAAAGAGGGGTTGAAATCAATTTAATACGTTAATTCTGTAATCATACAATTTGAAGATTATATCATTTTTAGGAGAAAGAAAATCCCAAAAAGAAGAATCTCCACATGCTTTAAAAAAAAAAAAACTCATAATCGAGAACCTTGAGATTTCAAATTATAAAGTAAAGTTGGAGATTGCTTTGCTAGAGAAGAAGCTCGGTTATCCTCCTTCCTCTTTCACGAAAAGCTTAAGAGAGACCATAACCGAGCACAATATCAGCGACCAAGAGAGCGCTGAAACAGAAAATGAATATGAAAGTGAAAGTGACAAAAGTCTCACCAACAACAGAGTCTTTGAAAGAACGGAGTATTAATGCCTTCTAATTTTCTTTTTATTTATTTTTATTATCATGAAATATATTTTTTGTTCTTTATTTCAATACAAATAAATTAAGTTTATAAATTGGTATATGATTACTGTGCGTTGAAAAAGTCAACAAGTTGCTGCTGTCTCAACTTCGCTTCTCTGGATGGGGCTGCAAACAAATTTTCGCTTGGTACATCAGTGTTTTCCTCAGTTGGTTCAGCAGCACTATTTTGTGTATTTAAGCTCTCGCGCCGGGAAAGATTACATAATGTCACACAGCATTTAAATATATTCGCAGCATATACAGATTGACCCGTAAGTGGTTCAAACAGGGGAACTTTTCTTTCAGAACTCCAAATGCACATTCTACGAATCGTCGTGTGCGTTTATGAGCCCTGTTGTATCCAATGACTGACGTGTTACTGGGGACAGACGTTAATGGTGGCATAAGCCATGTTTTTAGTGGGTATGCGCTATCACCTAAAATAACAGCGTTTTCAAAAGGCCTCCATCCATTTTCCATTTTATGATACAGAGTACTATTACGCAACACTCTTGCATCATGTACACTGCCTGTCCAGTTGGCACTTACATAGTAAAACTGTAGATCTGGCCCGCACACTGCCATACAGTTTAATGAGTGCTCACCATGGCGATCAACGAAAGCAACTTCGTTATCAGAAGGGGCATCAATTTTGATTAGTATGCCATCAACTGCGCCACAAACCTCCGGCATCCCACCTTTTTCAAAAAAATCCTGAATAACTGGAAGCATATCATCTGGCCAACATACTTGGCTGTCGAATTCGATTTCAATTACTGCCTGAGTAATCTCTCGAATGCAGCGACACACTGTCATTTTGCTAACGCCGTGCATGTCACCTATAATATGGTACTGTGAACCCGAACCGAACCAATGTAGAGCAATCAACAGTTTTTGGTAAACGGTCAATGAATAACTTTTATTTGTAGTGCACTGTATTTTTCTTCTTAGTCTTGCAGCAAGATTCTGGGCAGTTGATTTTGATATGCGAAATTTTTCAATATATAGATGATCACTGACATCAAAATTAATTCTTGGTCTAAAAACTTTCAACCTGTGCCGAGGTTCACTGTTCTCACTATCACCATCACTATCAAAGTCGGAATCAAAAAAGTACATTTTTAACTATATACTATTGTATTTCACTATTTGTTTTCTGCTTAGGTATTACATTAAAAATGCACTTGTAAGTTTTTGACAATATTCAGATCACTTGTCTGGATTGAACCACAGTTTGACAAGTGTGTCTTGACACATAAATTTTATGCTGTCATGACCTAAATTAACCTCATTTTCTCATTCTTTTGATACATTTTGCATGAAACTACGATAGTGCCGCTTGTGTGGGCACACGGTTACCACTGCAAACAATTTTAATTCGGAACATCTACTTCGCGACACAGTGTGGATAATTTTTTGCTACACAGATATATATATGCACCAGTTATGAGTGGCGAAGTAAACGGAGTACTAGCCCATATCAGGTCTCATTTTCCTCTTGCAATCTACGTTCGTTGTGCCGCGCATGGCTTCAGTTTGGTCATCAATGCCGCTTGCCGAGTTTCGGGTATAAAAAATGCGTTAGGAACTATCGGAGCAATAGACGCATTTTTCCACTGGCCGAAGAGACACAGCATTTTAAAGGAAGACATTTTGAAAATGCCGAAAAAGAGTGACCGGAGAAAAGAAAAATTGAATTCTTTCGCTGTTACAAGATGCGCTCAGTCTCATGAAGCAGTTTCCACTTACCTCGAACCTTCAACCGGCCGTTATAGAAGCTTTGGAAGAAATAAAAAAGTGGAAAGATCGAGAGACTTCACAAAAGACTTCTCAGCTTTTGACCGCAATTTTGACAATCGAATTTCAAATCTTGTGTCATATAATGGAATCGATCAATTCTATCGTCTTGCCTCTGAGTCGGTAATTGCAGACGAAAAATCAAGATCTAGGAGAAGCCACAAAATTAGCTGATGATGCTACGAATGATATCAACGAAAAGCGGGAAAATGTTGATTCAAATTTTTGTATCATTTACGACAATGTAGCTGAAATCTATTCTTAATATGAAATTGCCTCGTCGTTGCAGTCAACAGAAAAACCGTTGCAACGTTGAAACACAAAATGTCGAAGATTATTACAGAATTGCCTTCTACATTCCATTCCTTGATACTTACATTTTTCATCTCCAAAGTCGGTTCGAAAAATACAAATCGATCTTCCACAGTTTCGGACAACTATTTCCTTCCAAGCAGGAATTTGATGAGGAAAAATGCGAAGATCTTTACAAGTTTTATTACGAAATATTGGACCCGATAACCCCCACCCTTGGATCCGCCACTGGGTTCACCAAACTCATTTTTAATGTTTTATTAATTCATCAAGTGCAGCATTCGCTCAACTAAACACCATGTTGCAGACAAATTTTTAGAAACCCTTTTTTTGACTTTGACCCATACACACAAGTCTACGAGCTGCATTTTAATATAAATGACACTGGCAGATCTCTTTTTTTCATCATTGAATGTCTATATAACCATCTCAAAACTCAAACCCTACACACCTTTCAGTTCTTATCGTCCATTCTACGGCTTAAGTTTTGTATTAATAGACTTGCGGACATAAATTACGGTTTCCAGAAATCTTAGTTCCATCAATAACCTCATAAAAAAACATTTACACTCCTCTGCGCTCATTGGTGCTTACAAACAAAGGCTTGCCAAGATTGATGACTCTTCCCGTTCGGAATCCGTAATCCAATGCATGGGTGAATGATCCTATTGTTCGTTGAAGAACTTTTTGCTTTCATCATCTGAGCATCTGGTAATGGTGGTAGGAACATAACAACTTTATGGTGTTGTCAAATCTAACAACTGGGAAAGTGCAAACCGTTTACAACCTCATCTGTAGCATTGTTCAAATAACATGACTTCCTATTTTGTTTTATTTATTTAACAGAGAAGTGACTTGCATTTTTTATTTACCTTGTAGCCAATGGGCATTACAAATAAACAGCTACAAATTTATGTAGACTATTAGTTAGTGGTAAAGTTAAGATTTAGTGCCGAGCTTTGACAGGATTCTACCAATAAACAGTGCCCATGTTCTGTAACTCATGCGATAACTCTTCGCATCGAAAACTTTGGAACACAAAATTCCACCGTTATCGCATGTAGAAAGAATTGATGTTCTGTAACTCCATGCGATAAAATATGCCTTGGTAACTTTTAATATCATGGGAAATTGGAAGGATTGTCAAAATACTGGAAATCGAAGGGTAGTGTGGCCACGGTTGCCGTTGTCAAGAAAATAAACCTACCAAGCTTTTAAAAAAAACCTACCAACTCAATGAAAAACCTACCAAGCTTCGTTTGATTTTATTTTTCGAAAAAAATATATAAACAACATAAAAAAACGTGTTTTCGCAGTAATTCATATTTATTTTTCTTAACGCACATTAGTTTAAGTTTAAGTTTAAAGCATAGGTACCGCAACCATTTAACATAGGTATCCAGTAGGTAGGTATGTATATCAGACTTCAATAAAATACAAAAAAAAAATTATGTAATTATCACATAAATCACATACTTAATTCAATTTAAATCATAAAAACAAACGTAAAAAAACATATTCTGTAGAAAACTTAACAAGAAATAAATAGGTACCTAGTTTAAAAATAATTTTTAGCTGACCAGACGTAATGAGATTCACATTTGTTGTCAGCGGCCAATTCTTTTGCTAACATTATACTGTTTAATACATTAAATCCCAATTTGTTTCTTAGTTTATTTTTTATTAGGGACAAATCAAAAAATTTCCTTTCTGCTACTGCAGAACTGTAAGGTAGGGTCAGTAAATTAAAAACGAAATTTGTTAAATCTTTATAACAATATTCGTTCATTCCGTTTTGAGTTTGGCCAATTTTTTCCCAGAACTGATTAATTTCCATCGTAGGGCTCAAATTGTTTTTGGAAAATCTTAGAAGCTTCCATTGTATCCCGATAGCTTCAGGATCACAATCAAACAAATAATTAAAAGCAGATACCAAGGGTACAATAGATATTTCATTATCAGATAAAACTTTTTGAGGCGTTATGATGGACAAATTTTTCAAATTAATATTACCGAAATCAAATCTGGACATTATCTGATCTAAAAGTTCTATATAAAAACTGCGAATATTTATCTTTATTGCTGTTTGGTTTGCGTTTGATATCTTACATTTCATAATGTACGCTTCAGCTTTGCTTCCTACAAACACTTCCTCAAATAGTTATTTGTATCCTTGTAGTCAACATCTTCAAGAGAACTATTTCTTATATAGTTATTGTTAATAAAATTACTCAACACTAATTTTGTATTTGATTCAAGGTGTTCATAAAGATACGGTAATCGAGCTTTTTCGGATTGAAACTCCTTGTTTAAATCGTTTATGATTTTGAGTATATATGACAGGAACAAGAAGTAAACTTTCGTGTCGGGACAATCCATTAAATTAGCCAATTCGTTAGTGTTAATTCCATTTACTTCCAAATAAGATGAAATAAAATACAGTTTGAGGGCTTCCCATTGTTCAACTATACGATTAATAGCATTCTCCAGAGCAAGCCACCTAGTTAACGAAATTCGAAGTATCTTATGAGGCTTGACGCTGCAATAATCTTGAAATTCCTTTAACTCATTGATTCTCTTCGGACTGTATGCAAAAAACTTGTATATTTTTCGGCAAAGTTCTTCGATTTCCACCGGAAGTTTTTTACATGCATAAGACGAACACAAATGCAGTGAATGGCAGGTACACTTCATGTAAAAAAAGTCAACATCTTTTTTTAATTTTGCTTCCACTCCATTTATTTCCCCGGCCATGCACTAGCTCCGTCTGTTGCAAGTCCTATCAAATTTTGTATTTTAATGTTACTTTCATCAAAAAAAACTTTTTATGCATTGGGAAATAGTGTCTGCATCCGTTTTGAATAATTCGATCAAACCCAAGAAACGATCATGAATACATTTCGAGATGTTATCCACATACCTTGCTACCAACACTAAAGACTTTTTGGTTGACAAATCTGTTGTTTCGTCAACTATCAACGAAAATTTTGATCTTTGGAGATCCGTCACTATTTTTTGTTTTGCTCTGTTGCCCAACACGTTCGCCAGTTCAGTTGCTTTTGTTCTGCAACACTTTATAGACTGTGCTACTTTTGAGTCTGGGCAGCATTCTTTTAGCAGATTTGGTAAAAAATCCATTAGAACAAAAGGCAAGTTGTGTTGAATGATAAAAAAACCAGAGTCAGCTCGGAAAGACGGACTTGATCAAGAAATTGACGATTTTCCACGGCCATAAATGTGTCAATGTTAGTTTGATTCTTCTTCTTACCTATGTTTCGAATATGCCACTCGGTTTTTTCATGATTTTTGATGTGGCTTATATGGTTGACAAGCATTTTGTCACAAGCTTTACAAAAGCATTTGTTGTTTTTATTTGTCAACCATGGAAAACTAGATAGTCATTCATTCCGAAAATGTCGATCCTTCTTCACATTTTGCAATTTGTCTTCTTCATCCAACGATAAAGTTTCTTCTCTATAAAGAATATTTGAACTCAGTTAGTTACAAATGTACATAGTTTTGTATACACGAATATTGCATACGATAAAATATCCCTTCTTGAAGGAAATTCCAATGATTTTGATGTGCTGGTTCTTCCAGAGACGCTCGCTTTAGCTTCATCATCTGTTAGTTTTTCTCGTTCACTACGAAGAAAATTAAAAATTGAATTTCAAAGTTTTATTGTTATTTATTGAAATATACCTGTTTAAGTGCAATGTTGACGTGCTTGGTTTTCCCGAATCAGCTTCGATTTCGCTATCAGTCTTACGTTTTTTTCTAACTACGAATCTTTAGAGGAATTTTCACTTCATATTCAACGCCAATTATTTAATTATTTTGATAAAGTACTTACCTATCCATGTTTCGAAGTGCCAACAAATAATTTAAAGCTTCGACAACCGAATGTAATAAATTTATTTTGATCTGTCATCTCAAATGTCAATTCAAAAAATGTATGAGTGAATTCAGTCAAACAAAATAAGATATACGTTCTCGCAAGTCATTTAGTGCCTGGTTACATTTGTGTACTTCTTTTGAGAAATTAATTAGAGATTATGTTATTTTTTGTAAAAGAGTTGTTTTGGATGTTTTAGTAAAAAATACCTACCAAATTGAATTGAAACCTACCAACCTACCAAAGCTGAAAAAACTTACCAATTTTGGTAGGATCCTACCAAAACGGCAACCGTGAGTGTGGCGAGGAAATTCAGTGTGTATTTACATGTTGTTGGGATAGGAGTGGTGCAGCGCGACTTTTTAGCGGATTATCGGAAAATTATGTGTTTCTGTTGAATTTTCAAAAATACGATTATCGCTCGTACTGCTAGCCTCAGACGAGATATTTTGAAATTAATCTGATCTTAACGCTGATTTACGAAAACATATTGTTGAAATGAAATTTTGCATTTACTTTGTATGTCTATGAAAAAATAAATGAAATAATTTTTTTTTTTTTTAAACAAGAACCTTTTGCCATCTCTTGTTGGATGTACCAAGCTGTTTATTTTTGTAGCGACACAGTTCCAAGAATGTTCAAAATGGATCTTATTTAAGTGCTTGCTGAATTCTTTCGACAGAATGTAGATACCTACATTCTTCTCCATTAATTCTGACTATTTTTATTAGTTATTTTTTATTTCTTTTGCATTTTTTTAAACGTTGCACTTGATCAACGGACTGTATATTTTGTTAAACAAAAAATCAAAAATGTTCACTGTCCAGTATCCGTTTGAAATTGTTCAATATCCCTTTCTCGCAAGCCAATTGAAATGTGATAAATTTTGACAGTTGAAGTGAATAATTTATCGCATTCGAAAGTTACAGAACACCGATTTATCACGTATTTAAAGGGGTTTCATTTCACAATGTTCCATGTGGTATAGTTTTCGCATCGCATAGTTACAGAACACGGAAATGTGATATAATGAAATTTTGTTTCAATTCACATTGTTCATGTGATAAATATAACGATGCGATAATTACAGAACACAGGCACAGTTTAACCTCTTTATTACCTTACCCTCGCACTTTCTTTTAAATCTATTGCAATAACCCTCTTTCCATTATAGTTAGCTGAATTTGCCTGGAAATTAATACACATATCTTGCCATATAAGTTATAGCGCTTTATCGAATACGAATGTTTTGTTAATTACTAAATAAACTACCACAAATCTTTTCTAAGACACGAAATTAGCCAGTTACTCTTTCTTTTACATATAAATATGTATGTAACAAAAGATTATAATAAGTAAAAGGATTTGAAGTAAGTAAAGTTAGGGAACACACTTTACATTAATTCACCGCAGCTCAATGCGCAGCTTAAAATCAAAGATAAATAAAAAAGGAATTAAAATTGAATCTTTTTTTCCTCAACAGTGAAGCTATGATCAGGATAAAGGGGTCATAAGCCTCCCATTTTACTGCATGTGGGATTCGCCGGTTCAACCTCAATTAATATTGGCAGGTTTTCTGATCCCTTCATAATTGAGGTCAATATAATGCTGGTGCTGAAGAAGGCCTCAAGCACTCCTGTCGGTGGGACTGCGCGCGCACCTTCTGCGTGCCCTTCCACTAGAACACTTCCAGCTGATGTATTTCCAATGATTGGATTTACTCAGATTAACCTTCAACACTCCAAGGCTGATACTGCACTCATCAGTAAGAAGCTTTCTGTGTTGAATACAAAAGCCCACATAACATCCATACAGGAGCCATGGGTGTGGACAAATCGCATCTGTGGCCTTGGAGGTGTCCGTGGCACTACGATACTCTGTGACGAGCGGTCCGAGAGACCAAGGGCTTGTCTTGCTGTGTCGAACCTTCTCTCAACGACTAAGCTTGGACAATTTTGTGGCCACGATTTGGTTGCTGCAGCCATTAGCTACGAAACGAATGGAGATTGGAATACCTTCGTCGTGGCGTCAGCTTATCTCCCCTATGATTCGGTAGTGCCTCCACCACCGAGGGCAATAGCTGAACTCATTGACTATTGCGACACCAGGCAGATGGGCCTAGTTATATGCTGTGATGCCAATGCTCAAAACACTGTTTGGGGCAGCAGCAAATGCAACATGCGAGGAAACCATCTCCTGGATTTCATTCTATCATCTGATCTTACTATCAACAATGTTGGCTCGCAACCAACTTTTGTGACGTCGAGAATACAGGAAGTGATCGACCTAACTTTATCAAATAGATACTTTAAGGCGGTTACTAAATGGAGGGTCTCTTCGGAGGTGTCCCTCTCAGACCATAGATATATCGAATTCCAAATCGGATGCGAAGCCATAACTTTGCAGGAGAGGAGGAATCCGAGAAAAACCAACTGGATACGCTTCAGAGAGGAATAAGGGAAAAATCTCAAAACTCCAACCAAACTCAGGACGAGACAAAAGGTACCTAGAGGAAGCTGTTCAAGACCTGAATAGTGCCATTACTAGCTGTTTTGAACTGACGTGCCCAGTAAGCAAACCCCCTGGCAGAACGCCGGTTCCCTGGTGTAGCTCGGAACTTCAAAGAAATCGTAGAGAAGTTAGAAAGCTTCTAAATAGGTCACTCAAGACTGATTTGGAGACAGACTGGAATCTCTACCGATCGAAGCAGAAGGAATATAAGAGGCTAATTCGGGTATCCAAAAGTGCTTCTTATAAGAATTTCTGCGAAAAGATTGAAACGCTGGGTAAAGCTAGTAGGTTGGTTAAAGTTCTGAAAAAGGGCAATCCAACCAAACTGGACTCACTTAGAAAACTTGATGGCGCCTTCACTGAGACGAAAGCGGAAACTCTTAGTTATCTGCTGGAGTCTCACTTTCCGGGTGACCAGATTACAATTGGTTCACAACCAGCCCCGATTACCGAGACTATGAGTGAGCCAAGACAAACAACTCGGCGTAGCTGGTATATTGCGAAGGCCGTGGTAACGGACGAGGCCATTAAATACGTCTTTGCGTCTTTTGACGGCTTCAAGTCACCTGGTACGGACGGAATATACCCAGCCATGCTGCAACAATGTACAAACCAGTTGCTACCGACTATGAAGAAAATCTTCATCGCTGTCCTAGCACAGGCATACATTCCAACACCCTGGCGTACAGTTAGAGTGGCATTTATACCTAAAATTGGCAGAAGTGACTACTCACTCGCCAAGAGCTTCAGACCAATAAGTCTGACTTCCTTCTTGCTGAAAAGCATGGAAAGGCTGGTCGAGCTTCACGTGCGTAAAACTGCTTTGCGATTGCACCCACTATCTCAGATGCAACATGCCTATCAACGCGGAAAATCCTGCGAGACTGCGGTCCAAAATCTAGTTGGTAGAATTGAGGGCGCGCTTGACAGAAAAGAATACGCGATGGGCATTTTCATCGATATTGAGGGTGCTTTTGACAATGCGACTTTTGATAGCATGTGCAGCTCCGCCAGACAACACGGCGTAGACGAACCATTGGTGTTGTGGATTAAAGCAATGCTAATGAATAGAACGTTGGTTGCGGATGCGGATTGTGGCCGCTATGTTATGGCTGGGGTAAACAGAGGCTGCCCGCAAGGCGGCGTCCTGTATCCACTGCTGTGGTGTATGCTGGTCGACTCTCTGTTGAACGCACTCAACAGTTCTAATATTTACGCTCAGGCGTACGCGGATGATGTTGCCGTGCTTTCTGTTGGATCATGCCTAGCGACTGTATGCGCCAAGGCGCAGGCGGCCCTTGACGTGATCGACGAATGGTGCACTAGGAATGGGCTCTCGGTCAATCCTCTTAAAACTGAGGTTGTTATCTTTACGAGAAGACTGCCAAGGCGCTGTCTGTTTTCTGGCAGTGCAAAGGCTTATTTGGCAAGACATGGGGCTTATCACCGAAAAGAGTCCTATGGATTTATACGGCTATGATAAGACCATTTATAACATACACATCGGTTGTTTGGTGGAATAAACTTTCACGTAAATACGTTACTGCTGCTTTTGCCAACTTCAAAGGCAGGTATGTCTCGGCTGCACGGGGGCCTTCCTCAGCACGCCTGGCTCCGGGCTAGATGCACTATTGAACCTCCCGCCCCTTGATGTTTACATCATGGGCTGTACAATCAAAGCTGTCTCACGTCTAAGAAGAGGTGGTTTTTGGTATAATTCGCACTGGAGTTTTGATGAACTTGCGCAACGGTTGTCCTTCGACTCCTGTCTTATGGATATGCCGTCTGATGCGATGACACCGGAACTTCGGCTAAAGCGCAACTACGAAGTCGACTTTCCTCGCGTTCAGGACTGGCTCTGGCCGGACTCTGAACCTGGAAGGGAATGCAATCGAATCTTCACGGATGGCTCCAAAACCGATCAAGGATCTGGTGCTGGTGTCTTCGTGGAGAGCTACAACGTTAGACTTTTCTTCTCGTTAGGCAAACATGCGTCAGTCTTCCAAACGGAGACTTATGCTATCCTAATGGCCATGGACTTTGTTGCGAGGAACAGGTGGAGGGGCGAAATATCTGCGTCTGTAGCGACAGTCAGGCTGCGCTTAAGGCCTTGCTCAGCCCCTTAACCACCTCCAAAATAGTCCGTGAATGCAAAATCTCTCTGAATTCGGTCGGAAGCCTGACTTCACTTAGACTTGTCTGGGTCCCGTGTCATAACGGGATCACAGTAAATGAGATCTCCAATGAAGTTGCTAGATAAGGCTCAGAGGGGGACTTCTCAGGACCTGAACCAGCGATCTGTCTGCCTGCGTCCTCAGTCAGGGCTTCCATTGACGGTTGGGCTTCCTATGAACACAATCGCAGTTGGCATGACTCTCCAGGGTGCAGACAGACTAAGCAAATGCTCCCCGACGTCTGTGGGAAATCCGCGGCATTCTTGTTGTCTCTCAACAGAAAAGACTGCAGACAGACTACTGGCGTTCTTACGGGACACTACAATTTTGTCAAACACCTTAAGGTGCTAGGCCTAAGCGATACCACCAACTGCGAAGCCTGTGGAGAAAGCGACGATACTGCGGAACATTTCCTCTGTGATTGTCCTGCTTTTGCTCGTATCAGGTGGGAGGTATTTGGTGCGGATATGGTGAGTGCTTTAAACCTAACCTCCTTACCATTGAAACGCCTTCTCGTTTTTCTTAGAAAAAAGAGTAAATTCTCACAGTAAAATGTGGTGTGTCTGTCTGGTAGTACAATGGACCAGTATTGAGTCTGAGTGCTTCAGTGCAGAAAGTCTCACACACCCCGACAAAAAAAAAAAAAAAAAAATGATGGTGCTGTTTTTTTATTTTATTTTTTTAATTTTTATAAAACTTTAAAGCGCACTAAATTAATTATAAATTAATTATATGTGCACTAGACGACCTCCTCTTTTAAAAGCCTTTCACCTACCTGCGTCTAAGTACTAGATTCCCTTATTTTGATATACACTTTGCATCAACTGAGTAAGCACAAACATTTTCCAAGCTACGTTGTCCATTGTTTCAAAGCTTTGTGCCGTGACATATCATTTAATGATGCTAATTGTTTGCTTATGATGTTGAGAAAATAAATCGGAAAGAATAATTCAAAAACTACCGCTATTTTTTCCCTGGTTCCCTTGCAAAGCATTCAATATGGAAAAATGCAGTTTTATTTTGCGTCAACTGAATAGAAATATTCTGTTGAGATTGACACATTAGATCAACAGTTGAAGTGCTTTAAGTGAATTTTATTTGATTAATTGTAAAGGGTGGTTAAATTTTAAGGGCCGATGTTGATTTTGAATAAAACAATTATTTAGGAAATTATTGTCATTTCTTTTTATGGAACAAAATATCGGCCAATTGTGCCGAATTATCTCATCCTTTAGCTCTTGAATTGTTGCTGGCTTATCGACGTACACCTTTTCTTTCAAATAAACCCAAAGAAAGAAGTCCAGCGGTGTCAAATCACATGATCTTGGCGGCCAATTGACATCGCCACCACGTGAGATAACACGGCCATTGAATTTGTCGCCCAAAAGAGCCATTGTTTCGTTAGCTGTGTGGCAAGTGGCACCGTCCTGTTAAAACCACATATCGTCCACATTCATATCTTCCAATTCGGGCCATAAAAACTTCGTTATCATCTCACGATGGCGAACACCATTCACAGTAACTGCCTGACCGGCCTCATTTTGGAAAAAATACGGCCCGATGATGCCGCCAGCCCATAAACCGCACCAAACAGTCACTCTTTGTGGGTGCATTGGTTTTTCGACAATCACTCTTGGATTATCATTCGCCCAAATGCGGCAATTCTGCTTATTGACGAATTCACTGAGGTGAAAATGTGCCTCATCACTAAAGATGATTTTCTTCGAAAATTGATGATCCACTGTTGCCATTTCTTGCTACCATTCTGACCATTGACGACGCTTGAAATGGTCAAGAGGCTTTAGTTCTTGAGCCAATTGCACCTTGTAAGCGCGTAAATGCAAGTCTTTATGCATAATGTTCATCAACGACGAGCGTGAGAGATGCAATTGTTGGGCACGACGACGAGTTGAGGTGGAGGGCTCTTCAGCCACACTATCGCGAACAGCAGCAATATTTTCTGCAGTATGAGCTGTACGAGCATACTCTGGTGTTTTCACATCTCCTACAGACCCGGTTTGCTCACATTTTTGTACAATTTTTCCGATTGTACGCACATTTGGACGATTAAATTGACCGAAAAAATCACGAAGTGCACGATATGCATTTTGATTTGAACGCCCATTTTCATAATAAGCCTGAATAACTTTAACGCGTTGCTCAATTGTGTATCTTTTCATGGTTCAAATTGAGTTAGTCTGAAATTGAGAAATGTCAAATTAAATGCAGAAAAAAACTTGACGTTTAGGTGTGGTTCACATTCAACATCGGCCCTTACAATTTAACCACCCTTTATTTCAAAGAAAAACTGGTAGATAAAAATCTCTTAATAGTGTTGAAAGAGCTCAAATCGATGTGTAAATGCAGTAACGCATCACTGGCATCATGATGCTCATGATGCTTTGCAAAATGTTCATTAACGCAACTATTGGCATCACTTTCAACGTCAAGTGTTCATTATTGCAAAGTTGATCAAACTGATGCGCAAACATGACGAAAAAAAAGCATCACAGAAATACCTGATGCGCTGTTGATTCGCCGGAAAAAAAGCAAGAAACAGAGGGACGGGCTACAGTCCGCTTGGGCGAATAGGGTATCCTATTCTTATTCCTATCCCTCATAAGTGGGTGTGACAAAAGTCTAAGTATGGTTGAATTGTTAAGAACGCTCTACATATTTTGTTATATGACATTTAAAGGATTTTATCGAAAAAAACGCTCCCTAGCTTAAACTTGGGTGTTTCAATAAAATTGTTTTATTTAATTGTGGGCGTGTCAGTAGGCGGATTTAAAAAAAATTAACACATGAGCATAAAGGGCCCCTAGAGAGTATATATTATAGATTTCCGCTCCCTAGCTCAAACTTTGAATTTTCAAAAAAAAAAAAAAAAAAAATTGTGGGCCCGTCAGTGGGCGGATTTTGAAAATATTTACACATTAGCATAAGGGGGCCTCTAGAGAGTATATATTATACATTTTAGCTCCCTAGCTCAAACTTTGGATTTTCAAAAAAGGTTTTTTTTAAATTGTGGGCGTGTCAGTAGGCGGATTTTGAAAATATTTCCAAATGAGCTTAAAGGGCCCCTAGAGAATATATATTATAAATTTCAGCTCCCTAGCTCAAATTTTGGTTTTTCAATAAAATTGTTTTATTTATTTGTGGGCGTGTCAGTGGGCGGATTTTGAAAATTGTATATCACGAGCAGTTTTAGGAGTCATAGATCATATAAAAAGAATTTCAGCTTTCTAGCTCAAAATTCGATTTTTTCCAAAATTTTGTTTTTTTTTTGAGTTTGTGGGCGTGTCTGTGGGCGGATTTCAAAACTTCGTAAACTTGATTATTTCGGGACCCTAGAGAGTATATAGTTAAAATTTCAGCTCTCTAGGCCCAGTTTAAAGGCCGACGGACGGACGGCCGGACATGGCTAGATCGACATTACTATCATAAATATAGTAACTTTTAGGGGTCTACGGGCAATATTAACGTATGTTACAAACTATGCGTCAAAATTAATATACCCTTAGAATTGGGTATAAAATTGTCGGAAGAAAAGAAAAGTAAGTAAACAAACATTTTAATTGATAGATACTATAAGAAGGTGTCCAAAAAGGATTTAATGATTTTCGCAAATCCTGGAAACATGGTTTGGTTTTCATTTAGAAAAGTTATATCATTAGTGAACTTACATCGAAGGTGGAGCGGCACATTCTAAAATGATTTTGAAATACATCGTCTGGATATTCTTCTAGAACTTTGAAATAGTCCCCAATCCCTAATAGTCCCACTTTCTTCTTGCTTCACACATATTAAAACTAAATTTATCGTCTTTACGATCAAAGTTATCGACTAAAACTTTGATTAGCAAAATTTCCATTTTAAATGTTTGATTTAAACAATGCGTTCTAAAACTCAAACGCCATATTCAATCAGCAACGCACCAGCTTAAACTGTGCATCGAATCAGCATCGCAAATAAGCAGTGATGCCGCATCACTGCGCAAATGTTTGACGTTTCTGAATTTACACGATTTACTATAAGAACAAGGACTAACCGGGCGTTCTATAGCAAAATTGGACAACGTTTTAGTGTGGTATATTCTTATTTAAGAAGCAAAGATTCGTACGGAAAAAACATGAAAGGAGGTCAAAAAACGGCAACAACACCAGTTGATCGAAGAGCAATTTTAAGATTTGCTTCCAATTCCTGCGACTCTGCGCAAAAATAAAGCAGGAAGACGTTCAACAGTGCGAAGGGTTATCAAAAGTGCCAAACTTCTAAAACGGATGAAAATTCAAAAGAAACCACCACTTAACGAGAAACGGAAGTGTATGCGATTAGAATTCTCTTGACTCCATATGAGTTGGAAAACTGAAAGGATTCACGTTGTTTTTTCAGATGAGAAGAAGTTTAATTTTGATGCCCCCGATGGGTTTAATTATTACTTCCACGATGTGAGGAAAGAAGAACGATTTTTAGCGCGGCATCATAGTCGAGAAGGTGGTGTTATGGTATGGGGAGCAGTTAGCTACTATGGCACTGTTGAGCTTGATTTCCAAACCTCAAAATGGACTGCATTAAGTTATAAAGGAATTTTGGGAAGAAATTTCTCTAAATTTTCAGGCATTTTTGGACCCATAAAGGAACCAATGTACATTAATTTACAATAAAAATAAATACAGATTTCACACAATTTATGTCTTTCATTCAAAATCTAAAATGATACCTCAAATTTGAACACCCTTTATTAGATATACGAGTATGTAGATACCTCTAATACCCTAATAAAAGAAAAAAACAAAATAACTTATTCGCACAAACTCCAGTCCAGTCTCCAGCTATACACCCTTACAGTTGCATACGCAACGCATACACAACTGCTAGCAAGAAAAGAGTATTTTCGAACCCTGAAGTTGTGTACTGTGTTATAATTTGTGTGTGCTGTAAAGGGTTGCCATTTCTGATAAAATGTATTTGCATACTTGCACTAGGGAGCAGCGTTCATTGGATTTCGTTGTTAAGCAACACAAGGAATGTCTGATAACTTACTGTGAAACATTGTTAATGCTGGTAAACTTAGTAGGTACCTAAGTTCGTTGGACTGCGAAAAGAATCAGTTTTGTAAATTGTTTGTACATATTCAAAAAAACCTGCCGCCCCGGGGCACCTGCCGCCCTGGTCCTGTGCCACCCTTGCCGGCCCCTGGCTACGCCACTGAAGGGAACCAGGAAAAAAATAGCGGTACTTTTTGAATTATTCTTTCCGATTTATTTTCTCAACATCATAAGCAAACAGCATCATCAAATAATATATTACGGCACAAGGTTTTGAAACAATGGACAACGTAGCTTAGAAAATGTTTGTGCTTATTCAGTTGAAGCGAAGTGTATGTCGTTTCGTACAACAGGCAACACTTTCTTTAAAATATCTATTTTTAAGAGTCTAGGAACTTAAACATGACTTCCCGTGCATCATTTGAGACTATCCTCTCATTTGTTAAAAGTGTGCAGATTTTATTTTTAGCAATAACTTATTTTGATAATTAGTATGGCCCCATAATGTTTCGTTCTTTATCCTTAACTTTTGATTTTTTTTTCATATTTTCCACAAAATTGTGATTAACAGAAAGTTGGAGTTCTGAGATTAAATTGTCATTTATTTCATCAAACTAAAGTATATCCTTTACATATCTAAATGTCACACAATCAATATGTCACGGAATTTAATTCTCATTAGTATGCCAAGCTGAGGCTCCTGATCATCGAAAATGGTGTAATGCTCTTAGGGTTAGAACCTCTAAACAATGTGTCAGGTTCTCCCCCGCTCAACGCTCAACGGAGTGCTAATGAATTCGTTCAGCATGTCGCTGCGATGTTATCGAAGAAAATGTCCAGCCCTTCAATGGTTTCGAGTTTGAAGAAATGGATTTAAGGCCGCTTAGCTACGGCGATTACCCCTACCATACTTAATGGTGCGAGCTCTGATAGAGAAGGGATTCCTCATGTTTTTTTTTTTGTTTTTTGTCTGTGCGAGTCAACCTTCAATATTGGTCTACTCAATGAAGGTAGCATTAAATTCTCATAATACTTTGGGGACAAACCAAGTTGAACATTTTTCAACTTTTGGGTGTACAAAGAGAAGATTCGCAACAGTGATTTAGGTAATTCTGCACCTTTTGTATACCCAATCGGAATGGGGAAATTGAGATTTCTCGTTGCACAAAAAACTTAATGATTTGGATGGGAGCCTTACCAATCTTGGGAGACAGAAATTTATCCTTCTTAGGATTTGCATAAGGTGATTTTATGCGATACCTATTGAACCAGATTTTATAGAAACATTAACTTGTGCGTGTCATCGACTCGTAATCGTGGAAAGATTGGTTTTGCTTCATTTACGTAGATAGATACATGCGGACTTTTGATGTGTATTTTTGGATTTTATTTCTACGGAATTCACCTTGTCATTGCACAAGGTTTATCTCCACCTTAAACTTAGTGAAACTGCAGGTGTTCAACTTTCAAGAAAAGCAAGATAGCATTATCGTCAGGCGGGAAAACCTACGTTAGTTAGAAAAAGCAGGGAGAGGAGAATGATTTAAGTTTGAAGAGGAATATCAGCGTTATATCTGTGGTAATTATTAATTAAAAATAGTTGATGACAAATCTTGTTATATTTCAGTAAGAGCAAAACAAGTTTCAGTTAAGTGTTCTTGAGGACTATTTTAATGTTTTCAAAAAAGTCCTGGGGCAAATTAATTAAAATTGTTTTTCACTGCTCATTTTTGATGAGACACTAGGGTGTGCGTTTTTCAAAAACGCATATGCTTACTAGTACGTGTATCGAAACGAAACTCGCGAGCGTGTGCGTGGGTCGTGGGTTTTGCTGCAACCGGGTAATTTATATTTCATGGAAAATGAGGCAATTTTTGTCATGAATACTTAGATACAATCCCTAATAATAAATTAATACAACAAACTTAATAAGTAAGTAAGTAAGTAAGTAAGAAATTCATTTATTTAATATTTTCTTATTACATAAGTTACAAGATAGAATGAATTTTAAAGCTATGGCTTAGCCGTCAGCTTGGTTAGCAAAATGCTTATACATGTACCTACATTTGTAACTTTAACAATATAGTTATTTTTTTAATAAACTTAATCAATCATAATACTCTGTTATTAATAGCGACCTGTATTTGTAGATGGATTTAATATAATAAAATAACTTTTTCCAATCACACTCGTTCAGAATTTGTATTGTCTCCTGCATGGTAAGGAATTTTTTTCCGAAGTAAGCTAGTCTCTGTGGTTTGTAGATTGGACAAACACTAATAATGTGAAAGCAGTCTTCTTTCGCTTTTAAGTTGCAAATATTACAAAACTGGTTGAAGCTTCCATTATATGGGCTGCCATTTAAACCAATCAACTCACACCTTGTTTTGAAAATAAGAGATATTTCACTATAGTTGAGTGAGTCATTGAAATAGTTCTTATCCTTTAGATTGAAGTTCAGGTGAGAATACAATACTCTGCTATCTGATTCACGAGCTTTCTCTATAAATCGCACACGAATAGCATCTTCATTTTTATTTATTATTCGATAAAGTTGGTTCTTTAAGTTGTCCAGGTTGTTTAGATCGAATGAAATAGTGTCTCCACACGCGTTTCCAATTCTTAACCATCTTAACGCCCACCAGTCCTTGTTTCTTAATTCATAAGATAGCATTTTTTTGGTTATTCGGGAGTCTGGATACGAACCTATTTTAATGATGTAATCCGCTTGCGATTTGAGAGTGCTTGTAAAAAGCATTGGAAGACCCGTTTCCAAATAGATTGTGTAGTTCGGCGATTTCATTGGTAAGTTGAATAATTTTTTCAAGAAGTTCCTGTGGAATTTCTCGATTACTTCGTACTCGTCTGATCCCCAAACTTGAGAGGCGTAACAAAGAGTTGATTTAACAACTGAATCAAATATTCTGTATTTCGTTGAGAGGAGAATCCGCTTGTTTGCAAAAACATTTTTCCATGATAGATTTACTAAGCTTTGGGAAGACTTGGTTTTATCCGTTAGATGTTTACCAAATTCTAGGGTTGGGTTCAGTTTCACTCCTAAATATTTGAGTTCCTTCACAATCTCTAATCGGCTTCCATTATAAAACCATCTATTTCCACTTTGCACTCGTGGTGAACGGGAAAATACCATAATTTTAGATTTTTCGGTGTTGATGGTTAGTCCCCATTTTTTGCAGTAACTGGCTAGACGATTTATCATCAATTGGAGATTTTCAGGAGATTCAGAGAGTAGAACAAGATCATCGGCATACAACAAGACATTGACCACAAACTTAATATTTTGACATGAAAATAAAAAATAAAATGCTTTCGTTCTGAATTGCACTTGAAAGTGTAATGAAATTACACCTTTCTTTCTACACGTAGCCCGCTCACGCACGTTGCTTCGCTAAGTTAGCTGCTAGTTGTTTGGCAGGTGCCTATCTCCTAGTCTTATGTCAGCCTACTTGTTCGAATCAAACCGTGTTCGAAAAATTTGTTAAATCTTTATGATTTTCAAAAAAAAATTATAGAATTAACATTTCAGAGCAGTGCTCATTTTTTTAGACAATCAAAATAGATAAAAAAAATCTCGAATTCAATTTTTATTTTCGAGAAACCCCACATCCTCAAAATACAGCAATAGGATGGGCCGCAGTTATAATTAAAGAAGGTGTTAGCCACGAAGAAGATGAAGAATACCAGTCGTGTGAAATACAAGCGAAATCCGTTAACATAAAAACAACTAGCGGCCAGATAACGGTAGCAGCGGCATATTGTTCTCCTAGCTACAGGCTGAAACAAAACAATTTTGAAAGCCTCTTCCGTAAATTCGGAAATAAATTCATAATAGGCGGAGATTTCAACGCTAAAAACATATCTTGGGGATCAAGATTAACAAATACAAGAGGAAGAGAACTCCTTGAATATATTAAAAAAAACAATGTTAACTACCATTCAACGGGAAATCCTACTTACTGGCCCACAGATAGGAACAAAATCTCGGATGTTGTCGACTTCTTCTTAACTAAGAATATTTCCTCAAATACTACCCAAGTTAAGGAAGGGCTAGTTCTTGACTCAGATCCCCCATCTGTGCTGCTAACACTTGGTAATAAAATTATAATGAAAGAACACAACCCACGTCTAGTAAACAAACTAACTGACAGGACAATATCATATAGGAACCATAGAAAAACTAACTGGGACCTTTTCAATATGGAAGTGGGAAAGAACTTAAGAACTCTCCAGACAGATGCTGCGTATGCACCAGAGAGTACAGACACGAATGCCGAGAATCTAGGAAAAATCCTAGGTAAAGCGCTCGAAAAATCATGTCCCCTACAAACGAGGAGTAAAAGAAAATCGACTCCTCCATGGTGGACAAAAGAACTGTACGTCATTAAGAAAGAAACTAGAAAACTTTTTAATGTAGCAAAACGTACAAGATCCGACCATGACTGGGAAACCTACAAATCCAGTCAAAGAAAATTCAAAGCAGTAACGCAACAAGCAAAGATCTTCGTGGAAATCCTTCTGTAGTAAAATGGAAAGCACCGCGGAATCAGCTAGGCTCAGGAAACTACTTGCTAAGGAACCAGTAGCCTTGGGATCTCTCAAGGGCCCCAACGGCAACTGGACAGAATCCTGCAATGAAACACTCAAGCTCCTCCTTGAGACTCACTTTCCGGGATGCATTAATGAGCATAACAATCCGGAAGAAGAGCACTACACGGAGCACATAACAACAGCGGAGATTATAACGGAAGAAAGGATAAAATGGGCCATTAATTCCTTCTCTCCATATAAATCTCCGGGTATTGACGGAATTTTCCCTATGATGCTACAAAGGTGTGAAGAACATATAACCCCACATCTGAGGAACCTCTTCCTAAGTAGCCTAAAATGGGGATATGTACCCAAAGTTTGGCGAGAAGTTAAAGTGGTTTTCATACCCAAAGCTGGGAAACCTAGTCACACTACCGCCAAAGACTTTAGGTCAATCAGTTTAACCTCTTTTGTTTTTAAAACTTTTGAGAGACTGATGGACATTTATATTCGTAGCAAACTGAGTCCAGAGGTCTTATCCCCAGCTCAGCATGCATATACGAAAGGCAAAGGTGTAGAGACAGCACTCCACAGTGTCGTCAGCACCATAGAAAAGACACTAAGGGACAAGGAATATACTCTAGCCGCCTTCTTGGACATTGAAGGTGCCTTCAACAACGTCCAAGGGGAAGCGGTAGAAAGAGCCCTAGTAAACCTAAATGTGGAGAATACGATAATTAAATGGATAATGTGCATGCTTAAAAGAAGATGCATCTACTCAGAGTTAGGTGGTGAAATAATTAAGGTGTCAGCATCTAGAGGAACCCCTCAAGGCGGAGTCCTATCACCCCTTCTTTGGGTACTCGTTTTAAACGAGATTCTGATTGAACTTAGACTTAGTGGAGTCAAGGCAGTAGCATATGCTGACGACTTAGCACTGCTAGCGACAGGAAAATTCCCATCCACTATAAGTGAACAAATACAGAACGCCTTATCTATGGTTGGTAACTGGACCAGAAGCTGCGGACTTGCGGTTAATCCACAAAAGACAGAACTGGTCCTCTTCACCAATAAAAGGATTATACCGCAATTTAATCCGCCAACTATTGAGGGTACTCCACTACAAACATCAGAATACGCAAAGTATCTTGGCGTGATTCTGGATAGAAAATTAAACTGGAGCCTCAATATAAAAGAACGAGCAAAGAAGGCAACGATAGCCTTATACGCCTGCAATAGAATCTTCGGCAAAACCTGGGGACCTAGTCCCAAAATTATCATGTGGTTGTATACGGCGGTAGTTAGACCGATACTCACATACGGTAATTTAGTCTGGTCGCAGGGGTTGTGTAAGGCCACCAACCTTAAGACTATGACTAGAGTCCAAAGAATTGCCTGTATTGGCACTACTGGGGCTATGAGAACCACCCCTACAGCGGGGTTGGAGGTAATTCTCAATCTTAAACCCCTAGATCTTTTCGTACAAGAATCTGCAGCAAACAGAAAACAAAAAACTGGAAACCCAGTACAACAGGGCATGCACAGATTCTAGAGAAATTTACGGGTAGAAATGTATGCACAGACTACATTACTCCCAAACTAGATTTTATAAGACCATTTACTGTCTCTTTTCCCTGTAGGGAAGAATGGCAGGATAACCAAGTACCAATCCATGCAACAACGATCCCCATCTACACAGATGGCTCCAAGATGGATACCGGCGTTGGTGCAGGTTTCTACTCAGAAACGCTCGGAATATCTGGCTCGATCAGACTCCCCGACTACAGCAGCGTCTTCCAAGCTGAGATTCTGGCGGTGACAACAGCCGCTAAGCAGGCTGCAATGACGGCAATACCACAGGCTGATATTACCTTCTTCATTGACAGCCAAGCGGCAATTAAATCGATTTCCGCCACAGAAATAAAATCGAGGCTTGTAAGAAGCTGTCGCGAAGAGCTGCAGGCTCTTGGCGCGCAGCACACTGTAAGACTCTGCTGGGTCCCCGGACACAGTGGTGTCCCAGGAAATGAAAGAGCCGATGAACTGGCAAGAAAAGGATCTTCCCTTGAATCAAGGGATGCTGACACCACAGTAAAAACCCCACCCTGTTACCTTAAACAGGTGATTGGAAATAAAACACTGATGGCAGCAAACGAAAGATGGAGTACCCTTGATTCCTGTGTTATTACAAGGAAAATGTGGCCACTATATGACAAACAAAAGACCAAGAGAATCCTTCAAATGAACAAGAATTCTTTGTCCTTTCTCACAGGTGTTATCACCGGACACAACATGCTGGGTTACCATGCAAAGAAATTAAAACTCAGCACAGATGAACTCTGCAGAGGATGTGGGGACGAGGAGGTGAATGAGGATACCCCGCATTTCCTCTGTCACTGCCCTGCACTCTGTCATATCAGAAACAATATCCTGGGCAGATATTTCTTCCAGGATTTAGAAGAACTCTCCGGCAAGTCTGTGAATGACTTGCGCAAGTTCATCAACGCATCGGGATGGTTTGTAAACCCGCTAAGTTTTTCATAGGTTTTTCATTGGTTCCAGATAAGGGAAGCGTAACCTCCAGGGTATCACAAAGGGTCTACATTGACCTAAGTGTGACGGGCGCAGGATTCTCTTGCCCCGTCAGCCCAGTAACCTAACCTAACCTAACCTAACTGACAGGACATATTTCAGATATTTAATAGATGAACGCATCGAACTATCCACAACAATTAATACAATAGATCAATTAGAAAGTGAAGTACAGTCCTTCACCCTAGCTATATAAAAGGCTGCATGGGCTGCAACGCCTGAATTAAATAGCAAAGTAAAAACAAACGTGTATCCCAAAGAAATTTTCGACATTATATCAGAAAAGAGACGAGCTCGCAAACGATGGCAACTGTCAAGAGCTCCAAGTGATAAAAGTAGACTTAATAGCTTAAACAATAAGCTCAGAAAAAGGATAGCAGAATTTAAAAACGCATCGGTGGAAATATACCTTACAAATCTGACAAACGATGATAGTACAGAATACTCACTGTAGAAGGCTACAAAAAAAAATAAAAGGCCAACGGCATACATTCCGCCAGTGAAAGACAGCAGTGATAACTGGTCTAAAACAAACAAACAAAAGGCGGATCTATTTGCGAAATATATTGAAAACGTCTTCAAGCCATACGACGATAATGATATTTCCAAACAAACGGAAGAAATGTGCGAAGACGAGAGATCGATTCCAGCAGTAACCTCTAGTTAAATAGCCAAAGAAATAAAAGAAAAGATCAACCCGAAAAAAACCCCGGGATTTGATCTAATAACGGGTGAAATTCTGAAAAAAATTGCCTAAGAAAGGTATGAAAAAAATAGCACAGATAATAAATGTTGCGGAAGTTATCATGGTACCTAAGCCGGGAAAATTGCTCAGTGAAGTAACGTTATATCGGCCGATATCAGTGCTGCCAATCCTGTCAAAGCTATTCGAAAAAATGCTCCTAAAACGACTCCATCCGATTCTAGAAGAAAGGACGCTGATCCCAAACCATCAGTTTGGATTCAGAAATAAATACTCAACAATAGATCAGGTCCACAGAATAACTGATATAATAGAAAAAGCTTTAGAAGAAAAACGAATATGCTCTGCCATCTTCCTTGATGTAACACAGGCTTTTGGTAAAGTCTGTCACAAAGGATTAATCCGTAAGCTACAAAAATATCTTCCAAAAGAGTATCATGAAATACTGGAGTCGTATATAATGCAACGATTACTTAGAATTAAGCAAGAGATTGAGTACTCCGAATTGAAACACATCAAAGCTGGAGTACCGCAAGGTAGTGTGTTGGGACCAGTACTGGTCCTCCTATACACGAACGAACTACCACAAAATGACGAAACTACTGTTGCCACTTTTGCAGACGATACTGCTATACTTGCAGTAGGAAAAACCGCACATGAAGTCACAGAAAAACTGCAAAGGACAGTAAATGATATATCCAAATGGACCAAAAAATGGCAAATAAAATTAAATGAACTAAAGTCGGTTCATATTGACTTTAAGAATAAAAACGTACAACACATACCTGTGTACATAAATAAAAAAGTAGTTTTGCATTCGAACTCAGCTAAGTATTTAGGCGTGACTTTGGACGCAAAGTTGCGTTGGAAAACACATGTCAAGAAAAAACGAGATGAACTAAATATACGATACAATAAAATGTATTGGCTCATAGGGAGGAATTCATGCCTCTCAATCTACAACAAACTGCTTCTCTACAAGCAAATATTAAAACCAATTTGGACATATGGCCTCCAGTTATGGGGGTGCACAAGAAAGACAAATCTTCAAAGCATACAATGCTTTCAAAACAAAGTATTACGCAATATTGTTAATGCGCCGTGGTATATACGTAATGCTGATCTGCATAGGGACTTAAAAATTGAAATGGTAGAGGACGAGGTTCGGAAGTTCGCAAGAAGACATGAAGTTAGGCTTCCATGCTAATTTAGATGTAGTTCAACTACTTAATAACAACAATTAAGTTAGAAGATTACGTAGAGTTAAACCTTTTGAACTAGTTACCTATGTAGGTGAAAAGGAAAGAAATATATGTGTTACAACATAATCACACGAACAAAGTGATAATGAATTAAAAAACAAAAGGTAACAAACCAAAGTTAGTTCCTACGAACAGTACATAAGTACATAAGCAAATATTAAAACAAAATTGCTGATTAGTCTGTAGACTAGATGCGATTACTGGAAGGATGGTAACATCATGCCTTCCCTGGGTGTTTTTAGTGGGTGTTTCAAGTCCCAGACTACAAAGCGATGTCTTTCAACGATTTTCACCTAGCTACACGCAAAAAAAAAATCGATTTTGTTTTGAGATAATAGTACCTATTTCCAGTTTTTTGTACAAGCGAGATTATTGTGCATTCGAGATTTTAATTCCTTTTAAAACCTTTTTTTAAATACCCTTATCCATAACCATAAATAATACAATAATGCCGGTATCAAGACGGCAGTAATGAAGAAATAGTGATTCACCAAGCAACTCTTTTCACTCGGTTTTTCCGTTTGATATCCTCTTGTATCCGTATCGGCACATGTCTCAATTTTCTACAGAAGCAAGCAAGAGCAGCCATATTTGTTTGTTAAACAATATTATTTACCACAGAGGCAATCAAACCGGCACTAGTTTATAGTCAAATAATTTTCTCTTCTACAGAAGCAAGCAACCACAAATAACTTCTCTTCCGCAGAAGCAAGTAAAACCACAAATATTTGAATTTGATTCTCTAAATAAGCAAAAACACGTCGGTATGAAATAATAATAGTTCAAAGTGACATATGTCAAAAGTTTTGGTAAACGTCTTGCTCGCGAATCTGCACATGAGAATGCATGACGTTCAAATGGTGTCGAAAAGCGTGTCAACACCTTGCAAACAGGCTGCGAAATTTACAATAGCGTTTGAAAACATATCATTTGCGAACGCCTTGTTCTGTGCTCAAACAATTTTATTTGAGCCACCAAACTATACATAAGCGGGATGCGTTGAAACTTGTTGCCTCCACTGTACTTAACTTCTGAAAGCTACCATTGGAAAACTATACACACTACAAATACCCCTACCACTACTAATACCCTTACCCTTATATTGAAACAAACTCCTCGAGTAGGCGCATTAGAACAGGCTTGAACAAACTTAAATCAATTATTTTAATTAACACTGACTCGTTGCATGCACATTTTTCTCGATGATTCGGAAGTACAGTTCCAAAAATAAAGGACGATAAATGGGCAAAAGATGGGACTGTCCTCTTAAATAAGGGACGGATGGTCACAATAGGTATAGCAAGGTTACCAGTTTTAACTAAACTAACAACTATATAAGCAGTTTTAAGTTTTTCGGAGCAAGATATTGAATTTTTGAGCATAAGGTAAAGTAATATTGAAAAATTGCGCAATTTTATGCTCAAAAAAATCAGAATCTGTTCTTTTTTTGCATATAAGAAATATGCTTTTAAGTGAATCCAAATATCCATGAATGTTTCGAAGTGGCAGAAATTGCTTCAGCACAAATTTCTCCTGACTGCCACGACGAGTCGAACTTTTTTTTTAGCATTTTATATGCACGAAGTCAGTAAAATTAATGTTACAAATTGCGTTTCTGTGAAATCCATCAAAAGTTCCTGTTGTTGACACTTCTACTTGGGCGGCAAGGCCTGTGGTGATAGTATCTCGTTCACTACCCATGTATGAAAAATACCATTCAAAGAATAAAAAAAATTTCAGTCACAGGCCCACCAAATTTGCATCAAATATTTTTTGTCTGGTTTGGCAGGCATGTATTGTTGTTGGACAACTTCCTCGAAATGGTACCTCGCTGGGCATCCACGATTATATTTTCGAGTGGACTATACATTTTCTTTAAAAGTATTATTTATTGTATTGAACATGACCCCTATGTTCTTGTTAGTCTTTTTGACATCAAAGTGATCTCCTTGTTTTTAACCAAATGGTACAAACCTCAACAAAAATTTAAAGCAATTTAAACCTATTGTTGCCCCGAAAATAAGAGGACCAATGACATGATCACATGATTCGGGTTTCATCAAATATCATGACTAGTTGCACTTTGTTTGAAATGCCCAGAAGTCAGTAACAAACCAAAAACTGGGTAGGTACATCTTGACACTATCTGTGTTCTTCCGCGTTTGTTCAAGCAAGATTTGAAAAGCTTCTGAACACTTTCATTGACGATGTCAGCACCTTGATATAAATAAGAATCATTCACCTGGTCATAAAGTTGTTTTCCTAGTGGGAGATTCACTTTGTGCAACGCCTTCACTCTTGAGACTTCTTATTAAGTAAGTAAGTAAGTAAGTAAGAAATTCATTTATTTAATATTTTCTTATTACATAAGTTACAAGTTAGAATGAATTTTAAAGCTATGGCTTAGCCGTCAGCTTGGTTAGCAAAATGCTTATACATGTACCTACATTTGTAACTTTAACAATATAGTTATTTTTTTAATAAACTTAATCAATCATAATACTCTGTTATTAATAGCGACCTGTATTTGTAGATGGATTTAATATAATAAAATAACTTTTTCCAATCACACTCGTTCAGAATTTGTATTGTCTCCTGCATGGTAAGGAATTTTTTTCCGAAGTAAGCTAGTCTCTGTGGTTTGTAGATTGGACAAACACTAATAATGTGAAAGCTGTCTTTTTTCGCTTTTAAGTTGCAAATATTACAAAACTGGTTGAAGCTTCCATTATATGGGCTGCCATTTAAACCAATCAACTCACACCTTGTTTTGTCTGGATACGAACCTATTTTAATGATGTAATCCGCTTGCGATTTGAGAGTGCTTGTAAAAAGCATTGGAAGACTCGTTTCCAAATAGATTGTGTAGTTCGGCGATTTCATTGGTAAGTTGAATAATTTTTTCAAGAAGTTCCTGTGGAATTTCTCGATTACTTCGTACTCGTCTGATCCCCAAACTTGAGAGGCGTAACAAAGAGTTGATTTAACAACTGAATCAAATATTCTGTATTTCGTTGAGAGGAGAATCCGCTTATTTGCAAAAACATTTTTCTATGTTAGATTCACTAAGCTTTGGGAAGACTTGGCTTTATCCGTTAGATGTTTACCAAATTCTAGGGTTGGGTTCAGTTTCACTCCTAAATATTTGAGTTCCTTCACAATCTCTAATCGGCTTCCATTATAAAACCATCTATTTCCATTTTGCAATCGTGATGAACGGGAAAAGACCATAATTTTAGATTTTTCGGTGTTGTTGGTTAGTCCCCATTTTTTGCAGTAGCTGGCTAGACGATTTATCATCAATTGGAGATTTTCAGGAGATTCAGAGAGTAGAACAAGATCATCGGCATATAGCAAGACATTGACCACGGTATTAGCAATTCGTACTCCACCAGGCAAATGTTTTTCTATGTCGTTTATAAATAGAGAAAACAATAAGGCACTAAGAGGACACCCTTGCTTTACACCAGTCTGTGTTTTAAACCATTCTGAGAAATCCTTTCCATCCCAGACTGCTGCATTTGTTTCGGCATACATTTTTTTAATGGTCTTAAGAAATTTTGTAGAGATACCCAACTGAGACAGTTTATAGAAGAGTGCGCTTCGGCTAACAAGATCAAAAGCTGCCTTGAAATCTACAAAAAAGCTGTACATTTTCTTGTTTCTGGCTTGAAAGGCTCTTATAATCGCAGATAATGTGAATATTTGGTCAACGGTTGAAAAGTTTTTTCTGAATCCAGCTTGACGCTCTGTCAGAATATTTTTTTCATCTACCCATTTTTCTAATCGTCCTACAAGTATGCCACAAAATATCTTGGCTGACACATTCATGAATGAGATTCCCCTGTAGTTTTCTACGTTTTCTAGTGAACCCTTTTTGTGGATGGGGAATATTACGGACTTCTTAAACGATGAAGGGATGTCTGCGGTCGAGAACACACTGTTGAAGAGAACTTTCAAATAGTTGATTAATGTTGGACTAGCATTTTTGTAGAATTCGTATGGAATCCGATCTTCGCCTGGCGCCTTTCCATTTTTTGATTTCATGATAACATTATTAATTTCGTCAGTTGTTACCTCACCATCTAGGGAATCGTCGAAAATGAGGGGGTCCGCATACGAGAAAGAAAGGTTTGAGTTATCCAGTAGAAGATGTTTAAAATATATGGATAGATCATCAGCAGATACTCCTGTACCTATTTGATAAACTGTACCATTAATCTCCCTTGCTATTCTCCAGAAGTCCTTCGAAGACTTGGTTTGACTAAGTAAGAGAGCTTGCTGATTATCGAAGTCAGTTTTCTTAGCTAGGCATAGATTTTTGTAGTGGGTATTCACTTGGTTATACCACTTTTTAACATCAGGGTCATTGCAAGTTCTCCAGACACGCAAAAGGGCAAATGATTTCTTCCTAGCATTTATGCATTCTTTATCAAACCATTTTTGTTTAAATGGTGACCTTATATTTGAAATGTTGTTTGATGCAGCACTTCTTATATAACAAGTTATTTGGTTTGCAAGTGTTTCTGTTTCTTCTGGTATCGAATTATTTGCTGAGAGCAGGCTGTCTAATAATCTGTGGTAGGTATTTGTTTTTTCGGATTTCCATTTAAGTCTTGGTAGCAGGGGCAGGTTTTTGTGATATGAGAGTGTTTCACCATCAACTTCAACCACGATTGGCATGTGATCCGAAAAAGTTTTGTATTGTACCTCAAATTTTTTAATTTTCCCAGTCCAGCCGTTGTTAACAGCACAAAAATCAATAACTGAATTGCCTTGCCCTCCGACAAATGTGTAATGCCCTTCTCTATCACCTTCGGTACAGCCGTTTAACACAATAAGATCATACATTTGGAGCAGCTCTAGTACATCTGTTCCATTTTTATTGTAGACTATGTCTTTAGATACCCTATTGGTACAGCATATACTAGGGTTTGTTACAGTTTGCACTATAGTGGTTTGTGAGTCACTTATTCTCGAATTCCAATCTCCAATCAGCATAACGTTTTTGCTAGCTAAACATGACATTGTATTACACAGCCTCTCAAAGTCGTGAGTCCATTTGTTGCAGTTTATATATGATGGAACGATATATGTATTATTATTTTGTGTCACACATTTTACTACGGTAGTTCCTTCAAATTCATCAAAATCGTAAGTTTTTAAATGTGATTTTTTTATCCCGTACAGGCTTCCTCCACTTGCACGCCCCTTTATGTAGGTTTTACTTGCTTCGCTCCAAATTAACTTAAAGCCATCGAAATATTTATTAAAATTACTTAAATTATCGCTTGTTAAATGTGTTTCAAATAAAAAGAAAATTTCAAAGTTCTTAACATAGTTAAAAAAATCTACAAATAATAATTTATTACTTAATCCAGATATATTGTAAGATAAAATATTTGCAGAGATAAATTTGTTTGAGCTGACGACGCTTAATTCTCAGTTTTGTATGACACTACTACCTTCCGGACCTTCGGTGTAAAGTGTCATCACTGGTGCATCTGGTTTGGGCCATTCACGCTGACGTCTGTTTGACAACATAGTTTCGTTGACAGCATTAAAATTGAGTTTTCCGTAGATATTCTGTAGTTCGTTTTCTCCGTTTGTGTTATTATATTTAAGTTTGTTATTATTGTCTAAATAAAATGTTCTATTACCAATTAATAAATTGTTGTTTTTAATCAATACTGCTTCGCTTGGTTTAATTGTTTTGACGACTTTTCGATACCCGAGTAGAATTCGACGTTTGATTTGTGATTGTTTGCTAAGGTCTCGTTGGATATAGCAGCCTGTGCCTTTTAGCTTCAAGGAATTTTTTAACATTTGCATTGCAGTTTCATTGGAACCAGTGCTAAGTTTGAGTTTAATTATTTTCTTGTTTTCACTAAGTTTTACGGCTTGTGGCATTTGTTGTTGGTCTGCATCAGAGCCTAGCAAAAGTGTGGTTATGTTATGAATCCTTTCTTGGGGGTCAGATCGGTCGTTTGGAATCGTGAAAATAATATTTTTCCCTCTGATCTCTCTGCTCTGTAGTTCAAGCTCCTCTTCTAGAATGCAACAGCGATTTTCGAAATGCTGCACTTTTTCAGATAATTCCTGGTTTTGTTGTCTTAGCGAGTGTATCTCATTGCTAAGTTTGTTGAGATCGTCTTTTGTTGCTAGATTGGCCGTCGCTTTGGAGAGTCCTGTATTGAGCGATGCCTCAATAATGGATTTGATTTTATCAAGGTCAGATTGGGAGATCGACATTGTCTGTTGGGATTTATAAACCTTTGATGGTCTGTTGATATTAAAAAGTGGATAAATATTTTTTCCGGGTGACGTTTGATCGATTTTCCTTTTGTTGTCAGTCATGTGACTTAGGTGTCTACTTGGAAAGTTTAATTCACAGCTAATAAATTAGGATTACCTGCTTTTGCTGTTTTATTTATAGAAACAGACAGTCGACACACCTGTTTATACACTTTTAATTATTAATTACGAACTTTGGCTAGTTATATTTAAGAATTTTTCGAGAGCAGATTTGTAATTGAACTATACACTTTGTAGCAGAGTTGCCAACTTCTTATTATATTACCAATGCGACCTGGGGTGGAATCGGCTAAGGTGATAGTGATTGTCGCTTTTTGATTGTCGTTTTTGATTATCAACTCCTCTTTGCTCTGCGTAAAGCGATCACTAAAAAATTATTGATTATTAGCAGCACTTAGAGTTTTAAACGTCACTTCCTTGCCGACGCTGTCATTCAGAGCAGCTGATGTGTTTATTTTTCATGATTTTTATTTCATATATGATTTTGTTGAATCCTTAGGCAAAAACGGCAAAAACTTTATCATAAATGGGCAAAGTATTGACTGCATTTTTTTAATGACTGCAGCAGTAATTTCAGCCAGTCAGCGCCAACTTGTCTTTGATATAGCCACCACCCCCAAGAAGATTTAAAGTTGCAGTCAATTGAAGGATGATATTCCAGTTGGTAAATCAAGCAGTCCCAAAACAAACACAAACGCTTCTTTTGATAAGCGAAAGTTTTTCAAAAATCTAAAATACACAATAATAAATGATAGCAATCAAAAATGAATATTTATAATTACACTCCGTTCCAACTGAATAGGTACAAGCTTTTTCGAATCTATATGGCTAATTATTTCCACATAATGTACATGAATCTAAAATTTGATGCTGCTAACCATCTGTCTATAATGTTGCCAAAAGAAATGAGAAAGAATAATTCAAAAAGCAGCGTTACTTTTTCTCTGGCTCTCTCGCAAAGCATTTCATACGGAAAAATGCAGTTTTTTTTTGCGTCAACTGAATAGGTACATAGTCATTATCTTCATTGTTCATGTGTGTTCCGAGAAGATTAACCCGTTTAAACAATTTTTAAAGTTTTCGGAGTGAATTAATTTATTTAATTGTCATTCACGATGGGTAGAAAAAAATCACTTAGCAGTGCTGAGAAGGCTAAGATCGATTTACTTAAGGAACAAGGATTAACCGGGCGTGCTATAGCTACCAAAATTTTAGCTTAACGAAGCTTTAACTTGACCTATTCGTACTTGAGAAATAAAGAGTCGTACGGGAAAAATATGAAAGGAGCGGCTGATAGAAGAGCACCAAGATATTTGCTTTATTTCTCAGGTTTCTTCTTAATAGTTGGACATTTTTGTAATTATTTTCTTCATTTAAACATTGCACTTCACGAATTTTCAAATTTCTTTTTTATTTGAATTTATTTATTATACCTGTATTCTTTTTTCACGAAAGTATTTAATTTATTTGGAGTTGAAGCCGAGGTGCATACCTATGAAAATGACAAAAATGTATGAAAGTGACACCTAAATAGCTGTCACATGAAATTGATCGCGAAAATTTGATCATCACCTTACGTGGACGTAAAGCTATGATTTTGATTGTCAACTATCAACTATCCTTAGCCGATTCCACCCCTGATCAAAAGGATAAATTGAGCAACTTACTTTTTTTTTTGAAGTCTTCATCATAGTTTGTCGCTGTTCTTGTGATCTACGCTGTTTCGTCGAGATTTAATTCAATTTATCGAGTGTGTCTAATGGACAGTGCTGCCCTGTTACGTTCCAAAAAGATGTTGGTAGTTTTTTTTAGGCCATCTTTTTTTTTGATTATAAAAACATTCGTTACTATGGGAAGTCTTAATATGATTTTCGAAATACACTCCTCGCCACTTGAATAGGACACCCTGTCGATACGTCTATTCTTTATCCTTCATTGCTCCCAAACCAAGCATGCTAGAGACTTGATTTTTTTGTAAATGAAAGTTAATTTAATTGCTGTTATTTGATCAAAAGGAAGATTTAATGCTATAGCTTTAAGTTTTAACAAAATATTATCAACCAAAAACCGGCAAAATGAGGGGTCGAAAATTTGCGCAACTTGAATAGGACACTTTAATAAAGAAAACATTTTAGAGATTTCTGATTCTTTTTATTACAAAAATAACTTAAATTTAAGGCAATTGGAGTATTTAACATTTAAAAAAAAAATTTAATAGTATGTTGAGCCACCTTTCTGTTCCAAAACTTCACACATCCGGTTTGGAAGGGATGTATACAAATTAGCCAAATATTTTAGTGAAATCGATGGCTTGGGTTAGTTCTGGTATACTCAAATATAGCTGTCATGATCCAGGTGACAATGGTGCGATGGTAGTGTGTTCACTAAGTGATTGGTAGGTCGTGCGTTCGAATCCCGACCAGGCCCATGATTTTTAGAAATTGAATACACACAACAAAAACAGATCTCCCTAAAGCAATTTAGGCGCCACCTGTGGAGAAAAAATCCCATCGCACCAAACTTCTTTCCTATCCTTGTATTCTTTCAGTAAGTAGTACCCAAAAATAGGCAATGAATCAGTTCCTGGGAGCTACTTGCGCAACAAACTAAATGCCTGCGCTGTGGTTTTACCATTATAAGGGTAGGTACTGTGTCACTACAGAAAAAAGAAATCCCTTTAGCGCACGCAAATTAAAAAAAAAAATATATATATTTGATGTGTCAACCATCCCCAAACATTTTTAATGATACATATTTAAATCCGGAGAATAGGGCGGCCAGTTTAATAGCTCCACATTTTGGCTCTGTATGTATTGGCGTATTGGCGCATTATCATATTAATAAATCCACGGCAGAGGTCCAAAAAGGGTATGAAAATATGGAAAGGCCTTTTCCAATATGCCATTGTAAGACAAGTCATTCATTGTGGTTGACATAAATTGTAGTTGGCAGGTTCCATAATAGGAAATGACCCCCCGCAGCATCACACATCCAACTCTGCTACGCAGCCGGTCCAAATAATGTGTTTCTTTGCAGAGGTCATGGCCATCGGGGCCTTATAATTAATTTTTTTTTTCAGCGGAGAAGACTACTCTATGCTACTTCGAAGTCCAGGTCACATGTGCGCGACAAAAACTGAGGCGTTGCTCTTTTCGAACCGGGTTTTTCTCGATTTTCAGTCTGTTTTAGATTTTTAGCTTTCGAAATAACATGACGCATAGTTGTAAGACTTGCCATGACACCGCATTTATCCCTGATTTTTGACAAAGAGTCGTGAGAATTTGACGCTTTTCTTAAAATAAGTCGCCTTTCCGCATTAGTAAGCACGCTGTGTGTCCGGCCTTTCATGTTTTTTCCATATTCATACTCATTACTTAAAAATGTGGATATAACGTGTCGGCTCCTCTCGATTTGTTTGAGCTATTTTGGCAATAGATAAGCCAGCGTCCTTGTAAGCTTTGATTTGTCCTTATTCCGCCTCGGTTAATGCTTCTCCTCGACCCATTATTAATTAATAACGGCTCTTTTCCAGAACTTGCAATTTTGTCACAGAGAAAGAAGAAGAGTTGGACAAAGATAACGGGTATAATATCATTATTTTATCATTCCGCTTTAGAGTTATGAGCAATTGCAAGTAGAGTGTACAGGCTGTCCTATTCAAATGGCGACGAGTGTATCGCAAAAAACAGATTCAGTGTGTCCATTAGACACACCTTGCCCGGACAAGGGTTAACAATTCGATTACCGTTTGATGCCGCTGTGGACACGCGAAAGTAACATTTGATTTAAGAATAAACACAATTTAAATAATTTTCCGTTTCATCAGCACCGTTTTATTTGTTTTTTCTAAAATTTTGTTTTTGTTTTAAATGTCTACCTTTTTTTAATAACAATAATGTGACACAGTTCTTTTTAATTTTTGCCTTCATTCGTTTCTAGTCAAATAATTTATACTTGATTGCATTTCCCAATCCTAATATGCAAAATCTTTCTTTTTTTTGCACGCGTTTTCGTGTATCTATGTCCATCAATCAAAAGTCGTTGTGATTTATTTTTATTTCTCTACTTTTTAAAATATTTACTGTTTACATGATATTTGTGTTTCTATATGACAAATGTATTTAGATATGAAGAAAGTTGTGGCTAAATGCATATCAGGATAGCAATAGATACAATAGAAGTTACATAATTGCTACATAGTTTTCTTTTATTTTGTTTATGTTTATTTTACAACTACTTATTTAATAATACTTTTGTGGTTGTTAAAAATATCTTATGGGCTATGATTAGTAAAATGCTGTTCCTATTATTATGTTTTTTCTTACATAAGAGTATACATATTTTTAATTTCATATACAATATTGAATCACAAAACTTTAGATTTACATAATATGTAAATGCATAATTATCTACATTTTTTCTAGACAAACATTATAATCTTAACTTGTGGGCGCAGTCGCCTAGTGGTTGTGCATTTGACTACTAATTGAAAGGGCCCCGGCGCGGCGGTTCAAAACAAGCCGGGGACACTAAGCATCTAGAGCTTTTTCACTGCCACACCTCTTGCGATCGTCTGACAAACATCCAGAGTATCGATTGTCATGAGACGCTTCTCAAAATGGCCGTCGGATTCGGCTTAAATTTGTCGGTCCCTTCCATTTCGTATATATATACAGTACATATGGTTGGAGTAGAAGCTAGGTCTTAAGCCCTGTATGGCCCGTTAATGCCTTATTTTTATTCATTTTAACAATCTTAAATCTAGCAAATATGCTGGGACCTACACTGCAGGAAATATTTCCTTTCAAATAATTTATTATGTTTTATTTTGAGGGATGAAGAATACGTTTAGGGGTTAGCAGCACTATTTCTGTTCGGCAAACAACAAGAAAGTAAGAATATTTACCAAAATCGTTTGGATCTGTAAACCCTATCTTGACGCCTTCTAAGTTGATGGCAAATGGCAAAGAAGTTAAATAACTTTACGTCATGTTTGACTATAAATGCAATTTATTTTTGCATTATGATTATACTACCGATAAACCTAACTCTTTGTTGGACTTTTTTAAATGCAATATTAAAGACTTTTGAGATGTATATAGAGCCCCAAAATAATCGACTGCGCCTTAGTCAGACCGTATTTTCAATATAAAGGGTGCCCACTGGGAGATTTTCAAGTTTAAAATATTGTTTCTCGTAAGCTTACAGGTTGAGGTACAGGAAGAGGGATATCATGTCGCGCATGATTCACGGATTCGCCAACTGCAAAGAGTCACTGTTTGGGAGCGCACCGCGCGTTCGCAGTTGAGCAATATTTAAAGTGTGGTAATTGGATATCCTTGGTTTGTGTGCGGAGCGCATTTTGTGCTCACTTCAATATTCGACGAGCATATATGATGGGCTGAGCACGCAACTATCTGGTCATGGGCTTAAAAGTTAAGACACGAAGGGACAACGGTTAATCGAAATCCTCCGGGAACATCAACGTCAGCAGTTGATGGCACAGCGTGTGGCTTAAGTTCGACGCGAAATTATGCGCAATCTGCGTTAATCGATTAAGAATGCGGCCTATACTGTAATAATGACATACACAGTAAACGTCAAAATGAAAAAGAAACTAAAGTCTAACCGACATAAAATGCAAAACATGTACCTACAGCCGAAATAATAAAAATTACTTAATTTGCCTCTAATTAACAGATTAACTGCAATATGGATTATTATTACGGATTATATTCACGGCTCATTAATTAAAAATCATGTCCATGCATTAGCATTAGTCGTTAAGTAGTAAATGGTATGGAAATTGGGAATCGTTAAGTTATAAATTGTATAGCGACACCACATCCAACATCTCATTTGGTTGTCAGATGTTAAAATTGCTGTAAGTTATAGTTTAACTTAATAACTCGTTAATTCACCTACTTCGGTGAATTAGTTGATTGCATGTTTATCAACGTAAATTAACTTCAAAAAAAGTTTGTTATTAATATCTTCTCTCATTTAATTTATTCATTAACCCTAGAAAGATAATCTACGTCTGCGAGACGTATGACGCGCGGAAAAAATGTTATATCCTTTTAACTATAAACCATATTGAATTGGTTGCTTAAACTAACTCAGTCGGTTGTCGGAGCTTGCCCGCAACGGTCGTGGCGCGACGGTAAGTACCTGCGGTAACAAGTTATACCTATGCCGTACTTCTGGGGGCGTGTGTCACGTGTGCCGTTCTTACATTTAATTTAATCGTATATAATTTAAAATTACTAAGACTTATTAGTAGACTTATTTTAAATCGAAAAATGAAAATTTGGCAACTATTATGACTTAATTTCAATTTTAAGGTTCCTTTAAAATATAAGTTGTTTTTTGTTGATTTGTAATGGGTTTTAGGTTTTTTGTTTTTGTTGTTCAAATTAATATTTATTTATACTAAATCATTGATTTATTTCTTTTAATATAAACTACATAAATAAATAAAGCGTTAATATTTTTTAAAAAATTCATGGGTTTCATTAAATACACTACTACCATACGTCTCTGAGACGTATGATTATCTTTTACGTCAAAAGAAATATGATTATCTTTCTAGGGTTAAAGATAATTCACCTTTAATTTGGGTTTATTAATTCGGCGGGTAGTTTTCAACGAAATAGACTATTCTTTTAGAGAAACCTTATCGAGAACGATGCTGGAACGTTTTTGAATAGTATAAACGCTTGCAAAAATATTGTTTACTGACGAAGCACATTGTCATATTGAAGGCTGTATTAATAAACAGATCATGAGATACTGGTTCCCCAACATGGCCACCAAAAACGTTTGCAGTGTCGAAAAACCAGCGAGAGGCCACTACTGGCGTGTGTTTCTGAATGATCGACGAGTTGTTCAGAGTTCAACAACAGATCACAACTTCAGTTGGACAACACACGCAGCTGAGGGTAATTTTTCCCACTAAGTTAATCACCAAGTACATTCGGAAACATACCCTCGACACCTCATACATCGGTCGTTACACCATGCAACTTTTTTATGGGGATACCTGAAGTCAAAATTTACAACAACAATTACCGAACAAATCAGGCCCTACTAAAAAATATCCGACTTGAAGTTGCTGCCATTGAACCAACGCTTTGCCCTGCATATTCACAAATCTAAGAGTCTGATTGCAAGAGTTTGCACAGATGAACTCAGAGGAATGGATGGTATTTCAGACGATTTCGTTTTTAAAACGTAAAATCCACATTGTCAAACTCCATTTTGTGTAAATAAAATATGAGAATAAAGCTGAATTTTTTTCTTCTGACACATTATACTTAACGAAATTCAGCTGGACAAAAAATCGTTTGTCAGTTCATTGACAGTGTAATTTTGACAAATGCCTTTATTAGTTCACTAAAAGCTATTTCACTTGCGCTCCGATTTGGAACCGCCATCTCATTATCAACGAACGTCGCTCACTGTCTGACGATATGCGAGTTTAATATTTGTAGCTTTGTGTTTACGGAGTGGAAATGTAAGTATTTTCAGTCTTATTCATAAGGATTCGTTAATACACCCCTGAACAGTTGCATAGTTACGCAGTATTTAAGTATGTATTTATTTTAGTTGCATAAATCCTTTGGTTAGGTTAGGTTAGGTTTATGTGGCTGTCGGCAGAAGCCGACACACTTAGACCAATTTAGGTCCATTGTGATACCACGTATGTATTATCTACCTCAACTCTGTAGATTGGACTGGCCAACGACATGCGGCTGTTCTCGAACGGTCCCCCATCTACGTACTAACCGCGCCCAACGTCGTTTAATTACGGTGATCTGACGAGAACCGATTAACTCGACGTGGTATGGTCGTTGGCATAAATCCTTACTAATAAACCATTTCCCAACATATATTAGTTATACAGGGTTTGTGTCTGATGAAGGACCAAAAAGACGAAATCTATTATATTTATCTGACCAAACTGATAAATACAATTCAGCTTGTTGTGAAAAAGTCAAAAGAAAAAATTCTGCTGATGTAATTTGGAGATTCAATTGTGTAACATATGCAAGTTCTATAATGAACTAATCAATAAAAAAAAGTTCAATTGTTCACCAATACCCTATCTCTATTAGTACCGCCAACTTAAAAAGTACGTGCATTTGACCGAGAATGTTGGTAGGTGCAGACGTTAGTGTGTTGGACTACTAATCTATAAGCCTCAGGTTAGAATACCAACGGTGCAAAAAAAAATATTAGGCATAAACGGCCAATACAGTATCTACCTAAAACCTAGTTTCTTCAACCATTTTCCTGGACGAAGTGGAAGGGACCTACAGTTTTAAGCCAAATCCGAACTGCAAATTCTAGAAGCTTCTCATGGCAATTGATACTCTTGGATGTTTGTCAGACGTTCACAAGAGATCCGGGGCTAAGTAACACCTAAAAAGTTGTCCACTGCCCCGCCTCTTGCGATCGTCTGACAAACATCCAAGAGTATCGATAGTCATGAGAAACTTCTCAAATTTGCCGTTCGGATTCGGCTTAATATTATAGGTCCCTTCCACTTCGCACAAGCAAATAGTTGGAGAAGTTAGGTTTTAGGCCTTGTATGGGCTATTATAATTAATCTGAGATCTCCCTTTTTTGCTTCACCTAGAGACGGATTGCATCGGCTCCCGTCCAAATATAGTAGATGCCATTGTGACGCTTCTGTTGTCCTTCAATTAAACTACTAAAATCCTTCCAGCAGCTCGAATTCTTGCGGAATTTTAAATTATTTTAATCTCTGTCATATTATGTTGTATTTGAAAATATGGCCTTATTTCGCTTTACAAGTTTTAACGGTTGGCCTTCTTTCACTTTCTGAAAGTGAGATACCAAAAAATTCAACTACAAAAAGTGCAATAAGTCGAAATACTAAAATAAAACCTGGCACCTACTCCAAATCAAATACTGACACAAAGCAGGGGGGCCTTTGATACCTCTTGGATATTTATCAAACTTTCGACACAGGTGGTGCAGTGGAAAACATTTTAGGTATTACTGGTTTCATTTTAGATCATTCTTCGATACGGATGATTATAATTATGACAGGCATTAAATAAAGAAAAAGTAAAATGTGCATATCAGTTTTGCTGCTTTAATCTAACTTAATAAATAAAATGCAACCGTTTTTGAACTAACTTAATCTAAATTTGGTATATGACAATTTTACCAATTTTTTTCTCATCTGCTGGTTTTGTCCTTCTAAATAAATTCGGTCATTGTAATAAATGAACTTCCACCATCAATACTGCCTACCTTGGCGTTTTTTTGCGTTATATTACGTTTACACCGACAAGAAATTCGTCGTTATAGCTAATTGAATTCATTTCCAGGAGCAATGTTCGGAAGTTTTACCAAAAGGTAAAAAGGACATGTCACGGAAATAAGACCCGAACAGAGACCTGTAGAGACGAAGAAGGAAATCTTGTATTAAATTATGCTGTCAGGCAGAACGAACCATTCAGCCTGGACGGTGAAAACCAAGACTTCCGTCCACCTGACCAAAACGAAGTGAGGATAGCGATATCCAAACTTAAGTCCAACAAAGCTGCTGGACCAGACGGCTTAAATGCCGAGCTTTTTAAGGTAGCGGGATCTGGCGGAGAGCATACACGAACTCATTTCCAAGATTTGGTCAGAACAAAGTATGCCTGATGAATGGAACCTCAGCATCGTTTGCCCTATCCACAAGAAAGGAGACACTCTAAACTGCGCCAACTATAGAGGCATGAGACTCCTGAATACTGTCTATAAGATCATGTCTCCTGTACTGTGTGAACGCCTGAAACCATTCGTCAACGATCTGATTGGTCCCTACCAGTGCGGTTTTAGGCCCGGTAAATCCACCGCCGATCAGATATTCACACTACGGCATCTTTTTATCGATTTTAAGGCCGCATATGATAGAGACCAGCTATACAGAGCCATGTCTAGTTTCGGCATCACTGCCAAACTTGTCAGATTGTGCAGAATGCCGATGGGGAACGCCCGCTGCTCCATAAAGTTCGGAAACAATCTCACCGAGACCTTTGATGTCAAAAAAGGATTTAGAAAAGATGAAGCGCTGTCATGTGACTTCTTCAACATCATACTTGAGAAAATTGTGCGCAAGCCAACACTAGGCACAATTTTTTAAAAGTCTGTGCAACTACTTGCATATGCTGTCACTGGTGCGTTTGCAAGTATTATCACAGAAGCGGTAAAAATGGGTTTAGTGGTGAATGAGGGCAAAACAAAATATATGCTGTCAACAAGAAGGGACACACACCATCGATGAATCGGACAGAACGTCACGATAGACAGCTATAATTTTGAGGTAGTTAGAGACTTTGTCTACCTCGGCTCCTCTATTAATTCTGATAATGACACCACAGCGGAAATCAAACAAAGAATTACACTTGCCAACCGCTATTTCTTTGGCCTAAGACGGCAATTGATTAGTAAGGCCTTGTCAAGAAAAACTAAGGAGACTGTATATAAGACTGCAAGGCCATACGGCCACAGCAGCATTCTAGACTCGCTACCAGAAGGCATGGTGTGGGGGCCGGTGTCTACTCGGAATCACTAAAAATATCAATATCCTACCGCCTGCCGGATTTTGCCAGCGTTTTCCAGGCGGAACTACTGGCTATCCGAGAGGCCTGCACGCAACTAGGGCGTGACACAGCGTACAAACAAAACATTGCTATCCTCGTGGCCAAGCCGCAATTAAAGCTATTGACTCGGCTACCATATCCTCCAAACTAGTGCAGGAGTGCCGCAACGAGCTTGCGCGACTGGGCGAACGTTTCAGTGTTACACTACTCTGGGTTCCAGGGCATAGTAATATAACAGGAAACGAGCGTGCAGATGAGCTGGCCAGGCAGGGCTCAGCTCTGGATGGCTCACTCGCTGCAAGGGTTCACATTCCGCTAGGTGCGGTCAAGACACAAATACACTCATACTTCCTGCAGAAAGCCAATCTTCAATGGAGAAGGTTAACTAACTGCATCATATCGAGGAAGATATGGCCTACTTATGACAAAAGAAGAACAGAGGATCTTCTAAGCAGAACCCGCCCCGAAGTCTCCAGAATTACGGCCATAATCACCGGGCACTGGCCAATTGGGGACCATGTGGCCAAACTAGGTATCCCATTTAACACCCACTGCCGAAGCTTCGGGAATGTAAATAAAAGAGAAACTCTCTTCCATTTCCTCTGCGAATATCCGGCACTAGCAAGAGCCAGACTGCGGGCAATGAATCAACCATTCTTCGACGACCTTAGCGCTATATCGGGCAAAGGGATACAAGATCTTATCTGTTTTCTCAATTTCACAGGTTGGATATAGCCACACATCAAATGCTCTAAAATGACTACAACATAGGTCACACGAGTCGTGGTAACAAAAAGGCACAACAAGTGCTAATTCGGTTCAAGCCGAACCGCCACCTCTACCTACCTACCTACCTATATAAGACCCTCATCATCCCAGTCCTGCTCTAGGGCGCAGAAGCGTGGACATTAGCAAAAACGGATGGAGATTTAACAGCAAACTCTATGAGCTGTACAGCGACATCGAAGTATTCAAAAAAGTACGAATCAGTCGACTAAGATGGCTAGGACATATAGAGCGAATGGACACCAACGCTCCGGCCTAAGGAATCTTCGATTCCAACCCGGAGGGACAACGCAGTAGAAGAAGACCTCGCCTTTGGTGGCGGGCGCAAGTGGAATGGGATCTCAACCAACTTGGAGTGCGCAACTGGAGGTGGAGGCAGTTAGCCAAAGATCGTGCTAAATGGGGAGGAGTATTGGTTGAGGCCCAGGTCCACCCCGGACTGTAGCGCCACCTAAGTAAGTAAGTAAGTAAGCTAATTCATCATTTCAACCGAAATGCTCATTATTTCCCCGTAAATTTTGCTGCATTTCGAAATACATATTGAATTATGTCTTTGCATTTGGATGTTTGTTAAATCGAACACACCAAAATATTTATTAAAATAAAGACAATGACGAGCCGAAAAAAATATATATAAAAAAAACGGAGGACAAAGTAGGCAGGCACGGACTCAAATTCATCTCAATTCATGTTTAAGTTAATTTTATTGCAGAATAAAACATTTTTGTGCCACCATTTCAGATATCAAAAGAAACACGCACAACCAAGTTTTGGCCGTAGCTGTCATGCGAAAGTTTTCCCGTTCAATTAGAACGTAGAAATGAAATCTAGACGCAAAATTTTGAAATTTCGAGCGGTGTAAATGCACTTCGGGAAGATAGCTAGATAATTTTAGGCTCAGCTTTAACTACGTTAAACGACTGCGCGAGAATTGGAGCATCAACTACGATTAATTTTTTACTACTCCACCTGTCTGTAAAACATCCACGAGTATAATTTGTCATGAAAAACTACTTCAATGTGCCATTCCGAATCAGCGTAAGTCTGTAGTTCCCTTTCATTGGCGCTAAAAAATAAATTTGCCACATGAATGTCTGGAGAAGCTGGTAGAGCCTAGCAAAAAATTAATAGAAATAGAAGCAAATGCACGTTGGTCTGAAAAAAAATGTGCCTAGTATGTAAAAACCTTTTAGATCCTTTCTACTAAGGAGACTCAGGAGCTCGCCAATTAATTCCAAAATCTTAGGGTAATTTTTAATCGCAAGTTCTCTTGTTATAACCACATTAAAGCTGTTGGAAAGGTTTGTGGGGCATCGTATATATTATCTGATTTATTGGTAAAAATGCCCTACACACCAATCAAGACGCGCTTGATGGAAGTGAATTTAGATTTCTTTGCGAAAAAATGGCTTGATACATGTATGAGTTTGAAGCCTTTTGCAGAAGTCAGTGCAAGAAATTAAAATGTCGCTTAATCAGCAACGGCAACGTACCTTCACAGGTTATATGATAAATGAAGTAGTTTTTCGTATCTCATTGTTAAGATACCTTCGGGTGGTCTAGTCACAGATCAACCTTATACAAGGAGTCTCTTCGCACAAGTCACCCACTTCTTACTAGTTACTTCTTCCTTACATCAGCGAGTCAATGATTTTGTCATTAGATTTACGAGTACTTTGTTGGAAACAAAAACAAAATTGCTTCAGGGACTTCAAATGTCGTCCAGCCACGGGATTCATTAATATCTTTAATGGATTTGAAGCAATAACAAAGATTGCATTCCTTTTACTTCTTCATTTTGCTTGCTGAAATCAATTGATCCAATGATGTCTTCGAGGTGAATAGAGATATTTTTTTCAATCAGAAGTAACAATTTAAGTCATTCTATTGAGATATTTTTCAAAGCATTCAAAACACCTATTTCTAAAAACGATTGCCTTCTCTAATTATTGATATAAGAGTCCTTCTAAATTGTAAGATCTTTTGAACTCATATAGAGTCGGTTTATTTTCATTAATGGCAGTGCAATATTGTTTTTGTGCAAAAGAGGTTTCTCAGTAAAAAATATTCGTATGTGTTACGTTATGTGGGATCATACAACAAGGAGCAGCATCACATAGCTATAACACAATCTACAAAAACCTCCTTCATATTTCACCTAAACTCACAATATTAAAAAAATATTGCCCGTCAATATCCAAACCGAACTTGCAAACTTCCCATTCCATTGGCTTACCCACTCTTTCATCTTAATTTTAAAAATGTAGATCTTTGCCATGGATTTACAGTAAATACGTCTATTATTAGGTTTAATGCTAAAAATACAAAATCAAAAAATATTTACACAACTTTAGTACAGTACGAATCCTTTGAAGGAGCACAGACAAGGCGACAATAAGCTTTAACACTAGATATTCCTAGGCTCGTAAAATTTGTCATTCTAAAACCTTTGGTACCCACTTGCGTTGGTTTTTTTAAAAGTTCAACTATCCCGCAACGATCTCGTCGATGGGAGTCCTTTTAGACCCTTTTCAAGATTATCAGCATCGCCCGCTGAGAATCGATAGTTAGCTGGAGGGCGTGCCACATTCAAGCTGTTTCTCTTATTGTTACCCATGTCTGAGGAGTTCGATCGGGAAGTCTTCTTTTTCGTCAGTTTTTCATCGCTACCGTAAATATCGCAGCCGTCCTCGTTCAAACGTTCGTAGTCTTTTTTACTACCTTTCCAAGAGGGTCTCCGTATTGGACCGTTCTGATCAATCGTTGCGACCATTAAAGCAGGTATTGACGATGCCGATGACAGCGATTTGTTACTGCTGCTACTTCCGGAGTTTCGTCGCGAAAGCTTTGATTTACTTTCCTTGAGAATGGATACGGATACGGGTTCCACTTCTTGGCTGATTGTCGATATATCCTCTCGCGAAGGATTCACTTCCAGTAATGCTTCCGTTGAGCGGCAGTTCTCTACATCGCGATAATTGTCGGAGTTACTGAGACCCCAAATGTGGATTACCTCTTCGGCTGTTTCTTCGAGAAAATAGTCTGAGCCTCCACCAGCTTCAGGCGAGTTGACCTCTTCGATGGTTTTCAGAGGAGACACCTGAAGAATCTGCTGCTGTTGGATCATTTCAATTTCAGTCTTTATTGTCGCCTCATACCCCAGCAGGCCTAGCACGAGGCGCGGATTGGCGATGACAAACCTCTCAAAAGTCTGAAAATCGATCTTAACCAGATCGGTTTGTGTTGCGCGCGTTATTTTGGGCAGGGTCTCACTCAATGGCTGGGTGTCCACCATTTCAGCATGCCACATCTCGGCTGGATGTGAAGAGCTGCGCACTAACATAGCTTCGCTGCCAACCTGAGGGATCATGATGTTATTCGAAATATTTGGAATGGATCGGGCAGGGGGGAAATTACCCACCGCTAGGTCAGCTCGTGAAGCCATCCTTGAATAGTTCATCTCTTGCAGCGCGTGGATCGCGTTTCGGACTTCCAAGCTCAGTTGAGCGACGTCGTTATGCAGAGTGCTAACCTGGCAGTCGAGTCTGTCCATGGAATGTTTATTGGTGGGCATATCTGTGTCACTGTGGCATGACTCCGAATGGAGCTCATCTAGAGAGCCAGAGTCTATGCCGGGTGAATTGACAGTCACAGACCTCTGACGCTCAACACGTTCCCGTAAGCCGGCCAACGAGCGACCGCGTTGGAGAAATTTTATATTACGCGGGCTTCCCGGGGCACCCACAAGGAGAGGTGACCTCGTCGGAAGGGGCGACGGACTGGACGCACTACCGTGCTGAGGTGATGCGACGATAACAGCGTCACTGTCCGGTTGATTCTCATCGTCCTCACTTATGGATGGAAGTGGAAAAGAGGGTCCAATATCCGAATCTTGACACTCGTATCCTTCCCGTAGATTAAAGGTGAGATCGTGTTGAATGTCATTTGCAAATTGTTGTTGATATTCAGGGTACAAGCGAAGTACCTCGACAAGACCACCCATATGTACACACTTCAAGTCACAGTAGGTAAGTGCCTGCGAAAGAGAAAACAAAAACAACGATTAAGCTTCAATGGTTGTGAGGGACACATTATTCATGTATATAATATATTTTTATATCTATATCTCAAATATTCGTCACACTAGCACTAGACGCCTCCGACAGAGACCAGTGTTCGTGCCTTATCACTTACAGGATAATTATTAATCCTGTCATTGGCACAATTACACAGAATTAGAGAGAGGAGGAGCGCTTTTTTTCTTGATCTAAAAAGCTCGTTGGAAAGTAGGTCAACTCTTTATGGATTTCACGCCAATACAATCGAGATTTGTGAATGGCTCTCAGTTGATCCTTACACTGTATAGAGCACCCTGCTGTGTCTGCAGTCAGCAAGTATGTACTTAATTAATTAACAATGTATGTAGGTTGCTGTGATAAGATTAATGATACTTCAGCAGTTTGCATTTTGAAATGTTCGCTATGATTGTGGTTCCGGTGAGCGGCTTAAGTTCATCCGGGGTGTGTTTGCAGTCAATCATCTTTTATTTGGTATATCTTGTGAACGAAATGGTATTTGCTGCTTTGAATTGTAATTTATTTTCAGTTGAAAAGAGCATAGAGATAAAGCTGTTGAAGTTGAATAGAGTGATGATTTTATGTTTTAACAAGGACTTTTTTTTATATCGATTGGATCGGAATATTTACTCAAGCAGATACCCACTGGAGGGTATATGTCGCATGTTCGCATTTTCATAGAAGAAATTAAAATTACCTAGTTTGCACCGGGTGAAAATAAAACCATTCATCACGTCAATGAGAATAATTTTATTGACCAACTGAAGTTACTCAACATGGAAGGTTCCATCATATCTATATTATTTGCAAAGTGCTCCTCCAATCAATTGTTGAGAATTGGATGTATGTGGATAATAATTAATAATATTCCTGCATTCGTTTCCACCATTCATATTGCATATTCCATAATTGCTGCACCTCAATCTTTTTCCACGTACCATATCACAATTTTCGTAATAATCATAGGTACCTCATACTCAGTTTGAGTTCGAAATTTCAGCACGATTGCAATATTTTTATCTAAAGTAACGAAAGTTGCGAACGCGGTGATATCAATAGAATGCCAATTTGAAAGCGAATCAAATTACTGCTCGTGATACTCAACTCAACGACACTGATCTGATAGTGTTTATAACTTGTCGAATTTCGGGTAGTGGGAAAAATGCTTTTAAATTTTAAAGAAATATTGATTTCGATAATCAGCAAGCTCTCTTACTAAGTCAAACCAAGTCTTCGAAGGACTTCTGGAGAATAGCAAGGGAGATTAATGGTACAGTTTATCAAATAGGTTCAGGAGTATCTGCTGATGATCTATCCATATATTTTAAACATCTTCTAATGGATAACTCAAACCTTTTTTTCTCGTATGCGGACCCCCTCATTTTCGACGAATCCCTAGATGGTGAGGTAACAACTGACGAAATTAATGCTGTTATCATGAAATCCAAAAATGGAAAGGCGCCAGGCGAAGATGGGATTGCGTACGAATTCTACAAAAATGCTAGTCCAACCTTAACCAACAATATTCCCCATCCACAAAAAGGGTTCACTGGAAAACGTAGAAAACTACAGGGGAATCTCATTCATGAATGTGTCAGCCAAGATATTTTGTGGCATACTTGTAGGACGATTAGAAAAATGGGTAGATGAAAAAAATATTCTGACAGAGCGGCAAGCTGGATTCAGAAAAAACTCTTCAACCGTTGACCAAATATTTACATTATCTTCGATTATAAGAGACTTTCAAGATAAAAATAAGAAAATGTATAGCTTTTTTGTAGATTTCAAGGCAGCTTTTGATCTTGTTAGCCGAAGCGCACTCTTTTATAAACTGTCTCAGTTGGGTATCTCTACAAAGATTCTTAAGACCATTAAAAAAATGTATGCCGAAACAAATGCAGCAGTCTGGGATGGAAAGGATTTCTCAGAATGGTTTGAAAAACAGACTGGTGTAAAGCAAGGATGTCCTCTTAGTGCCTTATTGGTTTCTCTATTTATAAACGACATAGAAAAAGATTTGCCTGGTGGAGTACGAATTGCTAATACCGTGGTCAATGTCTTGTTATATGCCGATGATCTTGTTCTACTCTCTGAATCTCATGAAAATCTCCAATTGATGATAAATTGTCTAGCCAGGTACTGCAAAAAATGGGGACTAACCATTAACACCGAAAAATCTAAAATTATGGTTTTTTCCCGTTTACCACGAGTGCAAAGTGGAAATAGACGGTTTTACAATGGAAATCGATTAGAGATTGTGAATGAACTCAAATATTTAGGAGTGAAACTGAACCCAACCTTAGAATTTGGTAAACATCTAACGGATAAAGCCAAGTCTTCCCAAAGCTTAGTGAATCTATCATGGAAAAATGTTTTTTCAAACAAACGGATTCTCCTTTCAACGAAATACAGAATATTTGATTCAGCTGTTACATCAACTCTTTGTTACGCCTATCAAGTTTGGGGATCTGACGAGTACGAAGTAATCGAGAAATTCCAAAGGAACTTCTTGAAAAAATTATTCAACTTACCAATGAAATCCCCGAACTACACAATCTATTTGGAAACGGGTCTTCCAATGCTTTTTACAAGCACCCTCAAATCGCAAGCGGATTACATTATTAAAATAGGTTCGTATCCAGACTCCCGAAAACCCAAAAAAATGCTATCTTATGAATTAAGAAACAAGGACTGGTGGGCGACAAGATGGTTAAGAATTGGAAACGCGTATGGAGAAACTATTTCATTCGATCTAAACAACCTGGACAACTTAAGGAACCAACTTTATCTTACTTACTTAATTACTTAGGTGGCGCTACAGTCCGGGGTGGACCTGGGCCTCAACCAATACGCCTCTCCAATTAGCACGATCTTTGGCTAACTGCCTCCAGTTGCGCACTCCAAGTTGGTTGAGATCCCCTTCCACTTGCGCGCGCCACCTAGGGCGAGGTCTTCCTCTACTGCGTTGTCCCTCCCAGTTGGAATCGAAGACTCTTCGGGCCGGAGCGTTGGTGTCAATTCGCTCTACATGTCCTAGCCATCTTAGCCGACTTATTCGCACTTTTTTGACCAGGTTGATGTCGCTGCACAGCTCGTAGAGTTCGGTGTTAAATCTCCTCCTCCAAAACCCGTCAACGCAAACGGGACCGAAAATCACTCGAAGAATTTTGCGTTCGAAACGACCAAGGAGATCTTCATCCGCTTTTGCTAATGTCCACGCTCCTGCGCCGTAGAGCAGGACTGGGATGATGAGGGTCTCACACAAAGTCTCCTTAGTGTTTCTTGACAAGGCCTTACTAGTCAATTGCCTTCTTAGGCCAAAGAAACAGCGGTTGGCAAGTGTAATTCTTCGTTTGATTTCTGATGTGATGTTGTTTTCAGAATTTATGGCGGAGCCAAGGTAGACGAAGTCCCTAACTACCTCAAAGTTATAGCTGTCTATCCTGACGTTCTGTCCGATTCGTCGATGTTGTGTGTCCCTTCTTGTTGGCAGCATATAACTGATTTTGCCCTCATTCACCACTAAACCCATTTTTGCCGCTTCTGTGCTAATACTTGCAAACGCACCAGTGACAGCTCGCTGTGTTCTGCCAATTATGTCAATGTCGTCAGCATATGCAAGTAGTTGCACAGACTTTTGAAAAATTGTGCCTTTAGTGTTGGCTTGCGAGTTTCGCACAACATTATCGAATAATAAAAAAAAAATGAAGATGCTATTCGTGTGCAATTTATAGAGAAAGCTCGTGATTCAAATAGCAGAGTATTGTATTCTCATTTGAACTTCAATCTAAAGGATAAGAACTATTTCAATGACTCACTCAACTATAGTGAAATATCTCTTATTTTCAAAGCAAGGTGTGAGTTGATTGGTTTAAATGGCAGCCCATATAATGGAAGCTTCAACCAGTTTTGTAATATTTGCAACTTAAAAGCGAAAGAAGACTGCTTTCACATTATTAGTGTTTGTCCAATCTACAAACCACAAAGACTAGCTTACTTCGGAAAAAAATTCCTTACCATGCAGGAGGCAATACAAATTCTGAACGAGTGTGATTGGAAAAAGTTATTTTATTATATTAAATCCATCTACAAATACAGGTCGCTATTAATAACAGAGTATTATGATTGATTAAGTTTATTTAAAAAAAAATAATAAAAATAACTATTGAGCTGACGGCTAAGCCGTAGCTTTAAAATTCATTCTTATTTGTAACTAATGTAATAAGAAAATGTTAAATAAATTAATTTCTTACTTACTTACTTACTAATGGGCGCTTTTAATTTGCTATGCAACGACGAGTAGGGGAAGGACTCGTAGTAGCATTTCAAACTAAACAAGTTAACCCTCTGTAATCAGACGAATAGCTGACCAGTATATCACCTGTTCACTGAACATTTCCAATAAGAACAAGTCAAAAATATCACCAATTCCTCATTGAAGTACAGATGTCAAAAATATCTAATAGACGACAGCAAACTACAGAACATGTTCGAGAGTGAATAGACGCATTTTTTTTCTCTGCTCCGGTAAAACAATTAAAACTCGTGTGTTATAAGTTATTTCTAATTATATTGTGAGGAAATAATTCATTCTGCATATTACACATTTATTCGAATCATTGAAAATTCTCATAACTATCCAAAATCCTCATAAAAAACTTAATTTAAATACAAAAAAAAAAAAAAATTGTTTTTGTGTTCTCGTACTCAAATACATATATATTATATATCAAACACCACACGATGTCGTCCGCAGCTAACACCCGCGGAAACCTAGCTCGAACGCAACAGCAACACGCAACTGTTTCGAAACAGAATTCGCCGTACACCAAACCTAACAAGTCCATGGGTGGTAAAGCGGGAGTTTCCGACAAAAACCCCACCAAGCAAACTGCACAAATACTGGCGTCAGAATACCCTTCTACCCCGACCGCGCAATCACTTACCTCATGCACAACGTCAGCATCAACACACACATGTCTTTCCCTTGAGGTTCTCCATGAAGAGTTTAAACGGCACACTGACTCTATTATTGCCACCTTCAAAGGAGAGTTGGATAAAATTCGCAACGAATTATTACTCAAGGTACATGACATCGAAACACAAGTGACCGAAAACATAAACTACACTAAATCCGCAATCAATAATTTGACCCAACGCACTACCGCAATGGAACTCAATGTAAACAAAGTTCTCACCGGCGAGATTTCTGAACTGCGTCATCATTGTGACATGCTTGAAAAAAAAGAATTCTTAACCGATGCTGTTGTTTTCGGTATCCCAAAACTTGTTGATGAAAACTTGCACATTATTTACCATAAACTTTGCAATAAAATCGATATATCACCACCAGCACTGAAGAATATTTTTCGAACCAAACACCGCAATAATAATGACGAACCGCCTGTCATTTTCCAGTTCAACAGCGTGGGAGAAAGGAATAAAATGCTGAAAGCACTTGCTTGCTACCGAAAAAAGACTAAGTGACCGATCTCTTTACGCGATATTGGACTTGATTCAGACAATCATGTGTTTGTCAACGAAAGCCTGACTCCACGAAATCGGACTCTTCTCCAACATGCAGTACGTATGAAGAAAAAAGGCCAGCTGTTTTCTGTGCAAACGTACCTTGGGTCCGTGTTGGTGAAATCTGCTGTAGATGGAAAGAGTGTAACTGTTGCGGACTTTGATTGTTTAAACGCCGTTGCCGAGAGATGACAGATGAGCAATGATGATCAACAAAGCATTGCAGTTAATCGTAAACAACACTGATATGTATTTACTTTTCAACAATTACAGTAATTATTTTTCTCTTTGTTTTTTTAAATATTCTCTCTTTAACATTTGTACATCAATGGCCAAGCTTTATTTATTTTCCTTTTTAAATTCAACAGTTTACTTTGTTTTTCTCTGTTTTGTCTGTGTTTTTGCTTCTCCTCTGTTTAGTGGTTGTTTCGTTTTCCTCGCATATGGAATTGAATACCCTTAACAGTGGCTTCAGTTCTAGCGAGAGTGATATGGATGTTAGTTTATATCGAATGATTCGTGTGTTGCGCTCACAGATAAAAGGCATTCACGTTTGCCATATTAATGCTCAGAGTTTGAAACCAAAACTGGATGAATTTCGTCTGCTGTTCATTAACTCTACTGTTGACTTAATTTGCGTTTCCGAAACTTGGTTTTTGCCTGATGTTCCGAATACAGTCTATAATATGGATGGTTATGAGCTTTTCAGAGGTGATCGAGTTGGTCGATTGGGTGGGGGTGTGGCTATTTATGTGCGCAATGGGCTACGAGCTAATGTTGTCTGCAAATCTACCGCTAATTGTACATCCGAATACTTATTTGTTAATGTTGTATGTGGTGTTGAGTGTTTGCTAGTTGGAGTGATCTACAGACCAAACAAAAATATTGATATCTCGTCTATTTTTTGTGCATTGGAAGGTATTTCTTGTTCTTTTCCTAATATTATTGTTACCGGTGATCTAAATTGTAATTTACTAAATGTTCGTTCTTCCGCTCAGTTGATTGAAAGAGTTAAAACTATTGACTTGACACCTGTTAATATATCGACTGCTACGCACTTTGCATACCACTCTGCTACCCTTCTTGATGTGTTTTTTGTTAATGATTGCAGGAAAGCCCTGCTCTGTAGTCAACTCGCAGCGCCAGGCTTCTCTAAACATGATCTGATATTTTTAACTTTTGATATCCAATCAGACGAAACTAATCATGTTATTGCATATAGAGATTTTAAAAATATTAATTACCAAAGTTTACGGTCTGACGTTATTCAAATTCGGTGGGATGATATTTATTTAATGGCATCAGTAAATCAACAAATATCATTTCTCGAACAAAATATCAAAACACTCTTTGATCGGCATGTTCCGTTACGACACAGGGCCCCTATTTCCGGATCCCCCCCTTGGTTTAGTAGGGATTTATTAGATTTGATCCATAATCGTGATTCCGCGTACGTTTGTTGGAAACGATACAAACTACCCGTTCTCTACGACACTTATCGGTCCCTTCGTAACATGGTTGTTCTCCGTGTAAGGGTTGCAAAGCGGCGTCACTACGAACATTTTCTTAACCCTGAAATTCAGCCTGGGAAAGCTCTGTGGCAAAAACTGCGTAAACTAGGCAATGGCAGACAGCGTTCAGTTGCAAATGATGATGTAGACTGTAATGTTCTCAATTCGCAGTTTGTATCGGTCTCTATGCCGTCATCTCAATATCAAGAGCCCAGTCAGCTTACAAATCAATTTAGCTACGAAGATAATACAGCAGATTTCAACTTTAATCGCTTATCGGATGAAAATGTAGTTGAAGCCGTGCTGTCGGTTAAATCTAATGCGATAGGCTTAGATGAAATAAATCATAAATTTTTAAAACTTCTGCTTCCATTTATCCTTAAATATATAACACATATATTTAATCACATATACACCACTTGTTAATACCCCCTTTCGTGGAAAAAAGCCAGGATATTACCGATACCTAAGTCCCAAAGCCGGACTAACATTGAGTATAGACCTATCGCAATATTACCATTTTTATCAAAAGTATTCGAGAAAACCACGCTAAAGCAGATGCAAGCACACCTAAGCTGCAACAACCTTTTGAGTTCTGCCCAATCCGGATTTCGTGCGAAAAGGAGTTGTAAAACTGCACTCTTACTTGTTGTCGACGACATCCGCAAAGGCTTAGATACTAACTGTCCTACTTTACTGACGTTGTTGGACTTCTCGAAAGCGTTCGACACGGTGGACCACTCTATCCTCTGTAAGAAGTTGCGTTATGAAATTGGATTTTCGTCACTGGCAGTAAAACTTTTGCACTCATACCTCACGGGCCGCCAGAAATGTGTGGCAGTGGGAAGCCAAATGTCATCGTTTCTTGATGTTCCTTCGGGAGTTCCGCAGGGTTCGATTCTAGGTCCAATATTATTTTCACTTTATGTGAACGAACTTCCACAACTTGCCAAACACTGTACTGTCCACATGTTTGCTGACGACGTGCAATTATATTTGTGCTGCCCGTTGGATATGATTAGCAATGCCATCGAAATGATGAACGAAGATCTTGATATCATACAACAGTGGGCCCTCAAACACAATCTATCACTAAACCCAGTGAAGTCTAAGACACTCTGTATTTACAAGCAGTCACTAGATACTATCACTTTTCCACCAATAAAATTAGGGCAGTCATCCATACAGTATGTCACAAAGTCTAGAAATCTGGGTATAGTTTTCAATGATACTCTTACCTGGACAGATCATGTTGTATCTACTATCGGTAAGGTATACAATGGTCTCCGATTGTTATGGGCTACGCAAAATTCTTTGCCGATAAAAACTAAGATGTTGCTTGTTAAGTCCCTTTTATTGCCTGTATTGCTGTATAGTTGCGAAGTTTTCTGCTATGTTGACTATAACACTAGGCATAAATTAAATGTCATCTACAACAATTTAGCAAGATTTGTTTTTAGTAAACGATATTTCGACCACATATCAAGGTACTCTCTGCAAATAATGGGCCTTAGCTTCGACAACCTCATTAAGTTCAGAACCCTTATCCTCTTGCATGGTATTATACAGACCCAACAGCCTGAGTATTTGTATAGCAGATTAAATTTTCCCAGTTCACAAAGAACAGCCGTCATGATTCGGCCCAGATTCGCTTGCCTGCAATCTGAGCGCTCATTCTTCGTCCATGCCACTCTCCTATGGAACTCTTTACCAATTACACTGAGGAGAACCACAAACACAACTACATTCAAAACTTATCTTTTCAAACACTTGGCCAGTGATACATAAATATAAATTTTAGAGTTTTTTTTTTTTTTTTTTAAATGTTTTATATTATTTGTTATTGTTTTTGTTATTGTCTCTCTTATGTAAGTTCTCAATTAAATTCCTTGTAATTTGCTCTCATCTATTTATAATGTTAAATTTGCTCTTGAACCTAAAATAATTGTAAAGCCTTCACTAATTATAAGATGTAATCTTACTGTGAACTATTCTTTGAATAATAATAATAATAACTCATTTCGCTTCGGTGTTTGCAGTTTTCTAAGGTCTCCTGCGCGCTAGCGTCTCGTCGTCACCCATTAGATAAAATAAACGGAAGGCATACGCTTGTGTGCTGCTCGGATTTGTTCCAATCAGCAGCTGCACACGAGGAGAGGGTTGCTGAGGTTGGTAGGTACTTCGTTAAAATGACAGATAAAAAGTTCGAATTTGTGCAATTGAAACTGCCGTTCATATAGAACAGATGTCTAATTGTACACTCCATCTCCCATGATTACGAAAATATAGTTCCTTGATTTAACTTTGAGACTTTTTGGAAAAACCAAATGCAATATGAAAGAAGGCTATCTTATGTTTATGTAATTGAGAAACAAAATTGGGATTAATTAGATTAATTAAATTTTTATGATGCTTTTTTAAATAAGGTCATGAAACTAGTCATTTTTTTCGTCTCACTTGATAATAAACAGTAACTGAATCTGCCGGTTATCATATTTTAAATCAAATATACAAGTAAAGGCATTTAGAGTAATAGCGACTTAGTTCAAAACTAAAACTCTAGTTTTGGCTTGATTTTACTAAGGGAAAGTCTCGGATTTGAAACAGCTCTCAGTACCGACCATCTGTAGAGAGAGGGGGCTATTGTAGAATATAAAAATAAATTAAACCTTTACGAATTTAGATATCAAAATAGTTCCAAGGCGTATACGTACTTTTGACGTTCGAAAAGGAAAAGTTAATCAAAGAGGAAATAAAATAAAAAGGTAGATGGGCGGATGCATGCGGGTAGCACGTCATGGAATCCAGCTGCTTCAGTATCAGGTATATAAAGATGTCTGGCCTAGAGTCTTGCATGCAAGAAAATATTTACGCTTAACAATATTTTTTTCTTTTTATCTTTTTATTTTCATTTACGTCCACAGTACAGATCCTGACTTGTTGTTCCTTTGCTTACACTTCCTTTTCAGTTTTTTTCCATAGTTCTCAGGGTCCTTAAAATAGCTCTTAACAACGGTTGGTCTTCTTTCAAATTTTACTGGTTATAAAACGGATAAATTTGCTTTATTGCCAGTACTCTCCAATCTGGCCTATTTCCTCCTCGGTTAATGAATTTCTTTTACCCAAAGTTGTGGTTTCTATGAAGTTATGTTTTAAACGTCGTTGCATAAATCCTTATTCATAAAACATTTTTAAACCCATATAAGTAATATATAGCTAGTGTCAAATAAAGTACTAACAAGGAGAAATCAATTAAGTACAGTTAGCTGTCGAAACTGATAAACACAACTCAGCTGGTTTTGTAAAGGCCTACTTCTTGAACGGATTGTCTACATCGAAACCCAGCATTTTACTTGAGTGGACGCATCAAGAAACATAACATGCACTACTGGGCTGACATAGAGTGGCGACTGTGTTGCGGTTAGTGTGTTGGCTTGTGACCCGTGAGGTGCAGGTTCAGTCACCATGGGAGCAACAACACACGCCACCCATTCTCATGCCTCTACACCAAAAGGAGGATTTCTGCCTGGTAGTACAATGGACCGTTGCCGAGTCTGAGTGCTCTGGGATTTGGATTTCATTTTTAACATAACACACAAAAAAAAAACTGGGCTGACACCGACGGTTGTAGAGGTTAGTGTGTTGGCTTGTGACCCTTGAGGTGCAGGTTTACTTCCCATGGCGAACAACAACATACGCCACCCATTTTCAAGCCTCTACACCAAAAGGAGGATTTCTGCCTGGTAGTTCAATGGACCGTTACCGAGTCTGAGTGCTTTGGGATTTGGATTTTTTAACATAACACAAAAAAACTGGGCTGACACCAATCCCCGAGATTTTCATCAAAGGCCTTTGCATTCACTAAAAGTCACAGTCTGATGTGCAAATTAATCAGCTGGGATTGTTGGTCCCAGGGTTTTTGAGGAAAATAAAAATGAAAATGAGGACAGTGAATTCAGACCGGTTGTGAACATGTTGGAGAACTTTTTTATAAATATCTTGATGGATTGGATTTAGGGGACATCTCGTTCCAATAGTACAAAGCACACACTTGCTCACACTTCCCGGAGCGTCTCGTCACAATAAGGGCCAATAGGGGCCAGCCCGCTCCCCGATTTGGCTACTCGCCTTTTTTGTTCCTTGTGTTTTTTGAAATCCCTCGTTTATGTCAACCGTCCTACAAGAACTGAATTCCAACATCCGGGCAGAAATTGCCAACAAACCCGCTGCTATGCTGGTTAGTGTCATGACAAACGCCATAAATTGGGTTTTTAGTGTATGTACAATAGGGGCGTCACCGACCTGATATGATTGTCAAATCCATTTAAAACAAAACTGTGCCTACATACATTATAAAAAAAGAAAAAAAAATCTGATTCCTAGAATGGGTTTAATTACGTTTTGAAAAAAGGAAGTTATATTTCGGCACCCTGTATACTAACAACAATTATAAATGAATGCCAATTTTCTTCAAATAACTTAACCCGCCAATGGTGACGCAAAATTGACTTTGATCAATGGTGACGCCGGTCTCATGCACCGGGGATTTCAACTGAAGATTTTTCGAAACGTGATACTAATAGTTCATGTTTTTTTTTAAATTATGCTCTTTGATAATAAAATAAAGATATTTAATCAATTTAAGCTGTTTTATTTCAATAATTAAATTCACAACAAAATTGTATTAGAGCATTAAAAATAACAAAGTTTTTAGTAATATATTTTTCAAAATTAAGAAAAAAATAAAAGATCACATGCCCATTGAGGAAAATAACTTTTTTTACTCTTTCGACATTCGGAACTTTTACAAAATAAACAAAATTTGGTATCCTTCCAAACTAAAAATAACAAAAAAATACATCTAAAAAAATAAATGTCTACAGGTAAACAGCTGCTGCAATACGGCACTACGTGTTCAAGACACAAATATTTTTGACATTTGTGGCAAGGGTACTTTTTTCTGTTTTTTTTTTTTATCCACACTCATAGCACCGACCAATTCTTGAAGGACCCGATGTCCCGCTTCATCATCTATAAATGTAAAATACGCGAATAATAAAAAAAATATTTTACTTACATACACGGTGACGCACGGTCTCACGCACCGGTTAGTAAAAAAAAATACACAACGTGTGCTCACTAAGCAGGTTCGACGTGAACTGATGGTGGGGGACGTGCAATGCGGCAGCTACTCGCAATTGCAACAAAAGACATTAACGGAGAATAAAGTTATTCGATTTTTTAGCACACCCGGTCTCACAGACCAATAGGTCACCATTGGCGGGTTAAAAATAAATAAAAATCAGGTTCACCCACATATTCCAATGTGTCTCTGCCACTAAAGCTAATTCCTATCTCTGCTTCCATTTACTACTTTTGACACGTATATTTAATAAAGATAGAAAGATAGATAATTGATTTATTAATCTTTTTCTTGTTTATGTTTCAAAATGTATTTTACAAAAACCCGATAAGCATAGCTTTGCCTATATTTGATTTATAGTTCTTTATACAATCTCCAAGAACAAAATTTTCGATGACTCTGCCGCACATTTTGACGATACGGCCGCTATTTCCCGTTTAATAATAGCTCTGAGCTCCTCTAATGTCGCCGGCTTGTGGGCATAAACCAATGATTTAATGTAGCTCCATTAAAAAAAAGGGAGGCGCGTAAATCGCACGATCTAGGTGGCCAATAGACGGCTCCGTTTCTCAGGACAACACGTTCACCGAACTGAGACTTCAACAACTCGATTGTTACACCCGGTGTGTGACTTGTGGCACCGTCTTGTTCTAACCACATATCCCTGATGTCCAATTCATGCAATTTCTCAAAGAAATAACATTCCAACATGGCTCTGTAGAGAATACCATTTACCGTAACGTGACCGCCATTTTCGTCGACGAAAAAAGGACTAGGTTAGGTACCTGATCGCATGAAAATCGCACCAAACAGTGACTTTTTGCGGATGAAGTGCTGTCTGATAAAGGACATGAGGGTTCTCACCTGTCCTTTGATGCATATTTTGCTTATTGACGAAGCCGTTATACCAAAAATGCGCTTCATCGCTCAAGATGATTTTGCGATGAAATTCTTCATTTTCTTCCATTATTTGTCCAGAACCCAATTCGAGAACGTACGTCGCTTCATATCACCAATTGGCTTTAGTTCTTGAGTAGGCTTGATTTCGTAAGGGTGTAGGCCATAATATGATCTGGGAGAGGCCCAATTCTTAAGAACGCCTTGAAATTGACTGATTTGGCTGGTTTGCGACGGACGCCTCTACGGCAGCAATATTCTCCACACCTCTGGCAAAACGTAGTCTCACTGGCACGGCAACATCAAGCAGCGAATATTAATTTTTTTCACTAGACTATGAATTGCTTGTCTACTAGGACGAGAATTACGGCTGAAAATTGGCGTTAACGCTCTTAAAGTTGCGGCCACCGACTCGGAATTTCGGTAGTATGCACTTCGCTTCAACTGAATAAGCGTTGTTGTCAATTTTTTCAAAACCTTGTGCCGTAATATATCATTTGATGATGCTAAATGTGTCGGTGTACGTTCGACAGGCGTAATTGTTAAAACAAAAAAACGATTCGAATAATTTGAGCTTTATTGAATTTAATGAAAAGTGATTGAGAAAAATACAATACAATACAGTTCTCTTGGGGTGTGTTTTGGTACGGGGTACGTTCAGGTTACGCTTTGTTGGCAGCATTCAGCTGACAAATGTTTGCTTATGATATTGAGAAAATAAATCGGAGAGAATAATTCAAAAAGTACAGCTATTTTTCCCCTGGCTCTATTGCAAAGCATTCAATATGGAAAAATGCAGTTTTAGTTTGCGTCGAACAAGGTCATTATTTTCACTGCTTATGAGTATTCTGTGGAGATTGACACATAAGATCAACAGTTGAAGTGCTTTAAGTGAATTGTATTTGATTAAATGTATTTCAAAGAAAAATGGGTAGATCAAAATCTGTAAATAGTGTTGGAAGAGCTAAAATCGATTTACTAAAAGAACAAGGACTAACCGGGCGTTCTATAGCTGACAAAATTAGACGAAGTTTAGTGAACCAAAGATTCGTACGGAAAAAAACGTGAAAGTAGGTCAAAAAACGGCAGCAACAGCAGTTGATCGAAGAGCAATTTTAAGATGTGCTGCGGCAAAAATAAAGCATAAAGCTGGTGTTACTGCAAGTGTTTTAACAGTGCGAAGGGTTATCAATAGTGCCAAACATCTAACACAGATGAAAATTCAAAAGAAACCACCACTTTACGAGAAACGGAAGTGTATGCGCTTAGAATTCTCGAGACTCCATATGAGTTGGAAAAATGAATGTCATTACGTAGTTTTTTCCGATTAGAAGAAGTTTAATTTTGATGACCCTGATGGGTTTAATTATTACTTTCACGATGTGGGTAAAGAAGAACAATTTTTAGCGCGGCATCATAGTCGTGAAAGTGGTGTTATAGTATGGGGAGCAGTTAGCTACTATGGCACTGTTGAGCTTGAGTTCCAAACCTCAAAAATTACTGCATTAAGTTATAAAGGAATTTGGGAAAGAAAGTTCCCTAAATTTTGAGGCATTTTTCGACCAATAAACTGGATTTTTCAGCAGGACAACGCCCCCATCCACACAGTGCGCATAGTAAAAAATTGGATGGAGGAGCAGAATGTGGAATTGCTTCAATGGCCGCCGTACTCACCGAACCTGGACCTTATAGAAAACATTTGGGTATGGTTAGTACGAAAAGTTTATTAGTCTGGCCGTCAGTTTGAGGACAGAGAATCCCTTATTGCAGCCATTAAATTGGCCTGGAGGGAAATTTCGCTAAACTACATAAAGAGGCTGTACGATTCCATGCCGGATCGAATTTACGAAACTATTACGAATAAAGGCGGCAGTACCCACTACGAAAATTAACCAATAAAAAACTATTCAAAGAAAAACTTATTTCATTTAATCCAATAACTTTTATTTCCAATTTCAATATTTGTGCCTATTCAGTTGACGCAAAATAAAACTGCATTTTTCCATATTGAATGCTTTGCAAGTTAACCAGGGAAAAAATAGCGGTACTTTTTGAATTATGCTTTCCGATTTATTTTCTTAACATCATAAGAAAACAGTAAGCTTCATCGAATGATATATTACGGCACAAGGTTTTGAAAAAATGGACAATGTAGCTTAGAAAATGTTTGTGCTTATTCCGTTGTAGCGAAGTGTATTTTAATTATTTGTAAACGTTGTTCTTCGTGTACTTCACCATGATAAAAATGTTGATTTCACTGAATATTTTGACGTTGACAGTTCGGTAATCGGTTTAACGGTGCGTTCACACTGAAATTTTGTAGTTTTCAAGTCTCTAATACAAGACCCTTTATTTCTCAGAGCAAAAGAGAAAAGGAAAAATGACATTTCGCTACAAAATCATCTTTATACAAGCACTTATCAACCTCCGACCGCGTTAAACTTCTGCAGTCTCTATACACCGTTGCACAAGTGTTAGGAATAATGTTTTTGCATTCAGAGTTATTTTATTTTAGAGCTTGCATAGCTCTATGCACTCCAAATAACACGTTTATGAACAAGGCAAATATAGTCTTATTATGGCCACCAGAATTGTAAGTTCTTTGTAAAATGCCCTCGTCGAGCTCCTAAATAAATGTTCGTATTGTTCATACTTAGTAGGGTAGGGTAGGGTAGGCCAGTTTCGACGGTGGGGCACTTTTCACTTTTATGACTATAGAAAGGCGGTCGATTTTTAAACTTTAAGACCAACCAATTTCGCATGTTCTTTAATCGATGTAAGGCCTTTTATCACGGCAAGCTGGACACGGCCGATGATGGCGACATCTTACGCCTCATCTGGCACAATCGTCTTTTTGGGGTAGATTTTCATGTTACTTTTCTAAACTGTTAGCGTGGTGTAAACAATTCAGAAACTATGCATTTTTGTAGTAAAATTATCGAATTTTCAAATAAAAAGAAAAATCCTTTTCAATATTCTTTTGCAAAAGAGTTATATTGAATCTACAGAAAAAGTGTCAAATCTGCCCGACCCTACCCTACATGACAGCTCATTTCAAAAATACTTCGTGTTCGATTTTCCTTCAGAATGCAATCAAAAACATTATCTACAATTTATCAGGCTTGATCCCTTTTTTGATATGGACAGGACATGTGATAATACGGATACTTTTGCAAATGTTTAAAATTTAACAGCTTTTCGTGCCTAACATCAACAAAATAATCGAAGGTATAAGGGCCTCTTAAATGTTTAAATAATAAAGAAAAATAAATCCAATTTATCCGAAACCTACCTTTACATCACTACTGCTCCGCACTACAATATCCTGTCCGGCGCTGTTTGTTGTAGCCGTCATCTGTCCATTTGATGTCGCCACCAGATGCACGTTGATATCACATCCGACCAGGTCTCCCTTTCCTATAATTATTGAAGGGAAAACTTAATTAAGAAACTTGTCCGCAAGAAATAATTATCTACTTTTGTAAATTAGTAAATGAAAAACGCAAAATTAAAATTCCACATACCGAGGATGGCAACAACCATCTCGTCTTTGATAACCTCCATTGATCCATTGCACAGGTAGTATATGTAATTCAGGGCATCACCTCGGTGTATCAGGAATTCTCCAGGTGCGCAGAAATTTGTTTTTATATGCAAGGATAGCAGCTTCAAACATCCCTAGAAAACAGGTAAAATAAATTTATTGCGGTAAACGGAGATAAAGTGTTCTTATGTGATGTGATGGTTGTTAGATTTAGACAGGATGTGAATGAGTTTAGTTGTACCTATATCAACAATGTAATGGATTAGATAAGGATTGAAAGCTCATAAGGCCCTCTGATACATGGAAACCTGCCTCTCAAAGGACGCTATTCACTCAAACCACAATATTTAAGCAGCAACATAATTTCGATGCTGTGCTCCTTCAGTTGAAGCTTGTGGGAGAAAAGGGAGTAATGTATCTTAGACGAGTTTTTGAAATTGATGTTGGTTTTTTGTGAGCTCTTCAGGGAAAGGATAAGCTAGTGTACCCCACGTTGTTGTTGTTTATTTTGCTTTACTTCATCTGGGTGCTACCTGGAAATTCTATGAGTGATGGTTTAATTATATAATCCCTGCCTACCAAAAAACAACTTGCGAAGATCTATATGAACTTCCTGGCGTGAAAACTGTGAGTACTTCGAAAAATCTTCCAGCACTAGCACGTCTCCAAAAAGCACTTTCAAAGGGTCAATCCAACTTCATGGGGATGTTAATCTAACCAGATGGCACAATCACATGCGGCCAGGAAGAAAGGCAGAAAACATTGCATCAGGCTCAGTTTTCAGGGTCCTTTGCTATGGGCATGTCCAACGACCACGTAGCGGAGGTTTCATTTCCAAGAAACATCAGCGAACTAACAGTTTATCCGGAAAAATGTTCAGCGTTTATTGTTCAGTTTCAACTTGGGCTACATTCCACGTACTTTTTTTCGAAAAAGGAAATCCAAATCCCAGAGCACTCAGACTCGGTACCGGTCCATTGTACTACCAGGCAGAAATCCTCTTTTTGGCGTAGAGTTTGGAGAAAAGAAGCTGTTATTCGTTTCTCTCCATTAATTGGTTTCGTATGTTGTTGTTCCCCATGGGGATTGAACCCGCACCGCACGAGTTTCAAGTCAACACACTACCTCTATACCATCGCTACCCACCAAGTAGTTAAAGGGAGGTACATCTGGTATTCATCCCTTAACCAGGAACAAGCCGAGTCATACTGTCCCATAAGCTTGACATCGTTTCTTCTAAAAATAATGGAAAGTATTATTGACGTTTACAACAGATATTGGCAACAGCATACTTCCAAATGCATGTCGATTCGCATATCAGAAAGGTGAATCATGTGAAGGTACTCTGTTAAAACTAACAAAAGAAATCAAAAACGCCTACCGAACTTCATTCAATAAACCACTATTAAAATGGATCAAAGCGATGTTCGAAAGTCGGAGAATAAATGCTTCGTCAGGACTAACTTCAGTGTCAGTAACAGCTGTAATTAAGGCTTCAACACAATTGGATACGAAGATGATATAGTCATCATGTTAAGGATCAAAGTTGCAAACGAAGTGACAAAATGTATGCAAAATGCCCTTAAGACCGCGCTAGACAGATGCAACAGGGAAAATCTTTTCATAAATCCCAGCAATGATGTCATAGTTTCTTTAACTAAAAGAAGAAATTTGTAGCTAGGTCAAATTTCAATTGACGACACAATCGTCGGGTATTCTGAAGAAGTCAAATATACTGCGTAATTTTAGACGAAAGGCTAAATTTGAACTCTTGCATCAACGACAAAATTACAAAAGCTACCTACCAGGGACCTATAACACAATACATCAAGTATTGTTAAAAACTGAAATTCAGTTCAATTCAGTATTGCATTTCCCTTGTTTAACAAGACTTGTTGTATTGTGTTATTGGCCCCAGGTGTATGGACTTGCCGCCGCATGTATGAAAGACAAGTCCAGGGGAATTTCTCCAAAGATCACTCACCGGACTTTTACAATGATAATCAGGACTATTATAACATTTGCTTCTATAGTATGGTAAACTGAAGCCACACACAAAATCGTAATGGCAAATCTCAAAGGGTACGACCGACGCCTTGTATGCCTAGCTATCTCTGGAGCATTTAAACCTGCCCACAGCTGCTTTGGAAACAATAATAAGACTAACACCCCTTCACATACATTTATATTCAATTCAATTTATTTATTTGGCAAGGTACAAATAAGAACAAATGTCTTTTATAGTACATGAAAGCTCAACAAAATAGTTTAGCACATAATTGTATTTATAAAGAAAGGAGCACAATTAAAACATTAAGTGAAAGTTCAATTTAAAGGGGTTTAAACTAAATCTAAATTAAATGTTAAGATATGCGTAGGTATATAAGATATGCGTATGCTAATACACAGAAAAGGAAGCAAAGATGGAAAAGTTGGAAATGAGGGGGGCGAAAGAGAAAAACTGAAATGAAAGATGAAATGGAAAGAGAGAGGAATAGATTACAATTATGAAAAATGCGCAAATATTGCACTTTTAAATTGATAAGCTCCTATTACTTGTTTAATGGTGGTAGGCAGTGAATTCAAAAGTGTGGTAACATGAAGAAGAAAGAGGCGTGACGAGTTCAAATATTTTGAGGAGGGCGTGATAAAATTGAAAGTTCTCGGCGACTGAACAAATTTTAATTTTTAAATAAATATGGTGGTGATTGTGTATGGATTAATTTATGTATAAACACACAGCATCTAATATTCCAAAAATTAAGAAATGAACACCCAAGGAGATGTTTATGGTAATAAAATATATGGTCATATCTTCTTACTTTAAAAGCATATCGAGCCATATCGTTGAAAGCGACAAGTAATTTGTGCTGGGAGAGGGAATCTAACTTACAATAGATAACTATAGCATAGTCAAAGATCGGAAAGAGAAGGCACTTTATCATCCTCAGTTTGGTGTTAGCAGATGTAAAACTAGAGAGCAGCCAGAGCTTTCGAAATCCTAAATAAATACGGGCTATAATATAGTGTACATGATCCGCGGAAAGGGACCGATTTATTTTATATCCTAGACTTACCACAGTGTCAGAAAATGTAAGACTCGTGGAATCGAGAAAAATAGGCAGCAGCTCTTCAGTGTTATAAAGTTTCTTCGAAATCAAAATAAGCTGATTCTTTCTTGGATTTAAAATCAGACCAATATCTAGAGACCATTTTGCAATAAAAGACAAGTCTGAATTAAACCTAGCCACAAGATTTTCAACCAGCCCGGGTGGTCGAGACAGGTATATCTGCACGTCATCGGCATACAGATGTACAGATGTGTTTCGACACACTTGTTTTAAATCGTTAATATAAAGACAGAACATGATTGGGCCAAGAACTGAACCCTGGGGAACTCCAGAAAGTATATTTTTTGTTTGAGAGTATTTAAGATTAGCAATAACCCGTTGAACACGATTAGTAAGATAATTTTTAACCAAACACACTGATGAATCACTCAAACCAAAGTAATGTTTTAATTTTTTGCAAAGAACCTCATGACTGTCGAAAGCCCTCGAGAAGTCTAGTAAGCACAGCAGTGATAGATATTCCTTGTCATATTGGATTCTAATATCATCAAGCACTTTGATCATAGCTGTAGAACAGCTATGGCCAGGTCAGAAACCGGATTGCACTGACGATAATAAATTAAACCGGTTGAGATGGTTGCAAATCTGTTTCGCAAGAATCTTTTCAAAAATTTTAGAAAGAAATGGTAAGATACCTATTGGACGAAAATCACTGACTAATTGGGCGTTATTCTTTTTGGGCACGGGGATGAACTTTTGCTTTTTTCGAACAATCCGAAAAAGTTGAAGAGGTAATGCAAAAATTAAACAAATGTGTTAATGAACTTATTAAATGGGGAAGTATTATTTTTACAAATCGTAAATCTATTCCGTCCTCACCAATTGCGTTAGATTTCAGTGCATGAATCTCTAAGATCACATCCGACTCAGATACTACTTCAAATTCCATCAATGGTGATCCAAAGAAGAAAAGTTGATTTTTAGGCGAAAACGAAGAGTTACAACAATGATTGGGGAAAAAGCATCACTTAACTAATCTGCATCTGGGATTTTAGTAAGTATTTGACTTTTCCTATCCCAATAGAACGAAAATTTGCCCAAAGTTTCTTTGATAGTCAAGGCTTAGCTTGGAGAGAAAGTATCTTTCTTTTGCTCTCCTGGTGACAAAAGAAGAGTAATTCCTCCCAATTGTTACAGGTAGAATTCTTTTTAAATTTAGCATAAAGTTTTTGACGAGTTTTTTTTAGCATTATGGACCTCAGTGGTAAACCATGGACATTTACTATTGCGCACTGTAACAGTCTTAATAGGGTCATGTAAATTAAAAAGATCGTTGTTGAGGGTCTGAATGCTTTCTACTTTTGCATTAACATCCGATAAAGAGTAGCAAGAATGCCGTGGGAGAAGGCTCGCTTGATGGTGAAGATTGTCATGGTTAAATGAAGCAAAGTCACGAAATTGAAAGGAGTTCTGTAGGGGATTGGATGCGAAATCAATGTCATATGTACAGAACGAGAGATCGTGGTCTGATACTTCTTCAAACGCCAGTTGGTCTTGCAGTAGCACATTCGTCTTGTCTGCAACAACCATCAAGTCAAGAAGACTTGGAGGGGTTTCATGACCAAAGCGAGTCGCAAGTGAATTGACAACCACAAGGCCACACGAAGCAATAGCAGCAAGAAGTTGACGAGATCTACTATCATTTTTTAACAAGTCCGCATTAAAATCGCCACAGAGTATAATATGCTCGTAGGATGCAGAGACTTGTTGTATTGTAGAAAATAATGATTCAAAAGAACAACTACGGTTGGGGCTATAGACTAAGCCTAGAATGCTTTTTACATTTCCATTGGAGATTTCTACAACAATGTATGCACTTAGTTCAGCTGATATAGGGCTAAGTGACCTCCCGGAACTAATTACCCTATTCGCTGAACTTCCGGAACTTGACATCAACTGCGCGTCCACAAAACGCTTTCATAAGATTATACGCCTCAATAAACGCTTCATCACAGTCTCGTCGCAGATCAGATCACTTACTGTTTGAATCCAATGGTATTCCTCGTCATATACAGCAATACCTGGCCAATTGCTTCCTTCTTCGATAACCATGAGGATGTGGCGTCGGTAAACTGCAACAAACTTTGAAACGTGGGCGAGCCCCACTCCTCGGCATAATCACGCCAGGCAGACAAGCGGGACCCGAAAAGTGAATTGTCGCTACGCCCCTGTGGAAAAAGAAAAAGAAAGAAAAAGCTGCGCACAGCAAGTTCCACATGAACGTATTCGATCCACCCGCTCTAGATTCAGCAGCAAGTGGGACTGGGGTGAGCTTTGCCCCGACTCTGGACCCAAGAAGAATAAGCTGCGTGTGGGAAGCTGAGAGCAGTATAGCAGGCGACATAAGCTCCACACAAAGGAGCTCTGTTCTGGTGTTAAGTCGAACCAAAAGAAGTAAAGAAGGTGCACTTGAGATTTCCAAGTCACGGTCGTATTGATTAAAAAGAAAAAAAAAAAAAATTCACGGCAAAAGAAACAGCCATCGACTCGGTGGTGTTATTGTTCGCGACGTGAATAAACTTGATAGAGAGTTAAGAACTAGGTAATCGATCGGGATAAGATAGATATCGCAAATTGAAAAATTGAGAGTGAAATAAAAAAAGAAAAAAAAATTAATTAATAGAAACAGATATCTACACAGGTTAATCCATAACGGTCCATCACCAGATCCGTAGATATAACGCCCAGGCAGGAACCGCTATAGCGTACCAGTCCGCTGAGTTAAAGCGGTACAACCAGATTCACCGCAACCTACGGTGAGGACGGCTAGGTCGGAAGAGTGTCTCGAGGACGAAGCTCCAATAGGACGCTTCACCAACCAACCAGAGACACCGATACGAGCCGAGGTCCTTACACCCCAGGGTGAGTACAGCTAAGGGGTGTTTTAAGCACGGAGGTAACCGGCATTATTCAAATTACCAGGGCAAACATCAACCCCAAGGTCACAAGGGCAAACGAAACGCCAGATAGGCCAAGATCAGGGGACATTAAAACGCAATACCACCAGTTATTAGAGCAGGCATCACTTTTCCTATATCGCGTAGTGTTTTAAGTTAAGTATACTATTAGTATTTTTTTGTCGAAGTTTGTAAGAGAATATTGCCCAATAATATTTGAATTTGCCCTAGCAGAAGAATTATTGATTAGGTCGACGAGGAGAACGTGCAGCGCGCTGAACTCCCACTCCTGACGTCATCAGTGCAAAAAGGCACATAACAAATTTGAACTGGTAAGTTTTTTTGGTTTTTTTCTATTATTTTGGCAACTTTTTCGTAGTCGTTTTTATAAATTCATTCTGCCTTCAGCAAAAAAAAAAAAAACAAATAGAGAAAGAAGTTTGTTCCTTCAGAACATGAACCTAGGATTAAGTACATAATAAGTAATATGAATTTGAATTTACACTTAAATAAATTTAAGTAAATGAAATGAAAGGAAGGATGTTGCACTAATTGAAATTTGTGGTGGAGGAGGGGGGGTTCAAAGAGAGAGAGGGATGCACGATTGGATTTGTTGACTTATTAGGTTCACAGACTTGGTAGCAGCGGCCGTTGATATAGGGGATTAGCAAACGAAGGCAGATTAAGCTAGTCATCGGATTGGCGATGCAGCCAGACAGAAGGGAGGGTAGAAGAGAGCGCAACCACCACCTCAAGTGCACTCCTTAGGAAGTTCTGCTGTACTGGACGAACGAACGAAAAGAAAGAAGGAAGCTAAAGAGAGCCGAATAGTTAAGGTATGTGAGTATTCGCCGCAGACGGCGATCGCGGAGAGTTATGGGAGATCAGCAAGAACCGCGGCCTAGCCTGAGCTTTAGCCGAGCCCCCGCGTGCAAGTCCCAGCTGCTCTCCAGTCCACTCCGGTAGGTAGATTGTTCCGCCGAATGATGATAGTTAGTTTAGCGTGATAATCGGCGGCGGACATCGACATAACAACTTTTAGGTTTTTGTTTGAAAAAAAAATGATTTAAAGAAGAGGTGTAGGATGTGGACTACCGAGTTTATTATTGGTTCATAACCATACCTAATCAAACATAAACAAACGAATAATAGATTGAACTACCTACTAACTGAGGCTTTGCAGTATTTTATTCTTCAATTTTTGTTTGTAGACAAATTATACGCGATTAATGTGGGCAATGTAGTCATTTCTGTCTCCTATCAGCAGTAGAATGCACTGTACGTTGCTGTCCAATAAGCACAGTTTAATTTTTCTTATTTGGTTTTCTCGTGCAGCCGTTTGTTGTTTTGTACGTGTTTCGAAAACAAATATCTCTTAAAGTTTGCTATCTTCAACAATCTGTTTCGTATCTATTTTCACCACTATTACAATCTATAGAGAAATGGCTACCTATAATAGTGCAAATATAATTTGCTTAACAATTCGTAACTTTGAAAGATGAAAAGTAACTTATCTCTTTTTAATATTTCCTTGCCATTTCCCCATTTCCAACCCAAGGTACGCTTTAACACTTCCTTTCACTACACACTTCCACTGCACACATTTTATATACATTCACTTTGGAAAAGTAGCAATGGCAAGTGCCGGATATGTCTAACGAATAATAAAAAGTCATAAAACGTCCGGGGACTTTTTTTTCAATTTACCTGTGACGCTGCTTCGAAAATTGGCAGCTGAAGTATTTCACGGTGTAGGTGCATAGATACATCTCCTCGCAGTTCCTCGGGAAATTCGCGAAGTGTCTGTAAATAAAAGATAACAAAAAAATGAATGAAAAATATTATAGGAATACATTTTTCGAGGGAATATCCATATATACATATTTGCTACCAACTGTTTTCTTGACATAAAAGGGAAAGGACTTTTTTTTCAATGACAATGATTTGGAAAGCTTTATTGAAAACAGATTTGGGTAAGAGTTTAAATGTATAGATCTGCCTTTGTTTATAAATAAAATGAGCAGCAACATTCAACACCCTATGTTGTCACCCGTTGTTTAATAATGAAATAGCATACATTCTTTCGAAAATAAGTTCGCTTTGAATATCAACGTGCTTATCTTTGAGTTCGACATCGGAAGTAGGCTGACAAAAACATTTTTTTTTTCGTATTTTGGAATCAAAAGTTCCGGTACTCGTTGGTTGTTGACTTTTTTAGAAGATCTTTCAAGAAGGGCACGAAGAATTGGGTCTATGAAAAACAAATGCCAACAACAGTTTCCTACCTTTAATTGAAAGGTTGAATAAAATACAAGGAAAGGCTACAGTCCGCTTGGGCAAACTGTTGGATACCCTATTCCTATTCATATCTACCAAAAATTAAGCGTGGAAAAAACTTAATAAGAGCAAATTTTAAAAAGGATATTGTGTGCATATTTGGTTATAATGATCATAACTGTTTTGTAGGTTTTTTAAGGACTTTATCGAAAACACAATGTTTTTGTAAAAAAGCCCCTTAAAAGTGGACTTTGCAAGAAACTTTGTATAGTTTTATATATATTTTATATATATATGATTTCTTCAATAAAATGTTTGTTTCTTAATTCACGGCAGCAATAAAATTCAATATCCCTTGCAGGACAAATGGTATCAAACCAAAAGTAAATGCGCGGTTTGAATCGAGCTTAGAGGTCAAAAGAGGCATGGTTTTGGAAATATTGGACTCATCCATCTGGGGAAAACCGGAAAAATTCAAACGAGCCAGAATGTCCACATTATTGTCCCAAATTCCTCTCCGATTAAAACTTGAGACAATAACTACTCCAAAGTTCCACCGGTAGCAAGAATTTTTCGTTTTTTACACCCATTTTCAATGAGAGTCCAGCTGTCAGCTCTTTGGATAATGCCAATGTGCTTGCTGCCAACTTTGTAGCTAGATTAACGCTCCTAGATCGTGCTTTATCTCGTCCGGTACTTAAGCTTGTAGAATACTCCATGGGACCATTACAATTTCGCTTTTGTACAGTGGCCTAAAAGAGTACCTACTTCAAGATTTTAACATAGGTACACAAGTCCGCTCCAACTCGAATTCATGCCAGGCTACATTAGCTGTGCTAAAAATGCATTCTATTTGGTGGTTAGCTAATGACAACTAATTTCAGCTATTAGCTATTAGTTGCACGTTGTGTAACTAAGCTCATTAGGTTGCCAGAATTAGTTGCGGATGACAACTAAAATGTGGTTAGTTTTTTAGCTGAAGCTTTTCAGCTGTCCAGGTCATAACTAACAACTAAATCAAAATTTATTATTTTGCTATAATGGTGATAATTTGATTGGGATTAACTATGCATATTGCGTGTAAAATAAAAATTGATTGAATGCCCATTTAATTTTATATTAGGTTATTTTACAAAGAGGTCCTTGGAGCCAAAAAAGGTGAAGGTTAACCTTCATCTCATCCTCAGAAAAAAAAACGTTGTCTACGCTTGTGTGCAGATTTCTACACATACCGGATTTTAGTGTTTTTTTTTTTTAATAAAGATAAATAACAAAAATACTTCTTTAATTTTATTCTAAAGAAACAAGTGAATATAAATTTAAATTAGTTTTTCTTGAATGCATTTTACACAAACATTTCGATTATGTTGGTTTTCACAAGCAGCTTTTGTGCAAAAACAACAAATTGTCTCGTATATATTATTATTTTTGGTGGCAGACTTTTCTTCATAGCAAATGTGACATCTTGCTCTACCTTTTATTTGTAGTGGAACGCTTTTTGGCCTTTTTGGTGGATTTGATGAAGATGATGCAGAAATATCATCTAAAGATTGTGCTGCTGAACTTTCTCCTGAAACAGGTGCAAGCAAAGATGCTGATGATGCCTATCTTGGTTTACCACTTCTAGCTGCCCTATATTTTTGTGTTGCTTGCCAATTCGGATTCACTTCTTTGAAAATAATGAATGAATTCAAAGCAGAAATATCAATCATATTTGCAAATACAGCCATTGGCCATCTATATGTTTTTCTTTGACAGCTCTAGCAAGAAAACATTTTGTCAACTGTATCTACACCGCCTATATCGAATTTTTTTTTTTTTTTTTTTTTTTTTTTTTTTTATAGAGTTTCTAATATTACTCCCAAGCCATAGTAATATTATCGTTACTCTCAGCAAGCTGAGAGTTACCTATCCTGGTTAAAAGCACGAGACTTGGAACCAGAACTAGGCTCGGACGAATAATAGGGGTAGGTGGAAAATCGTACATGCGACTCTTTCTCACTTAAGATAAGAAAACAAAAACCACCTCCCTTCGAAACCTGCATACTACAACTAGGTTATTCCTATCTAGTAGTTTTATTTAAACTGTAAATTACGCGTTTGGCAGGCAGCTTCCCAGTGGAGGCACCTGCTAATACCGCCATAAGCACGCGGTTACATCTTATTGCGCTAATTCAAATGGTTTTATCCTTTGTAATCGGCGCACTAGGTTAGTATCGTCTCGAATTTGTAGCATGGTGATATTGCAATGACCGTGAAGGCGTGTCTGTTGTTTGCAGGCAAAATGTTTTATTTCATCTTCGACGGTAGCCATAGTTAGGTCTCTGTGGATATCAGTGTTTCTGATAAACCATGGTGCATTTACTATTTTTCTTAGCACTTTGTTTTGAAAAGTTTGTAAAATTTTGATATTACTGGATTTGGTACAACCCCAAAGTTGTATACCGTATGTCCAAACCGGTTTTAGTACTTGCTTGTATAAAAGCAGCTTGTTCTGCATGCTGAGTTGGGAAAATCTACCAAGCAGCCAGTGCATTTGTTTACATCGAATGGCGAGCTCTTCGCGTTTCTTCTTGACGTGCGGTTTCCATTTTAATTTCGCATCGAGTGTCATACCCAAATATTTTGCCTCGTTTGCGTACGGAATTCGTACCGAATCAATGAAAATGGGTAAGTTGTCTACCTTTTTATAAGTAAAATTCACGTGCGTTGATTTGGCCTCGTTGAGAGCAATACGCCAAGTCTTTGTCCAATCACAAATTTTGTCAATAGAATGTTGGAGTTTATTAGTTGCTGATTCAACGGTATTACTGACCGCTAATATAGCTGTATCGTCTGCAAATGTAGCTACTGTTGTGCCTTCTTCTTGAGGAATATCACTAGTGTATATTAGAAATAGGATCGGTCCAAGAACGCTTCCTTGGGGAACTCCTGCCGCGATTTCTTTAAATTCAGAGTAATCATTTCCGTGTTTTACACGAAAGAGTCTGTCTGATAAGTAACAACTAAGGATATCAGATAACTGTTTCGGAAAAGCTTGTCTTAGCTTATGTTTCAACCCTGTATGCCATACTTTATCAAAGGCCTGAGAGACGTCGAGAAAATCGTCGAGCCTATATCGAATGAAAATAAAAATCATTAGAGGAGTTGAAATTTGATGAGGCAGTGTATATGAACAAACCTTTTGTTTTATTGTAATACTCTATAATAATTGATGGTAACTTTTTTCACCAGATCCAATTTGAATAGAGTTATATTTTGCAATACAGTACATTTATTTGTCCTTCCAATGTACAAAACAAGTGCTGTGTTGTCGGTAAATGCAAATGTAGATTGATACAACGGCTTTTTTCACATTGAAGAATCTTTGGTGGAATGCTTCTTTTATTTTTTCTCAAAGTGCCAACCACTGTAAGATTTTTTGACAACAATTTTTGACCAAGATCATACGAAGAGAAGAAGTTATCCATTGTTATGTTGTGACCTTTCAAACCATCAACGATATCCAAAACAACACGTTCGCCTTGTCATTTTTCACATGAACTGGCACCAATTGCTTTTCACAAATATGGTTGAATTTTCCAAACAAAACACACCAGCAACCTGAATTTCAATCCATATTTTACTGGTTTCGACGGCATGTATTGACGAAATCACCAACATTATCTTCTGACACAAATTCGTCATGACTGCCTCCAGAAATATCACTATCATTACCATCACTTTCATTCAAAAATGCTTCCATTTCTTCAATTGTACGATATCTTCGTCTAGACATAGTTTTTTTTATTATTATTATTAAATTCACAATATATACGCACAATGTTCACTTCCGAAAAGATTCAATGAAACTGGCATTTTTTATGAAATGCACTAATTATTCATATATGTAGAAATCTACACAAGTAGGTAGTTAACGTAATTATAACAATAACAATCGTCAAAACCTTTTTTTATATGGAAATACGTTTTTTTTATGTAAAATAAGGGTTTTAATAAAGTCAGAAAATTCTGGAAATTAGTAATTAGTGGTTTTTGAAAAAAAAACAAGAAAAGAGGTAGCTTATGTGTAGATTTTTACACAAGGGTGGGATGAAGGTTAAACCCGAAAAAAGGATATTTTCCCAAAACGTCTTTATAAACAGCAAAGTATATCTGTGTTAAGTATTATTTGACTAAGAGGTCCTTGAAACAACAAATATTTTGGAAAAATATCTTTTGTTTTACTTTTAAGCACCTTTCTTGTTGTTCCAAGGACCTCTTAGACAAATAACATTGAACACAGATATACCGGGTGGCTTCTAACGGCATTTTGGAAAAATATCCTTTTTTCAACTTTTAAGGACCTTTTTTGTTGTTGCAAGGACCTCTTAGTCAAAAGACATTGAACACAGATATAATGCGCGGTTTTCTAGGAGTTTTTGAAAAAAAAAACGTTTCGGGTTCAAGGACCTTATTTGGTGCTCCAAGGACCACTTGGTAAATAACTTTATGACAACTAAAAGTGACATGCTTAAATCGGGCATCGGTTACCGAAGTACAAATCGATATTATTCCTCTTACCTTCAACTGTTGTACAACAAACTTTAAGCTATACAATCTCAATTATTCAAAACTTATCGAAGACAAATCTACTTCTACACAATTTCCCCGTGTTTCGTAAAGACATAATAAAGTCCAAAATTAAACATAATTATAACCTAAAAATATAACGAAATGAAAGAATTGCTCCTGAAAGCCTTTTCGCGTTAAATTTTTGGAAAAAATTTATTAGTTCTGTTTAAAAGCTTAAAAGCTAAAACTAAAGCTAATTATTGTTAGTTACACTCTGGCAACTAATTTGTCACAACTAAACACGCTTATTTACACTTCGCAACTAATAACTAATTATGTTCCAAAATTTGTGGCACCTACAACTACAATAATTATGGGTCAGTTATGTATGTTCAACGAAGCTACAGCTAATTTAGTTGTAGCTTTTTAGTTATTAGTTAAAAAAAACTTTTGTGCAACTCTGCCAGGTGGTATTTCCCGAATCGTTTTGAAGAGGTGTTCTTCCGCACTGGCAAAACTACTGCGCAAGATATTCTAACTATCCTATTCTTCAGGGCTCTTTATAAAAAAGATGGAAAACAGCATTTGTCCACCGGTCCTAAAAAGCGAATCTTCTTCTCCCTCCTTCTACCGATCAATTGCACTTACGTCCCATTTTTCCAAGGTCAAGGAAACGCTGATTAACCGCCAGCTTATGAAATATCTTGAATTTCGAAAATTGTTTAATGAACGGCAGTACGGTTTTCGCAGCAACAGGTCCAGTTGTGATTTGATGACTTAAGCCAATACGTAAAATGAAAACGTAAAAATGTGGCTTTGATCTTTTGGTCCAGTTAAAACGAACAGATCGACTAAATTTTTGTCCTTGAATTACGCTTATGAATTATTGAATTAATATGTCACACAAATTGAGAAATTGAACATAAAATTTGCTAGAAAACTAATTTATTTATTTTTCCGTATGGAAAACTTTTTCTGTTCAACTTCTCAGTCAAATCACAGAAATGATACAAATCGTTCCTATGATGTATTCATTTCAGTGCAGGGGGTAAGTTTATTGCTTCAAACACACAATGTTGTCTTCTATCATTAAAGCGAAACCTCCAAAAGTCTGACAAGTGCATCTCTAAAACCGAAAGACTTTCCATTCTTGATGTGTGCGTGAATAGCAACCTTCGTTTCTTCGTTGAGAATGACCATAATATTCGTTGTCGTTATGAACGCTGCGAAATGTCTTCGCCTTAAGCGATTCAAGAAATATTTTCTCGCTACGATTTATATGGCGTTTATCCGTCCAACGCTTGAGTACAACGCTCATGTCTGGTCCGCTGAATCGATTTCATATTTAGAGCTACTCGGCAGAAATCAAAAACGCTCGATAAAACTCATTGATTATCGAGACAAAGAGTGTTTGGATCGACGCGGGTTAAAAGAATTTAGCCCCTTTCTCCGCATGATTCAGCCCGCTAACGCAACTTCGTTGCTCAGCTAAGGATAGGTGCTAGTTGTTTGGCAGGCGCAATTATGTCAGTTTGCTTGATTTTTTTTGATTTTTTTTAATAAAAAAAAGGAAATCCAAATACCAGAGCACTCAGACTCGGTAACGGTCCATTCTACCAGGCAGAAGTCCTCCTTTTTGGAGTAGAGGCTGGAGATTGGGTGGCGTATGTTGTTGTTTCCCGTATGGATTGAACCTGCACCGCACGGGTCACAAGCAAACACACTAATCTCTACACCGTCGCCACCCCAGCTTGCTTGATACAATGGTATCTGTTGATGTTGCCAATAACAAAAACAGATTTAAGCCGTTTAAATATTGAGATGAGAACTAGTATATACGAGTACAAGGTGGCGCAAAAGTAATCCTCCTATCAGAAAATGCTATAAATTTTGCGATTGGCCCCTAATGTCAGTTCTGTTTTGACATTTGTGTAGTAAACACATGCGAAATACACGTTAATAAACAATGTTACGCTACACTGCTCCAGAACGCGGAATATTGGTGACTATTTATTTGAGCAATAATCGGTCGGTGACTTTGGCACAACGTGAATTTCGTCGCAGATTTCCTACCCGTCCAACGCCTACTGGTGAAACACTGCGATGTTTAGCCGCTCGCCTCGAAGAGACTGGCACAACACGAGATGCTGCCAGACGTGGCAGACCACGGAGTAGCCGTTCTGCAAAGAATATTGCTGCTGTAGCCGAAAATGTCATGAACGCGCCGTCGACATCGACCAGACGACGTGCCACGCAAATGGGTATCAGTCGACGGTCTTTACAGCGAATTTTGGTACAAGATTTGAAGATGTTTCCGTACAAAGTCCAGACGGTGCATCAGCTGTTAGCTGCTGACCGCCAATCGCGTCTAACATACGCTCAAGCCATCCTTAATCACCACCAAGAGCAAGATGATTTTTCATCAAAAATAATAATGAGTGATGAGGCCCATTTCCATCTTAGTGGGTACGTAAATAATCAAAATTTACGCTTCTGGGGCACTGAAAATCCGCGTGTGACCCACGAAGAGCCATTACACCCGCTCAAAGTCACTGTATGGTAGTTAATGTTACGAGCTATATCGAACATTCACACAATATACAATGTTACAATCTATATCGAACAATCACACAATATACAATGTTACAACGTAACATTCAATGCCCAGCCACAGCAACCTGAAACAACAAACCGAAACAATAAACATAAATTTCAAGCTGAAGTCATAATGCACTTGACTCAGCAGATCATAAAATGAAACCACTTGTTGGGGACTTGCAGAGGAGATCCAAATCAGTTCTTAAGTATAATCCAAACGGAGAAGTCCGGTTAGTTCATAAGTAGAATTCTAAGTGTAAAAGTGTAAGGAAAAAAATAAAGAACTTTTTTAAAAACAAAAATGAGAAAGTGATTTTTTAATTGGCGACCGTGACAGGACACACATTTCTTTGTCAACCAGAAAAAAAAGTATGGGAAGATCTGTGTGCGGTTTAATAATAATATAAAAGTATCCTAGAAAAAGGAGAAAAGTTTTAAAACACCGATGGTTACTATTTAACCAAAATTAAATAAACAACATAAGAGAATCCAGTAAAAAGGAGAAAAAAATTAAATAAACAACATAAAAGTATCCAGTAGAAAGGAGAAAAAAATTAAATAAACAACATAAAAGTATCCAGTAGAAAGGAGAAAAAAATATAAATAAACAACATAAAAGTATCAAATAAAAAGAAAAAACACCGATGGTTTCTATTTAGCCAAAAATAAATAAACAGTGAAATATAAATAAAATATAAAATATAGAAGAAGGATTGTGCTGTAACAACTTTTCCAGAACCAGGGATCATAATTTAAGTAAGTTAGATATTAACAATTGTATCCTTAAATTCAATAAAAACAATTTTAATTCAATAAAAATTTTAGTAAAAGTAAATTTATTATTTTGCGCAATTATATCTTTGAGAAATTTTTAAATCCTGGACGAATTACGCGAGAAATTTAATAAACTCAACATGGCAAATCCTAACTCGGACCTAGAAAACACAGTTGCTAGGCTAGTAGCTGCCAATACTGCAACATTGCAGGCAGAAATTTTAATCTTAAAAACATCGTTAGAACACCTAACAAACAACAATCTAGTTACAGACTATAAAGTTCAGACAATTGATGAACTTATCCCCTGTAATGAAACTTTAGACGTGATTAAATCTTTACCAGAATTCACTGGGAACCCTAACGCTTACGTTAGCTGGCGTGAAGCCGCCAATAATTCACTTAGCTTATATGCCAAAGGAAGTCGTAAGTACTTCTCGGCATTAACTATTCTAAGGAATAAAATTACACAGAACGCGAATGATGTGCTAACAAATCATGGCACAGTTTTAAATTACGATGCGATAATAGCCAGGTTAGATTTCGCGTATTCAGATAAACGCCCAGTTCATATCATTGAACAGGAGCTGAGTATTTTGCGACAGGGATCTTTAACATTAATAGATTTCTATAATGAAGTCAACAAAAAATTAACATTACTAACAAATAAAACTACAATGACCTATGGCACAGATACTAAATTAACTAAAGAATTAAATGAGTCAAACAGACGAAACGCACTCAGAATATTTATAACTGGATTGAACGCACCGTTATCAAATATTTTATTTTCACTTTCACCAAGTGACTTTCCTTGTGCTTTAGCGAAAGCCCAGGAGCTTGAAAGCAATAATATGAGAGCGAACTTTGCTCTGCAATTTAATAAATCTCATAATGTGGCGGTACCGCGCGAACAAAATTTTAGAAATCAAAATTTTAATCAAAATCACTTAAGATTTCCCCCACGCGTCAATAATCAGAACGTTAATCCATTTAGAAAGTCAAAACCAGAGCCAATGGAACTAGGTAGTTCTGCACATAGACCAGTTAATTGGCATGAACAGAATAGATTTGACCAGCAAAGATTTCGTAATAATAACCAAAACCAAAACAATTATTATTACAATAACCGTAATCAGTTTAGAAGACCAAATAATTTTCAGCCAAACAGGCAAATGAACTATAACAATTTACCAGAAAAACGCCCTCACGAGAGTAGTCAACAAGGTACTCAACCACCAATTAAGGTAGAGCGGATTAACAACTTAGATGAGGAGGCTTTTTTAGACGAGTGCCCGGATTACCCTATGTATTCCGAAGAGGCCCAAGAAATCAAAGACTAAGAATACTAATAGATACAGGCGCAACAAATTGTTACGCTAAGCCAAATGTCTTAGATTATAGGCAAAAATTACTAATAAAGCAGAAAGTGAAAACAGTAAATGGATCAACTTTGATAACTCATTTTTATGAAGTTTCCATTTTTGATGAAATTATGAGATTCTATGAATTAGAGAATCTTGACTCAGACCTTTTAGTAGGTTGTAATTTGCTAAAAAAAAGCAGACATCAAACTAGACTTTGAAAATGAGACGTTAGTACGTAAGAATAAAAAGGAGAAATTATTTATAAGTAACGGTAAAGGAAAATTAAATAACATTGTAGAAATGAATGAGGAAAAATTAGAACAAAATATAAAAACTAAAATTAATGAAATGCATTCAGGGATAGATACGCGAATACCGTTCAGAACGGATATAAAAGCGGAAATACGCACAAACAATGAAACTCCTGTATGGAGCAAACAATATCCCTACCCACTATCTGCTAACGCGTTTGTAAATAAAGAATTGCAGACAATGTTAAATGATGAAATTATAAGACCTTCGAAAAGTCCTTATAATTCCCCGGTGTGGGTTGTTCCAAAGAAAGGAACAAACGACGATGGTTCTCCAAAAATGAGACTCGTCATAGATTATAAGAAACTAAATGAAACTACAATTGCTGATAAGTATCCAATCCCAGATACTAACGTAATCCTTTCTAATTTAGGCAAAGCTAAATATTTTTCAACCATAGATCTAGAATCCGGTTTTCATCAGATTAAAATGAAACCCGAAGACATAGAAAAAACAAGCTTTTCAGTGAATAATGGAAAATATGAATTCCTAAGAATGCCATTTGGACTGAAAAACGCTCCAAGCATTTTTCAACGGGCTATGGATAATATTTTGAGAAACTTTGTAGGAAAAATTTGTCACGTTTACATTGATGACATAATTGTTTACTCTGAAGATTTAAATAAACACACAGAGGATTTAGAAGTAATTATACAAACGCTCAAAGAAGCGAATATGAAAATCTCTTTGGAGAAATCTAAATTTTATCGTAAGAAAGTAGAATTTTTAGGGTACATTGTTGGACATAATATTATTAAAACCGATCCGACAAAGATTGAATCAATCCAAAATTTTCCAGTCCCTAAGACTCTGAGACAATTAAGGAGTTTCTTAGGACTTACAGGATATTATAGGAAATTCGTCAAAGATTATGCCAAAATTGCCAAACCTTTGACAAAATATTTAGCAGGCGAAAATGGTAGAGTTTCGCAATATATATCAAAAAAAACTAACATTAACCTGGATCAAGAAGGTATAATGTCATTTCAAAAACTAAAAGAACATTTGATTAATGAGATCGAATTATCTCAACCTAACTTCGATAAGAAGTTTATTTTAACAACAGATGCATCCAATGATGCAATTGGTGGAGTTTTATCTCAAGAGGATAAACCAATAATTTTTACTTCCAAACAAATGGAGCTGAAAGAAATTATGCCACAAATGAAAAGGAACTTTATGCTATAGTTTGGGCATTAAAGTCATTACGGAATTATTTGTATGGTGTAACAAATCTGGAAATTCATACAGACCACCAACCGTTAACCTATGCAGTTTCTACACGAAACCCAAATACTAAAATGAAACGTTGGCATGCCTTAATTGAAGAATATGCACCCAAAATAATATACAAACCAGGAACGACGAACGTAGTAGCCGACGCGCTATCTAGACAAAATTTAAATAATATGACAGACAGTTCTTCGACTGACGCAACTCAGCATTCAGCTGAAAGTAGTGATAATACAAAAATCACAGTGACAAATAAACCTTTGAATGATTTCAGACAGCAATTTATGATTGCAAAAGGAAATTTCACAGTGCATGAGGAATTGCAGAACTTTGCTAATAAAGTTAGACACATTATTGAATATGATACAATAGAAAATTTAATAACAATATTATTAGAATTTATTAGACCAGGAGTAGTAGCTTTGTTCATAACTCCTGAAGATTTATATGAAATCAAAACTAAATTATTAGAAACATTTAACAACAAATTCCTTCACTGTAAAATATTTCCAAATGATATCTGTAACATTGAAGATCAAGCAGCAATAGTTACACAAACACATATTCGAGCTCACCGTAATTACAGAGAAAATATAAAACAAATTTACGAGCTATACTATTGGCCAAACCTTAGACAACAATTTAAAGAATTCGTACGAAATTGCGATATTTGTAATAAAAACAAGTACGACCGTCATCCTAACAAGGTACCGATTGGCGAGGCTCCAATCCCAAAAAAGGAGGGGGAGCATGTTCATTTAGACATATTTTTCGCTCAACACTTTATTTTTATCACATGTATAGACGCTTATTCAAAATTCTTAGTAATTAAACAAATTGAAGATAGAATTAATCTTGAGGAAAAAGTATTGGAAGTATTGCAAAGTTTCCCAGAAGTAAAGAATATAACAATTGATAATGAACCCGGATTCAGGACCCCCAGATTCAAATCTTTAATGCAAAGATTAGGTATTCAAATTTATTTTTGTGACCCTCAACATAGTACTTCTAATGGTAGAGTGGAAAGAGTCCATTCAACAATCACAGAAATTGCACGTTGCATAAGAGAAGAATTTGAATTAATTAGTTATATAGAAGCGATATATAGAGCAGTACAATCATATAATAAAACTATTCATTCTGTTACTAACGAGCGTCCATTCGAAATCATGTATAATAAAAAAAACCATTGGAATCTAGTACCAAAATTATTATTAGCACAAGAAAAAATGTTAGCCAGAAACAATGAAAACAGGTATGTTAAGACATATAAACCAAACGAGACAGTTTATGAAAAAATAGTTGGAGTCAGAAACAAGCTTAAACCAAGATTCAAAAAACAAAAAATAAAAGAAGACCTCGGAAATAGAGTTAGGATAATATCGAAAAATAGAATAGTTCACAAAGACAATATAAAAAATATCTTTCAGGAATGATGTCACATCTTATATTTATATTATTACTCATCATGGCAGCAGCCGATATTATTGATTACACGAGAGAGAATTATTTACTAATAGAAAATGGAGATGCAGCTATCTATACCAGCTATAAGGAGCTCTTCCATATAACCAACCTAACATACTTTGAAAAACTTATTGAGGATACTGAGGATAAAATATCAAATAATAATAATTTTTTTAAACATTCAATAGAAGAAAACAATGACAACGACTTACTAGACCCGAACAGAGATGTGGACATAAATATAGTTAAAACCCTTCTAGGACAACTAAAAGAAATAAGAAATAAAAGAGGCATTAATGAAATAGGTAAAGTTTGGAAGTGGATTTCAGGTTCACCCGATCACGACGACGCGATTTTAATAAACAATAAACTAACTGAATTAATCACGAGTAATAACAAACAATTTGTTACAAACTCAGAAATATTTAATGCAATACACGAGCTATCTGAATCCCTAAACACAATAGAAACTAACACGCATCTGAGAATAGTCAGGGAAAGAAACAAGTTAATAATAATAGAATTACAAAACATTATACACACGATTACCCTAGCCAAGTTGGGAATATTAAATCCTTCAATATTAAATCTAAAAGACATTAAAGACATAACTAAACATGAGCATGGTAGTATGACAATTACAGACCTGATTGATGTTTCTAAATTCAAAATATTACAAAACAAAGATATAATTGTTATATTAATTAAATATCCGATAATTGAAAAAAACTGTAAACTCTATGAAACAAGGGCCATAAGCCAGAATGATGGTAAACTTATCATTAATAATGAAATTGCTGAATGTAATCAGAACTATATTAATATACAAGATTGTAAATTAGAATTAAGATATGCATTTTGTAAGAGAATAACAAATGAAACATGTTTATCCAATTTATTAAATAATAAGAAAGCTATATGTAATAAAATAAGGGAAAAAAATTTAGAATTAGAAATTATTAAAGATGGATCAATCCTTATATCTGGACAACATGTGGTAAACAATGCAACTATAAATGGAGTATACCTAATTAATTTTCAAAATACAACAACAATCGATAATAGAATATACGAGAACCCCACTGCAACAATACAAAACTATTTAAAAACATACAGCATTGACAATTACGAAATTAGTCAATATTTTGAATCCTACAATGAAAAATTGAAATTTAATAATATTGATCTTATCAGTCCACTACAGCCTAGAGCTTTGAGCAATCCTGTCATCATATCCTTTACAGTAGTAACGGTGATTGTAGCGGTTGCAAGCTTTTTAATTTTTTACCTCAAGATGAGATCAAGAAACAAAATTCCATCTACGGAATTAGAGGAGCTGAGATTCCAAGGACTCCTACGAAAAGTGGAGGAACTCACAACGGAAATGACAGAAGAGGCGGGACGCTCTTCTTAAAGAAAGAGGGGAGTTAATGTTACGTTCTATATCGAACATTCACACAATATACAATGTTACAATCTATATCGAACAATCACACAATATACAATGTTACAACGTAACATTCAATGCCCAGCCACAGCAACCTGAAACAACAAACCGAAACAATAAACATAAATTTCAAGCTGAAGTCATAATGCACTTGACTCAGCAGATCCTAAAATGAAACCACTTGTTGGGGACTTGCAGAGGAGATCCAAATCAGTTCTTAAGTATAATCCAAACGGAGAAGTCCGGTTAGTTCATAAGTAGAATTCTAAGTGTAAAAGTGTAAGGAAAAAAATAAAGAACTTTTTTAAAAACAAAAATGAGAAAGTGATTTTTTAATTTGGTGTGCTGTTTTCGCTGGATGAGTCATCGGACCTTTTTTCTTCGAAGACGTCGCGGGCCAAACTGTTACTGTGAATGGTGAGCGCTACAGAGCAATGATCAACGAGTTCTTTTTGCCGCAACTTGATGAATTGGGATTGCAATACATGTGGTTCCAACAGGACGGTGCAACGGCACACACTGCACGTGCCACAACCGATATGCTGAAGGATGCATTTCCCGGGCGCCTAATCTCCCGTTTTGGCGATTTGCACTGGCCAGCAAGATCGCCTGATTTGACCGCTCCAGACTTCATTTTGTGGGGCTTTTTGAAGTCGCGGGTTTATGTCAACAAGCCTCAGACTCTTGCAGCTCTTAAAGACAATATCCATCAACAATGTGAGGACCTATCGCCGGAAGTTTTGGCCAACGTGATGGAAAATGCCATAAAAAGGGCTCAAATGACAATCAACTGTGGCGGCGGCCATTTACATGATATCATATTCTCGACTTGATGTAAAAAAAATTAAAAGACCAAATAAAAATAATCCACAAGAAGAATCAAAGTTTTTCATTTTTTTTTAAATTACAGCCAAAAAACATCGGCAAAAATTACGCCTTTTAACTGGACCTAGAGAGCTGAAATTTTAACCATATGCCCTAGGGTCCCGAAATAATAAAGTTTAAGAATTTTTGAAATCCGCCCACAAACGTGCCCACAAACTCAAAAAACAAATTTATCAAAAAATCGAATTTTGAGCTAGAAAGCTGAAATTTTTTATATATGATCTATGACTCCTAAAACTGCTTGGGAGATAATTTTTTTTAAATCCCCCACTAACACGCCCACAATTAAATAAAACAATTTTATTGAAAAGTCAAAGTTTGAGCTAGGGACCGTTTTTTTACAAAAAGGTTAGTTTTTTTCGTTAAAATCCTTTGAATGTTATATAACAAAATATGTAGGTATTTGTCACGCCCACTTATGAGGGATAGGAATATGAATAGGGTATCCAACAGTTTGCCCAAGCGGACCGTAGCCCGTCCCTATGTTTTTTTATTTGTATTTGTATTTATTTATCTTAATAATTTGCACATTTAACATATGGATATACGAGTAGATGGCGACATATTTTACGTTTATAGAAAAAAATAATAATAATTATAAAAACAAATATGGGATCATTTTAAGTTAAACTAAAAATAAAGTAAATAATATGGACATTCTCATTAAAAATAAAAGCTAAGTTACGTTAAAAGGGAAAAACATCAATAAAGAGTACTAAGATAAGAAAAGACTAAAGACAAACAACTCCTGTGCTTGACGTTGGTTCGTATATTAAAGGGAAGTTGATTAAAAAGGAGAATGGCATGAATGAAAAATTGCCTACGTGATATCGTGCAAGTATAAACATTAGGCCTGATACCACTAAAACGAAGAGGCTGAGAGTTTAAAATTTTGGCTATCAGTGCGCAAGCTCTAAAATTTAACAATTGGTCAAGACTGCATCCTAATATTTGTCGAGAGTGACTCGATATAAAATCGTATCTACGTAGATTGAATACAAATCGTGCGATTGAATTGAAAGCAACGTTTAGCCTACACCTGGATTTAGCATCTGTGCTAGCAAACAACTCACAGCCATACATGATTAGTGGTACGTTCAAAGCCTTTACCAATTTGAGTTTGACAGTAGTAGGTAAGTTGTCCCGATAAACTGATAGACCCCGCAGAGCATCATACATTTTGGATATCACTGAGTTAATGTGGTCACTCCAAGTGAGGTTATTGTTGAAAATAATGCCAAGGTTTTTAATCTTAGACACCATTCCTACCTGAATACCATTTAATAAAATTTGAGGTAGGCGAGACGAAGGTAAGTGCTCATAAACTTGGATAGATTTTGTTTTAGAGGGATTTAGGAGAGCCCTGTTATCAGAAGACCTGACCTGACTATAGAAGCGAGGTCCTCGTTCATTTTTTCCACAGCGTCGTCCATCAAACCAATTGGAAAATTAATATATGTACATCGTCAGCATACATATGAAAACGATAATTTTTAATCACATGTGGTAAGCCATTAATGAACATAGAGAATAACAAAGGACCGATTATTGAGCCTTGCGGCACACCACAGTGAACAGGTAAGGCAGACGATAAGGACTGATTGTGGAAGACGGATTGAATTCTTTTAGTTAAGTAAGACAGTATTAACTTTACAGAAAGGTGGGAATAGTTAAAGTTAGACAGAAGTTTATTAGAAAGTATATCAGGACAAACGGAATCGAATGCTTTCGAAAAATCCACTAACGTTACCAGAGTTACTTCATCCTGGTCCATATCTTCCCGTATATCATTTGTGACTTTAAGCAAAGCGGTTACGCAGCTGTGGCCAGCGCGGAAACCAGACTGCATAGGCGTAAACAAATTTTTTTGAGTCGATATAATGTTTAATTTGAGCACAAATAATTGATTCAAACGCCTTAGATAGAAAAAGTAGGATGGCAATGGGTCGATATTCTGTTCCGTTTCTATTTTTGGAGATTGGAATTATTTCAGCTTGTTTCCAAAGCTGTGGATAGGTGGAAGTCATAAGGATGGTATTGAAGATATACGTCACATATTTAAGGATATACGGTAAAATAATTTTTAAGAATTTTGGTGAGATGTTGTCCATGCCCACGTTGTCTGATTTTATGGACGAATCGCCATTTCAACGGTAAACGGATCAATTACATCAAACAGAAAAGCAATGTCAGAGGTATTTACAATGACATTTTCGAATAGGGACAAAGGGACATCAGAAAACAGAGGCAATTTGGTAAAAGTCCTATTCAGTTTTTCAATATCGATAACATTATTAGATTGCATGTTAGTATTATTGCACACTCCGTTTTTTTTTATTTGCTTCCAAAGGAAAGACGAAGAACGGTTTGAATTAAATTTATTATTATAATACCTACAAGGACAGCTGTTTTAATCATCAAATTTACTCTATTTCTCATCCTTTTAAATTCGGTCAACATTTGTGGTACTTGAAATCTTCTCCACCGGCGATAGAGGTTATCTCTTGCACTCATCGCGGCTTTAATTTCACGGAAAGCCAAGGATATGGGCCTTGCTTTGAAACAATTGATTTAATGAGTACATATACTTAGAAAAAAGATACGTTATAAGTTCATTTAGGATCTCAACTTGGTAATTTACATCTGGTGTACGAAAAACATAGTCCCAGTTCAGAGAAATACATTCCCTTATAAGGGTCACATGATGAATTTAGACCTTTTCTCCGCATGATTCAGCTATCTAACGCAACCTCGCTGCTCAGCTAAGGGTAGGTGTTAGTTGTTTGGCAGGCGCAATTATGTCAGCTTGCTTCATTTTTTTAATTAAAAAAAGGAAATCCAAATCTCAGATCACTCAGACTCGGTAACGGTCCATTGTACTCCCAGGCAGAAATCATCCTTTTTGGTGTAGAGACTGGAGAATGTGTGGCGTATGTTGTTGTCCCAGCGCTGATTGAGCCCGCACCGGACGGGTCACAAGCCAACACACTAATCTCTACACCGTCGCCATCCCAGCATGCTTGATACAATTGTACCTGTTGATGTTGCCAATAAGAAAAACATATTTAAGCCGTTTAAATATTGAGATGATAACTAGTATATAGAAGAAATAAATTTGCGTGATTTTCATTCTTAAGTTTATTTTATATATGCAACGTCCGGTGTCCGGACAAACATCGAAGTGGAAAAGGAACATAACTTGAAAGTGACGTGAGCCCATATTTAGAATTTTTTTTTTGTTTACTTTTATTGCCATAAGTGTGGACATAAGTCCCAAAAAAATGTCTTTATCTATTACTCTATGTTTTACTGGAAACTGCTGCCTTTCTAGCATCTATTTAGAACCTTCTCCCAACTGTTTTGCTCGCAACAATTAGTCTTTGTCTGAGAGTCAGGAGGTATGTAGTTTGCTAATCGGAGTATTCAAGTGTGAGTGCATTTTTTACCAATCGAGTTCTATCTTAACTCATTGAATATTGGTTTTTTGATTATGTGTCATCAAAAAATAAACCAGGTATTTAATTGACTGAAATAAAGTTTTATTAATGCATTGCCATATCCTATTAGTTAGGTACACCTTTTTTGACGAAAATGGGTATTGGGAATAAAAATCTCACTCGCGAATTCTCAAGTAACAACTTTTGACACCCGTGCATAATATAGGCAAAAATAAACAGTTGGTAATAAACACAAGAACGAAAGAAAAAAAGACTAGATCAAAACTTTTTTCTATGCTGATAACATATATTTTTAGGGTTAGCTACAACAAAGAGCTCTCGATTGTGGAATTACTTCTAAGTGACAGACTTCAATAGAATTTTCCATTCTTTGACTGTCGTGTTGTGTCTGAGAGAACTTCAATAAAGAAAACAACAAAATGTAAAAATTGCATTTCACTTATTGTTCAAACAAACAGGTCTCTCGAGAGCTACATCATTATTTACTCTTTTTTTGCTTTTTTAAATAGGAGTACATTATATACAAATAGGACCAGTATGATGGTTCATATATACGCGTATGTAGACATTCACATGTGAGATGTTTATTAATAAGGTACATACAAACTTTGACTCTTATTCGCTTTGTCAAGTTTAATGTGTAAGCTCTGAGCTGGAAAATATCCTTGACTTGCTATTTCAACACAATACGAGACATGGAAGAAAAAGTTTGTTGTGGGTCCCATATGCCAAGTAGTATTTAGCGAAAAGGAAAACTTTTCAACTAAGATTTCGAAATACAAAAAGGAAGGAGATTAATGCAGTGATGCCATGCATGTACCTTTTTCCAACTATTTCTCACAAGTACTTCAACGCACACTTGTTTGAAAATAAGTTATAATCTGATTCACATAACCCTTTTATTCTGCAGCCGCAAGAGTCCTGCCAGCGACAGGTAGGCAGGAACGGAAAAATAAAATCTTTCTGTCTTTTATTGTTTTAAAATGATAGAAACGGGAGATGAAGTTGTCGGGTGCATTTGGAATTGAAAATGACAGATGAAAAATCAAAGCACAAATGGCACCCTCTTAGCGGGAATTTTATATAAGAAATAGTACATATGTATAACTTTGAATATGCTTTAAAAGCTTTGTTTCTGTTGCGGTAGAAGCAGTCACTAATTTTATGAATGTAATTGCGGGGGGTATAGGTTTAGTCCGTGCAATATCAGAAGACACGAAGCTCCATAAGAAAACGTGTTTTTTACATGGAATGCTGTGTCTCTTGATATTGGACGGACTTACTTTACAATTTCCTTAAGACCTAAAATATGAAAAAATACATACCTACATATGTATCAGTACACTAACAATACTGGTCTTTTATTTATAATAAGGTGTAGAATAAATTTTTGAATATGATTTTATAGCAGTTTGTGAATAAATTGAAATACGAGTAGGTAGGTACCATGTACAAGTTTAAGTTCAACGCAATTTGCGAATAATACATAATTTTGCAAGCGATGTTTTTGGTTAGTTCGCAATAATTTTAAAATTAAATGTAGGGAACTGTTGGATACCCTATTCCTATTCCTATCCCGCATTTAGTGGGAGTGACAAAAATCTATGGTATGGGAGAATTATTGTTAAGAAGGAAGGATTTATCATACAACATTTAAACGATTTTATTGAAAGAGCAAAGTTTTTGTAAAAACACGCCTCTTAAAAGTGGGCATGGCAGAAAACTGTATATAAAGGAATTGTTCAAAACAACTTTAACTACATACACTCCCTTCCACGTGTTAACGAACAGGTAGTTTCTTCATTTAATTTTACGATTTTTTTTTAAATCCTTCGATAATATTGGAAAAACAAAATGATCAAAAGATCAAATCTTTTTCGATTTCGCATGTTTCATTGAAGAAAAGAGCAGTTCTAGGTTTGTCCCTAACACGAAAGATTTGCTCTATAATTCACCAATACATACAAATAGCCTTACGACAAACGTCAAGGGTAGGACAGCTACCGTGTGTGATAGCAAAACATGTTCAATTGAAACTCGCTTAAGAAGCTTTGAGAGCGATTCCGCTACTTTTCAATGGAAAACGCATTTAGATTATTTGCAGGTACACCCATTTTGAAATTTACGAACTTTAGATCAGATTGAATAGCATCTCGTTTAATAAGTTTTTAACATTTTGTCTGGTTAAAGGATATGTCCGTCTTGACAGCGACGTGGATGCTGCTGCTGATATGATCAGAAACATAATTTACCTGGGCATGAAGTCTTTTATCCTTAACAGGATCAAACTAAGGGTTAACGCATGGTGTGACTCGAGCTGTAAAGAGGCTATCATATATCAGAGGTAAGCTTTCGCCTATTCAAAGCCAACCCATCTGAGGAAAGCCGTAAAAAGTTTAAAAGAACCAGAAATGACTGCAATGCCCAACCAAACGTTGAGCCAAATATTACTACAGAGTCCCATTGGTAGTAAAAACGTTTGGTCATTTGTTTAAAAAATCAAGAATTCGGCCTCATAATCTATTAAGACACTCATGTACAATGACATTCCAGCTGTCAGCTGAATAGAGGCCAAAACAGTTGCGCTTGATATTTCAAAGGCGTTTGACAGAGTTTGGCATCAAGCTCTCTTCTCGAAAATGCGTGCATTTGGAATCGATGATACTCTTTTTCAATTGATTAAAAATTACCTTTCGGACCGTTCAGTTCAAGTTGTTTTGGACGGTTTCAAGTCTGCAACTCACCAAATAAATGCTGGTGTCCCGCAAGACTCTGTTCTGTCCCGGACTCTCTTTCTCATTTTTATAAATGATTTCCTGTATGTTACTTCTAATCCAATCCATTACATTGCTGATGACAGTACCCTCAGCTTCTCATATTCGTTTCTTGGGTCATGCCCCTCATCTTCGGGTGTGGAACTGGAACAGCAACGTATGTTAAGCTCATTAAATTCCGATCTTAGCAGCATAACTCAGGCGGGTTCAACCAATAGAGTGGAATTTAATGGAATGTAAAAACACAATGCTGTCTCCTGACATTAAAGCAAAACCCTCACACACTGCCATTATCCATAAATGGCACTTGTATAGCTGAAACCGAAAGACTTTCCATTCTCGGTATGTGTGTTAATGACAACCTTCGTTGGAATGACCAAATATTCGATGTCGCCAAGAACGCTGTGAAATGTCTAGGCTTCCTTAAGCGATGCAAGAAATATTTCACCCCTTCTGATCTAGCTACAATTTATAAGGCGTTTATTCGCCCGAAACTCGAGTACAACGTTCATATCTGGTCCGGTGCACTAATAACTTATTTGGAGCTACTTGACAAGATCCAAAAACGCGCGATAGGACTTATTAACGGCCGATGTCTCGGTGCGAGATCGATTGACTCTCTTAGTCAGCGTCGTAATGTCTCCTGCCTTTCGTTATTTTATCGTTATTTCCACCTTAAGTGCTCAAACGAAATAGCCAGTTGCATTCCTCCACTTGAACATTTCAACCGCAATACCGCCATGCATGCAAGGAATGCTCATCAGTTGACCCTCAAGCCTGTGTTCGAAAGTACAGTGAAGTTCAGAGACGCATTCTTTTTTCTTTACATTATAGCCTACAAACATTCAAAACCAACGTGCATCGGCATCTCTCCTTTTCCTCTCACCCTAATTTCCTTAACGCCCGCGCTGTGTAGCTATTACATTATAAGGGTCCCAAAAAATCCCTTTAGTGCGTGCAGATCATAAAAAAAAAAGTTTTGTGCACTGGGAAGACTATGCTCGTATATTAGCGGAACATTCACAAATGGATACGGTTTATTTATGAAATTCATTAAAATACTTTCGCCCACTTAGGTTGTCATAAGGTGGTTTGGTCAAAGACACATTATCCGCAATGAAAAGTCTTTGCTCGCAAAACAAAGTAATATTTCCCCTAACGGGTGCGGGTTTTGTTCAAGGAAGATGGTGCAATTTTTTCTATTTCTATTATTATTTTTCATTGATTCAGAAGATGATAATATAAAAGCAGAAAATTAATTAATCAAATTATCTAATTTTGAAGAGATATTGCTTATTTTTTTTTAGATATAACAAGATAATTTAATTTATTTATTTATTTATCCTCTAATGGATTACATACTTAATTCGACAAATTATTAACATACTTAATTAACCTCACCAAAGTTTGTTATAAGCATAAGCAATTGATTTTTGAACGTATTTCTACTTATATTAGAGTGAAGATCAATAAGATTCCCAACTGAATTAGCTTCTCTTAAGCATCTAGTAATTGTTTCATTATATCCATATTGTACTCTATGCATAGGCTCAACAAAAATATTTTGATTTCTCAATGGTATCACGGGTCTTCTATATCTGATCTGTGTAAGCAGGTAAGGACAATTTATATGTTTAGTTATTAGGTCTCTCACAAACATGATCGAAAAATACCTCCGCCGAATACATAAAGGCAAGATTCCAATCAGTTGGCATCTAATATTATATGGTGGCAAGTCTATATTCCAATTAAGCTTTTTTATCGCAGCTCTAGTAAACCATTTTTGAATCTTCTCTATCCTTGTAGAGTGATGAGGTATCGCCATTACATATTTTGTACACCATTAAAGCACTTTCATGGTTTTTATAGTAAATAATCTTTTCTTTGTATGCTGCAGATTGTTATTATTGCAATTTATTATAAATAAGAAACTCTATTTCAACAAATATTATATATCCGGTGATGTCTTCAGTGAGTAAGCGAAGACATTAAAAAAGTTTCGGACATAAAACAAATTTGACACCCCGAAAACATTCGTACTAGTTCGCTAACAAGGGATAAATAGTAAAAAGGATAATTGATATGGAAAGTAACAATTAGAAGAAATTTGCTGGAATAATAAAATTGAGACTTGCTTTCATGAATATATGTACATATAAAAACACATGCTTTCATGTATATATGTATATGTATAAAATCGCATTTTAGTTTCAACGAAAATACTCGTACATTATAATGAAGTAAGAATATTAATAAATATTTTTGACAAAAAAAAAACAGCAGCTATAAACAAATATCAGCAGTCAGTTTTCTTCGTTTCTGACGTTTCTCACAATTAGATGTTGTTTTCGACACGAGAACTATTGTGTTTCGTGAATCAAACTATTGACGATAGCGTTCAGTGCAATCGCATGGACGACAATCGTTCGCAAACTTACGTGATGAGGGCCTGGATTTGGGCCCGTTTCCGGCAGAATGTGAGGCTATTGCACTTTAAAACATTAAGATTTAAACAGTTAATTGTACACCAATTTGATAATATATTGAGGTCTTCCTGCAACAATAAACAGTCCTGAATTGATTTAATAGACCGAAAAATTGTCAAGTCATCAGCGAACATTAAGCATTCAGAATAAAGGATGACATTGGGAATATCATTAACAAATAAAAGAAATAACAAAGGCCGAAGATGGCTGCCTTGGTTGACTCCCGAAGTAGCGTCAATGCGATCTGAGACAATACCATTAATCCTAACAAACCAAGAATGATAGAATACAAGATTACGCCGTCTGCTCGTCCACCATATTGGTTTTTCTTTTTTGACAGTTGTGACATCATTCGTGACCCGGTAAATTTTATTTGAATTTGCGGTTTTGTGTTTATGTTTTCAAAATGAGGTGTGCCGTTTATAATTGCAATTCAAATAATAAAACTGATGAAAACAGTATTTGGTTTTATTGCTTTCCTAAAGATAAGAATATTAGGAAGCAATGGGTTCATTTTTGTCGAAGGAAAGCCCAATTTAATGTCGAAACATCGCGAATTTGTTGTTTACATTTCGCTCCGGGTGATATTGAAAGAAATCTTCAATTTGAAATGGGTATGTTACAATATTAAAGTGTAATATTATACAAATAGCAATGGATATATTTCAGGACTTTGTGTAAGAAATCAACATAAGTTGAAGATGGGAACAATTCCCACATTACACCCGGAAAATAACGTAGTTTCCGTCTCCGTTCGCTCTAACCGGATGCAAGCTCGGGTTACAAAGGAAATGATAACGACCCTACTTGAGCAAGTTCCACAAACAATGAAACCTGAAGATGCTGAAATAGCACCCCGAATTGTCGAAGAGGCAAGCAATGGAAATGATGCCGAGGGTACGGCTTTCATTGAAAACTTAAAAAAGTGTATCGCATCTGTGGAAAAGGAAGTGTGAGTTAACTTCCATTCTTTCATTAAATAAAAACTAAAATGGAACTCATTTTTTTAGAGAAACTCTGAAGCAGAAGAACTTTACTCTAAAGTTGAATGAAGAATGTTTAGAAAAGAAAATTTGTTCTCTGGAGAAGCTTCTCAAAACATCAGAGTTACAGCGTGCAAATATGGAAGAACGATTGAAGCTAATTTTTACAACAGCCCAGGTAAATAAACTGAAGATGGGCATTAAAAAAGTTCACTGGACTGATGAAGATATAGCACAGTCAATTACGCTATACTCCACAAGTGCCAAGGCATACAAGCTGCTTCGGAAGAAAAATTTTCCACTTCCTGGAGTTCGGACTCTCCAAAGTTGGGCACAGAAAGTGGATATTTCGCCAGGAATTATTGAACCTGTTGTAAAAATTTTGTCAGCAGCAACACAGCTTGATGAAGCCCAGAAAGTTTGCGTTCTCAGTTTTGACGAGATGAAAATAAGAAAAACTTTCTGACTCGACATTAGTCCTGCTAACTATGTCCAAGTAGGTAAAACACAGTGATATTTTATTCTTCATAATTATAATTTGATTTTTGTTTAACTACTTTCAATAGGATTAATGGCCAAATGGAAGCAGCCAGTGTTCTATGCGTTTGACTGTCAAATGACTTTCGAAATCTTGGCAAACATTCTTCAAACAGCAAAGATGTGCGGTTACAACGTTGTAGCGATTGTTAGCGACTTAGGTTGTGGAAATAGAGGACTATTCAAGAACCTAGAAATCACTATGGACAAGCCTTGGTATGTGTAAATACGTATTTCTTATTGAATTCTTTTCAAAAATATTCTTCATTAGGTTTTTACACGATGAAAACAAAATTTTTGTTTTCGCGGATGTTCCACATCTGCTCAAACTCCTTCGAAATCATTTCGTCGATCAGGGATTTTTAATAAACGAAAAATATGTCAAGAAGGAAATTATTGTTCGGCTCCTATCGTGTACTTCTTCGGAGCTGTCAAAAACTCACAAAATATCGAGCGCCTATCTCAATATCGTTGGACCTGACCGGCAGAAAGTGAAAATGGCAACAAAACTGTTTCCACATACAATCGCTCAATCACTTACGAGGGCAGCAAGTTTGGCAGGAATGCTACCAGTTATTTAAAACTGTAATGTTTCTATAATTAAACATAGGGACGGGCTACAGTCCGCTTGGGCGAACTGTTGGATACCCTATTCTTATTCCTATCCCTCATAAGTGGGCGTGACAAAAGCCTAAGTATGGTTGAATTGTTAAGAACGCTCTACATATTTTGTTATATAACATTTAAAGGATTTAAAAAAAAAAAAACGCTCCCTAGCTCAAACTTGGGTGTTTCAATAAAATTGTTTTATTTAATTGTGGGCGTGTCAGTAGGCGGATTTAAAAAAAATTAACACATGAGAATAAAGGGCCGCTAGAGAGTATATATTATAAATTTCAGCTCCCTAGCTCAAACTTTGGATTTTCAAAAATTAATATACCCTTAGAATAGGGAATACAAAAATTATTTTATTTATTTGTGGGCGTGTCAGTGGGCGGATTTTGAAAAAAATTTATCCCGAGCAGTTTTAGGAGTCATAGATCATATGTAATATATATATCATATATATTTCAGCTTTCTAGCTCAAAATTCGATTTTTTCCAAAATTTTGTTTTTTTGAGTTTGTAGGCGTGTCTGTGGGCGGATTTCAAAAATTCATAAACTTGATTATTTCGGGACCCTAGAGAGTATACGGTTAAAATTTCAGCTCTCTAGGTCCAGTTTAAAGGCCTAATTTTTGCCGACAGACGGACGGACGGACTGACATGGCTAGATCGACATTACTATCGATGCTGATCATAAATATAGTAACTTTTAGGGGTCTACGGGCAATATTAAGGTATGTTACAAACTACGCGTCAAAATTAATATACCCTTAGAATAGGGTATAAAAACAATCGAACTTACTGTACCTACCTGATGTTCCTTATACTTTTATTATCTTACAGGCAAATGACTGGTTTGACGTAATGAACGTGAGAGTCCTAACTGAGGATTCCAGAGAGCGGTCACTTGCTTACGGTCTAGCAATCGAAGCTCAAAACGAAATTTTAGACCAAATGTGGAAACTGATGATCCAAATGAGGGTTATTGGAAAAAATAGTTTACTACCCTTTCAGAGAGGTGGATATACTTACGATTTAAAACTCTATTATGAAGATACTAACCTTAAGTTCTTTTCAGGCATTATTCAGTCCAACAATGCGGTTAAACTACTGCTTATGGACTTGAAGTATCGCTTCAAATTTGAATACATCTTGACATATCGGCTTAATCAAGATGTATTGGAAAACTTTTTTGGTGTCTTACGGACAAAAGGAGGTTTGAATGATCGTCAGGAGTTTAAGTATAGACTGCGGTCGTACATACTTGGCTACAATGAAGGCGTCCTATCAGATAGCGCTAATGTGTCTGTTGATAATACGCCTGATCTAGAAAAATTGGATTTGTACCCTAACAGGTAATATTTCTTTGTTTAATTTTCATGACATAATGTTCAATTGTTTATACCTATATTACTTTATAAAGGTACAATTCTAAAGAGCATAAAAATAAGACCAGAGAACATAGATGTTCAGACTGCGGAGGACAAGGAACTCGAATCCATAGCTCACGATGGATTGGAAAATCTGGCTATGTACATTTGTCACAGATTGCGTGATAAAGTCCCAGATATAAGGATAAACACTGAAAATGATAACACATTTACCTGGGTAAATCATCTCAGCGAAGGAGGTCTGTCAAAGCCAACGACAGACTTGATGCTGCAGATGACTGCTCTTGAAAAAGTATTTGATTCCGCCAACGGAGATGATTTACTTATATCAAAAGACTTTTTGAAGACACATCTGGAGTTAGCGGCAAACATAAATTGCGACGACAAAGTGAAAACGTTATTCTTCAGAGCGCGAATGTTTTTTAGAATTAGAAAGCTAAATAGGGAAATTGCAGAAAATGCAAACAAAAGAAAAAGAAAATTCAACAAAATAATTCATTAAAACAAAATATAAATGCACAATTTCACTTCGAATTCTTTATTTTTTCATTGTTTGTTAATTTTTACACTATAGATAGGTATTTTGCATTTTCAGTTATCATGCCCGAACCACAATAGATATGTAGGTACTAAAACTCAACGAAATAATAGATAATTAAAACAGAAACTTCGCCAATATTTTATTTACAAATATCTTTTAAAATTGAATTAAATATTTCAGAAGAACTAACAACATTTCAATCCGAAAATCAGAAGTGAAAACAAAACGTATAAACGTGAAACCACGGGTCCCGACTGACGTCACACGATTTTATGCCAATTTTCTTTTGACATATCGGCGTAATCTTGTATTCTATCATTCTTGCTAACAAACTGCGAGTGTCCTCTTAAGTAAGAATTGAACCATTCTAAGAGACTTCAGTGAAAACCGATGTTGCGCAATTTGTTAAAAAGAATATCGTGGTTTACCCGATCAAATGCTTTTGCAAAATCTGTGTAGATGACATCGCACTGCATCCCATTTTCCATGTTGTTTGCGATAAAATTTGTAAAAATTGTAAGATTAGTGTCTGTGGATCTTCCAGCAATAAAGCTATGCTGATACGAAGAAATTGTGGACTTAAGAAGAGCTATAAGTTTACCACAAACAAGTTTTTCGAACAGCTTCGGAATAGTGGGAATTTTCGATATTGGACGATAGTGAGTAACATCTTGTTAGGGACTAGATTTATAAATTGGTTTTATGAATGAGCTCTTCAAAGCATCCAGAAAAATTCCTTGCTCCAAGGAACAATTGAAGAGCCTATGAAGTGGCACGGAAAGTTCATCTGCGCATCTTTTTAAAATAATGGGAGGAATACCATCAACGTCTCGCCTCATGTCGGATACTAAATCGGAGAGCGCAACTACTACTTCAGAAATCGATAAATATAAGCTACCAACATTAATCGAATTCGTGGAGTAGTCAGATATCATACCTGCTCGTAAGGTAGGCGCATTATTTGAATAAACAGATTTGAAATGGCTAGCAAACATGTTGCAAATAACTGAAAGGGCTGATGACAACGCGCCATTATACTGCATACTATTAGGAGTTCCAGTCGATTGTTTATACCCTATTCTAGGGGTATATTAATTTTGACGCATAGTTTGTAACATACCTTAATATTGCCCGTAGACCCCTAAAAGTTACTATATTTATGATCAGCATCGATAGTAATGTCGATCTAGCCATGTCCGTCCGTCCGTCCGTCCGTCCGTCGGCAAAAATTAGGCCTTTAAACTGGACCTAGAGAGCTGAAATTTTAACCATATACTGTCTAGGGTCCCGAAATAATCAAGTTTAGGAATTTTTGAAATCCGCCCACATACACGCCCACAAACTCAAAAAAACAAAATTTTGGAAAAAATCGAATTTTGAGCTAGGAAGCTGAAATTTTTTATATATGATCTATGACTCCTAAAACTGCTCGGGATATAAAATTATCAAAATCCGCCCACTGCCACGCCCACAAAAAAATAAAACAATTTTATTGAAAAACCAAAATTTGAGCTAGGGAGCTGAAATTTTTAATATATAAAATAATTTATATTTATTTTTCAATATAAAACACAACACACAATTTGTTCAAATATATTTCTTATTTTATTTTTCAATATATTCCTCTATGAGGAAGCTTAGGAATATTTACAACCGTCCACTGGCAGCTCCACTTAATAACTAACTTATATAATACAAAACGAACTAACTTATATACTACAACTAGCATTACCACTAACATGAAGACATGAACGCTGATCCGTTAATCCGCTGCTTGGCTGGAATTTCTTGCTGTAGCTTAACGGGTGTTTGCTATGCTATGCTTGGTGATGCTGCGGCCACACTTACTGTTCTGATAGTGCAGCTTCTACCGTTTGCAGCATTACCACTAACATTGAGATAACGCTGATCCGTTAATCTGCTGCTGGCTGGAATTTCTTGCTGTAGCTTAGCGGGTCATTTGTGCCTTGGAAAGCGTTTGGTGGTTGTTATGCTATGCTTGGTGATGCTGCGGCCGCACTAACTGTTTTGATAGTGCAGCTTCTACCGTTTGCATATTGACAGCTATGAAACCGTGTGCCTAGTGACTTTCCGTACGCCGAAGCATTTTTATTACATGTATTTGATGTGACCATAACTTATACTCTCTAGGGGCCCTTTAAGTTCATGTATAAATATTTTTAAAATCCGCCCACTGACACGCCCACAAATAAATAAAACAATTTTTTTGAAAATCCAAAGTTTGAGCTAGGGAGCTGAAATTTATAATATATACTCTCTAGGGGCCCTTTAAGTTCATGTATATATATTTTCAAAATCCGCCCACTGACACGCCCACAAATAAATAAAACAATTTTTTTGAAAATCCAAAGTTTGAGCTAGGGAGCTGAAATTTATAATATATACTCTCTAGGGGCCCTTTAAGCTCATGTTTAAATATTTTCAAAATCCGCCCCCTGACACGCCCACAAATAAATAAAACAATTTTTTTGAAAATCCAAAGTTTGGGCTAGGGAGCTGAAATTTATAATATATACTCTCTAGGGGCCCTTTATGCTCATGTGTTAATTTTTTTTTAAATCCGCCTACTGACACGCCCACAATTAAATAAAACAATTTTATTGAAGCACCCAAGTTTGAGCTAGGGAGCGTTTTTTTTTTGATAAAATCCTTTAAATGTTATATAACAAAATATGTAGAGCGTTCTTAACAATTTAACCATACTTAGACTTTTGTCACGCCCACTTATGAGGGATAGGAATAAGAATAGGGTATCCAACAGTTCGCCCAAGCGGACTGTAGCCCGTCCCTATGTTTATACCCTATTCTAGGGGTATATTAATTTTGACGCATAGTTTGTAACATACCTTAATATTGCCCGTAGACCCCTAAAAGTTACTATATTTATGATCAGCATCGATAGTAATGTCGATCTAGCCATGTCCGTCCGTCCGTCCGTCGGCAAAAATTAGGCCTTTAAACTGGACCTAGAGAGCTGAAATTTTAACCATATACTCTCTAGGGTCCCGAAATAATCAAGTTTAAGAATTTTTGAAATCCGATCACAGACACGCCCACAAACTCAAAAAAAACAAAATTTTGGAAAAAATCGAATTTTGAGCTAGAGAGCTGAAATTTTTTATATATGATGTATGGCCCATAAAACTGATTGGGACATACAATTTTCAAAATCCGCCCACTGACACGCCCACAATTAAATAAAACAAATTTTGGGAAAAATTGAATTTTGAGCTAGAAAGCTGAAATTTTTTATATATGATCTTTGGCCCATAAAACTGCTTGGGACATAAAATTTTCAAAATCCGCCCACTGACACGCCCACAATTAAATAAAATATTTTTTTTGAAAAACCAAAATTTGAGCTAGGGAGCTGAAATTTTTAATATATACTCTCTAGGGGCCCTTTATGCTCATGTGGAAATATTTTCAAAATCCGCCTACTGACACGCCCACAATTATTATTTTTTTATTTTTGAAAGTCCAAAGTTTGAGCTAGGGAGCTGAAATTTATAGTATATACTCTCTAGGTGCCCTTTATGCTCATACTTAAATTTTTTTTAAATCCGACTACTGACACGCCCACAATTAAATAAAACAATTTTATTGAAAAACCAAAGTTTGAGCTAGGGAGCGTTTTTATTTACAAAAGCTTAGTTTTTTCGATAAAATCCTTGAAATTTTTGTCACGCCCACTTATGAGATATAGGAATAAGAATAGGGTATCCAACAGTTCGCCCAAGCGGACTGTAGCCCACCCCTATGTTTTTTACAATTGATGAAACTTCAAAACCGCTTACTATTGATTTTAAGGTCTGATTCCACTGAAAGGACATATTGCTCATATAAAAATTTGTTAAGAACTTTAAAATCTTTTTGAAGTCTCCTATATTTGAGAAGTAATTCTCGATCAGAAGATGGTTTGCGCAACTGTTTATAAGTCTTGTTTTTCAGGTTACTCGTATTTAGATGGAATAATCTTTTATTAAACCATATGCACTTTGAGTTTGTCCTAACTTTAACCTTATGTGTGTTTACGTGGATTATGTCATGGACTATCATGATCAAGGTATTATATGAGTGTTTCAAGTCTATGTCATCAAATATTGAAGACCACGCAATACCATTTAGACAATTTTTAATATTACCAAAATTGGCTCTATGAAAATTATACTTAAAGTTTGAAACAGAAATTAGCTTCACAAATTTGTAGATGGCAAATGAATCATGATTATGGGAAGCTATAGTAATAAGATTAAATTTTGTTATCATGTTCCAATTTGCGTACAATTTTGTATGCAGTTTTTATGTTTATTTCAAATGGAACGAAAGTAAGTAATAGAGCTAACGGCTAAATACATTTTTATCTGTCTGTTCTAAGGGCAGCAAAGATAGTGCAGATGGGATCATTGTCGGGAAGTGATATCGCCATATACATCGACACTAGAATCTTTAACATCAATTCTGAGACAGTCAGTAACTGTCGCACAATGCTAAAAGCAGTAAGCAGACGGAATCGATTAACACTGTGCTGGGTACCGGGACACAGCGGTATAGAGGGGAATGAGCAAGCCGGTGAGCTAGAGAGAATGGGAGGCGAACTGGAGAGTAGTGGAGGTGTGAACATTAAACCACCCCTTGGCGTTATTAAGGGAATAATCAATCAGAAAATCTTAAAAGTCTCTGACTTTAGATGGCAAAATTTAGAGGGGCATAGGGTGTCTAGAGCAGTTTGGTCTCATTTGGGCAAGGAAAGATCTAAGGAAATTGAGCAGGGAACAGATTCGAACAGTAGTTGGGATTATGTCGGTGCACTGTCCCCGAACTACATACTCCTTTTTTAACCTGACCTAACCTACCGCTTGATATTGAGAAAGCGTTTCATTCTAAATGTTAGCTCTCAATTTTCCTCCAGTTTTCTGTGAAATCGTTCAAAGTTTTTTTCCCAGGCGTATTTTTGAGTGTGTGTTAACTGTAGTATTTCTGAACAAATTGTTCTTTTTCGCTGGTCTTCCCCAAGGCTCTGTTCTTGGACCAGATTTTCTAAAATTACTTCCTTATTATTTCAGTCTCAACATTGAGACGAACTTTACAAATGCAGTCACAATGTAACAAAACTTTTATAATGGATGGAAACTATATTTAAATGCTTAAAAGATGCTGGGTATTTTTTCACAAGACGCGAACTAATATGCAAACGTAAATTTATATACACTTTCGTGTGAAACTACACAAACGCGTTCTCGTACTGAGAAATTGGTAAAAAGATGAACGAAAGGAAAATGTACTTTCATTTATTTTTCTTCACAAAAAATTTCAGCTGGTAAAAAAATTAAAACTGTCAAATGATGAAATCCTATGAGTTTGCCAGCAAAAAAAAACAACTGTTGCTTCTTTTCAAGCCAAACTTTGACGTTTTTCATCTTTTTACGCAAAAGCGTCCGCGTGCTTTTCTTTGAAATGATTTTGGAGATTTGACAGTTTTCATTTTTCTACACATAAAATACGCGAACGGACCTAATGAAATTTTGCTTTCTTCCGGCAATTCAAATAAATATTAATGGACAACAAAAATGAAATTGGAGCCTACCGTGAGATACTTCGGCTCCGATTACGGTTGTCGTTTTCCAATCGCATTGACATTTGTTGAATGAATCAATTGGTTGAGATGTTTGGCATTGTGTAAGTCAACCGAATGATCAATGCTCTAAGCTGCACTTTTAAGAATTACAACTGTGTCATAAGATTCGAAAAATGTATGTAGTTGTGTCAAAGTCAAAGTTGTATGAGATACAACTCAGTAGAGTTGTACTTGTTAAGAAAGTTGCTTACTTCAGATATTAATCATGTTAAGTCCCCAGAATATATGTGAATATTTGTATACATAACATGCCGATCAAAAAATTACAATCGACAGCAAACATTTGTGAAATAGAAAAATCTCGAATTCAATCGACAATCATAAAACGAAATAGAGATATCGACAAACGATGATCGAAAAAAGTCGTTCATCGATCAGTAAATCGAAAACCGCTATAGGGGCCTTAGACATAAAATGTATGGAACATAACAAGCGAACACTTGTAGCCGTACAGCGACGGGCCAAGAATTTGTATGGACGTGCTTCATCTGGGTAAATTAATTTATCTGTGCTGATAGTCCGCAACTGTTTCTGTCATTGGAGCGAAACTTCCACTTCAAGTATTCCCGGCTTAAATGTCAACAAAACCGCATTCATCACTGTTGAATTCCCTTTATCAATTAAACACACCGCTTTGATAGTCCTTACCTCGTAAATATCAATCCCATGGTTGAGAGACCAACTCGTTTGGAAATAATCCTCGATCCTTTGCTTCAGCTCCTTGGGCATCTAAAAGAAAAATTTTAAAAAAAATTTAAGTTATGCAAATACATTCAGCTAAGCAAAATCGTGTTAGTTCAAGCGGATGGAACACTTTAATTTTTCCATTTGTTTTTCTCAATTCTCAAAACTAAGTGGTTTGGCTAAGGTTGAAAAATTTCTTTCCAAACATTTCGAAAACGATTTATTTCATCGCCATCTCTAGACCAAGCGGGATTGAATTTGTTCTATCCATGCAAAACGATGAATCCCCTATATACGGCTATTAAAGGGGGGCGGCTGTAGCTGTAGAAATACAACCAACACCAGCACCTCTATTAACAGAGACACCACTTGAATGGTAAAAATAATTTCCGCTGATAATTATATAACTTGGGAGAGCTCGTCTACGATATATTATTATTAATGTGTAGGTGGATGCGGATATTGTGTATCTATATCTGGAAAAAGAAATTATATGGGATGTGAAGTGGATATCCTCCAAAGGTACCTATCTATCTAGTGGATGTTAAACCAGGTCAACTCTATCACACTCATTCGTGCTGCACTCGTGACATCGTTCGAAGCGGAAAATTAAAACGATGCGCTTCATATACCGCTTTACATACGAGCGTATGTTGTCTGTATCTAGTGTTGGATAGTGATAGTGGTAGTATACTATAAAGTGTATCCACGTGTCGTAACTATTTTTAAAGACTTACCAGTGCAGGTGAGGTGGTATATTCCCGTTTAAGGTTGTGCGAGTTCATAATTCTAATGCAATTGCCCATACGTACCTGATGCAGGGCAATAAAATCCTTTAGATCTCTCCATTTGCTCTCGTAAAGTGAACGCCTAGAGTACATCCTTTGTATAATGGCGGTCACATTACCAAAGACAACGGCATGCATTAGCGCTATTACGGTAGAAAAGGAAAAGAAGAGTGGTTAGATTGTTGAACGTAAAGCGACACCACCAGTTGTTCTTGTGCGGATACAATATGTGCACATGCCCCCAGCCTAGATACACATTTGGGTTAGGTTAACCTCGAAGCTTACCTCCAATAAGCATCATCAAGATGGTGAATACCTTTTCGGCTGTAGTATTAGCTGATACGTTACCGAAGCCAACCGAAGTGAGACTTGTGAATGTGAAATAGAGCGCTGTTGAGTATGCCTCTGCATTGGTTATGTTCGAGATGGGTACTTTCAGGCGTTCCGAGAGGCCATGCATCCAACCTGCAGGGAAGACAAAAAAAGTCCGTAATTAGTGTAAAATAAGAGCATTTTATGAAGGAGCAAATAGTGTGACTACCTCAAGTAGAACGTCTTATGTAATGGTAGTGAAAGTTGGATGAGGTGATATAAAGTAACGAATAGTGTAAAATGGGTGCATCGAAAATTACATGCGAATAAGGTCAACAAGAGTAACTGCTTAAATAAGCTGTTATAGAGAACACCTTTATATCCTTCTGATAAATATAACATTTGTGTGTTTGGCCGATACCTCTTTATTTTAGATACGCCATGTTTTTTAGGTTCCAGGCCGAGCATTTTTTTCACGCAACGATAGGCGGTTATTTTTGATTCTACCACAATTTTTGTTTAATTTACTGACGGTAGAAAGAACGCAAAATATATGGCGGTAAGACTCAAGATGAAAACATGCATTCACTTCAAATTGCAAATGCAAATAACTTTCGAATGTGTATAATACGAGTACTTACTTCATAATGTCTAATTCATTATTTCTTTCCTTCACCATGAAATAATAAAACGGCTTTATGAAATTAGGCCTCAAAAAATTATGTAGGAAGCCGCAACAACTTTTTGTTGTCCGATCACACTGGGGCAGCTTATTTGGTCGAGTCGGAATAGCTTGGGCGAACTGTTGGATACCCTATTCTTATTCCTATCGCTCATAAGTGGGCGTGACAAAAGTCTAAGTATGGTTGAATTGTTAAGAACGCTCTACATATTTTGTTATATAACATTTAAAAGATTTTATCCAAAAAAACGAAGCTTTTGTAAAAAAAAACGCTCACTAGCTCAAACTTTGTTTTTTCAATAAAATTATTTTATTTAATTGTGGGTGTGTCAGTAAGCGGATTTAAAAAATTAACACATGAGCATAAAGGGCCCCCTAGAGAGTATATATTATAAATTTCAGCCACCTAGCTCAAATTTTGGTTTTTCAATAAAATTGTTTTATTTATTTGTGGGCGTGTCAGTAGGCGGATTTTGAAAATTTTATATCCCGAGCAGTTTTAGGAGTCTTAGATCATATATACAAAATTTCATTTGGGCGGATTTCAAAAATTCGTAAACTTGATTATTTCGGGACCCTAGAGAGTATATGGTTAAAATTTCAGCACTCTAGGCCCAGTTTAAAGGTCTAATTTTTGCCGACGGACGGACGGACGGACGGACGGACGGACATGGCTAGATCGACATTACTATCGATGCTGATCATAAATATAGTAAATTTTAGGGGTCGACGGGGAATATTAAGGTATGTTATAAACTATGCGTCAAAATTAATATACCCTTAGAATAGGGTATACAAATAAATTGAGAGCGATGAGTGTAAAAAGTTGTTTTTCCGTTAGTATACAATTCCATCATTTGGAAAAACAGTTACATTTTTTAGTTGCTTTGTCACTCCGTACAGTGTCATTAGAAATAGGACTTCAGTTATTATTGCAAGGTGTATCTTAACAAGTAATTCAATTGGCAAATGTTTCCGTAGCTCTAATTTTTTTTTAATCGAGTGAAAGCTAAACTTTAATATGGAATCGAAAGCTTCAGGTATGTACTGGCTCTCTAAATTTAGTTTTATGCAAAAACTATAAAAGCAATTTAAAAAAAAATAAATTGTTTTTGTGCATTTAATTTTTAAGGGAATTTAAGTTACTTTTTTACATTGCAAGGCAAAAGTAGATTTCCACACGCTTCCACACGGATATTTTTATTTGCCAATATAAATTGGCTTTTTGTGTAAACAATGGAAAAAAAGGAGTACAAAGGTGTACCCGTTTTTTTTTATTTAGTTTTTCCAATCGACTATTTCAGCAAATTTTTTTTATTTATTCACACGTGTACTTAAAAATTTGTTATTTTCGTTTAGGTTCTCATTCAAACGATTTGTTTTATACAAGGATGGAGTTGTTTAACCTCATGAAAGGATCGGTGCTTCAAACTCTGGAAGAAAAATTTAAATTTTTAAATGGACACCGCGAGGGCCACCACAGAGTTAATGTTAAAGAGCTCCATCATACAATTTCTCAATTTGCAGCAAGATTTAGAGAAATATGGTTAAAATCCGGTAGGAATGAAACTCCTTTTAAGAACCAATATGAGACTTTCCTGCAGCCTTCAGTTGGCTTCAAACTCCTTGAGAATGTTACCCCATTAAAACAGATAGGCGGCCGTCCAAAGAAACCGTTTGAAGAAAGCAGCGATAGAAGCAAACGCCTCAAAACGGAAGCAATGAGAAAAGAGGTGCCAATTTCGCAATTAGGATTTGTGACAAGACAAAATTAAGAGCAGAGTATAATATTATTAGAGCAGCAATATAATATTATTAGAGCCAAAGATCCTGAAAGGTTTCCTTCCTACAAGGTTGTTCAAACTGCAAAAAAAAAGTGCGACCCGAAAAAAGAAGACATTCAATGTTACTGATTCTTTAGCTGAAGTGACGGTCCAAGCCTTGATGAACCATACTGTGGAACGTTTGATTGCAGCTCAAAAAGAAGTAATATTTACTTTGAAAAACGATCAATTACGCAATTTGTGTTTGATTTCCAAGTGGTGCTTTGATGGCAGTTCTGGCCACAGTTCTTACAAGCAGAAATCGGTCGGAATGGATGCTGATGATTCAAGCGTGTTCATAAGTTCTGTGGAACCCCTCTAATTGGTTTATGAGAGCTCGGAAGAAAAAGACGTCATATGGCAAAATCCCAGACCTTCTTCAACCAGATACTGCCGTACGATTAAAATTGAATATGTCAAAGAATCAGCACAAGTTTCGGTATCTGAAAAGTCAAGAATAGACTCTCAAATTCAGACTCTTTGCCATTCAATAGTTAATGTTGAAGAAAATGTTGAAGAAAAAGTTGTTGAGGTGGCACATAAACTCGTGTTTGCAATGGTGGACGGAAAGGTTTGTAACGCTTTGACAGATACCGCCTCTGCTCAGCGCTGTTATATCTGTGACTTCAATAATATCGAAGCTGCTGTCGAAGCATTACAATCCCAGTTTATTGCAGTTTGGATTATCTGTGCTACACTGTTGAATTCGAGTTTTTGAGTGCCTTTTGCATATAGGCTATAGGATTCTAGTAAAGAGATTGCAAGTTCGTAAAGAGGATAAAGAAATTGTAGCATCAAATAATGCTCGAATACAAAAGGAGTTCCGAGATCAAATGGGTTTCATTGTTGATCAGCCTAAGCCTGGGTTTGGGAACTCAAATTATGACAACATTGCTAGGCGATTTTTAAGCAACGCAGATTTGGTATCTGAAATCTTGGGTATTGATAAGATACTGATTGAAAAATTGCATGTTATATTGATAACCATTTCAAGTGGCTATGATATAAATAGTGAAAAGTTCAAAATATTCACTCTCCACACTGCCAAATACTTTGTCAATATTTAGCCATGGTATTACATGCCTCCTACTCTACACAAGCTATTAATTCATGGTCCAGATGTGATTTCTGATGCACTTCTTCCAATAGGCCAACTCTCTGAAGAAGCGCAGGAAGCCAGGAACAAAGATTTCAAAAAATATCGCGAGAGCTTTTCAAGGAAATGTTCTCGTAAAAAAGGTAATGAGGATGTTTTTAATTTAAGACAATTACCTAAAAAACGACTTAAATCATTTTCAAAAGAAGTTCTCGATTTAATCATTGCTCCAAGTGTTTTTTGTTCTGATAACTCCAATTCAAATGTAAGCGATGAAATTGATAGTGAGTTTATCAGATGAATCGGGGTTTTAGCTTCCTTTTTCAAAAAAAAGTAAATAAATTTAAACAATTTATATAATTTATAATTGTATAACGAAAAAATGCGAAACTATTTTTTTTCGAAGTTTTAAAAAACGTGAATTTAAAAATTAAATAAAACTTTATAAAACGAAATGTCATCTTTTTATGCACATGTAGCTGGTTCTTATAAAGGGTTTCTCAATAGGAGCGCTACAAAAGTTTTTTTTAAATAAAACAAAAATGGTTTTGAATATCAATGAAATTCTTTATTCCTGTGAAAGTACGTTCGATGCCATTATGTATGGAACTCGATTTCTTTTGCATGGCCACCACGGGCACGCTTGCACAAGTCCAGACGCTGAACCCAATTTTCGACGGTTTTCAAGCATAAATCGGCCGATACTGCTGCAATTTCACGTTCGATATTCGTACGAAGTTCATCAATCGTCGCTGGCTTGTTGGCATAGACCATAGACTTGACGTAGCGCCACAGGAAATAGTCTAACGGCGTCAAATCGCACGACCGAGGCTGCCAAGCGACTAGACCATTTCGTGAGATAACACGGTTTCCAAACTTGGTTTCCAATAAATTGATTGTGGCATTCGCTGTGTGGCTTGTGGCGCCGTCCTGTTGGAACCACATATCCTCCAAGTCCATATCATCCAATTGGGGCCACAACGACGTCACAGAGATGCCCAACACTTGAGAACGATATGTGAGAGACGCATTTGGGCTTTCTTCAATTGAAGCCTCCGCGGCAGCAATATTCTCGACACTACGGGCACTTCTTTGTCTCACTGGCACGGGAACATTTTGTACTGTACTTGTGGATTCAAATTTTTCCACTAGACGCTCAATTGTTGATCTGCTAGGACGATTATGACGACCATAAATTGGACGTAGCGCTCTTAACTTTAAGGCCACTGACTTCGAATTTCGGTAGTAAATTTTAATAATTTCGACTTGTGTTGGCTCATATATCTTGGAATGGCAAACCTAACTGAAGAGAAATGTCAAAAGAGCGGCAAGAAATTCGGCGTCATTTGCTGTCCCTGTCGCTCTACTTTTATAGCGTCCCTGTTGAAAAACCCTTTATAAAAAAAATATTTTCAAAAAAGCTAGCCCTTCACATGAGTTGATTCCAGTTTTTGATGTGTCTTGCCCCACTGTGGATCGGGGTGATTTCGGGGATATTTTGCATTGGGGTCTTAGTTCAAACGTTTAACCAACGACCATACCACGTCGAGTTAATCGGTTCTCGTCAGATCACCGTAATTAAACGACGTTAGGCGCGGTTAGTACGTAGATGGGGGACCGTTTGAGAACAACCGCGTGTCGTTGGCCAGTCCCATCTACAGAGTTGAGGTAGATAATATACGTGGTATCACAATGGACCTAAATTGGTCTAAGTGTGTCGGCTTCTGCCGACAGCCACATAAACCTAACCTAACCTAACCTAACCTTAGTTCAAATATATGTTATGACTTTAAACCGGCCTGAAATTCGGCATTTGAGCTAAGTTCAACAGCTCGAAATGATCATCATTTCACCATACATTTTCTAACATTTTGAAATTTTGGATTACAGCGAAATGTTGAATTTCGTTTTCACATTTGGATGTTTGATGATGACCAACCGAACAAACATTAAAAATCATTCCGAACTTCATTCGGCGGACTGACCAAAATAAAGAATTTAAAAAAAACAGTTCTCAAATACATAAGCTCGAGATCATTTATTTCTTAAGTGTTACACTCCAGCAGCCAATGTTTCTTACGTACTACACAGACACACTATTCTGACTTTTCGAAGTTTGTCACGAAATCAATTTAAATCCACATTGTAATGATTGACAATAATTATTGAAAATATTGAATTTCCAAATTCGATTGCCTACCAATAGCAATAAATAAATAAATATTGTTCCGCATTATTTCAAAGTCTTAGATTCATTGATACAAGCTTCAGCATTGTTTAAAAGCTTTATATTCATTGATATAACATGTAAGAACTTTTACGATTCAGAATGTAGGATACAAAAAAAAAACAAGGATATCACTTCAGTCACAAGCGCGAGCTTGTCGTTTGTCGCTTAATGCAAAACTCTCAGAGACAAGTAAAAAAACATAGGGACGGGCTACAGTCCGCTCGGGCGAACTGTTGGATACCCTATTCTTATTCCTATCCCTCATAAGTGGGCGTGACAAAAGTCTAAGTATGGTTGAATTGTTAAGAACGCTCTACATATTTTGTTATATAACATTTAAAGGATTTTATCAAAAAAACGCTCCCTAGCTCAAACTTAGGTGTTTCAATAAAATTGTTTTATTTAATTCTGGGCGTGTCAGTAGGCGGATTTTAAAAAAAAAAACACATGAGAATAAAGGGCCCCTAGAGAGTATATATTATAAATTTCAGCTCCCTAGCTCAAACTTTGAATTTTCAAAAAAAAAAAAAAAAAAAAAAATTGTGGGCGTGTCAGTGGGCGGATTTTAAAAATATTTACACATGAGCATAAAGGGCCCATAGAGAGTATATATTATAAATCTCAGCTCCCTAGCTTAAACTTTGGATTTTCAAAAATTAATATACCCTTAGAATAGGTTATAAAAAATTGTTTTATTTATTTGTGGGCGTGTCAGAGGGCGGATTTTGAAATTTGTTTATCCTGAGCAGTTTTAGGAGTCATAGATCATATATACAAAATTTCAGCTTTCTAGCTCAAAATTCGATTTTTTCCAAAATTTAGTTTTTTTGAGTTTGTGGGCGTGTCTGTGGGCGGATTTCAAAAATTCGTAAACTTGATTATTTCGGGACCCTAGAGAGTATATGGTTAAAATTTCAGCTCTCTAGGTCCAGTTTAAAGGCCTAATTTTTGGCTACAGACGGACGGACGGACATGGCTAGATCGACATTACTATCGATGCTGATCATAAATATAGTAACTTTTAGGGGTCTACGGGCAATATTAAGGTATGTTACAAACTATGCGTCAAAATTAATATACCCTTAGAATAGGGTATAATAAAGCATATGAGATTATTTGGCTATGGCCCCTCGCATTGGTAGACACCTTGGCGAATGTCGTCGGACACTACGACGCACAGTGTGAGAATTCGCTCATCTAGCGGCATTTAATTGAAAAAATGAGTAGCACAAATTGATGCGAAAACAGGTTTTACTTGCAGCCTAAACCTTCTCATAAGGGATTAAGAAAGAACTGGTATGTGGGAGTCATGTAAAATAAATAAAATTGGTCTTGAAGTTGCAGTCGGTGATAATTTCAGTGTCAATTGTGTTGTGAAAGTAGTTGTGTTTATACCCTATTCTAAGGGTATATTAATTTTGAAATTTCAAAATCCGCCCACCGACACGCCCACAAATAAATAAAATAATTTTTTTATACCCTATTCTAAGGGTATATTAATTTTTGAAAAACCAAAATTTGAGCTAGGGCGCTGAAATTTTTAATATATACTCTCTAGGGGCCCTTTAAGCTCATCTATAAATATTTTCAAAATCCGCCCACTGACACGCCCACAAATAAATAAAACAATTTTTTTGAAAATCTAAAGTTTGAGCTATGGAGCTGAAATTTATAATATATACTCTCTATGGGCCCTTTATGCTCATGTGTAAATATTTTCAAAATCCGCCCACTGACACGCCCACAATTAATTTTTTTTTTTTTTTTAATTCAAAGTTTGAGCTAGGGAGCTGAAATTTATAATATATACTCTCTAGGGGCCCTTTATTCTCATGTGTTAATTTTTTTTAAATCCGCCTACTGACACGCCCACAATTAAATAAAACAATTTTATAGAAACACCCAAGTTTGAGCTAGGGAGCGTTTTTTTTTTGATAAAATCCTTTAAATGTTATATAACAAAATATGTAGAGCGTTCTTAACAATTCAACCATACTTAGACTTTTGTCACGCACACTTATGAGGGATAGCAATAAGAATAGGGTATCCAACAGTTCGCCCAAACGGACTGTAGCCCGTCCCTATGTTTTTTTTTTCTTACGAGTGCTGTGTATGTTTTTTATAAAAAGTTTTGATTGGAGTTATTAAATAAGACATCAGGGAATTGAAAAGTAATTAAAATTTGTAGATCATAGGGTGTTTACTTTTTTTTCGTGGTTGGGATGGAAAAAAAGGAGTATTTTTATTAAATGTTTACATTCATGAGAGAAAAACTATATGTATTCAGTGTTGTTCGGTTTAGCGACTACATTCATTTGAAAGCCTGATATATCGTCTATCATTAAGTGCTTTAAGGTGCTGCGAAAAAGGTGCACTACATTTTTTTTTTCAATTTCGAAGTGGTTACCTAAAAAAAAAAATTTGCAAAAATGTGTCTAAGTTGTGTTGTGTCTTTTATATTAGTTTTGTTGTGTCCTATGTCGTTTTTTGTGGTACGTATAATAACATATTTCACTTTTAATGTGCGTATAGGCTTTTTATAAATATTTTTTTTTGAAATTTTCAGAATGTCTATCGAAATTACGAAAAAACAAATTTTTTAGGTTTGGATTTCCAAAATCAAAATAAAGCGTGTTGAAGCGGTGTTTTTATTTATTATGAGCTATTTTGATGAAATACAATTTTCAGAGGAAGCAATCAAAGCACTTAAGGCAACTGTAAGACTGATTTGTTTTAAAATAAATGAGAGGTGGGCCAAAATTGGTAGGCAACGGGACCGCTTCGAAAGAACTAATTCTTCCTGGCTTAATGAAACCATAAATCTTCCACACAAATTTTTGGATGAAATTCCATCGTCTTCAAATATTAAAAAAGTAGGGAGGCCAAAAAAAAACTTTGAAGAGTGCTGTGAAAAAATGAAAAAGAAAAAAGTACAAAGACTCTTGGATTCATTTAGCTTTGAAGAAATTGGAACGGCTTATGAAAAAAACTTGAGAAAAGTTGGAAAGAGAGATACTGCCGCTGTAATCAAAAAATTGTCACTTAGTTCCCCAAAGAAAGGTTTGTTTAAAATATTGTATTATCAACATTTATTTACTTTTAATTTAATTAAGGTACGAATTTAAAGAAATCTCTCAATAGAGTGTCCTCTAACCAAATTTCTTTATCTGCTGATGAAGCGCTAGCATTGATTGTAGATTCGCAGTTATCTACTCATAAAGTATATAAATTATTGTAGTTTAATTTCATTGTTGTGTAGACATATATTCATTACAAAATTTACAAACAAAAAGTTTTTTGTGAGCGAAATATATATTTTTAAGAGGGGTCTACCAAAGTGCAAAAAACGTGCACTTTCACAACTCTGTAAATCACTAAGTTTTCTTAAAATGTAAGAAATTGTAGTTTTATTCTTTTTTGTGTATATTATTCATGGTTCTCAAAAATTTCGTGAAGTATATTAATGATTGTATTTAAATTTAGTTTTTCACATATTAAAGATAAATCTTGCAAAAAAAAATTATCAAAAAACATAAACTTGTAAGCGCTATTAATTTAATTCCGCTAGATGAGCGAACTCCCACACTGTGCGACGTCGGTGTGGGCGAACCTAAGCCGACTCATCTAGACCTGTTGCCAAGATCATCGCTAAGGATGATTTTGCGATGAAAGTCTTCATTTTCTTCCATCATGTCCAGAGCCAAATTCGAGAACGTACGTCACTGCATATGATCAAGTGGCTTTAGTTCTTAAGTCACATTGAACTTATAAGGGTGTAGGCCAAGATCATTACGCAAAAATCGCCATAATCTGGTCTGGGAGAGGCCCAATTCTTGAGAAGGCCGTGAAATTGACCGATTTGGCTGGTTTGCGACGGACGCCTCGCAACAATATTCTCCACACATCGGGCAAAACATAGTCTCTCTGGCAGGCCAACATCAAGCAGCGAATATTCTGACTCAAATTTTTACGATAGACTTTGAATTGCTTCTCTACTATGACGAGAATTACGGTGGAAATTTGGCGTTAACGCTCTTAAAAATGCGACCACCGACTCGGAATTTCGGTAGTAAATTTAAATTATTTCTAATCGTTGTTCCTTCACCATGATGAAAATTTTGAAAATTTTACTGAATATTTTGACATTGACAGTTCGGTAATCGGTTTAAGGGGCGCCGTTCGTGCGTTCACACTCAAAGTTTGAAGTTGTCAAGTCGCTAATGAAAGACCCTTTATTTATCTTCTTTACCTTTTTTTGAAATAGCTATGCTTCATGGAGCAGTGTTTTTTTTAAATGAACAACCATGCAATTTTATCAAGCGACAACATTACCAATACCATCCATAAGTTGAGTTTTTCTTGAGTCACGTCTTATTTGTTACGGTTTGTGCAAAAAAAAACTGATAACCACAATGAATCAGGATTCAGGACTGGTGATAGCTTATATCAATTTGGGCTCTGTTGAAAATCTCTTAGTCTGCAGCGTAATAGTCGATATATGTACTCTCGTTAATCAGTAATTTTTCCTGTGGTGTCCCCATCTCTTCAAGGAAACACCAATGAAATGGCTTTTTAAGTTATCAAACGCTTTCTTAAAACTAACATCATATTTTAAATCAGAGTCTCAGGGTAAAGATCACGGATTGTTAGGAAATTAAGCTATAAACGTTCCTAGTGCGAAATGCTAGCTGCATCCAATGAACTGGGTATCCTAGGTTCGATGACCTGCCAGCTCCCTGATACGCTCGTTGAATCATAAATCAGAAGCTTACATTAAATGGAACCTATTGTTTTGCTAATACTTTTTTGTTTATCCTTTCGCAAATAAATCATCTAGACAGACATTAATACTCTGATAAAGTTCTCAATAAAACGATACAACACCAACGCCACTTTTCGCCATATCAAATTAATAAAACGGACACTTACTTAATTTACGACCATCCTGAGAAAGTAATTAACACCATCTCTGGAGTAAACCATCAAACACTCTATAGAGCCAATTAAGCCAACGACTATGTGGGGAGATACCACCGATAAAGGAATCCGGCGGTTAATAATTTATATTATGTTTAGAACCTTCACATATACAAAAGGCATTCTTACATCGTTGTGAAATTTATTACACAGCCTTATCCCAGTCATCACGATTCGTATTGCAAAAGTGATTCATATTCACGCGCTACACGTGAAAATCCGATAACTTCGCATTACATCGCGATGCGATACAGGATCAGGCTAAATACTACACAAATCCACGCAGACGAGTGCTTTTATAGTAGTGTTAAGCCTATACTCACCGATATCCCATCCGTTGTCATTAATCATGTTCTCCTTTTCAGCAATGACATACCAGATGCATGCTAGCCAATGTGCTACCAAGGAGAAACACAACATTAGTAATGTCAGCACGAGCGCCGTATATTGTGAGTATCTATCCAACTTTTGGAGCAGACGAGCCAGTCGTAGCAGCCTTGTTAGCTTCACTAAATGGATATGTGATTCCTGTAAAAAGATACAAAATTAATGTGATTAGAAAAAACAGTTTGCTGCATAAATTCATTCATTTGAACAAAAGTGGAAAGGACAAGAGTTAAGTACTGGAAGACTTATTTAATCTAGATTAATGTCAAACCGAATTACATTGTAATTGGAAGCCCACTGGGAATAAATGAAAATCCTGCAAAATAGCCTCAAAGTGGATTCTGCTCACGATTTATCTTAGCTATACTGGCCTTAATGATATGTCGTCCAACAGGTCTCACAATCCGTAGAAGTTTCTAAAAGTATAACCTGATTTGCATACAGCACACCCAGCTCGAGCAGATTTTAAAGAAGAATTACCAACTAAAAGCAAACTTCTTCAGCAGCATTCATTATCGCCAATGTTAATTTATAATCACCTCCTTTGGCAGAGTCTCTCTTACAGGAAATTATCTTGAAATCTAATTAAGACTTATCTCAATGAAAGTGCAAACGACTTCGGGGTTTTGTTCATTTATAAGCCCTTAACAGAGATTTAATTGTTGAGAAGCAACTGTTATCCAAGATGAGGCTATCAGTTAGGTTGTTAACGAGTTTTGGTTGATACTAGTCGCTCATGCGAGAATAGATGGATTTAATTTGGGGATAATGATGCACGCTTAATTGAGACTCTTCGGATGAGCGGTCAAAAGTTGATTTGCGCAAAATTTCGAATATAAATTCAAAAATTTATTAAATATTCATTAACTTTCGAATTGGAATTAATCGAAAGGAAAATAGGAAGCATCCCTCCATGGTGGTGCCTTTGAATGACTCGAAATTTGAATGTTACACCTCAGCGCGTACTCATCGGATTAAGATTGTATTATTAAATTGCGTCGTGGGTGCAGTGGCCCAGTTATTATTGCGTTGGGCTACGTTTGAAACCCAATCAGGAACACGTAGGCGTTTATTGACTGTCTCATCTCACCTGATGCGGAAGTCGGATAATTATCCAAGAGTATAAACTATGTCATGAGAAGCTTCACAAGTTTGCCGTTCAAAATACGCCTAAGACTCAAAGACCCTTTCATTCGCTCCTGTATGGGTTATAAAAAGTTTTAATGCCAGACTTGTAGTATGTAGTGTGTGTAAAAGGATCTGCTGCGGGAAAATTATCTGTTTGCTCTCTTATGTAAATCTCAACATGCACGTCATAAAGGAAAATCAACAGATAAAGCCTGGCCTAAACAAGTGCGTAAAGTTGTTAAGAGGCCAATCTACCATCGGTAGTACACGCTAGTTGCTTTCTAGGACACTTGCTAAAATACTTATTGCCTCCGTCACATCGAGCAAATGTTTTATTTATTTCTTTATTTCATCAATCAAAGAACAAAGTTTTCTTATAGACTAAGATAACAATATTTTAATAAAGCCACATAAGTAAATAAAGGTTTATCATAAATAATTGTAAATAAATATATTCAAACATAAATTAGATCTAAGTACATTTAAAACATAAATTTTAAAGGTTTCTCTTGTGCAAATTCTAAAAAAGTCTAACCTAGTACAAACTGAATTTGCTTCCCTGATGCAACGAAAAACTGGTTCGTTACGACCGTAATTTGATCTGATATTGTTCGTAAAAAAAAACATATTCTCTTGAATTATAACTAGGAACGCGAATTGATATTAGTACAAGAAGTTGTGCACATTTAATATGGTAAGTAAGTATATCTCTAATAAACATGATCGCAAAATATGTACGTCGATTCACCAAACTCTGCATACCAAATAAAATACATCCAGTTTCATACGATGGAATATCATTACCCCAGTGAAGTTTATAATACATAAACCTTGAAATATTTTTTTGAATTTTTTTCTATTCTTACACACGAATTATTGTAATAAGGGTTCCAAACCGTGCTGCCGTACTCAAGCGCTGATCGAACAAGAGAGATAAAAAGAGTTTTTATAGTATACGGATCTGAAAATTCCTTACTATTTCTTTTAATAAATCCTAACCTTTGGTTGGATTTATTTATAATAAAATCGATATGAGGAAGAAAAGAAAGTTTGGTATCAAGAATAACACCAAGATCTTTTGTTTGCACTACACGATTAAATGAAGTAGGTACTATCAATTTGATAATCATAATAAATTGGAGAAATTTTACGAAAACAAGACATGAATTGGCATTTTGAAATATTAAGATGTAGGAAGTTTATATAGGTACATCACCATTCTGCCACATTATTTAAATCATCTTATATATAATTACTTCGGGGTGAAGTTCGATGACGTAATAACTCGATAAATGGTAGGCTGATTTTCATGATACTTTTTTGTTTTGTTCTTATTCCTGTACTTCAGGTTTATGCTTAAAAAAAAATTCGGAAAATCGATTTATCCGCATTTTTCACATTTTACACACTTGATTTGTATTACAATGTGAATTGAGTGAATCGAGAATTAAGGCGGCGTTGATTTGTAAGTCGAGAATTTCAGGTTAATGTACTACGTTTGTCAACAGTGCTGGTTTTTGATTTTGTGCATCGCTTCAACAGTTTAATCAGTTTTAAAAAGTTGATTTAAAGTGAAAATTAAATATATAAAATTTAAACGCGGTCAAAATAGTAATTTAGAAGTTAATTTCAGTGATTGAAAATTAAATTTCAGTGATTTTTTGGAAATGCCAAGACCAAAGCGCGCAAACATTGGCCGACGAACAAGGCAAGCAAGACGACAACAAATATATCAACAAAGCCAAACTGAGGAAGGACGCGAAATATATAGAGAAGTTGACAGAATGGGACATCGCAAAAGACCATGAATCTAACCATGAATCTAATAAGAACTGCATCAAATCGTACTGCTGCTGGGAGAGAGCGAACAAGTCCAAAACGAAGATTAACAAGACGCACATCGTTGCCGATATACCAACGACTGGTATTTCGGTATGAACCAACAGAAAACTACGGTGGTGATGCGATTTTTGATATTGGAGCGATGATTATTGTGTGCCAACATTGCAACGTGCTGAAACTCAAAGGCGTTTCGCCCGGCCTTTGCTGTGCGAGTGGCAACGTGAAATTGGTTCACTTAGACTTCGTTCATTGCATATTTATGCATTGATGGTTGGCGATCATCCATCGAATGTTGAATGTTTCTACTTGCGCTTACTGTTCATTAACGTACATGGCCCAAAATCATTTACACATTTACGAACGGTAAATGGTCATCTTTGTCAAACATATCGAGAGACGAGTCAGCGTTTGAGCTTATTGGAGAATGATTCCCAATGGGACCAAGCAATCGTTGATTCCATTGCCACATCGAATCATCATCAAATAAAAACGCTATTCGCCATCATTGTGACAACATGCTATCCGATTCAACCAATAGAGTTGTGGAACAAATACAAGGACGACATGTGCGAAGACATATTCTTTGATTAACACTAACAAAATTCCCTTTTGATGTTTTAGTATTTGTTTGATGTATTGTATACAAGCTGTCGCAAGAGTCCCGTTAGATTAAAAAACTGGGATCGCACGATTTGAAGTAGTGTACACAATGATCATCAAATCTGAAGGAAATTTGAGCTTCTGCATTTCGGATCGACCACCTACCGGGCCCCACATGTCTTTTAACTAAAACCGCTTTCCAAATATTTTGCACAAATATTTTTCGAGTGCTTCTGCTTTTTAAATGTATAAATCGACCGAATGCAGCGCCCTCTTCATGGCTTTTAATCCTAACTACTTTCTGAATTGAGCTTTGAAATATTGCACAAATGTATTTCAAGGGCTTCGGCATTACGTATGCAAAAATGTACCGACTGCAGCGAACTCTACATGGCTTTAACCTTTAACTTCTTTCTCAATTAAGGTAAAACTTTGAAATTTTACACAGTTGTATTAAAAAATATATACATATTATATTATGTAAAATGTACGAAAAGTTTACCAAACACAGCGCCCTTATGGCTTTTAACTTTAACGTCTTTCTCAATTAACGTAAGAAATGTGAAATTTTGTTCCAATATATTTGAAGGTTTGTTTTTCGGATGTTAATTCGACCAACTGTAACTGTTAAAGCTACTGCTTTAAAATGTTGTACAACTTTTTTTTCAAGAACTTCATTTTTCAGTCTAACAAAGTTTTAAAAATTCATTTAATTTTTCTTTCACGTTCATCAAATAATAAAATTGCTTGAAATTTAATTTAAGACGCAGTTCAGTTCAATTCAAGTCAAACTCAGTTTCAAGACTGAAGAAATAAACCAAAGTAGGTGTTGCAAAAAAGACTTTGTAAAATACAAAAAGAGCAGAGTCTTTTGTGAAATACAAAAAGAGCAGAGTCTTTTGTAAACTCATTGGTGATGCATAAAACCAGTTAAAGTGTTTTCAATATAAGACCCGAGCAACGCCGGGTACCATCTGCTAGTTATTTAATAAAGCACAATGATCAGACCATTTTATACTTCGATATTATGTAGTTTGAGGTCGTCCGCAAAAAGAAGACAATGAGATTTTAGAAAGATTTTAGGAATATCGTTAATAAAAAACAAGAACAATAATGGACCCAAATGGCTACCCTGAGGGACACCGGATCGAACCAGTGTTTGGTTAGAAAGCCGATCGTCAATCTTAACCACTTGAACTCTCGATGTTAAATAAGATTTCAACCACTCAAGAAACTTAGAATGAAACCCCCATTCCAAGAGATAATCTTGACGAGTTAAATCAAAAGTTTGCCAATTCGACTCCCCAAAATATCAGTGACCGTGTTCCTCTTATTACAAACAATAATAATGATGGCGCATTTGCAATATCTCGAGTTGACGAGTTATCAGTTGGATCAGCTATTTTGGGAATAAAATGCAGGTCCGTCGGTCTAGACAATATTCACCCAGACTTTGTTAAAATACATCTCCCAATCATCCTCACTCAAATTACGCATATTTTCAACACTATCCTTATGACATCTAATTACCCCTCCCCCTAAAAAAAGGCCAAAATTATACCTATCCCGAAAAAGGGAAGTCCTACTGAGTACAGACCTATCGCTATTCTCCCGTTTTTATCCAAAGCCTTTGAAACTATTTTAAGCTGTGGCATAAAAGAGCATCTGGAGAGGTGGAAACTCCTAACACCCTTTCAGTCTGGCTTCCGCTCTGGGTACAGCTGTATAAGCGCACTTTTAAAAGTCTCTGATGACATTCGGAATGCCATGGATGCAGATAAGGTAACTCTTGTTGCATTATTGGATTTCTCTAAAGCTTTTGATTCCGTAAATCCGTGCATTCTTTCTAACAAACCTACATCACAATTTAACTTCTCTAATCCTACTAAAAACCTTAGGGTTGGGTTCGATATCCCGCTTTTTATAATCCCGATTTTTAAAATCCCGCTATTACTCGTATAATACCGCTTTTTATAATCTCGCTTTTTATAATCCCGCTTTTTTAAAATCCCGCCTTTTAAAATTCCGCCTCTTATAATCCCGTTTTTTATAATCCCGTTTCTTATTATCCCGCTTTTACAATCAAAAGTAGTTGCTTTATTTTAAAAATCGCGCGATTTTTTAAAATAAAGCAACTGCATTTCAAAAAAAACACTCATTGCTTAATTGATTTTAATTTTCTTTTTATCCCGCTTTTACAATCAAAAGTAGTTGCTTTATTTTAAAAAATCGCGCGATTTTTAAAATAAAGCAACTACTTTTGATTGTAAAAGCGGGATAAAAAGAAAATTAAAATCAATTAAGCAATGAGTGTTTTTTTTGAAATGCAGTTTATTTTAACATTTATCATTTTTAGAGGAAGTAACAAAATAAGAAATAAATAATATCAAAATAAATTTTTAAGTAATAAATATGACAATCTTCAATAATTTAAAAAAAAATATATAAAGTAATGTTATATGATATTCTGCAAAAGGGAACAAAAAAAACTTCAAACCATTAACAACATTTTTTGTTTTATTTGTTCAAGTGTATTATAAGCAATGCAACGCAAAAAACCTTTTTTTACAGCGCGTGACTTTATAACATTAGTTTTTTTATATAATTTTTCTTGTCCATTTCGTAATTTTTGTATTTCAGTTTGCACCGTAATTGCTTCTTTTTTCAAATCTGCAATGAGTTTATACAAGCCAGCACTTTTTCGTCCAACCAAAACTTTCAGTCTGCGATGCCACGCTTCAGCATTATTTTGTTTTCTCGGGAATTGTTTGTCTGCACTGTCATACACAGACCAAAAGTTAGGAGAGTGCTGCACTTGTCTACTTCCATTACGAATGTTTTGTAAAAAAAACGGGATTAGCGGGATTTGGCGGGATTTTAAAAAGCGGGATTACAATAGATTGGGATTTTGATCAAGCGGGATTTTAAAAGACGGGATTTTAAAAAAGCAGTATTTTAGTAGACGGGATTTTAAAACTTTTTTTTCGGGATTTTTGAAAAGCGGGATTCCGATACGCTCCCAAAACCTTATCCGTTCATACTTAACTAACCGTGTCCAAGCTGTCTCTCTCAATAGTACTGTCTCCTCTCTCCTTCCTGTCAATTGTGGCGTTCCCCAAGTACCAATATTGGGTCCTCTGTTGTTCTCCATGTTTATCAACGATTTACCGTCCGTGTTGTCAAATTGTCGCTTTCATATATAATGCAGCTGACGTTCAGCTTTACCTTAGCTTTCCAATTGGTATGGTGGAAGACTCTGTCATTAAAATTAATGATGACCTCCGTGCTATAGTCGGCTTGGGCTTCACGCAACAGTTTATCGCTCAACCCTACAAAAACAAAAGTTATCCCCATATCCAAACACCAACTCCATCTCTCTGACCTACCCTCCATTCAATTAAACTCAACTCCAGTTGAATATGTCACGCTTGTGAAAAACCTTGGAGTATTTTTTAATACACATTGACAGGGTTGTTTCTAAGATCTATGCATCACTTCGTGTACTATCCGTCATTAAATCTTTATTACCCATCCAAGTAAAACTAAAGCTGGCAAAAGCTCTGATTGCTCCAATTATTTCCTATGGCTGTGAGATTTTTGCTGACTCCGACTATTCCTCTATGCAAAAATTAAAAGTGGCTTTGAACTCTATCGCGCGGTTTGTTTTCAACCTTCGGAGATACTCGTACGATCATATCTCTTTAGAGTCCCGTCAAATACTTGGGTGCAGTCTTGAAGCTTTTTTCAAATATCGGTCATGTGCTCTTATTTTTAAAATAATTAATTGGATACAACCTGATTATCTTTTCGCAAAGATAACGTTGTCTAACTCCAACCGTCTTATGGTTATTAGGTCTCTGCCGGACTCTTGCCTGACATCTCGCAGACAATTCTTCATTTATGCTGTTAGACTTTGGAACGGTCTCCCGATTCATGTTAGGAATAAGGTCGAACACAGACAGTTTTTAAATGCATGTTTTGAAAATTTTCGTGGTGTAAATTAAAGTTGTTTTTATTTCTTTTACGTCCTTTAAATTCAGCGCTTTTATTTATTTATTTATTTATTTATTACTTAATATCTCTCGTCTTACAATCTTGGCTGTAGTTTTTAGTTTTTAGTTTTAAGTTTTTACTTTATGTATTCTTTTAGTATTCTTTTCTTCTTTCATTGTACTTAATATAAGTTAAATCTTTGTACAGTGACGTTTATAATAATCAAATAAATAAAAAAAATAAATAAAAATAAAAAAAAGAGTTTGTGTAAGAGAATATGATTGTTAACGCGGTCAAATGCTTTGGCAAAATCTGTAAAAATTATATCGGTTTGACGATTAGATTCCAAATTATTTATAACATAATTTGTCATTAATAAAAGATTGGTGGATGTAGATCTTCCAGAAATAAAGCCGTATTGGCTGATGCAAAATATTTTCATTGGAAAGTAAGCTTGTCACAAATTATTTACTTAAATAACTTAGGTAGATCAGATAATTTTGCAGATTGGTCTATTATTTGTAATTTCTTGCTTAGATCCAGATTTTTAGATTGGTGTTGTATAGGAGAGTTTCCAACAATCTAAAAATTGACCTTGCGAAAGCGATAGGTTCAAAATAGCCCCCAAAGGAATATTTAATGACGATGCACATTTGAGCAATAAGATTTGTGGGATCCCATCAGGACCTGCCGTTTTATTGGTATCTAAACCTGATAAGGCTGATTCTACTTCAAAACACGATAAAACCATAGACCCTTTATTAACGATGGTAGAAACTTTTGGTAAATTTGCATAATTTGGAGTGTTTGTGGAATAAACAGACTGAAAATAAACAGCAAAGAAGTTACAGATTTGTTGAACATCACTCGTTGACTCGTTCTGGTAGTTCATACAGCTTGGATACCCATTGCTTTTCCGCTTAGAGTTAATATATTTCCAAAAATTGTCACTGTTATATTTAATATTTGACTCAATAGAGAACAAATAAGCATGATGTAAGAACTTATTGCGTGTATTGATGATATTAACATCATCATGGTTAGTTTTGAGTAACTTAAAGGATTTATTTTTTCTGTTCTTAAGATTTATAAGTCTTCTGTTAAACCATACAGGACTCCTAGACTGGGTTTTTTGATTTGGAACAAATCTATGTACAGCTTCGTTGACAATAGATACTAGAGTATCATTGGCGTTTTTAATTCAGTTTTAGATATGAGTGAATCCCAAGAAATAGATAAGAAGTATTCATTCACTGCATCAAAGTTAGCTTTGTTGTGATTAGGTACAAAATTATTATCATTAAAAACATTTTTCATGTAAGTAAAAAAAAAACTTAAATTTCCTTCAAGTGCAATATGATGGACCGAGTTATTGACAAGATTTTTCCACATATATATTAAATTCCTTATCTACAAAAACGAGGTCGAGAATTCGGCTTGATTGATTTGTATTAAATCATACTGACTAAAGAAGTCAATTAAATTTATTTCAGTTTCGGAAGTAACATCAAATCATTTATCATCTGAGTCCAATAACCACTTAATATTTCCTAGATTAAAATCACCGATACAAATTATATGTTGCGAAGGATTTAAATTATCAAGAATAAATTTACAATTGTTTAGATTATAACATTCATAAGAACTCCTTGGAGGTATATAGTTAATAATTATAAAAAATTCAATATTTCCGTTTAAAGTTAATGAAACAATCAATTGATCAATATCATAAATAGTTGAAGACGTAGTATTTGAGTTTAGTTGTATTTCTTTACATGAAAAGGACGAACGAATGGCGATCAGAACACCCCCTCCTCTGTCCATACCAGTAGTTAAGTAAGATCTGTCTTTTCGGAATACAGTATAGTCTGAGTTAAATAGTTCCGATGTTAATTGATTTTCTATTAACCAAGTTTCAGTTAGTAAAATAATATCGTAAGAACAAGATGAAAAAGTAATATATAATGATTCGAGCTTAGTCCTTATACCTCCTACATTATGACAATAAAAAGATAGACTATTTGATGAAGCATCAACGTTGCATTCGTTTAAAGATGAAGAATGAGTTTCAGATGGTCCAGGAACTTCGTTTGGTTTATTGCTTACGTCGAATTTACAGATTGGCCCGCAACGTCGTTTTTTGGATGGTTAATCAACTTTTTTCACCTTAACGAACATAGGCCATATGGAGTCACCCATGAGTTTATTATAACAATCGAAGGGGAAACTCAGTTTAAAGTTCACATGGGAAACATCGGTAAGGGATAACCCTTTTTTAATTAGCTTAAAGCATTTAAAATAGATTTTGGGAATATTTGATTGAGCCGATATATGATTTATAATGTCTTGAGGATGAGTGCCAACATTAAATTTAGAAATGTGTAACCAAACAGAAGAGGTCAGAGTATTTAAAACACTTTCCCGCTACCCGTTAAGCAATCATTTCGATGTTTATTAAGTCTAGTTCTTTCCGTATTCAGATTTTTATTGTTTATATTGTTTTTGTTGATATTTACATCGTTTATGTTAGAATGACTAATTGGTTGTGTGGGAGGGAGAGAGTTGAGAACATTGGAATTGCCAGTATTATCATATTCACTAACAATACCATCAAAAACAGCAGCAGGTCGAGCTAAATTACCATCAGCAGCGCCGGCGACGGTCTCGTCAATTTTGTTGATGTTTACATTGCTCTCAACGTCAGTAGCATTGACAAGGAGACCTTCGACAAAAGCTTCATTACCAACAACAACATCAACATCAACAGCAGCAGCAACCCAAGGTGTATCTCCATCAGCAGTGGTAATCGGAGCGCCTACGAGACCCATGTTGGTGACCTCGTTAGCACCAACAACATCACCCAAATCCAAATTTTGGTTTTCTTTTTCACCATTTTTTCTATCATCACTGAATTTATGTTTGTTAATAAGTACAGGTGACAAGACGTGAGCGGCTGTGGTAGCAAAAACCGGTTTGTTCAATTTTTTGCATTAACACGGTTGTTCTTGTTCATACTAGTGGACGGTAAATGAGAGTTCAGAGTTAGAGCAGGTGATAATGATTGATAAGGATGAGAGAGATAATTTTCTTGTCTGCTGTTAACGACACTGACGATTGAATCTTTGCTCTAAAGATCAAGCCATCGCGGATGTCACAGCGCTTAGTCTAAAGAACAGGCAGTAGCGTGCCGGGTTTGCATAGTTTGGAGGCAGAAGCTGTTCACGGGTCGGAAGCCCGTGGAGTAAACGTTGAACGCCACCATACCATCCGAAAAAAAAATCCCCACGAGCCACATCTTTTTTTTTGTATTGACATTTAGATTTTAGCTATTACATACAATCGGAAAATAATTTTAGGAGATTTTATTTGCTTTTCTATACCTAAATTTAACCGTAATTATTTTGCGGTGACACATTGGTCTCACGCGTACCAGGTAAGAGGAAAATCCCGAAGGGCCGCGGGATGCCAATGTGTCACCGCAAATTCGAACCGGAGAAAAAGATTTCAGTAAGTGTTTTAGTTATTCTTATAGCCTAATGGGATCAAGTGATTCTTGTTTGTGTTGGAGTAAAAACCCAGAAAAAAGTGTTAAATGTAATAAAGTGGTAATAAAGTGTAAAGTGATACAAATACGTATCTTTTTCTTCGGGCAACGTTCTGATTGCGTTCACAAACTGAGCTAATAGCTAATTTGTCTGAGCTCAAATACTTTTTTTTCGAGTTGAGCTAATGAATTGTGCTACGATTTAAAAATGCATTTCAAACACTGAGAGGTAGTTTTTCTGGTGGCAAAAATCTGCAAACTAACAACAGTTGTATTGTAGCAATCAAAGTGAGTTTACAACTTTTAAAAAATGTTGTACGAGAAAAGAGAAAGGCGCTTGAGCACGATGCTCCAAGAATTAATGTCGGATGAAGAAACTGGAGGAGCGGATGCATTTTAAGGAGATGGCTCATCAGACGAATACCAACCGGTTTCCCAAAGTTCCAATTCGGACTCCGAATTAGATTATGAACCTCCAGCAAGAAAAGTCAGACAACAACTATCTGATTCAGTGCCATCAACTTCTCGATCTGCCGTATCAATAGATCAGCTTCAAGAACCATTGTCATCAGAGTCTGCAAACAGTATCCAAGTTATCAATACTGTTTATGAAATAATAGACGAAGTAGTCGGAAACGTAGACTATAGTGATATTGAGAACGATGACGATGCTGAAGAGGGGCGCAACCCGACCGCCGATTTTGGCTGGCAAACAGCAACCGGGGAGCATCTAAAGGACATACCAATTAGTGAACTATCGCATGGTTTCAATGTTCAACTTTATGAGTAGTATAACAAGTCCCCCTATGAATTCTACAAAATGTTTGTATCAGATTCCATCACACAATTTATTGTAAGTATTTTTCGAAAAGTGATTAGCTGCATTTCTGAATAAACTATGAAGCAATAACTGTAATTTTTTTTTAGGTGAATAAAACTAATGGGTATACTGAACAATGCCTTTAACAAAGCGCCCGTCCAAAAGCACGGATATTGAGGTGGACACCAACGAACTCCAGGAAATTGAACAGCTTCTGGGTGTCGTGATATGGATGGGCTTATGCCCTCTACCAACCATTCAATCACAAGCTATACTCGACAGCAATTTCAAAAATAATGGCACTATTCAACTATTGCTCAAAACCTTACATTTCTAAAATAATAAAGAAGTTACCGAAGACAGGTTGAGAAAATTGACACCACTTTTGAATAAACTATGCGAGACGTTCCAGAGTGTAATAGCACCAAGCGAGTACGTTTGTACAGACGAGACACTTATTCCCTTCTGGGGAAGATTGAGCTTCCGACAGTACATTTCAAACAAGAGACATAAGTTTGGAATCAAACTTTTCAAATTATGTTTGAAGGATGGCTACACATTTGTTTTCCAAGTGTATTGTTGCACATCAAAAGATGCCAATACAATGGTACCATCAATGGTTGTAATGGAAATGATGGAAAATCTTTTGGACAAATGACGACCTCTGTGCACGGATAACTACTACACATCTGTAAGCTTGGCAAGCTCCATCCTACAGCGCAAAAGCCATCTTATGGAACATTGAGATCAAACAAAAAATTCAACCCGAAACATGTCATTGAAAAAATTAAAAATTGGAGAATCTATTGCTGAGGAGTGTAAGCAAGGCATTGTCGTCCAAAAATGGAAGGATAAGAGAGATGTTCTCATGCTCAGCACAAGATACGGAGGTGAGATGATAAGTATCCAGAATAGAAGCAAAGAAAAGCTAAAGCCAAGAACGTACTTTAGTACAACAAATATAAAGCATATATTGACTTGTAAGACCAACTGATGTCATACAACACCGCCCTTCGACGCAGTGTGAAGTATCGAAAATTAGCGTTTGAGCTATTAACGGGGACTGCAGTTGTAAACGCTCATATTGCATTTAGAGAGATAACAAACAACAGAATGACCATAACTTAATTCAAGGAAGAGATTGTTGAGGGTTTGCTGAAGAGGATGAACAACGAGTACAAGAGGAGAACAAGCCAGAACATCGACTAGAAGATGCTACCCGTGCTAATAGGCGTAGATATGTCACCTGTTACCAGAAAATAACTGCAGAAACGGGGAGAGCATTTGCATCAAGAAGAACACCACAAACCACGTTGAAATGCACTGCTTGCGACAAAACATTTTTGTTTGGAATGTTTTTTTGATATGTATAAGGCTCAACAAATAAAATAAATAAATTCCTAGAGTATTTACTTATATCTAATCTATCTACATATTCTAATAACCCAATTTTTGTGCTCTAATAAATATAATGTCTAAAAAAAAACTTTTTTTTTGTATAGCAAATTCAAAGGCAACTCTCACAGTCTCTAGTATGTATAGTTTTCGATGGTATAAGATTCAAAAGATGTTGTGTGTGCAATACAATGCTGCGTAGACAAATGTGTGTGAACCTACTGTCAGACCACTCTGATCTCACGCGGCACAGGAATTCCGAGTTCGTGTGAGATCACTTTGGTCTCATAACGCATTCAACGTGTTAAGTAGCAACTTTCTAAAAAATCTAAAATTCATTTGCCAATTTAATTTGACAAACCGATCACTTCATTCACAATAACAGTGTAAAGTAAAAGCTTTTTACAAAACTCTTATAGGAAAAAACAAAACAGTTAATTATTAAATTGTTCAAAATATTGGTAATAAAACTGATAACAAACGTCTGTCATAAATTTTCTCCAAAATTCAAACTGACAAGTTTTACGCTAATTAAACCTGACATGCCAGTATCCTCATATGCGGACAGGCCCTAACTCCGCACTTGATGCTAGTTTGTTTTATTTGTTTCATATTATTAGTTTCCTAAGCCATTTCAACGTATGCTGCTGAATTTGATCAAGTGTGAGTTATTATTTTTTGCCTTTGGAGACTAAGGGTTAAAGAACCTACATCGAAAGATATGAAGCGAGATCGGCTCAAAAGGCAATATCAATCAACGTTTCCATACAAACGCGAAAGAGGTGCATGCCTAAAAACTCCTTAATCACACCAAAGCAGCAACAACAGCATTTGATTAGCCTCAGTGACGAAGTGATTCAAAATAGGGAGGCCTGCCCACAGACGGACTAGTAGGGATGCAGTTCAGTCGGATTATTACGAACCCTTTAATCCTGATCCAAGCCTCACCGCCATTCAGGAATAAGAAGAAATAGACTAAGGGTTAATCCATCATTTTGAACAAATTATTTTATTGGTCTTTTGGTATCTTCAAATAGATATTGAAATGTATTATGTTATGATCCTCAAAGGATTGAATTTAGTAGAAGTATACGTACAAAGGAACTACAACACATCAACGAAAAAAAATTATAAGACGTGTTTCAAGAATTTAAAATAAAAAAATAAATCAAAGGATAAAAACACGACGATGCAGATGTACTATGGAATTTATTCCCAGAAAGAATACGAGTATCTTCCGGTATTTGGGTAATGAAAATTCAGAAAGGAAAAACATATTAATGCGCTTACTATTATAATATGTGGTTATCTTAGGACAACAATATTGAAACACCTCGCCAAACGTGGATCTGTTTAGATACTTTTACAGGCAAATTAAAGTGCTTATTTATTTTTATGTTTCGAATCAATGGACATAGTGGCATTGCGGTGTGGCTTAACTACTCGTATTGTCTGATGCGAATCTCTATATATGAAGGAAACAATTATGCTCAAAAAAGTAGTATAGTTAGTTACTATAAATTTTTTCTGAAATATGCAGCCATTCATGTGAGTCTAGTGACACATTCAACATCTAGAAACTGACCCACAAGAGTGTACGCGAATCTATCAGTTCAAAAGACTGGAGATCACTGGTGTTGTAAAAGTAAGGTCAAACATTAATCAGTAATTGGTTAATTTTAAAGAAAAAGGTTAAAAGCAATTTAGAGGATTGTTTTTTTGTCAACTCTTTTACCGTGCATGGCACCAGATTAATAACAACAATCTTGAAGGTTTATATAGTATTTTATTACAACTTATAGATAGAAAAAAATGATGATCGCATTCATCATTACTTTCATCTATACTAATCTATATCTATACTAATATTAGAAAGAGGAAAGGTTTGATTGTTTGTTTGTTTTGAATAGGCTCTGAAACCACTGGACCGATTTGAAAAATTGTTTTACCATTAGAAGCCGACATTATCCCTGATGAACATAGGCTACTTTTTATTGCGGGAAAATGCTTCATCCGCTGTCCGGAAGCGGAGATCTATATAAATACGAATATAAAGTTCAATTAGCTATGTACAAAGATTTTAAGATATAAATCTTCTTTGTAGGTTATCTTGAAGTTGAACAATAAGCATTAAACTATAAATTGTACACAATTAAAAAAAAGTAAAATGCTCGATTAAAGCTAGATCGTTGGATTTTCCCAGCGTTGAGAGGAAAATTTGTGTGTGTGTGCCGCACAAATCTGTTTCTTTCTCTCTGTACCTTTTGTGCTGTGTGCTTTTTCTTTCTTTTTTTTATGCACCTTGTGTAGTTTGTGTTGTTTTTTTGTGGCGCATGGGATTGAGAAAGATAGGTTATGAAATGTAATTGAGATTGAGAGGGAGTCTCACTGAGAGTATATCCATATAATGAGAAGGGACACTCGACGTTTTCTTTATCAGTTCATATCAGCAAGTATTTTGTTTTAAATTTGAGAAGTTGCAGAAGCAAGGCGAGCATGGGTCAGTTAGTCTTCAATATTATCATCAGACTCTAAAAAAATATTTGCTTCTTGGATACTTAGGGGTTTACTGCCCACCACTTGCGAATGTCTGACAAACATCCACGAGTATCAATTGCTGTGAGAAGCTTCTCAAATGTGGCATTGGGATTCGGCTTGAAATTGTAGGTCCCTTCCACTTCGTACAGCAAATGCTTGGAGAAGCTATGTTTTAGGCCCCATTCCTACTTTATTCATCGGCGCTCATATATCCGTTTGTCAAGGGCCATCTTCCATAAGAATGCGAGTATTCTATATATGTAGCTGTCAGTTGAAAAGTAACGGATCAACGGACTGTGTGGGTTTGGGCCTTAAGTCTGCTTTCGCTCCTTGATTTATCGCTGCTGTGCCCATATTAGGTATACTGCTTTATCAATATGATAACAATGCCGCCTTTATGTCCTCAGTTGTTGGTATATTTTCCCAGTCAAATTTTGCAAAACATGAAGAACACCAATACCACTCTAAGGCATTTGCACCACACATGGTAAATACTGATCAGCTAGAGCTACTGATTGCTAGTAACGATACTCGGTGTATCGTTTGTTTACCTTCCTGCTCGCGCACACATCCAGCAAATCAGGTGGGACACGTTTAAATACAAGTTTAGTGTTGTACAATCGTTACCGAAAAAAATGATACCGCACCGACGAATAACGGAGCTGCTTAATCAATACTCGAACCCACAAAAATGTAAGGTTTCTAACGATACCCCGCAAGAAGAAATTTAATGGCCACTTAAAGAGGATCAAATCTAATGTCATTAAGGAGATGAACACTGAACAGTGTATTTGAACTTGGTATCCATGATGTCACAAAGCAAACAAAATAAATGATTTTTCACTCTTTAGGCTGTATGTCATTGGCGTTAAAATCGTTTCTTAATATTGTAATAATAATAATAATATTAATAATAATAGATTCTTTATTTCATGAAATATATGTATAATAGTTTGTGTTTGAGAACACGAGCATGGCAGAAATAGCCGTCTGCCGTCTTAATATTGTATACAGTGGCTAGAATTTGACAGCTAGTGTGAAGAAATAAATCTTTAAAGTATACTTGTCTTGAAGCTGTTAAAAATTTCATAGTGGTGCTAGTTCTTGGCATGAAGGAGTGAGAGGGGTTAGGAGGTCGTGTGTGTTTTGTCTTTAGGTTTTCGTATAGATAAATTCCTCTCAAATTTCTCTTCTTTGTTTCTGCAAATATCCTTATATATAAAACGAGCTAGTTTAAAATTTCTTATCGTTCAATTTGTGAGTCTGTGTAATTTTTTTTTTTGTGGTTTTGTGGGTGAACATATCGTTGGAATTATGAAGGAAAACAGTCCAAACTTTTTTGCTATCGGAAAATGAAGTTCATAGTCGAAATATTAAATAAAATCAAATAAAAATTAGTTGTTGGTTTCTCAATCTTTGTCAGTGCATTTTTCCAGCTTTCATTTTGTATCGGCTCATTTATTATGTATGAACAATGAACGATGTTGGTTATTAAATCATATACACATTATACACCGACAAAGATTTGACAAGGCTTTTTTTTATTAATCTGTTTGAAAACTGTTTGTTGACTTTAGAACGTAAAGAAAGAAAAAAATATAAATTTCAGTGGGAATCAAATGAAGCAAAATGTGTTAACAAAATTCCATTTAAACCAATTGGCGCAGCAAAAAGATACCAATTAATTTTCGTCTGTACAAACATAAAAATTTAGCAGGTGGATAAAATGTAGCCACGATTTTAACACAAACGACACACGGCCTTAGTTGAGAGCAAATCAATCCGGATGCCAACGTTTTTTCCGTCGTTTTTTTTCTATCAAGGATGCTTTAAGTTCATAAAAGTATCCCTTATGGTACCTTTTATCTACTTAGTTCTTTGGTCAAAAGCTATCTATCTCCTGGGGGAAAATAAATACCTTAAGGTAAATTGAGGTTCACGATGGATGGATGGCATATGAGATGTTTCATAGAGAAAAGATCAAGCACCATTGACTATCGTTGCTCCTTTTAATAAGATATAGAAACTTTATCATGAACTTGTCATCCAATTAATTAGATACAGTTTCACGAGTCCGCTCATACCCAGATATGAAAAAGATTCTTTATCGGATTTCAGAGAATTTAAGATAATAGGGATTCTTCAGATGATTAAGAGGTAAACTAAAGAGGCAAAAAAAAGTTATTATTTGACTTGGGTGAAGTAGAAGAAAGTCACTAACGATTTAACGAAAGGCGATGCATTTGTCTGTAAACGAGCTTTAATTTTGTTTATGTTTATGTTTGAAAATATTGGCGTAGAGCAGCAAGAAGAATATTTTGCTGTTCCTGCGGTACCGCAGGATGGTCAGCAAATTTCAAAAATTTGCTCAGAGAGAGCAGAACAAAAGGGCTCGAAGGATATATCACACATCAGTAAAGGAAATGAAATTGAGCAAAAGAGCCTGGATGGAGACCAGGGAGATGACGATGAGATAGAGGATGACCTTTTCTTCGATCCGCTGAACTGTGCGGAACTGTTGAAATGGCGAACATCGCACACAAGTCACTCAAACAATCGATGACTGGATCAGACAATGAAAAATGGCTGGATGCGATTAACGATGAGATTTGAAGACTTTTCAAAACCAATGCCTGGGAACTGGTCGAGCGTTCAGCAGCAAAGTTGTTTTGCGAAATAAATTGAAACCAGGTGGATCTTTGGATTGAAAGAAAGCCTCAATTGTAGCCAGACGATTTTCCCAATGCTAAGGAATAGACTCCGACGAAACTTTTTCACATGTGCTCGAATCGATCAGACTTCTAATGGCACTGGCTATTCGTAAACATTTGTCAATTTATCAGATGAACGTAGTTGCGGCTTATTTAAATGGCAACTTGGAAGAGGAGATCTACACGGATCCTCCAAAATACTTTCAGCATTCATTGCAGATGCCGAACTAATGATCCAAAAGCTAAGAGAAGGTAAGAAAATATTTCGGCTGAAAAAAGCGCTTTTTAGGCTTCGAAGAGCATGGTTTCAGTTTCAAAAAAGCTGAACAAAACGCTACTAGTCTGATCTGACACCGACCGGCGGTGCCATGACATAGGATTTTTTTTTTGCGACATAACGTCATATTTCAAAATACTATGATAGGTACCGGTGGAGTGACAAAATGTCCGTGGCCCTTATGTGCGCTTTAAAAAGACACAATGTGCGTTTGGACATTTCAATTTTTATGATGCTATTCCATCTGATTACGAACAATGACTAAATCTGCCTGTTATCATATTTTAAATCATATATAAAGGCATTAGTAGTACCAGGGACCTTCGTTCAAAACATAATTTCATAGAAACAACGACTATTGGTAAAAAAATCCATTAACTAAGGACGAAAAAGGCCGGATTCAAGCATACCAGGAAAACGGCAAATCTATCCGTTTTATAGCCAGTAAGATTGGAAGAGGACCAACTGTTGTTTATAGCTATCTTAAGGACCCTGAGAACTATGTAAACTAACTATAAAAACTGGAAAGGAAGGGTAAGCAAAGCAATAACAAGTTAGGATCGACTGGTTCAAATTCAAGACTTTCGCAAGTAAAATCGAGGCAAAAACTTAAGTTGAAGCTAGTATGTAGATCAAAAGTCCATCACGTGATACAGCAGGCCAACCATATTAGACACCAACAAATTTAAAAGATACAATTATTGAGCCCGGCACGCACAGCAACATAACGCCATACGATAAAATATGGCCTTTTTCGCATGGCCACTTACGACACATGTCTTTACTAGGGATCAAGCAAACAAGACTTCAAAGTCGTTGAGAGTATGTTGATGATGTTCTGTATGCATCACGAAGTCAAAAGACATTGTACAGTATTCGGAAAGTTAAGAATTTCGGATTGGCGCGGTACCTACGGCTTGGGCGTCAAAATAATTCAACTAGATTTTAAAATAAGGCTGAAGTAGCAACCACTGATTATTTCACTTAACCAGTAAAAAGCAAATTTTCACATAAACAGTTACGGTTATAAGTCTGCAGACGGTCTTCAAAAACCTTATTAGAATAATATTCTATTGTTTATTTTTACAAATTTGGAAACATATTCTAATAAAAAATAATGATTTATACCCACCGTGATTTTTACGATGAAAACATAAAATAAAAAAATAAATAAATATTAGGCATTAAAGTAAATTTGTATGAGGAATGAGGAAGATGGAAAGGACATGCGAATGCCATACCATTATATCAATTATGCACTGGCGATCGCAAGGATGAGGCTGTACATTTTGCAATCGATTTTTAGTCTTTATACCTGTTGGCAATTTTATATCAAGACACTTTTACTATCTGTGAACAGGTTCATATTTTCCCAACAGTAAGTCATAAAATTAAAGGGTAAATAAGAAACGACAGCTGGAATTTTCCAAGATCAAACAATAAACTACTTGAAAAGCGTGTCTGTCAGCAATAACACCAGTGGTTTTCTTAGGAAATAGTACGAGTACATAAAGAAACTTTCCCAAAATTGGCTCATTTTCGATGACATTGCGCCATCTTCTGAAACTGATTGTTCTGAGCGCTACTGATGTAGCAGGAGGGGTTTTGAATAAGGATTTAGATTAAGGATTTTTATTGTTTCGTTAGTTTTACCCGCAAAGCGAAGTGCTAATGTACAGATGGTTGTTTATGAATTTGGATTTGAAGTGATAGAACATTTTAAAAAATTGTATAAATACTAATTTCAATAAATTCTTAAGATAAATGATTTAACGTCAATAAGCTCGCTATTTATGTTTTTACTTTACAAAGTGTAATTGAAGTAAGTACTTTTTTAGCTCTTTTTAGGGTTCCGTAGAAAAATGTCAAAAAACGGAACCCTTATAGATTGGTCATGTCTGTCTGTCTGTCTGTCTGTCTGTCCGAGAATGTCACAGCCACTTTTTTCCCAAACTATAAGAGCTATATTGTTGAAACTTGGTAAGTAGATTTATTCTGTAAACCGCATTAAGATTTTCACATAAAAATAAAAAAAATTTCATTCAACATTTTTTTTTTATAAAACCCATACGTGTGGGATATCAATGGATAGGTCTTAAAAAATGATATTGAGGTTTCTAATATCATTTTTGTCTAAACTGAATAGTTTGCGCGAAAGTGGTAAAATGTGCCCCCCCCCCCCCCCTCTAACTACTAAAATAAGGGAATGATAAAACTAAAAAAAAATGTATCATGTACATTACCATGCAAACTTCCACCGAAAATTGGTTTGAACGAGATCTAGTAAGTAGTTCTTTTTAATACTTCATAAATCGTAAACCGCAATTTACCTTTCATTCATCAACTCAAATAAAAAAAAACATTTAATTTCATTAACATAAACATTATGCGTAAACCATGAACCATTATTTTCTAATTATAAATGTAAATAATAATTATAATTCGTGCGGAACCCTTCATAAGCGAGTCCGACTTGCACTTGCCCCCTTTTTTTTCTTTTCTTAATTGACTTTTAAAAATTGGGGAAGTGCGTTGATCGGTTTCAGGATGACACATCGTAGTTCTCGTTCTCCGTAAATGTTGTAAGCTTCCGGAACATCTTACATCTCTCGGGCTCGTTTTCTTGTATTTAGCGTATGGCGTATAGGTTGCAAGAAACGCTGGCCATCGATGTATTGTAGCAATATTGTCCTCTTGAAAATTGCAAATACAGTTAAAACTTTAAAAAATTAATTACTTGGTCTAACAATTTTAACAAGGCGATGTTGTAAGTAGAAATATGTTATCCAAATTCGATTTCGCTGCGTTTCCCCAGGCCAGAATCCCGTATCTGATGCGCGACTCAGCTACCGAGTAGTATACCTGTTTTTGCACTTCCAGATTCGAGTATCGCTTGAGATATACCATTGCGAAGATAGTGCTCTTTAATTGAAGACGTAGGATATTTATTTGCTCACGCCACAGCATATGTTCGTTGAAGGTTCCGACTACCTCAATTAGTTGGTTGTTGCTTGAAAGTAGAGAGCAGCCATTTTAATGAAAAATTTGGACGGCTTCGGCTTGCTTGGTTGAAGCACGTATGTGCATTAACTTTGTTTTGGCTGCATTTATAATTAGCCCATTATCATGGCACCAGTTGGAGACAACGTTGAATTCGCCTTGCTGTATCTGATACTTTGACTTTTATAGTTCTTTCAGTTAGGTAGCTCCTAAGCCAGTTTTAAAGTACTCCTCTTAAGCCATTTTTACCAACACTTTCCAAAACTTTTCATGCGTAAGAGTATCGAACGCTTTGCTAAGATCGATGAATAGCACAAGGACGTGATAGCTTTTGTTTTGTATTTATTTTTAACACGTTGCACTACAGTGTTAACCAATTGATACGCGAAAGTAAACAATTACGAACAAAGTACATAGAACTTTACAGTGCGTCTAATAAAATGGCCAGGGACTGCAGATTAACAGTTAAAACTTCAAAACTTTTTCCAATTATGGAATTAGTTCCCTTTAACGTAGTTTGATTTAGTTGAGAACAAACGTATACTTGACAAAAAACATTTTCAATCTATCTTTTGTCTGCAACGCACAAAAAAACATGGCATGGTGTATTGCCTGGGTTATTGTGAATTAACTACGAAGGAATTGTGCCCGCGAATTTGGTGTGCAAATCAAAATGGTAAGCGTGAAAAACCTTGTCAACCAATTAACAGTCGAGCTGCAGTTAGGCAAACTGAATGCACCCTCCGCCACACTACACAGACGAAAGAAAGGCGCGTATCCAACTGCTGATTGATTTACCATCGCTAACGCAAGCAGATTTTAGGGCTGTTCATGAAACGTTCGTCGTAAACTTTTACTTGTAACGTCATTGACTAGTTGATTGATCAGGGTCAGTCTTTACCGAGAGGTTACAGAAATAACATGAAATAATATTAAAAGAGACTTCGTCGTTTTATTTTTCTAAAGCTAATATACCCAAATCGTCCTCGAAATAGTAATCGGTTGATTTGATTATAATTAGTATCTACCTATTGACCATATCGTGAAATTCGGGCACGGTATACATAGAACAAATTTGCAAACTAACCGGCGAGATACGAAAAAAAAAAAAATGGTTGGGGGTGAATAATTTCTGTGAGAATACATTAACCGCGAGAGGAACATTTTACTTAGCTGGCTGTGGGTTCGCATTTTCTTTAGCTCGCCGCAGTTGTTCTGCTTAGAAACCGAAATCTAGAGCAGGAGGGCCTGAAGGAGAATTTCTTAAGAGTTTGTTGGACGCACAGGGGAAAACACGGTCGGCGATAATTATTCGGTAAGTTTAAGTCCAACTAAAAAAGTTATTTTATTATGCAATGAACTGCAGAGACTGAAAGAGATGGTTGTGCAGCTCACGGCGGCTCATTCCACGACAACTTCAGGGGGTCAAAATCGATCGATTGTGTTTTCGAGAAGATCCTATGGATGGCTAGGTTAAGAAATAGTCGTCGTGCAATTGAGAAGTCTATACAACGCGAGAGACGTAACGCGTAACGCTGATAAAATCGGAGGTATTGGCTGGGAACTTATCAGTGGAACCATACAAAACTCGTCTCAATGGACAAATTTACGCCGATAATTATGCTGACGTCTTCCTGTGAGGTTCTAGTTATACCGGATAGTAGTCAGCCATACCCTAAAATTATTGGAGGGAAACTTTTAGATCAACCTCATATAAGAGCGGAGAAAGCATTCAATAGATTGTCGATTAGTGACGTTATAAAATAAACTACTGAACGCTATCAATTCGAGAGAATAACTCTGAGTGGCCGCTTTAATAACTTGTGATAGCTAACCTTAAGGTAGAGATCTGCGGAGGTTTCGGGTTAGCTAGAAATCGTTATCTGACTTCTGCTCACCTGTTGTCCTCCCGAAAAAAGGTGGTGCGGATAGACTCTGTATAGGTTTCTCACTAACACCAAGACGCTAAACATAGGTGTACCACAAGGATCGGTCCTTGGTCCGATTTTGTTCCTTGTCTAGTGAGAATCTGGTTCGCCAAACACAAGCTAAATGTAAGTAACAAAACCAAACTGATGTATTTCAGCTTAAGAATACAAGCATTTCCAGATTTTTAAATCTTCTTTCACGATGGGAATAGCCTACGTTATAAAATGCTAAATTGCACATGTACTGGGGACGATTCCTTAGTGATTTTCAATGAGGGTAATGTTTGTAACAAAAATTGTTTTAAGATAGAAAGAGTTGACAATTTGAAATACTTGGGTGTTTTAATTGATCAAAATATGAGCTGGTCTAAACATATTTCAACATTGAAGCAATATCTGCGCTCTTCTATCCGTAGCTTATATCATCTCAAAAAATATTGTGATAGCAGAACTTTAAGCACAGCATATTTCGGCATTTTCCATTCAAGACTTCAATATGGTATAAGTTGCTGGGGAGGAGCCTACCTAGCAAAAATTCTCCCTCTCCTCGTCCTGCAGAAGTGTGCTATAAGGAAAATCTGCGCTGTTAACAGCTTGACTCGCTCTATGCACCTCTTTAGATCATTAAAAATCCTTCCGGTCAGACATTTGTATTATTTTAAAGTCTCCAAGTTATTTTATATGAGAGGCTATATGCAGAGTGCTATATCTGACGTCCGTACTCTGCGAAGCAATCTTGACAATTATGTTCCTGTTCCCACTTTTCGTACCAAGCATTTTGGAAACTTCTACTCCATCGTGTCTTACAAGTTGTTTCCTATGACTCTTCGGTGTACCAGGTCTTTGTCAAGGGTTGGGGACACAATCCCGAAAACCAAAATTCCGAAAATCCAAAATCCCGAAAATCCAAAATCCCGAAAACCAAAAATCCAGAAAATCCAAAATCCCGAAAAAAGAATCCCGAAAACGAAATCCCGAAAAATTATATAAAATGAAAAATGTGCGCCAATTTTTTATTTTATATAATTTTTCGGGATTCTTTATTTAATTTTGAATGTAAAATAGACAAGTGTTTGTCCATTCCATTTACCGTTACAATGTTTTGCAATTGTTTGCGTTGTAATGTTTTGCAATTCGCAATGTGCATTCAGTTGAGCTGATCTCAAATAGTGTGATAGCTGACCGACTAGATTTTTGTTAGACAGTGAACATCGTAATTCAAAGTCAGTATCGTGCATGACATTATAATTAAAAACTTAATATTATCAGTGACATTTTGTGTAGTCTTAAGTATAAATGAACGTTTCCATCGTGAAAACCAACAAACAGTGTGAGAAACTGCTTATTGACGGCTACAAAAAATACAAGGATATATTTTACTCGGAGTGTGAGCAGCGAAAGCGTTCTGAAATAAGTTATCTCAGATTAATTGCGTACAATATGAACTTGTATTAAATATTGTTTTGTCATGGATCGTTTTTGATATTTTTTTGTAAGACTTGAACTGTTTTTGTTATGTTCTATTTATTTGAAGTTTTTTATTTTGTTTATTTTGTTAAATAAATTTGCCAAATTTTTTTGTTGCTACAATAAAATTTTTAGTTTTTATTTCGGGGTTTTGGTCTTTCGGCTTTTCGGGATTGTCGGTTTTCGGGATTTTAGGTTTTCGGGATTCTGTCCGACTCCGCTTTGTCAATGTTCTTAAAAAAAGTTCAACTGCGGCTTCTGGATTTTGATCACAGTCAAATTGAAGTTATGCCGCTGCCTTATATTGCTTAGTAATAAAATAATTTCTTAAATTGCTTACTTACTGCTTGTTTTTCCCAAAAATCATTGTATAGCTTTTTTCGCGTTTTGTTATGTCATATCAATAATCATTTAAATATTGCGTACCCCACATAATTCTGAATTTTATTTATGAAGTAGCATTTAGCTATCACTATTTGAATTTTCAAATACAAAATGTCACAAACTATTCTTTATTATACCTGAATTTGTGTTATGATTGTTTAAGGAAATTATATTTGCATTGTTATAAAGAATAATGATTATAAATAAAAAAAAATAAAAAATAAAAAGATCGCATACTTATTTCACCGTTAAACTTACGTCCCCAATGCCAGTAGGAGATACTGTAATAGCCAGCAAAACAGTAACGGAGGGGCTTGATAAACTTAGTTTTTTGGAAGATTCTCGGTAACTGAAGCCCAGATGCGAATTACCTAATGAGACTTTAGACTAACGGTGACTTTAGATCCGGAATCAGCTAAAAGCTTTAGGTCTAAGGTTACTTAACACACCAAACGATTTAAGTTGATTTTACATTAAGTAGTTTTTCAGGCTAACTAGTGTCCGCTTAGAATGTTAATAAGTATTTTTAAAATTCCATAACAAATCCCTTATATTTTATTCACTCTTCTAAAATTCGTTTACCTATAGAGATTTTGATTTAAAGTCATTTATTTAAACAATTTATTTCATATTATAGTAAATATGTTTAATAGTTGCTCAATATACTCATATACTCACCTCTCCATTATATAAATCCGACGCATAGAGATGGTCAAATGGCAGTGCGGCCAGTAAGTCTACAACAAACCATCCGCGCAAATAATTGATAGCAATTTGCTTTGAATTAGATACAACTTCGCCTTTGCTCGATACGAAAGTGGTCCTAAAGTTGAGTAAAATATCTTCAAGCCAAAATAAGAACAAAAAAAAATCATTTATAAAAGTGTAACAATCAATTCAAGAATTACCAAAATTATAACACTTACCCACAATAAAAAGAGCCTCGACAATTACATCAGATACCATGGTCTGACGATCGGCCTTAGCAAAGGCCGCATTGAATGGCACTAGGATAGCTACATAGAACGTAGCCACGAGTATTATCCAGTCCCAAAATCCTTTAAACACCCCATAGTGTGGCAGAATAAAATTGGATTTCTTCAGAGACTGTGTCTTGTATTCGGGAAACGGTGCCTCAGTCGAATGCAGAAGATTCTGAAACGTCAAAAAATGTATCAAAGTAAATATCCAACGAATTACTCCCCTACTTTTCCACACACTTACATTTCCTAATTTTAATTTCGTTTTCACCTTTTCGGGCTTATAGTGTCCGGACAGCTGATAGAGAACGTTTCTTGAACGCCTTCGTCCCATATTACAACCGGCGGGTACTTGCAGACTGATCGGACCATTGGCATCGCCAAGCATCGAGGCATCAGAAGCTGAACGAAAACGGGCTCCTAATAAGGCGGCTGTAAGAGCAAACACTTTGAAATGGACAAGTAGGTAAGGTTAACAATTTGGAAGCGGATCAGACACAGGTGATAGCTGTTGATATTTGTTATGTGGTACAGGAAACACTTTTATCGTTTGTTTGGATTTTCTGTGTACAAAGGTTTGGAACAAATTAAAAAAGGTTGCTTGGTCGACATGTAAGGTTTAGAAAGACACTACGGGTAGGCTTAAGAAACTTAACGAACATATACAATCGATTAAGTAGTTCCACATGACATTGAAGGGTAACATACAGTCTGAACACGCAATAAGAACGACATTGGAAATCAACTGAAACCAACGGACACATGAAAAGTTATATTACCCGTCTTTTGGTGATAAGTGTATACCCAGCTCAGCTACATTTAACACGTAAACAATAACAAAAAGGAGTGCTGACGATAAAGAGGTCAGCAGTCGAGGAGTGAGACGGAGTGAACATAAAGTGTTGATGCCATGAAGCGACTAGATGGCGGTAAAATAAGTTCGGATCAATAATATTCCGATAGTTATGCAGAGATAGTGGATGAGTCGTCGATAAAACAAACAAATCCTCATTTCAAAGAAAATTATGCGAAGAAGATTAAAAAAAAAATTGGCAAAAATAAGCATCCGTTCTTTTCCTTGCTGTCAAACACAAAGGATTTTATGATGTTCAAAAATCTTTCAAAAAATACGTTTGGATTTGCATCCTTGCTTTAATAACTATTCAAATCGCACTCTTCTAAAGTACAAACACTGATCTAGTTGTTTTATTGTAAAATTATGCTGAGCTAGCTATACACTTATCACCAAAACACGGCTAATAATATTTTTATGATTCTGGCTCGCCAAGGCGAAGAAAAATGCACTGCAACCTACAACATCTATTGTGGCCAAAACAATAAAAAAAACTTATATTAAGACTTACTACAGATAGCCACTGGAAAAATCAGAATCTTTCGAAAATACTTCGATCGCAAGCACGGTGACGTGAAACTGCAGCCTATGAAATGTATGGCGAAATTCAAAATGAGGCCTTTTTCCCTTTTAAAATAAAATTATAAGGCAAGGCTACAGTCCACTAAGGTTAACTGTTGGATTGGATGCTGTTTCTCTATTTATGTCCCCATTGAAGTGGGTGTGCAAAAAAAAAAACTTAGTTTTGGAGAATTTTTGAGAAGGATATTGTCAACATATTTTTTTCGAAAAATATGGGTAAAAACAATATTTTTGTGGGTATGGCAAAAAACTATATATGGTGGAATGGTTTAGAACGACTTTATATACATACTTTGCGAAGAACAGGACTTTCAGTCAAATTGATTTCTTCGAAAAAGGTTTTTTTTTTATTAAATAGTGGGCGCATTGGGCGCATTTTAAAAATCTTAACATTTGAGTACTTAATCATGCTTCAAATTGCAGCTTTCTAGCTCGAATTTTAGTGCATCATAGTGCGAAATAAGTCCACGGGAACTAAGTCCACTGAGGGACTTAGTTCCCACATAGTGGGAAATAAAACCACTTTCGCGAAGTGGACTTAGTTCCCATGTAAAGTGGGAAATAAATTCCCAAAACTCTGAGTGGTTTTAGTTCCCTTTTAATATGAAGTAAATTCTCACTGTCGAATAAGAATAAAATAAAATTAAAGAGTCAAGTAGGTACCTACTTTGAATTTTTTCTTAACAAAAGAGAAATTATCTTTTAACCGAGACAGAGTAATATAGGTACCGTGACCTCGCATCTACTCCAAATCAAACAGTAACGCCAAGCGGGGGGGTTGCAGGGGGGCAGCATGACCCCCCATATGGATCGCACTGTTTATGGGATTAGTTACGAAATCGCAAGTAGATTCCATAAATAGTGCAATGCATATGGGGGGGGGGGGGGGCATGCTGTCCCCCTGCAACCCCCATACTTGGGGTTACTCTTTGATTTGGAGTAGGTGCGAGGTACGGTTTTGAAACTTTGGCTTTATGTCACCATGATAAGCTTAAGATTTTGCTTAAAGAGTGTGATAACTAACTGCACTTTACAGTTTTTTGTCTAATTCTAAATGTTGGATTTTAGTTCCCTCTTCTTATTTTTGAATGTGTACTAAGTTCCCATTAAAAAAATGGACTTAGTTCCCACCTTACATGGGAACTAAGTTCACTTCGCGAAAGTGGTTTTATTTCCCACTATGTGGGAACTTAGTCCCTCAGTGAACTTAGTTTCCGTGGACTTTTTTGCCTGCACCGTCATATACACCGACGGATATAAGATGAACTGTGGTGTGAGGGCCGGTGTACTCGGAATCACTAAAAATATCAATATCCTACCGCCTGCCGGATTTTGCCAGCGTTTTCCAGGCGGAACTACTGGCTATCTGAGAAGCCTGCACGCAACTAGGGCGTGACACAACGTACAAACAAAACATTGCTATCCGCATAGATAGCCAAGCCGACATCAAAGCTATTGACTCGGCTACCATATCCTCCAAACTGGTGCAGGAGTGCCGGAACGAGCTTGCCCGACTGGGCGAACGTTTCAGGGTTACACTACTCTGGGTTCCAGGGCATAGTAACATAACAGGAAACGAGCGTACGCAGTCTGGCTCTTGCTATTGCCGGGCATTCGCAAAGGAAATGAAAGAGAGTTTCTCTTTCATTTACGTTCTCGCAACTTCGGCAGTGGAGGTTAAAAGGGATACCTAGTTTGGCCGCATGGGCTCCAATTGGCCAATGCAAGGTTATTATCGCCGTAATTCTGTCGACATCGGGGCGGGTTCTGTTTAGAAGATCCCTTGTTCTTATTTTGTCATAAGTAGGCCATATCTTTTTTGATATGATGCAGTTAGTTAACCTTCTCCATTGAAGCTGGCTTTCTGCAAGAAGTATGAGTATATTTGTGTCTTAACCGCACCTACGGAATGTGAACCCTTGCCGCGAGTGGTGTAGAGGCATGTGAATGGGTGGCGTATGTTGTTGTTCCCCATGGGGATTGAACCTGCACCGCACGGGTCACAAGCCAACACACTAACCTCTACACCGTCGCCACCCTCAATATTCTCTTGAAGTCGGCTATCTCGGTGTAGGGAAATAACTTCATGGGCAATATCTTCACGTGGGCAACTTCACCTCGAGTGGGCAATAATTTCACTTTTTTATGTGAAATTATTTGCCACCTAAATTTAAGAAATTTTTGATAAATATTGCTAAGGAAGGATCATTGGTAGTTAGAAAAAATAAATGTGCGCTTTTCGTTCTTAAGTTTGGTTCAAAGTGCAACGTGTTATCCGGTGGGCATGGAAAATTCCAGTAAATTGATATTTAATTTTGAGTTTTTTTAGGGTTAAGGGAAACGAATTCTTTACGTCAAAGAACATAATGTCAAAGAAAATGGAGTTGGTACCGTAAACATTTTGAATTTGAACTGCTTACCTAGTGCACAAGACCATCTTTAAGACTATCAAAGAAATAGTTGCCCATGCGTCTCATTCTATGTCGAGCGATACCCTCGCATTCACAGAGTATGTGCGTAATGTCTTCCGTGACGCAAATATCATTGCAGGATGCCGATTGTCATTCTAAGCTAACATCTACATAATTTTAAAATCACCGTAGTTTTCTTTTTGTTCAAGTTGGGCCACAGGGCCTTGGATATCTTGTGTCGCAGTTTGTGACTCCATTTTATGTCCACTTTCGGGCTTCGCATTTCTCCCATTTTCTTGCTTGTTCATCCACGAGCTCATTGCTTCTCAATGTCGCAGTGCCCGGACATCCAACACAGTTTAACACGGTCCTGTTCGCATTATGCCCTAATCATTTTGCGACAATACCAGAGTATTTCGGAGCTAATGACACATGATTCCAGTGCCTTGACTGACGGCGGCGTGACTGTTAATGTAAAAGGTGATACCCCGGTCGGATATCGACTTCATTAGCAGTAATTCCGCAGCCTTTAGTACTGCCAGAACCTCTGACTGGAAGAAGCTGCATCTGGGGATATCATCCGATTTAACTCAAGATCCGGTATTGAAAATTTCCAAAATAGAGCAGTACCTATGCCTAATTGGGCTGCTTTTGAACAGACCGAAATTGATGAGACGTAACGCACTATTTCCTGCTTGGAATTTCACATGTATATCTACAGGCAGTAGCTGCAAAAGCGTTTCCGGTGCCGCTGTGGGCGTTGTCGACAAGGGACCTGTGATAGCAACACTGGCCTTTTTTCCACCAGACAATGGGGCCATGGGTGAGGATTGGACTATCATAATAGACGGCCAGTGCCTGTATCATTATTATGAATCTGAAACTGTTTTATGAATAAAGATTTATGCAACTATATATCGTATAAGGGCTGCACAAACACTCCACTGTCTATATATACGAGTACAACGGTTTAGAGGTGGTTTAGCGAATTTTAATGAATGAAGCTGATGTTGTTTCATATACGTCACCTGAATGCAAGAACCAGCTAACTCAATTTTATTCATTTTTGAGATATCTGGGTTTTCTGCTTCGTTGAATCGATTTGCTTTAACTGCAATAAACAGATGTTCTAGACCAATAGAACAATCGATGAAAATTCAGTGCAAGAAGTAGATATCTTCAGATAGCTGTTTTTTCCTGATTTTACTCGTATGTATCGATTTATCATTGCATAAATTCAGTACAAGAAGTAGATATCTTCAGATAGCTGTTTTTCCTGATTTTATGTATCGATTTGGCATGCAATAAGTAGACAACTCATACATATATTTGAACTTCAACATGAATGCCTTGATCAAGTGTTCCTTGCACTTTTTTTTTAATTTAAGTCGAATATTTCCAAATTAACATCAAAATTAAACTGTTTTCTGTTATTAATGAAAATAATAAAGCAAGCAAACAAAATTTATTCAATGCGAATTAGCAGATATGTAATTGAATTTCTAAAATTTTATCCGTTAAAAATAGTTGGTGCAAGAAGTGGATAACTTGCTATTTTTTTATAAAACTATTTTTTTCTCAAAATCGACTTTTTAAAAAAATTAAGGGATTTCAAATTTTTACTCTTTAATTAAGCCCGTAGCGCCGAAAAAAATATAGTGTTGTTTTATCAGTATTTTCAGGAAAAAAAAAGAAGTCTGAAGAAGTTAGCCGGTTCTTGCATTCAGGTGACGAGAGGCAACATTTTCCTTCACACTTTGTATCTTTATTTTCACTCCATCATGCATCCTCAATTTGTATTCAGATGCTCATTGACACATGTCAAATGCTCTGTACACACTAATTTCCCATGTTCTTATCAAAATCCCCATTCCTGTCAACGGACGTCTTTATTTCATAGCATTTGGTCTTAATTGGATCTAATTTAAGAAGATTTATTCGTGAACCACGCTATATGCTAGGTTAAAGTACCTAGGATGTGAAGCGCAAACGCCTAACAGCCGACCAGATGTTCATTAAAACACAAGACATCTGTGGACAGGGAGGAGGAACAAAAGGGCACACGCTTTACAGGATTGCTTCTGAGAACATACATTCATGTTGTTTTCAGAGTTTTTTGTTTAATAAGAAGCACTTGTTGCTCATTAATTTATTCAGGAAATGTTAAAAGCTAACGGTTTCGCGGCAGTTGTACAAAACAAATTGGATACTATGTATGTACGTGCTCTCTCCTCGAATTTTTCGGTGACTGTTAAAACAGCTTGGTATGTACATTGGATCACTTCTCATCCGTAATAGGAATAGACGGTTGCGCTGTAATTATTTTTAAAGGTTAAAATAAACCTTAAAATAAATTGTCAAACATGGGGACGGATGTTTTTCGTGTGACTTTCAGTGACCTTCAGTCAAAATCGATTGAATCATGAACAGCATACAATATTTAAATATTTGCCGGCATATTTGCAAACATGGGCTTTTTTCAAATTCCTTATTAATTTCGCAGTTAGTGTAGTGATCCCAATTAGATCGACGAAGTATTAGAAAATTGCACCCGAAACAAAAATTAACGAATTGTTAATTCACCCTTCCCCTGTTTTTGTTGTTGTTTTCATCTTGAAAAATATTTTAGTTTCTCTTCGTGTTAGTCTTCTTTTTCTGGTTCATATTCTATTTTTTAACGACGATATTATGATCTGGATCAAATGTATCATAATCCTCCCACTTCCATTGTATTTCGACTATTCCGGATGTGAAACGCCAGTTTGACCTCAAAAAGTATATAGCTGTGGCTAATCAAATCCTGGTGCTGTTGCATTTGTGTGGTCTAGAAAACCATTCATTCGCGATTGCATTTGAATTTTGATTGATATTTAATCTTTAATGGAATTCGTTGTATCTCTTTTTGAAAATGGCAGCAACAACTAAGACGGTTGCGCCCCACTTTCTTTGGTATAAGTTCTTCGACGTGAATGCATCTCGAATCTTTGAACTTCTTATTGTTTTTCTTATTACTGCTCTCATGCGAAGCATCATTTATTTGCCACCATATTTGTTGTACGTTGTCCAACTTCTGTGAACCGTATGTTGCGCGAGAGGTGTATAATTGTGGTGTAGAGCTAGATTTTCGTGAACAGAAAATGACTGGGTTTTTGCGAAGGCCGGCCGGTCAAGAGTCGAAGAGATGTCCAGAGTTTGAAACCCTTTTAACCTCGAAGCAGAACAACCAAGTAATGTTATCTCTATATCATACCACAAGAGGTTTGAATCATGTCCGTGGATATTCGTTGTTGGTACATACACTGGCGATCACAAGGATGAGGTCATACATTTTGCAATCGATTTTCAGTTTTTATAAAAATTTTAAAAATTTTATATCCACAAACTTTTGCTACCTGTGAACAGGTGCATATTCACCCAACAGTTAGTCATAAAATTAAAGGGGAAATAAAAAACGACCGCTGGAATTTCCCAAGATCAAACAATGAACTACTTGAAAAGCGTATAAAAAGATGCGCCACTAGGATGAGGCCACATGCAAAATCTTCAAAAGAAAGGAACAAATTAATAAAATGTTTACTTTTTATGGTTTTAAAACATTTGATTATTATGTTTTTCTATATTAATAATGAGTATACTCGCCATTTTTCGATATGACCCCTATAAGACGGTTTGGAATAGAATCATATATTTTTTTTTTTTAAATAATTAAGAGAAATTTGGGCCTAGGCATCACGAATAGCTTCGATTAAAGTGTCCTTGTCTTGAAATTGTCTGCCGCCTTTATACACTTTACGAGATAACTATGCCCAAACATTTTCGATTATGTTTAAGCCCGGTGAATAGTGCGGCCATGGCAAAAGTTCGGCGTCTTCTGATTGAATCCAACTTCTAACAACCCTGGAAGTGTGGATAGGGGCATTGTCTTCTTGGGGTATCGAAGACATGGATCCGAAAATGTTTTTCACTTTTGAAAATGACCGTTCCAGCAAACATTTGTAGTTGTTTCCGTTCATTGCTGTGGACAAAAACTCCAACTCGATTGTGACATAGCGGGTAATAGCTCCCCACACCATTACACCTGATGTACGACTGTGATATCTTGCCAAAATAAGCTTCTCCTTTCTTAGATCATGGAAATGAAAGCCTTAACCATAGGGGCCGTCAAGGTAAAACTTTTTTTCACCCGAAAAGACGACGCGTTTCCATTCATTGCTCTAAGCGACATGGTTCTCTTGCAAAATTCATTCGATGCTCCTGGTGTACTTGCCTCAACACAGCTGTATTTTTAAGTTTTCTTCTCTGTATTGTACCACTTTTTCGTATTATGCTTCCGACTGTTGCTATGCTGGCTCATACTTAGCTATTGGACCTTATTTTAGTCACTGGTAGAGTCGAACTCAACTTAGTTCGCATCTTTTTATACGCGTCTCAAGTAGGTTATTGTTTGATCTTGGGAAATTCCAGCGGTCTTTTCTTATTTACCCTTTAATTTTATGACTTACTGTTGGGAAAATATGTATATGTTTGCAGGTAGTAAAAGTTTACGGGTATACAATTTACAACGGGTATAAAGACTGAAAATCGATTGCAAAATGTATGGCCTCATCATTGTCATTGCTAGTGTATCTACATGCTAAAAAATCAAAGTCAAACCACCATTCATCAGTATTTCCATCGGTTTCACCTTTTGAGCCATAAACGTAACAATATGCCTACGCAATTCGAAAAATCGCTTAAGCATTGATTCAAGACTAAGCCACCGACTTTCTGCAAAGTAACGGATATCTGAATTTTCATTGATATATTCAAAAAAATGGCGATGATTTAGTCTTCTTCTTCAAATAAAATCAACTGTTTTACGCCGTGATCCATTTTCAGCAATTTAGAGGGCAAGGCTTCTTGAATGAATTCCAACGAATTTCGATCGTTCACTTTTAATTTCATTTAAAATTTTGTTCCTTATTTACGTGTTAACGCCAGCATTTTTACCGACCATGGCCGAATTTCCTATAATCCAACTTGGAACTAATTGCTCAATTGCTGAGTAGATTTGAGCTGTACCCTTCAAAGGTATGCACTGCAGCAACTCTTTTGTGATATAAAAATCTTTATTAATTCGACGAATAAATACAGCAGGCTGAAGCGGGGTGGATTCAGAAATAATCATGAATGAAACAAAAATATTTCTTTCCTTCAATATAAATATTATGCCTGGACCCTCATACCTTTTGGCGAGTGGTTCGGTAGAAACTTTCCTTCTTATATTCGTAAAAGTAGAAAGAGACAACTTTAACCGAAGCGATATTGTCTGGCGATTGTCGTCTCATTGACATATAACCACATACGCCTAAAATCATCAATTCACAAATGGAACAAATTATGGCTGAAAGTGACACAGAATCTGAATATGAAAGCGGTGCTCCAGGAACATCAACTAAGAAGAAATTACGTACGAGACTGTGCATAAAAAGTATGTGACAACATATTCAAGGCAAGATTTTAAACCTAGTGAGACCGAATCAACTGCTAATGAATCACGAAGGTGAGTGCGTATCTCTGACTAGTTGCTTCCGTCGTAAATTATGGCTGAAAGTGACACAGAATCTGAATATGAAAGCGGTGCTCCAGGAACATCAACTAAGAAGAAATTACGTACGAGACTGTGCATAAAAAGTATGTGACAACATATTCAAGGCAAGATTTTAAACCTAGTGAGTCCGAATCAACTGCTAATGAATCACGAAGGTGAGTGCGTATCTCTGACTAGTTGCTTCCGTCGTAGCGTCCCTCTACTATATATATTAGGGTGGTCCTTATTGCTAAGAAAAAAAAAATTATTATATAACAGGACATACAAAATATTACAAAATCTTCACCGATGGTTGCCAATGTTGATTTTCTTAATTCGAATAATAATTGACCGATAAGCCAAACCTTACTTTGATTTCTAGTAGCTTTACTGAGTCCGCTACTTTTAGACGCCATTGCAATACGTTGAAACACGTTACTATGACTTTTAGAAATAAAACGCGTGCGCTTTCGTAAATGACTTATTAGAACTGAAGTGCGGGGCGGGCTAAATCTTGACGCATCGGTAGATGCATAATTTTAACCGTAGACCTACGTTGGGGTTTTCGACCCATTTTTTTTTCTACTTCAGATATTTTAAAAACTAATTATTATTTTAAGCTACCTTTCCATGATTTTGTTGCTTGGACTATAATCCATCGAAATCTAACCGTGAACATTTTCTAAAACTAAGATGTCATTGCTTTTTTTGAATTTGGGTCTTTTTTTTCATATTGGGTCGTTTTCGACCCGTCAAATGTTTTCGCATTCTGTAGGGAAATTTCTTTTCGATTGCATTGAAAAAGGGAGTGAAATTTATTATTTATTTATATTCAATCAAATAAAAACAAATATTTCGGTAAAATGTCCAGTTGTTCTTCAAGTGATGAAGAGTTTTTTTCGGGTAGTGATGAAGATTTTGTTCCCGAAGAGTGTGAATCAAGTGAAACAGATAACGAAAGTGAAGAAGCACCTGTGGAATCCGCGAGTAATGATAGTTTGTTTGTTTCGAAGGACAACACAGTTTGGAGCCCAGTTCCATTGACTCCATCTGGTAAGAATATTTCCTTTTTTCGGTTCATTCTTGTTCAAGATTGTGTTTTTAGGCGCTCGAGCCCGTTCCGAAAATGTTATGGCAATGAAACCGGGTGTTACTCGTTATGCTATTGCTCGAGTTCATGCATTGATGGATTCATTTTTATTATTTTTTCCAACTCATGTCGAAAAAATCATAATCGACAATACAAATAACTTTGGGCGCTCCAAGTTTGGCGACAAACACAAAGCCATGGACGGAGACATGCTTCATGCATATATTGGTGTTTTGATACTTGCTGGTGTTTACAAGTAAGTTATTCCGACAGAAAAGTATTTTTGTTTTTTAACGGATTTGGTTATTCACAGATCGAAAACAGATCGCGTTGAAGATTTGTTTGACGCCAATTTTGGGTGACCTATTTTCAGAGCAATTATGTCTAAAGAGACCTTTCAATACATTACGAAAGTTCTACGTTTTGACGATCCAACCAGCCGCAGACAGAATCAAATGACAGAAATTGATAAATTTGCACCGATTCACAATTTATGGGACAAATGGGTTGAATTGCTTCCTTTATTTTATAACCCATCACCATGTGTTACGGTGGACGAACAGCTACTAGGTTTACATGGCAGATGCTCATTTAGACAGTACATGCCTAACAAGCCGGAAAAATACGGCTTGAAGATTTGGGTTTGTACTTGTGCTGAAACATCATACGTCTGGAGGATTCAACCGTACTTAGGAAAACCAGCAGAAAAAAATCAAAGTGAGCGCGTGGTTTTAGAACTAGTTGAAGGCTTGAAGGGCCACAACATTACGATGGATAACTTTTTTTCCTCATACCAACTTGGACAAAAATTGCTTCAGAAGAATCTGACCATGGTCGGCACAGTTCGGAAAAATAAAAGAAGTATACCACCAAAACTTTTGTTAGAAAAAAAGCTATCACTGTTTCAATCAACATTTGCATTTACGGATTCTACTACACTTGTTTCGTATATGAGTAAAAAAAATAAATGCACCGTCGTCCAAAGCACTATGCACCAAAGTCTTGAAGTAGGACCTGAGCCCAAAATGATGCCGGAAATTATACAATTTTATAACAAAACAAAAGATGGTGTTGATAATGCCGATAAAATGTTATCTGGCTTTAGCGCGAAACGAAAAACTAATCGTTGGCCAATGTGCGTATTTTCGAACATTGTAGATATATCAGCATTGAATGCTTTTATCATTCTTATGCAAATCGATCCAGAGTATCAGACATCACGTGACAAGCAAAGTCGGAAGAAGTTTTTGCACGACCTAGGTGTTGAGTTGACAAAAAACTATATCCTGAACAGATCAAGACCACCTCGCGCTTCATGTTCGCTTACTCTTCAGTCTACCATGAACAACAATGAAAGTGAAGATGTCAACCCACCTGCTAAAAAGCAAAGATTTTCTTTTCCCCAGCTAAAAAAGCGTGACAGATGTTCAATTTGTGTAAAAGAAAATTCAAAAACAAAAGAAAACAAAACGGAGCTTGTTTGCTGCGGATGCGGCAAGAATATTTGTAAAAGTAAACATATTCGTAATGTGTGTGTTAAATGTGTCGAAAATGTTTAAACAATAGTAATAAATTACTTCTATATTTATTTATTTTTATTATAACTTCATTAATAAAGTTTCCGTTTTAAGAAATATTCCTTTTTGTTTAATTCCCTTATAAAACATACGAGGGTCGAAAACGACCCGTCAACGTAGGATTAGTGGTTTTTTTTAAACGTAGGTCTACGGTTAATTAAATATTAAATTCATTATAGAAATCAGTTTTATTTAATTCGCTTATAAATTTATATTGATCCATCACAAAATGTTTGATAAAAGTATTCGCCTCGATACGAGTAGGTATCGATACATATAATTTGATTCTTGATGTGTATCGATACCCCATGAGTACTGTAGTTAGTAATGATATCGGTACTGTAGAAATAGCTGTCTAATGATTATTACTTGTCTACCAAAATACAAAGTTTCAAATGAATACGAATAACGGGACGTGAGTGGCTATGCAGCGATATCGTGAATTCATATTGACAAAAAAGTTCCCCCGTGAAAATTTTGTTCCCGCGAAACAAATTTCAGTAAAATGAAAATTTCTCCAGTAATTGTTTTTCCCGGAATAAATCTTACAACTATCAAATGCTAAAAAACAAATTTGAAATTAGATTAGTATTATTTTATTTTGACAGCAGTAAATGTTTAAAATTAAATTTAAAGTTCAGATTGCTAGATATTCAAAGAAAAGGAAACACCGAATAATGCTCAGGATTGCATCTTTGATAGCAGCTGAAGCACATAAAGAGATGCAGCAGATTGAATTAAGGATCTTTTGAAGGAAGTTAGGGATAAAAGTAATAAAATAACCCCATGGAGTTACCGGAACCAAATTTCTGTTATTTACTCATTTAAATAATTATATTATTCAATAGATTTCAAAAGTATTTTAGAGTTAAGAAAGTAATGTTTGCATTATCTGTTGGAGAAATTGTCCCATTCAATGCACCATCCCGTAAATAATAACACTTTCCGCATGCCTACGCTTTTATCTTAAATGTTGGTGTAGGTGTAAGGCGGTCCATCAGACATCCTCCCGTATGTAATAATTGGTCTCACGTGATGCGGGGGTTTTCTAGTGATGCGGTGTTGTGAGCTTCACTTGTTGTCAACGACTTTTTTTGAAAGAGAAAAGTGCTACTGTAGCTTTTTTTAACTTTTTCTGTATCTCGGGTTTCCGGCTTAACTTTCTATGGAAGATAAGACCCAAGAATTTAGCTTCTTCGGAAAGAGTTGAGCTTATAACATTATTAGAGGGTGGGTCTATATATTTGGGATTTTATATTTCTTGCAATAGAGTAAAAGTTTGGTTTTGTGCGGGTTTACACCCAGGCCACAAAGATCTGTCCATCTCGTTAGCTTGTTCTTCACCAAAGTTCCCTAGCAAAACGAAAGGAAATAACTCGGTGGGAAATTAACAAAATTTCTATGAGAACTTTGTTCACGATAGCAATTATTCGGCAGAAAAGTTTTCGAAAATCATTCACCATACCAATTTTTCGAATAGTTCGAAAGTTCGGGGGAAATTCACTTCGAAAAACACTATCAGCCCTAGCCCTGTTTCTCGAAGTTACGGGAAAAGTCCCCGAAAAGGGGCAGGTGAAGTCATATCCGAAAATCAGTTCTAGGTGCACTACTACAATATAAGAAGTAAACCCATAAAAAAGTTCAGCTTCCTTGGCCTAGTATGAGTGAATCAGTGAGTTGGTAAGTGAGTGAGTGGTATTGTTCTTTTATATACAAGGGTGTTTTTTTAACGGAGTACTTACTACAGACAGTAGTATCTGTCAGACCAATTGTCAGATTGCAAACTGTTAGTGTCATTTTTATTCAGTATCTAGTCCTTGCAATTTTTTTCGTGATCAATTTTATCGTCAACAACGTTACAAAATTTCAGATATAATCGCCCATCTGAGACCGTGTGTTGAAAAACTAATCAACTACCACTACCAATACAGCCGTATTAACAAAAAAACACTATACACTCATTAAAACACGAGTTAGCTGGCACACGGATAGCGAACTTATCCCTATGTTAACTTTTCTGATTAGTAAAAATATGTTTTCCCTGTGTTAGCTGTTTGCTCTTTATCGCCAACAATACGGTAGCACTACCAAATTATACTCAAAAATCGAGTGTATCTGTCATATTTCATCAGTTGACACTCATTTCTGTGTATTCCATTCCAATACTATGATACTACTATGGAGTCAACGCATTATGAAAGACTAATATGCCCAAATGGGAGACAGTGTTCTCTCTTATCCTCTCAATGTTTCCACACATGCATGTGTGCGCATCCTCTCAATTTGTGAGCATGAAGCATGAACTACAATCTGAGAATGTGTAAAGTTATCCGTTGCTTTCCTTATACGCCGAGTTCGGTGAGTTAAGTTATCCACTCGTTATCACATGTCAATGAAAGCTAACACACGTTTATTAATCAGAATTATGAGTTAACAGATGTGCTAGTGCTAACTCGCCGCTCTTCGTTGTTTATTAATACGGGGGTGTATGTATTAAGAAGATATGAAATAAAAATATATTGCCACAAGTAAGTAGTTTTACCAAATTTATTTTCCAAATGCAAACATAGTTCATAAGTGTAAGTACGATTTAATGTTTGTCTTAAACTCAAAACTTCGCTATATTAGTATCGATCCGTTTCCGGAATAATAAGAATTCATCATGCTGAAATCAACAACAAAACAAGCAATAAACAATTGAGGAAATAAGGGGCTCACAAATTGTACGAACAGGGAGTTTGGGGATACAAACGGCACAACACCAGTAAGGAACCATGAACCACAAATCTCTTCGCCAAAAACAAAATTAATGCAAAGCGGGAAAGAAGTAAATCGAGCAAAAAGTGGCAAAAAAGTAGAAACAAAAAAGGTAGGTACAGAAATGTCTCGCTAATCCGAATATTCACGCTAATCCGCAGTTCAAATTCTTCTCATTCTGTAGTCTACAATCCCAACATACCCCGATTACGCGATTACGCTGTAATCCGAATTCCAACTAAAAAAAACATACAAACGCATTGTTTTTTTTGCAGTTAGCTTGTTAATTGATATGTTAGTCGTTATCGTTACTCGACTTCTAGAAATTTAAATACAACCATAATCATTAATGTACACGTATACAGTCTCATTGTTCATTATTGCTTCCCGCCTTTAGCATGCATTTAAGGCTCTTGTTCTTGCCGGTTAAACTCGTGCTTAGATGTTTATAAGGTAGTTAAATGTTGTATGTGTTTATATTGCACTTTAATTTTAACCACAAATACATACAAATTTGTTTCGTTAAATAACCAACTCTTTTCTTTTTTCGTCCTCTACTCATTCGTCCGAATAGTTCGAAAATCTGACTACCTACTTTCCAATAACTGATTCGGATTAGTGAAACATTCCTGTACTTAGTTTTGTCAGATGACTTACCGCTATCACATTCATCAGTACCATTCATCTCCAGCATTTTTGTATGGGTGATGTCCTTGTGAGATGCCAGAAACAGCACAACATCACGTTTTTCATTTTTGATTGGCACAATGTCAAAAAGACACCAAAATGGTGAGCCTGAAAATGATATTTAAAAATAAAACAAAAATATATTAAAAAATCAATTAAATACGGTTTTGAACTATTTGATGTAATGTATCTAACATCGCGCAGATGCTTTATTTTTATTGAAACTTTTTAAAATATTTTTCTATTTTTTGTGCTCGACTAAAGATTTAAAGTTTTTGTTGACAGTCAATTAAAAATCTAAAATAAAAATTCACAGAAACGTCCTCTCCACACAAGAATTTTTTCAATTAAAATGGAAAATTGCGGGGCTGCAATAAAATGAAACACATATCCTATCCTTCTGCTGCAGTAAATTCTAGACTTGCAGCTGATACAAGCAAACACTCTCATTTGGGTATAATAAAAAAAAAACTATAAAAAAAAGGCGTGCATCAAAAGAGGTGGAGAAGTACCCTAAAAAGATCCTTAAATAGTTTCTTCTATGGGGTGGTTGTTAATTGGGTAATAAACTTCGCGAGAATATTCTCGACAGTAGTTATGTTCCGTGTTTTAATGACAACTTAGCAAAGAGGAAACGCTTCGTCAGAGGAATTAATTTGAGAAATTCTTCTGTGTAACGCTTGAAAAGAAGTGTTGGCCGTTTGAGCAAACCCAAGAATGGAGAGCAATCAAATGCTGCTGTTATTGCATTTGTTTTATCCCGGCCTGGCTCATTACCGATTTGGAAGATTCATATGCTAATATTTTTGATTTTTCTTTGATTGTTGTTTAACGGTGCAGGGAAATAACTTCACGGGCAATAATTTCACCTCGAGTTGGCAATAACTTCACTTTTCTTTTTGATGTTATTGCCCACAATAGGTGAGCAATAACTTCACTTTTTTGTGGGAAATAATTTCTCTTAACATTCTATGATAATTCAAGAACCGTACCTCGCACCTACTCCAAATCAAACAATGACCCCAAGCAGAGGGGTTGCAGATATGCATTGCACTGTTTATGGGATTAGTTGCGAAATCGCAAGTAGATTCCATAAACATAAAGTTTCTTGAACAATTTCAGGATGGTTGAAGTTTTACACTAGGACGGTAATTTCAAAAGGACGACGCTCTGGCTCAGTGGGATAATGCGTTAAGCTACTAATCAAAGGATCTCATGTTCAAATCATACCGGGCCAAGTAACACCTTAAGTTTTTGTCCCTGCCCCACCTCTTGCGAACGCCTGAAAAACATCCAAGGGAATCAATTGTCAAGATAAGGTTCTCAAATTTCATTCGGAGACGTCTCTTGTACAAGCAAATGGTTGAGGAAACTAGGTTTAAGGCATTGTATGTGCCACTACTTGCTAACAATTTTGAAGAAAGTGGATCTATTGAAATCCCTACTACTAAATATATTCACAAGCCATGTTTCTTTAAAAACAGTGGCGGTGCGCAATAGAAATTGACCATGGTTCACATCTGAGTTACATAATGCCATAAAAGTTCGTAGAAAACTGTATTCGAAATGGAAGCAAAGTTCAACTGATCTGAATTGGCAAATTATCTGCCAAGCACGTAATCTCTCAACTTCCATTACTTGATCATCTAAGAAAAGATATTTCTTATCTAAGCTGGGAGCAGACCAAAGCATCAAAAAGATTTGGAGCAACTTACGATCAGTTTGTGTTCGTAAAAAATAGTAGACGTTATACCTGATCTTGACGATCTTAATAATGTTTTTTATTCAATTCAACAGATATTACTCGCTCTCTTCCATTCCATCCACGCTCTTTTGAACCACTTACAGTTTTTGAATTCCAAGTTGTCTCAGAAGCTGATGTTGTCAGTATCAGTAACATTCGGTCTCTCAAGTCAGATGCCCTTGGTGAACATGGAATTCCTATACGGTTTGTAAAAATGATTTTAACCCACATTATTAGTAATTAACGTAACTAATTTTTGCATGATGTGTTTGTCTTTCCCGTCTAGTTGGAAGCTGGCTAAAGTTATTCCTATTGCGAAAAATCCCCAACCTTCTTTGGCCGCAGACTTTCGCCCCATAAGTATTTTGCCTTGCCTATCAAAACTATTGGAAAAAATTCTCGCAAAGCAGATTTCAAATCACCTTGATCAACATAACCTTCTTGCTTCGGTCCAGTCTGATTTTGCAACCAACCACAGTTGTTGTTCTAGTGCTATGGTTAAAGTCCTTGATGACAGAAGGATCATCTATGACTTATACTTCATCAGTTTTCTAACGCCTTGACAAAGCTTTTGATTTTTTTTTGTATAATTTGCTTACGCTAAAGGGGTTATTTTCCTGTTGTTACGGTACCTTTATAGTGCTAAGAACATTAAGTAAGCATTTGTGTTTGACAACAAGCAGCACCTGTCACTATCGTATTTCATTGCATGCTTTTCGGTGCTACTTATTATTAGAAAGAATAGAGAGCTTTTGATACAGTCAATCACTCAATTCTTACGGAGAAACTACGAAGGTTTTTCGGTTTCAGTAAAAGTTCGGTGCATCAGTAATTACTTGTGTAGTCGCTGTTAAAGGGTTGTGGTTGGTGATAAATACTCTCATGCGAGGTACATGCTTGCAGGGGTACCTCAGGGTTCAATATGGGTCCTATTTTGTTTGGTATGTTTATCAATGACCTTTTCAAAGTTTGCTCAAATGCTAGTCTTCATTTCTATGCGGATGACACGCAAATATACTTATCTGAACCTACAGGTCTAGTAGAGGATCTGGTTTGCAGGCTGAACGATGAACTATCCGCAATTAACCAATGGTCGCTTCGCAATTGCCTGACCATCAACCCGGTAAAATCCCAGCTCATTTTAATATTCAAGAAACTCCACAACATCGCAATTGTGCCGCAATTTACCTTAAAGATACACAACTGCAGTTTGCTGGAGACTCTTACCAACTTGGGTTTTAAGATTAACCGCCCTCTATCCCCAGTAAGCCACATTAACTACACTGTGGGACGAATTTATGGTGGTCTACGTAAACTTTTCTTATTTTCAAGTTTTACTCCCGTAAATACGTGTCAGAGTCGGAGACTAGGTAAAACCTTACTGGTTCCCTACACAGATTATGCATCAGCTGTGTAGTGCAAACTGGACTCCTTATCTTAGCTTAAATATAGTTAGGTATGTGTACGGGCTTCATCGACACGACGCACATATCCAGTTACCACAATAATGTCCTTGGCTGTTCACTTCAGCAGTTTTTAAATCTAAGGTGCTGTGTCTTCTTGCACAAAATTATACACAATAGATCGCCACCACAGCTCTTTGAAAAACTTTCAATTTGCTCGTTTGGCAAGGACGTTTAGTCTTATAACTCCCTCCTCGAACGCTCCTCAAGTCATTTCTTTGTCTTTGCCACCAGACTCTGGAACTCCCTGCCTACAGCAGCAAAACAAATAATCGGAGCCACACAATTCAAAAATGCCGCTTTAGAGTACTTCTCATAAAAATGTAACAACTACTTATTTCTTTCTTCCTTCTAACATTCCATTCCCCTTTTTCATACTTTTCTCCTCCCTTCCTATCACCTCCCTGTTTGCCGCTATAATGTATTTGTTTTATTCAATTATTGCTTATTGTAGGTTATTTACTAAATAAAATCAATCCTTCATTTAACTACTATTCTTCACTTCAATTTAAGTACCTACTATAGAAGACTAAGTCTTATTTGTGGGCTCCGAGCAATAACCCCCCAATGAAATAACCCCCCATATGAAAAATTAATTAACTCCCCAAAATTGGGGAATAATTTCACTGTGAAATTATTCCCCAAATCAAAGATGAAATAAGTCCCCAAATAAGTATGAAATAAGTCCCCAAATCCTATATGGAAATCCCATAATCTTTGCAATGCATATGGGGGGGAATGCTGCCGCACTGCTTATTTCATATTGAAATAAGTCCCCAAATTCAACTATGAAATAAGTCCCCAAAAAGCAATGAAATAAATCCCCACCTCCATACAAAATTTTGGGGAGTTATTTCATCTTTCATTTGGGGGGTTATTTCATTGGGGGGTTATTTCCAGCAGCCTTATTTGTGCACACCAGATTAAATAAATAAATTAAAACCCATTCTCACCCGGTTCCTGTTCGGATTTCAAAGCTTTTATTTCTTCGAATTACCCTTAAACTGTTAATGTAGATAAAATTTGTTCAGCAGTTGTTTTGTATGGTCTGATTTAGGCTTTTCGAAGTTGAGGAAATATAAAGGCGGGTGGCAATGGTGCAGTAGTAGTGTATTCGCTTACTGAATTGTAGGTCGTGTGTTCGAATCCCGGCCAAGTCTATTACATGAAATCGTAATCTCCCTGAGCAACGTAGACACCACCCGTGGAGGAAAACCCTACAGCTGCACCCAAACACTTCTTTCCTATCTCTCTATTCTTTCTAATAGCACCTAAGTAGCACCGAAAAGCATGCAATGAAATACGATATTGCCAGGTACTGCTTGCTGTTAAACGCAAATGCTTACGCTGTGTTCTTAGCACTATAAGGGTACACTGTAACAACAGAAAAAACCCTTTAGCGCAAGCAAATTATAAAAAAAAAAAAAACGATGAAGTATCGTTCTCGTAGAGTAAGTTAGGGTAATATGGAATATGTGGATAATATGGAATACCCCTATTTCTCTGTAAATTCTACAGCGACATCTCCTCCTTCATGTTCACAACTTAGGTTACTGATAATGTTTAGGCAATCTACTATTCAATTTTAAGTAGCTGTCAAACTGGCAACAGGAAAAATTCAAAAGTAAAATTTGTTGCAACCATAACTTTTAACGTGTGGAGCTTTGACTTGAAAAAAATATAGTAAAGTTACTTTTTATCGAAGTAAAACGGTTTAGATCCCAAGCATTGTAATTGTATTAACGTCTGTTGCTGGTTAATGATCAAATAAATAAACGGTAAGTTACTTTTGACTTTATTTCTGAAAAGTGTAAAATGTTGGCAATATGGAATATCAAGTTGTCGGTTAAATGGAATAGTATTCCATATTATCAGCATTTTCCTTTAATGACGCCTAAGACTAAAGCCCAGAATTTGTATGCAATAGATTGCCCCAAAGACCTAAACTGGTGCAAAGCGCAAGCAATGGAAACCAGGGGACATAGAACAGGCCATTAAATGCGTGCGTTCGAATCAAATGAGTTACCTTAGAGCTTCAAAAGCATTCAATGTCCCCCGCGGAACTCTGTTTAGATTGGCCACTACTGCGAAAACTCCAACTGAATTATCATGCATTTCACTTGGAAGAAAACCCATCTTCACAAATGAAATGGAGTCTGATCTCGTTAAATATATCGGAATCGCGTTACTTTGGTTTAACCCAAGCAGATGTGAACCTGATGTGTTTCCATCCACTTCGAAATCATGCCCGAAACGCTTCATCTAGTGACTCTGTAAGTTGTGTTATTGATGACAAAAGTTCTGATGAATTAGGGTCAGAGTTCGATTCTGAATCTCGTGAAGGCGTAAACTGCTATGTCTGTGACATATCCTGATGGTCTATTATGGGACAGATGTATTCAGTGCAACATGTGGTCACATAGGAAGTGTTTCAAAACATTATATCTATGTAAATTTTGTGATAATTCATTTATATAATTCAAACTCTGAATGTATCTAACAAAATAAATCTTACAAAAAGGAAAAATTCAGTGATTGGTAATATGGAATATTCCATATTGTACTCGATTTTTGGTAATATGGAATATTCCATATAACACGCACATTTTGTTGAGCTAAGATAGTTGACCTTTTTTACGTAAAAAACCGTAACAGAAAAAAGGTAAATTTTCATATTGTGGCAAGTTTAGCGAAGGTACCAGAAAACATTATTAGTCTATTAAAACATTGGACGGGAATTTTGGACCAAAAATGTAAGCGCACTTTCAAAAATAAAAAGGTGTATTCCATATTACCCGAACTTACTCTATAACACAAGGTGTTGAGGATGCCACCAGCTTGCTTGTTGTCAGTCCCCTTTTCAAGTCCGCTGATAATTATTTCAGGCTTTGATTATATTTTTGAAGGAAAAGTGACGGACTTCAAAGTGCATCAGTTATTCCTAACGGACAGTGAAGCCGTCATAGGCGTGGATCAAACATCCCTGCAACGAGCTGTTAATATGTGGGTTGATGTTTTGGAGGAAAATGGGTAATATAATTAGTCCGAAAAAGCTAAAATACATGTCCTTACATAATGGTTCACTTCACAATGGTAGACAATATACACACAGTATGAGGACAAACTAAATACAGCTGGAATGAAGGTGCTTCGCATGACAGCGGGAGTAGCAAGGCTTGATCGAATCAGAAGTTTGAAGATCTGAGGAAGCCTTCACGTCAAAGAACCTATTTAAAGAAAATGAAGCGCAACCGGCTCAGTTGCTACTATCATGTTCAAAGAGGAGATCCTACGAACCCTGTCAGAAATGCAATATCAAACAGCTTTCCCATATAGTTGGGAAAGATAGACAGATCTTAAAACTTCTGGATCTTACGTATGCAACAACAACCGCATTTGATTGGCCTCAGTGACGATGTTATTCCAAATTGTTTTGAGGTCAAATTGACGAGCCCTACAAGCGGACCAGTAGGGATGCAATGAAGTGGGAAGTTAATGCTCCCTTTGGTCCTGATCTTAACCTCGTCACTAGTGTCTTGATGTTATCTGCCGAGTAACCAAAACATTGATTTAGCATATTTTACCATGAGGCAGAACAAAGGACCGACATTTTTTTGGAGCCTCTTAACTAAAGAGTATCTCGTAGTCTTTAAAAGTTGTTATTATTTTTACTTCTATAAACAACCTGATCAAATATTCATCTTCTCCTCACTTACAAGTATGTTAGAAATCACTTTATCTTGTTTGGACTAATCGAAAACTAAGAAAAACACCCCAATTAAATTATACAACTTCAACTGCCACCAATTAAATGGTTCTCGGATAGTATAGAAGATCACTCCAATTTTGTATGCGATAAACCAGTGTGGCACTACCTTGTCAGATATTTACTTTATTATCTCATTCAACCAGTAATAAATCTGCTTAATGACTTATTGGAATCAAATAATTGCATTATTTGCCAAAGATCTTGATCAGATACATCAATCAGTTTGACTTCATCATAAAAAATTCATTAAGAGCAAATCAATTAAATAGCTATCTCTTAAGATATATATGAGTACCGCCGGGAGGACTACACACTTCTCTGGTCTATAACGACGAGAGAAAAGGTAAGTAGGTAACTGAACAACAGCAGAACATTCTTTCCCCTTGCAGGGAACAAACTTAACAGAAGGCTATAAATTCCAACCACCAGATTGTTTCTAGGATATTGTTTTATATTTTGAAATTGTATTTTCACACTCCTTTGTGGCATCATTAATCTTTTCCTATCCATAATAATTCCTTGAATTTGTACCTTACACCGGTCATTATTATTATTTGTAAGGAATGTTGCATACTCACCATCTTTCTTGTAAAAAATAACTTCCAATTTAAGTTCCATTTTGTTGCTCAGACTTTTCTCAATTTGTAATTTATGCTCTTCTTTCGTTTCGGGCCCATATAAAAAATGACACGAACATCCTGTAATGAAAGGTAGAGAAACTTTTAAACAACTTTTTATTTTATGTTTGCTTGAAATACTTTGCACGTAGTTAAAGTTATTTTATGTGACAGAAAATTCAAGCAAATGGTTCTCGGATAGAGTAAATAAAAAAGGGATTAAAGAATACTTTAAGTTGAATACCTTTTTGCATTATTTGGGCCCGAGAGTATCCTGTTAACTCCACGAAGCCATCCGAACAATAAACGATTGGATTGCCGTTTGCTTGAGCATTTCCCAGTACAAAGTTTGAATCTGAAAGCAAGTACAATAAAGACAGCTGTTAGAGTTGGAAAAAGATGAAAAATTACTATCAGAAAGGAAAAGTGGATTAAGATTATGGTGAATGTTATTTGTTCTTTGATTTTAAAATTATGTAATATTTTTTTATTGATGCTATTTAAATACAAAATGGTGGAATGCCAACAGAATACAAGTAAGAAGAACAATGGGGTACCTATCTGACCACGTTATAACACGTCTGTGATGCTCCGTATCTTTCGTTTGAATGATCTTTCACCCATTTATGCCTTGTGGTCCGTTTTCGCACACAATGTGTTTGCATTTTACTTGCAAAATTACTCGCGACCTACCGCTCGGAATGAGATGAAACTTTTTTGTTGTCAGCCGTAAAGATTACCGCTACAAAATAAATGTATTTTTGTAGTGCTGGACTGCAGAAGTTTGTCGGAATAGACTGATTAGTGCGGACGCGTTTCGATTTTTTGCCCGATCTATTCTATGGCGACTAACAAGTTAGTACAGTCCTTAGCATGCTAACAAATTGTTTGTTTCATACTTTTTTCCCTTTTAGTATTTATATTCCATAATATAAGTGACTTATTTTATCGCTAACTATATTATTTTCCTATGAATTTGCGCTTTATAACCAGTTGTGCGTTTTCGAACCATTAGGCACACACAAATTCGAACGGTTGATGCTGTACTGCGGGTTCTTGAACAGTTGGAGGAAAAGGAAAATGCTGCTGTAAATCTTGCAAGCAATGTCCAAATATATATGGCCCCACCAGTGCCCCGCGAGGATACCGATGAAGACAGTGCAGATGAGGATGGCGGTGGGACGGCAAATAATCTAAACCGACATCAAATGTTTGCAGAAGCGGAATTGGTGCTAGCAAGTAATGAAGAGGATCTTCTAAGAGTTTCTGAAGATAATGTTAATTTACAAAATTGCACTGATCCTGTACCTGACTTAGAAACGCAAGAGTTTGTTGCAGACGGTCCTTCAACTAGTGGATTTTCAAGTGTTACCATCGGCAAGAAAAAAAAGGAAAACCTCCGCGCAAAGTTATAAGAGAAAGCCGTTAGCCAAATGATTATTGGAAGAAAGCAAACCTGCTACGAACTGATATTGGAGAAAAACTGTCATACCCTACGTTCAAAGGCCACTGAGTCCAATCGAAATATTTAGTTTCTTTTTTGATGATGAACTTCTTGCAGAAATTGTGAAACAATCGATAATCAACGCGGTACAAAAAGGCAGAGTCAAATTTAAACTTTCTATCGACGAACTAAAAGCATTTTTGGGTATCCTGATATGCAGTGGCTATATGCCTGCACCTCACCGCAGAATGTACTGGGAGGAAGCCACTGACCGTCAACTTTGAGAAGGAATAGGTTCGAGGGGATCATGAAGAACCTTCATCTGCAGGACAACACAAAGTTAGATACAAAACATAGGGGCGGGCTACAGTCCGCTTGGGCGAACTGTTGGATATCCTATTCTTATTCCTATATCTCATAAGTGGAAGTGACAAAAATTTAAAGGATTTTATCGAAAAAACTAAGCTTTTGTAAATAAAAACGCTCCCTAGCTCAAACTTTGGTTTTTCAATAAAATTGTTTTATTTAATTGTGGGCGTGTCAGTAGGCGGATTTAAAACAAATTTAAGTATGAGCATAAAGGGCACCTAGAGAGTATATACTATAAATTTCAGCTCCATAGCTCAAACTTTGGACTTTCAAAAATAAAAAAAAAATAATTGTGGGCGTGTCAGTAGGCGGATTTTGAAAATATTTACACATGAGCATAAAGGGCCCCTAGAGAGTATATATTAAAAATTTCAGCTCCCTAGCTCAAATTTTGGTTTTTCAAAAAAAATATTTTATTTAATTGTGGGCGTGTCAGTCGGCGGATTTTGAAAATTTAATGTCCCAAGCAGTTTTATGGGCCAAAGATCATATATAAAAAATTTCAGCTTTCTAGCTCAAAATTCAATTTTTCCCAAAATTTGTTTTATTTAATTGTGGGCGTGTCAGTGGGCGGATTTTGAAAATTTTATGTCCCAATCCGTTTTATGGGCCATAGATCATATATAAAAAATTTCAGCTCTCTAGCTGAAAATTCAATTTTTTCCAAAATTTTGTTTTTTTGAGTTTGTGGGCGTGTCTGTGGGCGGATTTCAAAAATTCTTAAACTTGATTATTTCGGGACCCTAGAGAGTATATGGTTAAAATTTCAGCTCTCTAGGTCCAGTTTAAAGGCCTAATTTTTGCCGACGGACGGACGGACGGACGGACATGGCTAGATCGACATTACTATCGATGCTGATCATAAATATAGTAACTTTTAGGGGTCTACGGGCAATATTAAGGTATGTTACAAACTATGCGTCAAAATTAATATACCCCTAGAATAGGGTATAAACATAGGGACGGGCTACAGTCCGCTTTGGCGAACTGTTGGATACCCTATTCTTATTCCTATCCCTCATAAGTGGGCGTGACAAAAGTCTAAGTATGGTTGATTTGTTAAGAACGCTCTACATATTTTGTTATATAGCTAACATTTAAAGTATTTTATCAAAAAAAAACGAAGCTTTTGTAAAAAAAACGCTCCCTAGCTCAAACTTTGGTTTTTCAATAAAATTATTTTATTTAATTGTTGGCGTGTCAGTAAGCGGATTTAAAAAAAATTAACACATGAGCATAAAGGGCCCCCTAGAGAGTATATAATTATAAATTTCAGCTCCCTAGCTCAAATTTTGGTTTTTCAATAAAATTGTTTTATTTATTTGTGGGCGTGTCAGTGGGCGGATTTTGAAAATTTTAACTCCCGAGCAGTTTTAGGAGTCATAGATCATATATAAAAAATTTCAGCTTTCTAGCTCAAAATTCGATTTTTTAGAAAAAATTGTTTTTTTGAGTTTGTGGGCGTGTCTGTGGGCGGATTTCAAAAATTCTTAAACTTGATTATTTAGGGACCCTAGAGAGTATATGGATTTCAGTTCTCTAGGTCCAGTTTAAAGGCCTAATTTTTTTCCGACGGACGGACGAACGGACATGGCTAGATCGACATTACTATCGATGACAGGTGGCAATGGTGCGATGGTAGTGTATTCACTAAGTGATTGGCAGGTCGTGCGTTCGAATCCCGACCAGGGCCATGATTTTTATAAATTGAATACACACAACAAAAACTGATCTCCCTAAAGCAATTTAGGCGCCACCTGTTGAGAAAAAAATCCCATCGCACCAAACTTCTTTCCTATCCTTCTATTCTTTTAGTAAGTAGCACCCAAAAATAGGCAATGAATTGCTGGAAGCTATTGCGCAACAAACTAAATGCCTGCGCTGTGGTTTTGCCATTATAAGGGTACTGTGTCACTACAGAAAAAAGAAATCTCTTTAGCGCACGCAAATTATAAAAAAAAAAAAAAAAAATGCTGATCATAAATATAGTAATTTTTAGGGGTCTACGGGCAATATTAAGGTATGTTACAAACTGTCAAAATTAATATACCTACCCTTAGAATAGGGTATAATGACAGATTGTCGAAGATTCGGCCTTATCTTGAACACCTTCGAAATCGGTTTCTCGATCAAGCAATATGGGAGACCAAATCAGCCGTGGACGAAGCAATGATTCCCTATTTTGGTCGCCATATCCTGAAGCAGTGCGTTAGAGGAAAACCGATCAGGTTTAGATACAAAGCCTGGTGTCGCAATTTTGAGTTGGGCTACTTTATAAACTTCGATATATTTCAAGGATCAAAAGGTACTAAGAATAATTTCAGGGATGAGTTTGGCCTTGGTGGTGGTGTTCTTCTGAACTTCACTGAATCTTTGGAGAAGGATATAGAAGGCAAATTTCAAGCTCATCATCTTTTTGCGGACAGCTATATTACATCAATAAACGTTATAAAAAGGTTTCCAAAGACGTCCATTGGGTTGAGCGGAACAATAAGAAGGGATAGAACAATTTCAGCTCCTCTAAAAGATGTGCCGTCTATGAAAAAGAGCCCTCGTGGGATGTTCGAAATGTGCTACGAAAACACAAATAAAATAATGTTATGGCAATGGAACGATAACTCAGTAGTAACAGCGATTTCGAACTGTCAAGGTGTCCATCCCGTTGCAAGTATGTCAAGATATTCAGCACATGAGAAAAAAAGGTCCAGATTCAACAGCCAACGGTAATAAAAGAATACAATATAAATATGGGTGGAACTGACCGCATGAACCAGAATGTGTCAGCCTATCGTTCAGCCATACGGTCCAAAAAGTGGTGGTGGCCGATTTTTCTATGGAGGTTGGATACGTCGATTCAAAATGCTTGGAATTTATATAACCAGTCACTACAAGTACGGGTGACCGAGGTATGGACCTGTTAGAGTTTGGACGCAGTTTACCAATGGAGTTGATGTCGGGACGGTTGGACGGTTTGGAACTCCAAGAGCAAGAGCTAGATTTGTTCCTCGATTTGGGGGGGGGGGGGAGGGCGTGTAACACAAGGAAGCCGTTATGATGGACAAGGTCACCATCTTGTTCATCAGAATACGCGAACACGTTGTGTATCACGCAATAAATGCTTTTTAAAATTTCATACAAATATTTAAAACATACTGTTATGTTCTTTCAGTTCTCTACAAAACTCTTAAAATACATTTTAAAATTGCATAAAATTTTTTAAAAAATATTATTTTGTTTTTAACGTTCTTAACAATAAAAAAAAATAACAAAGTGAAATCCGACTTTTTTCTCTTATGGATATGCACGATGATATTTAATATGCCTAGTGGTGCGTTTTTGAACCACCCTTTATCTGGAAAATGGGAAGAAAAAATATTTTTTTTAATTTAAATTCTCGATCCATGAGTAGAAAAATGCTTACTTAACCCTTTCGATCCGAAAAGCCGTTATGGTAAAAACAACTATTTAGTTATGTTGTATCATACCAATAGTAGGAGTTAAGACATTTTATATATTCACGGTTAAAAAAGTACATTTGGGGGCTGGGATATATATGTCCCATCAGTATTCTCCGATGGGACATAACTGTCCCAGTCAGGATCTAATGCACACAACACTGAAAAATGGAAAAAATTTATTTTCAAACAAAATAAACTTTATTAGGTAGTTATTCTCTCTCGTATTGTATCAGCTAATTGGGTAACAACGCGTTCACCAAGAGTTCCTTTGACATCTTCTTTTCTACCACAGTATCTGTTGAAATCGTACCGTAAGAGCATCACATCTAAGCCACATTTTTATACCGCGTTTGGTGGGCTTCAAAGGCATGTATTGCTTCATAGATGAGCGTCCTTTGAATTTCGTCATGCTTTCATCAATGCTTTGAAATGCGCTTTCTTTTTCCTCCCTGGCCCTCAAAAATCGTGATTTTAAACAATCAACAATGTCTTGAACCTAATATAATTTGGCGCTCCTTCGGGAGGAGCAAGTTATAGTTTTGATGACAACAGCTGAAAGCGATCACGGGATATAGCTGCCTTGATTGCATCATTTCCCATAGAAATGTGTAACGACCAATAATTTCTAAACGCTTGAAGATGGTTAAAGACATAATGATCATACAGCCAACGACTATCTGCATCTCCCAAACGTCGGTTAGCCTTATATTTTTTGCGCTCCTTTCGATGTACGGAAAATCTGAACACGTTCATTGGTACATTGGGTGATATATTAGTATATAAAAAGGCTTTCAGGAAAAATGTTTTTGAATATCCGTAACGGATTATCAGTCCTTTCAAAGCTCAAGTGTAGTTTAGGAAGTCGATATACACTGACTGTTTGTGTTGGTATAAAATCGGCACCAGGCGTAGACCCAATGGTATAATCATCTGCAGGAAAGTTAATTTGTTCCGGCTCCACTTCCGTCCCGCATCAGGAAACTCTTCGTCCGTTGAGTCTTCTCGCTCCGCAGTATCGTGATGAATATTATCTGCGTCGTCAAATGCATTATTCTCGACCTCGCTACTGTCATCCGATTCCAATACGTAATCTGTAGGCTCGTACATATCGCCACTGTCACTCGAAAAGTCTTCATTCTCATCGGAAGCCTCCAAAATATTGAATATTTTGGCCTGATTTAGTCGTCTTGACATATTGGATCTAAAATAAATCAGAAGATATTCCTATAAAATTGTACGCAGAAACCTGACTGGGACACTTATAGCCCAACCAAGAATACTGATGGGATATATATGTCCCGCAAACATAATATGTGTATGTACTTGTACATAACACCAAAACCACTGTAACAAATGGGTACTTACCAACTTCAGAATATTGCAAAAACACTAACCCAACAATTAAATTCACTTTTGAGCGATTTCCGAACTAATAAACTTATAAATTTCACTAATTACACACCTGCATGCTACTTTCATGTGCAAGAGTTGGTTTTGTTGTGACAAAAACGAACATGTTTACCAACCTAAACCACATCATTGCCAAAAATTATCGTTGGTAATACCATAAACTACGGATTGGGATCAATCACCACAATTCCGCCAGTTAAATTTTTGAGTTAGGTAATTCTGAAAGTATACTGGGATTATGTCCCGTTCGGATGGAAATGGTTAAAAGGTTTTTTTTTTTTGAGTTTCCAACAATAAAAATATATGGGTTTTAAAGCACTAAATCATACCAAGAACATGCCGATGTTTGTTGAGGTCGAATCGGCGAATCCGTACTCGCATTGCCACTCTCAGTTTTGAGTTAGATTCACAAAATTCAATTCTCGGGTTGTACCGACCGAACCATTTTCTCTGCATTTAAGTAACAGATCTCGTTCATTACATTCGCATTCCAGCAACCAAATTGAACCAAATGTCTCTGCATTCGAAATCCGCGTTCTAGTGGATGAATTGGGAATTTCCCTGCATGCAAGCAATTCCCTGCATTTAAACAACACAATCCATTCATTAAAAATCAGCATTCAAGCGACCGTATTGGACAAAACTCAATTTCACTATGCAAACACTCCAATTTCATTTCATAGACTTTCCTTTTTTTTGAAGAATGCATCATTCTTTTTGCACGAAGTCAGCATTCTCTCCCCACAATGCTTCAGTTTAGTGTGTCCTTTGCTACTGGAAACTGCATCCCGTTGTTGTATGCTTTCCCCTTAGAACTCAGTCGCTCATCGATCCGTTTTGAGAATCAAATTTAAAATGACAAAAAAAAAAGGCCAAATGAATTCTCACCCACCGATATTCCACGTTTATGAAATCCTGCATTCTGCGCAGTTTTGCACTATCATTAATTTATTTTAATTTTACCCAAAGAATAATTGATTTTCATTTTCTATTTTTGCTGGATTTCCAAGTCCGCTTTTCGTCTGTTATAAATATTTAATTTGTAAACTTTTTTCTTTTCTTCGTCTTTTTTCCTTTATTTATCCTCGTCGCCGTTTTGGTTTTGTAGGATATCTACTACAATCACTACATATATTATAATGAGTAAACCTGCTAAAGTAAACCTAAAGCGTGGAAAATATGTTTGTATGGTAGGTAGACCAAATAAGGCCCGGGGCTAATGATGCCAGTAGCCTTTTTATAATGTACTAACCCTAAAGGTATTTTTGAATGCCCTTAAACCCAATACCGTACATAACCGAAAAATAACAGGAATTATATTTTATATGTGTGTGGACATCCTATTCCAAACCGAAATCGATGAATATATCCAACTGACGCAGTTGTGTTCTTTCTTACGGGCCCATAAAAGTTACTGAAGGTAAGGATGACACAGGAGAAACCGATGCACATTGGGTTTACATGTTTGTAAATTATAATGGGTTGGTAAAACGGAGCGGGGAAGAGCATTCCATATTCGTTTTGTACGGCCTGGGATGCCTTTTTTTCTGTGGCCGAGGTAAGCTTGTCATGGCCAGGGTTTACTTAAAGAGAAGTCGAAAAACTTCAAGCGGAGTACAAACTCTGGACAGACAAATAGATCCTTTTATTTCAGTTTCTTTTATACCTTATAAACTATTTTACAATATGATGGAGAACCGGGGATACGGTTGGGGTAAGGTGGAAATACGTCAGCGTAGGGACTGCCAAACGACTACGGTAGTCGGACGGGGCCCCCTCACCTCACGCCACAGATCGGTCGCGGTGGATCTTCAGTAATTCCTGCTCGTCATAGGCTGGATTGCGAACCGGGGATACGGTTGGGGTAAGGTGGAAATACGTCAGTGTAGGGACGGTCAAACGACTACATTAATTCCTGCTCATCATAGGCTGGATTGCTTCATCATTCGGTGGTGGATCAGACCGTCTATAATACCCGCTCCGGTCGGATCTGGACGATTGCTTGGCAGCAGTCTCGCTACCAAAAACTGATGCTGCCTGGACAGTCAGACCATGCGAGGTTAACAAATAACTGTGGAGGATATTTCGACTCCCTTTCAAAATACGGTAGGTTTCTTTTTTATAAAATGCATACGGTAAAGGGGTTTTTACCGTAAATGTTACACTACCCTTATTGTGCTACGAACACAGCGCAAGCATTTGTGAACAGCAAGTAGCACCTAGTGATAGCATATTTCATTGCATGCTTCTCGGTGTCACTTGCTTTAGAAAGAATAGAGAGAATAAAGAGAAGAGTTTTTGGTGCAGTTGTATGGTTTTTCTCCACGGATGTTGTCTAAGTTGCTTAGGGAGATCAAGTTTAACAAATATTCGAAATAATGTAATGGATTTGGCCAGGATTGAACGCACGACCTTCCAATCACTGCACCGTTGCGGTGGGTGTATCCTAAGATTGCCCGGAGGTGGTTTGCAGCTATTGGTCTTGGTAGGTACTCTTAAAACCAAGGAATTGAAAAACTCTCCAATGATTTTCGGTGTTCCAATAGAGGCTATTTTGTTTATTAACAAACAAAGGCAACACATTCCGTGTAGAATACCAAAAAAACGCACGTAGTTTTCTCCGCGTATTCACAATATAACAATTTATTATTTAAATAAAAAGTTTTAATAATTTCGTCATTTTAACTACTCAATTATAAATTGTTATCCGCCAATTCTACGACTGTCTGATGCCAGCTGACAAAAATGTGATCCAAACCGAAATGGCGGCCAAACAAAATCAACCTAGAACATAAACATAGAAAAGGCTGCAGCCCGCTTGGGTGAACTGTTGGATAACATATTCCTATTCTTATCCCTTATAATGTGGGCGTGGCAAAAATCTTAGTATGAGTGAAACATTAAGAACGATCTACTTATTTTGTTATAGAAAATTTAAAGGATCTTATCGAAAAAGCAAAGTTTTTGTAAGAAATACGCCACTTAAAAGTGGGCATGGCAGAAAACTTTATATATGAGGTAATTGTTAAACAAGTATTTAGCCACATACTTTACGAAGAATGGGACTTTTATTTACAATGATTTCTTCAATAAAACGGTTTTTTTTAATTGTGAGCGGATTTGAAAAATCTTTAAACATGAACATTAAGGGCTCCTAGAGAGTATATTTATATTCCAAATTTCAGCTTCCTAGTTCAAACTTTGATTTTTCGATAAAACGGTTTCCTAAACTGACACGCCAGGGGGAGGATTTTAAAAGTTCTTAAACCTGATTATTTAGGGCCTCTTGAGAGTATGTTCACATTGTAATTATTTTTCATATTATATGTTATCTTTTAGCTTTGCCCCTAATTGATCGTTGCTACACGCTGCAACTACCTACAGCTCCACTGTTTAGCTTTTTTATTCCCGAAACCAATTTGAAGGATACATTTTGGATTTTATTTCGCTTTTTGTTAACGCTGCACTTTGACTTAATTTTGGCCTAATTACAACTGATGCGGTCTTTTTAAGTACACTTGCAAATTTTTTTTTTTTTTTGACTCAAACAACTACCAATAGGCAAAAAATCACCTTTAAGACTCTTCTGTGGCAAAATAGAAGAATCCTCTCAGGCATCAAGGCTAAGAAAAAGCCTTGCCTCGAATCCAAATGTGCCTAGCTGCCTTAAGAAAGCGGATGGCTCGTGGACTACATCCAGCAAGGAATCGCTCAATCTGCTCCTTGGCACTCACTTTCCAGGTAGCTCTAACATTACCGGTCATAGTAAGCTGAACCGTTCACATATAAAGGTAACTATTCGTAATTCTCAAAGTCTTAGTACTAGGGACACGCTCCTTTGCGCGCTACAAAGCTTCAAGCCTTTCAAGTCTGTAGGACAAGACGGCATAATACCTACCGAACTACAGATGCCTTCGGATATCATCCTACCAGCACTTGAGATGATTCTGAAGAGCTGCTTAAATTTGAAATATATTCCTCAGGCTTGGAGAGAAGTGAAAGTGGCTTTCATACCCAAAGCTGGCAAATACTCCCATTTAAGTCCAAAAGACCTCAGACCCATTAGTCTATCATCATACCTCCTTAAAACGCTGGAAATCTGCAATCGCAAATGCAGTAACAGAACTGAGTGTGGATGGCTCGCTTGGGAATTGATCAATCTTCTGCTCTCGAGCAGGATTATCAACTCAAAACTAGACGAAACATCTGCCAGAAGGAGGCGCCCTTTCCTCCTTCTGTGGAACTTGGTGGTGAATGAACTTCTGATATGCCTGGAAGAGAAGGGATAAGCGGTGATTGCATATGCGGATGACGTTGCTATTGTCGTCTCTGAAAAAGACCTCAACTTAAAGGAACTCCTACAAAACGCTCTCAACAAGCTAACAAGATATTGACCCACCCTCTATTAACGGTACAAGCTTACATTTTTCTGATGAGGCTAAATTCCTAGGTCTAATCTTGGACCCGTACATCGCATCAGCGTAGCACTACGAACGACTGCCTCCAGTCCACTGGATATTTTACTTCATCTGACACCCCTCGATATATAGGGTGGAGCTCGAATCGTGCTACAAAAACAAAACGTAATCACTTCTTTTTGTGTGAGTAGCTAACAGCTTAGTTTTTTTTTGGCAGGTTGCTATTTATATTTATTAAATTGCATGTAATACCGAAAAGAGGTTTTGGATAGTGCAGTGGTACCATGCTTTGCAGTCCTTCATTTCCGCCGAAAGGACTTTTTTGTTATTGCAATCGCAAGTAAAACACATTAAGTATGGAATGCACTCAGACAGCCGGCACAATACAAGCTCTGTTTGTCTACTTGCCTTCGAACACTCCATGATCGCCAACACAAGCTGGTATTGACAATGGCACAATAATTAAACACTACTTAATTTTTCATTTTCGCGAAAATCTTTTTCGATTCGGGAACCGCTTCCGTGTTTTTAGTACTAACCAGGTTAACGATCCCAATTGAATTTTTTAACTTCTTACTTTTTCATAAAAAAAATATAAGAGTAGTCTTAAACCCATTTGATAATTTCTTTCAGATACGAGTAGTATTTACGATAATACGCGTCGACTGGAACCAGAACAAATTCCTTATCATTTTTTATACGCGAGATACCCTAAACGATAAATTGTTCACGAACGTACGCACATACGGGGGTCTTTATAATTTTTTAATTAAAATAGAAATATTAATTTTTGTAATTATTGATATCCTCCGTATATTTTCAAGTATTAATTACGCACGCACGGCACATGTTTATCAAATAAAGTTGATCAACACCGAAGACCCCATTGATTGATAGTACGGCGAGTTCACTGAGTCTTCCATTGCACGTTGTGTACCATGTGTAAGTTTTGATTCTTTTCAGTACCAAAAATTACCTCTGAACAGTTGCCGTTGTGACCGGAAAGGCGCCAAAACTGTTAAAAGATATTTGACAAAATATTGTGTAACAAAAATCCAAAATTTCCAAAATCCCGGCATTTGCTCGAGTAATGACAGTTTTTAACACCGCAATTTATAAACAGCTCTCACAGCGGATTTTGAGACTAGATCATTAAAGTATGGAGCAAGATGATGCAAGTCACCTTTTTTCAGTTGCAGCAAAGTATCTATAAGCTTGAAATGATTCCCGCATTATCATTGAGAAATTTGTTCTAAAAATATCGAATCGACGCAAGAAACAAAAACAGCAAGACAAAAATACGATTCAACAGAGCCTGTTTAATAATAAGAATGAGATGTTTGCTTGCACGCGAGTCTCGGAATATGTTTGATAATTAAATGAAGCCTTATGGGCCCTATGGCTGGCTACGACCCTGGACTGCAACAGTGTGAAGATATTAAATTACATGCAATGCAATAAAATTCGTTCGCTGAACATTGTGTCTAGTTACATCAGTGTTCCTAAGTAATTATATGTCTAGAGTTATCATCAAGTCCATGTAACAAATATTGTATAAATAGTCCAAGAATTTTTGGATTAAAGTTACAGCTACAAATATGTAGTAACTAGTAACCAATTGATTCGCATATTTTATTTTCAACGCTTGCTTAGTTTCTTAGTCTTAGAAACATTTCTGCTTTTTAGCCAATCACCTATTCGGCTTTGATATAAAAAATTGCATAGCTTTAATAGGGAGGTAATAAAGCCCAAGACAGGGATATGAAAGATCAAGTTGAAAACAGAAATAAGGAGTAGATAATTATGTACTTCATAAATTACACAAACTATTTGAAAGCCGTATTATATTCATATATATAAAATTCTTTACATTTTTAGGGTTCCGTAGCCAAATGGCAAAAAACCGAATCCTTATAGAAACATCATGTCTATCTGTACGTCTGCCTGTACGTCTGCCTGTCTGTCTGTCTGTCTGTCTGTCCGGGAATGTCACAGCCACTTTTTTCCGAAACTATAAGAGCTATACTGTTGAAACTTCGTAAGTAGATGTATTCTGTGAACCGCAATAAGATTTTTACATAAAAATAGAAAAAAAACATAGGGACGGGCTACAGTCCGCTTGGGCGAACTGTTGGATACCCTATTCTTATTCCTATATCTCATAAGTGGGCGTGACAAAAATTTAAAGGATTTTATCGAAAAAACTAAGCTTTTGTAAATAAAAACGCTCCCTAGCTCAAACTTTGGTTTTTCAATAAAATTGTTTTATTTAATTGTGGGCGTGTCAGTAGGCGAATTTAAAAAAAATTTAAGTATGAGCATAAAGGGCACCTAGAGAGTATATACTATAAATTTCAGCTCCCTAGCTCAAACTTTGGACTTTCAAAAATAAAAAAAAAATAATTGTGGGCGTGTCAGTAGGCGGATTTTGAAAATATTTAGACATGAACATAAAGGGCCCCTAGAGAGTATATATTAAAAATTTCAGCTCCCTAGCTCAAATTTTGGTTTTTCAAAAAAAATATTTTATTTAATTGTGGGCGTGTCAGTGGGCGGATTTTGAAAATTTTATGTCCCAAGCAGTTTTATGGGCCAATGATCATACATAAAAAATTTCAGCTTTCTAGCTCAAAATTCAATTTTTCCCAAAATTTGTTTTATTTAATTGTGGGCGTGTCAGTGGGCGGATTTTGAAAATTTTATGTCCCAATCAGTTTTATGGGCCATAGATCATATATAAAAAATTTCAGCTCTCTAGCTCAAAATTCGATTTTTTCCAAAATTTTGTTTTTTTGAGTTTGTGGGCGTGTCTGTGGGCGGATTTCAAAAATTCTTAAACTTGATTATTTCGGGACCCTAGAGAGTATATGGTTAAAATTTCAGCTCTCTAGGTCCAGTTTAAAGGCCTAATTTTTGCCGACGGACGGACGGACGGACGGACGGACGGACGGACATGGCTAGATCGACATTACTATCGATGCTGATCATAAATATAGTAACTTTTAGGGGTCTACGGGCAATATTAAGGTATGTTACAAACTATGCGTCAAAATTAATATACCCCTAGAATAGGGTATAAAAATGAGCAGATACATAAAACTGTAGTGTACTCTACGGATGAAGAAGAACTGCAAAGAGAGACAGAACCACCCTTTAAGGGAACAAAAAGGAACAAAAAAAGAAAAATGAGCAGGTCTCCGGAGCTTTCACCACCAAAAGTGACCCAGAAAAGCCCAGAAAAGATGAAAGGTAAATAAACCAAACCACTCAAAACAATAAAGCCTCCACCAATTATAGTGCTCTGTATTACGAAGTACGAAGGCTTATTGAATATTTTAGAGGAAAATAAAATAAAAGCTAATACAGCTCTCCTAAATACCAATGATGTTAAAATTAATGTGGATAACGAAGAATCCTACAGAAACTTAACAAAATTGCTAAACCAGAAAAAAGTTCAATGGTACTCGTTTGAAAATAAACAAACAAGACCAATAAAGGTTGTTGCAAAAAAACTACACTACTCATGCACACCTGAACGCATTGCAAATGACCTAATAAAGAAAAACTTCAAAATACTTGAAGTTGTCAACATGCTTAAGTACAAGAGTAAAGCACCGCTCCCGATGTTCATACTTACTTTTGAGCAAGATGAAGACATCAAAAAAATTTACGAAATTAAAGATATCTTAGGAATGAAAGTTCAAATTCATCCTCTGCGGAAATCAAAGCTAGTTCCTCAATGTAAGAACTGCCAAAAGCATGGTCACACTCACAAATACTGCAACTCAAACCCGAAATGCGTTAAATGTGCAGGAGACCACCATACAAAAGACTGCATAAGGGAAAAAAATGCTGCCCCTAAATGCGCCAATTGTAGCGAAAGACACCAAGCTAACTACAGAGGGTGTGTAGTTGCAAAAGAGATACAGCAGGTAAAAGACAACAAGCAAAAGAAAATGCAAAAACCTGTTCAAAAAGATGCAACCAAAAACGGAGAAAAAAGAAACAAAAAAGACTTGAGACCGAAATCTAAAGGAGCTAAAGGAAATCTACCCTTAAGCGAAAGTGAAAACTTAAGCCTCATAACCGGTCCACAGAAAACATATGCACAGGTTGCTTCGAAAAACGTTGTAAAACCAGTGGGAAACCCCAAGCCTCCCATTAATGCTATGGAGGATATCATGCAAAGAATCTTTAACAGAATGGCAGACATGGAAAAGAATAATAAGAAAATTCTGGAAAGAATATCTCTCCTTGAAAAACAAAACAGTAATAAAAGAACTGTAGGTACCTAAAAGATCATAATGGCTAAAAACATACAAATCTTAGTATGGAATGCCAATGGTCTCGAGAATCGTAAAGACGAATTGCAAGCGACTCTCGACATAAGCAAAATTGACATATGTCTAGTCTCCGAGACACATTTTAAAATTGGAACAAAATACGAACTTCGCGGATACAAGACATACCAAACCCCACATCCTCAAAATACAGCAAGGGGATGGGTCGCAGTTATAATTAAGGAAGATGTTAGCCACGAAGAAGATGTAGAATACCAGTCGTGTGAAATACAAGCGAAATCCGTTAACATAAAAACAAGTAGCGGCCAGATAACGGTAGCAGCGGCATATTGTTCTCCTAGCTACAGACTGAAACAAAACAATTTTGAAAGCCTCTTCCGTAAATTCGGAAATAAATTCATAATAGGCGGAGATTTCAACGCTAAAAACATATCTTGGGGATCAAGATTAACAAATACAAGAGGAAGAGAACTCCTTGAATATATTAAAAAAACATAGGCACGGGCTACAGTCCGCTTGGGCGAACTGTTGGATACCCTATTCTTATTCCTATCCCTCATAAGTGGGCGTGACAAAAGTCTAAGTATGGTTAAATTGTTAAGAACGCTCTACATATTTGGTTATATAACATTTAAAGGATTTTATCAAAAAAAAAAACGCTCCCTAGCTCAAACTTGGGTGTTTCAATAAAATTGTTTTATTTAATTGTGGGCGTGCCAGTAGGCGGATTTAAAAAAAATTAACACATGAGAATAAAGGGCTACTAGAGAGTATATATTATAAATTTCAGCTCCCTAGCTCAAACTTTGAATTTTCAAAAAAAAAAAAAAAATAATTGTGGGCGTGTCAGTGGGCGGATTTTGAAAATATTTACACATGAGCATAAAGGGCCCATAGAGAGTATATACTATAAATTTCAGCTCCCTAGCTGAATCTTTGGATTTTCAAAAATTAATATACCCTTAGAATAGGGTAAAAAAAAATTATTTTATTTATTTGTGGGCGTGTGAGTGGGCGGATTTTGAAAATTTTTTATCCCGAGCAGTTTTAGAAGTCATAGATCATATATAAAAAATTTCAGCTTTCTAGCTCAAAATTCGATTTTTTCCAAAATTTGGTTTTTTTGAGTTTGTGGGCGTGTCTGTGGGCGGATTTCAAAAATTCGTAAACATGATTATTTCGGGACCCTAGAGAGTATATGGTTAAAATTTCAGCTCTCTAGGTCCAGTTTAAATGCCTAATTTTTGGCTACAGACGGACGGACGGACGGACGGACGGACGGACATGGCTAGATCGACATTACTATCGATGCTGATCATAAATATAGTAACTTTTAGGGGTCTACGGGCAATATTAAGGTATGTTACAAACTATGCGTCAAAATTAATATACCCTTAGAATAGGGTATAAAAAACAATGTTAACTACCGTTCAACGGGAAATCCTACTTACTGGCCCACAGATAGCAACAAAATCCCGGATGTTGTCGACTTCTTCTTAACTAAGAATATTTCCTCAAATACTACCCAAGTTAAGGAAGGGCCAGATCTTGACTTACATAGATCACTCATCTGTGCTGCTAACACTTGGTAATAAAATTATAATGAAGGAACAAAACCCACGTCTAGTAAACAAACTAACTGACTGGGCATATTTCAGATATTTAATAGATGAACGCATCGAACTATCCACAACAATTAATACAATAGAGCAATTAGAAAGTGAAGTACAGTCCTTAACCCTAGCTATACAAAAGGCTGCATGGGCTGCAACGCCTGAATTAAAAAGCAAAGTAAAAAGAAACGTGTATCCCAAAGAAATTTGCGACATTATATCAGAAAAGAGACGAGCTCGCAAACGATGGCAACTGTCAAGAGCTCCAAGTGATAAAAGTAGACTTAATAGCTTAAACAATAAGCTCAGAAAAAGGATAGCAGAATTTAAAAACGCATCGGTGGAAATATACCTTACAAATCTGACAAACGATGCTAGTACAGAATACTAACTGTAGAAGGCTACAAAAAAAATTAAAAGGCCAACGGCATACATTCCGCCAGTGAAAGACAGCAGTGATAACTGGTCTAAAACAAACAAACAAAAGGCGGATCTATTTGCGAAATATATTGAAAACGTCTTCAAGCCATACGACGATAATGATATTTCCAAACAAACGGAAGAAATGTGCGAAGACGAGAGATCGATTCCAGCAGTAACCTGTAGTTAAATAGCCAAAGAAATAAAAGAAAAGATCAACCCGAAAAAAACCCCGGGATTTGATCTAATAACGGGTGAAATTCTGAAAAAAACTGCCTAAGAAAGGTATGAAAAAAATAGCACAGATAATAAATGCTGCGTTCAGACTAAGGTATGTTCCGCGCATGTGGAAGGTTGCGGAAGTTATCATGGTACCTAAGCCGGGAAAATTGCCCAGTGAATTAACGTTATATCGGCCGATAGCATTGCTGCCAATCCTGTCAAAGCTATTCGAAAAAAAATGCTCCTAAAACGACTCCATCCGATTCTAGAAGAAAGGACGCTGATCCCAAACCATCAGTTTGGATTCAGAAATAAATACTCAGCAATAGATCAGGTCCACAGAATAACTGATATAATAGAAAAAGCTTTAGAAGAAAAACAAATATGCTCTGCCATCTTCCTTGATGTAACACAGGCTTTTGATAAAGTCTGGCACAAAGGATTAATCCGTAAGCTACAAAAATATCTTCCAAAAGAGTATTGCCACTTTTGCAGACGATACTGCTGTACTTGCAGTAGGAAAAACCGCACAGGAAGTTACAGAAAAACTGCAAAGGACAGTAAATGATATATCCAAATGGACCAAAAAATGGCAAATAAAATTAAATAAACTAAAGTCGGTTCATATTAACTTTACGAATAAAAACGTACAACACATACCTGTGTACATAAATAATAAAGTAGTTCTGCATTCGAACTCAGCTAAGTATTTAGGCTTGACTTTGGACGCAAAATTGCGTTGGAAAACACATGTCAAAACATAGGGACGGGCTACAGTCCGCTTGGGCGAACTGTTGGATACCCTATTCTTATTCCTATCCCTCATAAGTGGGCGTGACAAAAGTCTAAGTATGGTTGAATTGTTAAGAACACTCTACATATTTTGTTATATAACATTTAAAGGAATTAATAAAAAAAAACGCTCCCTAGCTCAAACTTGGGTGTTTCAATAAAATTGTTTTATTTAATTGTGGGCGTGTCAGTAGGCGGATTTAAAAAAAAAATTAACACATGAGCATAAAGGGCCCCTAAAGAGTATATATTATAAATTTCAGCTCCCTAGCTCACTTTGAATTTTCAAAAAATAAAATAAAATAATAATTGTGGGCGGATTTTGAAAATATTTACACATGAGCATAAAGGGCCCATAGAGAGTATATATTATAAATTTCAGCTCCCTAGCTCAAACTTTGGATTTTCAAAAAAATTGTTTTATTTATTTGTGGGCGTGTCAGTGGGCGGATTTTGAAAATTTATGCCGAGCAGTTTTAGGAGTCATAGATCATATATAAAAAATTTCAGCTTTCTAGCTCAAAAATCGATTTTTTTTGGGATTTCAAAAATTCGTAAACTTGATTATTTCGGGACCCTAGAGAGTATATGGTTAAAATTTCAGCTCTCTAGGTCCAGTTTAAAGGCCTAATTTTTGCCGACGGACGGACGGACGGACGGATGGACGGACGGACGGACGGGTGGACGAACGGACATGGCTAGATCGACATTACTATCGATGCTGATCATAAATATAGTAACTTTTAGGGGTCTACGGGCAATATTAAGGTATGTTACAAACTATGCGTCAAAATTACGAGTAATATACCCCTAGAATAGAGTATAAAAAAAAACGAGATGAACTAAATATACAATACAATAAAATGTATTGGCTCATAGGGAGGAATTCATGCCTCTCAATCTACAACAAACTGCTTCTCTACAAGCAAATATTAAAACCAATTTGGACATATGGCCTCCAGTTTTGGGGGTGCACAAAAAAGACAAATCTTCAAAGCATACAATGCTTTCAAAACAAACTATTACGCAATATTGTTAATGCGCCGTGGTATATACGTAATGCTGATCTGCATAGGGATCTAAAAATTGAAATGGTAGAGGACGAGGTTCGGAAGGGCGCAAGAAGACATGAAGTTAGGCTTCGCAACCATCCTAATTTAGAAGTACTTCAACTACTTAATAACAACAATTTAGTTAGAAGATTACGTAGAGTTAAACCTTTTGAACTAGTTAACTAGGTTATTAGGAAAGAAATATATGTGTTACAACATAATCACACGACCAAAGTGATAATGAATTAAGAAAAAAAGGTAACAAACCAAAGTTAGTTCCTAAAAACAATACATAAGTACATAAGCAAATGTTAAAACAAAATTGCTGATTAGTCTTTAGACTAGGTGCGATTACTGGAAGGATGGTAACATCATGCCTTCCCTGGGTGTTTTTAGTGGATGATTCAAGTCCCACACTATCGCATAGCTCGCAAGCGATCTCTTTTAACGATTTTCACCTAGCTACACGCAAAAAAAAAAAAAATATTTTCTAATAATAAATCTGTAATAGGTGCCTAAGTAAATAATAATTATAATTCGCGCGGAACCCTTCATGAGCGAGTCCGATTCGCACTTGGCCGCTCTTTTTAACGCCACAACTTCCTTACATATTTTCTCTCAATCTCTGCCGCTCTATTTTGAACCATTTAAAAATTTCCACCACTGACAGTTTTTCCAATATCAACCCATATCATAAAGTTGCTTAAATTCAAACGAAAAGTCAATGTAAATAAAATTGTGTTTCGCAACAAATATATAAACGCTTGGGTTTGGCACGATGAATAATAATGGAATGCGGTAAATCGATTTTCGTATAATTCAAATATATTCATGACGAGCAAGTGAATGTGACATATGGATGATGGCTAAAAAAGGACTGTAATTGACAATGATATGGGATGATTCAACAAATTATACAAAATAATCGTAAAGGTTAACTCGTCCCGATATAGGTTCTTCATTAGACCATATTGTCAACACATCAGGCTTGGTGAGCTTCATAAGATTGAAATTGTGTGAAATTATTTATAACAGCATTAGAAAATTGAGTCCTCTTGTTGGTATTTCTATAGATATGTGTTTGCAGGAACGCCGTGGAATAGGTATAAATGAATGAGAACATGTTTTGATGTGTTGGGTAGAGCATTAATATAATATGTACGTATCCGTATGATATGCATACATGCCCGAGCAGGGACGGGCCTAAAATGTCACTGCAGCCGACATTTCGGCCACCAGGCACCGTCTAATCATCCCCGTTTTCATCTGGCAAGAGTGTACGTTTTTTGTTTAATTTATAACACCAACACGAAAATAACTCCACGGGAATTAAGTAAACAGGGGAATTTAAGCCACGCTGACCGGGTACCCGGTGCGGGTGGCATTGGTGCGATGGTAGTGTATTCACTAACTGATTGGCAGGTCGTGCCAGGGCCATAATTTTTAACTGAAGTCACTTAAATAGAGCAATTTACGCGCCACCACCACTTTCCTATTCTTCTATTCTTTCGAATAATGTAGTAGTAGCACCTAAAATCATGCAATACAATACTTCATTGCTAGGTGCTACAAAAAATGTATGAGCTGTGTTTAACACTATAAACTGTACATATACAAAGCCCCTTATCCAGCGAGCGGGTTGGTATGAAATGGTTCTTAGGGCGCAAACGAAAATTGAATTCCTCTAGCAGCAGAACCGGTTTCTCATCGTGTAACTTTTCTCACTGTTGTCGTGGGCGCAGTGGGGCTGAGGGTAATGTATTGCACTTCTAATCGAAAGGTCTCAGGATAAAATCCCGCAGGGCCAAGTAACACCTTAAAGTTGTTTCCATTGCCCCACCTCCTTCGAACGTCTGATAAACATCCAAGAGTATCCATTGCCTTCAGAAGTTTCTCAAATAATAAGCCGAACGGAATCGGCGTAAAGTTGTAGGTCCTATTCACTTCGTACATGCAAACGGTTGGAGAAGCTAGGTTTTAGTTAATGCCCATTGGGGGTCGGCAAGCTCATTCACGAACCAAAAAAATGTGATATTTTACAATCTTACTTACGTAAGGCTTTAATCAGTGTACACGAAAATATTAATACAATTACGGTGGCGGTTGTTCGGGAAATGTTTGAATTTCTTTCGTGTACCTATCTCTATGAAAGTGATCATGATGCCTATATACAAGAAACTCTGTGTACAATTTTATTGAACTCGTTTATACAAAATGCACGTAGTTTCACAGTCTTTTTAAGAAATCTACTTCACTTATTTCTTATTTCCTATTTTCAACTATGATTTAAATTTTTTAAATCTTTTCTTTATTTCGCTCAATTTTTCTTTAGAATTAGAGATATTTAACGAATTTTTCGCAGCTTTATATACTTGTATGTTATGAGTTGAAAACCCGACTTGATTTTTAAATCAGAAATGAATTGCAGATAAGATGTTTTGCATTGTTGGCTTACTTAGGGAAATATTTAAAAAAAAAACAATCACCCCTATCGTGGAATCCGTCGGGGGGAACGATCCGCTAATACTAAACAATCTACATCGTGCAATCCGCAGACGTGATCCATCCGCATGTCGGTAACGTGAATTTGTTTTATTTTCTTTTCACTGAATTTAATTTTTTCAAAACAAATGTTTGAAATGAGCTGTCACAATAGAATTTTGAATAGTGGTCGGTAAGGGAGAGTATCCGACGGATCCCACGATCGCAATTTTCTCACGTGAATCGAATAAGTGAAGTGAATCTCAGATCCGACGGATTCCAAGATAGGGGTGAATGTTTGAAGAAATTGATTAAGCTCTGCAGTGTCAAAACGATAGTTTTTGAAAATGAATTCTATAAAAAAACGACAAATTAAATGTTTTGTGTAATAATAGTAATGTCAATATTATATACAAAAATAAATGATAAAAAAGATAAGTATAATTTTGTTATTAATTTATTGTTTTGTTTTTGTTCATTGGTATTTAGTAGTATAAAATCTATACATAATTATATAGAAAATTGTTCAACATAATTTGTTTCCAAACAAAAGTATTTGTTTGCCATAAAAACGGTTTCACTTTTATTTTTTGTACACAATCCTAATATATTATTGACTTAGTATTCAAAAATAGTGTTTGGATGGATATACCTTCTCCATGTAAATTTTTTGTTAAAATTTGCTTCATTATAAAATTTTTACGAAATATTCGCGCAAAACTCGTCTTCCGCCGTACAAATTCACCGATTTGATCATACAATAAATTCAGTCGATGTTTAAACCCTATTCTAAGGGCATATTAATTTTGACTCATAGTTTGCAACATACCTTAATATTGCCTGTAGATCCCTAAAAGTTACTATATTTATGATCGGCATCGATAGTAATGTCGATCTAGCCATGTCCGTCCGTCCTTTCGTCTGTGGAAAAAAATTAGGTCTTTAAACTGGACCTAGAGAGCTCAAATTTTAACCATATACTCTTTAGGGGCCCAAAATAATCAAGTGAACAAATTTTTGATATCCGCCCACAGACACGCTCATGAACTCAAATAAACAAATTTATTGAAAAAATCGAATTTTGAGCTAGAAAGCTGAAATTTTACGACTCCTAAAACTGCTCGGGAGATAAAATTTCTAAAATCCGCCGGTAATAGTGAACTAATGTAAGAGTGAACCGGATGAATTTGTGGCAGGAATCGCTCTATCAACAGTTATTGGTAAAGAGACAATATCGCATAGATGAATTTATAATATAGGCTGCAAAGTAGACGCTGTTGGAGGGTATTCTAATTTGTGAATGAGAGAAATGCAGCAGCTCCTAATATCCTCTAGGTCATTTGTTTGCATACTTACAGCTGGTGGATACAAAAAGAATTCAGTCTTGTGCCATAAACTCAAGTTATTTACTTCTACAAAGATACAACGAATGGACTGCATTTGAACCACAGGGGCAATGAGAACCACATCCACAGTGGGTATGGAGGCCACTCTCGATTTATTTGTAAAAGAAGCTGCCGCCAACCGTGCCTTGAGGGTTAGCCAAATTAACAGATGGAAAAGCAGCCTGAGAGGGCACGCGCATATCCTTAAAGAATTTACAGGGCGTATTGTTTGCACAGACTAACAATCCCCCGCTATTAATTGCAAGATCTTTTGCTACTTACTTCCCCAGTAGGGAAGAATGGCACACAGACCAACCACCACCCATCACGTGGGTATTCTCTTCTCAATTTCTGAAATTCTCACAATATCCAGGTCAATCAGTCTTCCCGACTACATCAGCATTTGCCAAGCCGAGGTCCTGGCGTGACTAAAGCTGCTAAACATTTCGCAATGATGACAATATTACAGATATTGCTTTTTTCATTGCCAGCCAAGCGGCAATAGAGATAAAATAGAAGCTTATATGTCGCTGTAGTGAATACCTAAGGGTTATTGGCGCACAGCACAATGTGAAGCTCTGCTGTTTTCACGGTCGCATTGGTGTGCGGGCAACGAGAAGGCTGATGAGCTAGCCAGGTAGCGTTCACACCAGGCCGACATAACAGTAAAGATACCGCCCTGTAACCTTAAACAGTTGACTGGGGACAAAAGACTAAATGCGGCTAATGAAAGATGGAGCACACTTCAATCCTGTGCCACAACCAGGAAAATATGGCTACTCTACAACAAACGTCAAACCAAGAGTTTACTATAAATAGGCAAAGCTTTGTCCTCTCTCCGTCATCACCGGCCATAACACGCTGAAATATCATGCCAAAAGGATGAAAATCAGCAGGCATGATTTATGCAGAGGTTATGGCGATGATGAGGAAGTGCAGGAGGGAGTCGGACAGTATCCCGAAATCCCAATATCCCGAAAATCCAAAATCCAGAAAACCTCAAATCCCGAAAACCTAAATTCCCGAAAGCCCACAATCCCGAAAATCCAAAATTCCGAAAGACCAAAATCCCGAAAATGAAGCTAAAAGTTTTATTATAGCAACAAAAAATTTAGGCAGATTTATTTAACGAAATAAACAAAATAAAAAACTTTAAATAAATAAAACAAAACAAAAACAGTAAGACTTATTAACAAAAACATATCAAAAACGATCCATGACAAAACAATATCTAATACAAGTTCATATTAAACGCAATTCCTGTGGGAAAACTTATTTCAGAACGCTCGCTACGATCCTCGTAAATATTACGATATTCACTGGCTAAGACAAATGTAGTCGGTCAGCTATCACTACCTATATAAGATCAGCACAACTAAATGCACATTGCGAATTGCAAAACATCGCAAATTTTTCATTTTATATAATTTTTCGGGATTCTTTATTTTATTTTGAAGGTAAAATAGACAAGTGTTTGTCCATTCCATTTAGCGTAATAATGTTTTGCAATTTCTTGCGTTGTAATGTTTTGCAATTAATTGCAATTACATTTAAAATAAAATAAAGAACCCCGAAAACAAAATCCCGAAAAATTATATAAAATTAAAAATTTGCGCAAATTTTTCATTTTATATAATTTTTCGGGATTTTGTTTTCGCGAATCTTTTTTCGCGATTTTGGGTTTTATCAATTTTGAATTTTCGGGATTTTGGTTTTCGGGATTGTGTCTCCAACCCAGTGCAGGAAGATACCCTTCACTTTCTCTGCCACATCGAAAATAAATTCCTGGGAAAATTCCTTTTCCAGGACCTAGAAGAACTTAACAGCAGGGCCGTTTATGGCTTGCTCATCCATAGGCTTTCATAGGTTTCCTAGCCTGAGAGTTAAAAATCCCAGTGGCATCACAACGCATATACACTGATCTAAGTGTATGGGCGTGGGTTTCTCCTGCCTCGTCAACCCATTTACATAACCTTACTTAACCTAAGTGCGATTAATTTTGACATCTAATCGTTTATATAAAACGAAGTAGTCATGATATCAATCAATCCTTAATCAAAATAAATAAATTAAAAGTCACACTTATAAATATATATACGAGTATGTATATACAATAAGACACGTATTTCGTTTAGTGCAATGAATCAGTGGACTTTATTTTATAAGGGCGTATAATGGGACACCTCCTCATCATAATATCAGCTTAGCGGGTTTGATATCGATTTTGGGACAAATATTAGAAATAGGGTAATTGAGTTGTCAAGGTGACTAATCATTAGAATGAGAAGGGTCACCCGCTCTCTAATATTAAAGTTGATCAATATGCAACCTATCATCCGTCCCTTTAACATCCTATCCAGTGTATCGGGATTTCAAAGTATGAAATATTTTGTAAGTGTATAAAAGGAAAATATCTTGGCATGATTGATATTTTTTGTGAAAAAGCGTGTGCAGATTGTTGTGGGTATAGAAACCTTCGCATATCCGATGAGCTCGGCTGTGCCTTAGCCGCAATCATGCCAAGTGGTGTACTTACCGCAGTCGGCAAACTGAAGCAATGTTTAGTTCGCAACAATGCACCTACTTAGTAAACTTACTTCCTTACAGAATATTGCAGACCAACGCTGCTATTGAGCGCAAGATTTCCTTTATTCACGATCAATTCAACTTGTGGTCGATCGGAATCTTGTACTATAAATGCAGGTGTATCGCAAGTATCTATACTCTCTTCGAATTGGTTTCACTTCCATGCTTATAGCTTTTTGGTGTGAAGAATATAACATTTGTTATGCTACTGATGACAGAATACTTATATGTTGGTTCCCGAAAAACAGACCCGGATTTAGAGGTCCGGAGGCCCTGGGGTAACAAATGAGTGGAGGCCGGCTTATTATTTTCCAAATAAAATGAACAATTTTTTTCAGTCAAGTGTTTAATAATTTTTTGCGAATCCAAGTAATTATCTTAACAAGCATACATATATAATGGACAGAAAAAAGAATTATATGAAATTATATTAAAACGCTAACAAATGGAACCTTGCGAGCTTTTTTCGACGAAAAATCCTTGATGATTTCGCTGAAATCCATGAAATCCAGTTCCCGCAGTAAATCGCTTTCAATGCTGAGTAGGGATTTCAATGTTTGGGAATGTAGCTCTAATGATGGCAAAATAGCTCGGTAGATTGGTCTTTTCTATAATCCTTTTTATATAAGTTGATCAAAGATAGAAATTGAACCAACTCATTACCAAAACTAGGCTCTAAGTCATCTTTGTATACTTTCACCAATGCCTCTGCTGCAGCATGTAAATTTGCAGCATCCATCTTCCGTATGTGATTGAGAAATCGAAATCGCGAACGTACAGCTTCGTATGCATGCAATCTTTCAGGAAGAGAAACACATAGCTGATCGATAACTGGGATAAGACCGGATACTTTAAAATTCTCTTTTGGTGACAGATCTGCGTCTTGTGCTCTAATATGTTGTATAATCGAGTGAATTCAACCTCGCATTTCTTGTTCTGGTGCGTGAGTGTACATATTGGTCAGTACTACATATTTCTTTAGCTGCTTTCTCGTATTGATCAAAATCGTCTCTTTTGGATTCAACGAATGATTTCAATGATTCTAATGCACGCATTGCAGATTCAAGAATCATTTTCGGGTAATGCAACATCTTGTTTGTAGCTTCGAATCGCTCTAAGATGTCGTTCCAAAAGATAGCAAATAGAGCGGGTTTGAGGCAACCCATCTTTTGTAAAAGGTTCGATGCTTCATTCCTCACGATTTCTTTTTGCTCCTTATCAGAATATATGCTGGTTACCGCTCCTTCAATTTCAGAATAACCATCGACAATAGCTTTCGTAGCGTCATCTCGACAAGACCAACGAGTATCGCTAAGCTTTTTTAAAACATAAAATTGTCCGGTTTTCTTCTGCGATAATTTTTCAGTAAGAATTTGGTATCGCTCTGTACTTGCTGTAAAACGCATATAAACTCTGAACGAAATCGAAGAATTGATCAGCCGGTGGACAAGAGTTAGCAGATGCCTTACCAACTAAATTGAGAGAATGAGCACATCATGGTACAAACGCCGACATTCCTTTGTATTTACCACTCATGTTTTCAATTGTCATATATGATTGGCCGCGGCAATCCAAAATGTCTATTTGATGGAGGGGGAGGTAAATAACTAGGCTGAAGTCTCTCTCATAATTCGTTTCATTTTTACGCGGAAAGGGAAGTGAGCCCAACAGCACAGCCAACAACCAGAAGGACTAGTTCCGTAATTTCTTCTGGAAGCGACATCATTAATCCGGTTCGGAAATATAGGCGCTGCCGATAACCTAACTCTCCACCATCTTTATTTCATCAACTTGCTCATCTTCAAATATGTCAAAGTTACTCATATAAAGTAGCTGCCATGCTGGTTGTTGACAATGCTATTGATTGAATCACGTGAATAAGACCACCGCCAACTTCCGGGACACCTGCAGACAAACAAAAACAATTAGCGGTGAGAACTTCCCTTCTTAAGCCATACACATTCATTAATCTTATTCAGTCGACAGTCTTGATCAAATCACACAATAATTGTACTAAATGCCTTTCTCTCCTTAAATATATCTTATCCTATGGAACATTGTGAAAATATTTCTTTTATTTATGAAATATGACCTTAATGTGGTTTCCCATGAATTACATTTTTATAAGGCTCACTGGAACTCAAGTCCCAAAATGATAAACTGAGTACCTTTCTTGTTTCCCCTATGACTTTAGAACTTTTTTTTTCTAAGGCGTCCATAGAAGACTGATGCTTTGCGAGTTTCTGTTGAATTTATTATAGGAACCCTCAAATGCTCAAAGCAATCCATTAGCTCTCAAGTTTCATAGTCATAAGAATTTTCTTTACAAACTTTCTGGAAGAAAATTCTCATAAATTCCACGAATTTCTAGGTAAAGGAAAATCCATGATTTACATTTTAAGTACAGACATAATAATGTGTCGTAAAAAAAACAAATATCTTTAAAAATTATTTAATTAACCCATTTACGCCCATAGTCAAACAAATTGTTATAATTTTAAATTATCTTTATTGATCATCTTTAAATGAATAGTTCTAATAGATTTTAGAGAAAAAATACTTAAAAAATAATTCAGATGTGCATTTGGGAGGTGTACTTTTTGTAGTACACTGGACACTAGGGTGGAGCGTCAATGTATGGAGAAAAAAAAAAGTTGATCTATCAGTTTCGAATATCTCCATTTCGTTGCATTTTGATGAGTAGAATAATTTGACATTAAATTTTTTTTTTGGATAACGTCTTTAGCCCTCTACCTTGGCTCAAAGTTTTGAGGTTTTGAAAAAAAATATTTTTTTGGTTAAAGAAAAGATTCTTCCACAAGTTTGAAATATCTTAATATTATATCATTAATGAAACAAGAAAACAAAAATCAATATATATTAGCTTTATTAGGACAAGAAATTTACATAAACTTAAAAATAGAAACCTAAAAATTCATAGTAAATAATTTAAAAAGCTACCAATACTAAATCTTTATTCTTTAATTTTTCACGTTATAATTTTTTTTTGTGTGGGAAAATGCTAATATATTTCGAGAATGTATTTTGATCTAATAAGTCCCTCTCTAGCCTTTTAACGAACTACTGTAGAAGATGCGGTCACCATCTTCACACAGCGCTCAACAGCTTGAGTGTGACAAGGGTAGTTTGGAAATTGCATGCCAATTGAAGATTTGTTTTGGAAAAGTTCTTCCAATTCCTGATCACTCATTCGATCCAGCAATGGGGGTGATGTGACTTGTGGTTCAGCCCAGATTATTAAGTGAAGATAATAATTTGCTTTACCATTTAATTTTGGAAGTTTAAAAATTCTAACTGAACCCCCAACTCGCTGTTTTTTTCTAAGCCTAATTCTCTAATATGTGGTCTCTCATCGTTAAGCATTGCCATCAATATGTTTTCTGGGTGTGCAAAATATGAATTGCGTTAAATAACGGGGTCTATTATTTCCCTTACAACAGAACTAAAACATCTTGACACATTTATTAACTTGAATACATGCTTTGGGCCATTTTTAAATGAACTGTCTTTTTTAATACTGAATCAAACTGGACCATACACTTTTAATATATATTTAACAAGTATTATCAAGTTATCGATTCGATGTGGCTACATAAAGCCTCAATATGCTATTGGCAGTTGTTAACCTTCTCGAGTACGCCATTTTTCCCGGGTTTCTGTTGGAGAGATCTATAGGACAGGAACCATTACTTATAGCGTCACACATTTAGAACAAATAGTTGAGGTCCTAATGTAGCTCCATCCAATTTAATAAATAAATGACGTAGTGGCAATTCGTTGGCATATAGTTGACATATGAACCATTGCTACGGTCTCCGCAAGTTCAACTCCATAAGCCGGAAAACCCCACTTCTCCATCCAGTGTTTGTAGCTGTACCATCGCAACCAATAACAGATAATTTGCGCAAGGCTAGGTGTATGTCCGAAAGAAAGGAGTTTATCGAGTCCGCTATAGTGTTCCCTGTTGGAGAAGGTGTGCTTATAGTTAGATGTCCTAGGTAGTATGAACCCGGCTCGGTGAGTAGTGAAATATGCTCCTTTACTTTGATCACTCTGTGAGGTCGTTGACCTCGTTTTTCACAAACCAATGTCTTGTCTTTTCTTCCATCGAAATAAACACTTTCTATGGATGAAAGACATTCTTCAGTTTGGAGAACTTCACGTCGCCGTTTTCTGGCCCTAACAACTTAACTTCGATCAACATCATGTAATCCTGTATTTTTTTTTTCTAAATATTTGCATTAAAAATAATGATTTTAGTGGTATCCTTATAGCGCCTTTTAATTAGTATCTCGAGAATGGATTATCTTACATAAAATATTTTCATATCTTTTTATATGAAATTGAATTATCTTTCTCTTTTGTTTAGAATATTTTTTTTTTGGAATTATACTTTCAAACTTAAATAGTCGAAAACAAAAATTAAGGCTTTTTTTGCAACTTTTGCAAAACTTTGAGTTCTGGTAGAGGGCTAAAAAAAGTGAAATTTATTTTTTTTATTATTTTTACGGTTAGTTTACGTAATTACGCTCCACCCTACTGGACACTTATGAGTGATATATTGCAAAACAATTTTTGTCAATGCACAAAGTTTTGCTGCATTTATCACACCTCCATTTGATGCGCGCATGGCATATCACACATCGCAGTTGTTTTTCCAGCTTCTTAGGGTTGTGTCCGTTATTGTTCGATGTTAGACCAACTATCGCTGAGCTAGATCGGCTTTTATTTCTGCATGGCAAGTGCCGTGCATTTGAAGCGGCCATATCCATCAAATAAGTGAATATGACCCACCACCATTTCCTACCCCGGATACTTGTGCGACCTAATGAAATTGACTGGTCCATCTCATCGACTCCGCCCATATATTTGGTATAATTCTTAAATAGATGTGCTACATCCATATCCACCTTTTCTCTCATTTCCGAACACCAGCGTTTTACTTTACCTATAGGTTCAACCTTATCAAAATTGGTCCCAATGGTGCATACAACACTATTGTCCTTCCATCTCGCAAAGAGTAATTTATTTAAGTGTCAAAGCGATAATCATACTGACATCTGTTTAGTTTTTTCATTTCTTTTATTGACCACAGTGGACACTTTTTCGTTCTATTTTATCTTATTGTTCATGTTGCTTTATACCAACACTCTTTCAAATCTTTTAGCAAATCGTAACTTGTGAAAAAAATTTCGAAATACACCGTATGTTCTTGTGGTATTGCTGATGTTTTTTGGAGCAACGTTTTGACCACGCGAGTGCCTAGTGGTTCATATTTATTTCATATTTGATATTTATTCATTCATAAGTAACAACATTTATGATAAACTTCCAAAATCTTTCAAGCTGTAAATGTGAATTTTGTAAAAAAGCCTTTTGATTATTATACTTCATATTAACTTAAAATACGTGTATTGTTTTATATTAAAAAAAGAAAAGAAAAAAAGTATGACTAAGGTAAACTAAATATAAATAACTAGCTGCACCCGCCCGGCTTTGCCCGTGCCCGAGAATTCTATTGGCCAATATGTTCGAGTAGGCTTCCTTATTATTGTCTATAGCGGGTATCTGGCGTACCTATGTTGCTGGCCCTAAAAAAAGAAGACCGATTTTGACCAAGCTTCACAGAAACACTCTCAGGCCAATACCGAAGATTGCCTGATTTGAGCTCAACCTGTTCCGCTTAGGGTAGGTGCTTTTTGTCTGGCAGGCGCCTATGTCAGCTTACTTGTGCGAATCAAACAACAAAGCGAAAGTAAAAAACTTCGATAGAATCACTTTTCATTCACTTTCACACCGATTGTTATCAATGTGGGAAAAGCAACTTTCCGATGTCCGATTCACAAAAAAAAAAAATGCAAAAAAATTCAATAAGAGTTATTTGAATAAAACATTGAACACACGATATTTTTTTTTTTTTTTTTTTTTATAATTTGCTTACGCTAAACGGATTTTTTTCTGTTGTTACAGCACCCTTATAATGCTAAGAACACAGTGTAAGCTACTTGGTATTAGAAAGAATAGAGAGATAGGAAAGAAGTGTTTGGGTGCAGTTGTAGGGTTTTTCTCCACGGGTGGTGTCTAAGTTACTTAGGGAGATTACGATTTCATGTATTCGGTATAAAGTAATGGACTTGGCCGGGATTCGAATGCACGACCTTCCATTCCGTAAGCGAATACACTACTACTGCACCATTACCACCCCAACATTGAACACATGATATCTCAAGAATGAAAGTGCGCACAAACACTACAATAGGCTTGAAACGTTGGTCTGGTCTCCCTCTTTCATATGCGCGTTCGGATAACAAAATAGGAGACGTCTGTACGATGGTTTTTTATATGTGCGGTCTCTGTATCTGCATTCACACACCGATGCAGATACAGATATCGCACATACCAAACATCCTTTGTACAGACGTCACCTTTCATAGAAAAAAATTTCATTGGAATCGGTTAACGCGTTTGGCCAAACAGCGGCAACAAACTCAAATATGGATTGATTTTTATATATATAGATGTATACAAATTCAAAGAAAGAAAAAAAAACAATTTAAAGAAGTAAAAAGAAAACGAAAGAAAGAAAACGATTTCTATTAACTTAGGTAGTACCTACTTTCTGTATCTACGAGTATGTGCCTGCAATGTGCCGAAAGAGAGTGTCACTAAAATTGTTTGCATCCTTGAGTCGTCATAAACTGAGGGGAAGTGCATTCCAAAAGCGAATGGCGTGAACAAAAAATTGGCGTTCCGTGAGCTGATATGCTACCCGGGGTGGAATCAAATTGGAGGAGCGTTGCGATTGTGCGAATTGAAGCTTATCATATAAATAGGGAGGCTGTATGGTGGTTATGATATTATGTAGATGCTTGATAGTGCAGTATTCAAGATATTTGTTTAATGTACAACCAAGAATCTTTTTAGCGTAAGCGGAAACATGGTCGTATCTTTTCAATCCAAAAACATATCGAGTAATATTGTTAAATGCAACTTGAAATTTGCGCGTTATGAAGGCGTTGTTACAACAGAAGATTTCACAGCAGTAGGTAATAAGTGGCAGCAGCAGGGTTCTAGCCAGCATCAACCTTGTAGGTGTCAGTGTGAAATTTTGCGAAAATGACAGGTTCCTGAGACAGCCGTAGATTTTCCCAATAAAGGTCAAAATATGGTTGTCCCAACACAATGTTGTGCTGAACCAAATACCTAGATTTTTTACTTTCTGGACAAATTGCATTGCAAAATTTCCAAGATTGATGCTAGAAACGCAAGATATATCTGGGCAATTTCTGCTAATTACTATGCATTTGGTTTTGTCAGGTTTTATCTTTAAACAATTGCGCTCGGACCAAGTTAGAATATTCTTGAGATCCTGATTGAGCTTATAGGCAGAATTAGTGATGAGACCACGCTCACTGCTTATGTACAGTTGTACGTCGTCTGCATACTGACGAGTAATTGACAACAGTTGGGAGGTCATTAATAAAGATTGAGAAGAGCAGTGGGCCTAAGATGGATCCTTGAGGGACACTATTTGAAGTTGCTAAAAACTCGGATGGGACATCATTGATAAAGACGGCTTGCGTACGACCTGTAAGATATGATTGAATAAATTTCACCGCAGAAGACGAGAGCCCGAATTGTGTAATAAGTTTTTCAATAAGAAGCCCGTGGTGAACTGTATCAAATGCCTTGGAAAAGTCAACTAGAGTCAGAAAAGTGGTGTAGTTTTTATCCATAGCTACCCGTATATCATCTGTCACTTTAAGCAGTGCTGAAGTACAACTGTGATGTGGCCGAAAGCCCGATTGATATACGTAGAGTAAATTATTTTGTCGAAGATAGGCGGACAACTGATAGTGAACACATTTTTCTAGGACTTTGGATAGATATGGTAGTATTGCGATGGGTCGATATTCTGCCGGGGCTCTACTTGTTGCTTTCTGTTTAAGGATTGGAATAATCTTAGCAGCTTTCCATGAAATTGGAAAAGTTGATGTCGTTAAAATAGTGTTGAATATATGGGTCACTATTGGAAGAATATATGGCAAAATCATTTTTATGAAATAAGGATGGATTCCATCAACACCAATAGCTTTAGATTTAATTCTAAAGACAGCTCTGACAACATCTGTTTGCTCAACTCTCGAAAATTCAAATGAGCCATTTGATTCGATTAATTGAGATGCGTTAGTGCTTGTCGATTGTATTTGAATTTTGACGAAATCACGATTTAGCTGATTTTGATCAACCTTATCCAACCCTGGATCTATTTTACCACAAATACCTTGCTGCCGTAAGTTCCTCCATAGAAGCTTGCGAGGAAGTTTATGATTTAAATGCTCACGGAAATAATTTCGCTTGGCTTCCCTGATTTTTGAGCAGGCAAGGTTTCTAAGAGATTTATAAATCAACCAAAATTCAGGATGCCTGAAATACTCCCACTTTCTGAAGGCAGCATCTCGTTCATATTTCAGATTGAGCATTTCAGGGGTAAACCAGGCGTTGTTGCTGTATTTAACAATCTTAGTTCTATTAGGAACATGGCAATCAAACAACTGTGTAACTGTGGCTTGAAAGTAATCAACTTGGACGTCGGTCGAAGTTTCAGAGTATATTGGCAACCAGTTAACACACTGAAGGTCCCGTTCAAGAAAATCAACATTTACGTGTTTGAAGTCCCTATACGAATATTTTAGTGGTTTTGTGCAGGTGGAGACAAAGTCAAAACATGGAAATATTAGATCATGTTTGGAAAACACCGGGGCAGAAACTTGACTGTAGAAAGCATTATGAATATCGCTTGATATAAATAAGTCCAGAAGAGTACTACTTGAATGAGTGAAATGCGTCGGAGACGATGAGTTGAGCAAATGAAGGTTAAGAGCTTTTATATTCTCAGTTAGGGAAGACGAGGTTGCACGATCCAGAATATTACAATCAAAATCGCCACAGACAATTGTTTTCCAATATGAAGAGGTATTGTTTTCTAGGAAGCAGTACAGTTGCGAACAATCAATATTAGTGTAAGGCCATTAGTACTTCCAACGGATTTTCCACAGTATACATCGAATGCGTAACAGTAGCCATTATCACTTGCCACTGCCCAGTCCTTGTACCCAAATCTTATGGCTTTCCCCCTTATGAATTGTTTCGATGGGTGGTGACCATAATACTTTATCATGAATTCATCGACTGATAGATTTTCGTGGCATATGCCCCATTGACAAAACTTTTTTATCAGTAGGTCGCACAAAGGCCTCACTTTGAACATTTTATCATTAGACTTCTCGACAAAGGTGTTATCAGCCAAACGGATGTTTTTCTTTATGTCTAAATACCTGTTTCGCGACATACAATCAGCTACAATAGAGACTCTAACATCTTCATCTAAGCTCCAGTACATGCGCTCTCGAGCTATTTTATGATAACCAGACAAAAGTAAAATCCCCAAAAATCCACGCAAATCATCCTTATTTAGCTCAAAGCTATGTCGCTTATGCTGTCCAGCATACAACAAGCTGTTGCGTATAATCAGGTCATACACCTCTTCATCAAACAATTTTTCAAATATATCCACAGGAGTAAGGTTTACCAATTCTTCACAAAGCCGACTCCTCCTGGTATTTACCGCGTTCGAAACTGTAATTTTTTCAGAATATTCTCCATCGCATCTTTTCCAAATTGGTAAAGTAGCCATTGGTTCAGTTCGTCATCGTTTGTTAGAAAGCGGTTCGTCATCACTATACTCTCAGCCACTATCATCATCTTGTGGCATTTGTCGGCGCATGACCTGTAAAGTACCCGGCACGTCTCTAGGCAGAGCGAACATTTCAATGTCATCTTCGTCGCCTTCCTCTTCGTCTGTGAGAGCACTAAGTTCCGGTGGCACAATCACCACATCAAACTCATTGTCATTTTCTTCATCAAAGATGGAGTTGAGCTTCTTGAAGTCCTAAATAGTCATTTTTGGCCGTGAACTTTACCTAACAAAAAAAAATGGAATTTTCTATACAGTTGGGCCCATTGTACTAAAAAAACGACACTTACATAAACAGCGCCCCAAATCCTGTATATGAATTCTGAACCACAGAAAAAGAGTTACCACAATAAGGTTATCCAGTATCCTTTCTATTTAGTTGTAAAAAGTCATGATTTGTAAAAACACCAATTAATTACAGTTATTATAAAACTCACCCATCTCACTATGAAAACTCAACTTTCCGAACTGTCAACATTTGGCGCCAAATTGTATGTACGGTACTTTCTTTTCACATATAAATTCAAAAATAACCGCTTACTATCAATTTTAAGAAATAAATCGAGAATTCATTTGATTATTTGGCATAGAACGTTTATTAAAGTGGTGTCGTTTTTAAAGTACGGCAGGCGTAAATGGGTTAAATGAACAAATTTCTAATTGCTTTAATCCACTGTTGCGGTTAACGTTAAATTAAGATATTTAGTTTGATTCAATTGCGTTTATAAATAAATCCTTCAATTGTTCGTTTGAATTTTCCCGAATCCCGGTAAATTCGGTTTTATACATTTTTGGGGAAATGCACTGGCCGTCATTGAAATAGGTTTGATACTTTCTGAAAAAAAATAAAGTTTGTTCTCTAAATGCTGTTACATAAGTTAAGCCCTACGAGTTTCTGTACCTTGTTTTGAGGTTGAGCGAGTACGTGATTATTTGTTTAGCATGAGATATCGTATTTGGCAGTTATTTAGAGGCAATGGCTCCGATAACCTTCAATTTTTGTATGTTGTAAAATTCGTCATCCTGAACAAGAATATATGCTGGCCGCGGAAAGTCCCATAATACCATATTGCCCTCCAAAACATTACGCCACCTGCACAGGTGTAGTGCAGACTTAACACGCGTTCATCCTTTCGCAGGTCGTGAAAGTAGAAGTTGTAGCCGTCCGGTCCATCCAGGTTGAATTTTTTTCGTCGGAAAACGTTGCGGGTGGCAACGGTGCAGAAGTAGTGTATTCTCTTGCGTTCAATACCGGCCAAATCCATTACTTTATTTCGAATATATGTAAAACTTGATCTCCCAAAGCAACTGAGACAACACCCGTGGAGAACATACAACGGCACCAAAACACTACTTACATACACTCCGCTTCAACTGAATAAGCACAAACATTTCCTAAGCTGCGTTGTCCATTTTTTCAAAACCTTGTGCCGTAATATATCATTTGATGATGCAAACTGTTTGAGTATGATGTTGACAAAATAAATCGGAAAGAATATTTCAAAAAGTACCGCTATTTTTTTCCTGGTTCCCTTGCAAAGCATTTAATATGGAAAAATGCAGTTTTATTTTGCGTCAACTGAATAGACACAAATATTGAAATTGGAAATAAAAGTTATTGGGATTAAATGAAACAAGTTTTTCTTAAAATAGTTTGTTATTGGTTAATTTTAGTAGTGGGTACTGCCGCCTTTATTCGTAATAGTTTCGTAAATTCGATCCGGCATGGAATCGTACAACCTCTTATGTAGTTTAGCGAAATTTCCCTCCAGGCCAGTTTAATGGCTGCAATAAGGGATTCTCTGTCCAAAACTGACGGCCAGACTCATAAACTTTTCGTACTAACCATCCACAAACGATTTCTATAAGGTTCAGGTCCGTTGAGTACGGCGGCCATTGAAGCAATTTCACATTCTGCTCCTCTACCCAATTTTGTACTATGCGCGCCGTGTGGATGGGGGCGTTGCCCTGCTCAAAAGTTCAGTTTATGGGTCAAAAAATGCCTGCAAATTTAGAAAAATTTCTTTTTAAAATTCCTTTATAACTTAATGTAGTAATTTTTGAGGTTTTTAACGTCAAGCTCAATAGTGCCATAGTAGCTAACTGCTCCCCACACCATAACACCACCTTCTCGACTATGATGCCGCGCTAAAAATCGTTCTTCTTTCCTCATATCGTGGAAGTAATAATTAAACCCATCAGGGCCATCAAAATTAAACTTCTTTTCATCCGATCGTTTTTGAACATTTTCTTTATATAAAGGAAAAGGTATATCGCAGTCGCTATCGCGGCGGTGTGTGGTCTGGATGCCTTGAGGCTTTTCTTAATTTTTTATTTTTTTTTTTTTGTTTTTATAATTCATTTTTATTTTTGGTAAACTTATAACTAACTTTTAGCTAGACAAAAATTCATAAAACTAGCACGTATGAAATAATCTTTAAAGTACCTTACTGTCCCTATGCGGGTGCTCTACGGTAAGAATTGAAGTGATACCTAGTACCTTTCGGCTTAAAAGTAAAGTTATTTTTTTTTTATTGTAAAAGTGTTTGTCACCAAGAAAGTAAACTACGTTAACTACTTACAACCTACTCTCAAAGCAAGAACAGCGATTTTTTTTTTTTTTTTTTTTTTATAATAAGAAATTAAAACTATCTACCACCCACCTAAAAATTATAACTATTTCTAGAATACTTACAAAACTAAACTACTAAAACTACTACAAACTACAAATTATTAACTATTATAACTTACATAATACCTACTTACAAATAAAAACAGGAAAAGATATATCGCAGTCGCTATCGCGGCGGTGTGTGGTGTGGATGCCTTGAGGCTTTTCTTAAATCCTTCGTAAATAATGTACACATTGGAGATCGACTCTTGTCGTATAATGTATTTATTCTTAGAACATGCCCGAAAATTATTTCTATAAGTATTTTTAAAGCCGCATTTGATAGCATTCATTGTTAGGAACTCTACGTGGTGATGGCCGAATACAGGATCAGGGCCAAACTGATCCGGTTGTGTCCCATGACGCTGGAAAACAAGCGGGCAATGTGCAGTATTTCCATACTGAACTATTCCAAACCGGTACGGACGGGATTTCGGCGTATAGTTTGCAGGGCAGGTGTCACAGGACAGAACGTTACTCTTAATACAGTGTGGTTCAATTAAGCAGTCACACCTGAATTATGTTTCAGAACTTAATTTGTTGTTGTATTATTTGCACCAATGCGAAAAGCAAGCACATTCAGCAGAAAGGTACATTAATACTGAATAAAATAAGCAAAACTTCAATTTGATAAGTGGCACATAACGGAAGTATTACTCTCTTTTTCCTATACCATTTTTCGACACTTTTAATAAATAAAATTAAACCGCTTATTGGAAAATCCTTTCCAATCCAATTTTTTTAATCAAGTTATTTTGTTTGTTAAAGGCGTCAACCTCTATTATAGATGCAGTTTAATTTGTTTGTGCATTTCATCTGATTGAATCTTTGAATTAACCAACAGCAAATGATCTTCCAGAATTACGAAAATAATAGACCAGCCCCAAAAAATCAGTTTATCGAGGCAACGAAACAGCACTGTAAGTTGTTGTTGTTTCATTCAATCTTCATTTTCGTTTTTATCTAGTCAGAATTGAAGCTTCTCCTCTATGGTATTCGTTGTAATTTCTCTGTTAATTAATGACTAATCTTGTTTCGGATTTTTATTTTTCATTATTGCTATTGTGCTGTTAACTGTTTATAAACTCCTGTAGAAGCTAAAAGAATCTGATTCTTATATGTACACATTTGAAATAAATAAAATAAATATATAAATGTCCGCCGCTGAGAGCTTAAAAAAAAAAAAAAAAACGTGTGGCACTCGGGGACTGCCGCGGTAAAGCTATTGCATAGAATTTTTTATCTTTTTCTTTTCAGCTCTTTAAGTTTTTCTTCTGTATAAAACAAAAATAGCTAGGTATAAATAATAGGCAGAAATAATTAGGTATAAATAGTGTAATTACACACCAAAAAAATTATTCATTCAAAAAATTTGAACAAAAAGAACGTTATTAAGAGTTTGATCATCGAATTTCGCGCGATGTACATTTATATAGATATAATATCATATATAATTTCTCTGCGCAGCATTAATGTGTTTTACCTATACACAAAGAAGGTGTGAGCCACGCTGCACTCACGGTATAGTTGATGTGTAAACATGTAGGCTCGTCAGCGTTGCATTAATTTAAATTGTGGGCGTGTCAATGGGTGAATTTTGAAAATATTTACACATGAGAATCAAGGGCCCCTGTAGAGTCTATATTATAAATTTCTGCTCGCTAGCTCAAACTTTGGTTCTTTGCCGTCCGACCTGAAAATCTGACGATGACGCTCGATATTTCCAACTATACACCTATATATTTTCTCACAGACTGCTGCTTACGTTTTCGTAGCTGCTATGTTTGTGAGAAAGTATGGGGTGTTGGTTTTATTTTCGTCACGGAATTTCTTGATTCGGTCGCCGCGCTCAAAGCCCGCCATAAAAGCTATGCAATAGCTTAAAAATCATTCACCTTTTTATACCTATGCACATTCTGGATGGACTTTTATTAGTAATTATTGGTATATAGCCAGTCTATTAACTACATACCTATTTGTGCATTTGAAACTCACCCATCTGCCTTTGTGCATAATAAATTGCTTCTCCATAGGAAGTAATTATATCCCTTCGTTATCAAAATGACCAAACCACAGAGCGTCGAAATCATTACCACAATATTTATCAAATCTTCCGACTCCGATTTCATCATTTTTTGCCATAGTTGCATCTATCACTATTTATCTTTATAACTTCGTTACCCAATTAAAATGTTTTCGGCAAAGGCAGCATAATGAGAGACAAACTTAAGGACATTTACAACTTGACACCAAAGTCATCAGCTGTCAAATAGTTTTTATTTTTTTAAGAATTTCCATTTCAAACTAATTAATCTCTCCGCCATCGACGAAATTGCATTTTTTGCCTAATTTGATTGAATGCGAACTTGTGATCCGAGTGCATTGAGCGAAAACAAAGCCTGATTGGCAATTTGAACAAAAGTATCAACATTGCAAAAACCTTTCATAATGCTAATTAATACCACACAGCGGAGTCAGAACGTCGCTTTCAATTTTTCATTATTCCCCATTCGGCATACAACGAAACACAACCAATTGATTATGTATCTTCAAAAATGGCCGTTTAATAAATTAAAGTATCCGCAACACATGGATGTGTCGTCCCCATCATAAACTTGGCAGCAGAGGCGGATCTATAAAAATACCAGTTTATTTCATCCTACTCTCTAATTTAAATAAATGAGAGGGAGTGTGGACGGGAAACATTATTAGTACTTACGCGTTCCATCGAATCGTGTTGCAATTGTATCCAAGAAGGTATTTTGGGGCGCTAACAGCCCCTTCCGGGCTGGCATTGGATTTGATGGTCTTTTGTACCGTTTCTCCTTACGATGTAAATCTGGAAATGTAACAACGAAATACGGCTTTAATGGATTTCACAGGATTATGGGTGTGTGTGTTATGAAACAAATTGCTTGAATCGTTTATGGATTTGCACTGAAGTTTTTATTGACATCATTTATCTACACACGAGGCTATTAAAATGGCATAAGGATTTGTGTTAAAGAGTATTTATCAACTTTCGGTTTGATATAATGTGAGCTTTAATTTACGGCCAGAGCGGTATATTCATCATAATGTAGTGGGTTAATGAATACAATTGATTTTTTTTAGGTCTTTTGACTTAATTTGGCGTTTGGCCTACCTCGGCCAAGTCTTTCATTAACGGTTGGGTTTTATATGATCACATATGATCACTATCGCAGAGGGCATGGCTGTCCAGAGTGCAGAGGGGCTAAACGAATACATTCCGACGTCTGTAACAAATCTGCAGCATTCTTGTTGTCTCGCAACCGAAAAGAACTCTAAGAAAACGAACGATAAGCTGCAAACAACAAACATAAAAACTTGTGATAAGCACGCATTTGTCATAATCATCCCCAAGTATGCTATCAGTCAGTATTGGGTCCGTACCAAGAAACATCGACTACACTACACCCCAACTACAGTTCGAAAAGAATTTCCAAATCACTATCCCCACCAGATCATTCTGGGACGATGTTGGACGGAAGTTAAATCGATCCACTTTTACACCGACGGATCAAAAACTAGCGAGGGGGTAGGTGGGGGTGTTTACTCAGAAAGACTAAATATCAGTCTCTCTTTCCGTCTTCCTGATCATTGTAGCGTGTTCCAGGCGGAAATCATGACGATTAAGGAAGTCCTGTCGTGGCTGAAGAGAAATGTGATATCCGCTAAGGATATCTGCATTTTCTCGGATAGTCAAGCCGCGTTAAAATCCCTTGACTCAGTCTCTCCCAATTCCATCGTAGCCTTAGACTGCCGTTCATCTCTGCAGGAGATGGCAGAGCAGTTCAATATTCACCTTTGTTGGGTGCCGGGGCATAGAGACATCCCAGGGAATTGTAGGGCAGACGAACTCGCCAAAAACGGAACCGCATTACCTCTTCTACCTGAGAAAGGTTTTATAGGTATGCCTATCGCTACTTGCAAACTTATTTTCAAGCTATCCGCAGTCGAGAGTACAAACCTCAGGTGGACAGGTAGCGATACAAGTCTAGCGACTAAGCAAATCTGGCCAATGCTGGATCTGCGACGCTCTTTGAGTTTGATCTCACTCAAATTTGGAGCAAATACGATGCGAAGAGAACATCCAAACTTCTCTCCATCAGCAGGAAAAATATCAGCTCTGTAATCGGAGCCATCACCGGCCACTGCCTTTTAGGCAGACATGCCATCAGATTGGGAGCTCCCTCAAACGAAGCAGAAGCTGTATAGACGTCGAAGAGGAAGAAACCACCACTCATCTCCTGTGCAACTGCCCCGCACTAGCCAATTCAAGGAAACAAATCCTCGGCAACTATTTCCTCGGTGATCTAAGTGATCGCAGTGAGACAGATATCGGCTGCATCAGCAGATTCGTCACTAGGTCCAAATGGAGGACGGATTGGACGATGATTTAAGCCCCTCCCGCTCCCCTCCCGCAGATCACCCAAAACCGATTCCCCTGCAAAGGAAAAGAGATCTCACTGAAGTTAGATTGTATCAGTCACTTCAGTCAGAACTCCACTCCGAGGGCGAGACAGTAACCCGGCGGATCGACTGAAACGGTCTCCCCCGGCCTTGCTGCCTTCCCGCTATGCAGACAAGACGAGAACAGAGTTGAGGTTAGATTGTAACAGTCACCACACTCTGCTTCTCTCCCTTTTGCAACGTGACTTCGATCAAATTAAGGGATATTGCGACGACTGGAAGTTGAAAATCAACTTCCAGAAGACGGAAACAATCTTGTTCAGAACAACATTGGCTGCGGCGTCTAGGGATACCAGAAAAAACTGGAAGAAATTGGCCATTATTGCACAAAATGGGCAGCCATCGGCAGTGAGAAGCGTAGTAAGATATCTGGGTATCTGGCTCGACCAGTATCTGTATTTCGATAGACATGCTTGTCTTGCTGGGGTCAAGAAGGCTTATGCTGCTATACAAGGAGACTGTTTCATAGCAGTGAACTTGACTGTAGAGTGAAGGTCATTTGCTACTTGGCCCTTATAATCCGATCATCGCTAATGGTTATCCATTGTGGTTTAATATAGCGTCTACTTATAAGGAAAACACTCGGGTTCTATACGTTGGGGCTCAGTTGAATAGGATTGACAATTTCCTTTTTAAGGTGACTCGAAGGCACAAGCGCGATGGCCACGGCCAGCGACAATAGCCTGATCTTTAACAATTTTCTCGATGAAAACATACTCGTAACATGTAAGAATAGTTCGTTAAATAATTTTTAGGCCGAAAGGCAATAATTATTAGATACCTATTGTTAAATGTAGGGCGTCCGCATAAGGAACAATAATCTAGAATAAATATCCTGGTAATTATACCCTATTCTAGGGGTATATTAATTTTGACGCATAGTTTGTAACATACCTTAATATTGCCCGTAGACCCCTAAAAGTTACTATATTTATGATCAGCATCGATAGTAATGTCGATCTAGCCATGCCCGTCCGTCCGTCCGTCCGTCCGTCCGTCCGTCCGTCCGTCCGTCGGCAAAAATTAGCCCTTTAAACTGGACCTAGAGAGCTGAAATTTTAACCATATACTCTCTAGGGTCCCGAAATAATCAAGTTTACGAATTTTTGAAATCCGCCCACAGACACGCCCACAAACTCAAAAAAACAAAATTTTGGAAAAAATCGAATTTTGAGCTAGGAAGCTGAAATTTTTTATATATGATCTATGACTACTAAAACTGCTCGAGATATAAAATTTTCAAAATCCGCCCACTGCCACGCCCACAAAAAAATAAAACAATTTTATTGAAAAACCAAAATTTGAGCTAGGGAGCTGAAATTTTTAATATATACTCTCTAGGGGCCCTTTAAGCTCATGTATAAATATTTTCAAAATCCGCCCACTGACACGCCCACAAATAAATAAAACAATTTTTTTGAAAATCCAAAGTTTGAGCTAGGGAGCTGAAATTTATAATATATACTCTCTAGGGGCCCTTTAAGCTCATGTATATATATTTTCAAAATCCGCCCACTGACACACCCACAAATAAATAAAACAATTTTTTTGAAAATCCAAAGTTTGAGCTAGGGAGCTGAAATTTATAATATATACTCTCTAGGGGCCCTTTATGCTCATGTGTTAGTTTTTTTTTAAATCCGCCTACTGACACGCCCACAATTAAATAAAACAATTTTATTGAAGCACCCAAGTTTGAGCTAGGGAGCGTTTTTTTTTCATAAAATCCTTTAAATGTTATATAACAAAATATGTAGAGCGTTCTTAACAATTTAACCATACTTAGACTTTTGTCACGCCCACTTATGAGGGATAGGAATAAGAATAGGGTATCCAACAGTTCGCCCAAGCGGACTGTAGCCCGTCCCTATGTTTTTAAATTAGATTTAATAATTTTTTGTCTAGTATGTAAGTTGACATTTAAAAACTAATAAAAAATTAGTTTAAAAAATATTATTTATCTCCTTTCTGTTTCGAATATATGCGTAAGTTTCCTTTATGTAATTCATAAATATTCGTTTTTGGTGGCCTTTACTATGCACGAATATACTTTTTCCCGCTTGATTCATTATACCCTATTCTAGGGGTATATTAATTTTGACGCATAGTTTGTAACATACTTTAATATTGCCCGTAGACCCCTAAAAATTACTATATTTATGATCAGCATCGATAGTAATATCGATCTAGCCATGTCCGTCCGTCCGTCCGTCCGTCCTTCGGCAAAAATTAGACCTTTAAACTGGACCTAGAGAGCTGAAATTTTTGAAATAGGTCCACGGACACGCCCACAAACTCGAAAAAACAAAATTTTGGAAAAAATCGAATTTTGAGCTAGAAAGCTGAAATTTTTGATATATGATCTATGACTCCTAAAACTGCTCGGGATATAAAATTTTCAAAATCCGCCCACTGCCACGCCCACAAAAAAATAAAACAATTTTATTGAAAAACCAAAATTTGAGCTAGGTAGCTGAAATTTTTAATATATACTCTCTAGAGGCCCCTTAAGCTCATGTATAAATATTTTCAAAATCCGCCCACTGACACGCCCACAAATAAATAAAACAATTTTTTTGAAAATCCAAAGTTTGAGCTAGGGAGCTGAAATTTATTATATATACTCTCTATGGGCCCTTTATGCTTATGTGTAAATATTTTCAAAATCCGCCCACTGGCACACCCACAATTATTATTTTTTTTTTTTTTTGAAAATTCAAAGTGAGCTAGGGAGCTGAAATTTATAATATGTACTCTCTAGGGGCCCTTTATGCTCATGTGTTAGTTTTTTTTAAATCCGCCTACTGACACGCCCACAATTAAATAAAACAATTTTATTGAAACACCCAAGTTTGAGCTAGGGAGCGTTTTTTTTTGATAAAATCCTTTAAATGTTATATAACAAAATATGTAGAGCGTTCTTAACAATTCAACCATACTTAGACTTTTGTCACGCCCACTTATGAGGGATAGGAATAAGAATAGGGTATCCAACAGTTCGCCCAAGCGGACTGTAGCCCGTCCCTATGTTTTAAAATAAAATAAAATACCTACTCGTAATCAACTTTACCACATTTTTTTGCAAAAAAAAAAACTCCTCTAAATATGCCACATTTTTATTTATTTGGTAGCTATTCAATTTGAATTGCAAAAAATAGAAATGAGGGGAAAATTACTTACGTGTCGTTCGGTGGGAACGCTTATCGTGATTTATAAATTACTTGACTTAATCAAATCGGTAGGAACATGGTATTAGGTGGCTTACATTGTTTTGGCGTTGCGAACGATTGGGAGGAGTTCTATGGTTTATTTGGCTATGATGGTGCGACACAACAGAGTGAACACAATTTGAAATTAAAGTTCTATTCTTATACCCTATTCTAAGGGTATATTAATTTCGACTCATAGTTTGTAGCATACCTTAATATTGCCCGCAAACCCCTAAAAGTTATTATTATCGTGATCAGCATCGGTACTAATTTCGATCTCGTCCGTTGGCAAAAATTGGAGCTTTTAACTCGAGCTAGGTTAGGTTAGGTTAGGTTTATGTGGCTGTCGGCAGAAGCCGACACACTTAGACCAATTTAGGTCCATTGTGATACCACGTATATTATCTACCTCAACTCTGTAGATGGGACTGGCCAACGACACGCGGTTGTTCTCAAACGGTCCCCCATCTACGTACTAACCGCGCCCAACGTCGTTTAATTACGGTGATCTGACGAGAACCGATTAACTCGACGTGGTATGGTCATTGGTTGAACTCGAGCTAGATAGCTGAACCATTTACTCTTTATGAGGCCGAAATAATCAAGTTTAAGCATTTTTAAAATCCGCCCAATAACAAATAACCTAAAAAAAACAAATTTATCGAAAAAATCGAACTTTGGGCTTAATAGCTGGAATTTTGAAATCCGCCTACTGACACGCCCACAGTTAAATAAAACAGTTTTATCGAAAAGTCAAAATTTGAGGTAGGAAGCTGAGAAACCACTTTCAGTCAATGAAAAAGCGATCTCACCACCCAGTATTAAAGAGGTTAAGATAGCTGTTAAGAAGCAAAGAACGAGAAGGCCCCCGGCTCTGATGGTTTACCAGCGGAGACCTCTATTGACCTCCGAGCAATAGATCGCGAGATATTTGCGAAAAACTGATTTTCGTGACCTTTTGACCTTTATAACATGTTTAGCCGGCACGATATTAATATCGATTTTCCACATCTTCATTACAACGACGTAATAAAGGTGTATACAAAAATTCAGCTCACTAGGAATTTTTCCGCAGATTGGGGTTTAAAATGCCTAAAATGACTGGGCTACGAGGAATATCAATGCTTAATGTCGCAAATAAAATCCTATCCAAAAAACTAGTTAGACCACCTGAAACCGGCAGAACAAAACCAAGTCCTAGCTTTCAACAAAGAAACATCTGTCCACCGAATAGGGCTCATTCACAAATCACAAATCAATTCTTCTTCCTTCAAACAAATATCTTAGCGTAAAATGTATCATAAAGGGGACGGACAAACCGACGTCGTCATGTTGTGAACGACGCCGAATCGATAAATTTGGATCTTCACACTCTCCTGAACGGATGCAATATTCTCCTCAGTACGCAGTCTTTCTCAGCGCCTCAGTGCCCTGAATCTAGCAAAGAAAATGTTGTGCAAAAATGGTCAACAAAACGGCGTATAGCGGTCCCAGTTATTCGATTATGTCGGGTGCAATATTGTGCAAGTGCTGTATAACTTTAGTGCACCAAACCAATATTTTTGGACCAAATTTTTAAAATTTGGTAGCTGGGTTTAAGCGTATTTCTCATTAAGCTTAAATTGCCAAGACTGCTAAATAAAAATTACACTGACAGTTTGTATTCTGACAAAATATAACTGTCTGAAGTAGGTATACTGGGCTCTTTGTTGGCTGACTTCATATTCCTTCGTATTGTTTCAGTCACCCTGATAGCTTTACACTGGTAGCTTTACAAGTACATTAGGCAGTAGTTACGATCCATCGACTTAACAACAGTTCCGTCGCACCATGCTTCGAATTTTTCGAATAGCAGTTAAAGTACGACAAAGTATGGGAATTAGTTTTTTGAGCCAACTTCAGTTTTTGCTCTAATACGGCAACCGTTGCACACGGCACTATACTACCCACACGCTAAGTTTATATAAATTTCCCAATAAGGCAGAAGCATGATTAAAGCTTAATCTAATCTCAAGTAGGTTTCCCTGCGACGAATATGCTCTCTTATCGGTATCGACTATATTTTTAATTGATCGATTCTTATAATTGGTACGTTGACCATATCTTTCATGAAAAAAAGATACAAGTTTTAATTAAAACAAAATGCTTGAAAACAAAAGGGTACATTCTGTACTGACGTTTTTCTAAAGAGTGTAATTTCTTTAGAATGCTTTTGTTTTTAGTCCAATTGAAAATTGTATCCATTTTCAGCTGAGATTTCTTGGAAGTCTAATGAAAATCAATGATTTGATATGAATAGGTAATTGTTTGTTTCAGAACAGACAAATCTAGTGCAATATCTTAGATTTAGATTTAGATTTAGATTTATTAGTTATAATAAGAATCGCTGTACATAAAGAGCAAAGCACTTATAAATAGTACAGGTACAAGTATTAAATATATTAAAAACAATTTTTAAATGTATTTAGAAGAAGAAAGAGATTTGATAAAGAAAAGAAAGATGAAGATACAGAAGAAAGATACTGAAGAGAATAAATATACACCAAGAGCTAAGATAACGAAAATAAGTGTGAGTGATTTCAGTTTGGTACAAAATGAGAATAACACGCCGATGAAAATTGTCTATATTCGATTTTATTCCTCACCTGGCGAGGCAGCTGGTTCCAAAGCCGAACAGCATGAACAAAAAACTGTCTGCGAGATGTCAAGCAGGCATGAGTCGATGGTTTAATAGTTAAACAACGGTTAGACCGGGAGAAGGAAATTTTGTTGAACAAATACTCTGGTTGTTGTCTGTGAATAATCTTGAAGAGCAAGATACAGGACCGATATTTTAAAAAGGCATCAATGTCGCAACCAAGAAGTTTGCGACGTTCTGTTGAGACGTGGTCATATCTCCGTAGATTGAAGACATAATGAGCAGTCGAATTAAGTGCCTTTGTTAGCTTAAGAAGAGAGATGTAGCCTGAGTCAGCAAAGATTTCACAACCGTATGAGATAATAGGCACAATAACTGCTTTAACAAGTTTTAATTTAACTTCAACTGGAAGTATTGCTTTGCTGACAGATAAACCTCTGAGCGATGCATATATTTTGGATACTATGGAACAAATATGGTTGCTCCATGTAAGCTCACTGTTAAAAATAATTCCGAGATTTCGTACATGGGTGACATATTCTACATGGGTGGAGTATAGTTCTATAGGAGGAAAGACAGAAAGAAAAGGTGGATGCTTAGAGATGGGGATGATTTTGTTTTTTTCAGGATTAAGCTTGTGTGGACCAATTCGTAATAGAACGTAGATCCTCGTTAATTTTTACAACAGAATCTTCTACCATACCAATGGGAAAGCTTAGGTAAAGCTGGACGTCGTCTGCGTAGACATGAAATTTACAATGGGACAGTACAGTAGGGAGGTCATTAATAAATATGGTAAACAGTAAAGAGCCCAGTATAGGCCCTTGTGGGACACCACTACTAACAGCACGGAGGGTTGACATTTTGGAGTTGTAAGATAGAGCTTGGACACGGTTAGTGAGATATGAATATATAAGCTTGTTAGAGGGAACAGAAAAATTGAATATCGTGAAGAGTTTGTTACACAGAATTGACGGGTTTACACAATCGAAAGCTTTAAAGAAGTCGAGCAAGGTCAAGAGAGTAGTTTTATCCTCATCGATAGCCTGCCGAATGTCATCAGATACTTTTAGTAAAGCTGTTATGCAACTGTGTCCTGAACGGAAACCAGATTGCTTGTTGTCAATAGCTTATTGCTCTCGACGTATTCCTTTATTTGGCGACTTATGATTGATTCCAATACTTTGGAAAGAAACGGAAGTATTGCAATTGGTCTGTATTCCGGAGCATTATCTTTCTTCGGAATAGGTACAATTTTAGCTTTTTTCAAGCGGTTGGGTATGTGGAAGTCATCAGAATAGTGTTGTATATATGCGTAACATGGGGTAAAATAAGAGGAAGAAGTATTTTAATGAAATCTGGATGGACGTTGTCCAAACCAACAGATTTACACTTCATAGATAATATCGTCATTCCAACCGCGTATAAATCTACTCTGTTAAATGCGAAGCCATCCATTCTACTATTATCAAATAAAGTCAAGAAAGCCGAAGAATTGAATGTATTGGAAGGACCTGAAGTAGCGAGACGGTCATTTAACTCTTCAATGTCAATGTCGTCGTTATTACCGGAAATATTTTTTTTACATAGACCAATTTCGCGAATTCGGTTCCAAAGAAATTTTGAGGATCGGTCAGAATTAAATTTGGCACTATAGTACCTCAATTTTGCAGTTTTTATCATGCATGTGACAAGATTTCTTGCCGGATTTATAGTCTGCATGCATTTCAGTACAGCGAAACCTCTTCCAACGTCGGTACAATATGTCCCTTCTCTTCATAGCATCAAATATTGCATTTGAAAACCAAGGACATGATTTTGTTTTAGGAACCCGCGTTTTGCATGGAACATGTCTAGTGAACAGGTACTCTAGACTTACATTTAGGAACTCTACTTGTTTATTAACATCCGACGACAGATAGATATTGCACCATTCAAGACTAAGGCATTCGGAGAACAGACTTTCAACATTAATACTACGAAAATCACGATACTGGATGGGTTGTGGGGAACTTCTATTTACATTTACATTGAAGGTAGCGAAAATAAGGTCATGATATAAAAAGACAGGTACAGATAGTTGACTGTAACATTTCACAAGACTTTCATCACTTGTCAGGAAAACATCTAACAATGACGGTAAACACTTCGGTTTAAAATGGGTTGCGTTAGTAGAATTAAGGAAAAACAAATTAAGAGCCCTCATAGTGTTAATAAATGAGGAATTAGTAGACCTATTAAGTAGGTTCATGTTAAAATCACCGCATATGATGGTTTTAGGCGTCAAGCAAGACATTTCTTCAATAGTATCACCTACAATACTGGAATGAGAAACATCCGGTGCAATATAAATCGTGCCAATAACACACTTATTTTCTCCATTTAAAATTTCTATAAAATAAAATTGGAAATTATGTGTGATATTGGAAGAGAGGAGATGTTTCGATTTAATTGAGTTTCTTCCATATATAGCAGCACCGCCCCCTATTCTACCATGACGATCTGCTCGGTACAATTTAAATCCCTTTAGCGAGAAAACATTACTATTTACTTTATCGTCAAACCACGTTTCAGAGACACATATTACGTCGATCAGACTGTTCTCAAAGATCAATCGAAACTCATCAATCTTATTCACAAGACTTTGTGGGTTAATATGACCAATGTGCAACATGACTTTTACACAGAATATATAATAGGATACTTGTCCTTTTGTTCATGCTGCTGAGCCTATCACCATTAATGTTATTCATTATGATAACAAATAAAATAATCAAATATCGAACATAGACGCCTCACCAAAGCGAAGAATAAACATAGGGACAGTCCGCTTGGGCGAACTGTTGGATACCCTATTCTTATTCCTATCCATAATAAGTGGGCGTGACAAAAGTCTACGTATGGTTGAATTGTTAAGAACGCTCTACATATTTTGTTTTATATCATTTAAAGGATTTTATCAAAAAAAAACGCTCTCTAGCTCAAACTTGGGTGTTTCAATAAAATTGTTTTATTTGATTGTGGGCGTGTCAGTAGGCGGATTTAAAAAAAATTAACACATGAGCATAAAGGGCCCCTAGAGAGAATATATTACAAATTTCAACTCCCTAGCTCACTTTGAATTTTCAAAAAAAAAAAAAAAAAATTGTGGGCGTGGCAGCGGGCGGATTTTGAAATTATTTACACATGAGCATAAAGGGCCCATAGAGAGTATATATTATAAATTTCAGCTCCCTAGCTCAAACTTTGGATTTTCAAAAAAATTGTTTTATTTATTTGTGGGCGTGTCAGTGGGCGGATTTTGAAATTTAGTTTTAGTTTTAGGAGTCATAGATCATATATAAAAAATTTCAGCTTTCTAGCTCAAAATTCGATTTTTTCCAAAATTTTGTTTTTTTGAGTTTGTGGGCGTATCTGTGGGCGGATTTAAAAACTTCGTAAACTTGATTATTTCGGGACCCTAGAGAGTATATGGTTAAAATTTAAGCTCTCTAGGTCCAGTTTAAAGGCCTAATTTTTGCCGACGGGCGGACGGACGGACGGACGGACATGGCTAGATCGACATTAGGTACTATCGATGCTGATCATAAATATAGTAACTTTTAGGGGTCTACGGACAATATTAAGGTATGTATTTAGGGTGGCGACGGTGTAGAGGTTAGTGTGTTGGCTTGTGACCCGTGCGGTGCAGGTTCAATCCCCATGGGGAACAACAACATACGCCACCCAATCACATGCCTCTACACCAAAAGGAGGATTTCTGCCTGGTAGTACAATGGAACGTTACCGAGTCTGAGTGCTCTGGGATTTGGATTTCCTTTTTTAATAAAAAAAAAAAAAAAAAAAAAAAAAAAAAAAAAAAAAAAGGTATGTTACAAACTATGCGTCAAAATTAGTATACCTTTAGAATAGGGTATAAAAAGTGAAATAAGAAAACTGAAATTAGTCTAACAAACCAGAAATACCTAAGACAAATTTGGTGTAGAGAAAAAAGAAAAAGAGAAGTAGAAAAACAGATAGAAAAAGAAAAATAAATGATAATAAAAGAGATAAATATTAATAATAAGAGAGAAAAAAAGTTACATTAGAGTCTCAGCTTGAACCAACATAGTGAGATAGAGGCAACAGAGCTGAGCTCGGACACAGTTTAACGTCAAGAAAAAAAAAACGATATGGATGTTGAATCAATTAAGTCAAGATGTTGGGCTTAGCAGCAAAAATGTCGTCCGAAAACGAAAACGAAAGGGTTAACAGTCAGTGAACGAATTGAAATTGGTTAATATTTCGCTGAAAAAGTCGACAATTAAAAGGCAAACTTTACGATGGCAAACCTTTGCGTAAGCTCTTCTATCTGCCATATGCTGCAAGGCTCTTTCGGAGATAATGGAAAGCAGCATTTGTTCAGCCTGTGCCAAAAAAGGGCGAATCTTCTTCTCACTCCTTCTACCGACCAATTGCACTTACAAGCGTTCCTTTTTTCCAATGCCATGGAAACGCTGATTAGCCGTCAGCTCGTGAAATGTCTTGAATCCCGAAAACTTTTAAATGACCGGCAGAACGGTTTTTGCAGTAACAGATATACCGGTGATTTTATGACTTTTCCAACTGAAATAAGGAACCAATCTCACCATGGACGTAGAGTAAGATCGTTGGAGGTAGATATTTCAAAAGCATTTGACAGAGATTGACATCAAGTTCTTTTGTCGAAAATGAGTGCATTTGGAATCTGTTGTACTCTTCTTTAATGGGTTAGAAACTACCTTTCAAGGCGACAAAGTGTTTATCCGCCCCAAACTTCAGTACAACGATCATATCTGGGCTGGTGTCCCAATCACATATTAAGAGCTAATTGACAGAATTAAAAAACGCGCCAATGTTTTTTGGCGATCAAGATATCGCGAAATCGCTTGAATCATTTAGTCATCCTGCCTTTCATTGTTTTATCGGAGTTTCCACCAAAAGTGTTCAAATGAAAAAGCCAGTTGCAATCCACCCCAAAAACATTTCAAAAGCAATACCCGACATGGCACACCTCACCCTCATTCACCTGTATTCAGAAGTACAGTCAAATACAAGGAGTCCTTCCTTAACCGAACCAAATGAATGCGACACGCTCAATCAAGCTCTGTTTATACCCTATTATAAGGGTATATTAATTTTCACTCATAGTTTGTAACATACCTTAATATTGCCCGTAGACCCCTAAAAGTTACTATATTTATGATCAGCATCGATAGTAATGTCGATCTAACTATGTCCGTCCGTCCGTCCGTCCGTCTGTCGGCAAAAATTAGGCCTTTAAACTGGGCCTAGAGAGCTGAAATTTAAACCATATACTCTCTAGGGTCCCGAAATAATCAAGTTTACGAATTTTTGAAATCCACACACGCCCACAAACTCAAAAAAAACAAATTTTTCGAAAAAATCGAATCGAATTTTGAGCTAGAAAGCTGAAATTTTTTATATATGATCTATGACTCCTAAAACTGCTCGGGAGATAAAATTTTCAAAATCCGCCCACTGACACGCCCACAATTAAATAAAACAATTTTATTGAAAAACCAAAATTTGAGCTAGGGAGCTGAAATATATTATATATACTCTCTAGGGGACCTTTAAGTTCATGTGTAAATATTTTCAAAATCCGCCTACTAACAATTTAAAATTTTTTTTTTTTTTTGAAAATTCAAAGTTTGAGCTAGGGAGCTGAAATTTATAATATGTATAATACTCTTTAGGGGCCCTTTATGCTCATGTGTTAATTTTTTAAATCCGCTTACTGACACACCCACAATTAAATAAAATAATTTTATTGAAAAAACAAAGTTTGAGCTAGTGAGCGTTTTTTTTACAAAAGCTTCATTTTTTTGATAAAATCTTTTAAATGTTATATAACAAAATATGTAGAGCGTTCTTAACAATTCAACCATACTTAGACTTTTGTCACGCCCACTTATGAGGGATAGGTATAAGAATAGGGTATCCAACAGTTCGCCCAAGCGGACTGTAGGCCGTCCCTATGTTTTTCCATTGCATTATAATCTACAAACATTCAAAACCAACGTGCATCGCATCTATCCCTGTCCTCTCTCCCCTCACTTCCTTAATACGCTTTGTTACTGCATTATTACGGTACCCATAACCCAAAATTATTAAAAAGGATATGTTGTGTATTGAAAATCCTTTTTACAAAAAAATATTTGTTGCCAGATAGCGGAAACCGATAAATAAATAAGTAATCTGATCAATATCAATATATAGATATAATCAAGACAATCAACAAAAATATTTATAAGTTAAACAGTTTCTTATATCATTAATTTTCCAGTATCTTGTGACTGCAGTCTGAAATTTAGAAACCTCATTCTCAAAAGTTATTTTATGCCATCTCATTTCAAGGAAACGCTCTTTTAAGTGTTCGCTTTCTTATATTTGTACTCGAAGCAAGCAAATACTAACACCGAACTTAAACGAGATCATTTTCTTGAGATTGATATTACAACATGCACCCCTACTCGGATAGTGTATCTGGTTTTTATAGTCCGCGGGAAAAGGAGAAATAAGGTGAGCTAATTTCTACCATCTAATTTGTAGATAGTACGTACTTGTAAATGCCAGTTTTAAGTCTTACTTTTATTTGTTTGGCGTGGTGCGAGACTTTCTACACTGGAGAACTCAGACTCAATACTGGTCCATTGTACTACCAGGTGTAACCATAGTCGCAGGTTTTGAAATTATGTTGTGACTCTTAACTAAAGATAAATTTTCTTTTAATATAAAAGTTTGTCCTCCTGTTTGCAATAAAGTAGTAAAAGCAGAAGCAATTTTCGGCATAAGTAAATACAAATAACAAATATTTAGTCACTGATGGTGAAAAGAGCACATTTGGAACAAATTTTTAAAGTAAAAGGGCAACGAACTGTCCTCTTTCAGCAAATAAATCTGAGATGATAATGTGGCAAAAAAGAAGGACGAATGGTAACGACAATAATAGGGCATATTTTTTCGCGGCATCGGGACATATGTCAATATTGAATTGTACCTGATGTTGTCAATAACAAAAACATATTTTTGCCGTTTAAATATTGATAAGGAATGACCTTTGGAAATTAGAAGAAATAAATTTGCGTGGCTTTCATCCTGAAGAATAAACCATTTTATGCGAGTATGAGAATGTTTGTGGAAGATAACTTTTTCTGCACTGTGTTTATGTCACCAACGACATCATCGAAATTTAAAAACTCACAAAACAGATGCAATCGAAATTACTTATTTATTAGATGGAACTTTCAGCATTGTGCCATCTTGTTAATTATTCAAAGGGAATAAGAAGAAAAAGGGATGGGGTCATAATTCTGACTGGATCAACATGTTTTGTTTTTCAAAATTTTGCAAATAGTAAAAATAGGGTTGCAAAATGTGAAGCGTGTAGAGAAGAGGGCATGCTTGATTTTCGTGTCTATGTTTATTTCAAATATGAAATAAGTTGTTTGTTTTTTGCTTTTTTTTTCAATTACTTCTACATTCTCTAAATAAGAAATATATTTTAATTAGTTGACAAAGTTAAACAATATTTGTTTGCTTATATTCGTTGCTGGAAAAAAAAACAGAACAGGTTTAATAGTTAATAACAGCAACTGCCAGAATTTTGAAAAGCAGAATATTGTAAAACAGCAGAAACATTAGGAAAGGCTGCAGTCCGCATGGCAGAAAACTTTGTGTGAATGAACGATTTAAAATTTAGGCGTATCAGCTGGCGGATTTATGAGGCAAACCTATAATATCCTTAAAACAAGGTATATAAAAAAAAACAGAATTTTGAGCAGCTCGCGAAGAAAAACAAAGATTTTTGAAATCCTACGCCTAATACTTTCCCTATTTAAGAAAAAAACTTTTTTTTCGATGTAATTAATAGAAACCATCATAAATTGAAATTTGGGATTCAGCGTGGTGGTTCTTTATATTATACTCAAGCCGCTGGACGAGACAGGATTTCGGAAAATTCGACCTCTAAGTGGAGGAAAAGGAGGTGCACACTTTTTGTTTTTGTTTTGACTTCACATCCATCAACTTGTCATTCCATTCGGCTAATCATATTAACATGTCTCTTGTTGTTATCCTGTTCACTTGACAGTGAAGCAAATTGTTGCGCCCATTCAAAAATTACTCTAACTGAGTATGTGTGCATGCGGTTCTAATTTGATTTCTATGCAAAAACCATTGCGCAAGCAGTTAAAGTTGTTTTAAAGCTGTGTTTTTCTCGCTTGGGGGCAAATTGAGGAACTCTCTCGAAGTCGAATATCGCATCGCACGTCATCTGTGACTGTGGAGTAGAACTGCCTTAGAATCTCCTTATTTTAACTTTAACCTTAAACGCTTAAGCTCCTTGGTGGGCCGTGTTTTGCGAGCGAAGGATGTGTGTGTTTAAAAATATTAATTGTTATTGGTAAAGCAAAGCTTTTCTTCAAGCAATCAAGAAAATAGTCACTGGGGCTATGGTTAGCGTATGGTTGGTTCATGCTCATCCCCTAACGAACATAAGCTGCAATCCATTAGAAATCTCACCACTGATAGCATGAATTTCCAGGCGAACCAAATGCATGCAACTACTTCGGTCTTTTCACAATGGCCCATGGCAAGCCTGCACTTTCAGTGGATCTAAACAAAAAAGATCCAGATAATCATTAAAATACAGCAATCCATGAATAAGATCGTTAAAGCGGAATTAAAACCCGACGCACTCCACTTAAAACCGATGAAACTGATTTAGAAGGCAACGCAATCAAACGATTTTTTTTTTTAAATTGAAATGCTTTTTTAGCAAGCGAGGACACAGCGCTGTACTTCTAACTCACATATAAAAACCCTTAATGATAGAAATGAAGTCAAATCTAGTTATTAAAAAAATGTTAACATTTGGTAAATATAAAAATTATTTTGAATTTTTTTATTGTTATACCTTTTTGGAAATAGTAAAAATGCTGCCTCAAAGTTTGAAAATCTCAAAATTTCAGGGGGCTATAAAAAAATTTAAAAATAATTTCTGAAAAAAACCCCAAAACCGGTCAATTAGATAATTTAATAAACTCCCAGAGTCAATATTTGGTTTATTCAAATTCTTCATCAGATAAGATCTACCATACCAAATCTATCACGTTGCATTTTCGTAACGATTGCGATTGAAATCGTCAGCGTACCTCACTGGTTGGATGAATTTGTTGAAGATAATGTTGTTGTAAGGTGGACAGGATCATTGTGCAGCGTTATGCCTCGATAATTCTTACAAAATATGGTATAACCTTTCTCGTAGGTGGGGCATGCAGTTATAGCGCATGGTTTCTTCAATTCAAACTTGGTTAATGGTTTCCTGCATGTTGCCTACCAACCTTTGTATTTAAAGAGGTCTGGCGGCTTGTTGTTCTTTGGGTTTTATACTCAGTGCTATAGCATAACGAAAGGAGTATAACAATTTGGTTATGCACTTCTAGAATTGGCACATCTTTTTGACAAGGATACCATCTTGAAAAATATTCGTATATACATAAATTTATTTTAAAACGGGTTGGTCGCTAAATTTTGAAGAACAAAATCTCGAATACAGAATCTCGAAAAACGAAAATCTTGAAAACAAAATTTCGAAACCCAAAATCTCGAATAACAAAATCTCGAAAAAAAGTTAAAAAGAAAAAAGGAAAATAATAGATACATAATATGATGAGCATCATTTTTGCTTCGTTGCTCCGCTAAGGGCAAAAGCTTATGTCTGACAAGTGTCATAAGCCCCTTGAAATAAGCGCTTAATTCTGAATATAATATCAATTTATTCGCATCATTTTTACCCTGTGCGACCCGCTCTGCGGGTTCTAAGGATACTAATTATCTTTCCGCAGGGGTTAGTACGCTCACGCAACTTTGTTGTTCCGGTAAGAGTAAACGCCTCGTCGCTTTATTAGAAGTAAAGTGACATAAGTCGAAATCCACAGTTTTCCAAAAAAGCCATTGAAGTTATTTGCGACACAGAAAAATTGATTTAGTAAAACTAACAAAAAAAAGGCAATTAAAAAATAATAATTTGAACTGGTGTCATTTGGAAAAAAAATACAAACATTTTGTAATCATTTTTGATAAAGATACAAGAAAGTGTCGTTTTGTTTAAAATCTAAACTAACAAAAATAAAAATATTGAATTATGTAATTAAAAAGAAAAGGAACGTAATAAATACTTCAAAATTAAGTAACTGTTAAGCATTTGTGTGTTACTCAAATATTTTTCAAACAAAATTAAAATAAATTATATTAAGAGAGTAATAAAAAACGTAAGAAATAAGTTAAACTTAAACAGCGCTGTTCAGCAGCCTATTTCTCGGTATCTTACACATGTTTTTGTCAAACAATATTTAATTAAGATTACGAATACATTAAACTTAAATTACTGTTCAAGAGCCTTTTCTGTATCACTTTCTAAATCAATTATTTAAGGAACTTTGAAGAATATTAAGTAAATACTAGTAACTTTGATAACTAGGAAATAATAAGTTTATATAATTAAAAATTTTATTTATCGTCTTCAATATAATAGTTTTTTAGTTTTTAACAAAAAGACCTTTTTTCTTTTTTAATGATAATATACCCTTATCGGCACTACAAACGTGGTTTTAAGTATACTTTTGAAATTGTTTCGAAAGACCTGGTGTTTTTCCCTATATGAATGCGATGGAAATCTTTTTGGGCGTACGATTCCTTGACATAAAAAAATCCAGGTGAATACTTTTCAAATCTCATTAATTTTATATCTGACATTTTTCTTTGATTTTTTTTTGTCATCAGTGCCATAATTAGACCCGATGTTGGCAGATAAGTCTTTCAAATCCGAAAATGTTGTCTTATCCAGCTCATGAACATGATGTTATCAGTCCAGCTGAACTGAGTCACCCTCATTTTGGATATGACCTTTTATTGAAAGTTTATGTGTAATGCTAATGCTATTAAAATTAGGAAAATATTTTACAGCATTAGTGTATAAAGCGAACATAAACTTGTTTTTTTGTTGTCCACGACAATTGTCAGAGTAAAACATGACATCAAAAAATTTGGCTGAGTTTTCTTGAGTCCTTTTCAGGTATATGAAAACACAGGAACCAATTTCATTGGCCTCCTTCCGGATTTGCCCTCGTCCATACAAACAATCCATTTCTTTACTGTTCAGCTCACAGATGGTGAAATGGAAAATATTTAGTTTGGACACATACTCGTAGAAAAAGTTACTGGACTCACCTTTGGGGCACTGGAGAACAGCCTGAAGGTCATACACAGCTACTATGCTTGTCCCGTTGGCACCTGATTTATCTTTCCCTTTTTCTTCCCTAGAAAGATTTTTTTTTCTGCCAAGTGTTGGTCATACTTTTGTTGTAATATACTCTTGTTTTCACTATTCTCATAGGCAATACAGTCGTCACACTGGTCTTACTTCGGCTGGTGGAAAGCTATATTGTAATTATTCACGAACACGTTATAATATATACAATATTTTACAAAAGGCATTCCTTTTTCATTGCACTGTTCTACATAATTTATATGTAGCTCCGCAATTGTCATACCTCCATCGATGTATTCTTTAACAGAGTTTGATCTGCAGTAATGGCTAGAAATATGGGGTATTGAGTCAATATGCTCCTTTCATAATAATGGTACTAGTTTTGTTTGAAGGGGACTGCTTTCCACTTAAGTCTGAGTCAACTATGTTAGTTATGTGTTGGTCTTTTTAAGCACGAACCGTTCGTATGGGTCTGTCGTTTATGCCCAGAGTCGACTTGAAGAATGTTTTGCAGACTTTTATCCTTATGCTTTCCACGGTGACAAAAAAAATTGGTTATTGTTATCTCGAGGCTGTATGTTAGAGGATTTTTTGTATTTGGAACTATGGAAGCATTTAAAAACAGCGAAACTTTATTGCGGCTTCAATGATTGAGGTAAGAATTATATAGTTCCAATAACTGGTGAACATTTTGAGTCGGCTTTCCTCACTCACTTTTGAAGAGCAGTTGAGCTTGCACTTACAAACAGGACTTATTTTCCTTTCTTCAATAATTCTCTTAGTTTTAGAGCCTGAAACGTATGCTTTCCCTAAACTGCTTAGCGTCTTATCCTTTGTTTTCGTCCATTCATCCCTGAGACCCTGACGCTTACCGGTTTTCCATCGGATTTAAGTTCGTGCAGTATCTTACTTGAGACTGGCAAAATATTTCAGTTCCCTGATGAGCTACTCGACGAACAATAATCCGAGTCCTTTCAGTCGTCATACCTATCTGAGTCCGAAAAAGAGTCATGATTCAAAATGTCCGTTGAAAGATTGCGTTCAAGAGAACTACCGGCACCGCTTATTCTAGAAGATGTTGGTTGCTCGACTTTATTTGCCACAGAGTTGTGCATTGACGAAGCGTCCATTTCGTCCAATACTTTTTGTGAAGATGAATCTAGGTACTGAAAATTGTGTTTATAAGAACAAATTAGGAATACATGATTTCCCAATTTTTATAGAACGATATCTGTGTGCGATTTGTAAGTAAAAACCGTCCCTTACGCCTTGCCAACTTTACGAGTAATTGAGAGCGATTAAGATACAATCTACAAGGTGGCGCAAAAGTAATCCTCCTATCAGAAAATGCTATAAATTTTGCGATTGGCCCCTAATGTCAGTTCTGTTTTGACATTTGTGTAGTAAACACATGCGAAATACACGTTAATAAACAATGTTACGCTACACTGCTCCAGAACGCGGAATATTGGTGACTATTTATTTGAGCAATAATCGGTCGGTGACCAAAAAACATCGGAAGGTTATTTTTGCGCCACCTTGTATAAAACCAAAATAATGTTGCAGAGTACAGAATCTCAAGAGGCTTAGAAAGTACATTTTCGCTTTAGTAAAGTGACATTTACTTGCATTCTTCCAAAGCAAAGTGTCACATCTTGGACTATGACATTAAGCATCTTGTAACATAAATACATTTTTTGACATAAAAGAGAAATGACAGGTTTTTCTATATTAAAAATAATACTACTTTGGTTTCAAAGCAAAATGACTTAATGCAAATATGGCGTTTTACCGCAAATAAAATTGATTAAACTATCAAAGCGAAATGACGCAAATTAGGAATTGAAGCGTTTAGAATGAGAAGGTGTTAAGTGACAAATTTAAAGTTTCGAGTAAAAAACGTTTAGCACTTTTTTACGCCACAAAACCTAAAATAAATTCTGTATTTACCACCTTTAACCATATCCAACTCCTATATTAAGTACAATAGAGTATCGGCGAATAGACCAAAATTTAAGTTGTCACATAACACCTTTATCGGATAAAAAACATCAAAATTTTCAAAAATGTCACTTAACCCCTTCTCATTCTTAACGCTTCAATTGTCACTTTTCCAAAAAAATATTTGCCATAATTTCAAATATTTTCTTAAAAGATCAGCGTCATTAATAAAACATAGGGAAGGGATACAGTCCGCTTGGGCGAACTGTTGAATACCCTATTCTTATTCCTATCCCTCATAAGTCTGCGTGGCAAAAGTGTAAGTATGGTTGAATTGTTAAGAACGCTATACATATTTTGTTATATAACATTTAAAGGATTATATCAAACAAAAACGAAGCTTTTGTAAAAAAACGCTCCCTAGCTCAAACTTTGGTTTTTCAATCAAATAGTTTTATTTAATTGTGGGCGTGTCAGTGGGCGGATTTAAAAAATATTTAAACATAAGTATAAAGGTCACGTAGAGAGCCTATATTATAAATTTCAGTTCCATGGCTCAAACTTTAACTTTTCAATAAAATTGTTTTATTTAATTGTGGACGTGTGAGTGGGCGGACGGACGGACGGACGGACATGGCTAGATCGACATTACTATCGATGCTGATCATAAATATAGTAACGTTTAGGGGTCTACGGGCAATATTAAGGTATGTTACAAACTTCGCGTCAAAATTAATATACCCTTAGAATAGGGTATAAAAACGTGTCAAAAATGAAACCGGGTTACCTCGGGGTGGTCCGACATTTCTGTATAATGTCTTTCTACGGAAAAAAAACACAACCACTCACAGTGACGACCGACACTCAACTGAAACTATGACACTTTGTTTCATAAATAATACAGCGATGTCAGCCGATATGTAAAACGACACTTTGCCCTCACGATGTCAAATGTCACAGATATAAATATGACGATTTGCCACAAAAATAAAATACATTTTGTTTACATTTTCTATTTACTTAACTGAAAATGGCCAAATTTTGACTTTTTGACGACGGCCTGTTGTCTGTACCCTATTCCGAATATGATGTAAATTTAAACGCATGATTTCCCTCTTGGTGGGCCTCTTCGCGGGTCAAAGGGGTTTTAAGCTCTGGAAATCTCTTCGACTTATACACCGGCTGACTTTTTGCCTCGCATGCAGGTGTGGAAGGTGGGATGCCGCTTGGCGTTTTAGTACTATTCTAATTCTAATCCTATAAGAACAAACAAATCTTTAGACGCATTCCCGATTCTGAGTTCAATATTGGAACATTTCTTGAGAGATGTTATTTTTGCATATTTCATTTTTCACAAACAATTTTTCCAAGTAGCTATTCCATTTTTTTCGAGATTTTGTGCCTTCAATATTTGTGCATTCATCGGTCATTCGAATTACTGCAACATAATTTTCGCTTCTCGTGGAAGGCTTACCAATGGTCATTTTTAAACTCTATCTGTGATGTTGTTTGTATATCCCTTAACAACCCAGTAAGCTTCACAAACGCAACGGACCAGAAGTATCCGACGGACACCATGAGATATGTGTTGAGTATTTGAACGAAAAAAGAAAGAAATACGTACGAAAATAAAAGACTTTAATGTTTTTTTTTTAAAACAAAAACATTGAATAAATGTATTTCACCACAAAATATATACATAAATATTTATTTACGGCCATTACAAATGATTTTTTTTACCGAGTGCTCGGAGCATACATTTTATCGCAACACTGTTTCGAAGTTCTGGATATTTTCGTAGGACAAATGTGACAGCGCTTCTTCTTAGCAGCAGGTTCAGATGATTGAGCTTCTTCCTCATTGGATCCTACCACATCTTCAATAGCTGTTAAATGATAATTTGTCAGAACTTTCTTGTTTCGTCTTCTTATATGAGACGTAAGTAACCCAATTACGACTTCTCGCAAATATATTTTCCGTAGAACACACTTCTTTCGTTGGTTCCAAGAAGGATATAAATTTTTCCATATAATTAGCGATGCAATACCTATCACATCTATTATATTTTGAAAAAATGCAATACGCCATCTATTTGTTTTGCGTCAATATCGACACCACCCTTGGTGGAGTTGTAGTACAAATTTATTTCAGACTTGTTCTTATTGCTCGCATTTACTTCTCGACTATAATGCATCGTAGATAACAAAATAACAGCACGGTTCTTTTTCGGCACGTACGACACCAATGTCGTATTTTTAGAAAAACCAAAAACATTTGATTCAATGTCACGATTTGTATTGGGTTGAAAATTTTTAGGAATACAAGTTTTATTTTTTCTCATTGTCCCAACTATTGTAAGGCCATTTTCAGCCAAAGTTTTAGCCACTTCAATGCTAGTAAAATAGTTGTCAAAAGTAATGTTTCTGTTGCTTCGAAAATATGGTTCACATAGCTGGTAGACAACATTGTAAGCTAAATTTTCTGCTCTATTGTTAAATTCTTTTCCCAGATATGGTATGCCAAAAAGTGGGTAGCTAGTTTTGCTGTCACAAATCCACCAGATTTTCATACCGTACTTGTCCGGTTTACTGGGTAAATATTGTTTGAATGATACACGCCCTCGAAAAGGTACTACCTGCTCATCGATTGTTAGGTTTTCTCCAGGCAAATAAAACTTTTTGAAGTTTTGATTCACAGATTCCCACAGATCTCTTATAGGTGCCAGTTTATCTCTTGACCTTTTGACAGACCTGGTATTTTTATCATCAAATCTCAAGAACCGTAGTAAAGCAGCAAATCTATTTTTACCCATTGTAGCGCGAAATATTGGATTTCAAAATATTGGGTTCCAGTGCTCTTTAAAATCGACGCCTCCCTGTTTGTTGATACCAATAGTCAACAACAGACCTATAAATGCTTGCAATTCCATTATATCTGTTTCTTTCTATGGATGTTGTAGGACTCTTTGAGCCTCAGAATTGGTGTGTTTGACTATATTTTGTAAAATATTTTCGTTGAGAAATAAGTTGAAACTGTCAATTGGATCTGTTACATGTTGCTCCAATGGTAGAACAACCTTTGAACCTTGTGAAGATTACCGCGAATTATATTGTGGCGTGGAGTTCTGCTTTGCTTCTCGGGTTCTGATTTCCACTTCGTTCCATCTTTGGCTTCAAAAGTTTCAGTTGAGACATATACTTGCAAAGGCACATCATCACTCTCGCTCCATAATTGCTCATCTTCATCCTCAGAAGCTTGTTCTGTTTCATTGCTTTCACGATCTGAACAACTGTCAAAAGCAAAATTTTCTTCATCATCGCTAAGGGACTGATGAACAAAAACGTTTTCGTCGTCACTTTCATCAAGGGCACTTTGAATTTCAAATATTTTTCTTTTAGCCATTTTTAGGGGACACTTTTACTACACGTACGTCTAAGCACTAAGAAATGAAATCAAAGACAGCACAAAACACATGCATTTGCAAAATAAAAAAATCTTTATGATTTTTCCGTTACAATTTTGAATAAAATGTAAGTAAGCTAAAGAATCTAACGTCATAATATTCCGCTACATACACTGTGTCTCTGGGACACTTGTTTGCCGACAAGATACTATTTTAGTTTATCCTTAAAATATTATACAATTCATATAATAAATATTTTGAAAATAGATTTAGGTAGCTAAAACCTAGACGATAGAATACATAAAGCAATATTTCTTAGAATTAAATACTTAACTTGTTATGAGTGGACAAACAAAAAAATGTGTCCGCAAGACACTTGTGGTTGTTAAGGGATATATAACCCCAAAATACACAAACAATCCGATAGTATATGTCGCTCTGGAAGATGCCAGTACCTACACCTTTATAGGTTTTTGTAAACTTGTATTGTTAAATTCATGAGGTTAAAATATAAACTGGATTATGTTCTAATTTGTTAATAAGCATAATGCGGTGGATTCAAATAAACAAATTTTGGTTTTCCTTTAATATTGTCCTTCCAGAAAAGGCGAACTTATACAGCTGCTAGAAAAAATAGCAGTGAGCATAATATTTTTTTTGTATAGATAATCATAACCTATATGTTTTTGTGACTTTTACTGTAAACTTTTGTTGGGTTCATATTGTAATGGATTCCGGCATTACCCATTTGATTGGTCCACCCAATACAGAATATCATCCTTAATTCAGTACGGAAACCATAAAAAATAGTGAATTTATTATCATCGTTTGGGGAAACTTTATCTGCCAATGTGTTAGTAAAATATATTGGATAAAACCCATTAATGAAGCATTCTTACATTGATGTAATGCAAAAGGTTAGGCATCCATTTTCCGAAGAAGAAATGCCACTAAAATGGGTCTGCAAACTGTATGTAGTCTTACAGTTTTGACTCTTTGCGTTTAACGTAGATGCAGTTCGTTATTCAATCAGCAGTTTGATTTGATCTGCACACAAGAAAAAAGTTCCAATCAACTTTAATAACGATAACCCAAAACCAATCTGTGTTAATCGGTGATACGAAATCGTAAAGTGTTCTTTCTGTATAGATGAGCAAAAATAATAGGTAATCAACCAAACATTTGTATATCCATTTTTAGTATATAAGCCAACCAAAATTAGCGATTCGTTATAATTTTCTTTTGTCCGTGCTATCATGAAGTCGTTTATTGTTCTGTGTTTGGCTGTTGCTTCTTGCTGCGCTTTTCAAGTCAGAGATCTAAAGATTGACGAATCTCAACTATTGCCTTTTCAAATCCTTCTTACAATAAAGCTCTTCCCTGTTGGATTTATTTTTTGTGGTGGGTCATTGATTTCGGACACATGGATTTTAACCGCTGCTCATTGCGTTGACTCGTAAGATAAGGCGGAACCTTAGACGACGAACATGGTTTAATTTCAATTCTATTTCTAGTGACTCCGAAATTACTGCGTCCATTAAAGGATCTGGGAATTCGGGCGTCACATACATTGTTGAGAAAAAAATCCACAGTGGATGGGACCGGAATACCGAGGCCAATGATATTGCTCTGTTGCGTATTCGCGCTCTGTCCAGCACCATCCAAACCATTTTATTGCCAGCTGATTCCAGCCCCTACCCAACATACGTTAACCAAGTTGCCAATGCTTTAAATTTTGTCAAGGCTGATGATTGTGAGTTACATATTTCCATTTATTTGTTGTTGAAGTCATAATTATTACATCATAATGCTTGAGTATAACCAAATGTATCACAATCTGTAGATGGAAGAAATACTGACTTAACTATTGTTGATAACAAAGTCTGCGCCAATTACTATGGAACTGCCGTCAAGGAATTCAATATTTGTGGCACAAGTCCCAGTTGCTGGTCGAACTATGGTGACGCACTTGTCGATAAAGCATCTGGAACCATGATTGGTATGACTGCTTATAGCCCCCGTTGGATTCTGGGCTATCCCTCAGTCTTCATCCGTGTGACGTACTACAGATCATGGATCAAGGAAATCACTAGAGTTTAAACTTCCTTGTGCTACATATAAAAGTAAAGAACATTTGAAAGCGACATTTAAGTTTGTCAGTCTATTTTTTATTACACAGGGTGGGCCGCAATGTATGACCCCATTTTCATGGGCCAAAATGGAAAAGAATACATAATATAAATTAATGGGTTGATTAGATGTTTATTTTTGCATTCAAGTCTTTTCCCCATCATGTTTTAAAAATAATATCTATTAAGTGGCCGCCGCTATTGTTGATTACTATTTGCGCTCTTTTATGGCATTTTTATGGGTTTTCTTCACAATTTCGCGATTTTCATGAGTGTAACATTCAGTGGCGTGGCATGAAAAAATTAAACGGCGCATTAAATACGCGCAATAGCTTCAGCTATAGAACTTACTTCAAGTTCACCTGTATCAGCAAAATGTTCACTGATTTGAAGTAGATTTTATGTAAATATGTTTCACAACACATTATATACTCCAAGTCATTCACTTAAGTCTGGCTGTAAACACATAAGCCGAACTTAAATCCAACGCAATCAATTCAGTTTACTTAACCAATGCCAGTCAGTGTTGTTCTTGGCAAATGAGTAACCCAATTTCTGAAAAAAAATAGTAAGGCAGTATAATCCTTTAACGAGAGATTCCTAAATCTCCGTCGAATAAAACATTTCAACATTTCAAACTATAGCCCATCAAAGTAGGTGACCTCTAATTTGGAGGTATAACCACTCTAAACGCTATAACTTCTAAACTATTACAGGTACAATAGGTATTTTGTTCATTTTTAAAAGGCAACATAGTAAACTCAAAGTTATGAATATTTGTTCGTCATTTTTTTTTAATTAAAATGCATTTTTCTCAAAATGTGTATATGCACTGCTGAATTAAACTGCTTAACTGAGACACCCTGTATTATGCTAGTAAGGCATCCAATAGCAAATTTGAAATTCAGTTGGCACATAAGAAATCTTCAAATAAAGATATGTGTACAAAAATTAAATCTTCATTTGAAGATTTTTAAAAAAAATTCTTGGAAAAAAACTCTGCATTCTACACAAGTTTCTCTACTCACAGCCAGTGGTGCCAAGCATTGTCAGAAGATGGACGGTGTTTTGAAAATGTTCATACTGATTGTATGATTGCTGATACCACGTCCAAGAAAATTTTCGGAACGGTGCCTCCAGAGTCCAGGTAGACGCTCTGATGAGTGATCGCCGACTGTAATCCGTATGCCCGAAACATTTTATTTGTCCGACTACACCGAACAAATCATAAATTTACAAATCTAAATTGTAATGCCGCAAATTTGAAAAAAAAAACCGTTTCTATTCAGCCTAGTATAATATAGCATGCTTCGAAGTGATTGAGAACGGAATTCTACTTTTCTTGTGTAGAACGACACTAGATAATAGCCGTGTTTCTTTGCACGCGGATATAGGGATGACATCAGAAAACGACTATCGCCGCTTAAGAATTCATCAACAAAAACTTGGCAGCACACATGCACCTATGACATGCACCGTGACACAGCTGTAAGTTGTAGTTATGAAATTTGTATTGAAAATCCTGAAATTGAAAAATATTTACTTCCGCCAATTGAAATTGATGCCAAGCATATTCTAAAATTATGAAAAACAATTTCACATTAACAGATTTGCTAAATTCAATTACCTTTATAATGAAGTTTGAAAAAAAAATAATAATAAAATCACGAACAAAATATTTGGCGGGATGTGTTAGTGGTCGGAGGGATGTCAAACTTTAACATTTCCTGAAAAATTCATCGCATCGGTTCATCAGAAACGAAGAAAATGGGTTTTGGAAGCACTGTTTATCCCCGCTAACTGACTTAGCGGCGATAGCTATCCCCGCTAAAGTTAGCGTATATAGGATAAGTTGTTGTTGTATTTTACATGCAAATTTCAAATTATCCCTATATCCGCGTGCAAAGAAACACGGCTACGTAAAAGCATATTTTCAGAATTAAGAACACTTTTCTTGTTTGCTCTAAAAAAGATTTCGCCTTCCATTGGTAAAAAAGAAGAAAACTTGTTCGGATTTCAGAGCACTTTTGCAAATATACTTTTCGAAGAATTACCCTAGAAAATCGGTGCTACTTCGGTTTGGCAAAACAAGGGGGTTCAAAACTCCTAACTCGGAGGACGAAATGTATGCTTTACAAAACCCTTATCCTGTCAGTTCTGCTTTATGGCGCCGAGTGCTGGACGATAAGCAGGAAGGGAGAGCTGATACTGGGCTTCTTCGAAAGAGAAATTCTTCGGCGGATTTTTGGTCCTGTGTGCGAGGAGAGCGAATGGAGGAGAAGATACAACCGCGAACTCTATGAGCTGTACCAAGATGTGGATGTAGTCCAAAAATCGAAAATACCTCGACTACATTGGCTCGGCCACATCGAGCGAATGGACAATAATGTTGCAGCTAAGACGATCTTCGAATCCCAGCCCCCAGGTTCGAGAAGACAAGGAAGACCGAACCTCTTTCATAGACCAAGCCATCATGGATGCCAGACCGCTTGGGTGTGGCCGGGATCGTAGAGGATGGACGGCTGCAGTGTTTCAGGCAGAGACTCTTCACGGGTCGGGAGCCCCTCAAGTAAGTAAGTAAGTTAGAGAGAATGCATATATAATGTGAGAATACACAAGAAAGTGCCACCGTGAAGGACAACATCAGAAATGATATTGAGCACAATGGTTTCATTTTTACTGGCTTTAAAAAAGCGCTACAGTTATATGAAAAGCGCCACAACAGGTATGTTTTCATTACATATTTTGGGCGCTTAAACTGAAAGCGCTACTATGGCAACGCTGCTCACAGCCATTCATAATAGATAAGCTGAGGTGTGTTATTTGTTTGATAAGAAAGGTGGCGTTGAACGGAAATGAGTCAAATACAGAGCTAAGGAAGAAAAGGGATACACACATTTTTTTTCTCACCAGCAAGTCTTTATTAGTGAAGGACCCGACATTATTTTGTATTGCCTTTACGACTTTTCCTTCGCTTTCTCGCGACGATGAGTAAGCGCGATGAAGATATGAATACACACACACGATAATAAATTCGATGACTTCATTAATTTTTGGTTGGGTTTTCTGTGTATTAGGTTGTCTGGTCGAAATTTTAAAAGGGAAGTCGGTAGGCATCGAGTTACATATATGGACGCGATGCCGGATGACAATTTTCTTCAAACTTAGTACATATTTGAGATTTTTTAGGCTAATATATCGGTGCCATTTGTAAACCCTATTCTAAGGGCATTATAACTTTGACTAATAGATTGGTACATACGTTAATATTGTTAGTAAACCCCTTAATGTTACTATATTTGTGATCAGTATCGATATTATTGCCGATGTAGGTATTCTCTAAGATGTTTGGGAACACATTCGTAATGAGTTCCGCTTTCATCGTTGTAAAATGGCAGAAATTCGGCGAGAATAAAAACCATCCGGTGGAAAAGTCGACTGATACTTCTCCATTGCCAGTTGTCAACAATTGAATGTAGAAAATCTTGGCAGACGGATCGTTTTGCAACGCAACTAGCATATTCGTCGTCAACTGCAGCTTCTTTACATGCCACAAATACGAGAGCTTAAGGCAATCATTGATTTCATCGTGTACCGTTGGTCGTGGAATGACAGGAAGCATTTGTCAAAAATCGCCTCTCAGCAGAATCATTGCGCCTCCAAGTGTTACTGTGCAGATCTTTCATTGTCCGATCGAGTGCTTTCATTGCTCGTTTGTTTGCTATTGTGCATTCGTCCCAGATAATAATCTTAGAAGTTACAACTCTTCAACACTTTCGCCATTGTTTAATTCTTTGAAGTGTTGTCTGTTATTTCGTCAGTCAAGTGCATATTCAACGACAGCTTCAACTCAGAATGAGCCGTTCGACCACGTTCCAAGAATGTGGCTGCAATCGCAGAAGAGGCAACCGCCAGTGCAATTTCTCTTTTCGAACAAACCGAGGCCAACAGTAATGAAATAAGAAACGTTTTACTAGATCCGCCAAGTGCATCGATGAAGAAAATGCCTTCGTTTCGGTCGTCAATCGCTTTCATCAAAGTATCGTAAACGTCTTACTGCCGCGTTGTCAACAACGGAACGTCGCGTCGATTCGAACTGCCTGCCTCGATCCTATTCTCGTTCGCCCTCCAACCCCGATTAAATAAATTGTGCGTTGCACGATTGGGTGAAATGGGTGCTGGCATTCCCAATTTGCACAACAAACTGCAGCGTAGGATCAGACACATATCTTCGGTCAAAACCATCGCCTCGTTGCGCATCTCATCGTTCATTTCCAGTTCGTAATTCGAAGGGGCTGTTCGAACTCGTTGCAAAATATCGTCGGCCATGTCGTCCTTGTATTTGTTCTACAAGTCGACTGCATTTGATGGAAAACATGTCACGATGATGATCGCAAACAGCGGATGAATTTGATTGGCAGGTGCAGTTACAATGGCATCTTCGATTGTTGAATCCCAATGTGTGTCGTCAGGCCTCGCTAGCACTCCATCTACACTTCCTTTGAGTCAGAAGCAAAACTAAGAAGCCACGTTTTAACTTTTTTATAGAATGAAGAGGGACTATAAGTACTCCTGAATTCAGGAGGCAATTTATTAAAAAGCCTAGGTGCTACCGAAGAATACAAATTTAGGAACTGATGAGTAAAATAGCGGATCGAGAACCAGTGCCTTAGGATTTCAAGATCATGGTTAATATCGGCGATTAAGTCTAAAATGGACAAATTGGAATACACAATTGCAATATCATCTGCAAAACCAGTTTGTTTGCCCCTTAAGGGTAGATCAAAAATAGAATTTATAAATATGAGAAATAGCACTGGCCCAAGAACTGAACCTTGGGGTACGCCAGTAAGAATATCACGGCATTCGCTATAAGTTCCACCAATTTGTACAATTTGCTTTCTATCTTTAAGATACGACACGAACCAGTCAAAAATATGTAGAACCCCTGAAACCAGCTTTTCCCAACTTAGACAAGAGAATATAATGATCAACAGTATCAAACACTTTTGTTATATCAATAAAGAGGGAAGCTGTTAATTTCTTGTGGTTCAGACTATCATATACCTTCGTGTAAAAATTTAAGAGTGGATCTTCCGTTGATTTACATTCTCTAAAACCATATTGGTTGGAGCTCAAAAACGAGTTTCTCTCAAGAAAATTGATAACCCGGCTTTTTGAAAATGATGAAAGAAAGGAGAGTATAACCTCAGCCAATTTTAAACTTGATGGAAAAATACCTCTAGATATACTTTTATTAAAGATGTGGGCTAAGGCATCGTAAATGTTGAACGATATCTTCTTAATGAAGGCATTATTGTAGCTTTTCAGAGAAGTAGAATTTGATTTGTTCAGATGCATAATTACCTTATGAAGTTCGAATGAACTAATCGGCTCAAAGAAGAAACTATTAGATTGTAATCCGATACCGCTAAGACAAATATCATTACAATCCCTATTGTTATTAAATCCTGCTTTGTTAAGGACGTCTGCTGGAGTACCTCCAACATCTGACTTCACCAAACAGGCTTTGCCTAACAATAAAGTCCATGAGAGATTTTTGCTTTTGCCGGTGATGTCATGCCGATCACTCCATATCTGGCCGGGTATCAAATGCTGAAATTTTTCCGTCAACTTCGGGTTGCAAGCAAACGTAATAAATAAGTCTGGACGTCCGTTATTCCGTCATGGGCATATTCATTCATATACCGTGGACTTCCGACCGAAGAATTGTCTCCAAACTTATTGCACATCTCAAATGTATGTCCTCCTCGCACCTCGGACCGCATTTTTTCTTGATTGAATCTGAGCAAGTTCAGGCGCTCAGTCTCAATTTTGACTTACATATAGATCGCATACTGTTGGAAGAATCGACGATATCGCAGCAAATGTCTACCAATATCCTAGAAAATCAACAATGTCTTGATTCTGGTAAGTCGTCGTGAAGCGCGCAATAGTTCTGGTGGTTGAATGAACGGTGGAAAATTGACTTTGCCACCTGCACAATTTGACGATGCAAGATCGCGGTTGCGCTGCTGTCTCAGTGGTTCAGCAGCTTTGCTGTGAGCACATGCTGCGGGGACACGCGACGCATGTGCTCGAAGCTGTTCATTTGCTTCGGTGTTTTGGTCAGGGGTTTTATTTTCGCGGCGAATCTTAGAGATCAATGTGAACATTTGAACTCTAATAATATGATCAAAATGAAAAAAAAAATTCCCCATATACAATGTATGAAAAATCGATTTTTCTTAATTTTCCCTAAAATTTTTCCAATTTTGGTTGTATTGCCTCACGCTCGGACATTATAACTCTTTCCAATCGAAATTGCCGTTTTTCTACATTTTGAAGTCTTTCCAACTGCAGCGGAAGCAGGTGGAAAATGTGAATCAGTGCATTTTGGTCTTGCGCCATGAGTGGGTCCTACCAATCTAATGATTAAGAAACTAACCAAACAGTGTTGAAAAAAAGCTCTTGTCAATCCTGTAAATAAGACACAATCACAAACCAAACGCGGGAAAATAAAAATTGTTATTAAACGGGTAACTGTGGCCGCAGTGGCTCAGTCGTTAGTGAGTTGGATTACTAATTGAAAGGTCACCGGTTCAAATCCCGCCGCGGGCGAGTAACATCTAGACATTCTTTTCCACTGCCCCAGCTCCTCCAAAGTCTGATAAACATCCAAGAGAATTCATGAGAAGATTCCAAAATTTGCGGTAGGTCCCTTCGTACAAGCAAATGGTTGGTGAAGCTTGGTTTTATAATTTTTATTTATTTATATTTTTATTAATTCAATTGTGAATAAAATTAATACATATAAAATAAAGCAAACAGATGATGTAGTTAATTAAGGACAGATCCTTTTAATTGAATCCTCTTTGATGTGTTTGCCTTTTCTTTGCTTTGGATACATTTACTTGTTCCAACAAAAAGGTTGCAAACATTTTTTTGTGTACAATTTAATTAAATCCTCAGCAATTGGAGCCTAATTTCGTAAAGATGTATGCTGTTGCTTGATTCAGACCAAAACGTAGTTTCTATAGTAAAAATAACAAGGAAAATAATGACCTGGGCTAAAACTTAAATTGCAGAAGTTGGTTGTGGGTAACTTTTTGGAAGGAAGTAAATATATCCTTGTTTGTCTTTGTTTTCTCTTTTCCTAATTAAGGTTCTGAAAAGAAAAATCGTGAATTTAATTGCTTAAAATAATTAATTTTAAGACTTTTTATTTACATGAATAAAAATAAACCCTGTTAACTTGCTTGCGCTGCCAATACTACTTATCTTACAATAATTTAGAAGGCTACTTTGCATTTTAGGATCAGACATTAAAGTGAAATCATATAGGTACTTAAGTTTATTCATCTCTTATGTTTGTAGTAAAATCCCTTTTGGGGATGTCACTCTAGCGCAAACTTAACAATTGGCATGTCAAAAGAAAGAGAATTTCCTGAAATTGACAAAAAAATTGTTTTTTTACATACAAAAAAAAAATGTCATGCAACAAAAAATCAATTAATTTTCGACAGGGAGGGAAGTCACATCCGTTTCTGGAGGTGATTGGAAATCATCTGGTAAGTTCAACTATTTCAACCTTAACACGGGTTGGGTTGAAACATGAAAGAGTTGTCTCAACGGTAGAAAAGTGCATTATTAAATAATGAAAATTAAATATGTATTTAAACTATGAGGCAGGTATGGGCTAAAAATATCACTTAAGCGCCGACCAATAAACAGTGCTTGTCGTAAAAGACGACTAAGGGAAAACACAGGCAATTTCAACATAAAGTTGAGCCCACATTTGACATTTAAAGACGCCCAGCAAGTTCCACGTCCATTCGGGAGTTGACACGACAGGGGGTCACCGATTTCGTAAAAGCAGATCAAACAACAATCAATAACATAAGCAATCGTTAAAGAAGAAAAAAGAAAAAGAAAGCAGGATCAAACAAAGGCAACAACACCAGCCTTTGATTGGCGTCAGAGTGAGAAAGTTATTTGAAACCGACAGGCCCACCGATACTTTTTGAGGTTGATGGATGCAGGGTCATGCCCTAAGTCCACAACGTACTGTGTGAACGTCTAAAGCCATTCTGCAACGCACTAATCAGCACGTACTAGTGCAGCTTTCGGCCCGGCTGGTCGACAATAGACCAAATCTTCACACTAAGGCAAATACTGAAAAAGACCAATGAATTTCAAGTCGAGACCCACCACCTTTTCATTGACTTTAAAGCCGCATATGATAGCATTCATCTTCAGGAGCTCTACTTGGCGATGGCCGAATTCGGGATCCCGGCAAAACTGATCCACTTGTGTCGCGTGACACTTGAAAACACGCGGTGTAATGTGCAGTTTGGAAGCAGCTTTTCCAAATTATTTCAAACTTGTACCGGATGTCGGAAAGGAGATGCACTATCATGTGACTTCTTCAATCTTGTCCTGGGGTAAATATTGCGAAGGGCAGGTGTCAACACGGAAAGTAATATCTTCAATAGATCCGTCCAGCTACTGGGGTAAGCGGACGATATCGACATCATCCCCCGTGTTAGAGGCTTTCACGGCGATTGAAGAACAGGCGACATTGGTTGGTCTTGAAGTAAATGAGGACAAGACCAACTTCATGCTATCAACAAACAAACAAACATCTGTCCACCGCCTAGGACGAAACGTCACTGTTGATAGCAGTAACTTCGAGGTAGTTAAAGAGTTCAACTACCTAGGAGTAAACATCAACTCCACGAATGACACCTTAGTGGAGATCCGGCGGAAAATTACATTGGGAAACCGCTGCTACTTCGGTTTAGCAAAACAAATGGGTTTAAAACTCCTCAATCGAAGGACAAAATAAATGCTCTATCGAACCTTAATCCTACCAGTCCTGCTTTATGGGGCCGAGTGCTGGACGATAAGAACAAAAGGGGAGCTAATATTGGGTTGTTTTGAAAGAAAAATACTCCGTCGGATATTTGGTCCTGTGTGCGATGAGGGCAAGTAGAGGAGAAGATACAACCGCGAACTCTATGAGCTGTACCACTATGTGGATGTAGTCGAAAAAGCTAAATCACGTCAACTGCATTTGCCCGGCCACATTTAGCGAATGGAAAATAATGCTCCAGCCAAGAGGATGTTCGACTCCCAACCCCCTGGTTCGAGAAGACAAGGAAGACCGAACCTCCGATTTAAAGACCAAGCCATCGCTGATACCAGAGCGCTTGGTCTGGACAACCGGAAGCAGCGTGCTCGGGATCGCGGAGCATGGACGGCTGCAGTGTCTCAGGCAGAGAACCTTAACGGGTCGGAAGCCCGTTAAGTAAGAAGTAGTGACAAATTTGGGAAAAAATATGCAAGGTACATAGTGGCTTCGTACTCAGCAATAGAATAAAAATTATGAAATATTTATTATTCCATTAAAATATGGACAAATTGAACATTTTGATTTCTCCCTTACCTTCCAAATATGTAGCTTTGTATAAAACTAACATTTCTTGAAATTATATTTGTATTAAAAGTACATTTTTCTGTCATTCTCTCACCACTTTCTTACGATTTCTTTAGATTTTTTTGGGAATTCAAAGCAAGCCTACATATTTAGAGAATTCGTTTGGAGACTTTTATGATTTATGTCGTTTTCCATTTTGAACACTCGGAGTCCTTTTTCGTCTGCCGAATATATTTTGGAAAGACAAAAAGAGTATTCCCAGTGGTCCAAGGGAAAACGATATTGCATTCGATTAACAATATCTGCTGAACGGTTTCTACTTTCCAGTGGAATAGCTATTTCCGCTCTTTCTGTGGTGGCTTTTCAAATTACCGGCTGTTTTCGAGGCGAATTGACCAAACTTCCTATGGCGTTTTGGTTAATGATTTTGGTGAGGTCGGTGAGGCTGCGAGGGCAATGTGGGTGAATTGATGAGCAAAAGGTGGTGAATTGATAAAGTCACGCATACTTGTTTGAAAATGTGATAATGTGCGAGACTTGGTCAATTTGATGGGAATTTTGCTTGTATGCAAAGCGTTTTCCACTGGAAAGTTTGGTGTCTCTATAATTGCATAATCTCTGATAATAAGACAGTATGCATCATCCAACACTTGCAGAGCTGAATTTCCAATTCAAATTCCAGCCTCGAGTTACCATACAATCAAAAATGTCCATCAAATTAAAATTTAACGCTTTCGGCATTCAGACATTTTTCGATCGGATGCATTACATGGATTGAATTTGACTGCTAAACATTTTTATACCCTACTAGCTGCACCTGCCCGCCTTTGCCCGTGCCCGAGAATTCTATTGGCCAATATGTTCGAGTAGACTTCCTTATAATTGTCTATAGCGGGTATCCGGCGTATGTTGCTGCGCCTAAAAAAAGAAGACCGATTTTGACCAAAGTTCACAGAAACACTCTCAGGCCAATACCGAAGATTGCCTGATTTGAGCTCAACCGGTGAAAGGGACTGCACGTTTTTCTCCGCATGGCTTAGGCCGCTCACACAACTTCGTTGTTCCGTTTAGGGTAGGTGCTTGTTGTCTGGCAGGCGCCTATGTCACCTTACTTCTGCGAATCAAACAACAAAGCGAAAATAAAAAACTTCGATTGAATCACTTTTCATTCACTTCCACACCGATTGTTATCAATGTTGGAAAAGGAACTTTCCGATGTCCGATTCACAAAAAAATGCAAAAAATTTGAATAAGAGTTATTTGAATAAAATATTGAACACACGATATCTCAAGAATGAAAGTGCGCACAAATTCCACAATAAGCTTGAAACGTTCGTGTGGTCTCCCTCTTTCATATGCTTGTTCGGATAACTGTACGGTCTCTGTATCTGCGTCGTAATTTACACGCATACGCACATATGCATGTGTACTCACTCAAATGCCCATATCTCACACACCGATGCAGATATAGCCAAACATAACAACCTTCGTGCCTACGTCGCCTTTCATGGAAAAAAATGTCATTGGAATCGGTTAACGCGTTTGGCCAAACACCGGCAACAAACACAAATATGGATTGATTTTTATATATAGATTTTTATATATAGAAAAAAACTTTTTATTATTTCACTTAAATTTGTTTTTTTTTTTCAAAGCACATGATACCTACATATGAAACACACAGTGTATAAATACATTGTCAATTTTTTTTTCTTTTTTAAGAAACACATAATTTACACACCGATGCAGATACAGACATCGCACATACATAACATCCTTCGTATAGACGTCACCTTTCTTTAAAAAAAAATTTCATTGGAATCGGTTAACGCGTTTGGCCAAACACCGGCAACAAACGCAAATATGGATTGATTTTTATATACATATATATATAAATAGATATAGATATATTCTCATATCAATTTTAATTCACAAGAACTCACAAAATCGCAATGAAGAAATCCGAATCCGACAGCGCCACCAAACATGAAACAAAATCGGCTTCTCCATTGATCGATAATAGATGGCGTTACGTTGCGTGTCTATCTGACAGTTCAATTGTGATACGATATGTTACATTCAAATGTGATTCTTTATTTGGTTGATGCCAAAATAAATAAATACAAAATGAAAAAAAAATTTTTTTTAAAAAATCGAAAAAAATTGTCGTAACACGCTGGGTGGTCAAAATAAGCCATTTTGAAATTTAGATTTTTTTCTTCTAAAACCCGTGCTGAGAACATACCTTTCCAACAAGGTATAAATCATCAAAATCGGTTCGGCCAATCTCGAGTTATGCGGTTACATCGCTTCGGACACTTTCTTTTATATATGTATATAGATTCTAAGGGTATATTAATTTTGACGCATAGTTTGTAACATACCTTAATATTGCCCGTAGACCCCTAAAAGTTACTATATTTATGATCAGCATCGATAGTAATGTCGATATAGCCATGTCCGTCCGTCCGTCTGTCGGCAAAAATTAGGCCTTTAAACTGGGCCTAGAGAGCTTACATTTTAACCATATACTCTCTAGGGTCCCGAAATAATCAAGTATACGAATTTTTGAAATTCGCCCACAGATACGCCCACAAATTTAAAAAAAACAAATTTTTCAATTATTTTTCAATTATTTAAATTTTTAATGTATAATGACTCCTAAAACTGCTCGGGAGATACAATTTTCAAAATCCGCCCACTGACACGCCCACAATTAAATAAAATAATTTTATTGAAAAACAAAAGTTTGAGCTAGGGAGCGCTTTTTCAAAAGCTTCGTTTCTTTTTGATAAAATCCTTTAAATGTTAACCATAACCATACTTAGACTTTTGTAACGCCCACTTATGAGGGATAGGAATAAGAATAGGGTATCCAACAGTTCGCCCAAGCGGACTGTAGCCCGTCCCTATGTTTTTTATATATGGATATTAAAAAGTAGAACTCATTATTTTTGAGTGCACTTGCACTAATGTGTACTCTGTGTTTGATTGAAAATGAACTCAAATATCAGTTAGTCAACTCATTCACATTATTGTAAATTATGAGTGTAATGAGTTGAGTACATAGAATATCCCAAAGCTGGTTTTAAGCCATCTTTGCAGATCTCTAGTACCTAACCTAGTTACACCAGATATACACGTGGAACTACTCTCGTGAAAGGTTAAGAAAGAAAAGGGCAGACATTGAATTGTCAAAGGAGTAAGATGCCTTTCTCGTACAACTTCCGCAGGACTTACGGTGAAAATACAGCACTGGCAGATTTCCTGTTGGTGGTTGTCTTTACTATCCTTTGGTGTATACAGGGTGTATGCAATATAAGCGCAAGCCCTTACTGCAAGTGATTTGTGACTGTGTGTGGACGATTTGGTATTGTCATTTTCGGTTCAGTTTCGTTTCTGTTTTCAGGTAAAATAGATGCAAAATTTATAATGAAATGATCGGTGAGGAATTTTGTTGGGGTGGCATTGTAAATCCATTGGTGATCCATTCGAGGTTCCCTACTTTTATACAGAAAAAAACACAGAAAATTCAAATTTAATGGAGAATGTTCATTTGAAAGAACATTCTTTGGCATTTAGTTTAGACTTTACATGTCCCCACAGGAAAAAGTCTAACGATCTTGATGGCCAATTGACCGGCCCAAAACGTGAAATTATGTGCTCACCGAAATGTTTTCTCAATAAGCCATAAGTTGAGCGAAGTGCACGAAACACATTCCTCACAGAACGTGAATTTTCATAATAAAGTTGAACAATTTGTAAACGTTGTTCAGGCTTAAGTCTTTCCATTATGAAACGCCAAACAATACTAAACAAAAATAACATGACAGCATGACACGACTCACACGTTATCTGTCAAAAAAGGCAATTGAAAAAAGTACCTCTACTTGGATCACCCGTTATTTGAAGAAGAATCAGAATTGTTTGACTAGTGGCAATTGACTTTTCTTTAGATTTTCACACGGATATTGCAGCATTTGAGACAACAGAATGCGGGTAGAGTGTAATATTTGCGACCGAAATCACTTGACTCTCTTAGTCATCGCCGCAACGTTTCCTGTCTTTCGTTGATTAATCGGTATTTCCGCTATAAGTGCTCAAACGAAATATCCCCCGCAGTCCCTGACATGGTAGGAGTGCTCATCGTTTCACCCTCAAGCCTGTATTCGGACGTACATTGAAAACCAATTAGTCTTTCCCTAACAGAACCACACGAACTTAAAACGCTCTACCAAGCTCTGTTTTCCCTTTGCATATTAATTACAAACATTCAAAACCAACGTGCATCGGCATCTATTCCTGTGCTCTTATTCCTCACTTACTTAATGCCCACGCTCTGTTACTTCATTATAAGGATACCAAAAACCCCTTTGGCTGGCGCATATTATAACAAAATTAACACGTAAATACTCAGCTGCCAAAGGTCAGAGCTGCATTTATGTCTTTCAAATGCCTTTTCTTCTCAAAATATCTGACACCCGATGTGAAGGTCATAATTTATCAAGTCTTAAATACCTCCAAATTCTAACTTATGCGAGTTCAGTATAGTGAGACATATTTCCTTCGACTTTTGGCATTATGTATCTATAAATGAAAATGTATCCTTGCCCTAGGTACCTCCGACTGGAGAGTTGACACACCTACCACCTGAGACATTCTTGTATCTGGATGCATATGGATACTTATCTGATTCGACGAACGTGCCTATTTTTCATTTATCAGATATATGTTGTTAAAGGACCACGTAAGCGGGCCTAAAAGAGATAAAAATAACGTTGATATATTATATTAGTGGCTAGACTGGGTTGTAGCTGTGTGATTTGGTTTGTCGACGATTAAAAATGCATGCATTCATCTTTCTTTGTGGCGCGGCGGCTAGTAACCTACGGGAGTTTCGGCTACCTCTTTGATGACGTCGCTATACCGATTTCATATTGTTGTCGGTCGTGGGTGGTGAGTACACAGCCGAAAGTCTTTCGCTTAGGCTCTGCTCTGTCTGCAGACTCTGGCAACTCCAGGCGGCTAACGTTGATTTTTTTTTGTTTTGGGCAGCTCGGAAATTCTTCTCATTGGGCAGTCGAGCTCAGTTAGAAAAAGTCTGCCCCATTAAAAATTGAAAAAAAATTAAGGTCTTTTGTGGGCTGATTATGGAGATGTTGTACATTTTTTTTTTTTAAATAGCAATCTTTTTATTTGTTTCATCGTTTCTTCCCAAAAGGTATAGAGGTATATACTACGCCTGTGACTGGAACATTGTATGTTTCGAGCATGGTAGAAAGCAAAGTTAGGAGAAGGGGATTAAGTGCCAAAATTGCTAAAGAACTTAACTGAGCTCTCCCATGCCTCTTGATTCATAAATTTGTCGATAGAGGGATGTGAACATTCTCTATGATGTGTGTGGCATAGGTTGCCACAATATGATTTGAATCAAAAATAGGTTAGCTGGCATCCAACGAAATTACTTGTCCGTTCCATAATCGAGTAGCAGAGAACCCCTGCCTCAACCCAATATCTGTGCACAGGTAGGTATATTTCGGGGTGGGAATATGCCTATGTCGTTTACTTCTCGTCCACATTGTCATACCATACCCTTAGGGAACTATGTTCTGATTTATGGTTTCTACGTGTAAGAACATTCATATGGTACCTTTTCATTTTGAAGTCAAGTGTACGTTTTCAATGAAAATGTGTTTTAATTGAGGAGCAACGTAGCAATGTGTGTGGGTTCGAAATTCAATAGCAGAACGTTTCTTTTCAAAGCATTCAGAAAGTCAGCAGATGGTAGTGAAGAATAGAACGTAGGACTCAATATAGCAAACCACTTTGGAATGAACAATTTCAATTGAAATTCATTGTAATCTGTTTGATGTTCAGATTGTTTATGTAACGTCAGTTAGATCGAGAAATTCCCCCAGCATATCCCCAGTTTAGCCAAAGAATCAATATCTGTTACACTATAGCGAACCAAATCCCGATTTTTTACTTGAGTAGATGTCCCACGTTATGGTTGTAATGAAATGGTTAATTTTATTTGCAATGTCTGAAATTCAAACGCTTATGTTTTGCCGCATTGTTGTCGTTATAGATACAAAACTCAATTAGTAGAGGCTCCGGGCAAAACAGTGATGTAGTTAAATTTGAAATTTACTTTCTAAGTGCGAATGAACTGGAGCGGCTTATTTCGATTATCCGAATATTCGTTTGCTGTAATGTTAACGTAATTAAAAAACAAGGTTAAGCAGTTTGCAAATGCAAACAATGGATTTGGAAATGAAGAAATATTGAGTTTTACTTCACCCACCACACCATTCTACAGTTACGATTTTGGTCGAATAAAAGGAAATTGCAATTGCATGTTAGGCAGAAGACATTGAGACATTATATCAAAGTGAGCACCTACACAAATGCTATACCATTAGATGGTGACAAGTTCATTGAAACACCTGCTAACGAAGCTTTAGACGTAAATTGAATTTCACTTTTAAGGAATCTACTCGTAGAAACTGCATTTATTCAAAATGGTTGTGGGGGAAGGCAGGTAAATAAATTGAACATTAAAGTCATTGTCATGAATTTCAAGTCCATGAAAATAATATTAATGTTCCATAAATGAATCCCTCTCCATTGATCTTTTTATTTATTTAATGGTCTTAAGTAAACACCATCAGCACCATCAGTATCGACGTTAATTGTACGTAGTACATAGGTACTATGGGTTTAGTTCGATGGAAAAACAACATCACTACATCGTATAGTAAGACACACACATATATTATACTTTCGTTGCTCGCAAAACAAAACAGGGAGGTAGCGGGACTGTGCTGCCGCCGCACCGCGTCATACCTACTATCAATCAAGTTCTTCCATTTTGTTTACTTCTGGCAGAAATTTTAAGGTCCATTTCACGATATATAAGTTCAACAAATGATTTTATTTACCATGAGCTTAACTACAAAAGGCGAATAAACAAAATATTCGGATTGACACCATTCACGTGTTTGTGCATTCGATTAACGCGCCAACGCAACCCATTTTATAATTCTCTTCTGTCCTGTTCTGTTAGTGAAAGCAGTAACAGTGTGCTTTACAAGAAAGATGATTTTCCAAGGTCTACGTGGACTATATTTTAATAGGATTTGGTAAATAGAATATCCTGGGGGTCGATTCTCGTTCTGTGATGTTGTGAAGTGATAAGTTTTATCACAACTTCACACTCAGTCCGATTCTCTATCAGTGAAAAAATTAAAACATATGTAGCTATGTCAAAATTTTTTCACATGATAAATTTTTTTATCTTATTCTGCAACAAGCTTTGAAACAAAATGGAAAACATAAGAGAGGGTGGACAAAGGGCATCGGAGACCCAAAAATATTTTTTAATTGAATATTTGGAGGAGAGACCGCATTTGGTAAATGACAAGTAAGTCACCTTAGGTTAACATAAATAAATATTATCATATTTTGAAAATGTATATAATATAAATAATTCAATTTACAGATATACAACAGCCGACGATGCCCATTTTCGGGATAACGAATGGAAATCGTTAAGCATAAAGCTGAACAGTTTTTGCGGAACTTTGAAAGATTTGCCGAAGTGGAGAAAATATTGGAAGGATTTAACGTACGTTTTACAGTAGATAGTTTACAAATATTTATTAAAGAACATTTATTTATATGTATGTACATAGAATAAAGGTGCGAAGCCGCGACAGCGCCACCAGTCAACGGACTCCTTGCAAATAAGGATCTATCTGAGTTAGATATGGATTTATGGCATAATAACTCCAGAAGCCGTAGAAGGAGTCTCAGCGTTGCTTTGTGAGATAGGATTCGAACCAATTATAGTAAGTATCGAACTTCATGTTTAAATATACTTTTGTTTTAAGACTGCGACATTGAGCAACGTGAAAATGCTTGCTGAACCGGAGATGTTTCCCGGGACATCAGGAGAAGCAGCAAGTTGGACTGCCGAGACGCTTTTAGAAGAAAATCCGAAGTCGAGCTCAACGAGGAACCAGCGAAAGCGGCCGAGGCAAACTTCGAGCAAAGCTACTGACGACGCCATTACTGTTTGCATGGATATTGAGGAGAAAAAATTTAAAATTATGAAAAAAAGTCTAGCAATCGAGGAGAAAAAAATTTAATGAATGGAAAAAATAACCTGATACAAGCGGAAATAAAAAACATAGGGACGGGCTACAGTCCGCTTGGGCGAACTGTTGGATACCCTATTCTTATTCCTATCCCTCATAAGTGGGCGTGACAAAAGTCTAAGTATGTTTGAATTGTTCAGAACGCTCTACATATTTTGTTATATAACATTTAAAGGATTTCATCAAAAAAAACGCTCCCTAGCTCAAACTTGGGTGTTTCAATAAAATTGTTTTATTTAATTGTGGGTGTGTCAGTAGGCGGATTTAAAAAAAATTAACACATGAGCATAAAGGGCCCCTAGAGAGTATATATTATAAATTTCAGCTCCCTAGCTCACTTTGAATTTTCAAAAAAAAAAAAAAAAAATTGTGGGCGTGCCAGTGGGCGGATTTTGAAAATATTTACACTTGAGCATAAAGGGCCCATAGAGAGTATATATTATAAATTTCAGCTCCATAGCTCAAACTTTAGATTTTCAAAAAAATTGTTTTATTTATTTGTGGGCGTGTCAGTGGGCGGATTTTGAAAATATTTATACATGAGCTTAAAGGGCCCCTAGAGAGTATATATTAAAAATTTCAGCGCCCTAGCTCAAATTTTGGTTTTTCAATAAAATTGTTTTATTTTTTTGTGGGCCACTGCCACGGGCGGAATTTGAAAATTTTATATCCCGAGCAGTTTTAGGAGTCATAGATCATATATAAAAAATTTCAGCTTTCTAGCTCAAAATTTGATTTTTTCCAAAATTTTGTTTTTTGAGTTTGTGTGGGCGTGTGGGCGTGTCTGTGGGCGGATTTCAAAAATTCGTAAACTTGATTATTTCGGGACCCTAGAGAGTATATGGTTAAAATTTCAGCTCTCTAGGTCCAGTTTAAAGGCCTAATTTTTGTCTCTGGGCGGATTTCAAAAATTCGTAAACTTGATTATTTCGGGACCCTAGAGAGTATATGGTTAAAATTTCAGCTCTCTAGGTCCAGTTTAAAGGCCTAATTTTTGCCGACGGACGGGCGGACATGGCTAGATCGACATTACTATCGATGCTGATCATAAATATAGTAACTTTTAGGGGTCTACGGGCAATATTAAGGTATGTTACAAACTATGCGTCAAAATTAATATACCCCTAGAATAGGGTATAAAAACATAGGGACGGGCTACAGTCCGGTTGGGCGAAATGTTGGATACTTTATTCTTATTCCTATCCCTCATAAGTGGGCGTGACAAAAGTCTAAGTATGGTTGAATTGTTAAAAACGCTCTACATATTTTGGTATATAACATTTAAAGGATTTTATCAAAAAAAACGAAGCTTTTGTAAAAAAACGCTCCCTAGCTCAAATTTTGGTTTTTAAATAAAAAATTGTTTTATTTAATTGTGGGCCAATTTTAAAAACCTTATCTCCCAAGCAGTTTAAGGAGTCATAGATCATATATACAAAATTTCAGCTTTATAGCTCAAAATTCGATTTTTTCCAAAAATTGTTTTTTTTTTTGAGTTTGTGGGCGCGTCTGTGGGCGGATTTCAAAAATTCGTAAACTTGATTATTTCGGGACCCTAAAGAGTATATGGTTAAAATTTCACTTCTCTAGGCCCAGTTTAAAGGCCTAATTTTTGCCGACAGACGGACGGACGGACGGACGGACATTACTAGATCGACATTACTATCGATGCTGATCATAAATATAGTAACTTTTAGGGGTCTACGGGCAATATTAAGGTATGTTACAAACTATGCGTCAAAATTAATATACCCCTAGAATAGGGTATAAAAACATAGGGACGGGCTACAGTCCTGTTGGGCGAAAAAACGAAGCTTTTGTAAAAAAAACGCTCCCTAGCTCAAATTTTGGTTTTTAAATAAAATTGTTTTATTTAATTGTGGGCGAATTTTAAAAACCTTATCTCCCAAGCAGTTTAAGGAGTCATAGATCATATATACAAAATTTCAGCTTTATAGCTCAAAATTCGATTTTTTCCAAAAATTGTTTTTTTTTTTTGAGTTTGTGGGCGCGTCTGTGGGCGGATTTCAAAAATTCGTAAACTTGATTATTTCGGGACCCTAGAGAGTATATGGTTAAAATTTCACTTCTCTAGGCCCAGTTTAAAGGCCTAATTTTTGCCGACAGACGGACGGACGGACGGACATTACTAGATCGACATTACTATAGATGCTGATCATAAATATAGGAACTTTTAGGGGTCTACGGGAAATATTAAGGTATGTTACAAACTATGCGTCAAAATTAATATACCCTTAGAATAGGGTATAATAAATTTGACGAGTTGCTAGAAGTGCTCTCCAAAAAATGAAAAACAAAACATTTTGTTTCTTTTTAGAATTTTTATTTTTAGAATCTATAATTTATATACCCTATACGAGAGAGCATATTACCTTTGATACACAGTTTGTACCAGGTATAAAACTGATTAGCATGACGATTTGATTAAGCCGTCCGTTCGTCCGTTCAACGAGCAAATGCCTGATCAACTATTCTACTTCGAATACGCCGGCATTCTTGTAAAATTGGATTTGAATTAGGGTGCAGGTCAGCGTCATCTAAATCCACTTCATAACCATTTTCCGACTCCACATCCTCCAAAATGGAATGCTTTAATCAGTACGTTGTTAAGTACAATACAAGCACTGATTATAATTCCTGCTTTAGCTGGACTGTAAAACAATACTCTTTCTTTAGATAGACAGCGAAATCTGCTCTTTAGTATACCAATACTTCTTATAATAAGAGCCCTTGCCTGCTTATGAGTTGCGTTATATCCGTTCTCTCCCTCGGACGTGGCTTTAATGATAGGAGTCATAAGCCATGAATGCAATCCGTAACCACTATCCCCTAGAAGCCAAAAGTTTCATTCTCCTTCGGTATAGAGATTTTCAAGAGTTGACTTCACTCTTGATCGCCGCCATACGTATGCGCCGTGGGCTGTTCCTCCGTATTGTGCATTAGCACTAAAAATGGTAAAATCAGCGCCACATACGATTTGAACGTTCATCGAATGTCCGCCTTTTCGGCAGTAAAATATGTGTTCAATTTCTCTTCTTGGAGCAGATACTTTAATGTGTGTTCCATCAACTAATCCAATCCACTTTACATATTTATGAGCTATTTTATTTAAGGCAATAGACATCTCGGTAACACAGCGACTCATTGATGTCTGAGATAAAGAAGATAAAGTATCTTGACCAACAGATTGCTGAAAACTACCAGTGGTGAAAAAACGCAAAGCACTCAAGACTTTCATATGGCTTGGAAGCGCATTTCTACGTTGAGTTGAATCAAGAAATGGCTTGATTTCATCTATGCATAGAGCTTTCAGGAATCTATACAGCTGAATGAAGTGTTCCTCAGTAGCTACTTCGAATAGATTCTGTCCATCTCGAAGGGATCGTCGCAGAGTCCCAAGTTTCTTTCTACGAAAAAATTAAATAAAATTTAAATATCACGCTTTCAAGATCAAACTTACTCAATAACTGAAGCCGCTTGATTATTTGGAGCGCCGAAACTTGTCCGGGTGGATTCTGCAAAAGTTGAAGAAAATCCTGAGCTCCATCAAATAATCATCTTGACCCATGAAGTTCATTTTTGGCTTAATGATGCCTTTGTCAATAAGCAAATTATGTGTAATTTTACAGCTACAAACCCACATGTGCTTCAAGAGACTTCATTGAATCCCCAAAATGTAACTAGGCGCTTTGAGCAAGAAATGGAGAAATGAATCCATACAATATTAGCCTTAGCAATCTCCGCCAAAAACCCGAATATTTTGTTTGTCCCAATTAAAAAATCTCTGAGCGTTCCAAGATCTCTTTTGGTGGGACGCGCCTACTTTGTGGTGTGACCTCATGCCGGAGGTGGACCGTATTTCGTCGATAAAAATGATCTCAATGTAACAGTCAATAGAGTTAGCTATCGTACCATGTTGGAGGACAATTTTCTTAAAGAATTGGATGGACTTGACAGCAGCTCAAAACAATGATCTATTGAAGAGGAAGTTCGGTAATCGTGTAATTTTTACAAATTGTCCGGTCGAATGGCCGATATGTATCGAAGAGTGGTGTAAAATTCTCTCCAAACAATCGAAACATGCTTGCGGTGGAAATATGTACAATATCGAATTCCACTCTTAAATCTAACATGTGTACTACACCTGGAATAAATTTCAGCCCGACATCTCAATTGGTCTGGGTTTTTTTTAGGTACCTACAAAGTTTTGCTTTATTCTGAAATCCCGCCCTCGGCACCATAAAGCAGGTAGACGAAACTTCATAACTCCCTTAAATTTGACACTTTTAAGAGTGACGTTAAATCCAAGTTTGTGGTCTGGTTGTTTGTTTGCTGTCAGCATGTACTTGGTTTGTTTTGCATTGCCCTTCCTTAAATCGTTTATCATGGATCTATTGAAGATTTATTTCATTTCGTGTTTGACACCTGCTTTGAACATTATTTGCTCCAGAACGAGATTGCAAAAGTTATCTGCGATACCGAATTTGGCCGTGTCATCGCGTAGAGCTTATAGTGATTAGGGCTACCATGTGCGGCTTAAAATTCGATGAAAAGGTGGTGGGTCTCAAATGGAATTTCTTTGGTCTTTTCCAGGATTTGTCTTAGTATGAATAGATTGTTGTCTATTGACGCTCAAACATTTCGTTGCATAGGATTTATTTGTCCTACATTTATTTTTATGTCCTACATTAAGCAGGGATATGCCTCGATAGGTCTTGCAAGCCATAGGGTAGACTTTCTGATAGTTCAGTCATCCGGTTGTCGTTGAACAGCGCTGAACGCAATGAGCCTTCTGGGGCAAAAGAATTGTCAAAGTAGACTGTTTCTTCTTTGAATGTTTTCAGATTCAGGACTGGGTGGATTTGTTTGGCGTTCCGACCAAATAGTATCCAATGTCTCACTCAAGGGGATAAAATAATGAATACAGCATTACTGTTACATAACCGTGTTATAACAACTAATACAACGTTCTGTAAAATATTACGGCTCAGAGATGAATGATTTAAGAAAACCAGAACATATAATAATCTACATACATACATACACTCTGCTTCAACTGAATAAGCACAAACATTTTCTAAGCTACGTTGTCCATTTTTTTCAAAACCTTGTGCCGTAATATATCATTTAATGATGCAAACTGTTTGCGTATGATGTTGACAAAATAAATTGGAAAGAATATTTCAAAAAGTACCCCTATTTTTTCCTGGTTCCCTTGCAAACCATTCAATATGGAAAAATGCAGTTTTATTTTGCGTCAACTGAATAGACACAAATATTGAAATTGGAAATAAAACTTATTAGGATTAAATGAAATAAGTTTTTCTTAAAATAGTTTTTTGTTGGTTAATTTTAGTAGTGGGTACTGCCACCTTTATTCGTAATAGTTTCGTAAATTCGATCCGGCATTGACTAGTACAGCCTCTTTATGAAGTCCAGCGAAATTTCCATCTAGGCCAGTTTAATGGCTGCAATAAGGGATTCTCTGTCCTCAAACTGACGGCCAGACTCATAAACTTTTCGTACTAGTCATCCCCAAACGTTTTCTATAAGGTTCAGGTCCGGTGAGTACGGCGGCCATTGAAGCAATTCCACATTCTGGTCCTCTATCCAATTTTTTACTATGCGCGCCGTGTTGATGGGGCCGTTACCCTACTGAAAAGTTGAGTTTATGGGTCCAAAAATGCCTGAAAATTGAGGAAAATTTCTTTTCAAATTTTCTTTATAACTTAATGCAGTAATTTTTGAGGTTTGGAACTCAAGCTCAACAGTACCATAGTAGCTAACTGCTCCCCATACCATAACACCACCTTCTCGACTATGATGCCGCGCTAAAAAACGTCCTTCTTTTCTCACATCGTTGAAGTAATAATCAAACCCATCAGGGCCATCAAAATTAAACTTCTTCTCATTAGAAAAAACTACGTGACGCGATTAATTTTTCCAACTCATTTAGAGTCTAGAGAATTCTAAGCATGGACTTCCGTTTCTCGTTAAGCGGTGGTTTCTTTTGAATTTTTAACCGTTTTAGATGTTTGGCACTATTGATAACCCTTCACACTGTTGAAACGCTTGCAGTAACACCGGCTTTCTGCTTCATTTTTGCCGAAGAGTTGCAGGAAATGGAAGCTCATCTTAAAATTGCTCTTCGATCAACTGCTGTTGTTGCCGTTTTTTTACCTAATTTCATGTTTTTTTCCGTGCGAATCTTTGCTTCTTAAATAAGAATAGACCACACTAGAACTTCGCTCAATCTTGTCAGCGATAGAACGTCCGGTTAGTCCTTGTTCTTTTAGTAAATCGATTTGAGCGTTGAAAAAGCTCAAATCGATTTATTTAGAGATTTTGATCTACCTGTTTTTCTTTGAAATACAATTAATCAAATAAAATTCACTTAAAGCACTTCAACTGTTGATCTAATGTGTCAATCTCCACAGAATACTCATAAGCAGCGAAAATAATGACCTTGTGTCTATTCAGTTGACGCAAAATAAAACTGCAATTTTCCATATTGAATGCTTTGAACCAGGAAAAAAATAGCGGTACTTTTTGACATATTCTTTCCGATTTATTTTGTCAACATCATTTGCAAACAGTTTGCATCATCAAATGTTATATTACGGCACAAGGTTTTGAAAAAATGGACAAAGTAGCTTAGAAAATGTTTGTGCTTATTCAGTTGAAGCGGAGTGTATGTGCCATAGACAGGTGCGTTCGAATCAACCTCGAGAAAAACTACAGAAATTGCAACATAGCAATAATGTCTGACAGCCAAGCAGCTATAAAGGCTCTTGACGCCTACGTTATCAGGTCAAAACTCGTGTGGGAATGCCTACAAGGACTGAATAGACTAGGCAAGAATAACAGAATCTCCATCTGCTGGGTACCTGGCCATGTTGGCATTACAGGCAATGAGGCAGCGGACTCTCTGGCAAGAAAAGGGGCAGAGGAACCCTTTATAGGACCTGAACCGTTCTGCGGGATAGGAGAACACACTATACGCGGAGAGTTCAGGAGACTGGAGGAAGAAATAATGGCCAAAACCTTTCTCAACCTCCAAGGTCTAAGGCAAGCAAAGAAACTCTTAGGAAACTACAACCAAAAGAGATTCAAAGCTTGTATCGGCATTAACAAAAACAACCTAAGAATCCTAACAGGCCTCCTCACGGGGCACTGCAGACTCAAGGAGCACCTGAGGAAAATGGGCATATCGGAGGACGGAGTCTGCAGATTCTGCAGTGAAAACGCCGAAACTCCAGACCACGTACTGGAATCCTGTGGGGCACTGACCCACAAAAGGATGAAATATTTGGGCAGGCACCAAATTACAGACAACTACATACAAACCATGGACCCACAGCTGATTCTCAGATTCATTAAAGAACCTGGACTGGGCGCTGTGCTCTAAGGAGTGTGACCTGCCAAGGATAAAACAGAGCAATGCCTCGACACGCTTCACTAAGAAGTATCTAGAGAGGGCTCTGAAAGAGGGCATGAACCTCTCCGAGGCACAAGCAAGGGGACACAATAAACCAACAGGTCGCAGTGTAATATACCCTAACTAAGTATTATTATTATTATTATTGCCTTTCGAATCTTTCAAAGTACGATTTAAAGCTTCTAATGAATGTTTAAGTGCCATTTTACATTCATCTCAGATTATACTTTGGCAATTCTCAAGTACATTAGCCATACCTGAATGCGATTTAATATTGCATTCTGCATTTTCATTTGTCTGTATATTTTTAACAGCAATTTAAGTGCAGAATGAGCAGTTCTTCGGCCATCCAATAGAGTCGCACCAATACCTGATGAAGCGATGGCCAAGCAATTTCACCTAGAGAACGTACTTTAGCCAAGATGAGGGAAATCAAAAAAAGGATATGACGTACTTTTTACTTTTTTTTAAAAAAAGGACATACATAGATTTAATATTTAATTTTGTTTCCTTTTTAGGGTTCCGTAGCCAAATGGCAAAATATGGAACCCTTATAGATTCGTCATGTCTGTCTGTCCGGAAATGTCACAGCCACTTTTTTCCGAAACTATAAGAGCTATACTGTTGAAACTTGGTAAGTAGATGTATTCTGTGAACCACATTAAGATGTTCACATAAAAATAGAAAAAAAACAATAAATTTTGGGGGTTCCCCATACTTAGAACTGAAACTCAAAAAAATTTTGGGTATCTATGGATAGGTTTTCAAAACTGATATCGGGGTTTCTAATATCATTTTTTTCTAAACTGAATAGTATGCGCGAGAGACACTTCCAAAGTGGTAAAATGTTGCCCCCCCCCCCCCCCCCCCACCCCTCTAACTTCAAAAATAAGGGAATGATAAAACTAAAAAAAATATATGATGTACATTACCATGCAAACTTCCAACGAAAATTGGTTTGAACGAGATCCAGCAAGTAGTTTTTTTTACTACGTCATAAATCGTAAACCGCAATTTACCTTTCCTTAAATGAACTCAAATATAAAAAAAAAAACATTTAATTTCATAAACATAAACCTTTTGCGTAAACCGTGAACTATTATTTTCTAATAAAAAGTGGTCTGGGTGCGACGCAAGGTCCACACGACTAACTTCGCAGTGGGATCAATATGATTTATGCAATTAGTCGGAAATTTTGAAATGTGGTTAACCATAAGATATGGTTAAGAATTATTTAATATTAAAAAATGTTCTTTAATATTGTTCACGGAAATTAATTGTTGTTAATAACAGCGAAGTGTGATATATATTAATGCAACCACAAGGAGACCTGTAAATTTACATGTATACGAAATAACGGAGCATAATGTAATATTGATTTGCTCAATGAAAAATGATGATAAATAGTACAAATAAAGCCAAATTATTTTAGTTATTTATTTATTAACAAAAAAAGACTGGACCGATTTCGCTGGAAACTTAATCAGTTCTGAGTTACGTAATTACGCTTCGCATAAACCCGGTCCCATGTCAATATCATCTTTGGTTCTCCAGATAATCGTGGCGAAAGAAAATTCCGAACGCACATACGCACATACGTACATACACACGGATAGACATCTTTATAAAAACGTTGAATTTGGTTTCTGGTGACCTTGAAACGTGGAGATATGTCAAAATCCGCGATTCACAAAATCGGCCCATTACAAGAACTTCCACTGGGAAGTTAATAAATCTGTAATAGGTGCCTAAGTAAATAATAATTATAATTCGCAAGTGCGAGTCGGACTCGCTCATGAAGGGCGAGTCCGACTCGCACTTGGCCGCTTTTTTTGTTAGTTTTATATATTGTCGTGTACAAGGGATTGCTACAACTGACTAAAAGTCACAATCCGACAATAAAACCTGAAAGAAGAAGCCAAATAAATTTCTCTTCCATTTTTAGCATTTACAGTCAGCTTGTGTTACGATATGACTATAAACGAAGTGCAGGTTCGAACGTTGAGCGTTGCGGGCGTGGACGTCAGTATCAAATGTTTTACGTACGGCTAGCTCTATTTGGCACTATCCTGTGTTAGCAACTTAGCAACTAAATAATCTTTAGGTTTACTTTCCTGAAATTTCCACTGCCAACATTTTTTATATAGAAGTTTTGTTACAACAACGTACTAAAATAATAACAAGCTAAGAGTATAATTTATAAAAAAAACGGCATCTTTGCATATTTCAGAGGTCTGCGCGTACGAAGACGCTTGCACAGCTGGTTGAATAATAAGTTCTTTAACAAGCACCTAAAACCAAAATAATTAAAATAACATTTCAAAGTGTAGCAGTGCGGTTAGATTATTTGTATCTAATCGTAATTGCGAAATAAGTAGGAGCCAAACAAGCAATATAAGTATTCATCTTACAGAACATAAACCTTATTTATTAATATTACCAATAATGCCTTGAAGAGGGACGTAGTCATGAAAGCATAATGCAGCCAAAACAAACAGAATACATTTTCCTTTGAATTCATGGACTTAATGAGTACTTGGAATCGAATTTACATGCTGCCAACCCGTCGGCAACCGCAAATATGGTTTGCTCCTCTTCATTAATTATACGGCTCATGGTTCATGGACTAGTTATAACTTCTACACACGAATATTTAAGGACTTTCATAGGAAATTAGATACCTTCTTAGTACGATTCAAAAGGAGAAATTCATTAACCCAACATGTGTGGGTCACAAAACTTTTACCCAGAGTCGTATTGGTTACGTTTGAAATAACTAACTGAATCTGTAGACCTATTTGTTGATAATAAAGTGAAGTCGAAGAAAATACTTTGTTAACATTCCGAATAAATCACTAGTTTTACTTAATATTCGAACATGATTCCATTAGGTTAAACTTGCAGCATAACTGATTAACTTTGCATACCTTAGTTATTTCTATACACATTTTGTAACATGGAGAAGTATGTTTTCCTATCGGAATAAGAAATATACTCTCGCCGCGTTTCTGGATTTTGAAGATGCCTTAAACAATGTCCAGACAGAGGCGGTATTAAGAGCCTTAGTGAACCTTAACGTTTAGAATGCCGTTATTAAATGGACAATGCGAAAAGTTCCGAAAGTTGGCCGATCGGCAACAGAGCAGATGATATAATTTCTGGCCCATGAATAATATTTATGCAAAGTTGGAGGCATATGATACCAGGGATATTTTTACTGACGAAGCATCTTGCTGTGTCATTTGCGAATTCCCTGAATTTGTATACATCAATATCATATCCACTGGCAACTGCAATCATAATTGTGTGCATTTTTTTCTACTCGACAAGCTTTTTCCCAACGCGATTTGAATTTTGATTTAAACTCCGTTATTTTCTCATTAACATTGTGTTGAAAAGCACCGGTGCATTGGACCCGCTTTAGAACGTCACCCCTTTAAAATTCGATTTGACTTTCTAATCCCTTTAACATTGAGCTCTTCATTATATTACATTATATAGCTCTTCATTTATATAGCTGTTGTCACAGAAAGAGTTTTGGAAGGTGTTCGGAAGTAAATAAAATTAAAATTAAAAAAAACACGATTTTTTCCCAAAGTGACGTCACCAACAAAAAAGTTTACTACACAACAAGTAGCAAAAGGTAGCAAAAAAAGTTTACAAGTTCTAAGACTAAACCAACCACTTATCACAAAGAGATATTCTGTGGTCACAAGGAAAAACCGCTAAAGTCTGTTTTACTAATTTTTCAGGAGAGCAGTTTAAAGATTTTGACAGACGCGTGAAATTACAAATGACTCTATTGGGCGATTGGAAACTCCGATCGCGTTGGAAGAAAAAGTAAAAGAAAGATAATTTTACTCTTTCTTAGTTCAAAATTATTTTTGTTGAAAAAAGCAACTGTAAACGATTTTATTCACAAAACTAAAACTTTAGTCGTTAGGGCCTTTTAGGTTTTTTATCAAAAAAAATCCTATCTCGAGTTTAGTTGTTTTTCCATTGTAGAGAATTTTGTTGTTCTGGTCTAAAGTCCACTTTAGCTGTTTTTCCTTGTCTATTGTGTTAAAAATTATCCAGTTCTTATGGCGACTTTAGTTCTTATTCCTAAATTAATAATGAAAAATTATGCCGTTTTTGGATATGTTCTCAGCAGAGAATGAGCACCAACTTTGAACCTTAAGATAGAATAAATTTTATTTATTTAAAAACTTATACGATTAAAAATACAAAAACCAACTAACTTTACTTCATGCAATGTAAATTAATAAAAAAAAGAAAAAAATAGACATAATTAAGTTAAAAACCAAAATTAAAAGTGTTTTTAATCTTCATCGTCACTTCTTAAATCTGGATGAATGTTGAGTTCGATGGAAATAGTTTTGAGCTTTTTATAAAAAGAATGAAAATCTGGATTTGTGTATTGTAATAAATCCATAATCTGATGATAGGACTGGTTGGTCTTCAATATTTTTTAAATGACCCAATGTTAGTATCGATGCTCCTCGTTTGACTAACGGTAAAATGTTAAATGGTTCTTCGTTATACAAAATTTGGTTATAGCTGTTTGCATAGCGAATCCACCTTACTGAGTTCCATATAAATTTCTGACCTTCCGAATTACATCGTTACCAATTAATATAATTTTTCGAAATTTCACTAAAGTTGAAGAAATCACTTTCTTTCATTTCAACAACTTTAATTTTTCATTTATTACTTTCGATAAACCAGTCCCTTTCCACACTAATTTCAACATTGGATTTTTTTCTTTTTTCATTCAATTAACGCATGATGAGAATCATGCTCGAGGTGGGTCTGGGTATGGCCAGGTTTAAAAAATGTATGATCTATATATTCCAATGAAGGATTTTCTTTAATGAACAGAAGGATATCTTAGATAAAAACCTATCGCAAGTTGCGCACGTGTCTAGTTCGGGAGCTTTGAATTTTAGATTCAGTGTTTTAAATATTTCTGAATATTTGGTAAGGCTTACAGGATTACAAACTACATCACTATACATCCGATAGATTATGAAAGATTTAAACTGCCATGAATATATTTTTTTGATGTGTGGCAACGGCTGTAATGCCTTTCATACGATGGAAACTTATTTATGTGCTTGAGTACTTCCTCTTCTTGATCAAGTGTTCGTTTGTTTACAGGAATCCCCTTACCCCGACAATTTTTAAACAGTTTCCTTGGACTTCAAACTTTTTTCGCTATTACGTTTTTAATGAAACTTTCCGTTTGAGAAAAGCATATCGTAGAATGTTTGCGGCAAACTTGTGTACGGATGCCATCATATTCCAAAAAGTACTTCATTGAGGTTTCACGGCGTCGCTTTCTTTGCATTGCTTTAGACAGAGTATTACATTTTTTATTTCCTATAGTCAGAAGATTTCCTATGTATAAAATTCTCTGGTCATAGGTTCCCAAAGCCCAATACTAGTTAAATAGTTGTTTTATCTGCTCGAATGAAATTTAGTTTTGGCACTTTGTTCGACACATTCCAAAGGATTTTGAAACTCTTGCATGCTTAACTTTTCCAGAGAGAGTTTAATATGACTTATTTATTATAATATCAGGGTCTTTTATACGAGTAGAATCATCGGAATTTTCCCATTGTGGCAAATTATCATAAGTTATATTCACTGTTGGATATATTATTGTGTTTCCCTATTCCTTGTCGAACTTAGTTGATTATTTATAAAAGCACAAGGGACAACACAAGGAAACAACACAAGGAAACAACAAAATTCATTTCAAAGTTCGTTGAAAAATACAGGAAACACAACACTAAAGTCTAGTTTAGACAACACTTATTCTTTCTTTAAATATGGAAAAAGAACTAAAGTATATTTAAGAAACACTTTTTTTAAAATTTTGTTACGGAAGAGCAACCAAACTCGAGATTAGAAGTTCACGAACTGAATTACTGATGGGGAAAAAAAACTAAAATCAATTTAGGTCCTTCGTGCAACACAATCATATTTTGGAATAAACGCTAAACTGCAGATAGGAAAATCCTTTTTCCTTTCTTTCTTTGGGAATAACCACTAATCTAAAGTTTAGTCGTTATTCCCTTTTAAAAAAGTGAATAAAACAAAAAATATATACACGGAAAAACAAAACAAAACAGTAACTACTTGAACAGGTGATTGTGTGTTTTAAAGCAGGAAAATGTGACCACTTTATAACAAACATTGTCGTCGCTAGTGGGTGTTAAGAAATTGAAACTCAGCACAGATGACTGTAGAGCAGAGGATGCGGGGACTAGAAAGTGAACAAGGATACCCCTAATTTCCTCTATCTCTGCCCTGCAATCTGCCATATTAGAATCAACGTCCTTGAAAGACATTTCTTGTAGGATTTAGAAGAACTTTCGAACAAGTCTGTGAACGACTTGCATAAGTTCATAAATGCATCGGCATGTAAGCCTTTTTGGGGCTTTGAGAACCATAACCGCCAGGGTATCACAAAGTTCTATATTGATGTGTGATGGGCGCAGGATTCTATTGCTTCGTCAACCCAGTTACGTAACCCAACCGTTTGCTATCGGAAGTAAAATCAATAAAAACTATCTGGTCATCTATTCGTTCATAACAAATTTACTTGACTTATACACTTCGCTTCAACTGAATAAGCACAAACATTTTCTAAGCTACGTTGTCCATTTTTTCAAAACCTTGTGCCGTAATATATCATTTGATGATGCAAACTGTTTGCGTATGATGTTGACAAAATAAATCGGAAAGAATATTGCAAAGCATTCAATATGGAAAAATGCAGTTTTATTTTGCGTCAACTGAATAGACACAAGGTCATTATTTTCACTGCTTATGAGTATTCTGTGGAGATTGACACATTAGATCAACAGTTGAAGTGCTTTAAGTGAATTTTATTTGATTAATTGTATTTCAAAGAAAAACAGGTAGATCAAAATCTCTAAATAAATCGATTTGAGCTTTTTCAACGCTCAAATCGATTTACTAAAAGAACAAGGACTAACCGGACGTTCTATCGCTGACAAAATTGGGCGAAGTTCTAGTGTGGTCTATTCTTATTTAAGAAGCAAAGATTCGCACGGAAAAAACATGAAAGGAGGCCAAAAAACGGCAACAACAGCGGTTGGTCGAAGAGCAATTTTAAGATGTGCTTCCAATTCCTGCGACTCTGCGGCGGCAAAAATAAAGCAGAAAGCCGGTGTTACTGCAAGCGTTTCAACAGTGTGAAGGGTTATCAATAGTACCAAACATCTGAAATGGTTAAAAATTCAAAAGAAACCACCATTTAACGAGAAACGGAAGTGTATGCGCTTAGAATTTTCCAGGCTCCATATGAGTTTTAAAAATGAATGACGTCACGTAGCTTTTTCGGATGAAAAGAAGTTTAATTTTGATGTCCCTGATGGGTTTAATTATTACTTCCACGATATGAGGAAAGAAGAACGATTTTTAGCGCGGCATCAAAGTCGAGAAGGTGGTGTTATGGTGTGGGGAGCAGTTAGCTACTATGGCACTATTGAGCTTGAGTTAAAAACCTTAAATGGTGGTTTCTTTTAAATTTTTAACCATTTCAGATGTTTGGTACTATTGATAACCCTTCGCACTGTTGAAACGCTTGCAGTAACACCGGCTTTCTGCTTTATTTTTGCCGCAGAGTCGCAGGATTTGGGAGCACATCTTAAAATTGCTCTTCGATCAACCGCTGTTGTTGCCGTTTTTTGGCCTCCTTTCATGTTTTTTCCGTGCGAATCTTTGCTCCTTAAATAAGAATAGACCACACTAGAACTTCGTCTAATTTTGTCAGCGATAGAAGGCCCGGTTGGTCCTTGGTCTTTAAGTAAATCGATTTGAGCTCTTTCAACACTATTTAGAGATTTTGATCTACCCATTTTTCTTTGAAATACAATTAATCAAACAAAATTCACTAAAAGTACTTCAACTGTTGATCTAATGTGTCAATCTCCACAGAAAACTCATAACCAGCGAAAATAATGACTTTGTGTCTATTCAGTTGACGCAAAATAAAACTGCATTTTTCCATATTGAATGCTTTGCAAGGGAACCAGGAAAAAAATAGCGGTACTTTTTCAAATATTCTTTCCGATTTATTTTGTCAACATCATTTGCAAACAGTTTGCATCATCAAATGTTATATTACGGCACAAGGTTTTGAAAAAATGGACAAAGTAGCTTAGAAAATGTTTGTGCTTATTCAGTTGAAGCGAAGTGTATTTCTGCCTGGAAGATGCTGGTACATTTGCCCATGGATTTGTAGTGCTTAGTTCCTGGCCCAAACACTCCTGCACCAGTTCCCTCCTCGGTCCTCGAGCCGTCCGTGTACCACTTTGTTGAGTGGTTGCTCAGTCCATAAGTTATGGAATCATTGCTCCAGTTCTGCTTATTGCTGAGCTTTATCTGGAAATTCTTCTCGAAGTTGAATTTCCTGATGCTGTCGTCCCTAGGTATGCCAAGAAGTGGGAGCTTTTTGAGCAAGTCACCGTGTTATTTCGAACCGATGCATTTCCCTCTCCCAATTCCCTCCTTTGCCATGCTAAGGATTGTTTTGTCTGCCTCGTTCATCACCATGATGTGTAGAGGGGTCAGTTCCAATAACACCTCCATGGCTGCGGTTGGGCAGCTACGCATTGCTCCGGTAATGCACAGGCACGCCAGTCTTTGCACTTTGCCGAGTGTCTCTCGCGTTGTGACTAGACTGGTTCGCTTCGCCCATGCTACCGCTCCGTATGTGATCATTGGTCTCACGATTGCAGTGTACATCCATCGCAGGATGTTTGGGCTGCATCCAAATGCCTTCCCCGCTAGGCTCCTACATATCATGAGAGCGCGGGTGGCCTTCTTGGATATCTCCTCTGTATGTTTTCGCCAGAGGAGTTTACTATCTAGATGGAGTCCTAGATATTTTACTTCTTTGACTTAGTGTCGTGCCTGATAGGCTAATATCCTTAAGTCTTTGAAGTTGTCTTTTCCTTGTGAATGGTACTATCGTTGTTTTCGCCGCATTGATGTTAAGTCCAACAGTATGGCACCATTCCTTGGTTACTTTAAGCCTCCTTTGTATGATGTCCCCAAGGGTTTCTTCGAACTTGCCTCTGGCAATCGATACAATGTCATCGGCGTACGCCTGACAATTGCTGCCGAGGTTGGTTAATTTTTCCAGCAGTTCGTCTACAACTAGGCTCCACATTAAGGGTGATAGTACCCCTCCTTGTGGACATCCTCTTGTTGTGTTTACTCTGATGGTTCCAGATGGTGTTTGAGTCTCTGCTGATCTGGTGCTCAGCAGCTCACACATCCAGTTGGATACTGTACTGTTAACTCCTTTCCTATCCAGGGATCGTTTAATCGCATCATGTGAGGTATTGTCAAATGCTCCCTCTATGTCTAGGAAAGCGCACAGTACTATTTCTTTTGCTTCTAAGGCACTTTGAATTATATCCGTCAGCTGATATAGGGCGGTCTCTGTTGATCTACCCGCTCTGTATGCATGCTGACGAAGATGTAAGGGGGATGTGTTCAGTACATCTTCCCTTAAATGATTGTCCACAACCTTTTCTGTCATCTTCAGAAGAAATGACGTAAGGCTGATGGGTCTGTACGATTTTGGCTGTGTGGGGTCTTTTTTCCCGCTTTTGGTATAAACACAACTCTTGCTCGTCTCCATTGCATTGGTATGTGGCCCAAGGTAATACTGCTCCTTGTTATTTTTAGCAGGTGTGGTATTAGTACATCTTGCCCTTCTTGTAGTAGGGCGGGTATAATGTCGTCCCCTCCGGCAGCTTTAAAAGGCTGAAAGGAACTTATTGCCCATTTCAGACGTCCCTCAGAACAGATGGTTGATGTTCTTTCCCAGTCTTCCCTCCGAGGTCTGATTGAAGTGGTATTGATTCCTGGCTCAGTACTAGGCGAGCTGCCAGGAAAGTGAGTTTCTAGTAGCAATAGTGCCCTTTGATCCTCATCTTCCGTGAACTCGCCATCTGGTTTCTTCAGAGACATCGGCACTCCTCCTGACTTCGCAAGAGCTTTGTGTAGCCTTCCCTAGCCCGGAACCTTCCTTAAAACAAGGCGCCCCAGATTGCTCTCTAGACCAGTTCTATAGGTTTCCCAGTTGGTTTTCCTTGGGTTTCTTACTGGATTTCTCGTGATACTTCTGCTGTCCAGGTCGAATACTATTATTCGATGGTCAGACAATGATGGCTCACTAGATACTCTCCAGTTGCTAATTAATTTACTTACGCTTGGGCTCCCAAGCGTGAGGTCGAGTACTTCCTCCCTGACCCTAGTTACAAAAGTAGGGGTATTTCCCACGTTTATAATGTCAAGTGACGAACTCTTAATAAATTCTTGAAGGTACTCACCCCTGATGTTGGTGTCGGTGCTCCCCAAATAAAATGTTGTGGGCTTTTGCATCGCACCCTATAAGGAGCGCTAAGCGCAGCTTGTTGCAATGCTCCACCAGTCGCTGCATTTGGGATGATACAACCGGCTCATTCCCTGCACAATAGGGGAAGGTAGTGTACCTCGGTCCGGATTTCAGTTTTTTGCCAATATTTTATGTGTCGTTTTTATACCCTATTCTAAGGGTCTGTTAATTTTGACGCATAGTTTGTAACATACCTTAATATTGCCCGTAGACCCCTGAAAGTTACTATATTTATGATCAGCATCGATAGTAATGTCGACCTAGCCATGTCCGTCCGTCCGTCCGTCCGTCGGCAAAAATTAGGCATTTAAACTGGGCCTAGAGAGCTGAAATTTTAACCATATACTCTCTAGGGTCCCGAAATAATCAAGTTTACGAATTTTTGAAATCCGCCCACAGACACACGAAACTAAAAAACAAAATTTTGGGAAAAATCGAATTTTGAGCTAGAAAGATCTATGACTCCTAAAACTGCTCGGGATATAAAATTTTCAAAATCCGCCCACTGACACGCCCACAAATAAATAAAACAATTTTTTTGAAAATCCAAAATTTGAGCTAGGAAGCTGAAATTTATAATATATACTCTCTATGGGCTCTTAATGCTCATGTCTAAATATTTTCAAAATCCGCCTACTGACACGCCCACAAATAATTTTTTTTTTTGAAAATTCAAAGTTTGAGCTAGGGAGCTGAAATTTATAATATATACTCTCTAGGGGCCCTTTATTCTCATGTGTTAATTTTTTTTTAAATCCGCCTACTGACACGCCCACAATTAAATAAAACAATTTTATTGAAACACCGAAGTTTGAGCTAGGGAGCGTTTTTTTTGATAAAATCATTTAAATGTTTTATAACAAAATATGTAGAGCGTTCTTAACAATTCAACCATACTAAGACTGTCACACCCACTTATGAGGGATGGGAATAAGAATAGGGTATCCAACAGTTCGCCTAAGCGGACTGTAGTCCGTCCCTATGTTTTCTTTAGATTTTTTATTTTTTTTGTTACTACGTGAAGTCTTTTCTATGATATGTCGAAACTACCAAAAGGATATTGCACCATACCTTAGAAAACTTAACTTTTATATGCTAACCTCAAACGGTTCAAGGTACAAGACGTGGTTGTACCTTGGTCCACTGAGTATTGTACCTTGGACCGAAAATATTATTAAAAGTTTTCCTATAGTTTAAAGGTGAAAACTTTAATTTATTTCAATAAAAAGTAAAAATGGTACCATTCTTTATTTATTTAAAAAAAAAAACAGCAAAACAACAAACCATTATCTTAAAGTATTTGTGCTTGATTAAAAAAAAATTGTTTCAAATAATAGTACATATTAAATAAAAAAACTCTTTTACTAAAAAAAAACTTAGCAAAGGACTTCAATATTATTTAAAAACTTACTTTAAGGGAACAACATAAAAGAAAAACCAATTTATCACTTCAATATTATTTAAAAATTTTCATTAGAGCAAACCAATGGTGCAAGGTACACGCGCTATGATAGGTCCAAGGTACACTTACACCACTTTAGCCAAACAAATTAGATTTTAACGTAGTATTCAAACCAGATACGAACAACAATGTGTTCCTACCAAAAGATTATTAATACACTTACCGAAATCGATTAAAGTAGCGAAGAAGAGACAGAAAACTAAGCACTACTTCAGAAAAGAGATAAAATAATACTTTTTTCACTGAAAACTATGTTTATTTTTTTTCTGCCGTCTCGTGCAGCTGTGCCTTCAAAAAGAAACTGAGAAGACAAATGAACAGAAGATCAACATTTCACAGAAGGACCGGTTTTTGCGTGCTTTGTATTTTTCTGGATATTGGCAAACGGACCAAGGTACAATCGGACCAAGGTACCCAACCTTCCCCTACGCCTATGCGATAACAAACGTGCGGTGATATCCTTCAACATCCAGATGTACCTGAATTGGCACCAGATCTCGTGTCGCGTATTCTGAAAGTAGAATAAATTTATATTTATTGTTTATTAGAATACAAGCTCTCGGTTTCTCGGCCCGAGTGTCCCATATTACCTTTGCATCCTTGCTCGCCAATCCTTTGACTTCTCCTTTCAGGATCCATGGCTCCTGGATCAGTCGCCGAGGCGGCTATAGCATGATGGATGTTTAGGTGTTATGTGGCTGTCGGCAGAAGCCGACACACTTAGACCAATTTAGGTCCATTGTGATACCACGTATGTATTATCTACTTCAACTCTGTAGATGGGACTGGCCAACGACACGCGGTTGTTCTCAAACGGTCCCCCATCTACGTACTAACCGCGCCCAACGTCGTTAAATTACGGTGATCTGACGAGAACTGATTAACTCGACGTGGTATGGTCGTTGGTTATGGTGGATGTTTACCTGTGCTAGTTTGATTTTTCTGTTGGCGTGGTTGATCGAGCTATTGCTCGGGCGGGGCAATTGCCCCGTCCTCCTTCAGCAACGAATCTTCCTTCTCCTGGGTGATTTCCTGGAAGAGGTCGATGACCGTGTTGTCCCCCTCAGAGATCATGCTCTCCGAGGTGGACATAGACTCCTCGGTCTCCTCAGGAGCCTGCTCCGCCGATTGGACAACGGAAGAAGGTGCTAGAAAAGCAAGTGCATTAGTGCCAGTGAAGCAACTGTATTTTAGGCGCGCTGCTTCCAGTTTTCCAGACCAAGAGCTCTGTCATCCGCGATGGCTTGGTCATTAAAACGAAGGTTCGGTCTTCCTTGTCGTCTCGAATCTGGGGACTGTGACTCGAAGATCCTTTTTGCTGGAGCATTATTGTCCATTCGCTCGATGTGGCTCAATATAGTTGACGTATTTTAGAATTTTGGACTACATCCTCTTATAGCCCGCGGTTATATTTTCTCAACCATTCGCCCTCCTACACAGGACCAAAAATCCGACGCAATATTTTTTTTCGAAGGATCCCAAGACTAGCTCGCCTTTCCTGCTTATCGTCCAGCACTCGGCGCCATAAAGCAGAACTAGCAGTATCAGTGTTTTGTAGAGCTTACACTTGGTCTTCCAAGTTAGGAGTTTTACACCCATTTGTTTCGCCAAACTGAAATAGCAACGGTTTCCTAGGGTAATTCTCTGCCGGATCTCCACTAAGGTGTCATTTGTGGAGTTGATTTTTACTCCTAGGTAGATGAACTCCCTGACTACCTCGAAGTTATTGCTATCAACAGTGTCCAAGTCGGTGGACAGATGTTTGTTTGTTTGTTGATAGCAGGTACTTTGTTTTGTTCGTTGACTTCAAGTCCAAACAATTTTGCCTGACTTTTTATCGCCATGATAGCATCTAACACGGCACGCGGAGTTCTGCCGATGATCTCGATATCGTCATCGTATCCCAGTAGTTGGGCGGATCTGTTGAATTGCCTTCCGTTGACACCTGCCCTATGCACTACCGACTACGGCAGTTATATATTAGAGGTTTACTTCCACTTTTAAGAAACAACACTGAATTGTTTCATTACGGGTTTCATTATGTATAACAATCTTAGCTTAAAGAAGTTATTCGTAATTCGATCGCTTCGATGCGCCTCAGTCCAACTACTGGCTAGTTGATTCAACATTCAAATTGCTCGAACTCTCTTAATTGGTATTCTAGAAAGATCAAGTGTGAGAGAAGAGCTAGCATAGGCGAAGTTCTATTCATACTTAAAGTTTGTAGATCAAACAACAATTGTGGCGCAAATATCTATGACTGTACCAGCAGCAGTACTAGGAGTTGAAGGTATACCCTAACGCGCAGGTAGAAGCATATTACATAACTACACTCGACAGCAAAAAAACCGGGCCACCCGCTACGTTCAAGCTCTGATTCGATTTTCTTTGTTTTTTTGTTAATAATGGATACGAGCCCTCAGGAAGCAGCTTAAGCTGTAGCACTTCTTCAAGCAGGCGTTGCGCAACGTGAGGTCGCTCGAAGACTTCAAATTAGCAGATCTTCGGTGCAACGGGTTTACAGAAGATACCTAGAGACTAGGGCATTCGATCGACGTCCAGGTGCGGGCAGACCTAGGGCTACATCAGCAGCAGATGATCGGTTTATTAAACATACTGTTCTGAGAAATCGCCGCTTAAATGCAGTTCAAGTTCAACAAAATCTGCGGGACAAACACCACGTGTTCAAACACCAAGTGTTCAGATACCGTCAGAAGGAGACTTTTTGAACAGAACCTGACTCCAAAGAGAGCTGCAACAGGCGCAGCATTAACCGTAGATCACCATCGAGCACGCTTTAAATTTGCTCGAGAGCATAGGGATTGGATGTTGGAGCAGTGGGGTAATGTACTCTTTACTGATGAGTCCAGGGTGAGTCTACATGTAAGTGTTCGATGTCAGAGAGTATATCGTCGCGTTGATGAACGATATTCTCAATGTTGCATCGAGGAAACTGCTGCTTATGGAGGAGGATCTGTAATGGTCTGGGGCGGCATCTACTTAACTGCTAATACAGGTTTAGTTCTCATAAAACCAATGGGCCGTACACGTGGATTGACTTCTCAACGCTACATTTCTGAAATCCTCGCAGACCATGTGTTACCTTCTGCAGGATATATCGGGCAGGATATGCTGTAAATGCAAGATAACGCACGGCCTCATGCTGCACATGTGGTGACCCAGTATCTACGGGACGTCGGCATTCGTACGATGGACTAGCCAGCTCGAAGCCCGGACTTGAATCCGATAGAACATTTATGGGATGAACTGAAACGTCTGGTTCGAGCCCGGATACCTACTCCAACAAGGCTTCCAGAGCTGCGAATCGCACTTGAAGAGGAGTGGAATGCTATTCCTCAAGATTTCATCGTCAGGCTCGTGAGATTGACGAATGCAAGGATGCTGGCAGTTATCCCAGCAAGAGGAGGCAATACCAGATATTGACCAACATTTTTTTTTAAATTTTTCTTTGTTATTGGATTACATTTTTTTTTTCATTTTATGATTACATTAAATAACACAACTGGAAAACAACTCTTTTTTAAATAACCTGAAATAAACACTGAATCAATTGAATAATCCCAATGAGTTTCCATTCATTTTATTCAACATATAACTCACTTTATGTTGGTATGTACTACTTTTTTAGTTGTCTGTTTTATACTTTAAAAGAAAATGGAACCAGAGTGGCCCGGTTTATTTGCGGTCGAGTGTATATCCAATAAAACGGCAAGCAATTGGTAATATCCATGACTTTTCGAATATGAGTGGAAATAAACAAACGTCTGACAAACATCAAAGAGTATCAATTGTCATGAAAAGCTTCTCAAGTTGCCGTTCGTCTTTAAATTCGTCTTCAAAGCTAGGTTTTAGGTCTTGTATGAACCGTTAATGCCTCAAGTTTATTTTTATTTATTTATTTACACTTTAAATCATGCAACAATTGAAACCCCAGATGGATATAAAGCTCTTGGATTGGGAGTAACTCATTGGTAGGTACACTTGGACTGAACATGGATACTTGGACATGATTGAGATTTTTAATCTGAGTACATTAAGATTGCTCATGTAAATAGCTTGTTAATAAATATAATATAAATATGTATATTCAACATATATAAACACTTGTTTCAAATATTGTATTCTCAAGACTGGACATCCTCAACAAAAATTATACATAACTATCTGCACCCGCCCGGCTTTGCCCGTGCCCGAGAATTCTATTGGCCAATATGTTCGAGTAGAGACTGATTTTGACCAAACTTTACGGAAACACTCTCAGCCCATTACCGAAGATTGCCTAATTTGAGCTCAACCGGTGAAAGGGACTGCACGTTTTTCTCCGCATGACTTAGGCCTCTCACACATCTTCGTTGTTCCGCTTAGGGTAGGTGCTTGTTGTCTGGCAGGCGCCTATGTCAGCTTAATTGTGAAAATCAAACAACAAAGCGGAAGTAAAAAACTTCGATAGAATCAATTTATTCACTTTCACACCTACTATTGTTATCAATGTGGGAAAAACAACTTTCCGATTCACAAAAAAAAAAAAATGCAAAAAAAATTCAATAAGAGTTATTTGAATAAAACATTTAACACACGATATCTCAAGAATGAAAGTGGGCACAAACACCACAATAGGCTTGAAACGTTCGTGTGGTCTCCCTCTTTCATATGCGCGTTCGGATAACAAAATAGGTGAGGTCTGTACGATGGTTTTTTATATGTGCGGTCTCTGAATTTACCCGCATACGCACATATGCATGTAGCATGTGTACTCATTCAAATGCCCATAATTCGCACACCGATGCAGATACATCCTTCGTACAGACGTCACCTTTCATGGAAAAAATTCATTGGAATCAGTTAACGCGTTTGGCCAAACACCGGCAACAAACACAAATATGGATTGATTTTTATATATGTATATAAATATATACGGTCTGCCTATGTGTGCAGTCGTGCTAGGCGCTCCTCCGTAAACAACATCTCTTTCAAGTCATTACATTGTTTCTCAGTGCTAAGCCCATAATGTCTAATAAATGTTTTATTTGTGAAATCGTAACGACAGAATGTGAATACCTGTCGTGCATTGTCTGTCGATTGTTTTTCCATATCAAGTGCTTAAAACTAAACGATAGTGTAATCAAATTGATAAAAGAATGTGATAATATTTGCTGGAGGTGTGACTTGTGCTGCAATTACTCTTCCATGGTCTCTGATGCTAAATTAAACACCTTAACCAAAAAGCTTGATAGTTTGTGTAACGAGTTCAAGTCTTTCCGCGACTCCATCGATGCAAACACAAGCAAAGCTAAGAAACCATTAAACACTCGCTCAAAAGCTAAATTAAATCTAAATACCCCAGTCAATACATCAAATAGAAGTTTTTCCTCGCCTGCATTGCCTCGTAAAGCACTAAAGCCCATAAATGTAACCCCCATCCCCCTCCAAAATACTAAACCCAAACCAGTTACGTCGACAGACAAAAAATCTTCAACAGACTCTGTCACAGTTGATAACAAAATAAAGAAAGTGAAATCAAAAAATAATGTGCCGCTTTGCTCTGACGTTGTTACTAACAAAAACAATAATGCAACGGTCGATGCAATCGACGATTCTCTTTCACTTGTTGATGCTGTGGGAGAACAAAAACCTACTAGTGCTGCCACTGCAAATATAAAAAACAATGTTGCCACTGTAATTTCTGGTGATAGTACTAATAGTACTAATGTTACTGATGAAAGTGTGGTATTTGTCACTGATGTTGTGGTTGATGTACCTGGTATTGCCAGTAATCACGATAATAAAGGTTTTTCTAATCCTGGTATTGTTCCTGATGATGTTCCTGATGTTACTGACTATGATGCTGATGATCCTGTTGTTGCTGTTGTTCCTGTTGCTGCTGATGTTGCTGATGTTCCTGCCGAAAAATTTGATGCAAATGTTGCTAAAACTAAATTTGAAAGTCAAGAAAATAGCTATGAAACTGTTTCCCGTGAAATTTTCCAAAATGTTGTTGTGCGTAAACTTAAGTGGTTTCACCTTGGTAGTTTTCGCCCCTCCGTCGCTTCTGAAGCTATTGTTAATCATTTAGCTGCCGTACTTGGCACGAACCCTGGATTCATTTCTTGCCTTAAACTAATTAAGCGAGGAGAACTTGAAGAGAATTTGCAATTCATTAACTTTAAAATTGGAGTTCCTGCAGAGTTCAACGATGCGATGTACCAAGATAATATCTGGCCTCTTGGAACAAAGTTACGTGCTTTTAAATACATTCCAAAAAACGAGAACACACGACTTCAACACGAGAAAACGTAAGCTCAAAATTGTCTATATCTCCTGCTCTTGCTTCTTCCGATATAAACTCCGAGTTCAAAATTGCTGATGTTCCTGTTGTTGTCGTTCCTGTTGCTGCTGATTATGGTGCTGTTATTACTGCTAATAATGTTGATACTAACTCATCTTGTACCCTCTTTTATCATAATGCGGGGGGAATGAGAACAAAAGTAAGTGATTTTTTTGTTGCTGCTACTGGTTGCCCATATACGATTGTTGCTTTGACTGAAACTTGGCTGAGTGAAAATATAAACTCATCTGAATTATTCAACTCTGATTTTGAAGTCTACAGAAAAGATCGTTGTGCAATTGAAACTGGATTTAATAGAGGAGGAGGAGTTTTACTAGCCATTCGTTCAAGTTTGAAAAGTAAACAAATTCCACTTAAATTTTCTTCGGGTTCAATAGAACAATTGTGTATTTGTGTTGAATTTTTCAAATCTAACATCAAATGTAATAAAATTAATGTATATTTTTTTGTCTCATACATTCCACCGAATTCAGATGCTCAAATTTATGAAAATCATATTAATAACGTACAACTTATTGCTAACACTCTAGAAACAGATTCTTTTATTGTAGTCCTAGGTGACTTTAATTTACCAAATATCAAATGGAGTTATTCTGAAGACGATAAATGTATTTTTCCTTGTAATGTCAGTAAGGATGTTGAATTTATTGTAACTGATAATATGTCGGCTATGAATCTACAGCAAACAAATTGCATACTTAATTCTATTGGAAGAATGTTAGATTTAGTTTTTGTCCATCAAGATATTGAATGTTGTGTTTCAGAAGCTGATTTTTCACTTTTGATAAATAGTATACATCACAGAGCTTTAAATATATCTTTTAATTTTAGTGTTTTAAATCAATTATCTATGTCAAATCGTAATACTGCTGTGTATAACTTTGCTAAAGCCGATTACGTGTCATTAAATAACTTTATTTGTACAGTGAACTGGGAAACTATTCTCTCTACACCCAGTCTTGAACATACGTATAATGTTTTCTGTGAGGTGATAGAATTCGCTTTTTCTAGGTTTGTTCCAATTAAGGTTATAAAAAAGCAAACTCAACCAATTTGGTTTAATAAAAAATTGTTAAACTTAAAACGCGCTATGAGAAGTATGTACAGAAAGAGCAGAACTAATATTTCACTTCAAAGTAGGTTTTTCCAACTCCGAAAGGAATATGAATTCCTGAAAAAAATTTCTTTATAAGCAATATCTGTGGTCTCTTGAGTCCAAAATCAAGCACGATTCCAAAGCGTTCTGGACATTCATTAACACAAAAAGAAAATCGCTAGGTCTACCTTCTGAAATGGAGTTAAATGGCGTCGTTAGTGGTAATTTGAATGTTATATGTAATATGTTTGCTACTTTCTTTCAGTCTAATTTCGTAAATCTTGACATGAGTTGTTCAAATGTACCTTTTTGTAAAGCTTTCACTGATATTGGTCATTTACATATAACAGAGAATGATATATTGAAAGAACTATCTTCCCTTGAATCGAGTACGACTCTTGCACCTGATAATATACCACCAGTTTTTCTAAAAATGTGTAAACTCGGCCTTCTTAAGCCACTTCATATCATTTTCAATAAATCGTTAGGCCATGGGGAGTTTCTCGAAACTTGGAAGTGGTCCTTTATAACACCTATACATAAATCAGGTTCTAAAAAAGCTGTAATAAATTATAGACCAATAGCTAAGCTTCAAATTATTCCAAAAGTCTTTGAAGCTATAGTCAAAGATAAGTTGTATAGTGCTGTTTGTATTAATATTTCTGACTTTCAACATGGTTTTGTGAGAGGTAAATCCACAACCACAAACCTGGTTATATTTGCAAATGCCTGCCTGCGTGCCTTAGAAAGTAGGCATCAAACCGATTCAATTTTTACTGACTTTTCTAAGGCCTTTGACAGTGTTCAACATAATATTCTAATTAAAAAGCTGGAATTTCTAGGGTTTCACTCACAAATATTGTTGTGGTTGAGTAGTTATTTAACTGGAAGGAAGCAATTTGTAAAAATTGGATCCGAGATCTCGTCAGAAATAATTAATTCTTCGGGTGTCCCGCAAGGTAGCCATCTTGGTCCACTTTTATTTCTATTATTTATAAATGATTTACCCACACATATCGCGCATTCGCAATGCCTTTTATATGCTGATGACCTCAAAATATTCAAAGAAGTTCAGTCTTATAACGATGCGTTTGACTTACAAACGGACTTAAATAATATAACTGATTGGTGTGATCGAAATGGATTGTATTTTAACATCAGTAAGTGTTCGGTGTTAATCGTATCCAAAATTCTAAATCCTGTTGTATACGATTACAATATTGGTAATATGACTCTAAAACGAGTATCTTGTCAGAAAGATCTGAGTGTAATCTTCGATGAACAATTAAAGTTCACCTGGCACTATGACTATATGATATCTAAGGCTAACTCAATGTTAGGTTTTTTGTTCCGAAATTCAAATGATTTCCAAGATCCATAAACTCTTAAGGCGCTATATATTTCGTTAATACGTTCGTCTCTTGAGTATTGTTGTGTTGTATGGAACCCATACTATGCCAATGCCCGTTTGCGTATCGAAAAAATCCAAAGGCGTTTTTCAAAGTTTGCTATAAGTAAATATAATTGGTCTTATATGCCGCCATATGAGGCTAGATGTGCTTTAATAGATATCAAGCCACTTTTCGTAAGACGTGATTATTTTTCTGCTCTTTTTGCACATGATGTTTTATGTGGGCATATTCAATGTTCGCAATTGCTTTCTATGTTTAATCTGTATGTTCCTGTCAGACATTTAAGGCCTAGAGGAGGCGATTTCTTTTTCATTCCCGTACATAGGACAAATTACGGCCTAAATGACCCAATTACCATGGCTTCTATTCATTACAATAAGTATGACCACGTAATCGATTTTAATATGAGTAGAAACGTTTGTAAGAATATGATTTTGAATAGCATGTAAAATGTATATTATTCTTAAATATTAAAAGCCTATTTTTTTTTTTTTATCTCATGGCATTTTTAAACTTGTTTTCAAGATTAGTTAGTTTTAGAAAAGTAGTTTGTACATATTATTTTATATATATTAAACTCTAAATTTTAATCTAAGAAAGTTAATGTACTTGATAGATGATAATAAAAAAAAATAAATAAATAAATATAGATTTTGATACATTTAATTGTCTATTGAATCAATTTTTAAATTTCAATTGAATTCAGAAGAATTTCAGTGTTTTCAGTAAAATTTATTTGCGAAAAACATGAATTCAGAGCGTATTAACTTTTTATTTCCAAGAATTCATAAGGAATTCGTATGCGAATGTGGAATTCACTAGTTTGTATTTGAATTCGTGTGAATTCCGTCTTCAAGGACCATTTTCAATGGCTGTCCCATTGACAACGCCTATTTGAAATTTGAAAAATAGCGCAGTGTTTATTTGAAAAGTTCTAATGTTATCCTTCAAGGAATGTAGACATGGAGATTATGTATGGAAGGCAACATCCGATATGAGGCTGTCGCGGCTGATGAACAACTTCGATATTTTGGTGAAGGTTCGCAACAAGAAGCGGCTTTAAGTTATATTTTAGATCAAAATGTATTCGAATGTGATGCAAACGAAGAGGAAGAAAAAACTGACTATTTTTTAAGATTGCGAAGTTGACAAAGAACTCCATATTAACGCTTAAGAGTCTGATACCGAAGACAAATCTTTCAAACCTGTTGACAGAAGGGTGTTCTTGAAAAAGCAGGATATTAAAGCCGCTAGCTATAACTTGTACTGCTATATCTATACCAATTTCCGATTTCAGGTTTCACAGCGGTTGTTCCATTGACAAAGCTTTGGGGATGATTCATATCTTTTATGTGAAACTAAACACTTTACTAATAATTAGAATTTTGTTTGCCAATAGGCTAAGTTTGGTGTCGATGATGAGGTTCCCATGAATTTGACTTTGGTGAGGATGCATTGTTCCTCATGTCATGTCAAGAATGAGCAGAAATAGATTTCTTAAAATTCACAATTCATTTAAAAGTTGTTTAAGGTTGAAAAACCTTAGTTGAAACTCAATTGACAGACAGTGGGAAGGTTGCCTTAAAATGAAACGGTATTTCTTTCTCGCTGATCCAAATGGGCGGGTTTATCAGGGTAAGAACACATTTGTGATAATTGACAAACGGTACATTAAATCTATGACACCGTCACAAAGCGATATAAGGCCATAGGATAAAATATGGTTTTATGTCGCTTTGCGAAAGCGTCGTAGGCCATATGGCTTTATGTCGCGGCACCGTCTCACGTTGAGACTCTCTACGAATCGGGAGCCCGTTAAGTAAATGAACTATGTAAAGGGTCTTTCAATAAGGACTTGACAAATTTCTTTTTTAAATAAAATGCAACTACTTGAGATATCTCAAAAAAATTTATTGGCTTGAATTACTATCAAAATATTTATGAATAGAATTCGACTTCGTTCATATGTCCATCACGGGAACGTATGCAGCGGTTGATACGTTGAACCAAATTTTCGATGACTCGGCCGCCCATTTTGACCGATAAAAATAAATAAAATAAATTTTAGGCATTAACGGCCTATAGAGGGCCTAAAACCTAGCTTCTCCAACCACGTGTGAAGTGGAAGGGTTCTACAATTTTACGCCGAATCCGAACGGCAAATTTGCGAAGATTCTCATGACAATTGATACTCTTGGATGTTTGTCAGACGTTCGCAAGAGGTGGGGCAATGGAAAAAAACTCAAGATGTTGCTTGGCCCCGGGGGTAATTGAAACGGGGACCTTTCGATTAGTAGTAGTTTTTTACACATTTCGATCGATACGACCGCTATTTCTCGTTCAATATTGGCTCTGAGCTCCTCTAACGTCGCCGGTTTGCATAGGCCAGTGATTTAATGTATCCAATAAAAAAAAGTCTGGAGGCGTTAAATCACACGATCTCGGCGGCCAATAGACGGGTCCGTTTCTCGAGATAACACGGGTGGCAATGGTGCAATGGTGGCAATGGTGCAGTAGTAGTATATTCGCTTACGGAATGGAAGGTCGTGCGTTCGAATCCCGGCCAAGTCCATTACTTTAAACCGAATACATGAAATCGTAATCTCCCTAAGTAACTTAGACACCACCCGTGGAGAAAAACCCTACAACTGAACCAAAACACTTCTTTCCTATCTCTCTATTCTTTCTAATACCAAGTAGCTTACACTGTGTTCTTAGCATTATAAGGGTACTGTAACAACGGAAAAAATCCCTTTAGCGTAAGCAAATTATAAAAAAAAAACACGTTCACCGAACTGAGACTTCAATAACTCGATTGTTGCACCGGCTGTATGGCTTCTGGCGCCGTCTTTTTGGAACCATATATCACTGATGTCTAAGTCATACAATTGCTCAATAAAATTACGTTCCAACATGTCTCTGTAGCGAATACCATTTACCGTAATGTGACGGACATTTTCATCGACGAAAAAAAACGGCCCAATGGCGGCACCGGCATAAAAACCGCACCAAACAGTGACTTTTTGCGGATGAAGTGCTGTTTCATGAAGCACATGAGGGTTCTCACCTCTCCAGGAATGCATATTCTGCTTATTGACGAATCATCGCTCAAGATGATTTTGCGATGAAATTCTTAATTTTCTTCCATCATGTCCAGAGCCCAATTCGAGAACGTACGTCGCTTGATGTGATCAAGTGGCTTTAGTTCTTGGGTCAGGTTGATCTTGTAGGGGTGTGGGCCAAGATCCTTTCGCGAAATTCGCCGTAATGTGGTCTGGGAGAGGCCCACTTCTTGAGAACGCCGTGAAATTGACTGAAGTATCTGGTTTGCGACTAACGCCTCTACGGCATCAATCTTCTCAACACTTCGGGCAAATATGAGTCTCACTGGCATGGCAACATCAAGCAGCGAAAATTCTTACCCAAATTTGTTCACTAGACTATGAATTGCTTGTCGACTTGGACGAAAATTAAATTGGCGAAAATTAGCGTTAACGCTCTTAAAGCTGTGACCACTGACTCGAAATTTCGGTAGTGACAAAAATGTTGATTTTACTAAATGCTTTAATTGACAGTTCGGTAATTAGTTTTAGGATGCGTTTAACTGAAAGTTACAAGTTGTCAAGTCGCTAATGAAAGACCTTTTTGTGAAAAGATTTTGCAAAAGAGCATGTCGCTTGGAGCAACGAAACATATTTTCTTTTCAGAAAAAAAAGTTTAATCTGGTTATATGTAACACATTTTTGTACGGTTTCAATAAAAGAACTAATTTTGTCAAGGCACCATAGTGCGGAGCTGTCACATTCTATGGCACAGTCGGATCGGAGTTTGTTACTACTACATTGAACGAAAAAGCAACAAATGTCTGCTGAAACAGGTACTTCCGAAGCTGAAAAATATTTTAGGACCTGTACCTACCCTGGATTTTCAAAATGACAATGCAGCACATACTAAGCATTGCTTTTTAAATTTATGTTTTTCTTCGTGAAAATTGATTTCTTTTTCTCTTTAGCCAGGCCAGTTGTAGCACAATTTATTTTCAAAATTATTTAGTGCGTCGAACGTGTTGAGGTTATTTTTATTTGACAATAATGAAGATGACTGCAACTATTTATAAAAACAATATCTTTGAATTGGCCTTCCACGAAATTATTAACAAAAATTTGAAATATTTTTAAAATTCTTATTATTTTTCATGATTAAGTATTTACTTAATATTTTGATCACGCAATTTAAACCAAAGTAAACCCTCAAATTTTAAAATTATGTTGTTAATCTCGATTTTTATTCCCGGGCCAATTACAATAGCTTACCAGTAACTGGGAAGTTAATAAAACTTACAAAACAGTTATAAAGGGTGTTCAAATTTGAGGTACCATTTTAAATTTTGAATGAGACACAAATTGTTGTGTATTTATTTTTATAGGAAAATAATGTACATTGGTTCCGGTTGATAATGAAAAAGAATGTCATCCAAGTGACCTCCTTTGCTAGCTCGGCAGACTGTCAACTTTTTACCAAAATTTTGAATCACTTTTTCGCATAATGATAATTCAATAAGTGATGTTTGTTCGATGATGTTGTATTTGAGATGTTTGACGATTATCGGCATAAACTTTACTCTTCAAGAAACCGCATAAGAAAAAATCCAGTGGTGTTAAATCGCATGATCTTGGTGGCCAATTCAAGTCTGTTCATCGGGAAATTATGCGATTGTTAAACTTCTCTTTCAAAAGATCGATTGAGTTCGTTGCTGTGTGGCATATTTCACCATCCTGTTGAAACCACATATTCTGCACATCAATATTTTTCAATTGACTCCACAAAAAGTTTCTAATCATCGTTTGATATCGAGCTCCATCCACATTAACTGCATTGTGTAAGCGATTCACTTTTATTAAATATATATATTAATGAACATTAATACCTATCTTTCGTATCACCCTGTACGCAATGTAAATAACAAATGCATACGGCAATACATAATCATATGATCGTATGATCGTTAACCGTTTTTAACCATTCCATTTTCTTATATTTACTTATATCATAACGTTTTCTTATCGAATGATTGTTAGTTGTAAGTTAGTTGAAATAAAGCGCTTGACCTCGAAACATCGTTTTTGTTTTAATTTTCATTACGTCTCGTTAATAAGTATTTGGCCTCTTACAATTGCCATTTTCATCTTCGAAGAAAAATGGACCAATTATGGCACCGCACCAAAATCCACACCATACAGTAACTTTTTTTTGGTTTCATTTGCCTTTCAAACAATCTTCTAGGATTTTCTTCAGCCCAAATGCGACAGTTTTGTTTATCTATTGACATAACCGCCAATTTCATCGGTGAAGATAATTTGCTTGAAAAAAATGTAATTTTGTTGTTGCTTCTCTATGGCCCAATTAACGAATTGCCGACGCACTGCGTGGTCAGTTGGCTTTAATTCTTGCGTTAACTGTATATTGTTAGCCTTTGCATACTGATCTTTGTGCAAAATTTTAAGCAAATTTTTTGGTTTGAGGTTTAATTACTGTGAACGACGACGAATTGACTTCCTTGGATCTTCACCAACACTTCTGCTAACAGCTGCAATATTTTCGATGATTGGCTTTACTTCTCTGATCTTGAACCGAACCAGTTTCTTCGAATTTATGAGCGATAAGTTTAATAGCACGGTTTGACGGAGCATTTTCTCTACCGTATTTTGAACGAAATTTTCTTTTAACATCTGCAAAACTTTCACCATATTTAAAATAAGTTTTAATAATAAAAACACGTTGCTCAATAGTGTACCGATCCATTTTAGCTAACGGGAATGTATTCACTTCATACCTGAAAAAAACTTCGGTGTAATCTAATAGATGTTAAAAACAGTGGCGGCCAATTTAAAATGATTCGTCAAATTTAAGCACCCTTTAGATAACAAAATATGTACACAATATCCTGCTTTACCCCATACTAAGAATGTTGGCACCCCCATTTTTGAGGGATATGCATAGGAATTGGGTATACAACAGTTCGCCCAAGGGGATAAATGGTTAGCAACGAAATGTTGTTTCAATTAGTCCAATTTTTTTTTGTCGGCGTGCGAGACTTTCTACACTGGAGCACTCAGATTCAATACTGGTCCATTGTACTACCAAGAAGACAAACCACTTTTACTGTGAAAATTTACTCGTTTTCTTAAAAAAAGACGAATTGGCTCTTCAATGATAAGGAGCTTAGCTTTGCAGCATTCACCACATCCGCATCAAATACCTGCCACCTGATACGAGCAAAAGCCAAAAGTCCAACATACTATACCACCGCTTTTCATTTTATGCAGACAAGCATGTTCCTTTTTTTAAGTACCATACAGTCCCTACATATATGAGACTTTGATCTGCAAATTATTCTCGAGTGTATTTCAGAAACACACCGGTATTTGAAGAGTTAAGGTTGTCTGCAATACTTTTCAGCTCTTAATAAATCCATCTCATCCTGAACGATTATATGTAACAAGTTAGATTGGATTAATTTCCTCTTCTGCCTGGTTGGGTGAGTGGATTACATTTCATAGCCTATTTTTCATTACGAAAATGACTTAGCTCCGTAAGGTGAACTAATGAACCTAATCCTAAAACGTAGCATGTAGCCACACGAGTACTAGAAGGTAATGGCTTAATTTTTGCTTTCTGAAAAATATGGTTCAAAGGTAGCTTTTGCCACACGCAGTGAATTTAAATACCCCTTTATCAATTTAACATTTCCGCCGTCAGTGATGAGAAGAACTTTTGAAGGTCTTCGAACGTTGATCTCATATGTTTAGGGCACATTGCGTTCAGGAACGAGCTAAGAATATCACTGCAGCGCCCACAACAGCTTGGCCCAAAATATTACTATGGGAGAATTCATATTAAATGGTGTTTTTTTTTTTAAAACTAACTTCATACAGTTACATCTGTCAAACCAATTGTAAAATTGTTAAATGTCGCTGTTATTTTTATTCAGTAGTCTTTGCAATTTTATCGACAATTTCCGAATTCCCGACAAAATTGACAATCCACTTAATCCACTACTGGGTTATTTACGGAAGCCCAAATTTGGACAGAAATTCAACTAATAATGAGTTGGATGCGCTGCTTGTTTCCATCACAAAAATTGTGGCCCTTCATCCTCGTAGTGAAATCTTCATTGCGGGTGATTTCAATATACACAATTCACATTGGCTTCGACATTGGGGAAGAAAGGTATGTTGAAATTTTGCTGATCTCACTACTATGAACGTGTTACTATGAACGAGTGAAACAAATGTGCTGTAAAAGGACCTCCAGTTTTCGTAATTTCCTGCAAAACTTGGCAGAGCGATATGCTGCAGGCGTAACTCATGCTTAGAAGAATTACTCCCATTCACATTTGACGATTCGTTTAATCTGCCACCAGTGTCAGAATTTTCCTTTGGAAGTTTGTCTAGCTCGTCCAACAATTCCATTTTGTATTCTAAATACACCTCTTTAGCCTGCTCGAATTGTTCCTCAAACTCATCTACTTTCTCTTCATCATCTAGCGTGTCTATGGCATCATTTCTTTGCTTGCTTATCAACAAAAAATTATCCTCCAGCATAGAAAGACGAACCGAAATAAAATTTTTTGCACTCCTGGTCCTTGCAATGCTTTCCTTTTTTGATTTGAAACTATGAAAATCTTTTTCCATTTGCTTTAATGTTTTTTTTGATTTAGAGCTCATTTTAAGTTTTTTTTTTTTTTTTTACGTCAATATATATGTAAGGAGAGTATGTACAAAGTAAGTGGGCTGTACTTACGTTTTTTTTTTTTTTTTTTTTTTCGATTTCAGCGAAAGAACCTCCGCCACCAACAGGATCAGTTATGTGTAAAAACACGTACCTCGGCAATTTGAATTTGCAACAATTTCTCTAGGCTCGATGGACCAATGATTAGTGTAGATTTCAATTTTTATTTTAGCTATTCGTATTAAAATTTATAAGGGCCTTCAGATGGTCACGTGTAGTATAAGCCAAAGCAATTTTTATTCTCATTCTAATATTAAATGTCAAAAAGGTAACAGCAATGTGTACACGATGTTCGAAAAAGGAAATAAACAAAAACATGTCATGAATATTTACATGACATTTACATAAGCATTTATTTAGTATTTTTTACTGATTTACTTTAATCTACTTTAACTTAATGAATTGCATCAACAGCTTGTAAATGAGCCAACACGAATACCGGACATAAGCAGTCAAACCGCCACCACACTGGACTAGTTTCTCACCTCTCACCCTAAAAAATAAAATATGTATAAACGTATTACCGCCTCTTGATTCGTCAGATATCAGCGAACTTCTCGTACTCCGGCCACATATTTAAAGAACAAACTCCTATGGCAATATGAGAAAGCCAATTGGAAAAAAAACTAAACGGTTTCTTTAAGAGTTTTACCTGGTCTCTGTGCTTCCTCGACAGCGACGTGAATGCTACAGCTGATATGATAACAAGTGTGATTTTATTGGGTATGATATGCCTTATCCCTAACTAAATAAAAAGTATCAAACCCAAAATAAAAGCGTGGAGGCTTTCAGGTTAAAAGATGTAAACTTTTGGTCTTATAAGGCCAAGCCATCTGAGGAAAACCGGAAAAAAGTTCAAATGAGCCAGAAATTACTGCAATGCCCTTATTAATCGTGTAAAATTTTCTTACGACCAAGATCTGAGGCAAAAGATACTACAAAGTCCAACGGGTAGTAAAAACGTTTTGTCGATTGTCAAAAAAATTAAGAATTCAGCTTCGTCATCTGTCCCGACACTCATTTACACAGCCAATCTGCTTGCTAATCACTTTGCAGCTAGCTCAACGCTCCCAGATTGTGCTTTATCTCCCCCTCTACTCGAGAACGTAGAATACCCCATTGGAGCAATCCGCTTTTACATTCCTACAGTAGCTACAGTACTTCGAGATCTTGGAATACACAAATCCGCTGGTATGAAGACGTGTTCTTCTACACTGGCAAAACCATTGAGTAAGCTTCTCTATCTGTCCTATTCTTCAGGGCTCTTTTCGAGAAGATGGAAAACAGCACTTGTCCAGCCTGTACCAAAAAAGGCGAATCTTCTTCTCCCTCCTCCTACCGACCAATTGCAATTACATACCTTCTTTCTAAAGTCATGGCAACGCTGATCAACCGTCAGCTCATGAAATGTCTTGAATCGCAAAAACTTCTTAAGGACCGGCAGTATGGGTATCGCAGCAACAGGTCCATTGGTGATTTGATGACATATCTAACCGAAAAGTTTAACCAATCTCTTCACCAAGGTGGTAAAGTAAAATTGTTGCGTCTGATATTTCAAAGGCCTTTGACAGGATTTAGCATCAAACGCTTTTGTCAAAAATACTTACTTACTTACTTAAGTGGCGCTACAGTCCGGAATGAACCTGGGCCTCAACCAACATGCCTCTCCAATTAGCCCGGTCCTTAGCTAACTGCCTCCAGTTGCGCACTCCAAGTTGGTTGAGGTCGGTTTCCACTTGTGCGCGCCACTTAAGGCGAGGTCTTCCTCTACTACGTCTGGCTGGGAATCGAAGACTCTGCGAGCCGGAGTATTGGTGTCCATTCGTTCTACATGTCCTAGCCATCTTAAACGTTCAATGCGGAGTTTTTTGACCAGCGGCATGTCGCTGTACAGCTCGTATAGTTCTTGGTTGAATCTTCGTCTCCATAGCCCGTCAACGCAAACGGGACCGAAGATTTTTCGAAGAATTTTTGTCAAAAATGCGTACATTTGAAATTGATGATAATCTTCTTCAATGGATTATAAATTATCTTTCGGACCGTTTAATTCAAGTTGTTTTGGACGCTTTCAAGTCAACATCTCACCAAATAAATGCTGGTGTTCCCCAAGGCTCTATTCTGTCCCCGACTCTCTTTCTCATTTTTATAAATGATCTCCTGTCTGTTACTTCTTTCTAAGCCAATCCATTTCTTTGCTTATGGCAGTAACGTCAGCTTTTCATATTCGATTCGTAGGTCACGCCCCTCTTCTTGGGGTGTGTAACTGGAACGGTAACGTAGGTTAAGCTCATTAAATTCCGATCTTAACAGCATAACTCAGGGGGGTTACAACCAATAGAGTGGAATTCAATGCTTCTAAAACGCTATGCTGTCTCCTGTCATTCAAGCAAAATCCATACACAGCCATTATCTTTCTATTGTCGGTATGTGTGTTAATGACAACCTCCGTTGGAATGACCACATATTCGATGTAGCCAAGAACGCTGCGAAATGCCTAGGCTTCCTTAAGCGATGTAAGAAATATTTCACCCTTTCTGATCTGGCTACAATTTGTAAGGCGTTTATTCTCTTGAAATTCGAGTACAACGCTCATATCTAGCCCGGTGCACCAATAACTTATTTGAGAGGATCCAAAAACGAGCGATAAAACTCATTAACCATACCGATACATCGCGAGATCGATTGACTCTCTTTGTCATCGTCGTAATGTCTCCTGTCATTCGCTATTTTATCGTTATTTCCACCATAAGTGATCAAATGAAATAGCCAGTTGCATTCCTCCTCTTGAACATTTCAACCGCATTACCCGCCAAGCAAGGAATGCTAATCAGTTCACCCTAAAGCCTGTATTCGGACGTACAGTGAAGTTCAAAGAATCTTTCCTCAGTCGTACAACACGATTGTGGAATACTCTTCCACGCTCTTTTTCTCCTTCACAACGGCATCTCTCCTTTTCTTCTAATCCGAATTTCTTATCGCCGGCGCTGTGTAGCCAATACATGGTAAGGGTACTAAAAAAATGCTTTTAGTGCGGACTGTACAGTGTACATGTACCTACAAAATAAAAAAAACGTATACATATGTACATAAAATGTTACCATTTATGTGAGCCTTTCGGAACATTTAACATTTTGAAACTGTCCCGCAAGTTGCATGAAACCGCAATATTTGCTCAAACCGAGCCGGCAGCAATACCCACAGGTCGACCAGTAGGGACTCCGTTTATCCGAGGGTTATGATTCGCTTAATCCTTATCATATCCTCATTGTTAAGGAAGATGACCCATGTCCACGGCTCTGTACTCTTTAATAAGTAAAGGGTGATTTTTTAAGAGCTTGAGAACTTTTTTTAAAAAAAAAACGCATAAAATTTGCAAAATCTCATCGATTCTTTATTTGAAACGTTAGATTGGTCCATGACATTTACTTTTTGAAGATAATTTCATTTAAATGTTGACCGCGGCTGCGTCTTAGGTGGTCCATTCGGAAAGTCCAATTTTGGGTAACTTTTTCGAGCATTTCGGCCGGAATAGCCCGAATTTCTTCGGAAATGTTGTCTTCCAAAGCTGGAATAGTTGCTGGCTTATTTGTGTAGACTTTAGACTTGACGTAGCCCCACAACAAATAGTCTAAAGGCGTCAAATCGCATGATCTTGGTGGCCAACTTACCGGTCCATTCCTTGAGATGAATTGTTCTCCGAAGTTTTCCCTCAAAATGGCCATAGAATCGCGAGCTGTGTGGCATGTAGCGCCATCTTGTTGAAATCACATGTCAACCAAGTTCAGTTCTTCCATTTTTGGCAACAAAAAGTTTGTTAGCATTGAACGATAGCGATCGCCATTCACCGTAACGTTGCGTCCAACAGCATCTTTGAAAAAATACGGTCCAATGATTCCACCAGCGTACAAACCACACCAAACAGTGCATTTTTTGGGATGCATGGGCAGTTCTTGAACGGCTTCTGGTTGCTCTTCACTCCAAATGCGGCAATTGTGCTTATTTACGTAGCCATTCAACCAGAAATGAGCCTCATCGCTGAACAAAATTTGTCGATAAAAAAGCGGATTTTCTGCCAACTTTTCTAGGGCCCATTCACTGAAAATTCGACGTTGTGGCAGATCGTTCGGCTTCAGTTCTTGCACGAGCTGTATTTTATACGGTTTTACACCAAGATCTTTGCGTAAAATCTTCCATGTGGTCGAATAACACAAACCCAATTGCTGCGAACGGCGACAAATCGACATTTCACGGTCTTCAGTAACACTCTCAGAAACAGACGCAATATTCTCTTCTGTACGCACTGTACGCATTCGTGTGGTTGGTTTAATGTCCAATAAAGTAAACTGAGTGCGAAACTTGGTCACAATCGCATTAATTGTTTGCTCACTTGGTCGATTATGTAGACCATAAATCGGACGTAAAGCGCGAAACACATTTCGAACCGAACACTGATTTTGGTAATAAAATTCTATGATTTGCAAGCGTTGCTCGTTAGTAAGTCTATTCATGATGAAATGTCAAAGCATACTGAGCATCTTTCTCTTTGACACCATGTCTGAAATCCCGCGTGATCTGTCAAATACTAATGCATGAAAATCCTAACCTTAAAAAAATCACCCTTTATATACCATATTATACTCGTAAGTATTTTTGAAAGCACCATAATAATTTATATTATTGAAAATATGTGTTCTAACTATTTTCCAAATCCACTCGCATCTGTTGTCATATACAGATTTCTTCATTTATTTGCAGAGATTCTGAAGTGTTAATTTCCCAGGGGGTTGGCCGCTGGCATGTTTTTTGTTAGGGGAATTCGCACCATATCCGACATTTCAATGAAGAATTTAATTTTTATCAGATTTTCGCAAAAATAAAAAAAAACGATTTACCATCGGTATGAATTTCTGTAGGATTTGGAGTTTCACGGCTACCTTTTGGTAGGAAGTTATGTGCGAAACCACAGCTGATAAAAAAAATGGCAATTGAGTGTGGTATTCGATGAATTTCGTATTCACGTTTGTCCTTGTAGGGATGGATATAATGAAGGCCTGCTTTATCCCTATTTATATTTTCGGCACCTTTTGTGTTTTTGCAGTTAGAAATCATCAACCTATGTTTACTTACTGCTATTTTCTGTAATTTTCCTTCTCATAACCGTTTCTTAAGGGTGGGGCGGTGAATAAACTCTAATGTGTTCCTGGGAGGGATTAATGCCTCGAGCTCCTTACTCAGAAGTCGAACGCCCCAACCACTAAGCCAGAGCAGACATTTACATTGTGTCTTTTTATTATTTACTAGCTGACCATGGTCGTCTTGCTTCGCCAGTCTGCCACTTCTCGAATTTAAAACAAAATACTTGCTTATAAGAACTGATAAAGAACATGTCGAGAGTGTCCCTTCTCATTATATGGATATACTTTCAGTGTGACTCCATCTCAATCTCAATTACATTTCATACCATATTTTTCACAATCCCTTGCGCCACAAAAAAAAACAACACAAACTACAAAAGGTGCATAAAAAAAGAAAGAAGAAGCACACAGCACAAACGGTACAGAGAGAGGAACAGATTTGTGCCGCACACACACACAAATTTTCCTCTCAACGCTGGGAAAATCCAACGATCTAGCTTCAATCGAACATTTTACTTTTTTCTTATTGTATAAAATTTATAGCTTAATGCTTATTGTTCAACTTCAGAATAACCTACAAAGATGATTTATATCTCAAAATCTTTGTAGATAATTGAACTTTATATTAAAAAAATCCTATTTCATTTGGATGAGTCATTCCAAAACTAGGAGCTAGAATGTATTCGAGAGTTACAACTTTTCTTAGATATCAGCTTAGATCTCCGCTTTCGGACAGCGGATGAAGCATTTTTCCGCCGTAAGAAGTAGCCTATGTTCATCAGGGATAATGTCGGCTTCTAATGGTAAAAAAAATTGTTCAAATCGGTCCAGTAGTTTCGGAGCCTATTCAAAACAACCAAACAAACAAACAATCAAATCTTTCCTCTTTATAATATTAGTATAGACTATCTGAAAACCCGTCGAAAACGACAGTGAATCATATCAATTTAGCCTAAATTTTGATGTCATATAAAATTTAAAAGAATTGAAATTAATTCTGATAGTGGTTTACTACCTTTTTCATAAGAAAATTGGAAAGACTGCAAAAACCACCTCCGCCATTCACCCCTTCAATAAAGCATTTCACTTTCGTGTGGCAACAGGTGCAGTGTATTCGCTTACTGAATGGAAGGTCGTGCGCTCGAATCCTGGCCAAGTCCATTACTTTATATCGAATATAAGAAATCGTAATCTCCCTAAGCCTTCACGTGGGTCAGTCACCTTGACGTGCGTACCATCATTGCATTCGATGGTGCCGGTGCGAAGGCTTGAGGCGTAGGTTCAACGGGCTATGCTGTCTAAGGGCCACCCATGACAGACAGGCTGTTGACGAGCGTTTACCAAGTACTGACCAGGACTCTACGTCCCCTCTCTCCCCCCTCTTTTTCTTAAGGCGTAAGTTTCAGTACATGTACATACTTTGCGGCCTCTACAGGACAGTCCGTTCTTTTCCCTCTCCCCCTCCTTATCCCCTGGGCTGGACGTAAGGTGTCATATGACCCGTGCCGAGAGTCAACCTGGCTGAGGGCCCAGTCTATCAAATACCTCAGTCGTGCACGGAGTATCCGGATACCTGGCGACCTCCGGATTAACCTTTTGATGGACCTTTTTTCTCCGCGACTCGTGGGATCTATTATACATTCAAACAAAAAACAAACAAAAACAAAAACAAAAAATTGTATGGCCGGATCCCCTTTCAAACCGGACGGTAGTACGGCGACCAAGCTGTCTACCGGCATAGCTCTTATGGCACCAGATAGTGTTGGAACTGTGGACATACATCGTCCCTCCACTAGTGGATGCGAGCTCAAAAAATCCTTTTCCGACAGAGTGAGGACTCTTAATCATGGTCCCCCCTCTGCCGGCCCCACCAAGACAACAACGTCTTCGGTCAACACTAATACGCTGTCTGCAGGACGGATTGTGGCAACTCATGGTCCTCCCACGGTCGGCAATAGCGTTGCCCCCAAAAAAACCTGTTGGTGGTGGGACTGTGCATCATGGTCCCTCCACGGTCGGCAAAAGCGTTGCCCCCAAAAAACCTGATGGTGGTGGGACTGTGCATCGTTGATCGAAGAAGCAAGGAGGCAGAAAGCTGATCTCATAATGGGGTGCGATGCTAACGCTCATCACACCGTATGGGGCAGCACAGACATCAATAACAGAGGTGAGTCACTTTTTGAATATCTCTTACGTACTAACCTCATTATTTGTAACTCAGGTAATGAACCCACCTTCATTACCAAAAATCGACAAGAAGTCCTTGACATCACTCTTGTCTCCGATACCATCAACGACATGATTACGGGTTGGAAGGTTTCGGCTGATCACTCTTTTTCGGATCACCGCTTTCTTCTTTTCAACCTTAACGTTGAGCCTCCATGTCAACCCACCTTCCGAAATCCTATGAAAACCAATTGGCCCTTATACAGAGACACACTACATAATCGTATTAACTCTGTACTCTTAAGTCCACCCTGCGACTCCAATGAGCTCGACAATAAAGTCGATGAACTCACCCTGGCCCTTAACGAAGCAATGGCGGCATCCTGCCCACTCGTACAACCCAGGGGTAAGAAGACGCCTCACTGGTGGACCCCTGAGCTGGGACCACTCGAAAAGGAGTGCAGAAGACTCTTCAATCTTGCTAAAAGCTCAAAAGCAATGACCGATTGGGACTCCTATAAGGAATCCCTCACACTATACAAAAAAGAACTAAGGAAAGCCTAAAGATCGTCATGGCGACTCTTCTGTGGCAAAATAGAAGAATCATCTGAGGCATCAAGGCTAAGAAAAATCCTCTCTTCTAATCCAACTATGCCTAGCTGCCTTAAGAAGGCAGACGGCTCTTGGACGACATCTAGCGAGGAATCGCTCAATCAGCTACTTGACACTCATTTCCCAGGCAGCTCCAATATTACCGGCAATTTACGCCCTTGCAGGTCATATGCACAGGTAACTTACTCTCACGGTCTGATTACTAGGGAAAAGCTGACTTGGGCGCTACATAGTTTCAAACCCTTCAAGTCCGCAGGACCAGACGGCATAATACCTGCCGAACTACAAATGTCAGCGGATATCATCCTGCCTGTGCTGGAGATGATTCTGAAAAGCTGTCTAGACCTGGTTCATATTCCCCGGGCTTGGAGAGAAGTTAAAGTGGTTTTCATACCCAATGCTGGCAAATATTCCCACGTCAGTCCAAAGGACCTCAGACCCATTAGTCGATTTTCATTCCTCCTCAAAACGTTGGAGCGATTGATTGATATCCATCTTCGCACGAACATAAATCCGCAATTTTTGTCTGCGGCTCAGCATGCATACTGTAAGGGAAAGTCGGTGGAAACTGCTCTTCACTCCTTAGTACGCACTATCGAATACTCTCTTCGTCAAAAAGAGTATACCATGGTGGCTTTCCTGGACATAGAAGGCGCCTTTAACAACGTTAACACATCTGCAATCGCAAATGCACTGACAGAACTGAAGGTGGATAGCTCCCTTGGTGAATTGATTAATCTACTACTTGAAAGTCGGATTATTAATTCAAAACTGGGCGTTACATCTGCTAGCAGGTCTGTCAGCAGAGACACGCCACAAGGCGGTGTTCTTTCTCCCCTCCTCTGGAATTTGGTGGTGAATAAACTACTGATAAACCAGGAAGGGGGGGGGGGGGGGGGGCTGCGGGGTGATTGCCTATGCGGATGACGTTGCTATAGCCGTCTCAGGAAAATACCTCAATGCCATAAAGGAACTCCTGCAAACCGCTCTTAACAAGCTAACGAGATGGGCTAATCGGTGTGGACTGGGCGTTAACCCCCACAAAACCGAGTTGGTCCTCTTTTACAGGAAATATAAAATCCCACATATTGACCCTCCCTCTATTAGCGGTACAAGCTTAACTTTCTCTGACGAAGCAAAATTTTTGGGTCTAATCTTCGATAGGAAGTTAAGCTGGAAACCCAATATACAAGAACGAGTCAAGAAAGTTACAGTAGCACTTTTCTCTTGTAAAGAAGCCATTGGCAACAAGTGGGGTATACAACCCCGCATTATGCATTGGCTATATACAGCGGTGGTTAGACCAATTCTTACTTCGTCTGGTAGACTGCCCTGGATGTAGCTATAAACCGCGACAAACTGGGCAAAGTCCAGCGTTCAGCGTGGCTGTGTATTAGCGGAGCACTCCATACAACCACCACCGCTGCACTGGACATTCTGTTACACCTGATACCCCTCGATATCTTCAGCATGCAAACAGCGGCTTGTTCCGCTGTCCGCTTAAAAGTTACCTCACAGTGGACCAACAAGAAGATCGGCCACTCCATCATTTTGGACTCCTTTAAGTCTCTACCCAGAAACATAGACTACACCATACCCCACCTGCAGTTCGGAAAAAACTTCCAAATCACCATTCCTTCCAGATCATTCTGGGATGATGATGCATTTGCGGAAGATAAATCGATCCACTTCTACACCGACGGATCTAAAACCAGCGATGGGGTAGGTGGGGGCGTTTTCTCAGAAAAGCTAAATCTTAGCCTCTCTTTCCGTCTTCCAGATTATTGTAGCGTGTTCCAGGCGGACATTTTAGCGATAAAAGAAGCCCTGTCGTGTCTAAAGTGGAATGTGACATCCTCAAAGGATATCCGTATCTTCTCGGATAGTCAGGCAGCGATTAAATCCGTGGACTCAGTCTCTTCAAATTCCATCGTAGCCCAAGACTGCCGCTCATCTCTTTCGGAGATGGCAGAGCAGTTCAACATTCACACCGCCAAAAAAGGAACCACTTTACCTCTTTTACCTGATAAAGGTTCTTTAGGAATACCAATCGCTACATGCAAACTCTTGTTCAAGCTATCAGCAATCGACAGAACAAACCTTAGGTGGACATGTAGCAATACTTGTCTAGCGACTAAGCGGATCTGGCCAAAGCTGGATCTGCGAAGCTCTAAGTGTCTAATCTCATTAAACCGACTTCATATTAGCTCGACTATAGGTGTTATCACAGGACACTTCTTAAGAGGCAAGCACGCCTCCAGACTTGGCGTGCAGTCAAACGACTTCTGTAGAAGCTGCATGGACGAGGAGAAGGAGGAGACTATATTTCACCTTCTCTGCACATGTCCTGCGCTCTCCCACAAAAGAAATCTCCATCTAGGGGACTCCTTGTTTAATGATACAAACGACTTAGCCAACAGTGGCGTTAGAAGTCTTTCGCGCTTCATAAGAAGCTCCTATTGGTTCAACGAGCAGTGAGGGAATCCCCAGATCTGTGTGTTACCACAATGGACCTAATATTGGTCTAAGTGTGTCGGCCTTAGCTGACAGCCACATCAACCTACCCTAACCTAATCTCCCTAAGCAACTTAGACACCACCCGTGGAGAAAAACCCTACAACTGCACCCATTCTCTATTCTTTCTAATAGTAAGTAGCACCGAAAAGTATGCAATAAAATACGATATTGCCAGTTGCTGCTTCCTGTAAACACAAAATGCCCACGCTGTGTTCTTGCAAATCAAATTATAAAAAAAACATAGGGACGGGCTACAGTCCGCTTGGGCGAACTGTTGGATACCCTATTCTTATTCCTATCCCTCTTAAGTGGGCGTGGCAAAAGTCTAAGTATGGTTGAATTGTTAAGAACGCTCTACATATTTTGTTATATAACATTTAAAGGATTTTATAAAAAAAACGCTCCCTAGCTCAAACTTGGGTGTTTCAATAAAATTGTTTTATTTAATTGTGGGCGTGTCAATAGGCGGATTTAAAAAAAATTAACACATGAGAATAAAGGGCCCCTAGAGAGTATATATTATAAATTTTAGGGAGCTCAAACTTTGGATTTTCAAAAATTAATATACCCTTAGAATAGGGTATAAAAAAATTATTTTATTTATTTGTGGGCGTGTCAGTAGGCGGATTTTGAATTTTTTTTATCCCGAGCAGTTTTAGGAGTCATAGATCATATATAAAAAATGTCAGCTTTCTTCTTTTGAGTTTGTGGGTGTGTCTGTGGGCGGATTTCAAAAATTCGTAAACTTGATTATTTCGGGACCCTAGAGAGTATATGGTTAAAATTTCAGCTCTCTAGGTCCAGTTTAAAGGCCTAATTTTTGCCGACAGACGGACAGACGGACGGACGGACGGACGGACGGACGGACGGACATGCCTAGATCGACATTACTATCGATGCTGATCATAAATATAGTAACTTTTAGGGGTCTACGGGCAATATTAAGGTATCTTACAAACTATGCGTCAAAATTAATATACCCTTAGAATAGGGTATAAAGAAACTTTCGTGTTGTACGGCTAAGGCGTGGTTCATTGTATTTCACTGTACTGTACCTACGTCTGAAAATAGGCTTAAGGTTGAACTGATGCGCATTCCTCAAAAAAAAAATCGACAGGCCTCTCGGTTTCGAATCACTTTTACAGATCCCAACCAAATGCTGGTGTTATTGCATTTGTCCAGGCGTTTTTAGGGCTACCTCATTTTACGAATTATTGTTTGATATTTCCCTTACGACACCGATAATCTCCAGCCGTGTCAACCCACGGAGTTGCAACTAAATTTGCGGGAGAGTTTCGAGATGATGAATGTGTCGCTTTGCTCACCAGCATGAAAAATAGAAGTTATTTCGCCACTTAGTCGACTTTTACAAGTATTGTGTCCCCTGCCCATCCCTGCGAAATACCATAACCTCCATAAGTACCATATTTTGCACATTTAATAGATATTAATTGGCTAAAAAATAAACTGTAAAAAATAAACTGTCTCTGAAATCCCATCATTGATCGCGTTTTCAATTGTTGATTTCAAGAAATATGTTCAGTTAAAAATTAAATTGATTTAACTAACGTCCTCCTGTTTGCACACTTGTTTTACACAGTGTATATCCGTATCACAACAAAAGATTGATGTGATGAAATAATTTACGTTGCCTTTGTGGAATGAATGTGATTTTTCTTTTAGTTTTTTTTTTTGTACCTACAACAAATGGCGCTAAGCTTTATGTTCTGTTTTGTTAATGGGATCATTAAATTCGATCATGAAATCTATTTTAAAGCATTACCCTCGGATGTGTTGCTAATTTTTGTTTTTCTTACGTAAGCAAGAGACCCATGAAAGCACGAGACTTTATCAAACGAATCGTTTTCCCACAGTATTCGCAAGGTTAACATAATTTTATTTTTACACTTTCATTATTTATATATTACATTTCTACAACAAGTAGTAAACAAATCGATATTTGCTTTTGGTACGCCGCGCCGCATATAGTAAAGGCATGAGTTACTGTGGAAAAGGACATCAGCCACAGCGCTCAACTGGTGAAAACTACTATCTAAATGCCATAGATAGCGACAACGATGTTGAACATTATGTGCACAATTTATCATCACTAGTCGCATTTGCATTTATATGAAATATCAGATGGTGCTTGGCGGATGAAGTGCCTCAAACATCATAAGTCATAACCATTTTACCATAAAGAATTTTAGTACGTAAATGGATATTCTTTGTGAAAAAATATTCGGGAATTGAGTTTTGTTATAGTGACTGGGAAACTTCATTCCGCGATGATGTTGGTTCTAAGCTTTAAAAGTTTGAATACGTTCAATTTACATATTTTTTCGAAAATTTGAGGGGGAACAAGATTTTGGCAACAATAATTTGTTATATGAAGTTAAGCTGTAGCATTTGATGTTTTTTTTTTTATCGGGGTGCGAGACTTGTACAATGGAGCACTCAGACTAAATACTGGTCCATTGTACTACCAGGAAGACACGCCACTTTTATTGTGGAAATTGGTTCAGGGAAATAACTTCACATGGGCAATAACTTCACCTCGAGTGGGCAATAACTTCACTTTTTTTTGTGAAGTTATTGCCCACAATGGGTGAGCAATATCTTCACTTTTTTGTGGTGTGATTTTTAAATCGACAGCATACATAATATATTGAGAAAGTGAAAGAAAAAGAGAAATGGCCGAAGATGAGTTCCTTGGAAGTCACTTTAATAGCTTAAGACCTACAAATTTAAACCGAATGCCAACGGCAAACGTTCGCAAGAGGTGGGGCAGTAAGGGTTTCTTGGCCCAGGCGTGATTTAAAACGTAGGCCCTTAGGTAAGGTTAGGTCCAACCACCCACTGAGCCACTGCGGGTTTTACCAACCACAAAACCATGGAAGATTGGAAAATAAAATCTGTTAAGAGAAAAAGTAGTTTGTATTATATCAGTTTTTGAAAAGCTTTAGAGATTGTTGATAATTTACAAATGGGCCGATCATTTATAACATAGTTCTCGGAGCCCGATATGTGGATTGGTGTCGTTAATTTTTCTTATGTTTAAAATTAATTAACCTTTTATTAAACCAGTATGGCTTAGACGTATTCATACGTTTATTGGAATGGAGCAAACAAATTAATTGCATTTTTCAGCTTTTCAGTAAATAGAAAATGAGTTCAATTCAGTTCGACATTGCTTAAAACCGACGACCAATTGACTGAACCAACAAAATAAGATAAGCCTACAAAATCTCCTTTTGAGCAGCCAAATTTTGTATCGTTATTTAAAGATGGCTTAAGAAAGTTATACAGAGTAGCGCAAAATTAATCATCCAATTTTGTTTTTAAACAACTTTTTTACTTAAAAAAAAGTGATTCTAAGGGCCGGTTTCAAGACTTTCGGATAAAGTTTCGGATAGTTAGCCGACACATAACCCTATCCACCAGATAAAAGTTGCTGATATTTTTTTCTGTTTCATCGTCAAAGTCTCTGATTACTAAATGATGGAAAAATTTATCAGCCACTAAGTTCGTTTCGAAATACATGTCATTTGTTTTGCTTTGTTTATTTCGTGTTTTGTAGAAACTTAACCAGATTACAACCATTTTTAAGTACGTAAATTATATTGTTGCGTTTGAAATGAATAAAGCTAGCAAAAATTGCGAAAATTAAAACAAGCGCGAGAGATAATACCAATTTCTCTCAAGAAGAAACGGACCTTTTAGTGTCCCTTACGGAAGGAAAAAATATAATCAAAAACAAATAAAGTGAACTTCTTCTTAAAATTGAATTGTTGAAAAAAGGTTAAGGAGAAAAGTGAATAAAATGTTTCATTCGCGGTCGCGCTTTACTCTATTCATTCATTCAAGTTATGGTTAAATAATAACAAAGATAAGGTCATTTTGCCAATTTTATTTATTTAAAAAGTCACTTTCGAATGGTGCAAAGTAATTTGCTTTGACAAAACTGGAAATCTACTCTTCCATACGCCATAAGATCTTTATACTACATTCCTCGTTCTGCTTTGTGACTTGTTGTACAAGTGCTCTCCAGGTCTCCGTGGATTGTGAAGGGGAGTTATCAAACATTTTGTGTTTTTATACCCTTTATCTCCGAGAATCAAGTTATTTCCAAATTCTCTATCAATTAATGTTTGCTTAATTCGCGAGTTATTAAAAAATAGTTTGATCATAGCATGATCCAGGCCATCTAGCAAGTATGTCCATGATTCTTAATTTTGAGTCCACTACTGTTTGAACATTCATTGAAAAATTGCCTTTCCGGTCTCTGTACAATTCGGCAGTTTCTCCTCCTGCCAACAAGTGAAAATAATTATAATTTCTGGTACATATTATTTTTGATGGTACTTAACCGGTGATTTAATGTTGATGTGAGTACAATCAATGACTCCAACAAAACAACCCTGGGAAATCTTGCAATTTCATTAAAACTTTGTGTTATGTTTTCTGTATCTAATGGGAATTTAACATACAAAGGTTTTAATTTAGCTATTGCTTCTGGAACCTTGCAATCGGAGGCCTTGCTTACTCCAGCGAAGTCGCCACATACAATTAAAAATGTCCCAGTTGCAAAATATCGGAGAGTTATAAGTAATCGTTGCTTTGGTGGAACTGCAAAACTACTGAAAATTCAATAGGCAATGGTAGATAAGTAAATGTCATATTTGGTATTCTACTTACTAGTCAATTGAAGCTTTTGTATCACTTTCCGTTAATGTAAATTTGGCCTTTGGCGAAACACTCTGTTCCTACGGGGCCGTGTAATATGATCGTAATATTCTTCAAATTCGTCTTCTAAAAATTCAAACAAATCCATGTTAGGGCACTTGTGGCTGCTGTCTACGGTCGTCAAGGACGGAATATTTTTTCCAGTCACTTCACATAAATATTTTGTTTATCTTCTGGATAAAGGATTTAACAGCCACTTGAACCGGCCGATGGGCTATCCGAGACTATTCGCTGTCGGATATCACTATCCGAAACCTTTGAAACGAAAAGTTCATGTTAAGCTGGCAGATAAGTTCCGGATAGACTATCCGAGACTTTATCAGATACTCTTGAAACTGGCCCTTGTGTTGGCAATTTTTATTTGGAACTTTACAATTTTGTCTGTTAAGTTGAAAAGATGATATCCGTCAAGTGGCTGCAGCCAGTGTTGATACACATTTGGGCCCGTTTTATCGCATTTTCCATGACTTTCCGCAAGATTTTCGGTGAAAACTGTTCGCATTCCTGTCGAATATTCTCCGTAAGGGCTGCGATTGTCTTATGCTTGTTGACATAAATCCGCGACTTCAAGTAGCCCCAAAGAATGTAGTCTGCGATGGTTAAATCGGGCGATCTTGCTGGCTCTGCCAAATCGCCAAAACGGTAGATTACGCTAGCAGGAAACGATTCCTTCACAATATCCATTGTGGCTCGTGCTGTATGTATGGTTGCACCATCTTGTTGAAACCACATGTTCACCAAGCCCCGCTCATCCAATTCCGGCAGTAAGAAGTCGTTTATCATGGCCCTGTAGCGTTCGCCAGTAACAGTGACCGTATTGCCGATGGCGAAAAACGGCCCAATCACTCCCCTGGGTGAACGCCGCACCATAAAGTCGCTTTGAGTGGATATAATGACTCTCCGTGCATCACACGCTGAATTTCAGTGCCCCAGAAACAAAGATTTTTTTTATTTATTTATTTCACATCATCAAAGCTCAATCAATGGCTTTCTTAGACACATATACACTATAATCTAATCTTGAGCATACAATCATGACTGATGAGCATTGAGCAAATTCTTTTTTTAACCCTAGAAAGACAATCATATTTTTTATGACGTAAAAGATAATCATACGTCTCAGAGACGTATGGAACTTTGGTAGTGTATTTAATAAAACCCATGAAATTTTTTAAAAAAATATTAGCGTTTTATTTATTTATGCAGTTCATATTAATGAATGTTAAATGATTTAGTATAAATAAATATTAATTTAAACAATAAAAACAAAAATCTTAAGCCCCATTACAAATAAACAAAAAACAACTTATATTTTAAAGGAACCTTAAAATTGACATTAAGTCATAATTGTTAGCTAAATTTTCATTTTTCGGTTTAAAATAAGTCTACTAATAAGTCTTAGTAATTTTAAATTATATACGATTAAATTAAATGTAAGAATGGCACAGGTCACACACACACCCCTAGAAGTCCGGGACAGCTATAACTTGTTACCGCAGGTACTTACTATCGCGCCACGACCGTCACGGGCTAGCTCCGACCACCGACTGAGTTAGTTTAAGCAACCAACCCAATGCGGTTTATAGTTAAATGGATATAACAATTTTTCCGCGCGTCATACGTCTCGCAGACGTAGATTATCTTTCTAGTGTTAAATTAGTAACCAATAAATTAAAATCAATTAAGTTAACGCTGGCATTGTAAATCAACATGAGACCATTTATTAAAGATGAACGTTAGAACGTCAATGTGCTATATTAAAAAATCGATGACTTCTGAAACCAAAAGCAGGTACACATATATTGAGAAGGCTCAGAACTTCGGGGGAATCAATCTAACCAATGAGTAGTCTATGAATGAAAATAGTTCTAGCCACCATTCCTCTAACTTCTAGAGATTCTAAACTAATTATTAGTTTAAGTCTTGATTGATAAGAGGGTAAGCTGATGGAGCTAATCCAAGGAAGCCCTCTTAGAGTAAATCTAAGAAATCGCTTTTGAATTGATTCAATTTTAAGAATATGTACATTGTGGTATGGATACCAAACAATGGAAGCATATTCTAAAATGGATCGAACAAATGATACATTATAACGTTTTTTTAACGTATGGTTCAGAGAATTCGACAGCATAGCGTCTTAACCTACCCCATTTCCTGTTACCCTTATTAGATATATATTCAACGTGACTAATATAAGATAATTTAGTGTCCAATAAAACACCCAAATCTTTAATTATAGTACCACGGGGAATTGGAAGACTGTCAAAAGTGTAAGTGTTAATAACAGGTGCTTTGCGTCGAGAAAAAGTAATCGCAGAGCATTCATCAACATTCAATGACAAATTATTTTTGGAACACCACACGCAAAATTTTTGTAGATTAATACTTAATGTATGAAAGCTGTGAGTGTCTTTACCTGACGTATAAATTTTAAAATCATCAGCGAACATTAAAATATTACATTGAGGCAAGAACTTAACAACATCTTTTACGAACAAAATAAACAATAATGGACCTATATGGCTTCCCTGGGGGACACCAGAAGTTACAAACATTTTGTTTGAGATTTTATTCCGAAATCTTACGTATTGATATCTTTCGCTTAGATAAGAGGATAGCCATTTTAAGAATGAAGTCGGAAAGTCTAAACGTTCTAGTTTGAATAGTAAGATTCTGTGATCCATACGATGAAATGCTTTGCTAAAGTCCGTGTAAATAGCATCAACCTGATTAACTTTACCTATTTCGGAGATTACAAAGTTAGTGAAAATAATGAGGTTTGTCACGGTTGAACGCTTTTTAATAAACCCGTGCTCGTTGTTACAAATTAAAGATCTGCAAAAAAAAATGTAATTGCTCACTGACCAATTTATCGAATAACTTAGGGATAGCTGACTGTTTACATATACCCCTATAATTTTCAACTTTATTCTTCCTACCTGATTTGTAAATAGGTACAGTAAATGAGTCTTTCCAAATGGATGGGGATGTTTCTGTTAACAGCGATAGATTAAATATGTGGCAAATAATCTTAGATAATGATTGGGCACAGTATCTTAAAAAACTGGAAGGTACGCCATCGTGGCCAGGATTATAATTTAAATCCATTGAAATTAGACTCTCCAATGTGCTTTCTTCAGAGATTTCCAGCCTGTTTAAAATCGGAGTATGGTATAAATTGAGATAGCTAAAGAAATCTTCATCAATGTTTAGGACTTTGTCTGAGTAGACAGATTGGAAAAATGACTCAAAGTTATTATAAACGGCAGAAGACGAATTGGCAAGTTGACCATTAAAAGAAAGACAGGCTGGGTAGCCGTCGTTTTTATTTTTTGAATTTATGAATTCTCAAAATTCGTTAGGCCTATATTTAATATGGTTTTGAATATTATTTATATAAATATAAATGAATATTATTTATATAAATATTATTTATATAAATATCATATAAATATTATTTATATAAATAAGATAAGTAAGGAAGTTCTGAGTTCAGACTTCAATTTTCTATACAGCGTATAGTCGTCGACCAATAGAGTCCTACGCCATCTCCTATACGCCCTGTTTTTTTTTTTTTTTTTTTTTTTTTTTTTTAGTTTTCAAAAATCGCGTTATTTCGTTGCTAAAAGGACAGGACCAGAAAGTTTCGCACGCGAACTACAGGGACATGTTTTAAAATTATATTATAAATTTAATATAAATCAAATTTAAATATAAATGCGTCCAAGGGATACAGATCGTTAATTTCAAAGTTGCAAAATATGTTTAAAAAAGGATGATACATATCTTCTGGTACGAGTAGTGTATAACTTCTATAAACCATGCTGTTATCACTGTTGTTTGTGAAGATGAGGTCCAAGGTACGGTTCCTATAATTCTTTACGTTATTTATCTGGAGAAAACCGAAGGACTGTAACGTATCTACTATGTCAGCTTCAGGTCCTGATAGTGAGTTACTAGGGTTTTGAAACGTACAATCAACATCTCCAGAGGTCCAATCAATATTGGGTTGATTGAAGTCAACGAAGATATATATATATATATAATTTATGCACTGCAGATGAAATGTCAGCAACAAAACGAAGGCGTTTGCTTATTGAGGTAACCGCTTAAGTGGAAATGCGCCTCGTCGCTCATGATGATTTTCGACACAAAATTGTCCTCTTCGTTGTTGAGCTTGAAGATGGTTTGACAGTAATTCACACGCGACTGACGGTCAGCAGGCATTAAATGATGCACTGTTTGCATTTTGTACGGGAACATGATGTGTAGGTCTATCACTAAAATTCGCTGGTGATGCCCAAATGCGTGGCCCGTCGTCTCGAAGCGTTTCTTCGTTCTCAGCCGCCACCCACACCCGCACGACCAGTCCGGTGGCGGCCACACCCTGCAAGGTCTCCTGCGATTCCAGTCTGTTCGAGTCGAGTAGATAAGCACCGGAATGTTTGCCCAGTTGGCGCGACACGATTAGGACGAAGTCGAAATTCACGCTGCGCTAACACCAACGACCGATTATTGGTAAAAAAAAATCGACACAATTATTCCACGCTCTTGCGGAGTATAGCGCTACATTGCTTGTATGATTGTATACAGCAGCTGTCTAGTTCACAAATGTGAAATATAATTGAAGTACGACGCGAATTGCGAAAATTATAACACCCGATAGGGTGATTAATTTTGCGCCACCTTGCATAGATATTTCAAAACAACAACATAACGCTAAATGATGAATCGAATTAGGCATAGCGGGTGAAGAGAAGCAGCTCATATCTGCATTAAATTCCTTTTTACAATATATGAAATCGAGAATGCGATTTAGATTGTAAGAGAAGCTGTTAATTTGATGAGGATAATATTTGACAATTGTGTCAACCACCTTAATTTCACACTCCCTCTTAACATCAAATGGCATCAAATGTTCTTCTTCACCAACAAAAATTGGAATGGCTATAATATATATAAAATAATTTAATCCACCCTCGAGCAAAGTCTCGTCTCGACGAGCGTATTCTCTCTGGAACTTTTGTAAAAAGTCAAAGTCCCTAAAAACAAAAAAACCCACGAACACGCTTTATATACAACCCCCAGCTGTCATATTTAAAGTTGACCTCCATAAATCATGGTTTGTATCAACTTATCCCAAACATTTCCCTTGAATTATGCAAAACTTGAGGAAATAAAATAAATGAATTTGCCCCAAATACCTGAGTTAACAAAGAAGCAAACTTTTTCCACAATGTTTTGCAAAGATATCGTTTCCAAATCAAAATCAATTTACATACGTCTGTTGGTTAGGTCATGGATAGTTAAATGGTGATTTCCAATCTACTTCCAGATTTTCCAATTCGATGACCATTACCCTGAAGTACTTTGTTACCTCTGCAGTATCCGCAACTAAAGTTTCTTAATAAAATCAAAATCAAATTTCGGAACTACGATATGTGTATCTATACATATTGTGGATATGTTATCAGACAAACTGGACCTGTATACGATAAACATTCAGCATCCGGACTTATTCAGGCGATTGTAAATCAATCAAAAAAGCATATCTTCTCGGTGGAAGAATGGCTGGTGTGCCATTACTTCTGGCTCACCAAACTGCTGCCTCAGAACTTTCCAAATGAACCGGGTAGGTAAAGGAGAAGTAAGTCCTAGAATAAGACACCGCATCGTATAGGTACTCGTACATTTATTTGCTTTTTAATGGAAATTGTGGAGTGTTTCAGTTGAAGTCGTTGATATAAAAAGCAATTTTTCAGTTGAATGGAAATACGGAGTTCAGTGTTATATAACCACTGCGGGGCTGAAAGTGTCTGTAGAGTTCAACAATTTTACCATAAATTGAGCGTGGAGTGTTGAGCAAAATATAATATTCTAATGAATAACTCATGAGATTGCTAATCATAATAATAAGAACTGGGGGCAAAATCACATCTAGGCAATTTTACCATTCACGTGGATGTGAGCCTAGCAACACATTTAACATATTAAAATTGCTCCGCAAGTGTGCGTGAAAATCACTGGGTGACATCAACAAAAAGGGCGAGTGAACGACCGATCAAAATAAAAAAGAAAATTGGTTGTGGAAAAAATAGCAATTATGATTGAATAAAATAAAAATAGAAAGAAACCGAAGGAACTATACGCGTAGGCGACTGGAAAAATGTTGACCTTTTCATTGAAAGTCGATAAACAATCAAACCCCATTCAGGCAGAGTTGAACTTGTAGTTTTCTTGCCCTTTGCTTGAAAAGGTTTTTCAAGAATAATAAATAAAATAGACCACCACCAAAAAAATGAGTTTGGCGGTGAAACTCCAGCCTCCACTTCACCTGGTACCAGTGACAAGTTCTTGTTGTGCATTTAACCATTCAATAGGTTAGGTTAGATGGCTGTCGGAAGAAGCCGACACACTTAGACCAATTTAGGTCCATTGTGATACCACGTTTGTTTTATCTACCTCAACGCAATTCAATACAATCTTTGTTATTGAAAAGTAATTGATGAGTAATTAAAATCCTTCATTTTCCGTAAAAAAAAAAAAATAGTTTCCACTACACCCAGGAAGTGGCTCAATGGTTAGTGTGTCGGACTACTAATCGAAAGGTCCCCGATTCAATTCCCGCCAGGGCCAAGTAACATATTGAGTTGTTTCCCACTGCCCCACCTCTTGCGAACGTCTTGCAAACATCCAAGCGTTTAAATTGTCATGAGAAGCTTCTCCAATTTGCCGTTCGGATTCGGCTTAAAATAGTAGGTCCCTTCCACTTCACAAAGAAAGTGGTTGGAGAAGCTAGGTTTTAGGCCTTGTATGGGCCTGCTAATGCCAAATATTTATTTATTATTTATTACACCCAGGAAGTTTTACTTCTGTAGCGTGTCTTCATGACAAAGCAAATTATTGTTCTGTTGTGTCCGGAGATATAAAAGTCGCCAGTTTTCCAGGTCATAACTTTATTGTTGGTGGCGACTTCAATGCCAAACACACCCAGTGGGGATCAAGGCTTATAAAAACAAAAGGTAAATGACTTTACCAAGCACGTCGCAAACACAAATGTGATTTCTATTCCTCTGGATGGCCAACTTACTGGCTATCTGATCCCAACAAAATACCAGATATTATATACTTTTTTGTTGAAAAAGATATTAAACGAAATCATACAAGTGTTGAAGGTAATTATGATTTATCGTCAGATCATACTCCAGTTATTTTATCACTGAGTGAAGTAGAAATAAGAGAAACAAATAATCCTAGCTCGTAAAGCAAAGAACGAATTTCGAGGGAGTAAGAGAAAAACTGGAAAGCTTTACAGACCTAAGATCCCAAATGGAATCAATTGATCAAACTGATCATGAGTTAGAACAATTTATCGCTGATGTGCAATAGGCAGCAGAAGAAAGCACTCCAACTATTTCGAACAGGAGAGAAACTGAAATCAAAAATATATTTTAGAAATAAAGGAACTGTTATTCGAAAAATGAAGGGTTCGAAGAAAATGGCAAACTACGAGATTCCCAGACCATAAGACAGTATTCAACCGTTTTGTTCTTAGCACTATAAGGGTACTGTAAGAACAGAAAAAATCCCTTTAGCGTTAGCAAATTATACAAAAAACAAATAAACTAACAAAAAGAATTTTTTAATTCAAAAATGAATCACTAAGTAGATTTCTTAAAAGCTTGACGACGGATGCTACTATACTGATTATTCCTTATGGAAGGCAGCCAAACGTCTGAATAGACCACAGATACAGAATCTCACGGAATCAGACGGAAAATGGATCGCAAATACCAAACAGAAAGCTGACCTCTTCGCAGAACATCTCTCAAATGTTTTTAAGCCATTTAGAGCAGATGCAGCAACAAATAATTTACCCTTTGTTGAAAGAAACGACGACTTGGAAATTCCTTCGTCACTCTCGAAGAATTAAGAACTATGAGTCAACACAAGTTATCAAGCAAAAATCACCAGGGTATGACCTAATTACTGCCAAGGTTTTGAAGAAATGCCAACAATAGCCTTCAAAAAATTCCAACCCATAATAAGTGCATGCCTTAAGCTCCGATATGTTCCACATCATTGGAAAATTGCCCAAGTCATTGTAATACCTAAGCAAGGTAAGCCACCAATAGATATAGCTTCCTACAGACCAATATCGCTAATACCAACTATGGCAAACGCTTCAGAAAAACTGCTTCTGAAAAGGCTAAACAAAATAATAGAAGAACGAGGACTAATCTCAAAATACCAATTTGGATTTAGAAATAAATATTTGACGATAGACCAAGTGCATCAAATTACGGATGCTGTTGAAATGCACTTGAAGAAAAACAAGTATGTTCCGCTCTATTTCTGGATGTTGCTCACGCTTTTGACAAGATTTGACATATCGGACTTGAGCAAAGTACTCAGAACTTAGGAAAATCGAAGCTGGTGTCCCACAAGAAAGTGTCCTAGGACCAACCCTGTATCTGTTATATATAAGGTATATTCCAGTGGACAACAATATTGTCATCGCCACATTTGCAGATGATACTGCGATATTAGTGTCGGCTAAATACAATGCGAAGGCAACAGAATAAAATCAACTCATATAAACTTAGGGACGGGCTACAGTCCGCTTGGGCGAACTGTTGGATACCCTATTCTTATTCCTATCCCTCATAAATGGGTGTGACAAAAGTCTTAGTATGGTTGAATTGTTAAGAACGCTCTACATATTTTGTTATATAACATTTAAAGGATTTTATAAAAAAAAAACCAAGCTTTTGTAAAAAAAACGCTCCCTAGCTCAAAAGTTGGTTTTTCAATAAAATGTTTTATTTAATTGTGTAGTAGGCGGATTTAAAAAAAAATTAACACATGAGCATAAAGGGCCCCTAGAGAGTATATACGAGTATTATAAAATTCAGCTCCCTAGCTCAAACTTTGAATTTTCAAAAAAAAAAAAAAAAAAATAAAATTGTGGGCGTGTCAGTAAACGGATTTTGAAAATATTAACACATGAGCATAAAGGGCCCCTAGAGAGTATATACGAGTATTATAAATTTCAGCTCCCTAGCTCAAACTTTGAATTTTCAAAAAAAAAAAAAAAAAATAAAATTGTGGGTGTGTCAGTAAACGGATTTTGAAAATATTAACACATGAGCATAAAGGGCCCCTAGAGAGTAATATTATAAATTTCAGCTCCCTAGCTCAAACTTTGGATTTGCAAAAAAGTTTATTTTAAATTGTGGGCGTGTCATTGGCAGATTTTGAAAATATTTACACATGAGCTTAAAGGGCTCCTAGAGAGTATCTATATACGAGGGCGGGTCAATAAGTCCGTGACTTTTGGAATAAAACACAGATTTTTTGATAAAAAAAAAATTTTATTTTTAACGTAGTCTTCCTTGAGCTCCATACACTTTGTCCAACGCTTCTCAAATTTTTGTATCCCTTCCAAAAAAAATGATTTGTCGAGGTCCTCAAAATAGGCCTTTGTTTGCGATATGACTTCATCATTGGAGTCAAATCTTTTTCCACCAAGCCATTTCTTCAGGTTTGGGAACAAGAAGTAGTCGCTCGGAGCCAAATCTGGAGAATAGGGTGGATGAGGGAGCAATTCATAGCCCAATTCATGTTTTTTTGCCATGGCAGCTGCACATGTGTGCACCCTTGCATTGTCTTCGTGGAAAAGAACTTTTTTCTTGGCCAAATGAGGTCGGTTTTTTTTCAAATCGTCATTGAATCGGTCCAATAAGTTGGCATAATATTCCCCATTGATTGTTCTTCCCTTTTGAAGGTAGTCAATGTGGATTATCCCGCATGAATCCCAAAAAACAGTCGCCATAACTTTATTGGCTGACAAACCCACCTTGGCCTTCTTTGGCGCCGATTCACCCTTAGAAACCCACTGTTTTGACTGTTGTTTGGTCTCTGGTGTGTTGTGATGGATCCATGTTTCGTCCACGGTTACAAAACGGCGCAAAAACTCCTCCATATTGCGATTAAACAACGCCAAACCTTCCTGTGAAGTTGTTACACGATTGCGTTTGTGGTCGACTGTGAGCAAACGCGGCACCCATCTTGCGGAAAGCTTTCTCATGCCCAAGTGATCATTCAAAATTGAAACTACTGAGCCATGCGAGATCCCTACGGCTTCCACAATCTCTCGCACTTTCAATCTTCGGTCGGCCAACACCATATCGTGAATTTTTTCGATTGTTTCGGGTGTAGAGACCTCAACTGGGCGTCCAGGACGTTCGGCATCTTCAGTGCTTGTACGGCCACAACGAAATTCAGTAAACCACTTTTTTACCATTGAAATCGATGGTGCAGAGTCCCCATAGTATTTTTCAAGCTTAGCCTTGGTCTCCGTAATGGTTTTTTTTCGCAAGAAATAATGCTTAATAAGCACACGAAATTCACTTTTTTCCATTTTCTCCTCAAATTAGTGAGTAGTCTGATAAAAATAGCTGTCAAACACAAACTAACTGACGCAGCAAGTTTAAATTTTGACAGGAGTCAACTGACAGATGCCTGTTGACAGGAGCAGTGTTACCGTTTCAGTAAAGAGGTCAGAAATTCAAAAAGTCACGGACTTATTGACCCGCCCTCGTATATAAAAGAAAGTGTCCGAAGCGATGTAATCCCATAACTCGAGATTGGCCGAACCGATTTTGATGATTTATACTTTGTTGGAAAGGTATTTTCTCAGAACGGGTTAAAAAAAAAAAAAATAAAAATGTCTTATTTTGACCACCCAGCGTATTACAATAGGTTTTTTTTCGATTTTTTTAAATTTTTTTTTTTTTTCATTTTGTATTTACATATTTATTTTGGGAACAACCAAAAAAAGAATCAAATTTGAATGTAACATATCGTATCACAATTGAACTGTCAGATAGACACGCAACGTAACGCCATCTATTATCGATCAATGGAGAAGCCAATTTTGTTTCATGTGTGGTGGCGCTGTCCACGTTAACTGTGCCATTTGATTCAGTTGCGCAGTTTCTTCATTCGTTGCTGTTTCAGCGTCGATATTGCACTTTGCGAATTAGTGTTTTGTTCGATCGAATAACGTTTGCCGGCCATTGCGCATTACAGATTCGGATTTCTTCATTGCGATTTTGTGAGTTTTTGTGAATTAAAATTGATATGAGAATATATCTATAATATAAAAATGAATCGCTGAATGTGTTGCTAAGCGCAAATCTCGAGAGCAGCTGAACCGATTTGACTAATTCTTTTTTTATAATATTCCTTGAAGTAGGAGGATGCTTCTTACGGAGAGAACATTTTAAAACAATTGCCTGAAAAAGTCTAAAAACAATACTTTTCTATCCTCATACACTGCAATATCCCATTATATTTTGGCCAGGTGAAGAAGGCTTTGATTTATCAATCAAGAAGGGAAAAATTTTAAAAATTGCCTGAAAAAGTCAAAAAACAAAACTTTTCTATATTCCCATACAAAAGATTCGTAGAAATACGTAAGTCAATTTGAACTATAATACCATACCATAAAGTTTAAGTGTTAGTGGAGGGGTTCCGGGAAGGCAAAACAATTGAGTGACGTTAGTATCGTATAAATATTAATGTCAATATCTGTCAATATTTATTACTCAAAAACAAATTGTCTATGGTAAAATGTAAATTGTCTATGGTAAAATGTCACTTGAAATGTAAACGTCTCTTTGCTGTGCATCTACAAGGTGGCGGAAAAGTAATCCTGCTATCAGAAAATGCTATAAATTTTGTGATTGGCCCCTAATGTCAGTTCTGTTTTGACATTTGTGTAGTAAACACATGCGAAATACACGTTAATATGTTACGCTACCCTGCTCCAGAACGCGGAATATTGGTGACTATTTATTTGAGCAATAATCGGTCGGTGACTTTGGCACAACGTGAATTTCGTCGCAGATTTCCTACCCGTCCAACGCCTACTGGTGAAACACTGCGACGTTTAGCCGCTCGCCTCGAAGAGACTGGCATAACACGAGATGCTGCCAGGCGTGGCAGACCCCGGAGTAGCCGTTCTGCAGAGAATATTGCTGCTGTAGCCGAAGATGTCATGGAAGCGCCGTCGACATCGACCAGACGACGTGCCACGCAAATGGGTATCAGTCGACGGTCTTTACAGCGAATTTTGGTACAAGATTTGAAGATGTTTCCGTACAAAGTCCAGACGGTGCATCAGCTGTTAGCTGCTGACCGCCAATCGCGTCTAACATACGCTCAAGCCATCCTTAATCACCAGCAAGAGCAAAATGATTTTTCATCAAAAATAATCATGAGTGATGAGGCCCATTTCCATCTTAGTGGGTACGTAAATAAGCAAAATTTACGCTTCTGGGGCACTGAAAATCCGCGTGTAACCCACGAAGAGCCATTACACCCGCTCAAAGTCACTGTATGGTGTGCTGTTTTCGCTGGAGGAGTCATCGGACCTTTTTCCTTCGAAGATGTCGCGGGCCAAACGGTTACTGTGAATGGTGAGCGCTAAAGAGCAATGATCAACGAGTTCTTTTTGCCGCAACTTGATGAATTGGGATTGGAAAACATATGGTTCCAACAGGACGGTGCAACGGCACACACTGCACGTGCCACAACCGATATGCTGAAGGATGCATTTCCCGGGCGCCTAATCTCCCGTTTTGGCGATTTGCACTGGCCAGCAAGATCGCCTGATTTGACCGCTCCAGACTTCTTTTTGTGGGGCTTTTTGAAGTCGCGGGTTTATGTCAACAAGTCTCAGACTCTTGCAGCTCTTAAAGACAATATCCGTCAACAATGTGAGGACCTATCGCCGGAAGTTTTGGCCAAAGTGATGGAAAATGCCATAAAAAGGTCTCAAATGACAATCAACTGTGGCGGCGGCCATTTACATGACATCATATTCTCGACCTGATGTAAAAAAATTAAAAGACCAAATAAAAATAATCCACACGAAGAATCAAAGTTTTTCATTTTTTTTTTAAATTACAGCCAAAAAACATCGGAAGGTTATTTTTGCGCCACCTTGTATAATATTACTAAATCTAAAAGACACAAATTTCTATAAAATTAAAAAAGTGTTGTGTGTTTGTGACACAAATTTAGGCAGGAGAACCCGAAATGCAACGAATCAAATTAATTATCAATCTAATCGTACTACCCAGGAACGTGAAGATCGCAATGAACCTGAAAGTATTCGGTTTTAAACTTTTCACCTTTCCTGAGAGTTTTTGTCAGTTAACGCAATCAAAAGCTGAACTCATTCAAACAGTGTTTGCAAATGTTGCTCAAAATTACTTATTCCATGATTGGTTGAGCGAACGAGCTATACTGGCACCCAAAAACACTGATGTAAATGTATTAAATTTCAAAATTCAAGATGACATTCCTGGCGAAATGAGGACATATAAATCAGTTGATACGGCAACTAATGAAGATGATGTAGTGAACTATCCACCGGAATTTTTAAACTCACTTGATTTGCCAGGATTCCGCCTCGCAATCTTCAATTAAAGGTTGGATTTGTAGTTATAATGTTGCGAAATATTAACCAACCGCAACTTGGTAAGGGCACACTATTAGCGATAAAAAAAAATACTGAATAACGTAATAGAAGCAATCATATTGAAAGGAAAGTATAAAGGAGAAGTCGTTTTGATACCCCGCATCCCCAATGATTCCGACTGGTGTACCATTCGAGTATAAACGACTACAGTTTCCAGTACGGCTTGCTTTCGCTATGACTATAAACAAATCCCAGGAGCAGTCATTAAGTGTTTGTGGTATTAATCTAGAAAACCCATGTTTCTCACATGGTCAATTGTATGTTGCCTGTTCACGTGTTGGAAAACCATCTGCTCTGTTTGTTTACGCGCCAGGTAATCAAACAAAAAATATCGTGTACCATAAAGTACTACAATAAAAATTAAACTTAATTTAGGATAAGTAAAAATAAAATGAAATATAATAAATAGGTATCATAATAAGAAATCAGAAATTGTAATTTTCATTGTGATTTTTTAGTGACTATTAAAAGAATTTTAATTGTCTTATAATTTTTATTTTGATTTTGAAAATTTTATATCCCGAGAAGTTTTAGGAGTCATAGATCATATATAAAAAATTTCAGCTTTCTAGCTCAAAATTTAGTTTTTTTGAGTTTGTAGGGGGATTTCAAAAATTCGTAAACTTGATTATTTCGGGACCCTAGAGAGTATATGGTTAAAATTTCATCTCTCTAGGCCTAGTTTAAAGGCCTAATTTTTGCCGACGGACGGACGGACGGACGGACATGGCTAGATCGACATTACTATCGATGCTGATCATAAATATAGTAACTTTTAGGGGTCTACGGCAATATTAAGGTATGTTACAAACTATGCGTCAAAATTAATATTCCCTTAGAATAGAATAGAATTAAATAAAACAATTTTATTGAAAAACCAGTTTGAGCTACTGAGCCTTTTTTTAAAAATAGCTTCGTTTTCTTCGATTAAATCCTTTAAATGTTATATAACAAAAAATGTAGAGCGTTCTTAAAAATTCAACCATACTTAGACTTTTGTCACGCCCACTTATGAGGGATAGGAATAAGAATAGGGTACCAACAGTTTGCCCAAGCGGACTGTAGCCCGTCCCTATGTTTTTTTATTCCGTTCAGCAGTGATGCCAATCTCTTTTTTTTTAAGTTTTTGCGAAGATTTGTTAATCACCGTCATTTAAGTGACACGGAACATTCAACATACCTAACCTTAAGAGTAATTATGGTGGCCGACCTAAGATGGTCAAATCTTGGTGGGCATAGGCATCAAAAAAGATCTATAGAAATTCTTAAATTCAGCAGGAAGCACCTAAGAACTTTAGTTGGAATTCTGCCAGGACACTGTATTCTTAGCAAACATGATAAAGGAAAAGGGTGATTGATACAGATACATTACAGATTCGGCGGTGACCTACAAGCCGAGAAGAACATAGCGCTTATACTGTCTAAGTTAGAGAGAATATCGCGGAATCCTAGAAAATTTCTGGGAATATATTCTTTTCTTAACAGTCAAACGAATTGCGGCGATTTATAGGAGGCTGGTTAGGTTTGGCTGGGAAATAGAGTGTTAGTCGAGGGAAAGTGTTTAGGTTTCTTCCATTTGATGTTCAGATTCAATTGGTTCCCCGAACCAAAGCGATAAACGCATTTTGGTACGTAGTATTTTGTGATCAACAACCCTGCTAAGAACTGAACACCCTCGCCTGCTACTGCATAGAGTTTAAAATTAAATATACATAGGTATAGCATTCTTAGGAAAAAAATTTAACGGGACCTGCACACTTTTGAAATCTCATACCCCAGTGTGTGGTTGGTTAACCTTACTCAACCTAAATCACTATTAAATTGATTTTTTTCTTGGACATGGCGAAGAATTCCTCGCCACTTATTTAGAAATCACTCATTTCTGATTTGATTCTTTGCATTCACCCTTAATATCTCCAAGTTCAATTTCAAAATCAATGTTACACCAGTCAACCTGATAGTTTCATTACAATTTAAATGTACCTATTGTTGCCTATGAATGTTGCTATGTTTAGTTAATGTGAAATTTTGTGCTTCAATGTATACCCGAGGACTTGACAACTTCTTTTTAAAATACAATGCAAACTACATACTTAAGATATCTCAAAAATTAACAAATTGAACCACTATCAAAACATTTATGAATGAAATTCGACTTCGTTCATATGTCCACCACGGGAACGTATGCAGCGTTAGATACGTTGAACCCCATTTTCGATGACTCGGCCATTTCGACCGATACTCATTCAGTATTGGCTCTGAGCTCTTGTAACGTCGCCAGCTTGTTGGCATTGAAAAATGATTTAATGTAGCCACATAAAAAAAGTCTAGAGGCGTAAAATCACACGATCTCGGCGGCCAATAGACGGGTTCGTTGCTCGAGATAACACTTTCACCGTACTGAGACTTCAATAACTCGATTGTTGCACCCACTGTGTGGCTTGTGGCACTGTCTTGTTGGAACCACACATCACTGATGTCTAATTCATACAATTGCAATCTCTGTAGCGAATACCATTTACCGCAACGTGACGGTCATTTTCACCGGCATGAAAACCGCACCAAACAGTGACTTTTTGCGGATGAAGTGCTATTTCATGAAGCATATTAGGGTTCTCACCTGTACAGTAACTTATATTTAGCTTATTGACAAAGCCGTTTAACCAAAAATGAGCTCCATCGCTAAAGATGATCTTGCGATGATATTCTTTAATTTCTTCCATCATGTCCGGAGCGCAATTCGCGAACGTACGTCGCTTCATATGATGAAGTGGCTTTAGTTCTTGGGTCAGCTTGATCTTGTAAGGGTGGAGGCCCAAATCCTTAAGCAAAATTCGCCATAATGTGGTCTGGGAGAGGCCCAATTCTTGAGAACGAGGTGAAATTGACTGATTTGGATGGTTTGGCACAGACGCCTCTACGGCAGCAATATGCTGCACACCTCGGGTAATACGTAGTCTCGCTGGCACGGCAACATCAAGCAGCAAATATTCTGGCTCAAATTTTGTCACTAGACTTTGAATTGCTTGTCTACCGGGACGAAAATTACGGCCGAAAATTGAAGTTAACGCTCTTAAAGTTGCGACCACCGACTCGAAATTTCGGTAGTAAATTTAAATTATTTGTAAACTTTGTTTCTTCGTGTACTTCACCATGATGAAAACGTTGATTTTACTGAATATTTTGACATTGACAGTTCGGTAATCGGACCTTTTATTAAACTGTACATATTTTTATGTCGCGCTAGTGACCTAATTAAACATTTCTAGTAACCGGTGATTCTTTCTCATAGTATGATGTCATTGGCTATAATAAAAAAATAATACCTTTCAAAATTTTATACTTACATGTTTGTTAAAGAAATCGGTGAAATCTGGCTTCATAAAACGAACTCATTTCAAAAAGATATATAAATAAATTAATCCAAACACTGTACCTATACCAAAATGCAATGATGACAGTAGAGCTGCTTTTAATTGGTTTGAATGTTATTTTATCTGCAAAACTCAAATGGTTTTTACTATAAAAAGGAGCTTAAACAAATAAAATGAAATACCGCCCCAAAAACTGATTTCCTATTTGATTTCGCCAGCTTAAATAAATTCAAATTAATTGTACTTGGTCTGTTTTTGGCAGAGTGGTCCTAAAAATAATAATAATTATGATCTGCTTTGTTCTATTCTCCTTGTGGAATTTTAACACCGCATTCAAAGTTTTCTCGATAGGTGGCAAGGGATAGTACAACAAGAGGCGTGGCCTAACAATATTCCTACCACAAAAGCTTTTTCTGCGATGTCCTATATGAATAGAGCAAAGATGGTTGCAACGACAGCGTTAGGTTAATGGCCGATAAATAATAATGTCTTCACATTAATTTTTTGCCAGAAATCCCTTTAAAATGAGAGGCATGGATTTGAATTTGTTTTTAGCACCAACGAATGGTTGACGAAGCTTTTTCTATATGGAGTTTGGGTGTCGAATATATATATTTTAAATAACCTCTTATTGTTTTTATATTATTTTAACATACATACATACATAATTGGAATTTAAAACATAGGGACGGGCTACAGTCCGCTTGGGCGAACTGTTGGATACCCTATTCTTATTCCTATCACTCATAAGTGGGCGTGAAAGTCTAAGTATGGTTGAATTGTTAAGAACGCTTTACATATTTTGTTATATAACATTTAAAGGATTTTATCAAAAAAAACGCTCCCGAGCTCAAACTTGGGTGTTTCAATAAAATTGTTTTATTTAATTGTGGGCGTGTCAGTAGGCGGATTTAAAAAAATTAACACATGAGCATAAAGCGCCCCTAGAGAGTATATATTATAAATTTCAGCTCCCTAGCTCACTTTGAATTTTCAAAAAAAAAAAATAATAATAATAATTGTGGGCGTGCCAGTGGGCGGATTTTGAAAATATTTACACATAAGCATAAAGGGCCCATAGAGAGTATATATTATAAATTTCAGCTCCCTAGCTCAAACTTTGGATTTTCAAAAAAATTGTTTTATTTATTTGTGGGCGTGTCAGTGGGCGGATTTTGAAAATATTTATACATGAGCTTAAAGGGCCCATAGAGAGTATATATTAAAAATTTCAGCTCCCTAGCTCAAATTTTGGTTTTTCAATAAAATTGTTTTATTTTTTTGTGGGCGTGGCAGTGGGCGGATTTTGAAAATTTTATATCCCGAGCAGTTTTAGGAGTCATAGATCATATATAAAAAATTTCAGCTTCCTAGCTCAAAATTCGATTTTTTCCAAAATTTTGTTTTTTTGAGTTTGTGGGCGTGTCTGTGGGCGGATTTCAAAAATTCGTAAACTTGATTATTTCGGGACCCTAGAGAGTATATGGTTAAAATTTCAGCTCTCTAGGTCCAGTTTAAAGGCCTAATTTTTGCCGACGGACGGACGGACGGACGGACGGACGGACATGGCTAGATCGACATTACTATCGATGCTGATCATAAATATAGTAACTTTTAGGGGTCTACGGGCAATATAAAGGTATGTTACAAACTATGCGTCAAAATTAATATACCCCTAGAATAGGGTATAAAAACAAAACTAAATAATAAAATACACCCACCGTCGGTTCGCAGATTCCCCATTTAATATTAGCTTTATCAAAAAACTAAACCACACAAATAATGACGGCATTAATTGCGCGGGATGCGCATGTTTTCCCTAATCCTCGGATTATTCCCAGAGTTTTCCCGACGCTTTTAAACAAATTAGGTATATAAAAACTATTTCTTCTTTCATTTTCATATCCAATCTCTTATCTAAATAAATTCGGACGCAACTGCATAAAAACTCATGTTGAAAAATAAAGTATAAGCAACCAATAGGATCAATGACCTTTACGCATATTCAAAAAAAAAAATCATTCATATTGGTGAAATTATGGTAACACACAGAGTTTTAAGTTTTAAGCTAGAAAGCTGAAATTTGAAGCATATACTCTGTATGGCGCCGACATGATCAAGTGTAAACATTTCTAGAATCCGCGAACTGACGCGCATACTATTTAAAAAAAAATAGTTTTACCGAAGAAATAGTGGTCCTGTTTTTCGAAAAGTACCTAGGTACATAGACAAAGTCGTTCTTAACAATTCGCCCTTAATAAATTTTAAGTCACATCCATTTTTGGGGAATAGGAAACGCAATAGGGTATTCAACAGAGCGCCTAAGGCGCGGACTGTAGCATTTCCTACTGCTTTTCTTTATTTTACTTACGCTTATAAAAGGTACTGTCAACCAAAGGAAGCTAATTTGAAAGAATGACCAAAAAGGAGAATAGTCGATCAGCTTCAAAATATTTTTCCAGTAAATCAGAAGAAATCCTTTAAATAACACTTTAGTCCAAATATAATACGCAGCATATTGGGTGTTGGCGTTATCGGAAAAAAAAATCGTTTAATATTATCCTTAGACCAATTATATGCTATTTTTTTTTTTATAATGTACGTGTTCTAAAGGCATATTTTAGTACCCTTATCATGTAATAGCTACACCCGGCGTTAAGGAAATTGGGATTGGAAGAAAAGGAGAGATGGCGATGCACGTTGGTTTTAAATGTTTGTAGGTTATAATGTGAAGGAAAAATAAAACTTGGAAGAGTATTCCACATTCGTGTTGTACGGGTGAGGAATGATTCTTTGAACTTCACTGTACTTCCGAAGACAGGCTTGAGGGAGAACTAATGAGCATTCCATGCATGGCGAGTATCGCGGTTGAAATGTCAACTATGTATTTCGTTTTAGCACTTATGGCGGAAATAACGAAAAACAGGAGACATTACTACGGTGACTAAGGGAGTCAACCGATCTCGCAGAGTCTCGGCCACCAATGAGTTTTATCGCGCGTTTTTGGATCCTGTCAAGAAGATATTGGTGCACCAGACCAGATATGAGCGTTGTACTTGAGTTTCGGTCGGATAAACGCCTCTTAAATTGTAGCCAGATCAGAACGGGTGAAATATTTCTTACATCGCTTGAGGAATCCTAGACATTTCGCGGCGTTCTTGATGACATCGAATATGTGGTCATTCCAAAGGAGGTTGTCAATAACACACATACCGAGAATGGAAAGTATGGGTTTAGTGGTGAATGAGGGCAAAACCAAGTATATGCTGTCAACAAGAAGGGACACACAACATCGACGAATCGGACAGAACGTCCACAGCTACAACTTTGAGGTAGTTAGGGACTTTGTCTACCTTGGCTCCGCTATAAATTCTGAAAACGACATCATATCAGAAATCAAACGAAGAATTACACTTCCCAACCGCTGTTTCTTTGGCCTAAGAAGGCAATTGACTAGTAAGGCCTTGTCAAGAAACACTAAGGAGACTTTGTATAAGACCCTCATCATCCCCGTCCTGCTCTACGGCGCAGAAGCGTGGACATTAGCAAAAGCGGATGAAGATCTCCTTGGTCGTTTCGAACGCAAAATTCTTCGAGTGATTTTCGGTCCCGTTTGCATTGACAGGCTTAGGAGGAGGAGATTTAACACCGAACTCTACGAGCTGTACAGCGACATCGACCTGGTCAAAAAAGTGCGAATAAGTCAGCTAAGATGGCTAGGACATGTAGAGCGAATGGACACCAACGCTCCGACCCGAAGAGTCTTCGATTCCAACCCGGAGGGACAACGCAGTGGAGGAAGACCTCGCCTTAGGTGGCGAGCGCAAGTGGAAGGGGATCTCAACCAACTTGGAGTGCGCAACTGGAGGCAGTTAGCAAAGATCGTGCTAACTGGAGAGGCGTATTGGTTGAGGCCTAGGTCCAATCCGGACTGTAGCGCCACCTAAGTAAGTAAGTAAGTAAGTAAGATAAAGTTGGTTCCTTAAGTTGTCCAGGTTGTTTAGATCGAATGAAATAGTTTCTCCATACGCGTTTCCAATTCTTAACCATCTTGTCGCCTACCAGTCCTTGTTTCTTAATTCATAAGATAGCATTTTTTTGGGTTTTCGGGAGTCTGGATACGAACCAATTTTAATAATGTAATCCGCTTGCGATTTGAGGGTGCTCGTAAAAAGCATTGGAAGACCCGTTTCCAAATAGATTGTGTAGTTCGGGGATGTCATTGGTAAGTTGAATAATTTTTTCAAGAAGTTGGAATTTCTCGATTACTTCGTACTCGTCTGATCCCCAAACTTGATAGGCGTAACAAAGAGTTGATTTAACAGCTGAATCAAATATTCTGTATTTCGTTGAAAGGAGAATCCGTTTGTTTGAAAAAACATTTTTCCATGATAGATTCACTTAGCTTTGGGAAGACTTGACTTTATCCGTTAGATGTTTACCAAATTCTAAGGTTGGGTTCAGTTTCACTCCTAAATATTTGAGTTCATTCACAATCTCTAATCGATTTCCATTGTAAAACCGTCTATTTCCACTTTGCACTCGTGGTAAACGGGAAAAAACCATAATTTTAGATTTTTCGGTGTTAATGGTTAGTCCCCATTTTTTGCAGTACCTGGCTAGACGATTTATCATCAATTGGAGATTTTCATGAGATTCAGAGAGTAGAACAAGATCATCGGCATATAACAAGACATTGACCACGGTATTAGCAATTCGTACTCCACCAGGCAAATCTTTTTCTATGTCGTTTATAAATAGAGAAACCAATAAGGCACTAAGAGGACATCCTTGCTTTACACCAGTCTGTTTTTCAAACCATTCTGAGAAATCCTTTCCATCCCAGACTGCTGCACTTGTTTCGGCATACATTTTTTTAATGGTCTTAAGAATCTTTGTAGAGATACCCAACTGAGACAGTTTATAAAAGAGTGCGCTTCGGCTAACAAGATCAAAAGCTGCCTTGAAATCTACAAAAAAGCTATACATTTTCTTATTTTTATCTTGAAAGTCTCTTATAATCGAAGATAATGTAAATATTTGGTCAACGGTTGAAGAGTTTTTTCTGAATCCGGCTTGCCGCTCTGTCAGAATATTTTGTTCATCTACCCATTTTTCTAATCGTCCTACAAGTATGCCACAAAATATCTTGGCTGACACATTCATGAATGAGATTCCCCTGTAGTTTTCTACGTTTTCCAGTGAACCCTTTTTGTGGATGGGGAATATTGTTGGTTAAGGTTGAACTAGCATTTTTGTAGAATTCGTACGCAATCCCATCTTCGCCTGGCGCCTTTCCATTTTTGGATTTCATGATAACAGCATTAATTTCGTCAGTTACCTCACCATCTAGGGAATCGTCGAAAATGAGGGGGTCCGCATACGAGAAAAAAAAGTTTGAGTTATCCATTAGAAGATGTTTAAAATATATGGATAGATCATCAGCAGATACTCCTGAACCTATTTGATAAACTGTACCATTAATCTCCCTTGCTATTCTCCAGAAGTCCTTCGAAGGCTTGGTTTGACTTAGTAAGAGAGCTTGCTGATTATCGAAATCATTATTTCTTTAAAATTTAAAAGCATTTTTCCCACTACCCGAAATTCGACAAGTTATAAACACTATCAGAGCAGTGTCGTTGAGTTCAGTATCACGAGCAGAAATTTGATTCGCTTTCAAATAGGCATTCTATTGATATCACCGCGTTCTCAACTTTCGTTACTTTAGATAAAGATATTGCAATCGTGCTGAAATTTCGAACTCAAACTGAGTATGAGGTACCTATGATTATTACGAAAATTGTGATATGGTACGTGGAAAAAGATTGAGGTGCAGCAATATATGGAATATGCAATAAGAATGGTGGAAACGAATGCAGGAATATTATTAATTATTATCCACATACATCCAATTCTCAACAATTGATTGGAGGAGCACTTTGCAAATAATATAGATATGATGGAACCTTCCATGTTGAGTAACTTCAGTTGTTCAATAAAATTATTCTCATTGACGTGATGAATGGTTTTATTTTCACCCGGTGCAAACTAGGTACTTTTAATTTCTTCTATGAAAATGCGAAGCGAAATATACCCTCCAGTGGGTATCTGCTTGAGTAAATATTCCGATCCAATCGATATAAAAAAAAATCCTTGTTAAAACATAAAATCATCACTCTATTCAACTTCAACAGCTTTATCTCTATGCTCTTTTCAACTGAAAATAAATTACAATTCAAAGCAGCAAATACCATTTCGTTCATAAGAAATACCAAATAAAAGATGATTGAGTGCAAACACACCCCGGATGAACTTAAGCCGCTCACCGGAACCACAATCAAATGCAAACTGCTGAAGTATCATTAATCTGATCACAGCAACCTACATACATTGTTAATTAATTAAGTACATACTTGCTGACTGCAGACACAGCATGGTGCTCTATGCAGTGTAAGGATCAACTGAGAGCCATTCACAAATCTCGATTGTATTGGCGTGAAATCCATAAAGAGTTGACCTACTTTCCAACGAGCTTTTTAGATCAAGAAAAAAAAGGGCTCCTCCTCTCTCTAATTCTGTGTAATTGTGCCAATGAGAGGATTAATAATATTAATAAATAATCAGTCGACTAAGATGGATAGGACATGTAGAGCGAATGGACACTAGCGCTCAGACCCGAAGAGTCTTCGATTCCAACCCGGAGGGACAACACAGTAGAGGAAGACCTCACCTTAGATGGCGCGCGCAAGTGGAAGGGGATCTCAACCAACTTGGAGTGCGCAACTGGAGGCAGTTAGCCAAAGATCGGGACATGAAGGTATTCCGGGCAACGAGAAAGCAGACGAATTAGCAAGACAAGGTTCGGACGCTGTGTTCTGTACTCATCCCGCCTTGCTCACTCAGGCTTGAAGCAGGGAAAAGGCAATAAGAGAGGCGAACCTTAGATGGACGGCACTAGATACTTGCCACACCACTAGAACGCTATGGCCAACCTACAATGAGGCCAGAACCGAGAGTCTAATGAAAAAGGATAGAACATCACTATCCACCCTCGTAGGTATTTTAACGGGGCACAACACTCTGCGGCGGTGCCATATGAAAAAATTACGCTTGACGGAGGAAGAATTCTGTAGAAGCTGTGGCGACGAGGAAGCTCTGGAAGACACTACCCACTTCCTGTGTCACTGCCGAGTCTCCAACACATTAGACACAGATTCCTGGGGAGACACTTCTTCCAAGACCTAGACGAGCTCTCGAGCACTCCAATAGACAGAATAATGAAGTTCATCAAATCTACAGGATGGTTTGCATCGAACAGCACAGCGAGTAATTAATCTCAGCTGTTTATAGACAGGGTTAAAAATGAGTAAGGGACTACCCTCCTCCCCCGATGGGCATCACAATGGGTCAGCATTGACCTGAGTGTGGCACTATGCCAGCCCACCTACCTAACGTAACCTAGCCAAAGATCCTGCTAACTGGCGAGGCGTATTGGTTGAGGCCCAGGTCCACCCCGGACTGTAGCGCCACCTAAGTAGTAAGTAAGTAAGAGAATGGAAAGTCTTTCGGATTCAGCGATGCAAAAGACATTCATGGATAATGGCAGTGTATATGGGTTTTGCTTTAATGAGAGTAGACAGCATTGCGTTTTCGAAGCATTACATTCCACTCTATTGGTTGTACCCCACTGAGTCATGCTATTAAGATCGGAATTTAATGAGCTTAACATGCATTGCCGTTCCAGTTCCACACCTGAAGAAGAAGTCGAGACCCAAGAAACGAATATGAATAGCTGAGGGTACTCTCATCAGCGAAGGAATGGATTGGATTAGAAGTTACAGACAGGAGATCATTTATAAAAATGAGAAAGAGAGTCGGGGACAGAACAGAGCCTTGGGGAATACCAGCATTTATTTGGTGAGTTGCAGACATGAATTCGTCCGAAGCAACTTGAATTAAAAGGTAGTTTCTTTTCCGTGTGACTTATGAAGCACTTTTTTTATTTATTTTATGCCCCCCAAGGGCACATTCGGTAAAGATTTTATCAGTTCAAAACAGAGTAAATGAATACATATTTATTTTATGAATATAATAAAAACAAAAAAAAGAAACATAACAAATCAGTTTGTACAAATGCCTCTTTAAAAACAAGTTCTTAATTAATATAATATTTCGTTAAGTTTACGTTTAAACAATATTTTGTACTGCATCTGGATGTTGATGCGGGATTTGTAGTATGAGGTAGTTGCAGCTCCACCTCACTTTTTACTATTAAAGAAATGTCTTCATTTATCTAGTTTTAGAGGATCACGTTTCTTTAATCTGGACTGTAAGGTCGTGCGTTTGATACCTTACTCTCGAGAAGCTGAAGCTAAATTTTCTCGACCATATTCTACATACGAAATACCATTTTGTATATCATTTTCATTTATTTTGACTCTCTCAGTCTTTATACCCTATTCTAAGGTATATTAATTTTGACGCATAGTTTGTAACATACCTTAATATTGCCCGTAGACCCCTAAAAGTTACTATATTTATGATCAGCATCGATACTAATGTCGATGTAGCCATGTCCGTCCGTCGGCAAAAATTAGGCCTTTAAACTGGACCTAGAGAGCTGAAATTTTGACCATATACTCTCTAGGGTCCCGAAATAATCAAGTTTACGAATTTTTGAAATCCGCCCACAGACACGCCCACAAACTCAAAAAAAACTAAATTTTGGAAAACATCGAATTTTGACACTGCTCGGGATAAACAAATTTCAAAATCCGCCCACAAATAAATAAAACAATTTTTTTGAAAATTCAAAGTTTGAGCTAGGGAGCTGAAATTTATAATATATACTCTCTAGGGGCCCTTTATGCTCATGTGTTAATTTTTTTAAATCCGCCTACTGACACGCCCACAATTAAATAAAACAATTGTATTGAAACACCCAAGTTTGAGCTAGGGAGCGTTTTTTTTGATAAAAACCTTTAAATGTTATATAACAAAATATGTAGACCGTTCTTAACAATTCAACCATACTTAGACTTTTGTCACGCCCACTTATGAGGGATAGGAATAAGAATAGGGTATCCAACAGTTCGCCCAAGCGGTCTGTAGTCCGTCCCTATGTTTTTTCTTATAGTTCGCACCATACCTATACATTAAAATAAATAATAAATAGCTTAATAAAATGTTTGCCTAGTATTTTCAACGTTGAATGTGCCCCATAAACAAACACCGAGTGTGCCCCGACGTCAAAATTTTTCTCTTTCAAATTATTTCACAAACACTTAGGCTGCGGCCACGCAGTGAGCGACGAGCGACTGAGCAATTGGGCGACGAGCGATCGAGCGACGAGTCTGTGCGATGGGTGGCCATTTACTGAGCGACATCGCTGAGCGATTAGTTGCAAAAATGCTATTGTCAAGTGAAGTTTGTCGTTGTCTTTTAATTGAAAGTCGCGTTCATATTTATAGAACTATTATAAGAAGGAGAAAACGAAGTGTTGGTATAAATCCAATAAACCGATTTTGGCAATACTGTCGTATGTCAGTACCAACTTTTGATTTGCTGTTAGAAAAAGTTCGACCAAGATTAAAAAAACAATGGAAAGGAATTAGTGCGGAACAGCGGCTAGTTTTATTACTAATTTTTGTTTTTATTTATTATTCTTTATTTTTATTTTTTAGTTTTGACAAAATAATATTCTGCAAGTCGTTTCTTATCTCTATCGAAATCGTCAAATTTTGTCATAAATGGCAAAAGACTTTTAAAAAATTGAAGGTCATCGTTATCCTCTTCTTTTTTGTCTACCTCTTGCTTAAAAATATTAAAAAATTGATTGTTGCCGCCCTCTTCTTTTTATTTTTTGTCAAATTATGGGAGCGATCAATATGAGAAATGAGTTAACACGATATTTTTGGGAAATCGGACATTGAACAAAAAACACTACTGTTATTAAAAATTATTTAAATAAAAACTTACTTAAACAATTATAAATGTTTCCAACTTTTTTCCATTGCTTTTCAGTGACATTTTTATTTTTGTAATCTTTGTTCCTGTCCTGCCATAGAACTGGGCGGTTTTGGACAGCTGAAATTAAACTTTCTGCATTTTTTTTTTATTTTATATATCGACTTACTTCGTCGCTCAGCGATGAACTAAAAAATTAAAACAGATTTGATTGCGGAGCGACGTCGCTCAGTCGCTCAAAAAATTCGCTAGTCGCTCAGGGCTTGCGTGGCCACCCGCATACGATGTGTTTTAAATTGTTTGCGTCGCTCAGCGACGTGTCGCTCAATCGCTCGTCGCTCAGTCGCTCACTGCGTGGCCGGGGCCTTATAAGACTCGAACAGATTTGGATTGTTTACTTTCAAAACTAATGTTTAATCTTATTTTTTACAAAATATCACTTTCATTAACTCAAAAATAACATAAAAACCACTTGTAACTTTTTTTCGCACACTGACTAGGATTGTCAAACTATAAAGCATGTTGCGGGTGCATAGAAGGGTGCGTTCAAAAAAGAAACTATCGGTTTACACCCTGGCGTTCTTGGTGAAAATGACGATGCCGAATGTGCCCCGAAGACGAATGTGGCCCAGCTTACCATACGTATATGTCATCAAATCACCAGTAGACCTGTTGCTGCGAAAACAATACTGTCGGTCATTAAGAAGTTTGAGATAAAGCAAAATCTAGGAGCGTTGAGCTAGCTGCAAAGTAAGTAGCAAGCAGATTGGCTTTATCTAGAGAGCTAACAGCTGGAATGTCATTATAAATGAATGTCGGGATGGATGACGAGGCCGAATTCTTGATGTTTTTAACATTACATTTCGCCCAGTGGCTATACAAATGCCAGTGGGTTTTGTAAAAATTATAAAAAAATTAATGCAATGGTTATTCGCCTATAATTAGAAATTTAATGTTTAAGAATACAACGCCTGACGACAGAGTCCTTTAATCCATCATTGACTGGAAATGACGAGTACTTTGTATTCATTCAAGAGTACGGATTGAAGCTCAGGTCCTCAAAATACCTATAGTCCGGTTTTATTTATTTGTACCGCACTATCTCCTATTTCAGCTGGCTCCACGCTTGACTCTTACGTGTACGTACATCTCACATAACGAATCCTGATAGTGTAGTGGATCTCCACCGCACAGCGTTCACTGACATTCAGTGACAGCCTGTCAAGAGATCTATTCAAATGCAGTACGTCAGCAGTAAATTAGTTGTTAAATTGCCAGTTAATTATTGCTCCATCCGAAAACTTGAACTGCGAACACAACAAATAATCCTGTGGGTTGGGAATTGAATTTTATTATAAAGTTTGAAGTTCATTTCATAGACCATCAAGCACGCAGGGCACGCGATTCGTTTTCCCTACTTGGGATATTTTTTCGGAAATTTGTTTTCAAACAAATTAATTGAAATGCAAATAACGTATGCGGGATTGTGATTGGGAAAGTTTGCAAACTGCATAAGGAATTTTCGTCAGAGAATTTGTTTGCATTTTTTTGCCTTTAAAAACCTTTCAAATGTGCAATTTTTATTTAATTATTCTCTAACGAATTGGTATTATAGCAAACATTTTTTTTATAAAGCAGTCAGTAAATCATTGAATAGACCAAGTCAGGCAAAAAACAATGTGTTAAATCAATTTCAAAAATTAGTCAATAAACGAATCTCTTCCTTGCTGCCCATATGAACTAAAATACCAGCTAGCGCGATTTTTTACCATGGTTTGTTTAGCCGAAAATAAAACGCTGCTACTATGAGTAATTTTATTGTAATCCTGTTGCTGCAACTTCATCTGCTGCATCAACTTTAGTAAACAATCTTGGAATTAATTTTCCTAAGATTTTTGTATTTTGAAACTAAATGGCAAGGCATCCGAGTTTGAAAATGGTTTTGGAAAAAAGTAAAATCTTATTTACCATGCCGATCAATTGAAGTTTAGTGGAGACTTAACACTACCAGATGAATTGATGGGCTTGGAGACCCCACTTAAAGTTTGGTTGTATCACGTCTTTCTTGAGTCCTTGGAGCATCGTATAGTGCAAGCGACTTTATCTTGGGCGGGACTTTTTGTTGGCTTCTTTATTTTGTGACTTATTATATACATATAAATATTGAATGCTTCTAATCTAAATTAAAAACCACAATTCTATAATTTATTTAATCTTTCTTTTTCTTTCTTCGTTAGATTGAATTCATTTTTTGAATTCATTTTAATTTAATTTTATTCAACACTTAATGATTGAAGACTAAGACAATTTATTCTCAACTTAACAAAAAAACTTCAAATGTCTTGTAGGGGTGAGTGACCACTGCACCTTTACAGCTACAAAAAAAAGTTTTTTTGGCAAAAATATCAGTTAAAAATAATTTCATATAATCTAATTTTTCTGAACAAATCGCCGTCCTTGGGCATTTAAGGGATAACAATATTTTTGAAATACCTATGCCTGCGGTGTAAGTCCAGTGTATTATATGCACCTTAAACCTATTCCAGTTGCCATTATTAAAATCAAAGACAAGGTTTCCCAAGTCCATTACTTTATATCGAATACATGAAATCGTAATCTCCCTAAGCAACTTAGACACCACCCGTGCAGAAAAACCCTACAACTGCACCCAAACACTTCTTTCCTATCTCTCTATTCTTTCTAATAGTAAGTAGCACCGAAAAGCATGCAATGAAATACGAAAATGCCAGGTGCTGCTTGCTGTTAAAACACAAATGCTTACGCTGTATTCCTAGCACTATAAGGGTAGGTACTGTAAAAGGTACAACAGAAAAAATCCCTTTAGTGTAGCAAATAAATTATACAAAAAAAAACTCCTATACAACACTGGTTTATTATCCAGTCGCGAGCATTAATACATAAGTTTCAATACCGTTACAAAAACTTATAATCTATCCACTCAATCAAATAATTCATAACCTCAAACTTGACATCGTACGTCGGTTTTGCTCCGCAAACAGCCCGATGACCTTCGGGCATTATTCCACGTGGCAATTAGTTATGCTATTTTCGACCAAACAGTTTCCGTTTTCGACATGCTGTCCAAAACTCATCCTTAGTGTAATTGGAATTCCCAAGTAACTGTACAATCAGACAAATTTAATATATATCCATTCCCCGCGGGCAGAAGAACGTCAACCTTTTCTGAAGATCATCACCCCCGATTTATTCAGTTTATCTCTGGGTTTCACTGTCGATCGTATTCTGCATAATATTGATATCGTCTGCCAAAAGCGGTATGCCATTAATGTATAAAAACAGTCTCACATTTACATCATCCACATTTACTTCACCCCCAAGTAGTCTTGCAAATCATTTAGAAAGAACGCAAACAGCAATGGAGATAGTACACATCCCTGTTGTATGTACACCCCTTAGCGTTTCGATATAAGCGTTTTGGTTGCATTTCCTCCCTTTGGAGCAGCGGACTTGGATAAACACAAACTTGCCTTTTATCCAATACAATTTCGATATAATCCAGAGAGCCAATGTCAGATAATCAATACGCTCATTCATTGTCTTTGATTGGCACAGCAATTATCAATCAATAAGTCAGTACTGCGACAGTTCTTTAGAACTTTTCCAAACAACTTGGACTAATACAAAAACAATCTTCATCCTGTTAATATACAAGTATCTTAGACACCACCCAATGCTAATGCCCTTTGTTATTAACATTTGCGCAGTGTTTTCATCATTCCTTTGACAGAAACTACTTATTGCCAAAAATAAACATTCGTCGAAACTTGAAGATCTATTTTTGGTTGATGCAAAACGAAATCGCGAATGCATCACTCCTCAATGACCGTGGCAGCATTTTCCATGATTTATTCAAGTAATCTAGGAAAATTATATCTTAATGTACAAACCATTTTAATGAAATAAATGAAATGAAATGAAAAAAAAAATGTTTAGTCCTTCGCTTTCGGATTGTGTTAGTTAAATGTAAAGCGAAAATTGTTCGGTAACTAATAACTTTGAAATGAACTTCTGTTTATATTTTTATGTTTCTGTCAGGGAGATTTGCTAAGCAATTATGTGTCATCTTAATCGTTTGGGGTTGTACGAGTGTTTAATAATAACGCAATGTTGGCAAGTCTGCTGTAATAGTAATTAGCGCGTTAAATTCAATAAACTATTTTAAACGGAAAAAACAAAAATTTAAAATGGTTACATATTAACAAATCCAGGTAATAGGTACTAGTTTTAAGCCATTATTTTCTTGGCCATTTTGCGCAGCTTACATTTTTAAAACACAGCGTTTGGGAGGACCGGTAAGAGGGATATTAGCTTTTTCTGCACAATTTTCAAGAATTATTTTTTTTTGTCGGCGTGCGAGACTTTCTTTACTGGAGCACTCAGACTCAATACTGGTCCATTGTACTACCAAAAAAACGTTGAATATAGTAGAGTATCACTCTTTGGGACTTTTGTCCCAGCGCCGAGATTTCTAACAACCCACGAATGAACTCCATCAAAAGAAACTTTAATATTTGAATAATTCTTCAGACACAAAAGACTTGTATTAAAATAAATAAAGAATAACAAGCAAAAAGAACCACGCTTCCACCGTCGACGATTTAACACTTATGTTACGCGTCTCAAATATAAGAATACGTATTTGAGTCAAGCCCCTTTCGTATATTCATAAATGCCTTTTACCCAATTTACACCTTTGCGGATGATAGTACCTTAAATTATTCATACAACTTTATCTGTTCTTGACGCGGGTCCACCGTGACATATCTGTCTGAATGAAGGTGTCATCATATCACCCTTTGTTATTGTTTTTTATTGCTGGTGCCTTCAAATAAAACTGAGGAGTTAAAGTTGACTTTTTTTTTTTTTATAAAAACAGAAGAATTTCAGAGTGAATGAGAAGTAATTTGTCAACCCAACTGCACTTTGCAACTGGTCTGAGGAAATTTGCAGCGTTAAACAGCAGGACCATCTTTAAACGTAAAAATAATGAAACCAATACGGATTCCTTTACATGTGTATAGAATACGCACCAAACCAATCGTCTCAGCATTCACAGTTAGTACAGTTAGTTTCAACCTAGTAGGTTGTGCCAAACGCGTTAATCCAATTATATAAAATACATCTCCGACGAGTACCTATGTGCAATTAGGCTCTCTAGGACAGCACTGATAACTTTCTTGTTCGATGATTCAAAAGCATGTTGCAAGGCCGATGGCCAGAGACAATACGCTTATATTTGGGCCTTATATAACCCATTGAAATATAACTATAAATTACACTCCGGTATGGCTTTGTAAAGTTCTTACCTTTTACTTACCTAACGGGTTTCCGGCCAGTGGGGAATCTCACCCTTAGCGAGCCACAGCAGCCTTCCCGAATCCAGGCACGTTGCTCCAGTTGGCGCACCTTTTTTATAAAATGGAGGTTCGGTGTTTATTGTCGTCTCGAACCAGAGGGCTGGGGGTCAAAAATCCTTTTTGCTTGAGCATTATTGGCCAAACAGTTGATGCGGCCAAGCCATTTTGACGTGTCTCAGATTTTCGGACTTCATCTACATCTTGGTACAGCTCATAGAGTTCAGAGTTGTGTTTTACCTCCATTCACCCCTCTCGGATACAGGACCGAATGTTGTGTTATTTCATTCGAAAAAATCCAATATTAGCTCTTCTTTTCTGCTTATCTTCCAGGACTCGGTGCTATAATGTAAAACAGTATCAGCGTTTTGTAAAACTTCCACTTGGTCTTTCGGGTTAGAAGTTTTGAACCAATTCGTTTTGCCAAGTCGAAGTAGCGACAACTTAATACATATGGTAATTCTTCGTCCTATCTCTAGTAAGTTGTCATTCGTAGAGTTGACAGTTATTCATAGGCAGGTAAACTCCCTAAGTATGTCCAGGTTGCTGCAATTACTAGTTACTGTTCAAGGCCATGGATATTATGTTTGTTTGTAGACAGCATGTACTTGGTCTTGACATCACTAACTTCAAGACCAACCGATTTCGTTTGTCCTTTAATCACCGTAAAGGCATCTACTACAACACGCTGAGATCGGCTGATTGTGTCGATATCTTCCGCGTATTTCAGTTGTTGGACGGAGCTGTTGAAGGCATTGCCTTCTGTGGTGACACCTGCCTTCCGCACTAGCTTTTGCAGAACAAAACTGAAGAAGTCACATGATATCGCATGTCTTTGTCGGAATTCGTTGGGAGTTTGGAATTATTCGAAGGAGCTGCTTTCAAAGTGCACATTATACCGCATGTTTACCAGATTCAAACGACAACGAAGGCGTTTTTTGCCATGCATCATAATATTTATTAAAAACGATTGTAACTTGTTTAGATAAAAAAAGCATTATTAATAAAAAATAAATAAAATAAGGCTGCAGTCGATAAAAAGGTGGTGGGTCTTCTCTTGCAACTCGTTGTTTGTTTTCAAGATTTGCGTCGGTGCATCGATGCGATCTACTGTCGGTCAACATGGCGCTCAATTAAAAGTCCATTAATCACATCTATATGTTATTTTCCCTGTGCTTTAGTGACTTAGTTTCCATCCCTTGTTTAAAGAGTCTGCGTTCCGGTCTTAAAGACAGCAACCAGTTCCTTGGCTTTCTTATCAGACTTTCAAGAGTTGTTTTGATCGCATGACTTTTCGATTTCCTTGAGCCAACGTCTTCTTCTTCCTACGCAGGATCTTCTATTCCTCAATTCTCCTGGCTTAATACTGTTTCCTACCTTTCTTTGTTTACTTTAAGGACGAGGTCATGATCTTGATTTTTAGCCAGATCAGAATGGGTGAAAAAATGTCTTACATCATTTAAGGAAGCCTAGACATTTCGCAGCGTTCTTGACGACATCGAATATGTGGTCATTCCAACGAAGGTTGTCCTTGTCAGTAACACACACATACGGAAATAGAAAGTCTTTCGGCTTCAACGATTCAAGTGACGGACAATTTAGTTTTCGCTTTAATGACAGAAGACAGCATTGTATTTTGAAAGCATTAAATTCCACTCTGGGTTCAACCCCCACTGAACTATGCTGTCAGGATCGCAATTTACTGAGCTAAATATACGATGGCGTTCCAGTCCCACACACGAAGATAAGGGGCGTAAACCAGGAAACGAATATGAAAAGCTGACGGTACTGTGGTCAGCGAAGGAAAGGATTGAATTAAAAGTCGCATACAGCAGAACAATTATAAAAAAGAGAAAGAGGCTCGAGAACAAAACGGAGCCTTGGGGAATACCAGCTTTTATATGGTGAGTTGCAGACTTGAATCCGTCCAAAGCAACTTGAATTGAAAGGTAGTTTCTAGTCCATTGAAGAAGAGTATCATCGATCCCAAATGCACGCGTTTTCGACCAGAGAGCTTGATGCTAAACTCTGTCAAATGCCTTTGAAAAATCAAGCACAATGATCTTACTTTCACCACCATGGTGAAGAGATTGCTTCCACTTTTCGGTTAGATATGTCAACAAATCATCAGTAGACCTGTTGTTGCGAAAACCGGGGAGAGTCCGATAACTAGAGCGCCAAAAATTGATAACGGTTTCTATAGAAGGGTCAAAAACAAGTATTTTTTACTATGAGAGGGGGGGTCTATCCCGACCCGTTTAGGAAGTAGGGACAATTTTAGAAAAAAGGACTTGAATTCAAAAACAACGGCAACACTTACAATAAAGTTCTATACCGGTTTTGAAAGCCAGAAATCGTTTCTATAATCCTAAATTTAAATTAAATTATTTATAGCAATAGTTTTTAAAAAATTCGCATGCAAACTCAAAATTTTGATAAAAAAAAATGAAAAAAAAAGTTTTGACCAATTTTTTTCAAAATTGTGAAATGAAGTGCTGAATTGACTTGTGGTCAATGTTACTATCAATTCTGAATCAAACTCAAATAACCGAATGGTTTTATGTCTTCTAGTTTTTGAGAAAATCGAAAATTACTAAAACTAGGTTTTCATGAGATTTTTTATTTTTGGTGAAGAATAGGAACAATAGAAAAGCTAACGTAGTAGTTTTCACAACATAGGAGAACACCTCTTCAGATCGATAGGGAAAATACCATCTGGACCAGCGGGTTTGTGTATGTCCAGATCTTGAAGTACTCTAGCCACTGTACGAGAGCGTACGTGAATTCGTCCCATGGTGTTTTCTACGAGCTCGAGTACAGTGGGAGATTGGGCACAGTGGGAGCGTTGAGCTAGCAACAAAGTGAGAGGCAAAAAGATTGACTTTATATAGAGAGCTAACAGCTGGAGTGTCATTGGCCGAATTCTTGTTGTTTTTGACAAACCCGTGGGACATTATAGTGTTTTTTTGCTACAGCTTTTGATCGAAGCATTATTTGACACGATTTATATGGGCATTGCAGTCATTTCTAGCTCGTGTGCAACTTTTTGGTTTTCCTTAGATGGGTTGGCATGATATGACCGAAAGCTTACCTCTTTTAACCTGATCGCCTCTCTTTTGTGGCTGTTAGGGATAAAGGTGTTCATGCCCACATTTGTAATTATATCAGCAGCAGCATCCACGTCGCTGTCGAGGAAGTACAGCGACCAGTTAAACCTCTTAACGAAACGGTTAAGTTCTTCCCAATTGGATTTCTCGTATTGAAATACGGTTTCTTTAGGAGTTTTTACTTCAAGTATGTGGTTGGAGTACGAGAAATTCGCTGATATGGTCTGACGAACATAGAGGAGATAATACTTCTATAACCTATTTTTTCAGGATGATAGGTAAGAAACAAGTCCAGTGTGTTGGCGGTTTGACTACTAATGTCCGGTATTCATGTCGGCTCATTTACAAGCTGAATTTAAATATTTACCTCAGCAAAAATCTCGACGTACCTCCCTTATGGTGTTGTCTGACAAGAATGTCGAAGCCGACTTTATTTGTGTATATTGAAATCGCCCGCAATGACGATTTCCGTACGAGAATGAAGGGTACCAATTTTTGTGATGGAATCTGACAATGCATCGAACTCATTATAATGTGATGGCCTTTCCAGATTTGGGCTTCTATAAATGAAACAGTAGTGGATTAATTGCCTTCGGACATGGGATTTGAGCCAGATGATATTGAATTCCATATTGGAACATTGGCCTGCGATAAAGCGGTGAAGAGAGAATAACGGCACTAAATTGAAGCAAAGATTTGCACAGTTGTACAAAACAAATTACCGTGTTTTGCCCGCACGATAACTTGTTTTGGTCCACTAACAAAAAAAAAAGCAGCAACACGACCCGCTATCCGCCAGGTGATGGCACTACCCAACTATAACAAAGGAAAGGGAATGGGAGAGGAGGGATTGTCCTCACACTTTGCATTTTTTCCAACAGCACACATGAACGGATTATTATTTCTTTTGTTTTCGTCTTTGTTTTGGTTTTTTTTTTCGTCGGTAGGCAAATCGATACCGTTAAGGTGTACTGAGCTGTAACTTGGCTACCTATTCAACTAAGCCACGATACCGGGCCCATATATTGTAGGCCTATGTGGTAGGAGACTGCACAGCTGATAATAGGTAATTCCGGCATCCTAAGGCGCTGTCTGCAGACTTCGACTACTCCAGTCGTGATAAGGCCTCCAAAGTCGAATTTCTCTTTCTCTATTGTTAATTTATTCACTCACGGCCGCGATTAGTTTTATGGTCCACTTTTTATGGCGCATTTAAATTTAAATGAGACTTTAAATCGTCACTGGGATTTTTAAATGGAAAACTAACTATTGTGTATGTGGCAATCACACCCGCCTTACACATGGCAGGTTTTTTGTATATTTATTTTTAATTTCAAAGCATTGGATAAGTTATTGTAATTGGTCCGAAAATGAATATCATCCGCAGGGCCTGCTCCAGTCAAACAAGCGCCTTGTGCAAGATTTACAGAAAGCGCCCTATTTTGGGTTAGATTCTCCTTGAAGTTGCAATATTGCAAGTGATGTGAGTTAATGTGCAAAAATTCAGCACAGGTGTGATGGATGTTGATATTTTGGGCTTATTTGAACGAGTTTTTTGTTTTAAATTCAAATGGCAGTATCCGCGCAAGTTTTAAATGCAAATGGTAGTATCCGCGCAAGGTAATTTTTCTTACTCCTAGCAAGGAGCCCTGCGCATTTGCACATCTTGCACATATGGTAGGGCCGGTCCTGATTCATAAGTCATCTGAATAACGCTGATGATATATTTAATGCCGTCGTAGGTTGCACTAAGCATGCCCTTTTCGTAAAAAAAAAAAAATATTTTCTTGGTTCGACAACAGGTTTAATTTTTGTAGATTTTGACCTGTCATCAATCATCGGATTTAAATTTATTTCACCAATAGGTAATTCCGGCATCCTCAAATTAAATCTTTTATCGAGTGTGAATAATCGAATTTCGTTAAATATATAAATTTTCCATTTTTAATTGAGAATTCAAATTTAATTGATTACATCAATCAGGTCTAAATGTTTTGCATTTAGGATATTCAATGCATGTCCCGCGTCGATAAGCGCGATGTCGATTTTGTTGTCAGTTCGACCGTCTGGTGATCACCAGGTGGCTCTGTGGACGCGCAATATCGGGAAACTCAACCTATTTCTACTTGTCACCTTACTACGGATGCTGCAATGTCGATAAGTTGAAATCCGTTGTCTGTTGTGTTTTCCAACTTTTCCGCCAAATTTATTTTTCTTACCAATTTTGGCGTTGAACTCGCGAAATGCGACATAGCGAAAATTTATTGTTTGGCGTTGTTTTTGATTCTTATTATTCGGTTTTTTTAAGTGTTTAGTATGCAGCTCTTATTTTCAACCACCAATATCGAAGGATCAGTCAATATACCAAATAGGTAGAGGTAAATTGTACTCAAATTTGACTTTTAAAAATTCTTGTTCCGAATGTATTTCTTTTATCGAAAATTATTATTTTCACTATACCACAAATATGATTGCAAATAAGTTTTGGCAATCAATTATAATTTAGCGAAATGACAACATGAAACCAGATATTTTTATCATTTCCTTGATATGAAACGCATGAACGAATACTTTTTCCTGAAATCTGATACGTTCGAATTGTTTCCTAGTTTCCACTCTTTCTTTTCACATAAGGCATGTTATATAATAAGGACATTCGAAAAAGCTTTCTCGTTCATATTTTGTTTCTATTCAACCAGAATTACAGATTGATTGTCAGGTTACCTAGGTGGAAGCACGACAACATTTCATTTTGGTGATGAATGGATTAAGTAACAAATAAAGATTCTTCATTCAAGCAATTGAAACTTTTCTCTTGTGAAAGGGATCGACAATCTTCTAAGAACTTGATACCCATTCTAACTGCAGACACTCTATTCATCCACAGACATATTAGTCATTACGTTTGTGTAATTAAGTCTGAAGTAGAAACAATTAAAAAATCAATTTATAACGTTATAAGCATCGCTTTCGCTATTCGACGCCATATTATACACATAAATTAAGCATTTCTATAGATAAGAACCACCAGGGAATGTGTACGGTTTCCTTTCCTTTCAGTTTTGAAATTATTTAGCGAAAATTACAGCCTGGGGTATATTTTCCTTAATTGTGTACAAACAATAATGTTCTATGGCATCTTTAAGTTACAGCAAAGGCAAACGAAATACGACTATTTTCCTGAAACTCAGCTGTGGGATTTCTTTCAACCCAAGCCAACAGCTGGAATGGCGGAAGAGAGGTGGAAAATTAAAATTATACTACCACAAGAAGCACGCCAACAAAGTGATAAACCATCTTTTCGAGGCAAACATCCCGCCAACTGTTATTGTATTTTTATTGTAAATTATTAAAGATTTTGATGTCTTTTCTGGCAAATTACCGGAAAAATTATTTCCTTGTTAAGTTTCTGCGGTATTAAATGACAAGACCTTGTGGGAACAAAATATTAAATACGTTTCTGCGACCGTCAGAAGTTATGCACAGGCTTGCCAGATGGTGCGATTTATCGTGCAACGTTGGGTCATAATTTTGATTTTGGGAGAAGTATACACTATACAGTCTGTATGGTATTTATACGATTTTTAAAAGTTTTATGTGCGTTGAGCACAAACAAAACTAAATTGCAAAATTTGCCAAACGTTTAAAATCTTCCATAATCTTTTTATACCCACGCCAAAACAAAACATAGGGACGGGCTACAGTCCGCTTGGGCGAACTGTTGGATACCCTATTCTTATTCCTATCCCTCATAAGTGGGCGTGACAAAAGTCTAAGTATGGTTGAATTGTTAAGAACGCTCTACATATTTTGTTATATAACATTTAAAGGAGTTTATCAAAAAAAAAAACGCTCCCTAGCTCAAACTTGGGTGTTTCAATAAAATTGTTTTATTTAATTGTGGGCGTGTCAGTCAGATTTAAAAAAAATTAACACATGAGAATAAAAGGCCCCTAGAGAGTATATATTATAAATTTCAGCTCCCTAGCTCAAACTTTGAATTTAAAAAAAAAAAAAAAAATAATTGTGGGCGTGTCAGTGGGCGGATTTTTAAAATATTTACACATGAGCATAAAGGGCCTATAGAGAGTATATATTATAAATTTCAGCTCCCTAGCTCAAACTTTGGATTTTCAAAAATTAATATACCCTTAGAATAGGGTATAAACAAATTATTTTATTTATTTGTGGGCGTGTCAGTTTGCGGATTTTGAAAATTTTTTATCCCGAGCAGTTTTAGAAGTCATAGATCATATATAAAAAATTTCAGCGTTCTAGCTCAAAATTCGATTTTTTCCAAAATTTTGTTTTTTTTGAGTTTGTGGGCGTGTCTGTGGGCGGATTTCAAAAATTCGTAAACTTGATTATTTCGGGAACCTAGAGAGTATATGGTTAAAATTTCAGCTCTCTAGGTCCAGTTTAAAGGCCTAATTTTTACCGACAGACGGACGGACGGACGGACATGGCTAGATCGACATTACTATCGATGCTGATCATAAATATAGTAACTTTTAGGGGTCTACGGGCAATATTAAGGTATGTTACAAACTATGCGTCAAAATTAATATACCCATAGAATAGGGTATAAACAACACATACCTGCGCTGCGCATGGTGCCTGGGACCAGGGTTGTCAGGTTTAAAAAACGGGAATCGGCAAACGTACAAAAATAATTGCCAAAAAATCGCAAAATTTTCAAATTTTCCAGTAAAAATTAAAGATCATAAAAATCAAATGAATCACGCAACTCGTAATTTTTACGTCTACAATAACTTTTATAATTAAAAACAAAAACAATTCATACATACATATAAGGAACTTCATCTATTAAACAAAAACTTAAAAATTAAAGAAAAGAATAGAGGAGTAGGAGTTCAGTTTTCTTCAATAAATTTAAAGTAAGAATAAATGATTTCATCTATTGGATCCTTTTTAGAATTAGATGTCGAATGCATTACAGAAGAGGACTAGAAGAAAAGAGAAACGCCGATGCACGTTGGTTTTAAATGTTCGTATGTTATAATGTGAAGGAAAAAAAGAGCGTGTAAGAGTATTCCACATTCGTATTGTACGGCTTAGGAAAGATTCTTTGAACTTCACTGTACGTCCGAATACAGGCTTGAGGTTGAGAGTGAACTGATGAGCTTTCATTGCATGAAGGGTATTGCGGTTGAAATGTTCTAGGGGAGGAATGTAACTGGTTATTTCGTTTGAGCACTTATGGTGGAAATAATGATAAAATAGCGAAAGACAGGAGACCAGAGAGTCAAGCGATCTCGCGATGCCTCTGTTTAATGAGTTTTATCTCCCGTTTTTGGATCCTGTAGCTCCAAATTAGTTATTGTTGCACCAGATCAGATATGAACGTTGTAGTCGAGTTTCGGTCGAATAAACGCCTTTTAAATTGGAGCCAGATCAGGAGGGGTGAAATATTTTTTCTTAAGGAAGTCTAGACATTTCGCAGCGTTCTTGGCGACATCGAATATGTGGTCATTCCAACGGAGGTTGTCATTAACACACATACCGAGAATGGGAGGACTTTCGGTTTCAGCGATGCATGTACCATTTATGGATCATGGCAGTGTGTGTGGGTTTTGCTTTAATGAGAGAAGACAGCGCTGCGTTTTGGAAGCATTCAATTGCACTCTATTGGTTGTACAACATTGAGCTATGCTGTTAAGATCGGAGTTTATTGAGCTTAACAAACGTTGCCGTTCTAGTTCTATACACGAAGAAGATGGGCGTGACCTTAGAAACGAATATGAGAAGCTGGGGTTCTGTCATCAGCAAAGGAATGGATTGGATTAGAAGTAACAGACAGGAGACCATTTATAATGAGAAGGAGAGTCGGGGACAGAACAACCTTGGGGAACACCAGCATTTATTTGGTGAGTTGCAGAGTTGAAACCGTCCAAAACAACTTGAATTGAACATTTCGGAAGGTAATTTCTAATCCATTGAAGAAGATTATCATCGATTCCAAATGCACGCATTTTCGACAAGAGAGCTTGATACCAAACTCTGTCAAAAGCTTTTGAAATATCAAGCGCAACGATCTTACTTTCACCACCTTGGTGAAGAGATTGGTTCCACTTTTCGGTTAGATATGTCATCAAATCACGCGTGGACTTGTTTGCGCGAAAACCGTACTGGCGGTCATTGAGAAGTTTTCGGGACTCAAGACATTTCATTAGCTGACGGAATCAGCGTTTCCATGACCTAAGAAAGATGAGACGGAAGTGCAATTGGTCCGTAGGAGGAGGGAGAAGAATACTCGGCTTTTTTGGTACAGGCTAGAAAAGTGTTTTTTTCCATCTTCTCGACAAGAGTCCTGAAGAATATTCGGGTTTTTTTTGGTACAGGCTGGACAAATGCTGTTTTCCATCTTCTCGAAAAAAGTCCTGAAGAATGGGACAGATAGAAAAGCTTACGCAGCGGTTTTGCCAGGGTAGAAGAACACCTCTTCAGAAAGATAGGGGAAATACCATCTCGACAAGCGGAATTGTGTATGTCAAGATCTCGAAGTACTCTAGCCACTGTACGAGTGCAGAAGTGGATTGGTCCCATGGAGTATTCAACACGCTCGAGTACAGGGGGAGATAAAGCACAATCTGGGAGCGTTGAGCTAGCTGCAAAGTTAGCAGCAGGCACATTGGCTTTATCCAAATAGCTAACAGCTGGAATAGCATTGTAAATGAGTGTCGGGTTAGATGACGAGGCCGAATCCCTGTTGTTTTTGACAAACGACCAAAAGTTTTTACTACCCGAATTTTACACTATTAATAAGGGCATTGCAGTAATTTCTGGTTCGTTTGAACTTTTTCCGGTTTTCCTCAGATGAGACCAATGAAATTCAATTGCGGATTGTAACATTGGCCATATTGAGGTTGAAGTTGGTAGGCTACGTCACTACGTATATAAACGCTGAGACCGCGATGGGGAATGAATAATGGTACTAGGTTGTATCCAGGTAGACTAAACTTTGGTAAATCAGAGCCATCGCTAACCTGGGTTTCATTTAGTGTCAAAACAGCTGGTTTGTTGTGGAAAGCATGGGCGTATAACGAAAAAAAAATTCCTCAAGCCACGAATGTTACTGACATCCACCTCAAAATTCCTACATATTATAAAATACAAACTTAATTGAATACACGAACTCCGACGCTACCAAAACAAGAGAATGCGTACTCCCATTATTTCATCTAATGCCTCTATTTGCATTCTCGATCTATCCTTGGTTTTGATGGCATTTATGTATGAAAATGCTCGTTCAACCACTGCGTTGCTTGCTAGCAGAGAAACGCACTTAAGGCAAATGTGCGCTTCATCGCCAAAAATGCGCTTCATCGCTGAAGATTTCTTCCATCATGTCCAGAGCCCAATTCGAGAACGGAACGTATGTCGCTTCATATAATCAAGGGTCTTTAGTTCTTGAGTCAGATTGGTCTTGTAAGGGTGTGGCCAAGATCCTTACGCAAAATTAGCCATAATGGGGTCTTGGGAACGCCTTGAAATCTACTGAGTTTCTCCACATTTCCGGCAAAACGCAGTCTCACTGGCACGGCAACATCAAGCAGCGAATATTCTGACTAAAATTTTTTCACTAGACTATGAATTGCTTGTCTACTGGAACGAGAATTACGGCCGAGAATTAGTGTCAACGCAACCGACTCGGAATTTCGGTAATACATTTTAATTATTTGTAAACGTTGTTCTTTCGTGTACTTCATCATAATGAAAATGTTGATTTTAATGAATATTTTGACATTAGCAGTTGATTAATCGGTTTAAGAATGCGTTCACACTGAAAGCATTGTATATAAACTCTAAAACTATAAAAGTTTCATAAGTTTAAAAATAAATAAAAAATAATTAAAAAAAAAAACTATAAAGAATTTAAAACATTACAACAATTGCAATTAAAAAAATTGTCAAACAAGTTAATAACAAAAACAAAATAATTTGGCATAAAATAAAAAATGTTAAAAAGCTAATGGAAGATTTTTTATTTCGTTCTTTGTGATACGCTTATCGCTCTTGATCAAATGAAAGCAGATTGGGGCAGACAGTTTTTCTCTTTTTATCAATGCACTTAGAAATCAATTGCAGTGAAAAGTAAACAGCGGAACGCAGCGGACGTGTTTAAAACTCTTTTCGAAATAAAAAACAGAAACAAATAACATATGTATTATTAAAAACATTAAATTTATTAAATAAATCATTAATTTTAAATACATATTTAACTATTCGCTTGAAGCAATACATAATACAATACATAATAGGTAATTATTATATTTTAGGTAGCTTTCATATCAAGGTTTAAGTTTTAATATCAGCGGCCATATTGAAAGTCACTTTATATTTTTCAATAAATAGGGTTACCATATAGCGCATCGTAGGTGGCATACTTTAGGAATCGGTATTGCGGCAGAAGAATATCATGGCACGGAAACTCGATAAAAGTATTGCGAGCCGACACAGCCGTTTTGGTCGACAAGTGCCGGAAAGTGAAAAAACTGTCACACTGTGACAAAATTTTGATTTGTGTGTAGTTTTTTTATAAATCTTCAATTGAGGGTTCTGTTAAATTGTGGTGCCATCCCTAATCTGTGATGGTGTTCGTTATCGAGTGCAAGTTTTTTTTTATGTTAGTAAGCCTCATGTTTTAATTTTCTGTGCCCGTGCCCCAGCGACCTACAGGCCGTGACGCCCCCTGAGGGTCGCGCCCTTGCCAGCCCTTAGGTACGATGCTTGCTGCCATGATAAGAGTTTAGTTCTTTTAAGAGAGTAATTATACGTTCTTTTTGGCAGTGTAGCTATGCACTCACGTAAAAAGGTAATAGTTTTCTTTTACGACATTTATTCGCCGATCTTCTGACTCAAAAGTTCTGCGGGTAGTTTTAGTGTTTTTAAAGCATGAGAATAAACTCTAATTGATTTGCCATTTAATGACCATAATGACCATAAACCAAAAGACGTTTGGAGGTTCGAGAGAGCATTCTACGAGAGTGAAATTACGAGGAACAACATTTTTGGATCTGAATTTATTCGACTCTTGCGAGCCTTACCACAAAAATATTAGTTGGGCTTAACACAAGTGTCTTGCTGGCAACAGCGCTTTGCGCCTAAAAAATTTAGACCAGTTTAAGGACTGTAGTTTTGGGCATTGCACGATCTTAGCTGAGGTGCTACCCGGAAATCCTTTACGGACTGATGAGATTTGCCCCTTGGTCGGCCATGACATCCCCTATGAGGTGTCATACCCGCGAAGGGAGGAGTGGCAAAGAGATGCAGTCATAATAGCAAACGAGGTTGCTATCTACACTGACGGCTCTAAGACGGGGGAGAGAACGGGTTCTGGCATTTTTTCTGCTGATCCAGACCTGAGAGAGTCTATACGACTCCCGGACACAAGCAGTGTCTTCCAATCGGAAGTTCTGGCTGTTCTAAGGGCGGCAGAGATAGTGCAGATGAGATCATTGTCGGGAAGAGACATTGCCATCTATATTGACAGTCAGGCGACACTTATGGCACTTGAATCTGCTAACATTAACTCTGAGATAGTCAGAAACTGTCGCACAATGCTTAAAGCAGTATGTAGACGGAATCGAGTAAGACTGTGCTGGGTACCGGGACACTGCGGTATAGAGGGAAATGAGCAAGCCGATGAGCTAGCAAGAAAGGGAGGGGAGCTGGAAAACAGCGGAGGTGTGAACATTAAATCACCCCTGGGCGTCTTTAAGGGAAAAATCAATGAAAAGATCTTAAAAATGGCTGACCTCAGATGGCAGAACATAGTGGGACATAGGGTGTCCAGAGTCCTTTGGCCCCATTTGGATAAGAAAAGATCTAAGGAAATTCTAAAATTGAGCAGGGAACAGCTTAGAACAGTAATTGGGATTATGTCAGGGCACTGTCTCCTAAGAAAGCATGCTAGGCGACTTGGTCTGGTGGATATGGACACGTGCAGGTTCTGTGGTGATCTACAAGCCGAGGAAGACATAACACACATATTGTGTGAGTGCGAGGGTATAGCACGGAATCGTAGGAGGATTCTAGGGGAATACTTCTTCGAGGAACTAGGGGAGCTGAGCGGCATAGACCATAGGAAGCTGGTTAAGTTCTGCAGGAGGATTGGGCTCTGTCTAGGAAAAGTTTTTTAGGTTTTTAGGTTTTTCTCCAATTGAAGTTTCTTCAAGTGGTTCCCTAGGGATCGCGATGGGCCCTTCTGGTGCCTAGTGCTGTATGCAAATTGCATACCCCTTTTTAACCTATGACCTATGACCTAACACAAGTGTCTCTCACTTCTTACATTTAACAGGTTTGATGTGTTATGTACTGTAATGTACAAATAGTAAGCTAGTTGTGAAATGAATATTATTTGCAATGTGCTATTTCGCGACTTTTGATTGACAATAGCGCTATGCGACCACTTTTAAGTCTGGTAAGCCTGTTTACGGGTGGGAATTGCTGTGGCATATAAGCTGGATCAACTCGAAATGTTGTAAGCATCTTTTTTGACTAAATGGAAACAAATCATCTGGAAAATAATTCAACATTGACACAACACTGTGGCTGGAAGACGGACAAATGACATTGATTGATGCCATGATAATTCCCCTCGAGTGACAGAGGAATATTGTGGGAGAAACAAGAATGTGTGTTGGTATGCCAAGGATCCTGAAAAAATCTTCTCAATGGTACATTGGATAGGTACTCGGCTGTGTGAAGGGTGTTGGAACTTAAATTTTTAAAATTGAGATTCATGCGAATAAAATTTCAATAAGCATGAACACAATGAAAAAACATTTGAAAATAACATTCACTGATGGAATTTTCTATCATTCATTTTTAAAATACCCTGTGTGGAAGGAAGGGAACGTTTTAGGACGAAGAAAACATAGGGAAAGGCTACAGTCCGCTTGGGTGAACTTTTGGATACCCTATTCCTACTTTAATCCCTCAAAAAGTGTTTCGGCAAAAATCTAGGTATGGGTGAACAATGACGATCTACATATTTTGTTATATAACATTTAAAGGATTTTATGGAAAAACAAAGTTTTTGTATAAAAGAGCTTCTTAAAGTGGGCATGGCAGAAAACTTTATATAAATTAATTGTTTTCAAAACGACTTTATCTTCATTCTTTGCGTAGAAAAGGACTTTTAAAAATATTTACACATGAGCATTGTGGAGGCTTAAATTGTGTTTCAGTGGGCGGATTTTAAAAATTCAACTCCCGAATATTTGGGGCCCCTTAAGACGATATTAAAAATTTCTATCTATCTTTGAGATAGAACAAAATTCGATTTTTTCGATACATTTGCTTTTTTGAGACTGTGGGCATGTCAGAGGGCAGATTTTGAAAATTCTTTAACTTGATTATTTCGTTCCCCTGGAGAATATATTGTTAAAATTTCACCTCGAGCTTAAAGGCCTAATTTTAACCAAAATTGCTATAGAAGGTGATCACGAAATTAGTAACTTGTAGGGCTCTACGGATAATATTAAGGTATGTTACAAACTATGAGTTAAAATTAATATACCCTTAGAATAGGGTATAAACATTGTGTGGGAGGTATTTGCAGATATCTACGGGTTTCATTGGCTCCCTTATGTTAAAAGAATTTAACGCTAATAAAAAAATTGACTTTTATTCAAAAGATAGAAGATTGATTCGCAGAATGGATGTCCCATGTTTTTGTTCCTTGATCTGTAAGCACCTGTGCAATCACGTAATGGAATACTGTGGGCGTTTCTTAGATTATTTAACATTGAATCTATAAAACCGAAAAAGAATACTGAAATATTTGAATGAATGGAAAATGTCTCAATGTAGATTAGAAGCTTTTATATTTATCTTGAAAAAAAGATACTTTTGTATTTCCCTAATGGGGAATTATGTCAAATGTTTGAAAACTCTTTTTGAAAGCGTTAAGATATTCGAATAAAAATAACTTCTTATCATTAGAACCATGCGGAGTTTGCCTTTTCCTTTCTTGACACTATTGTTCTTCGATTTTCTGCCGCCTATCACGAAAAATAAACGAGGAAGAAAGCTGACATATATTTCGGTATCCCAGTGGGTGAATGAATTAATATCCCATTGTGATGCTGCAAATAAACAGCTATCGCAACCTCATGTGGCGATACTACGCATGGATTCTAATTTTGCAAGCAATTCAAAATCCATTAATTTAGATTTTGTTTTATTCACAGCGCACCAGAAAAAAGAACTTTCAAAGTGTTAAGTGTTTCATCGAAATGTGCTGGCATAAACATATCTAATGAATATTTTTGTACTATTCATTTAGAGTGGTGTGTGAAAGAGTGAAGTTATATCGATTTCAATAAATTCCAATCTCACGAAGAGTGGAATTGCTGGTTTGAATTGGAATGAAGATTAACGATGTAGGGTGATAATTTTCTGTCGACGAGTAGATTAAATTAAAGAACTGCGGATAATTGATCTTCACGGATTTGCGGAGGATATTTTTTCTAGTCCTCTGAACGAGAAAAATTAATGAGATTCTATTGCGAGATAAATTAATAGCCATTAGGTGCGGGTGGATGGATGGCGGAGAGAATATAGGTAAGTGGGAAAGGAATTGAGAAAACTTGAAGGAATTAGTTGTTCAAACGAATATTGTATGTAGGTACTGGAAAAAAATAATGATACTTTTTTAATAATAATGATATCTAAGATATAGATGAATGTTGTGATAATCTGAAGGAGGTCTTGTAATTTGAAAACCTCCTATAGTTACTTGAAAAATACTTTTCTTCTCTTCATTATTGACGATTTCCTTTTTAAATTGGAAGAATTTAACAAAAATGGACAACGGATTATTGCGAGCACTGAAGAAATGGAATAGATGTAGGAATATTTTTGTCCAGCAATCAACTTTTTTTTTAATTTCATTTACGTATTATACAAAGGAGAAATACTAATGACTTGGCTCAAAACCGTTCACCAAAGACTTCCAGCAATATTTTATATTATTAGGTACCTACCAGCGCAATATTTTTCAGAAGATTTCTATTTGGGGATCCACTTTTTATAACAGTAATGAGATATCCTCAAATGATTTAAGCTTTTAAAATATTTAAATTTTTGTCAAAAATGGTTTTGTCGTATACGCCATCAAAATCAACAGTCTCTTTTCTTTATACTTTTCGTGGTGAATTTTTGGCGTATACGTCAAAAAATATGCACTTCTTTCCCGCTAGTGAATAGTTTTACAATAAAAAAAAATATGTAGGTAGTTCTTAATAAAGATATAGTTTTCAACAAAAGATAAATTTTTATTTCATATTTCTTGAAGCTATTTATTTTATGAGTCCATTTTAAAGTTTTCTTTTAGAAAACAAATACAGAGTAAATATACAAAAAATACATAGCTTAGCAGCAAAGAAATATTTTTTGTTGGGGGTCTCTAGAATACAGTACTTCGCAAAAACATCCATGGCAAATGAAAAAGAAAAACTGACAGCAGAATGAAATGAAGGAAAACAATGACGAATTTCTATGGCGGGAGACTAATTTTTGCGCGAATATTTTGTAAAAAGTTTATAATAAAGCAAATTTTTTAAAAAAAAGTTCAAGAATTAAGAAGGAGTATCCAAACACTATTTTTGAATACTAAAAAGGTAACAATATGGAAAGATTGTGTACAAAAAATACAAGTGAAACTGTGAGAATCGCGTTGTTGTGACAAAAAAAAACGTTTGTTTGGAAATGAATTAAGTTGAACAATTTTCTATATATATATATTACTCAAATTGATATAAACGAACAACAATAATTAATTAACAAGAAAATTGTACAAAATAAAAAAGGTGAAAATGTATGTAAATGGCTGCAACAAGAGCTGCACAACCTTTTTTTGGTCAACATGTTCACTGTTTTTCTTTAAAATACGTTCTCAGGTTTTTTCAGTATAATTCGGTACTTTTTACTCTTCAATAGCTTTCGTTTTCACTTAAATATACACTTTATTAACAATCACAATGATTTCCATACTATTTGTGCAAATTTCTGAAATTTTATCATTCAATTTGTGTCTGACGTTTAAGAAAGGAATTCAGCACTTCTGAAAGAGATAGCTTCGCGAAGTGGTCTATCCACGAATAACATATTGCTACACAACATAAACAAAAAGAGCAGCGTGTTTACACCCAGTAACCAACGTTCCATCTGGTACCCATAATCGCACTTGCAGAACAATAACGACGAGTATAAAACCCAAGTGGTTAAAAACGTCTAACACGAGCAACAAGGTAAAGAAGGGCACGCGAAAGAAGAACATTCTGGAGCTAATCACCATCCGATTGCATCCTGCGAACCAATAGATACGGTACCTGCAACCGGCGATTGTACAAAAGTGTGCTGCATACCACCATACTCAAAAGGAAAATCGACCCTTCCATTTAATTATATTTTTTCACTGCTACAGTAAAACTCGTACACGTACGTCAATACAATTCTAAAGAATACAAATTGGCAAATTGTATGGAAAATGTTCGATGCCAAAATTTGGCGTTTACTCCAAAACAATACGTGAACTTCATGATTTTGATGGATATACCACAAAACCATTCTGAATATGTTAGCAATGGAAAGAGATAGAACAAAACTGATAACTTATTGGAAATGAGCGCCCCGAAAAAACCCACCACACCATATTATAGTTCAAAAAGTGATTTTTGTGGTATACGGCAAATCAGTATCGGGGGGACGCATTGTAAAATTTAGGAAATAACCTTTACTCCTCAAATCTCGTCTGCACCATTTTTGTTCTCTTGAATACTCTCTCTGAACAACCGACCGTTGGTCAAGTGATTCCAGCCATCTCAGCCGTTGTATTTTTAGCTTTTTGACCAGATCAGCGTCGCTGTATAGCCCGTATAGTTCGTCGATGAATCTTCTTCTGCACACTCCATCGTCACAAACTGAACCGAAAGTCTAATGACCGGAGATATAAAAAAAACCAGCAGAGTTTGGTGCTCCATGAGCCCTTGCAAAACGTTCAAGAAGACATGTTGACTAAACTTAGTAAGTGTTCACTAACTTATTATTTATCTTAAATATTACAGTTATGTAAGGAATATTTTTTATTCGCAGAGGATTACAAACCGTATGATTTTTTCAATTGTACATGGGTGAAGACCTGGTTGAGTCTACGAATACTTATGCTGCAAAGTGTAACACAGCTCCATTTGTAAAATCCAAAGACATAAAAACGATTTATTGGTATTCTCTATTTATCTGGCTATCACACGCTTCTATCAGTTCAGGACTATTGGTCTTCTCGAACTTCATTGGGAGTCCCAAATTTAAAGCAGGCTATATCCAGGAATGCTTTTCAGAAAATAAGGAAATACATACATTGTGCAGACAATGATGCTCTGGATATAAATTAATAAGTATAACTATGTATACTCGTATCTACTTTTATAGTATATTAGTTTAATTTAGAATACCAAAATAAAAACTCAGTCTATTAAAATTGTTTTTTTTTTACCTAGAAATAATTTTTGAAATGGTATGATATTGTCCCAATGGGTGATTTTTCCCCCGGCATTTTCTTGGAAATTGGAAAGTCGGAAAGTTTTATTTTTTTGCTAGATCGTATTTTTAGGGTCATATAAGCATTCTCTCCAAAATCTATTAAATCCGACAGCGTTGAAATTTCCTGGTACAACATGGTTACTAACCTTTTGTCTGCGATTAATATTAAGGCATATTACTAACTATGAGTCGAAATTAGAATAGGTACCTTAAGAATGGGGTACCTATATCTACACATTTGTTTAATAATTTAATTCTATTTAAAAGGACCAATAAACCTTACTTCACATGATTACTTTTCATTTACTTAAAATTTTCCGATTCGTTTTCTACTTATATCTTTTCCAAGTAAAAAGATTTACCATTCATATTGTAGTATATTGAGTCCAGGGGCCTATTTCATAAAACTATTAGTCTTATAATTATTAGCAAATTTTCTAATATTTTGCGTTTATTAGTAAAATTGTGTTTCATAAATATTTTTCCTACACTAATATCTTATTTGTTCAGCGCCAATAAGTATTAGTGGGAAATTATTACTGTAGCAAGATTATGTTTCAAAGGAACAATTTTATTAGTAATTATGCCTGCTGTACTAATAACTAATTTTCTTTTTCTATTAGTCGAGAAACATGGGTAAAAAATTTCTATTAAGAAAAGTGTGCTTAGTCAAATACGATTGGCCGTCAAGAAATGTGCGTGAACTTAATTTGTAGCCATCATCGTGTATTTAAATTATTATCGTGTATTAATTTATTAAACAAATTAATATGTTTTCGAGTAGTGATGATGAGTTGAATGAATACGATTTTATTAGCGTACGTCGCTGTCGGGTATTTAAACAAAGAATCAATTATGTAATAAATACCAGTTACGAATTCAATGAAAAATTCCGAATTAATAGTGAATCTCTTGAATATTTGTAGCAACGAATAGGACCTTACCTTGAAACTCCAACAAGACGAAATTGTGCTTTGTCCCCTAACCAAAGACTACTTACAGCACTTCACTGGTTAGGAAACGGATGCCAATACCACGGATTAGCAGATATGCACGGCGTTTCAAAAGCAACTGTTTGCCGTGTAATCAAGGAAGTAGTTAAACTAGTGAACGAAAAGGTTTTCCCATATGTTGTAAAATGGCCCAATGACATGGACGGTATTGTAAGGAGATTTTACTCAATAAATCAAATGCCTGCTGTTATTGGTTGTATTGACGGTACTCTTATCAACATTGATGCACCCAAAAATCATGAAGACCGTTTCATCGATCGTCACGGAAATCATTCCATTAACTGTATGTTGGTTTGTGGACCGGATCTACAATTTTATTATTGCAGTGCTAAATGGCCCGGCAAAGTGCACGATGCTCGCGTGCTAAGGAATAGCATACTCCACGAAAAAATGGAAAATGGTTGGCGCCCACACCTACAATCAGTGCTTTTGGGTGATTCGGCTTACCCTCTTAAAGAATGGCTAATTACGCCTAAGTTTAATGCTTTAGACGATCCTGTCGTGCAGATGTTCAATAGGGCGCATAAACGTACACGTTGTTTAATCGAAAATTGTATAGGTATCTTAAAAGAAAAGTTCCCTTGCCTTAACCACTTAAGAGTACAGCCCATATATGCTTGTGAGATAATAAAAACATGCGTTGCAATTTGTAATTTGACCTCTCGCACACATGAAATTTTAAATGTCCACAGCGAGCAAAGAATTGATGAAGAGGGATCCACTAACGACGGAATAGAGACAACATCAACGTCAGGTGTTTTAAGACAGCAAGAACTTGTAAATTCATTCAGATAATAAAACGAATAGCTATATATGTTAGTAAATAAAGTTATTTTATTTAAAATTTCTCTAAACAAATAATTCTAGGAAGATCATCATGTTTTTCGGATCCATCTGCAACTAGCTTTTCAAGAAGTTGGTTTTTTAATTTTAAGTTTTCTATTTCTAGGTCTTTTTTTAAGCTGTCCTTCTGCAAGCATTCTATTTCGACTTTTAGTTTTTCTTCTCGTAAACGGAATATATTTTGGTCATCAAATTTTATTTTCTTCCTTTTTGGTTCTGCAAGTATATATGTATGTATGTATGTATATACCCTTGTATTGATTGCGCATTTGTATTTCGTTTTTTTTAACTTATGTTACCTAAAGGTGACAACATTTGTCCCCGTAATGTTCTTGTTTCCTTTGGTAGGCCAACAACATCGCCTTCGTTTCGTCCATCAATCACTTCTTCCGCGGTCTGCAAGGAGTCTTCCTCAACGGCCTCCATTGACTCCTTCACTGGTAACCCAACGACATCCGGAGCGTCTTTACATAAGATTTCGAGAACCTTCTCGTCGATTTCCGTTAATACATATTTCTTGCATCCGCCTGAACCAGTTCTTCTTCCATTGTCCACTTTCATCTATTTCAACTCGATCCAGTACTTGCATAATACAATTTATTAATAAGTTCTTACTCACCATAGTGCATTTTTTAATGTTTGGCCAAAAAGCGTCACGGATATATCCCCATGGCTTATCCTGAAATACACCACTTGCAGCGGCTTCTTGATGAATTTTCTTCCAAGCATCACTTTTATCTTGCTTGCAAATTGTATTAGAAAATGCTCCAAATAGCACGTTTTTCTGTTCTAAAATTAAGTTTAACAAATGCAATTTTAATTCCTTGGAACACATCGCTTTTTTTAATGGACGTTTTCTCCTTTGATTGTGTATCACTTAATAACTTTAGACGAATGTGAATTTAAAAACGGTAAAATTATAAACAAACGTGATTATTTACGCACAGCATACTTGAGAATTAATAACGGGCATACCTATATCGCAGGCTGATACTTATTTGTCAGCAATTCACTAATAATTCCTATATCAAACATAAGGGAATTATTAGAACCCGACAATATTTTTATGAAATACAATTTTATTAGCCCATACATTATTAGAGCTAATAACTTCGAAATTATTAGTATTAGACTAATAGTTTTATGAAAAAAGGCCCCAGGAATGCAAATAAATCTGGAAATAAACTAGGTTCGCATATTAAATTACGTTGGTCAGTGTAGGTAGAGCTGTTATGAGCTCGAGGTGAGTGTATATTGCATTGTATATGTAATGCTTGAAACTCGTTTAGTTTATTCCATTTATTCTCGAATTGGGAAACACGGAGGAAGTTGTTGGAGTGACAGCCCGCCCTAATGTCATTCACATGTGGTCGGTGACAATTCTTGACAAGTGAATTACACAGGGTGTATCCGTTTACCTCACAACATCCCTCCTAATTCACTTACAAGCTTCATAATTACCCAATATTTACAATTCAATTTTATATCTTTAATTTACAATTTAGATTTTGAACGGGTATTATACTTATGACCCTGTATGCTTATGTTTTCAATATTTTCACTGGGTGTTCTCAATTCATCTTGGTTTTGATTTACATTAATAAAATCGGACGATACTTGGGGCTCATATTTGCTTACATTTGTAGTCAAATCGGATAAAGTGTGAGGTACATAATCGCTTACATCTGTCTCAGATTTACAAATACTAGCTTAACATAATATAATTTGATTTACATGACGTTTCTATAAAACATTATTGTTAAAAATTTTAATATTATAATATCTCTTTCCTAATATATTGATAACTTTTCCTTTTATCCACGAAACTTTTCCCGGAACACAATAATTCTTAGTTAGTACAATATCTCCAATCTTAAACGTTCTATTACTATTGCCTTTATAATATTTTTTTTTGTTTTCCTTGCATTTCTTTTACCTTAACTTTTATCACGTTATTATTGTATGGATTTATTTCTCGAAGAGGGTTCATTAAATCAAACCTATTCCTTAATTTACGTTTAAACATAAGATATGCTGGAGATACCCCGGTGGTACTGTGGATAGCGTTTCGATAATCTAGGAGATATGCGTCTAATAATTTGTTCATATAAAACCCGTTTTAACGCTGATTTAACCAACTTTACCCCGTTTTCGGCTTGGCCATTTGTCGCTGGATGTCCCACAGGAATTGTGATGTGTTGAATTCCGTTTTGCTCTAAAAATTCTCTAAATTCTACAGACACAAATGATCTGCCATTATCACTGACGAGAATTTTCGGTAAGCCGAATCGTGAAAAAATTGGTAGTAACTTCTCGATTGTATGTACACTTGTTATACTGGTGCCCATGTCAACACACTCCAACCACTTTGTATGAGCATCCACGCATATTAAAAACATTTTTTTACATATTGGGCCGAAAAAATCCACATGAACCATTTCCCATGGATGTTCAGGCCACTGCCAGTTAATCAGCGCGGATTTATTGGGAGTACCTTGGTTTGCTATGCAGCTTTCACAAGACCCTGCTACTTCCTCTACGTCATTATTTAGTGATGGCCACCAGCAATAGCTACGTATTAAGCTTTTCATTTTCCGTATTCCTAAATACGTTTTATGTAATTGTCTAAGAATCGAATTCTTTAATGACTCTGGAACTACTATCTTATATCCCCAAAATAGGCAATCAGATTCAATAGATAATTCGAATCGTCGGTTGTAATATGGTCTCAGCTTATCGTTTTTTACTTTTACAGGCCAACCGGATTTTACGAACTTCATGACACTTCTTAGCAGCTTATCCTTTTTCAACTCACATTTGATTGGGTCAAATGTTACCGGCCAATTCCCTAGCTCTAAATGATTTATACATACATCTCCTACATCTTCATTAATATTTACTGTATCGGCATCATCTATTGGCGTACGTGAGAAATAGTCTGCGATATTACATTTTGTGTTAACATATTGGATTTCAAATTGGTACCCTGATAAAAACAAGGCATATCTTTGCAATCTATTTGCTGACATTGGCGGTATTCCTTTCTTGGAACCAAAAATGGATACTAAGGGCTTATTATCCGAACACAAAATAAACTTGTTGCCAAAAACGTACTGATGATACTTTTTAACACCGAACATAATAGCCAGCGCTTCTTTCTCGATCTGAGAATAATTCATTTCACTCTTAGACAATCTTTGGGAAGCAAAAGATATTGGCTTTTCAATACCGTTTTCGAAAACGTGAACTAAGGCCGCAGCTAACCCACATGGGCTGGCATCCACTATTAATTTCAGAGGTCGATCTGGGTCAATATGAGCTAAAACTCTATGAGAAACTAATTCTTCTTTTATTTCTGCAAATGCTGCATCCTGTTCTTGACCCCATCTGGTCCACTTGTAACGTTCACTCGAAAGCATTTTGTACAATGGGGCCGCTATGGTAGCTAATTTTGGAACGAAGTCGCGGTAAAAATTAATAACACCAAGAAATGATTGAAGCTCTACTAATGAACTCGGTCTAGGCAATTTCAAAATTGCCTCTATTTTCTTTGGATCCGTTTTTATTCCATGTTTGTCTATAATATGACCTATAAAACAAACTGAGTTTGCAAAAAACTCACATTTCTCTTTTGCTACCCTTAACCCAGCTGTTTGTAATCTATCTAAGACTAATTTCAGCCTTTTTATGTGTTCTTTTTTTGTTCCTGCCGTTATTAAAATGTCATACAAAAACACCGTCACACCATCGATACCTAAAAACAACTTTTCCATACATCTTTGGAATATTGCAGGAGCCGATGCTATTCCATAAACCATCCTGGTATATCTGTACAACCCTTTAGTGGTCGAAATAGTTGTTAGATTTCGAGATGATTCGTCTAACACCAACTGTTGATAGGCCGTTGACAAATCAATTTTGGAAAATTGAATACCACCATGAAGCCTTGCAAACAAGTCGTTTATCCTTGGCAAACAGTACTTATCCACCAACAGCTGCGGATTTAGGGTGACCTTATAGTTTCCACATATACGAACTGTGCCATTTTTCTTTAATATTGGAACGATGGGAGTACGCCATTCACTATACTTGACCGGCTCCAAAACTCCTAATTTCACTAAATGCTCAATTTCTTTTTCTACCTTATCTTTGATGGCAAAAGGTAAACTACGCGGCCTGAAATATTTCGGAATTGCGTTATCTTTTAACGTAAGCGTGACCCTACCTTCCTTAAAAGTTCCTAATTTGCCATCAAAAACAGCAGGGAATTCCTGAACAATATCGTTGACCTCACAACTCTCCTCATTTAAAAAGTGGATGGACTGTATTGACATCTCAAAAGCGTACATCCAATCGCGACCCAACAACGGTGGCCCACCTCTTCTTATGACATAGAATTTAACAAATCTTTCCTTATTTAGGTAATTAACCTTGAATGTACGTTTCCCGAGTGGTGCGAAATGTGAACCATCATAATTTCTCAGAGGCGAGTTGGTTAAATCAAGTTTGCGGTCTGAAAAAAAAATGCTTTTTATAATCTTCTTCCGAAATTGCCGATACTGATGCGCCGCTATCTATTTCCGCGTATATCGAAACACCATCCAGTTCGACCAACGTGGTAATTGGATTTAATTTGTGATCTGTGGATAAATGGAAAAGTGATAAGTCGTCAATATAATTGCAATTATTGTATTTAGATGTGTGAGCGTTATCTTCTACATTATGTTGACACATTTTCTTTAGATGGCCCTTTTGGTGGCATTGGTTACATTTGTAGTTTCGAAATCGGCATACTTCTTCTGAGTGGTTTGTATTACCGCATACTCTGCAGCTCCGGAATTGCCTATACAGTGACTGCTGCTGATGCTGTTGATGTTGATTCTGTTTCTGTGGATTGCTGCGGTGCTGTTGCTGGTCGCCGTTATTTCCAATTGTACATGTTTCCCTCCTATTATTGATGCGGTATAGTTCCTCATTTGGAACACACTCTGTTTTAATTCGTGTTTCGTCGGTTATCTGATATTGTGTTTTAATGCATTCGATCGACATCGCAATAGTAAGAGCTTTATCAAAAGTTAAACTCTTCACATCCTCGAGAAATAGCTTATCCTTCTCAGGACCCTTTTCCATGCCCATGATAAATTTGTCCCGAAGTGCAACTGATATATGAGTATCGAATTCACATTTAGCTGCTAAAGCTCTTACTCTGGCTGCCCATTGCTGATTGGTTTCGTTTTTTTCCTTTTCAGCTGCATAAAATTTGTAGGGTTCTGCGAATCCGGACTTGGGAGGCGTAAAATGATTGTCCAACGGCAAAATTAGTACATCAAAAGTGGAGTTGGTGTCTTCCGGCTGATCTGGGAATACTAGATCACTAAGTAATTTATATACCTTTTCACTTAGCGCGTTGATAAGTATTGGGCGTTTCTTTTTTGGCTCCTCGATGTCATTTGCGATAAAAAATTGTAGTATTTTTTTCTTGAAGACAGCCCAGTCGTCTGCTTCTCCGAAGCTAGGACAATTTCCAATCGTTGACATTCTTAACTTTATCCTCGTCGCCAGTTGTAATGCTTGAAACTCGTTTAGTTTATTCCATTTATTCTCGAATTGGGAAACACGTGGTATACGGAGGAAGTTGTTGGAGTGACAGCCCAATGTCATTCACATGTGGTCGGTGACAATTCTTGACAAGTGAATTACACAGGGTATATCCGTTTACCTCACAGTATAGAAGAATAGCAAGCACTTAGAGTCCGTTTGCTATTTGCTATCGATAATCATTAGAGTCTGTCAGAAAACCTACCAGTAGCTTATTTGCAAGGCGAAGGAGACTTGCGTACTTTATCTCAGTTATCAGATCTTCAAGCCAGAAGTGTTTACCTATACTCTGTCCGGAATTAATAGTCAGTACAGTGAAGATAGGACGTTTGCTTCTCCCTCTGGCTATAATGCTTTACATAAACTTGTCGCTCTTTAGAGCTCTCTCAGGGTTGCTATATATTCCAATATTGACCGTCACAAATCAAAGAGACCATCAAATGGTGGCATACTTAGAGAACGTAACGACCGCACTGAAAATATTTCTCTCTCCCCATAAGCGCTGTACTGACTCTTATTTCCGAATGGAGTATAGAATACAATGCCTGGTTCTGGCAAAAGCAGGGCATACGCAGATAAAACACGATGCCGTTTTGTTCGCCTCAGGTACTCACATAGGCCCGAGCTGCTTAACGTGATAGTTTTTTGATGCTCGTTGAGGTGATTGAAACCAGTAACTAGGCCAACTATGCAGTTCAAGTCTTTCCTATTCAATCCAAGCTGATAAATTTGCTCCGCTGGTTTTGAGACTGTCGATCAGCTTCTTTGAATGTCTGCATCAGGTAAGACCATGCGAGCATCCGGATTGCTGTTGAGTACAGCCTCAGTAATAGCACAGACCAGCATTTTTCGCCAAGGAAGGCAGACGATGAGCCTTGCCTGGCCAAAGCATCCTCTTTTCTATTATCGTGGATACTTGTTTGCCCGCATCAACTCAGGTCTGTGTGACAGAGTTGCACCTCCCAACCTGTTTTGCTTAGCGATAGATTTCTTAACAATATTGCATGTGATCATAACAGGCGAGTAGGCTTTCATAGCAGCATATCTATCTGAGTAGATGTATAGGGTAGCGGCTTTTACCCTTCTCCCTAAACAGGATATTAGCGGCAGTGGAAATCGAGAAGCTTTCTGCCAGAAAAACACTCATTTGCCCACCCAAGGCTCCAGATAGTCTTATCCGACAGTTTTTAGGGTAGCAAGAGGGCAAACATCCATGAGAACCCATCCGTATAAATGGACTTAAGCCATATCACAACAAACTGTTCCATTCCAGTCGTTCTAGAAGGAGGAATGGAAAGTGGCCAGTATAGACACAGCCTAAATGCAGATACGGGCGCTAGCAATGTTGGAAATGAAGCCGTTCTTTCCCAAGTGTATGATAGTCTAGGAACTTTGCTCTTTTAGTAAAGTGCTAATCAATCCAGGTACCATAAGTACCTTTATGGGCAGAAGTTTATCCATCGGACAGACCATGCATCTTTGAGGTTGCTCATGCAGCTTAAAAATCCTGAGAGGAACACATCATTCCAATGCAGATGCTCTCTCCCCGAGGCCCTTATAATGCTTATTGCAAAAATTGCATTCGATTTGCAGCTAAAGTGTATGAGATATCCAAACCGCTCAAAATGAAATCCCAGATATTGTGGCGATTCTCACTTCAAATGATAAGAAACCAGATTGGCTGGAAATATTGCATAAGAACTCCGAACTGAAGGTTTATTGGGCACACTGGGACTGACTTTATGCTCAAAATGGCATGAGAGGACGATGGAAAACTCGGATGGAATGCCGTTTGTAATTAAACTCATTGTACCAAGGTCAAAAGTCAATAAAGTTCTAACCGATACACGCTGACTCGTTTAACAGTTCATTGATGAAGTGGGCAATCGGTGTGCCTGAAAACTTTGTTTTACAATACGCACCTTAACGAAAAAGCATATAAGGACTTAAAGAACTTGTATGATGGAGTATCCGGATACCAATTGGTAGTAAATAACTTTCTTTTTTTTATTACACTATCAGCTCTGTGTCGTGGAGTGCTTAAAGCAAGCAACTATCACGAGCAGAAATTGCCGGCACAAAAAGTGCTCTCACTGGCTCATCATTTAGTGCAGATGTTTGTAAGGACAATAATTATGTACCTACAAAATACTAACACAGACACAAAATAATGCAAACAATTTAAGACATTAAAGCATTATTATGCAAAATATTTTTTAGCTTAATTTTACTAACATGCAAGTCAATCACATGATCATTTAGATTATAGATTCTACTCATGCGACTAATAGGCTCATGCTTCCCATAATTCGTTCTATGATGGGGGCTAAACAATAATTCAGCACTGCGCAAATTATGGGCACCACCACGAAAATCAAAGCCAATAGACGACAGCAAGTCAGGTGCATCTATTTGACCGGATATAAGCTGCTGTAAAAAAATGATATCGCTATTAAGCCTTCGTTGAGAAAGGGGTAACATTTGAAGAAGCTTAATACGCTGACTGTAAGGAGGAAGGTTAAAAGGATCATCCCATGGAAGTCCTCTAAGTGCAAATCGAATAAATTTACGTTGAATGGCTTCTATTCGATTTGAATGAATGTTGTAGAACGGCGTCCAAACTTGTGAAGCATACTCTAGAATCGGACGGACAAAACAATTGTACAATGACATAGTAATGTATGGGTCATTAAATTCTTTCGCCCACCTTTTTACGAAGCCCAGCATAGAATTAGATTTATTAACAATAAAATTGATATGCTTGGCAAAAACCAGTTTGGGATCGAAATTAACCCCAAGATCCTTAAAATTATCAACATTACAAAGAATATGTTGAGACAAAGAATATTGAAAGGTGGAAGGTATATTCTTTCTAGAGCATGTCATATGTTGACATTTAGTAGGGTTCAGGGATAAACCGTTTTTATCACACCAATTGGCGAAGCTATTAATGTCAGATTGAAGAAAAATTCTATCTTGCCGACTAGTGATAGATTTAAATATTTTCATATCATCAGCGTAGATCAGGATATTAATGTGATTTATACATGCTTTAACATCATTAATGGCTAGTATAAATAGAATTGGTCCGAGGTGACTACCTTGGGGAACTCCAGACTCAGCTGAAAAAGATACAGATAGCGATCCTCTAAATTTGACTTGATAAACCCTTGATCTAAGGTATGAATTAACCCATTTTATGAAACTTCATGGGAAACCAAAAGCCCTGAGCTTAAACTCGATTATTTCATGGGACAGCTGGTCGAAAGCCTTAGAGAAGTCAGTGTATATGCAATCCATTTCGTACTTATTCTCTAAGGCATTAGAACAATCATGCAAGAAACTTAACAGATTAGTGACAGTGGATCTGTTTCTTACAAATCCATGCTGTTCATTGCAAATTAAATTGCGACAAAGAAATATTAACTTTTCGCAAACAATTTGTTCAAAAAGCTTAGGGATACACGAAAGCTTTGAAATAGGCCTATAATTAGTGATATCGCCACGTTCGCCTTTTTTCAATACAGGTGTGATAAAAGCACTTTTCCATACATAAGGGAATTTACCAGTACTAATGGACAATTCAAACAGATATTTAAGATATGGAGCAACTGCATGACTACATTTTTTAAGAACAATCGTTGCAATGCCATCAGGACCTGATGAATAATCATTCTTCAGAGAAGAAACAAATTTTAAAATTGTTTCCAAGTCAAATGAGAAGCTATTAAAACTTATTTGGGAACAGCTAGTTAGGTAACTAAAATATTGCTCATCTATGTCAACTCGATATAAAAGAAGTAAAAATAGTTATTTGTGCAGGCAAGGAATGATGTCGAAAACTGATGCAGAAAAAGCGCCTCGGCCAGCAAAAACCAGGCACGTAAAACTCAAGCCAGAATGCACCAGTACATCTTTGAAAAACCTTTCCAAAGGATCGCAGTACATTGTGCGACCGTTTCCTGAAACGCTGGCAGAACATGGGGTACAAAGTGCATTTGTTTGGAAATACATAGATCTTCTAAATTATTCCAAACTCACATCGGTTTATTGGCAAGGTGATGCGCTATCACCTGGCTTCTTCAATGTTGTTCTGCAGCAGATACTGCACAGGTCAGGTGTCAACACAGAAGGAATTATCTTCAATAGATCCATCCATCTACTGGGGTACGGGAACGATAACGACATCATCGCACTTTCAGCTTGCCGTGGTGTGAGATTGAATAACAGGCGAAATCGGTTCACCTTAACCATAGAAAGGTAGTGTTTGTCGAATCGATGGCATCATCACTATCAAAATCTTGCTGCCTCTTTGATAGATGGTAACCAATCGTCGCTAACTTACTCACTCACCGATGCGCTCTTCCGTATCTGAGTTGCACCCGGGTCAATTAGAGCAAAACCAAGTAATTTTCAACAAAGAAATATCTGTACAATGACAAATCAATGACAAATCGTCACTGTTAATAGCAGCATCTTTGGGAAACGTATCCTCCTTCGGTATACAAATAGATTCATAACTCCTGCCTCGAAAGACAAAATATATTCTCTACCCAAGCTTAATCCTGTTATTTCTGCTTTATGGCGCCAAGTAGGAAATAAGCAGGAAAAGGACCACAATTGATACTGGGTATAACAAGTTTAACGCAAAACATGCCCCCAAAAAGGTTGCTGTTGTAGCGCTGTATCATTATAAGTTTGACTCCCTTGAGAGTAGTTTAAACAAACAAACACAATATGAAAATACAGACAAGTTGGTCGATGAAAACATAATCACCGTTTTATAGCGTTTCTAAGGTAAAACGAATCACGCCTGAAATTTATTAACCTTGACCAATATTTAGGGTCTAAGCTATAATTTACAAAATTCAGCGTCTCTCCCATAATAAATTGAACAATTAACTTTATTTATACCACATGCACTAAAAAAAAAGGAAAGTGTAAAAGCTTCACACACAAATGAAGACAAACGATAACAAATCTATAAAGTTCTTGAAAAACTCCACTTCTTCAAAGTGGTCCTGAAGGATACGTTATTACTTAAATACAGATACCAGCATTATTTACTTTTAACTAAAAATCCCTACACTGTTATTTGAGGAACAATGCAGAACTGGGGGTGATTCCATCAAAGTTAAAAGGAAAACTTAAATCCTGCTGAGCGAAAAGTTTTTATTTTACCTCCTCTCACTCCAATCCTAGTGGGCAATCCATCCCACTTTATGTTCCATTTAAATATTGTGGCTTTTACTTTCTGCGCAAGTAAGTCCCTTGTTATGTCTACGTTTGGTAAGCTTACTTTTTTTATATCATTTATTTTCTCTTGTAAAGTGTTTGAAAGAAAACAACATATGGCTAAGTTAGATGAAAGCTGGCTGTTAATCGTGTAGGTAAACATAAATGAGTGTCAACAATTCTTTCACCAAGCAAATAGTATTTTGTTAGGAACATTTTTAACCCATTGTACTTTATGACCAACAGATAAATAAGTTGTTCAGGAGGAAAGATCACAATGATATTCCTTGTGTTCGAATCTCCCAGACTGCAGAGAACAGACAGACAGTACTGACTGCTGGAATAAGTCCAGAAAGTGTCGCTTCAAACGACGATTTTTTCGTGGTCGAGGACCCACAGGAGAAAGTGGATTTGCTGGGCGCTTGTTTCGAGGCCGTGTATACGGTAAACAATCCTGTTCGCCGTAACCACGACATTGAGAATAGAGCTCTAGTGAGCCACTTCTATCTGCGCACCGAACTTGAGAATTGGCGATCTGAGAATAACGGATTCACCGTGTTCACTGATGAAAACCATGCTAATGCAGTTGTCGCCAATGGCCGAGATGCATCGCACTTGTTCGTGTCGAAGGATGATCTTCTGTGCATCTTCGAGTCGCTAAAGAATAAAAAGTCGGCGGGGATGGATGGTGTCCCAAACGTCGTATTGAGACACCTGCCTCTGGAGGCTGTAGATATTTTCACCACGTTGTTTAACAATGCGCTGAATAATGCACATTATCCGGCGCATTGGAAGGTAGCTGTGGTACACCCTATCCCGAAAAAAGGTAAAGATAGGACGAACCCTGCCAATCTCCGGTCAATTAGCTTGCTTCCGAATATTGGCAAGGTCTTTGAAAAGGTTGTCAATAGAGCCCTGTTAAAGTGGGTCGAGGACAATAATATAATCCCGGACAACCAGTTTGGTTTCAGGGCGAGGCATGACACTATTCATGCCGCGTCGAAACTGGTTTCCGACATTCAGTGGAATAAATGCAAGAACCAATGCACGGGTGCTTGTCTGGTTGATTTTGAGAAGGCTTTCGACACCGTATGGTTAGAGGGACTTTTCTACAAGTTGACCAGGCGGGGAATGCACAAACCTTTGCTATATGTAATTTATAATATGCTTATGGGAAAGAAGTTCGTTGTCAAATGTGGCAACGTGACTTCGAGCAGAGTCTTTGAAATTAAAAACGGTTTGCAGCAGGGGGCGGTCAATTCTCCGATCCTGTTTAACATTTACACGAGTGATCTGGTGGGTTCACTCAGATATGCTATAGCGTATGCCGACGATTTGGTGGCATACAGATCAGGTCCTAAAATCGAGGTCATTAATATCTTTTTGCAGCGTGACTTCGATCAAATTAAGCGATATTGCGACGACTGGAAGTTGAAAATCAACTTTCATAAGACGGAAACAATCTTGTTCAGAACTCCATTGGCTGGGGCCTCTAGGGATACCAGAAAAAACTGGAAAAAATTGGCCATTATTGGGCAAAATGGGCAGCCATTGGCGGTGAGAAGCGTAGTTAGATATCTAGGTATCTGGCTTGACCAGTATCTATATTTCGATAGACATATAGTTGCTTGTCTTGCTGGGGCCAAGAAGGCTTATGCTTTGACAAGGAGACTGTTTCATAGCAGTCAACTTGACTCCAAAGTGAACGTCATTTGCTACGTGGCCCTTATAAGGCCAATTATCGCTTATGGTTGTCCATTGTGGTTCAATATAGCGCCCAGCTATATGGAAAAGATTCGGGTTTTGGAGAGACAATGTCTTAGGACTTGTCTCCGGTTGTTCCGAACGCCTGAATCCAATTATATTAAATACTATCCCAACAAGGTCCTATACGATGGGGCTCAGTTGAATAGGATTGACAATTTCCTCATTAAGGTGACTCGAAGGCACGTTGCAAGGGCGATGGCCAGCGACAATAGTCTGATATTTGGGGCTTACTACCCCAATGAAATGTACATAGAGAGTACGCTCCGGTCTGGCTTTATCCCGCCAGAGGCATTTATCTATATTGACGCAAAAGGGCTGGTACAGACGAGGGATGGTATCCCGGTATTATACCACCGCTTTCGCAGCGCGAGAGATAAGTGGCTCATCCGCGGCGAGGACGTCGCCAATGCTCATGAGCTCCTCCGTTTTAGTACCGCAATAGCGGAGAGGGATAAATTCGATACAGAAAAACAATTTGCCGAATTTTGGTGGCTTTTTGAGGGGGGAGGGGTCAACATACCCTCCCAAGACGGTGCGTTACTCTAGGTAACATCCTCTTAGTTTATAAGTTAGATTAAGTTAGCTAGGGCGTTTCTGGGAGAGGCCGGGCTCGTCAACTTGTGGTAGTGCTTCCGGGAGAAGATTGAGGCTGTAAGGCTTCACTTAGCTCAGGGTAGCGCGTGTGCACGTTGACGATTGCCAGGCGCTCGGAAAGCAATTGGGATTTTGACCACTTGTTGCGCAAGGCAACGAGTGCTCAGAATCATAATTATAGTTAGAATATGTTAGGTAGTTTAAGTAAGTAGAATAGGTAGTTCGTAGTTTGTTTTATATAAAAAATATAAAATCTTAATAATGATACCGAGTTTTAATTGATTTTCTCGACGAATACATATATGTAAGATTAGTTTGTAAATAGTTTTTAGGCCGAAAGGCAATAATTATAAGATATAGTTAAGTTTAGGGCGTCCGCATAAGGACCAATAAATAAGAATAAGTATCCTGTTAATTTTAAGTTAGATTTAATCATTTTTGTCTAGTACGTAAGTTGATATTCAGTAACAATTAAAAAATGAATTTAAAAGTAAAGTAAAAGTACTTTATGACCAAACTGTGGGTATGAAAAGAAATTTAAGAAAAAATAATTTACGCGCACTAAAGGGATTTTTTTGGTACCCTTGTCATGTATTGGCTACACAGCGCGGGCGTTAGGGAAATTAGGATTAGAAGAAAAGGAGAGTTGCCGATGTACGTTGGTTTTGAATGTTTGTAGGTTAGAATGTAAAGGAAAAATTGAGCTTGGAAGAGTATTCCACATTCGTGTTGTACGGCTGAGGAAAGACTATTTGTACTTCACTGTACGTCCGAATACAGGCTTGAGGGTGAACTGATGAGCATTCCTTGCATGGCGGGTATTGCGGTTGAAATGTTCAAGGGGTGGGATGCAACTGGCTATTTCGTTAGAGCACTTACGGTGGAAATAGCGATAAAATAAGGAAAGACAGGAGACATTGCGACGAGGACTAAGTGAGTCAATCTATCTCGCGATGTCTCGGTCGCCAATGAGTTTTATCACGCGTTTTTGGATCCTGTCAAGTAGCTCCAAATAAGTTATTGGTGCACCAGACCAGATATGAGCGTTGTACTCGAGTTTCGGGCGAATAAACGCCTTATAAATTGTAGCCAGATCAGAAGGGGTGAAATATTTCTTACATCGCTTAAGGAAGCCTAGACATTTCGCAGCGTTCTTGCCGAGAATGGAAAGTCTTTCGGTTTCAGCGATGCAAGTGCCATTCATGGATAATGGCAATGTGTGTGGGTTTTGCTTTAATGACCGGAGACAGCATTGTGTTTTGGAAGCATTAAATTCCACTCTATTTGTTGTACCCCACTAAGTTGTGCTGTTAACATCGGAATTTAATGAGCTTAACATACGTGCCGTTCCAGTTCCACACCCGAAGAAGTGGAGTATGGAGAAACGAGTATGCAAAGCTGAGGGTACTGTCATCAGCAAAGGAATGCATTGGATTAGAAGTAACAGACAGGAGATCATTTATAAAAATGAGAAGGAGAGTCGGGGACAGGAGGAAGACTTGAGGAACACCAGCATTTATTTGGTGAGTTGCAGACTTGAAACCGTCCAAGACAACCTGAATTGAACAGTCCGAAAGGTAATTTCTAATCCATTCAAGAAGGTTATCATCGATTACAAATGCACGCATTTTCGACAAGAGAGCTTGATGCCAAACTCTGTCAAATGCCTTTGAAATATCAAGCGCAACGATCTTACTTTCACCACCTTAGTGAAGAGATTGGTTCCACTTTTCGGTTAGATATGTCATCAAATCACCGGTGGACCTCTTGCCCCGAAAACTGTACTGCCGGCCATAGAGAAGTTTTCGAGATTCAAGATATTTCATTAGCTGACGGTTGATCAGCGTTTCCATGACCTTAGAAAGAAGGGACGTAAGTGCAATTGGTCGGTAGGAGGAGGGAGAAGAAGACTCGCCTTTTTTGGTACAGGCTGAACAAATGCTGTTTTCCATCTTCCCGGAAAGAGCCCTGACGAATAGGACAGATAGAAAAGCTTACGCAGTGGTTTTGCCAGCGTAGAAGAACACCTCTTCAGAACGATGGGGGAAATACCATCTGGACCAGCGGATTTGTGTATGTCAAGATCTCGAAGTACTCTAGCCACTGTACGAGTGCGAAAGTGGATTGGTCCCATGGAGTATTCTACGCGCTCGAGTACAGGTGGAGATAAAGCACAATCTGGGAGCGTTGACCTGGCTGCAAAGTGAGCAGCAAGCAGATTGGCTTTATCCGAAGAGCTGACGGCTGGAATGTCGTTGTAAATGAGTGTCGGGATAGATGACGAGGCCGAATTCTTGACGTTTTTGACAAACGACCAAAAGTTTTTTTCTACCCGTTTGACTTTGTAGTATTTTTTGCCTCAGCTTTTGGTCGTGGGAGAATTTTACACGATTAATAAGGGCATTACAGACATTTCTGGCTCGTTTGAATTTTTTCCGGTTTTCCTCAGATGGGTTGGCTTTATAAGACCGAAAGCTTACCTCTTTTAACCTGATAGCCTCTTTACAGCTCGAGTCACACCACGCGTTTACCTTGGGTTTGATACTTTTTATCCGGTTAGGGATAAAGCATTTCATACCCAATAAAATCATGTTTGTTATCATATCAGCAGCAGCATCCACGTCGCTGTCGAGGAAGCACAGCGACCAGTTAAAACTCTTAAAGAAACCGTTTAGTTTTTCCCAATTGGCTTTCTCGTATTGCCATACGGTTCTTTTAGGAGTTTGCTCTTTAACTATGTGGCCGGAGTACGAGAAATTAGCTGATATGACACAATGGTCTGACGAACCTAGAGGCGGTAATACGTTTATTTCGTATTTTTCAGGGTGAGAGGTGTGAAACAAGTCCAGTGTGTTGGCGGTTTGACTGCTTATGTCCGGTATTCGTGTTGGCTCATTTACAAGCTGAGTGAGATTATTACCCTCAGCAAAAATCTCAACATTCCTTCCTTCGGGTGTTGTCTGTCCAGAATGTCGAAGCCAATGTGAATTGTGTATATTGAAATCACCCGCAATGACGATTTCAGTACGAGGATGAAGGGTTACAATTCGTGTGATGGAGTCAGACAACGCATCCAATTCATTATAAGTTGAATGTCTGTCCAAATTGGGGCTTCTGTAAATTAAACAGTAGTGGATTAATTGCCTACGGACATTAAATTTGAGCCAAATGAAATTAAATTCCGGATTGGAACATTGGCCATATTGAGGTTGAAGTTGGTAGGCTACGTCACTACGTATATAGACGGCGAGACCGCGATGCGAAAAGAATAATGGCACTAAGTTGTACCCAGGCAGACTAAACTCTGTTAAATCAGAGTCAATGCTAACCTGAGTTTCGTTTAGTGCCAAAACAGCTGGTTTGTTGTGGAAAGCGTTGGCGTATAACGAAAATTTTTTTTTCCTCAAGCCACGAATGTTACTAACATCCACCACTCTGCATTTTCTGCACTGAGACCGCTGAAACTCCAGACCACATACTGGAATCCTGTGGGTCATTGAACCACAAGAGGATAAGAAATTTGGGCAGGCACCAAATAACAGACAAGGACATACAAATCATGGATTCACAGCTCATTCTCTGGTTCATCATGGAAACAGGACTGGACGCTGTGCTCTAAGGAGTGTGACCCGCCAAGGCTTAGTCAGAACAAGATCCAATACAATTCATAACAGAAGTGTGTGGAAATTGGCAACGGTGCAAAGAACGGCCAGTGTTTCTATCACAGGTGGCGTGGCAACTATGCCCACAGCGGCACTGGAAACGTTTCTGCACCTACTGCCTGTAGATATAAACGTTAAATTCCAAGCAGGAAATAGTGCGATACATCTCACTAATTTCGGCCTGTTCAAAAGAGGTCCAATTAGACACTGCTCTATTTAGGGCATTTTCAATATTGGAAATTCAGTAAAATCGGATGATATCCCCTCTAAACTTGACTTCAAGATACCTTACACAGTGGTGTATTTCGATAGAGCGGAGTGGCAGAATAATGCAGTCATCAATTTATGTGACACAGATGGCTCCAAAACCGATTATGGCACAAGATCCGTAACTTATTCTTCCATTCGGAGGTTCTGGCAGTGCTTAAGGCTGCGGAATTACTGCTAATGAAGTCGATATCCGACCGGGGCATCACTTTTTGCATTGACAGTCAGGCCGCTTTAGGGCGGAATTATGGGTCATCAGATCCGAAAGAGTCTGGTATTGTCGCACAAGGCATTATGCGAACAGTATCGTTGAATAGTTTAAGCCCCATAGATTTGTATTTCGATAGTCTGTAAGATAATTACATCTGATTGAATGAATAAAATAATAATAATAATAATAATAATAATAAAGCATCGTGTTAGACTTTGCTGGGTGCCCGGGCACTGCGACATGGAGAAAAAAGATCCTGCGCGTGCGCATGCACTGGCAAGAAAAGGGGGAGAAATGTGTCTGCAAAGCGCGAGAGTGCACATAAAACCTCCCCTTAGTTAGTGAAAGATAGAGCCGTCACAAAGTGGGGCGAATCTGAAACTAAATAGATGTCATGTTTGGAATGACAATAAGCATACTTTCCGGACATTCCCTTCTGAGGAGCGCACGCCAAAAGGTTATGCTCTTAAAAACGGACGGGTGCACATACTGCAATGATATTTGCGTGACGAAAGACATTTCGCACAAAGGGTATCGCTCGGCATAGAAGAAGGTGCCTAGGCAACTATTTCTTCGATAGTCTAGAAGAAGTTGCGTCGATCGACTACAACAAATAACTGAGTTTTTGTTGGGAAATAAAATGCTTTAAGCAAGAGGTTTAGGATGACAACTTTATAATAAGTTGGTTCCCCCAGTTATGGTTTCTAGTGTCATAGCCCAGACTAATCTAACCTAACCTAGACGGGGCTCTGAAAGAGGGTACTAACCTCTCCAAGGTATAGGCTTTTGTTTTGCTTTTGTTTTGAATTATTTATGTAAGTTCCCACAATTTGGCCATCATTCCAGAAATAAATTTAGAATTTGCGACGAATTTTTGTGTATACATAAACAATAGCGATAAATAAACAAAAATACAAATTTATATATTTAACGAGCAAGTGCAGAATTTTGTTTTTTATTAAACAAGAAAATATTAATATTTAATGTGATTCAGCTAAAAAGCATTCAGCTTTATTCTAAAAATATCTATAAACAAAAATACCATTAGCAATAAACTTGAATTTTTTAAATAAAAAAAAAATATGGAAGTTATTTGTGAACAGGTTTATTTTTAGTTTGGGCACATTACTCGTATGTCAACGCAAATATAGGAACAAGGAATTTCTTTCAGAAAACATCTGTAAATTATTCAATTCAATTTATTTGAAATATTTCACATGTTTACATTAGTGGAAGCTTCAGTCAAACATTTTTTTTTATAATGTACACTAGACTGGGTCACCTATGTATGGAGAAAAAAAAAACTCTTTTCTTACGGGCACAGTGATCAAAAGCTGCCAAATGATGAGTGTTCATATATTATAAAGTTTGGTATCAATCGGAATTAATCTTCTGCCTCCGGTTTGATGTGGAAATTGACAAAAAATGTGGCTAAAAGAGGCCTTGGTATTATAGCATACAAAGTTACACTAATCAACGTTATTTATAAATAAAAGTCGTAAACCAAAAGTAATCGTATTTATTAAAGAAAAAAAATATTGCTAATATTTTTATCAAATAATAATTATGAACATTAATCATTATAGTGAAGGGTTTAGTTTGTGGCAAAATCCTTTTTGCTGTCGAAATTCGGCATTGCTTTTCTGGAGTTCATCTGGGCTTTGATAAATCCTTCTCTTGCAGTTTTATTACATAGAGTATCTGAAGCTTGAGTCACAGCTTTGACTGCTCTTTCTACGGCCTGTGTGTGACAAGGAAGGCGTAATAAATTCAGGTCTCCCTCTCCTTTTTGGTAAACAAACAATCGGAGATTTTCTTCTGTTACAGACTTTAATATCGGTGGCTCAGTTATAATTTCCTGCCAATTCAAAAGGATATAGTATGTGGACGCATTCAAGTTTATCTCTGGTAACTGAAACAGCCGCGAGTCTTTTGTTGTTGCTGATCTAGCATCGCAAGCAATAAGTTCTCCGGGTGTGCGAAATAGCTATTTCTTTGAATCACTGGGTCGATAATGGCTTTCATAGTTGTTAGTAAATATCTGGTTAGCACGATGAACTTAAACAAGTGTCGTGATCCGTCTTTACAGCTCAGATGTGTTTTAATAGAAAACCATACCGGAGCGTAAGCCTTGACAACATAAGTTGCCAGAGCCATTAGATTTGCAGAGGCAGTTTTTACTGAAACATACAGACGAAGAACTCTGTTAGCACTAGTTATCCATCGGTCATGGGACATTTTGCCAGGTGATAGATCGCTAGGAAATATGCCTGTTAAAATGGCTTCAACTATTCTTTACAAATATTTCTGGTCTGTACTAATATCTTCAGCAGAAACCTCGGGTAAGTTCGTCGGAATAGGTTGAAACTGAATTATAGATCTTTTTTCACAGTTTTCCAGTGCTTTGACAATTGTCCCTGAAAATGTCTGCGATCCAGACGTCATGCCATCAATGTGTTGAAACAGATGTCTGAAACGCAGTTTATTCATATGCAATAAGCAAATAATCCACTGTAAGGGTCTGTCCAATATTTTTCTAGCAACCGTATAATACCGCCGTATTTACCAACATTTACATGGTGCAGGGAAATAACTTCACGGGCAATAACCTCACATGGGCAATAACTTCACCTCGAGTGGGCAATAATTTCACTTTTTTTTGTGAACTTATTGCCCACCATAGGTGAGCAATAACTCCACTTTTTTGTGGGAAATAATTTCTCTTAACATCTTATGATAAATCAAGAACCGTACCTCGCACCTACTCCAAACCAAACAGTGACCCCAAGCAGGGGGGTTGCAGGGGGGAAGCATGCCCCCCATAGGTATTGAACTGTGTATGGAATCTACTTGCGATTTCGCAACTAATCCCATAAACAGTGCAATGCATACCCCCCTGCTAGGGGTCACTGTTTGATTTGGAGTGGGTGCAGGGGTCTTTAGTTATAATAGACAAATTCTCAAATTTTAGGTGGGAAATAACTTCACAAAAAAAAGGTGAAGTTATTGCCCACTCGAGGTGAAGTTATTGCCCATGTGAAGTTATTGCCCGTGAAGTTATTTCCCTGCACCCATTTACATTAGTACCATCACATCCAATTGCAATCAAATAATCCGTTGAAATATCCGCATTCAAGAAAAAGTTGAACAGTTCTTCTTCTATACACTTTGCAGTGCCCGAGGCAGGTGTAATGTAACCCAAAAACTTCGAGCCAGGTTCTTTTATCAGAGAAATATGCTCTTCAAGTATGCGTCTCCTATATTTTTTTCCTTTTTCTTGGCCTTTTCTTCCGTCAAAATATAATGCGGGTATTTGTGAAACAGTTTGTTATGAAGTTACATTTTCTCTAGTTTTTTTTCGTTCTCGGCGCAGCTTATTTTTGTCTATTACTTGTGAAGTAGAGGCATGCAGAACTGCTGATGCAATAGCTGCGCCTGCCCTGTCTGACACAGGTTTTTGACAGTAAAACATAGTCAACTGCAGCTGTTGTAGTATTATTCTCTGATTCAGTACTTGAAGCCCGCAACAGAATTTGAGTTAATTCTTCACAATCCGACTGGACACATGCAGATTCACATGTGCTTGTGCTACTCAAATTTTCAGTATACATATTTCGGCTACTTTTTGTTGTTTGCTTTGTTTTTTTTTGTAACAGCTTTCTTTTCAGTCCTCTTGTAATCTGTTTTGTTTTACCAACGTCTATGCCACCTATCACCATTTGCCTAGCTGTTCGTTGGTCTCTTATGAAGCTGTGTTCTCTTATAGGTATTTTTTTTATTTTTAAGGCAAGTGCATTTAAGTAAATCTCGACACTTGCAAACTGAAATATCGAACAAAACTTTATTGCGGAAGATTTTTACGCAACAAGTTTCACCTTCGTTCCTTCACTTCACTTCCCGTACCCTTCTTCTATTGGGTGGCATCTGCGAGGTCATAGGGAAGTGGAGGGCAGGGCGAGGCATGACACTATTCATGCCGCGTCGAAACTGGTTTCCGACATTCAGTGGAATAAATGCATGAACCAATGCACGGGTGCTTGTCTGGTTGATTTTGAGAAGGCTTTCGACACCGTATGGTTAGAGGGACTTTTCTACAAGTTGATCAGGCGGGGGATGCACAAACCTTTGCTATATGTAATTTATAATATGCTTATGGGAAAGAAGTTCGTTGTCAAATGTGGCAACGTGACTTCGAGCAGAGTCTTTGAAATTAAAAACGGTTTACAGCAGGGGGCGGTCAATTCTCCGATCCTGTTTAACATTTACACGAGTGATCTGGTGGGTTCACTCAGACATGCTATAGCGTATGCCGACGATTTGGTGGCATACAGGTCAGGTCCTAAAATCGAGGTCATTAACATTCATTTGCAGCGTGACTTCGATCAAATTAAGCGATATTGCGACGACTGGAAGTTGAAAATCAACTTTCATAAGACGGAAACAATCTTGTTCAGAACTCCATTGGCTGGGGCCTCTAGGGATACCAGAAAAAACTGGAAGAAATTGGCCATTATTGGACAAGATGGGCAGCCATTGGCGGTGAGAAGCGTAGTTAGATATCTGGGTATCTGGCTTGACCAGTATCTGTATTTCGATAGACATATAGTTGCTTGTCTTGCTGGGGCCAAGAAGGCTTATGCTCTGTCAAGGAGACTGTTTCATAGCAGTCAACTTGACTCTAGAGTGAAGGTCATTTGCTACGTGGCCCTTATAAGGCCGATCATCGCTTATGGTTGTCCATTGTGGTTTAATATAGCGCCTAGTTATATGGAAAAGATTCGGGTTTTGGAGAGACAATGTCTTAGGACCTGTCTCCGGTTGTTCCGAACGCCCGAATCCAACTATATAAAATACTATCCCAACAAGGTCCTATACGATGGGGCTCAGTTGAATAGGATTGACAATTTCCTCATTAAGGTCACTCGAAGGCACGTTGCAAGGGCGATGGCCAGCGACAATAGTCTGATATTTGGGGCTTACTACCCCAATGAAATGTACATAGAGAGTACGCTCCGGTCTGGCTTTATCTCGCCAGAGGCATTTATCCATATTGATGCAAAAGGGCTGGTACAGACGAGGGATGGTATCCCGGTATTATACCACCGCTACCGCAGTGCGAGAGATAAGCGGCTCATCCGCGGCGAGGACGTCGCTAATGCTCATGAGCTCCTCCGTTTTAGTACCGCAATAGCGGAGAGGGATAAATTCGATACAGAAAAGCAATTTGCCGAATTTTGGTGGCTTTTTGAGGGTGGAGGATTCAACATGCCCTCCCAAGACGGTGCGTTACTCTAGGTAACATCCTCTTAGTTTGTAAGATAGACTAAGTTAGCTAGGGCGTTTCTGGGAGGGGCCGGGCTCGCCAACTTGTGGTGGTGCTTCCGGGAGGTGATTGATTCTGTAAGGCATCAGTCAGCTCACGGCGGCGCGTGTGCACGTTGACGACTGCCAGGCGCTCGGAAAGCAATTGGGATTTTGACCACTTGTTTCGTAATGCAACGAGTGCTCAGAATCCTAATTATAGTTAGAATATGTTAAGTAGTTTAAGTAAGTAGAGTAGGTAGTTTGTAATTTATTTTTTTATATAAAAATATAAAATTTGATAAAGATGCCGAGTTTTCTTAAAAATTTTCTCGATGAAAACATAATATGTAAGATTAGTTCGTAAAATAGTTTTTGGCCGAAAGGCAATAATTAAAAGATAGAGTTAAGTTTAGGGCGTCCGCATAAGGATCAATAATCTAGAATAAGTATCCTGTTAATTTTAAGGTAGATTTACTCATTTTTGTCTAGTATATAAGTTGATATAAGCTAATAATTAATAAAAATGAATTTAAAAGTAAAAGTAAAGGGAAGTGGAGGGCAACCAAGGTCCCATCAGCCTTTGGGCCGTGACAACACAAGCAAACGCTGAAGAGGAACGCGAGACACACAGAAGGTTGGTCAACAAAACACAACTGAAACAACGTACAACTTATAAATAAAAGGGAGAAATCCTGTATAACGAAACAGAATGTAAGGAATGACCCGCGATTGGCAAGACCCTTACATCCTATCTGAACAGGATTCCACCAGACAAGTTTAAAATCCGCGGTTAATGTCAACTCATTTTGCTTTGTTTTGGTTTCTATGGGGATTTTTGCACTATACTCCACGCGCTGGGAGGGTTTAATAACAACGTCGTCCTGAAATTTCTGCTCCTCCTGATATGGGTCATCGTTTTAGAGATCCAAGTACTCCTTTTCCCCCGATTTAAGGGTAATTTTAATAATTTTAAGTGCATATTGGTTTGCTTACTTTTTGCTTTGGCAGAACTCCGACGAGAAATGTCAAACGCAGATTAGTTTTTGTTTTGATGAAAAGATAGTTCCAGGTCGGTCAAGCAGCTCAATGACCAAACATTCCAGTGGTGGATCGTGGGTATAAGAGTGGAGGGATTAAGTGGATGGAAAATAAGCGAGGGGGTAACGTTCAGACTCACGCACACCATTGCGAACACGCTCCGGTGCCGCTGAATATGATCCGCTGGAACGAATGAAGGTACTGGGATATGGTGGACAACCACCAACACATAGGCGGACGTCCATTGCACGCCATGAGTGGGATTCCACTACCAATGTGTGTGCGAGTGTGTGAAAGATGAGAGTTGGCCGACTGGAACAAGGAAAGTTCTGGAAGATCACTTCTTGGTTAACCAGCTAACTTGTTAGTCAGTTTTGTTGCGACAGGAGTTTTGCGAAAGTGAAAAGTAGCGAAAAAGATTGAGATAAAAGAAGAAAGGCGAAGTTGTAGTAAAGAAAAAAAGAAATAAAAGCGAATTTTTGTTAAAAAGAAAAAAAAGAAGTGAAAAGAAAATTTAACTTAGAGACGAGATAATCAGAGTGAAGGATTAAAGGATATTAGAAGGAGGAAAATTAGAAGGACAGATTCGCAAGACAGGATTAAGGAGTGGGATACCAGAGCAAAGTTAAGCAGAGTGATTTAAATAGTACCTAATATTGTTCGTTGTTCGATTGTTTAGGAAGTGTGTTATATAACGGTCTGGTAGGATTCTGCCACGAATTTATCCCGTGAAAAGTTCGGGACACGCGACCCATTCAACCGTTCTTGGTATTCCGGCGACGCCATAGCGGGTCACGCCGGTCACCTTTATTTGCCCTTCAGGCCATACGACTTTTTTCCATTTTTGTTCGTTGAACTTTACCGCCTTTGGGTTTTCTTTTCTTTACTTTTCTTTTTTTTAACTCCAACTAATAAAGTGACCACGCTCCAACGGAACTTTATAACGAAGTTTAAAACCTTTGTGTTTTCCTTTTTTTGGATTTTACTTTTTTTCCAGTGGTTCTGTACCAAGGTTTAACAATTTTCCACAAAATTGTGTGGCGCCCATTTTTGTTTGCTCTTCGAATAATCGTTCAACAGCGTAAGCTGATTTTCCAGGTTTTTTTGATTTCTTTTTTTCTAAACGAACCCACCCTAGCTGAGTTACCGGGAAATAGCCTTCTAGGCTATGCTTGTTGCACATCGTTGTATACAACGATTCGGGATTTGACAGTAAATTCGGTATTTTATCTCGGCGGTAGCGACCGCAATTAATTCAATTAAATTATAATAAAAGTTATTGCGATTCATTCCTCTTATCGGAAAAAGTGCAACAACTTTACTTCCAAGACGAAATTCTTCCAACTTGCTTGGCGGTATTTTTGGGTGAGACTTGAGAAGGTTTTTGCACTTTAAATGATATTTTTTCAACATTACCTTCATTCGTTTTAGTTCAATTACAACTGCTTCTATTTCTTTGTATGCGGGCTCCTTTTTAGTCTCCCTCTCATATATTTAACTTGCTGATATGTCGGTATTTGGTATCTATTGGTGGAGATGCGGTGATTGGGTGCTCGGTAATCGTACTTCAATCTCAATCCGGAGGCAAAAAAAACTTAAAATAATGCAATGAAACTTTACATATGAAATAACTAAACCTATTGGCACCTTTTTATCGCTGAGCCTTATTAAAAAAGGCAACATTTTGTGACCCACCCTAATGTACACGCACTAAAGGGATTTATCAGTACCTTTATCATGTAATAGATACACAGCGCGGGCGTTAACGGAATTAGTATGAAACGAAAAGGGAAGCATAGTATATTCTGAGTTATTAAGTTTGCTATGGTATACTATTGATTTGTCTTTTTTAAATTCATTTATATCCGATAATCCTTCTGTAATAGTTTAATACGATTTAATTTTTTTTCTTTTGATTTCAGTAATACTGTTAACGGTTCTACTTGAAAACTTCGTACGATGTTTTTAAAAATATATTAGAATCAGCCATTTCCTGGTTTGTTCCCCGTTAACGAATCAGGCAGAATAATAAACCAGTTAAGTTCATTAAAAGTCTGTATAGACTTAGAAACGCTTTTAATAAACTGCTGCAAATAAGTAGAAACAACCTTCTTAACCCGATACCTTCAAATGAGAAACGATTCAATACTACTGGAGTGGAAAGGATTTAACAAGTTAACAACGAGCAATCATATTTTATAGGCCTTAGTTTAAAATCTGAGGGGTCCACAGAAGCATCCATCCGCTTGTGTCACGTGTAAGCAAAACACAAAAAGCATTACAGAAAAATAAAGTGCATGACTGGATCGTACGAAAACTTGATAAGAATTGGTTCCGAATAACATTTTCTCATTAGCCATTTGCTATACTCGTAAAATCAGGAAAAAAAGAATCGTAACAATGTAATTATATGCAGATGGCTATATATACGAGTATATATATATTCGATTCGAAAGTTAGCTCAAACTATATAATAGGAACGATACAACGCGTCATGGTATATGGCTCACATACTTTGCCCGTCTCAGTAAAATCTGTACCTACAGAAACTTGCATTCGAATGGAAAAAATAATTTTAAATATAATATATATACAAATCAATCCATATTTGTGTTTGTTGCCGGTGTTTGGCCAAACGCGTTAACCGATTCCAATGAATTTTTTTTCCATGAAAGGTGACATCTGTACGAAGGATGTTATTTATGTGCGATGTCTGTATATGCATCGGTGTGTGAATTATGGGCATTTGAGTGAGTACGCATGAAAATGTGCGTATGCGTGTAAATTCCGATGCAGATATAGAGACCGCACATATAAAAAACCATCGTACAGACGTCACCTATTTTGTTATCCGAACGCGCATATGAAAGAGGGAGACCACACGAACGTTTCAAGCCTATTGTGGTGTTTGTGCACACTTTCATTCTTGAGATATTGTGTGTTCAATGTTTTATCCAAATAATAAATTTTTTTGCATTTTTTTTGTGAATCGGACATCGGAAAGTTGCTTTTCCAACATTGATAACAATCGGTGTAAAAGTGAATGAAAAGTGATTCTATCGAAGTTTTTTACTTTCGCTTTGTTCTTTGATTCGCTCAAGTAAGCTGACATAGGCGCCCACCAGGCAACAAGCACCTAACCTAAGCGGAACAACGAAGTTGTGTGAGCGGCCTAAGCCATACGGAGAAACACGTGCAGTCCCTTTCACCGGTTGAGCTCAAATCAGGCAATCTTCGGTTTGGCCTGAGAGTGTTTCTGTAAAGTTTGGTCAACATCGGTCTTCTTTTTTTAGGCGCAGCAACATACGCCGGATACCCGCTATAGACAGTAATAAGGAAGTCTACTGGAACATATTGGCCAATAGAATTCTCGGGCACGGGCAAAGCCGGACGGGTGCAGCTAGTATAATATATATCCAACAACAAGTTCAAAATGAATCAATTCGAAATAAAGACACACTTTTTCGATACACTCACAAAGGCAAAGCAACAACAATTTAACTAGGCGGGTCACGTAGCTAGAATGAGAGACAATCGATGGAGACTGAAAGCAACACCATGGATGCCTTGAGCTGCAACTCGGGACAAGAAGAAGAGGAAGGCTTCTTAAAGGTTAGGTTAGGTTAGGTTAGGTTTATGTGGCTGTCGGCAGAAGCCGACACAGTTAGACCAATTTAGGTCCATTGTGATACCACGTATAATTATCTACCTCAACTCTGTAGATGGGACTGGCCAACGACACGCGGTTGTTCTCAAACGGTCCCCCATCTACGTACTAACCGCGCCCAACGTCGTTTAATTACGGTGATCTGATGAGAACCGATTAACTCGACGTGGTATGGTCGTTGGTTCTTAAAGGTTGGAAGGACGATATCTCAGAAATTAACTCCACATGGGGAAGATAAGCTAACGACAGAACGGCATGAAAAACATTGAGGAAAGCTTTTATCCAACTTTAAAAAAAATTAAATGATTATACCAGTGGCGTGTCTTGAACAATCTAAAATGCAAAGTTAACGCTAAAATAAATTAAAAAACGAAAATAAAGTTTATGCAGGTACATTATGTGTACCTTGAAATACAAGCATTTACTATTGTATTGCTTCCAACATTAACTTAGTAAACGCAATAATTGAATTATTCAAGCCACCGTTTTTAATCTTCAAGAAGCTATTGTTTAAATTTACAATGAGCTATATTCTTGGTACAACAGCTTATTAAAATGAGAGAGAAGTCATCCTTGTGTCTGGAATATATTTTTATAGGAAGGGTGAACAAGAATACCGTAATGAGCTGGCCCTGCTTGATAAGTTCAAGGTTACCCTGATCAGGGTTCCAGGGCACAGTAACGTTTATGGAAACGAACATGCCGACGAACTGGCCAGGCAAGGCTCAGCTCTCCACTGCTCTCTGGCAGAACTAGTCCACATTCCGCTCGGAGCAGTTAAGACAAATGGAGCAGGCTGACTGCATGCGTCATATCCAGAAAAACGAGGCCAAACTACAACAAGGCAAAAACAACCGACCTTCTAGGTAGAACCCGAAAAGACATCGTAAGAATAACAGCGATCATCACGGGACAAAGGCCTATAGGTGACCATGCGGCCAAGATGGGCATCCTGTGGGGACTGGTCCCACAATGAAACACTTCGCTTCGTTTAACTGACTTATTTGAATAACATACTTTGACCCTTACGGTTATCAACATAACTTTAACAATAATGATCTCTTATGATAATTTATTCCTCACTGGGTCGCGGAGCACACCACCGACATCCACCAGAATCTGCACAAAAACTAAAATTAATAGTTGCCGCCAAGATGACTTCCTTCATGTCGAACAAGCTCGACCGGATAGTTTTACTTGCTCGTCTCTTCTTTGAGCACAAATGATTTAACTGGGCTCCGCGTTCAGGTGATCGGCTCTGTTTCATTCTGTATGGGGAATTTTGTCCGCCACAATCCCATACAATACACACTGCCGCAGTTGCAAAGTGACAACTGAAAAAGAAACCCTAATTCACTTTTTATGCACCTGTCCGGCTTTAGCTAGGGCCAGACTACGAACATTGGGAAGCCCTTTCCTCAATACACTTGAGGAAGTCTCCGAAAAAAGTATCAGGGAACTGATAACTTTTCTGAACTCCGCAGGTTGGATTTAGCCTCCCCCACAAATCGACAATACCCAGGTTTACGTGAGTTTGTGGTAACAAAACGGCACTCGGTGCTAATTGGGTTTGTCTTATCAAACCGCCACACCTACCTACCTAAGGGTGAACAACCCTTTATGTCTTGAATTTATTCTTTTAAAGATCAGTTTAATTCGATCTTTCGATTCGGTCATGTAAATGTACTAAGAGTCATTCATAATAAATAGTTCAAAGAAAAGAGTATTATTTGTTTCATCTGAAAGTTGGTCACAGAGAGCAGTCGAGCTCAGAGATAAGGGAGAAAAAGGAAACCACATGAAATTTGTTCTTCAGTGAGTGATTTTATAACCCGACATACTCGTATTTGGTGTTGCCTGTGCTTTCACTTTCTAGTGACGATGAGTGTGCGGACAAAGATATTGAAATACACAAATATGTATCGAACACTTACGGTTGCGTGCGCAGTTTATGAATATCAATAGTTTATTTTGAAGGGTTGCCTGTGTTATCTGGTCGAAATTTTAAAATTGCAGTCGATAGGAATAGGGTAATATGGACGCCACTCCACTGATATATACATGCATCCCTATATGTTTTCATTATTCATAAAATCATAGCAAATGTGTGTTTCGGACGTGAATCCAAAACGTTGCAACTTTTAGATAATTTGATGTTCATCGGCCTATAGCTCGCACAATACAAAGATCATTACGTCTAAACCAAAAGTCACTTTAAAAATCTACTTATGAGTTGAATTCAATGCATCCAAAAAACATTACTGTCTTTTGTCATTAAACCGAAGTTTGAACAATTTATCATTGTCCATTAACTGCACTTGCCGCACTAAAATCAAACTAACTTTCGTTCTCGAGTTACGTGTAAATGACCGATAAATCTCATTGGCAATTTTGACATCGCGAGAACGCTTGATAGTCTTGGTTCTCGTCGAAATGAATCCTGATTTTAGTTGTTTAATCGATATTTCCAGCATAGTTGCATTTAACTTCCTAAAAACTGCAGCACTCCAAAAATGGGTATAAAATCACCCCGGGTGTACAGTAAGTTCTAAAATATAAAATTGGGAAGCCCTACCACTCTCTATTGAATTTGGACTAAATGAGCACACAGGGTACAAATGTAGTTCCTCCACCATTTGCATGCGCGAAGTTTAATATATGTCTGAAACGAATTTCAGAAAAGAATGCAATTTTACCCCGACTCCGAACGTTAAATTTGAGAAGTTTTTCATAACAATTGATACTATTAGATGTTTGTTCAACTTTTGCAATGGGGTTAGACTGGGTCGATTTGAACCTTCAACCGCTGGGTCAGTATTAGTGTTTGATTTATTTTCACTGCCTTCCTATGGCGTCAGCACTTTGACGTGTGGCTACAAGAGTTTCGTTTGTTTTGTGATGAGACCTTGTTGCTTATCGAATCATAATTTTTTTATGAGGAGTTCTGCAGTGTTATGTAGGAGGTGTGAAAATGTTGAACGTTCAGGTAGGTTCCGGCAAGTTCACTCCAATCAAGATTTACAATCATATAAAACTAGCATGCATCGGTTTCTCGTTCTTCATACTCCCTGATTTCCTTCATGCCAGTACTGTGACTGTGTAACTATTGAGACAGTGTATAGTGCAAATGTCGTTAAAAAAAATAATATTCAGAGAAACCAAATGAGATTAACCCATAAAAATTTAGTTTTTAAACCGTCGTGTTTATAGTCAATTAACGAACATAAACTGTTTGTAAGGATGTAGTGCTGCGGGGAACATATAATTTTCAGGAAACATATAACTCATTCAAGACCACAGCCATCTCCGAGCGCAGTATAATCTTATGTTTATTGGTACAGAATTGTTGGTGTATTTACTTATCGAGACATAAACCCCGCTTAGTAAAAATACGCAGAGGAAAATTGTTTATAAATCACAATTTCAGAGAGATTGCATAAAGGTTGCATAAATATTCACACCAATTTTGTTATAAACTATAAAGAAATAAAAAGAAAACAAAAATTATCTACGCAACCCATTAGAGATGTTTTGAGGAAATATAGGTTAAATTCGGAAACCTCAACAAAATGCACATCGATATGTGCGGATACCACCGCACAAATTACGACGCCGTCGGCAACACTGAAAGCATTGTCGATTTTCTTGATGTTTTTTTCGTTGATAGTCAGCTTGATCATCAGCTTACGCAACCTTACAAAAATTAGCGTTGAGCATTTCCAGTGATTCAAAATGACGTTAATGACCGTTTGGCAGGCTGATTAAGCATGAACTGTGCAGTGATGCGTTTCCGAATTGACCCATAATAAATACAGATTTGAATCAAAACCGAACACAAATAAATATGATTTTACAACAAAAATGTTTTACTCAACGATAAATTGTGGTTCATTGGACACAGTTGTAGTTATCGTTATATTTAGGAGGATAATCTGTATCCACCATCTGGATATTGATTGAACCTGACTTGTTGATTCTAATACCTTCACCCTACTGAGCATACTTAGTAAAATTGTCCAATAATAACAATTTTAATTTTCTTTGGTAAATCATTAATTTCATATTTATTTATTAAACTATTCATTTCCATTTACGTCTTCATAAAACGTTTATTTATTATATCAGAATCAGGAGCTTAGTAGCCCACATCCTTTCTATGTAAACTCAGTGCAAATTTATGATGGTTTGAAATTAACAATTATTTGATGAATAACCTTCATAAAAAAAATATATACACCTACTTACATATACCCGGAATGCAACTAAACTAGACTTCTTAAAACATTCAATTCATCGATAGATTCAGGCGATATCATTCATACCTATCTATTATGTAAATCATGTTTAAATATAAACACTGTATCTGTACCCACGCAACGACCCTTACAGGTTTTTATGCTAAATGCATAATGAATGTTTTCGTGTGTTTATTTTTGTTGGTGTAAATTGATATACTATACAAAAAATACGGTCAATATAAAATAAATGACTCACCACTTCTCTTACTGGATCCTTAAAATTTCTTTTTTTTATTCACGTAATCCTTTTAAGCCAGTTTAAATCATTTTTTCTGTCAATCCGAATTGCTCTCGCAAAATCTGCATATTTTAAAGCAACTCTTACAACGGTTTGCTTTAGAAAAACATAACTTTCACCTCACTTTCTTGCAGTTAGAGAAAGGACCTTTTCAACCTGCCACATTAACAACTCAAAAAACACCAAATTAGCCAATTACTTATGTAAGCGTAAAGGGTACACATCCACACACAGAAGCTAACTTTAACTTTCAATTTCACAATTTCGTATTATTTATTCGGATCACATAATGATTAAGGACTTCCTGAGGCCAATCAAATCTTCAAAGGGAAACTAACCGATTTTTTTTTTAAATCGAAATTCCACCCGCGCTGTAAGAGCCACACGCGATCCTACTAAGTGAAAGTAAATACAATACAAGAAGAACAAGCGTTAAACAAATTAATTTATTTTTAAGGATACAATAGAAATAATTTCTGACGAATCGACATTCGACAACTAGGTACTTGTTAGCTACACGCTCTAAATTCGATAGAAAGAACCAAAGATATAAGAATAATGCAAAATCAAAAGCTCTTTTAATAAAAATGCAATTACTATCACCTATCACACAGTATCCAGAATCAGGTGTGTGAAGAATGAAGAATTACAATAAATGCACAAGGACGAAGAATTTTCTTGCAAGCGGCAATAATACTGAGTTCGACAAAGTCTCGGCGAAAACTGACTGAGACGTACAACTTGTAGCCCGCCACAGCATCATCATTCACAATCTGAGGCGTCTGGCAAAAAATGGAGAGTTTTCTCCATCAACGAAATGGTTGCCACCGGCAAATGGATCTTCCCCAGCTGCCTGTTGGACGTTAGATATACCTCGATGTATAAATCGAAAAAAGCTCTGCTCTTACAGGTGCTATGGGCAAAGTATGTTCAACAAGAGAGGGAACTTGGAAAATTGTGATGGGAAATTGTGAGGCGAAATCGTGACAACTGCCATTTTACTTTGCATTAAAGTGGTAAGCTTAAGATACTTCAATCTAATTTTCGTTAACAGCGAGGGCATGCTCTGGGTTTTATAACCCTTCTGCTTTACTGCATCCCTACTGGCCCGGCTGTGTGGTACGCCGCACGGTGGTGCAAAAGCGGCACAAACCGCTAAAATGTAAACATTAATTTAATTGTTTTCTTTAAGTTATATAACGGTTTTATATTTTTCCGAAGTTTGGGACATATTTGTCAACAATTTTGAATGATATAGGCTCCTTAAGTTTACTTTTTTCCAATTTTTTAATTCAATCGTTTTTTTGTATAGTGTCGTGTGTTATTAAATTCGGAACTCAATTTTTTTGTAATTTAGAATCTTTATTATGTGTAGTTATAGGATCGCTGTGTAGCGTATTCTAGTCTCTTTATTACGAGAATGAATTGTCTTTTCACGTTTGTGTGACTCCACTCTACATCAATTTAGTAGAGTCATCACAAAGGTGGGAAGCGTAGTATGCTGAAAAGCCGCTAGAAAGTATATATTATAAATTTCAGCTCCCTAGAACAAACTTTGACTTTTCCTCTAAATGGTTTTATTTAATTGTGTGGCAGTGGGCGGATTTTAAAACTTTTATCTCAGTTTTAGGAGTCAAAGATCATATACCAAAAATGGCAGCTTTTTTTTGAATTTGTGGGCGTGTCTGTGGGCGGATTTCAAAAATTCTTAAGCTTGATTATTTCGGGCCCCTAAAGAGTATATGGTTAATTTCAGCTCTCTAGGTCCAGTTTAAAGGCCTAATTTTTGCTGACAGACGGACGGACGGACGGACGGGCATGGCTAGATCGGCATTACTATCGATGCTGATCATAAATATAGTAACTTTTGGGGGGTGTACGGGCAGTATTAAGGTATGTTACAAACTATGAGTCAAAATTAATATACCCTTAGAATAGGGTAGACAAATGCTGAATCGATTGGTCCTTTCAATCCAGGCCAGGTGGAAAGCCTTCCATATAGAATCCCAGCAATATCTTCCTAAGTGAGTTGCAAAAAGATATTCCCCTGTCAGGTTGATTAGGATCTCCTTTTTTAAAAATTACAAATATGAGAGCTTTTGGGAAGCTTAAAGGAACACAGGCGTTCTCATAAAGGAGGTTAAACTAATCCACCATATTGTAGTTCTTTAGATGGTCATTACTACATTTGAAAAATTCGGCTGGTATTCCATCACTTCCAGAGGCCTTGCTGTTTTTCATTTGCGAGATAGTATTTTCCAAATTCAGAGATATAGGTGTATCTAGCTCAAGAACACATGTATTTGGCAATGTGCAGCTGAAAGAATGAAGATTCTCCTCGGCCGAGAATAGAGTTTTAAAATGTGCAGCTAGAGTTGGAACGTCGACAGCGATCTTCATACTTTGTTGCCATCCACTTACTTGACGAACGTTCTACCAGAATTCCTTGGAATTTTTAATAAGTTGGACCTGTTTGTGGTAAATCATTTTTTTAGTACTACAAAGTTGTTTGAGCTTCTTATTGACCCGTAAGTACATACAGTCGAAGTCGCTTATAACGCCTTCGCTTAAAACGACCAGTCGGTTAAAGCAACCGTTTTCCTTCTATTTTGTTGGTTTCTTTATATTTAAGTCCATTCTTCCGTCGGATGTAACGACGTCGTATATAACGACGCTCCGGATATAATGAATTAATGACCAAATTTCGAAGAAAAAGCAACCACTTTCGTCGCTTATAACGACGGTACGACAAAAAATTGCAAAAATTTGCCTCGCTTTTGCCATACATGTGCACGTGTTCATTCTTGTGACTCGGTATTTCTAACGGAACTTCGGCTGCTTGCTGCGTCGCCGACGAGACGGTTCTTCACTTTATGCATTGTGTGTGTATCTGGTGAATACTTTTTCCCAGTTTATTGGATGTGTCGTCGGAATATGTAGGTACGCTAATTTTAATGGTCTTTGAATATTATTGGAAAAAAGTTTGTGTTTAAAATACTGATTGCAGTTAAATAATTGTTTATTACATTTCCTTATGCAGCCATGAGTTCTGGAAAATGTAAGAACTTTTCTATAGAGGAAAAGGCAGCAATTATCTTCAGCTTGGAGTCAGGTGGTGGTAGCGCTGGAGTTTGGCGTTTTACATTCAACAGTGTCAACAATTTGGAAAAATCGAGAAAAAAAACGAGAAGAATTTTGAAGAGTGCTACATGAAAAATAAAAAAATTCGACAGTCAACCAACCCTGAAATCGATGACGCCTTACTGAAATGGTTTAAGATTAAACGAGCACAGAACATCCCGATTAATGGACCAATTCTTATTGCTCAAGCTGAAAAATTTGCACAAATGTTCGGAAAAAAGGACTACAGATGCTCTGAGGCCTGGATAAGACGCTTTAGGCAACGCCACAATATTGTTTTTGGGAAAATTTCAGGCGAAGCAGGAGAGGTTGACACGGCGCTATGTGACGAATGGATTAAAAAGGTTTGGCCAAATCTGAGACAGGGTTATTCAAATGAAGACTTCTTTAACGCCGATGAAATTCCACTGTTTTATAAGCTTGCTCGGATAAGTATTTTCGTTTTAGAGGCGAACGTTGCACAGGCGGAAAGCTTTTGGTGATCGGAAAATCGAAATCTACCCGGTGTTTCAAAAATGCTACGTCCTTACCGATCTTTTATGAAGCCAAAAAAACGACATTGATGACATCGGAAATATTCACTGCCTACCTACACAAATGGGATAAGGAGCTAAAGCGAGAAAAGAAAAAAAATATTTTGACCGTAGACAGCTGTCCTAGCCACCCAGATATTCAGAATCTGTGATCCATTACATTGATTTTCTGTTGAATTGTTGCGGACTTTTGTATGTTTTAATGAGTTTGGTGAGAATGCTTTGAATAGCCTTTCTGTCTTAGAATCAGCTTTTAAGTCTACTTATTTCAAGTGTTTGCACAAAAGCCAAACAAAAATTAATGATTTCTTTCATAAAATTTGAAAAAATTAAATAAAATTTTTAAATAAACTTGTATGCGAGTATGTTCATATGTAATACACACTCCGCTTCAACTGAATAAGCACAAACATTTTTTAAGCTACGTTGCAGTGGCGTGGCGTCCATATAACACGATTCCTACCGTCTTCCCTTTTAAAAATCCACCAAAAGTAAGCACTATCTGCCAAATAAATTATATGAAAAATGAAACCCGTCCCGTATTTTAATTATAAAATAAAATCTACACTCACACATAAGCTATCGAATAAGTTTAATATTTTCATTCTACCTCTCGTCTGTATCTTCATACTTCATTCAAGAATCAAGATTCAACCACATTCCACAATCCACAAATCACAAACAACAAACCAACGAAGAGTCACAAAAATACTCTTAGGCCCCTATTGCGAGTGTCGATTGGCAATCGACACGACAATTGTCGATTGTATCGATTAATTTTCGTGTTGGTATTGTGTAACAAAATAAGATTTGGGTTACTGTGAATTACGAAATGCTTTGAGAGTTTCTTGACAGTAGCTAACGTCAAAAATTCAAAACAAATAAATTCGCACTAAAGGTATCTTAAAAAATAGATTTAGGTGTCTATTAAGAGCACGAGAACTGAATTATAGTCCTAAAAAAGCTATACAGATTACAAAAGTTTGTGCAGCTTTGCATAACATTTGCATATCTTATAATGTCCCAGTTCTCGATGAATATACACCTGAAGATATTAACGTTGATGAGGATGAACAATCAAGTGGAGCACATATTGTTAGTGAAGAAATGTCGGGAATTTGTGAACCTGCATTGCTAGCAGCTTCAGCCATTCTTCATCCACTTTTTTGTTTTGACTACAACCTTTTTTCCCAGGTACGTGTGGGTGGTCCTAAACTATTTAGATGTACGGCAAACCGCTCCCATCTTTTCTTGGCAGGAGTCTTAGCACAAATTCCTTTAGCAATATTTGGGTTTTCTTCCATATATTTCACCAATTGCTCGAGCTGTTTTTTGTTGCTGACTACCTTCGACCTATAATTATTCGTGTTATTAAGAAGAATATGCACTTTAATTGTATTTAAACAACTTACATGTTTGCAAACAATATTTTTGTTTTCGTTTTCACACAGTCGATCAGAAAATTTTAAACGACAACAAGCGATTGTCAAATCGACAAATTTCAATCACAATTGCCATTCACAATACCAAAATCTGCAATCGACATTAGACAAACGACAAATGTCAATCACGATTGCCATTCGCAATACCAAAATCTACAATCGACGATTGGCAATAGATAAATGTCGCTCATCTATCAGTAATCGCCACTCGCAATAGGGGCCTTAGTAAAAAGTTTTCAACTACCGCTGCTCTCTATAATAGAATAAAAAATATTTTTCCGTCTTATTTACTTGTTTTATATCCCTTTCTTCTACAAGCATTGCGGTTCCGATCCTCTTTGTTCAACACCCGCTTTTATATTCAAAGAAAAAGACGCTACATTTCGTCTTATAAACCAAATCTCACGCTGAATACTTGGAATTGTTTCATTTCATTCTCCCTTTTGCGATTAGCATTGCGTTTCAATCGGAAGATATCAACATGTTGCAGGAATGCAGGTGCTCCGTTTGACTCGTTTTTTTTGCAACATTGTGTCTAATAACACGGTGTTCTTTGACTTATTTCTTTTTTCTTATGACATAATATCTGAATGTGTTATGTGGGTTGATTCTTGATTTTGAATTTGATGTTGATATTGATATGCGTGTTGATGTAAGAAGTTGAGCTTTCATTTTTCTCTCTTGTGATAGTTAATGCTTCGATGTTTTTACAAATTTATTGTTATATTTTTGTCTTATGAAATAAATAGTTTTAGTAAGCTATCTTTTCTTGATAAAAAAAAAGTTATAGACGTAGGGCGCTCTATGCCTTTTATAAATATTAATTACCAAAGGAGAGATGGTTTTGTGACACATTTTAATGTTTCCTTATACCAAAAATATAAGTGGCTAACTGGGAGTTGCAAGCTTAATAAAATGTTTTGTTTTCCTTGTCTTCTTTTTTCAAACTCCGCCAGTGTTTGGAGCCGAACGGGTTTCACTGATATAAATAATTTAGTTAATTCTTCGAAAAAACATATTAAGACAGAAAAACATATTCGTTGTTGTTTATCCCTACACGAATTCGGCACGAATCGCATTGAAACTTCTTTAGGAAATTCTTTCGTTGTTCATAATAAAAAAGTAGATAAAAATCGGAAACTAATGGAACGTTTTATTGACACGGTCATTTTATTAGGCAGACAGGAGTTAGCATTTCGCGGTCATAATGAAAGGTCTAGTTCAGATAATCGTGGCAATTATGTCGAAGCGGTTTATTTTTTATCTAAATATGACACTTTATTGGAATCCCATTTAGAGCAGTGTTCAAGTACACACAATCCAATTTTTTCAGGTTTATCCAACGATATTCAAAACGATTTGATACATAGTATCGCGGCGGTTATTAAATCCGAAATTAAAACGGAAATCAAGGATGCTCGGTTCGTGTCGATTATGATAGACGAAACACCAGATTTGAGTCATAGGGAACAACTGAGTGCCATATTTCGGTACTTGTCAGAGGATGGTATACAAGAAAGATTTCTTGGATTTTTTGACGTTAGCGCAAGTCGTAATGCAAATGAGTTATCCAATCATATATTTAAAATTCTTGAAACATACGACTGCAAGGAAAAGTTAATAGGACAATCCTACGATGGTGCCGCAGTTATGTCCGGCGAGGGGGGTGGTGTTCAAAAGAAGGTCCTTGATGAATGCCCGATGGCAAATTTTATTCCTTGTTATGCACATGTTTTAAATTTAGTACTATCCCGATCTCTAGAAAACATAGCAGAACTTAAACTATTTTTTGGCTATACTAATAGCATCGTTCGATTTTTTAATAAATCCACAAAGCGGTCCAATCTTTTAAAACAAATTTCCAATCTACGCATGCCAGGAGTATCGGAAACTCGATGGCATTATCATTCAAAAATAATAAACGTAATCTTTAACTGTAGAATAGATATATTTGAAACTTTTAGTAAAATAATTAATGACTCTAGGGAATGGGATACTGACACACTTTCGATGGCAGAAAGTTTATTAAATAAATTAGAGAGCAAGGAATTCTGTTTTTTGCTTCATACCCTTTCTGAAATATTTGCAAAGACCGATGTATTATTTAATTTAATTCAAAAAAAACAAACAGACGTTAGTTATGCCAAGCAAGAAATCGAACGTTTTGAGTCATGGATAAGTTCTGACTTTTTAAATATGTTTGAAGTTATTTATGACAGCGTAAATGATTGCATCGAACCTCCACGTAAACGCAGGTTGCTTGACTTCGATTTGAAGACGAATTATAAGCGCCTTTTTGTTGAAATTAAAGACAATATAGTTAGCCAAATAAATGCCAGATATAAATCATTTAGTAATCTTACATTTTTGGATTTACTAAATAATTTGAAGTATGACACTTTTTCTCGTTCCAGTCCAGATGTAAAAATATCTTCCCTAATTAAGTTTTTTCCTAGAATTTTTGACTTCACGGCATTAAAAAATGAACTTAATGTTTTATATTCTTCGTCGTCACTTCGGCAGTTTGAGGTTCTCGACCTTCACAACCATTTGAATAGTGAAGCATTGAAAGAAGTGTTCCCTCAAGTCTTAAACTTAAGTAGTTTACTTTTAACACTTCCCATTTCCGTCGCCTCCGTTGAGAGGTCTTTTTATGCTTTAAAAAGAATTCATACTTATTTAAGAAACTCACAGGGCGAGGATAGGCTCTCTGATTTAGCCCTCATATCGATAGAAAGAAGACTTCTTCTTAAAATTAAAAATAGACCAAACTTCTATGAAAGGGTATTGGCAGAGTTTATCAAAAAAGATCGTCGAATAGCATTAGAATACAAATAATTATAAAGAACTAATATTTTAACAAAACTTTTCACTTTTTATACCCTATTCTAGGGGTATATTAATTTTGACGCATAGTTTGTAACATACCTTAATATTGCCCGTAGGCCCCTAAAAGTTACTATATTTATGATCAGCATCGATAGTAATGTCGATCTAGCCATGTCCGTCCGTCCGTCGGCAAAAATTAGGCCTTTAAACTGGACCTAGAGAGCTGAAATTTTAACCATATACTCTCTTGGGTCCCGAAATAATCAAGTTTAAGAATTTTTGAAATCCGCCCACAGACACGCCCACAAACTCAAAAAAACAAAATTTTGGAAAAAATCGAATTTTGAGCTAGAGAGCTGAAATTTTTTATATATGATCTATGGCCCATAAAACTGATTGGGACATAAAATTTTCAAAATCCGCCCACTGACACGCCCACAATTAAATAAAACAAATTTTGTGAAAAATTGAATTTTGAGCTAGACAGCTGAAATTTTTTATATATGATCTTTGGCCCATAAAACTGCTTGGGACATAAAATTTTCAAAATCCGCCCACTGACACGCCCACAATTAAATAAAATATTTTTTTTGAAAAACCAAAATTTGAGCTAGGGAGCTGAAATTTTTAATATATACTCTCTAGGGGCCCTTTATGCTCATGTGTAAATATTTTCAAAATCCGCCTACTGACACGCCCACAATTATTTTTTTTTTATTTTTGAAAGTCCAAAGTTTGAGCTAGGGAGCTGAAATTTATAGTATATACTCTCTAGGTGATCTTTATGCTCATACTTAAATTTTTTTTAAATCCGCCTACTGACACGCCCACAATTAAATAAAACAATTTTATTGAAAAACCAAAGTTTGAGCTAGGGAGCGTTTTTATTTACAAAAGCTTAGTTTTTTCGATAAAATCCTTTAAATTTTTGTCACGCCCACTTATGAGATATAGGAATAAGAATAGGGTATCCAACAGTTCGCCCAAGCGGACTGTAGCCCGCCCCTATGTCTTTTTTTAAGTGTGTGAATTTTAGCTGTTTTTAATTTTGATTTATTTTTATTGCTGACATTATTATTTGTATCGTTTTTATATTTTAACAAATATAAAGAATTATCCATATAATTCTTCTGAATTTTCTTATTTTAAAATTACTATCCACATTATGCTGAATTTTTTTAAGTTATTGTATCATGCGTCTGTCAAGACCGGCTTCTTTTGAAGCCACTTTTGTTATGCTTTAAGCTCATTGTTGATTGAAATATTAATGTCTTGAAGTATAAAAAATGTGGCTAGAATATTTTTGCTAAGTCAATGTGGAATGCATATTATGTAGATACAATATCCCCATTAAAAATTATTTTATTTCAGGTTTTAAAGATTTTTATTTTTATAGGTGACTAAATTTTTCAACGTCTTCCCTTTTAAAATTATCCACGCCACGCCACTGCTACGTTGTCCATTTTTTCAAAGCCTTGTGCCGTAATAATATCATTTTATTATGCTAACTGTTTGCGTATGATGTTGACAAAATAAATCGGAAAGATTAATTCAAAAAGTACCGCTATTTTGTCCCTGGTTCCCTTGCAAAGCATTCAATATGGAAAAATGCAGTTTTATTTTCCGTCAACTGAATAGGCACAAGGTCATTATTTTCACTGCTTATGAGTATTCTGTGGAGATTGGCACATTAGATCAACAGTTGAAGTGCTTTAAGTGAATTTTATTTGAATAATTGTATTTCTAAGAAAAATAGGTAGATCAATATCTCTAAATAGTGTTGAAAGAGCTCAAATCGATTTACTAAAAGAACAAGGACTAACCGGGCGTTCTATAGCTGACAAAATTGGACGAAGTTTTAGTGTGGTCTATTCTTATTTAAGAAGCAAAGATTCGTACGGAAAAACATGAAAGGAGGTCAAAAAACGGCAAAAACAGCGGTTGATCGAAGAGCAATTTTAAGATGTGCTTCCAATTCTTGCGACTCTGCCGCAAAAATAAAGCAGAAAGCCGTTGTTACTGCAAGCGTTTCAACAGTGCGAAGGGTTATCAATAGTGCCAAACATCTAAAACGGTTGAAAATTCAAAAGAAACCAAAACTTAACGAGAAACGGAAGTGTAAGCGCTTAGAAATCTCTAGACTCCATATGAGTTTTAAAAATGAATGGCGTCACGTTGTTTTTTCGGATGGGACGAAGTTTAATTTTGATGGCCCTGATGGCTTTAATTATTACTTCCGCGATGTGGGGAAAGAAGGACGATTTTTAGTGCGGCATCATAGTCGAGAAGGTGGGATTATGGTATGTGGTGCTGTTAGCTACTATGGCACTGTTGAGCTTGAGTTCCAAACCTCAAAAAAGGAATTTTGGAAAGAATTTCCCTAAATTTGCAGGCATTTTTGACCCATAAACTGAACTTTTCAGCAGGACAACGCCCCCATCTACACGGCGCGCATAGTAAAAAGTTGGATAGAGGAGCGGAATGTGGAATTGCTTCAATGGCCGCCATACTCACCGGACCTGAACCTTATAGAAAACGTTTGGGGATGGTTAGTACGAAAAGTTTTTGAGTCTGGCCGTCAGCTTGAGGACAGAGAATCCCTTATTGCAGCTATTAAACTGGCCTAGAGGGAAATTGCGCTGGACTTCATAAAGATGCATTACTATTCCATGCTGTTACTGAATACTGAATACTGGATACTGAATAAACCAGATGGTTTAAATAAATAAAAAAAAAAAAAAAATGATAGCTATGCCGGATCGAATTTACGAAACTACATATTACGAATAAAGGCGGCAGTACCCACTACTAAAATTAACCTTAAAAAACTATTTTAAGAAAACCTTGTTTCATTTAATCCTAATAACTTTTATTTCCAATTTCAATATTTGTGTCTATTCAGTTGACGCAAAATAAAACTGCATTTTTCCATATTGTACGCTTTGGAAGAGAACCAGGGAAAAAATAGCCGTACTTTTTGAATTATTCTTTCCGATTTATTTTGTCAACATCATAAACAAACAGTTAGCATCATCAAATCATATATTACGGCACATGGTTTTGAAAAAATGGACAACGTAGCTTAGAAAATGTGTGTGCTTATTCAGCTGAAGCGAAGTGTATATATACTCCTTAATTAAAAAATAAAATGAATTATTTATCTTTGCTTTGAAAAATTTTGATTTTTTTTAAAAAAACATACTTTTGGATGGATGTTGGATATAACGACCGCCGACTGTATTTCCAAAGTTAGGTGAATTTGTCGCATCCTTTATCTCTTTATAAACAGGAACAGTCAGGGCCGGCTCCAGCCAAACAAGCGCCCCGTGCAAGATTTACAGAAAGCGAATACACACAACAAAAACAGATCTCCCTAAAGCAATTTAGGCGCCACCTGTGTAGAAAAAATCCCATCGCACCAAACTTGTTTCCTATCCTTCCAATCTTTCATACAATAAGTAGCGCCCAAAAATAGGCAATGAATCATTTGCTGGGAGCTACTTACAGCAAAAAACAAATCCCTTTAGCGCACGCAAATTATAAAAAAAAAAATCAATTTTTCTGTATATTTTTCAGGTTTGGAAAAGCGTAACGACTACAATAATTATTGGCACCTAAAATGTTTGACCCAACTATTGGCACCCCATCATTCAATACTGATTATCTCAGTAACCCTTGGTCCGAATAGTCATTTTATTTTTTTGTTTTGAACTTACACATTTTTCTCACATTTCTGCGTCATTAATTTGGAGATATATTATTTTTTGTTCTGTTTTATAAGTGAAAGTGAGAACACGTGCGACAAAAAAAAACCTTCGAAATTTCCTTTGTTTTGTGTAAGGACCTATAATTTTGTAAGTTTCTTATCACTTCCTCCTTTTATATTTTTTAATGAAAACTTCTTTTATTTACTACAAGGTGGGCCAAAAGAAATCACCCTATTGGAAGATGCTGTTATTTTTACAAATGGCCGCCAATGTTAAATCTGTTTTGACATTTGTGGACTAGACAGATGTAGAATACAAGTGAACAAGCCATGGAGCGATACACTCCCCAAGAACGCGGAATAATCGTGTCTATTTTTTTGCGTAACAATTCGTCTGGAGTGTTGGCGCTGCGCGAATTTCGTCACTGATTCCACGGCCCTCCGAAACCGACTGCGCAAACACTGCGCCGTTTGGCCACAAACCTTGAAGAGTATGGGACCACACGAGACGTCGCCAAGAGTGGCCGGCCCCGGAGCGCCCGTTGTGCCGAGAATATCGCCGCTGTTGAGGAGGATGTCGAGCTGTCGCCGGAAACATCGACCAGACGCCGTGCCTCGCAATTAGTCATCAGCCGGTCGTCCCTAAGGCGAATTTTGGTCAAAGACTTGCGCATGTTCCCGTACAAAGTCCAGTCTGTGCATCAGCTGCTGCCTGTCGACGGCCAAACGCGTGTAACCTACGCCCAAGCCATCCTCAATCTCGAGGACGAAGTGGACGATTTTTCGACCAAAATCATAATGAGCGATGAGGCTCATTTCCACCTCAGCGTATACGTGAACAAGCAAAACTGTCGCTTCTGGGGTACCGAAAATCCACGAGTAATGCACGAGGAGCCATTACACCCGCTCAAAGTTACTGCATGGTGCGCTGTTGACGCTGGAGGAGTCATCGGACCATTTTTTTTTTCGAGAACGCCGCTGGTCAAACGACAACAGTGGATCAGCGGTGCGCGTAATAGGGCCATTTTAACCGAGTTTTTTCTGCCGCAATTGGACGAATTAGGACTGGAGGAAATGTGGTTCCAACAGGATGGAGCTACGGCACACACTGCGCGAGCCACAACCGATATTCTGAAGGCGGCGTTCCCGGGTCGCTTCATCTCTCGTTCTAGCGATTTGCACCCGCCCGCAAGATCTCCCGATTTAACCGTTCTAGACTTTTTTTTTGTGGGGTTTTTTGAAGTCCCGTGTTTACGTGAACAAGCCCGAGACCGTAGAAGCCCTCAAGGACAACATTCGACACGAGTGCGAGAATCTGTCGTCCGAAGTTCTCGCCGAAGTGATGAAAAATGCCATAAAACGAGCCCGTATGGCAATCAATTGTGACGGCGCCCATTTGGCCGATATCATCTTCCGGACTTGACCAATAAAATTCTAAAGGTACAAATAAATATAATCAAAAAACAGAATTGAAGTTTTTCATTTAGAAAAAAAAGAGAGCCAAACAACATCGGATGACTTCTTTTGGCCCACCTTGTATAATAATACATTAATTGGCCGCAGACAAAATTAGGGTTCAATTATTGGCAGGAGGGCCAATAATAAAATCCTAGGTAGCTACAATTATTGGCACTGCCAATAGTTGTACTTTTATGAGTGCCAATAGTTGTATCTTTCAACCGTTATTAATTTTGTGAACAAAATGCCGAAAAAAAACTTGAATTGGAAACTGATTTTTGTTTTTTTCCTTTAAAAATAATATAAAAAGTATTTATTTAATTAAAAGCTTTTGATAACATAAATAAAATAATAACCCTTGATGTTTTTTTCTGTTTTAAAGAGTGCCAATAATTGTAGTTTTTTGGGTGCCAATAATTATATTAGGGTGCCAATAATTGTAGTTTTTAGTAAGCTTTTTTTAAAATGGCATACAAATCTTTAAATCTTTATTTATAATACTCAATCAATGCGAAATTTAATATTTTATATTCTGGTAAACAACAGATTCAAACAAGTTTAGAAATAAAAATGTTATAGTTGATCAAAGTTGAAATTTCCTTAGGGGTGCCAATAATTGTAGTCGTTACGCTAGTTGTTCTCAGTCGCATATTAAAAAATTGAAAATATAGGATAATAAGTTATTAAAAATGATGCTTAATCTATCTGGGCATCGCTCCACTCCAGACCTGCACAGTATAGCGTATGTTGAACTGATCTCTGACCGAATACGCAAACTTACACATGCATTAATAACCAGATGTGAGCTTCCATATCTAATAAATGAACTTAATACATTGCACCGCGTTTAATTCAATGTTTCATAGCATTCGCTGTTTATAAAAGTATACAATATATTTTAATTTTATTTATTTGTTAGTCAATTTGTTTAGTACTTCTTTTTTATGTTAATATATTTATTTGTTAATCTATTTATTTTTTAATCATTTTATTTGTTGATTAATTTTTTATATTTGAATTTCTTTTTGTAAATATAATACTAAGTAAAGTTTAAAATTAAAAATTGGGTGCGTAAATTTGACGTTCTCTCTTATGTTCCTCTTCGATTCAAACATTTGTACACATTACGGTTTAGACGCTCAAGCGACATCGTTGCACCGCTGTGGACATGTCAACAACGTCATGTAGGCGCCTACAAGCGAGTCGGGTGTATTTTAAGTTATGGACGCATCGCTCGCTAATATAATTTCGCCGTTTTCTCCGCAGGGTAAACCGCTCACGTGATTTCGTCGCTCCACTAAGGGGTGCCCAAAACTTCCACCCAGGCACATATATGCAAGTCTTCTGTATATATGTCACGTTAAGGGTGGGTGGTTCGCTTCGTACCAACAGGATTTAGCTCTTTTCTCCGCAGAGCTTAGCCGCTCATGATACTTCGTCGCTCCGCTAAGGAACAACAACTGTCAGTCCACAGAAACTCATGATAGGCTGCAGAAATTGAAGAACATTCATCAAATTTTAACTGGGAAATGAATTTTCCGAAATTTCTTGTTAAGCAATTTCCTACGGAAAATTACTCCACATTCGAATAGTAGACTAATTGCCCACTAGAGGTAGAGTAAATTCCCGTGGAGTAATTTCCCTGCCCCACATATCACTGGGGAACGTTGAAAGGAATTCTTATACGCAAGCACAAACGTAATGGCAGAATTATGTATGTGTTATTTATTTTGGTTGAGTTAATTCATATTAAATCGTCTCTCTTCTTTGATATAATACTAAAAATAAAAAAAGTAATAGTTGTTAAGCTGAGTATCGTCCTCATGTAGGATCATTCATTTTTCCTCAGCTGTGAGCTGGGACAATTACATTTCCTGATTTGAAATATACTTCAGACTAAACAAAGAGGCCTTTGTTTACTTACTGAATGAAGTAAAGGATAAACTTCCTGAAGCGACGAGCTCATTAGCAGTTCCCGTCATTTCTTGCGGAGGGTTGATGTCAAAAGGGTGTAGGAAAGGATTCTAAATTGGGCCTCGGCCAACCAAGGATACTACTATAGGAACGCTAGCACTACCTAATGAAAGAACATATTTGCCCACAATGGATAAACAAGCATTATAAGGAAGGAAAAATAACTTTAAAAAAATGTATTTTGTTCAAAAGATTGGATTCGCAGTAGTCCTGGGATGTGTCCGTGCCACTAACATACGAATTTTGGCTTCGAGAAAAACCGAACAACATTATGTGTTATAACAGGAAAGGTTTCTTTAGTTTAAATGCTATGATTGTTAGTTAACAGCAGTTGAGTTATTACATTCGTATACATCATTATTCAAATTTAAGTTTAGGTTTGCAATCATCAAATATGTATACGGTATGATGAAAGAGGTTAAAGGAAAACATCGCTATTCGATTTGTACATGTATTTGAAATTTCGGAAAACCGAAATAACGAACCTAGTGACATAATACTTGAATTTGACAGGTGATGCTGGGTATCCGCTTGAACCATTTCCGACAACACCATTTACAGGGCTGCCGTATTTAATATGTAACAGCGCCTCTAGATGTGGATCCCGATATAAATACCATTACTGACAACCAAAAAGCTGTAAATACAAGGTGGCGCAAAAGTCATCACCCAGTGGCGTTCACCAATCCGACTGAAAACTACATAGGATAGATGTCAAACGTCGTGGATCATTTAGAACATTGGCACACAGAATTGCCTAAGGCCACCCAAGGGCTGAAAACCCTATCGGAAGATGCTATAATTTTTGCAAATTTCGGCAAATGTCAATTTTACTTTGACATTTGTGAAGTAAACAGATGACAACTTTTGCGCCACCTTGTATAAGAAACCAACTACTAAATGCAATGCAAACATTTTTTAAAACTTCAGACTATCTTTCGTCGTCTAGTCATTTAAATGACGCCTGAAATGTTATCCCAAAAATGGCGATCACAAAGAACGACATTAAAATGATGGCTTTGTGACGCGATTTTTACGTCACAGCGTCATTTAAATGACTCGAAAAAATGGCAGTGTAATCGTAGCTTGACCTTGGGAATAATTCAATCATGAAATTCTAGTTGTCGCCATTGGAGGATATACAGCTCTATTCTTCGTAGGTATCGAAATTGTATGCTGGGTGCATCTTGGTGGATGCACTCGCAAATGACATAGTTGCACACATGCCCCTGGAAGCTGTTGATATTTTTTCCATTAATTTGCCTGCGAATATTAGCAAGGTCTCTAAGAAGGCTGTCGGGCGCAGTGGCTCAATGGTTAGTGTGTCGGACTACTAATCGAAAGGTCCCCAGTTCAAATCCCGCCGGGGCCAATTAACATCTAGAATTTTTTCCACTGCCCCACTTCTTGCGAACGTCTGACAAACATCCAAGAGTATCAATTGTCATGAGAAGCTTATCAAATTTGCCGTTCGGATTCGGCTTAAAATTGTAGGTCCCTTCTAATTCGCAAAGAAAGTGGTTGGAGAAGCTAGTTTTTAGGCCCTGTATGGGCCTTTAACGCCTAATATTTATTGTTATTTTTTTTTCAGAAGGCTGTCAATCAATACGGGCAATTTGGTTTTAGGATGGAGCATGAAACTAGCCATGCTGCGTCGAAACGTGTTTCCGAGCTTCGAGTAAATAAATGCAAGAACCAATTCCAGGTTGGCTATGGTTAGTGGGACTTTCCTTCAACTTTTTTTGCTAAGTATAATTCACAGTTTGCTAGTGGAAAAAAAGTTCAAGCAGAGTCTTTGACATTAAATAAAGGTTTACAAAGGGGGTGGTAAATTCTCCGACACTGTTTAACATGCGCACGAGTCATCTGGTGGGTTCATTCGGACACATTATAATGTATGCTGACGATTTGGTTGAATACAGATTAGCTTCTACGATCGAGGTCATCAACATCATTATGCAGCGTGACTTTCATCAAATTAAGGGATATTGCAACGACGGAAACAATCTTGTTAAGAACTAAATTGGGTAGGGATACCAGCAAAACTGGAAATTGACGATATTGGACAAAATTGGCAGCCATTGGCGGTAAGAAAAGAAGCTAGATATCTCGGTATCAGGAGGTCGAGGTATACAGCTCATCTGTGATTGAAAACTTAACTGCAACTTAATGAGAAATCTATTAAAAAAAGAAGAGAGTGGCCCAGATTGTTATTTGTTCTGTGAAGGGACAACACTAGTGGCCACTTAACTAATTGCTTACCCACTTCTCATTTGCTAGAACATCGAACCCGGAAGACACGCGGCTATTGCCTTCCAATTGAATTCAAGCCACAACCCGGTAAGATATCGGGTAGCACAGAGTAGAAATAATAATTTATTAAAATACCTCGCCTGCTCACCGGTATCTACTGTGGAGGGTCGGCACAAAGCAGACCAAGGGAAAGATCGCTCAGGTTACAACTTCATACAAGCAATTATACAGGTGCGCGCGGCGCACATGATGTACTATCAAGCGCTGGATAATACATCATGTGCTGAGCACGCAATTCTGGATGACTGTGTGAAGCGGGCATGAGACTTTGTACCGAGGTAATAGTCAGCATTAAATAATAATATTAAAAACAAATATTCTATGATGGGTTCGATATTTTTAGCATAATGCAGCAATTAAACGTGTATATAAACCCCTTGTTGTAATGAATAAAGCGGACTCTTACCCCAGAGTTCTTGAAACGATCACCATAGTTTTATTGTTCCAGCGCCTACTTGGTTCGCTTCATCGAAATGTCCCTCCCGTACGTAGCAGGTCACTGCTGCCGGGAATCTGCTGACTGGCGCAATAGCCGAGGCGAGGGCAATCCATCTTCAAGGTCTTTCTTTCCATTTCCAGATTCAACTTGCCCGACTGAACCCAGTCTGGCGGCACAGCGTCGCAAGACATTACAGTTCAGATTCTTTTTCCATTTTCTATGATGGTAAAAAACCGCAGAAATCGTTTTGGGTAAAAGCTTGTAGGTCATTCTGCAAAGATTGACAGGAATGTCTGACATATTTTGCCAGGAAAAAATAGTGGCTTTTCTCTGGCAAAGTTTCTGGAAGCCGTTATTCGCAAGCTATTTACCCCCATTATTTTACAAAGTTCGATCAAAATAAGTTCAGTATAGCGAGAATATAAGTAAAAATATAGTCCAGGTAAACACTTCCAAGGTCCTATTCGTGGTTTTCTCGATTTACGTATATACATGTCGCAAGACATTACAGTTCAGATTCTTTTTCCATTTTCTATGATGGTAAAAAACCGCAGAAATCGTTTTGGGTAAAAGCTTGTAGGTCATTCTGCAAAGATTGACAGGAATGTCTGACATATTTTGCCAGGAAAAAATAGTGGCTTTTCTCTGGCAAAGTTTCTGGAAGCCGTTATTCGCAAGCTATTTACCCCCATTATTTTACAAAGTTCGATCAAAATAAGTTCAGTATAGCGAGAATATAAGTAAAAATATAGTCCAGGTAAACACTTCCAAGGTCCTATTCGTGGTTTTCTCGATTTACGTATATACATTTTTTTTTGCTGAAATTGTTCGTGTACAATAAGCTTTTTTGATCAAATGTAAAAACATAAAGTAAACATACTTAGAAAAGTAAAAATGTGCGATTATAAAGTGATTTTATTTATTTTATTTAGTGGGCGGATTTAAGACTGCTAAAATTTTGTATTCAATTGGCGTAAGTATACAAGCAATATAGTCTTAATAAAATGTATATTCTCTCAACTACATGAGCTTTGGGGAAAGCTATCAGATTTGACTTACATTGATTCGCTCTATTCCACATATTAACGAAATCCACAAATCAAACAGATTTCCTTTCCGCTTGCTTATGTTGGTTTTGCCCTGTCGTTTCGGTTATTTTGAGATTTAATTAGGTAAACATATTTAGATGGCAAGAGTAATTGCTTTTTTGATATTGTTTTTTTTTTCGTAAAGAAGATTTTTTTCCCGTTTTCATTCAGCTTTTCCAAAAGAGTAAAATAGGGCGAAAAACAACTAGAATTTGCTATTAATGCTCAATTAACTCGAGTGACACTGACACATAATGACAATACAAATGACCTAGGGACGGGCCATAATCCAAGAAGGCTCCAATTCAACTCTATCAGTAAGAAAGCCAGCATCAGACCAACTGTTTATTGGATAACTCAGCAAGGCACTCATTGAAGAATTAAATGAAGCACGTATAAATAAGCGCCTTAGTTTTGTGAAGCAGTATATCCGAGATAGAGAACAGTATCAGTGAGTCTTTTCTCACGAAAAAAAGTTTAATTTCGCTGGCCCCGATACGGTTATAATTTCTATGTTCATGATTTGAGAAAAGCAGGGCTATCGTGAAAAATTTCCGATGGACTTTGTTTCCTTTGACAGCAATGCCATCAAATCAGTTTCCCAGGAGAATTTATTCTCTATAGGCCTGAAGATGAAGTAGCCTTGGATAGAAGATGTATCAAGGAAGGCAGTGTGATTGTTTGGGAAGCACAATAATTTGACGGCACAATCATTTGACTTCAAAGCGATTTTCAAAGCTCCCTAATGACCGCGGAGACATACAAATGCATGCATCAGCGCTTTTTCTTAGTGGATGGACTTTCCAGCAGTACAACGCTCCCATACATACCACCAGGTTAACGTTAAACTGGATTCACGGTAAACATATAAAACGTTTGCGCTGGCCATCAAACTCACCTGACTAACGAATAATGAAAAATATTTGAAGATGGAGAGATATTTCAGTGCATTAAAAATGATTGCCTTTTTTCTGCTCAATGGGAAGCGAAAAATGATCTCAGAGCAAAAAAGTCCTTCTAATCTTGAAAAGATTGCTTTTTCTACCCAATGGAAAGTGGCATTAGATACGGTATGAATTCGATAAAAACTTTAAAGTATTTATACTTGACGGACAGGATTGGGTTTTCTCCAATACTCCATTAAAGCTTCACCCATCTTCACAGACAGCTTTTAGACGGAGAATGTAACAGGAGCAGTAGTCTTCTCAGAAACGCTGTGTATCAACAAGTCTTACCGACTACCAGATTATGGCAGAGTTTTTTAAGCTGAGATATTCGCAGTTAAGAAAAAAGCTCGGAGCGTGATAGCTATGGAACTACTAGCAATAACCATTCGCATGGACAGTTAGGCAGCACCTAAAGTGACCAAACTCCAATATTGTAAAAGCGAAATTTCTAAGACAGTGCAAATCTGCACATAGAGCGAAAAAACATCATATGTATTTTTCATTTTTTCATTTTTCATTTATTTCGAGAAATATTAAGTTTACAGCGATCTGCTACTGGATACATATTTCCCAGGTAGCTCGCACGTTATTAGCAATGCAAACCGAAATATGAGTCTGACTACTAGGGATAAACTGCTGTGGGCGTTACACAGCTGCAAACCATATAAATCCGCGGGGCCACATAGCATAATACCAGCAGAGCTTCAAAACACCTCGCATATCATCTTGCCTCTGCTTGAGATAATTCTGATAAGCTGCAGTTTTTATACCCAAAGCTGGTAAATGCTCCACTGTAAATCCTAAGGATCTCAGACCCATAAGCCTATCATCATTCCTTCTAAAAACGTTAGAAAGACTGATTGATGTCCATCTACACACTAACATTGATATAATTTTTTAACATTGATTTTTTTTTTTTTTTACAAACTCGTAATAAGTCGAAATTGTTGTTCGTTGATTGATTATTACTCACACCACTTTGGTTCTTGAATTTCAACTCTTATAATCAAGTACCTAATATAAAATATTGATTTTGTTCCCACTGAATTTCTCTCGCACTGTGTCCAATACGCCAATTGAGACGAGAGGTGTTCGCCATCAAAGCACGAATTCTCCGCGTGATGGGGGAATCAACACAACGGGGATTGCCGACAAACTATAGACCCGATTAGAGAAAAAGCTTGAGAAGTGGATAGAAGAATTTTCTATTCAAATGGAAGCAAAGCTCTCAGCACTGGAAACAAAATTAAATAATCAGGTTAGTGAACTGGAAGAGAAATTCAAAAATATCAGCTACGATCTGAAGCGCTTAGACCGTTCTCTTGACGAGGCCGAACGAGAAAAATTCTGCTCCGATGCAATCATTTCGGGAGTACCAGAAACTGAAAATGAAGATCTCACTTGCATATTTAATAATATATGCGCAGCGGTGCAAATTAACACCCCACCACAGTTGCTTAAAATCTTCCGCGCCAAGCCACCGGCTCATCTTAATTTGCATCGACCCCCACGACGCGATGCTTGCATAATTGTTAAGTTCGCAGACAAACGAGGAAAAAGAACGTGCTAATAGCCGCCACCAAACATCGCACAGCAAGGAAATCGCCACTGAAGCTCTCCGAAATTGGGTACAATTCATCTCAAAGCTTTTACATTAATGAAAGCCTTACCAAGAGGAACTACCAGTTGCAATGGCATGCACTTAGACTGAAAAATCGCTCTCTGCTCTCCGCGGTCAACACCGTCAACGGCCAAGTTCCTTACTTCACAGGAGTCTTTAACCAAAACCGTTCCTCAAAATTTCTGTGGAAACAGGTCCGCACTTTCGGAATAACTAAAAAATTATCCATTGGCGACCACGAAATCGATATAGATGAGTTAAACCGGAAGTTTACAAACGCTACTACCTCTAGTGATCATAGCTCTTTGGAGTTCTCCGTTAACAGTTTTAGGGATGAAGGATTTTCACTGGCGACTGTCGACGAAATTGAGGTTGGTAATGCAATTTTTGGGCTTAAATCCAAATGCGTAGGAATGGACAATGTTCACCCAGACTTTGTTAAAATACTTCTCCCTTTCATTATTACCCACATAACGCATATTTTCGACACGATACTAATTTCGGCCTCTTACCCATTAGAATGGAAAAAAGCAAAAATTATACCCATTCAAAAAAAGTCCAATGTACTTGAATAAAGACAGATTGCTATTCTTCCATATCTGTCTAAAGTCCTCGAGTCTATCATCAATCAGCCAATCAGAACCCATATTAATAACAACAATTTACTCACATGCCTACAGTCCGGCTTTCGATCCAACCATAGTTGCATTACAGCACTTCTCAAAGTTTCCGACGATATTCGGGAGGCTATTGACTTAGACCAAATGACTTTTATCGCTCTGTTAGATTTTTCGAAAGCATTTGACTCAGTAAATCCTGTGCTGTTATGTAACAAACTTTCAATGTACTTTAATTTGTCCGTGACTTCAATTAAACTCATACATTCTTACCTCACCAGTCGAGTCCAATCAGTGTCTTACAACGGAGTGCAGTCTGCCTATCTTCCCACTCATGTGGGTGTCCCCAAGGATCGATCCTCGGCCCTCTTCTGTTCTCTGTGTTTATTAATGACTTGTCTCAATATATCTGTTATTCGAAATTCCACATTTACGCTGACGACGTGCAGCTTTACTACAGTTTTGAAATAAAGAGTATGGCGGAGGCTACTGAAAAATTCAATGGCGATCTGTCTTCGGTATATACATGGGCAACCCAAAATTATCTTAGCCTAAATCCCTCCAAGTCCAAGATTCTCCCGATTTATAAACGACATCTACAGTTACAGTCCATCCCCCAAATCTTGCTTAATAACACGCCAATCCAATTTGCTTCTAAAACTACAAATTTAGGAATTACCTTCAACAACTTGCTTAGTTGGAATGACCACGTCAACAGCATGGTAGGTAAAATATATGCTGCACTTCGTGGCCTGTCTTTAACCAGAGGTTCTCTTCCGGTTAAAACAAAGTTAAGACTCGTTAAAGCACTCATTGTGCCAGTTTTTACTTACGGTTGCGAATTATTTGCTGACTGCGGCTCAGAGTCGTTTAGGAAACTTAATGTTGCAGTAAACTCTATTGCAAGATATGTTTTTAACCTCAGACGATACGACCACGTCTCCACCTTCACCAGTCAACTCCACGGATGCGATCTCCAGAGTCTTCTAAACTATAGAGTAATTGTTTTTCTACATAAGCTTATCCATACGCAGCAGTCAACTTATTTATTTGAGAAAATCTTGTTTCCGCTTTCCAGTCGTAGCTTCTCTTTAATCCCGCCCGTTCATACATGTTTAACTTCCCGTGTACAATTTTTTTTTCATGCCGTAAGTCTTTGGAATAACTTACCACTTAACGTTAGACGGAAAATCAACCAGAGAAAGAATTTTCTATTATCTACGAGTACATTTTCGTTTTTATCTAGTCAAAATTGAAGCTTCTCGTCTATGGTATTCGTTGTAATTTTTCTGTTAATTAATCTTGTTTCGGATTTTTATTTTTCATTATTGCTATTGTGCTGTTAACTGTTTATAAACTCATGTATAAGCTAAAAGAATCTGATTCTTATATGCACAGAGAACATTATATATTTTTGAAATAAATAAATAAATAAATAAATAAGACTCCTGTGTACGGCTCAACATGCATATTGCAAAATGCAAAGGCAAATCTGTTGAAACAGCCGGTCATACGTTAGTGCGTTCAATCGAATATTCCCTTAACCATAAAGAATATACTATAGCGCTTTTAACAACGCCAATTCGCGCGCGATCACAAATGCACTGTCAGCTCTGCAAGTAGATGACGCACTTGATGAGCTAATTAATATACTACTCGCAAGCCGGATTATAAACTCCAAACTGGGTGTGACATCTACAAAAAGATCTGTCAGTAGAGGAACCCCACAAGGCGGAGTCCAATCCCCTTCTCTGGAACTTAGTGGTAAACGAGCTACTGATGTGCCTGACACGGGAGGACTGCAGGGTGATTACCTATGCGGAACACGTTGCGATTGCCGCCCCATGGACGCACCTAAACACCCTGAAAGGACATCTCCAAAAAGCTCTCAACAAGCTAACGATATGGGCAGATCGTTGTGCGTTAGGTGTTAACCCCTGCAAAACCGAACTTATTTTATTCACTAGGGAATATAAATAGGGGCACAAGCTTAGTCTTCTTTGATGAAGCTAAGAACTTGGGTCTCATTCTAGATAAAAAGCCTAGCTGGAAACCTAACATACAAGAAAGAGTTCGGAAAGCTACGGTAGCACTCTTCGCTTGCAAAAAAGGCATCGGTAATAAATAGTGTCCTTCAACCCCGCATCACCAAATATCTATACATCTCGGTAAGAAGACCGATACTTATATATGATGTGGTCGTTTTGTGGACTACATACATACATATTAGGCCTTAACGGCATACAGGGCCTAGAACCTAGCTTCTCCAACTTCTTTCATGTGAATTGGACAATTTGACAATTGATACATTTGGATGTTTGTCAGACGTTCGCAAGAGGCGACAATAACAATCGGTTATGTCAACTGATCGAACGAGAACCGATTGATTCGACGTGGCAAGGTTGTTTCGTGGACTGCCTTAGACAAAGCGATTAATCGCAATAAGCTGAACCGTACTCCCCCTTCTACCTGATAAAGGTCCCTTAGGCATTCCAGGAACTAACCTTAGGTGGACAAGCGGCCACACTTGTCTAGCGACGAAACAGATTTGGCCAGAGCTGGATCTGAAACGCTCTAAGTGTTTGATCTCTCTGAACAGGCTGCACATTGGTGCTACAATTGGTGTAATGACCGGACACTATCTCATAGGCAAGCATGCAAGGAGGCTTGGTATCGTCATAATCGTCCTAGCAGATCAACGATTGAGCGTCTAGTGGAAAAATTTGAATCCACAAGCACAGTACAAAATGTTCCCGTGCTAGTGAGACAAAGAAGTGCCCGTAATGTCGAGAATATTGCTGCGGCTGAGGCTTCAGTTGAAGAAAGCCCAAATGTGTCTCTCGCACGTCGTTCTCAAGCGTTGGGCATCTCTGTGACGTCGTTGGGCATCTCTGTGACGTCGTTGTGGCCCCAATTGGATGATATGGACTTGGAGGACATGTGGTTCCAACAGGACGGCGCCAAAAGCCACACAGCGAATGCCACAATCAATTTATTGAAAACCAAGTTTGGAAACCGTGTTATCTCACGAAATGGTCCAGTCGCTTGGCCGCCTCGGTCGTGCGATTTGACGCCGTTAGACTATTTCCTGTGGGGCTACGTCAAGTCTATGGTCTATGCCAACAAGCCAGCGACGATTGATGAACTTCGTACGAATATCGAACGTGAAATTGCAGCAGTATCGGCCGATTTATGCTTGAAAACCGTCGAAAATTGGGTTCAGCGTCTGGACTTCTGCAAGCGTGCCTGTGGTGGCCATGCAAAAGAAATCGAGTTCCATACATAATGGCATCGAACGTACTTTCACAGGAATAAAGAATTTCATTGATATCCAAAACCGTTTTTGATTTATTTAAAAAAAACTTTTGTAGCGCTCTTATTGAAAAACCCTTTATAACCTGACCTATTCTAAGTTTACAGCGACACATTAAAATCTAAATTTTTAATAGTACTTAAAGTTAAATTGACAAAATTTTCCTGGTAATAAAATATTTTTTTTTTGATCATGTTTGAAGCTACGTTCAATAATTATCATCATTTCAGAAACTTTAATGTAATTAAATTCAATTATTAAAGTTATTTATGAAGCAATACAAAAGTGTTCATTTCAAAAAAAGAGAAAGAAAGAAAGTATACAAAACATTGTGAAAAAGGACATATTTAATTAGAGAAGTGTATAAACAGTTTCCTCTAAAAGGCTGATGGTGCAGAAATTCTTTGCAATTTATTATGAAGGAAATTCGACAAACGAATCGCAGATACATAAAATATGCGTTCTGCTATGTTGCGTGATTGACGCGTTAATATTAATTTCAATCCTCTTTGTGAGCGTGCAAAATGGAGAAATTCTTTTAGGTAATTAGGACATCTATTGTTAATCACATCATGAAGCTTCAGATGTAACCTGACAAATACTCATCAAGCTTAATACCAAAGAGAGTATGTCTTAGATGTGATACACAGGAATACCTCTGAATACGGTATATAAATCGAATGCAATCATTTAGAGCAACATTTAGTTTGCGGTTGCAATCACAATCCAGAATTGGGTATACTGAACAGTCGAAAATGAAGAACGGCATAATTAATGACTTAACGAGGTATATTTTCATATTGGTTGATAATAGATCCGAGCAACATCTCAAGGTTCGCAGTCCATAGTAAATATTTCTAATCGTGTCTGAAATTGCCACACAGCAGCTAAGGTCACTCATTATTCTATATCCCAAGTATTTAACATCCTTCACATAATCAATAGTTTCATTACCAAAAACAACTGAGGAAAAATCTATATGATTTGGCTCATCTCTAGAGCATAACACGGCAATAGACTTAGAAGGATTAAGTTTCATACCGTTGGCATTAGACCAAGTGAGAATAAGATTTAAATTCTCATTTAATCTTGCTATACAGTCCTCCATCAGACGAAAAATGCATAAACCCCATCATCAGCATACAGATCTATTTGGCAATTGCGAATGATATCGGGTAGGTCATTAATAAAAAACGAGAATAATAGTGGACCCAATACTGAGCCCTGGGGTATTTGAGTACCTATTGGTTCTAATCGGCTCTGATATATCGACTTCTGTTTTTATTTGCTGTACGCGTGAACCTCAAAAGGACGGAATCAGAATATTCGAAATCACTTCAGCTCTATACGGGCATTTACTTTTATTTTTGTCTTCTTTAACATCAATTTTGTTCAGATTGCTTAGAGCCGAGAGAAGGATCAGCTTTTCTTGAAAATACGCCCGCTTATAGCTACGAGTGAAAGAATTGACTCTGTTACGGGCAAATATGAATTGTCTTCTATTATATTATACTCAGTTGGATTATACTTAAATCTTCGAAAAAAAAACTGTCACTTTCGCGAAGAAGCTACTTTATGTTATTATTGAACCAGGGACATCTATTTACTTTTAATTCTTTAGTGACTATAGGAATATATCTATCATACAGCCAAGTTAACAAATTGTTAAACAATAAGACTCATTACAATCCAAGCTACCAAAATGTCCCCGTATGTCTTCATAGTCAAATCTACGATACGGCCTGTAGGTACCTAATTGTGCGAGCGATATTTATTTTGTCAATATTAAACTTATATGAAGTCGTGAATGAAATCAGAGGTCGGCCTAATTTGATCATTTCGCAAGATTCTGTGTCTAAAGCTAGTCAAGAACATGTCTAATAAGGAGGCGATTACATCTGACTTGAAACATGTTGTCCAACAGGTGTTAGCAACTGATAAACCCATCATATGACAGAAATGGTTAAACAAACTTGTTACATCCAATATGTCACTGTATTTTGGACCCAGTCCAGTCACAGTTAAGTTTCTTCTAATTCTCTAAGGTTTTCCTCTCTAAACATATTGGATGGGCTATATACAACTACAAGCAAACACTTTTCAACCGAGTTCCTAACTTCAACACAAATAAAATCAATATATGATGCAGTTGACTTAAAAACTGTATAGGCTGATACACTGGCGATCACAAACATGAGACCATAGATTTTGCAATCGATTTTCAGTCTTTATACCTGTTGGAAATTTCATACCCGGAAACTTTTACTACCTGTGAACATTTACATATTTTCCCAAAAGTAAGTCATAAAATTAAAGGGTAAATAAGAAACGATCGCTGGAATTTCCCTAGATCAAACAATGAACTACTTGAAAAACGTATAAAAAGATGCACCACTAGGATGAGGACATTGAGAATATTTTGTTGCAGGAGTTCACATCAGCAATTTTTTTCAAAGTTTTGTTAAGAATATTTAAAATAAAAACGTTGAAAAGAACTGTTTTTAATTAGTTTAAAATAAATTGGTTCCGGAAAGACTTTGACAGCCACAGAAGGAGGAAAAATAGATGCTTTCAAGGAGTTAGGACTCTCAGGCCGAGAAATTGCTAGGAGGGTTTCTTTTTTTTTTTTTTTTTTTTTTTTAAAAAAAAGGAAATCCAAATCCCAGAGCACTCAGACTCGGTAACGGTCCATTGTAATGGGTGGCGTATGTTGTTGTTTCCCATGGGGATTGACCCTGCACCGCACGGGTCACAAGCCAACACACTAACCTCTACACCGTCGCCACCCTGCAAGGAGGCTTAATAGAAGTGAGACTGTTGTTAACTATGGCGTGCCTCAAGTTCTACTCTACTAGTGACTAAAATGAGGGCCAACAGCGGAATATCAGCCAGCATAGCAACGGTCCGAACGATAATACGAAAAAGTGGTACTATACAGAGAAGGAAACATAAAAAGAAACCTGTTTTGAGAACGTCTCGCTTGAAGCACTGAATGGCAACGCGTTGTCTTTTCGGATGCAAACAAGTTTAACCGTGACGGCTCCGATGGTTCCAACTTTTATTTGCATGATCTAAGAAAGGAGAAGCTTAGTTTGGCAAGACATCAGAGCCGTAAAAACATTTTCGGACCCCTGTCTTAGATATTCCAACTAGACAATGCCCCTATTCACACTTCCAGGGTTGTTAAAAGTTGGATTCAATCAGAAGACGTGGAACTTTTGCCATCGAAAATGTTTGGGCATGGTTATCTCGTAAAGTGTATGAAGGCGGCAGACAATTTGCGGACAAGTACACTTTAATCGAAGCTATTCGTGATGCTTGGTCCAAATTTCTCTTAACTATTTAAAAAAAAAAAAACTATATGATTCAATTCCAAACGGTCTTATAGAGGTCATATCGAAAAATGGCGAGCATACTCATTATTAATGTAAAAAAACTTACACCGGTACCAATAACAAAATAAGTGTGCAGCTTAAATTTGTAGTCCCTTTCACTCATATGCATAAGGAAATTCAAATGAACGAGACCACTAATTTACGTTCCACATTAAATTTGTTATTAGTATGGCCCATAATAAATAAATGTTTTAAAACCATAAAATGTAAAAATTTTATTCATTTTTTCCTTTCTTTCGAAGATTTTGCATGTGATCTCATCCTAGTGGCGCATCTTTATACCCTATTCTAAGGGTATATTAATTTCGACGCATAGTTTGTAACATACCTTAATATTGCCCGTAGACCCCTAAAAGTTACTATATTTATGATCAGCATCGATAGTAATGTCGATCTAGCCATGTCCGTCCGTCCGTCCGTCCGTCTGTAGCCAAAAATTAGGCCTTTAAACTGGACCTAGAGAGCTGAAATTTTAACCATATACTCTCTAGGGTCCCGAAATAATCAAGTTGACGAATTTTTGAAATCCGCCCACAGACACGCCCACAAACTCAAAAAACAAAATTTTGGAAAAAATCGAATTTTGAGCTAGAAAGCTGAAATTTTGTATATATGATCTATGACTCCTAAAACTGCTCGGGATAAAAAAAATTTCAAAATCCGCCCACTGACACGCCCACAAATAAATAAAACAATTTTTTTATACCCTATTCTAAGGGTATATTAATTTTTGAAAATCCAAAGTTTGAGCTACGGAGCTGAAATTTATAATATATACTCTCTATGGGCCCTTTATGCTCATGTGTAAATATTTTTAAAATCCGCCCACTGACACGCCCACAATTTTTTTTTTTTTTTTTTTTTTGGAAAATTCAAAGTTTGAGCTAGGGAGCTGAAATTTATAATATATACTCTCTAGTAGCCCTTTATTCTCATGTGTTAATTTTTTTTAAATCCGCCTACTGACACGCCCACAATTAAATAAAACAATTTTATTGAAACACCCAAGTTTGAGCTAGGGAGCGTTTTTTTTTGATAAAATCCTTTAAATGTTATATAACAAAATATGTAGAGCGTTCTTAACAATTCAACCATACTTAGACTTTTGTCACGCCCACTTATGAGGGATAGGAATAAGAATAGGGTATCCAACAGTTCGCCCAAGCGGACTGTAGCCCGTCCCTATGTTTTTATTCGCTTTTCAAATAATTCATTGTTTGATCTTGGGAAATTCTAGTGATCGATTCTTATTTAACCTTTAATTTTATGACTTACTGTTGGGAAAATATGCTGTTCCCAGGTAGTAAAAGTTACTGACTATAAAATGTCCAACAGGTATAAAGACTGAAAATCGATTGCAAAATGTATGGTCTCATGTTTGTGATCGCCAGTGTATACAGTGAGCAGCAAAAGTGTTGATACCCTTAAATTTTTTTTTCTTTTGCCCAAGTTCGCCGATGACTACTAAAACAAAGATCTTGACTTCTGCGTTAAGGTAATTTTTTCTGACGAGTCGAAATTCAATATTTTTGGCTCAGATGGGCGTTCAAAACTATGGAGGAAGCCAAACGAAGCTTTTAATCCAAAAAATACATGGAAAATAGTCAAACACGGAGGTGGGGAGTTGTGGTGTGGGGGCTGTTTGTCCTGTAAAGGGGTTGGTAACTTGATCATATTTGATGAGATTATGACAAAAGAAGTGTACCTAAAAATTTTGCAACAAAATTTGCTACAAACTGCACAAAAAATTGGGATTGTCGACGATTTTTACTTCCAACAGGACAACAACCCGAAACATGTCGCTCACATTGTGAAGATGTGGTTGGTTCATAGAGTTCCTCACTTGCTTGTTACAGCACAGACCCCCGATTTGAATTAAATCGAACATCTCTGGGATCTCTTATTAGACAAGAGGTTGAGAAAACATGAGATAAAGTCGAAGACTCAGCTGAAAGCTTCAATTCTGTCAGAGTGGCAAGAAATATCATGTGAATACCACCAAAAGCTTACACATACCATCCGATCGCTTAAAAGAGGTTAAAAGGTTAAAGGAGCACCCACTAAATATTAATTAAGTGTTATTGCTTCAAAATAAAGTCTTAATCTAAAACGTTTCTTTATTTATTTTAAGGGTATCCACCCTTTTGCAGTGTTAATTTCTGATGCCATATCACATTTTTATTTAAATATTCTGTTACAATTGAATTCTTTTTAGATTTTTTTTTTAATTTAAGTTAATACAAGTAAACAAATATTTAAAAAATATATATAAAATGTTGCTATGTTTTTATAAGCATAAACCTTGGGCAAAGGAAAAAAAATGTAAAGGTATCAACACTTTTGCTGCTCACTGTATGCTCACGAACATACAAACATACACCACCCGAACCCTATCCTTACGATAACTGCTGTGCATGTTGCAACCAGGTAAAGCCACAAATGCATCAGTGATATTTTTGTTTAGCCACGATTCTGCAATCATAACAACAATCTCTTGATACAATATATTTAGCCCGAATACTCTCCGCATTCAAACAGCAAAAATTGAGTCCATCAAGCTCACCCTACAACACATTCAGATTTTAGGCCGAAAGGCAATAATTATAAAGTTATATATACGAGTATTATCAGGATCTATACCAACACCCATAATTGAAAAGATAAGTTAAGTTTACCATCACCACCCACATAAAAGAGGAAACGATTTGCACTAAAATATTAAAACCAAAAAGATATTCACATTTGATAAATATATAAAAAATATTAAATAAAATTTCAAAAACAAGCTAAGTATAATTACTTTGTTGGGTTCCCGGACATATCGGATTGACATGGACTGACACGTCGAATAAACTGAGGAGATGTGGCTTGGAATCCAATGTGCTTTTAGCTAACAGAGGGATACTATCAGACTTCAACAAAGCTTCAAACTTCTCAAATAGGGTCACACTTACCTTGGCTGAGAATCAATGAAGCAACATTACCAGTTGTACAGTTACCCGTATTCTGTGGCTTTCAAAAATCCGTGTACTCGTGGGTTATTTGATCTTAGTTTAGATTTTATTCAGTATAATAAATTGTACAATATTAATCACTGAGAAAAAAACCTGAAAATTTTAAGGCATGACATTTTCGTCGATAAGGAATACAGTGTTATTTATAAAAGCCTGATAAGACTTTCTTCGACCTGAAGCACATTCTTCTCAAAATAACATCGCTTTTTCTCTTTGAGTAGCTGACACACTCCAATAAAATGCAGTATGTCTTCCCTCTCGTGTAAGTGGAATAGAGTTAAGTTACCGGTTCCTTTGATCCAATGCGGTGCATGATTGAGTTTTACTATCTCTTCTCTAAATTTAAAAATCTTTCCAATGATATTTAATGAATAACTACTGTTAAAAAAAATATTTTGATTTGATTTGACCTCGTAAAATGTTTGTTCCCATTGCTCAGTTACTTTTAGTAAAGTTTATTGTTACCCCAAAGTCCGCAGCAAGTTTAGTCCAATCTTTAATGAGTAGAATTTTCTTCTGTGTTGCGTAACCCTTGGATTGTCTGGAATCATCCATATTTACCACTCTTGATAAATAATCCGCCTTTAGTTTAAGAGATGAAATAAACATTGTTGGAATGCTTAATTCCTGTCGATACATGCATTTTGGCGTATTAATTGGTAAGTAACATATTTTGGCATAAAGAAACGAAGCAGATATTCGACTATCTTATACCGATGGCAACCCCAAACTTGTGCTTCATACAAAACGATTGAGATTGCGGTAGCATCAAATACACTGTGTTTGGAGATAACAGCTACTAGCTTGTTGCTGAAAACCCTTTTCTAAATAGAACAAATTGCTGTTTTGGCTTTATCCACTGATTCTTTAAGGTGTTTCTCCATTTTTAAGTTGAACATCAGCTTCATTCCTAGGTAAGTGTATTTCTTTACTACTTCTTTTTTGCTCCCCATATTTACATTTTCCGCCTCCTACTATTCTGCCAGATCATTTTTGAAATATCATAACTTTCAATTTTTCGACATTAACCTCCAAACACCAACCATTGTGTGCAGTACTCTAAAAGTTTGATTATCATCATCTGTAGTGAACTGGGAGATTCTGCCAGTATGACTATGTCATTTGCGTACATGACGAATTTAATCTTCGAGCTGCCAATCTCTATTCCACATGTGAGGTGGTCAACGATATCATCCAGAAACAGTGCTAAAAGTAAGGGACTTAGATTGCAGCCTTGTTCGACTACTCGATTAATCAACAGCTTTTCTGATTGCTCCTTCCCATTAAATATGTTTACAGTGCTTCCGTGGTACAACTTTTCTAATGCTCGCACGAAATTCGAAGATATTCCCAGGCTGTAGAGTTTATAAAACAAAGCACTGTATTTATCGCATGGAAGGCTGCTCTAAGATCAATCGATCCGGTATTAATCGGACACAGCATTATCGGAAACTTGCCTAGAAGGCTTTTCATCTCAACAAATGACTTACGAAGATATAATTGAATTTGTAGAATACGTCCTTTGCCACTGCCCAGCATTTTAAGAACGCTGTTTTCTTTGCATGGGGCACGGTACTTTGACAGCTTGTACAAAGTGGTGGGGATACCTTTATCAGACCTAAATATCTAACCATGTAAGAAACAGGGTACTGACAATGGGCCACCTTGGCCTCCGAGCGAAACGCATAAATACCTCCTAACCTTACCCAACTCACTAAATGTTTTAAGAACATCACTTTTGGCGTACTCAGTTATCCCCAAGAGCCGAATAACTGTTCTTTAGAAATCGGCAATCGGAAGAAGTGATTTCAAAGAAATTCGATAGTTTATCTGACACATAAATCTAAATGAAAGGAAAAATATGCAGGCACAATTGACATGATAGATAGATAGATGCATTTATTTCAGATAGAATCAAATCAATACATTATTCAATAAGTTCAACAATATTTTACAATTTACAGAAATAAATTAGCTGTGACATTTTTCATTTTATATACATTAAGTATTAAAAATAGTGTCAAATGCCACTTCAATGCGATTAATTAGAAAAAATATTAGCTATTGGTGGGGTGCCCCTTACATTATATTATTCAGAGAAATATTAAGAGAAGAAAAAAACTAAATAAAAGGATAATTGCAAGATAGTTGTGAAAAAGCAAAAGAAAGACAAAATTTCCAAAATTTAAGACTTTAAGTTATCCCAGATTGTTAGAAAGAACTGATTCTAATTCCGCGTAATTGAAGTCAAAAAGCCAATGCCTTAAAGACTTTTCAAGCCTTCCAGAGGATCTAGCGACTCTTATTGATATTGGTAGCTTATTAAAAAGACGACAAGATCAACACAAATAAAAATTACTAAAAGCAGTTGTACGAGAAAAAGGTAGAGATACAACATTCAAAAAGTTTCTACGTAGGTTATGTTCGGAGACTAGTCTGCAATTAAGATTACCTGATCTCTTAAAGAAAGTTTTTAGAACTTTAAAACAATACAAATGACGCACTGGAAGTATTTTGACATCTTGAAACAAGGGAAAACTAGGGTGTCGACGATGTTTAGGGCAAATTTTTCTTAAAACACTTTTCTGCTGAATTAAGAGAGGCTTGATTTTAGTCGCATATGTACCTCCCCAACAAGTTATACCATATTGAAGTTTTGAATGGAAGACTCCGTAATATATGGATTTTAGTAGTTGTTTTGAGCAAACATTGTTTAAATAAAAAAAATGTCTGAGAGTACATTGAAAATATTTTTTTAAGGAGTACGTATGATCTGCAAAACTCATCTTAGAATCAAAAATGAGCCCCAGATACTTAAATTGATCAACTCTCTCTATCAGAAAGCAATTTTCACTACAACTCACCGTGTTACAAAAAGTTGGTACAGAGCCGGAGGCACATGTGCAACCTGGAAAGCTGTTCTTTGTGCACTCCGGAGCGTGATAGTACAAATCTACATTTGAAGCGTTAGTGGAAGATAGATTAAAGAACATTACTTTTGTTTTTGAACTTATGTGCAACTTATGTTCGGCGAACCAGATCCTCAATAAATTGAGATCCCAGTTTATATCAGATGCCAAGTTTAAAGCACTCTCAGCTCCGTAGGAAAAACCTACATCATCTGCAAAAGCAGTAGGCATTCCTTTAAACTTAAATTCCAAGAGTGAATTTATATACACGAGGAACAGGATAGGTCCCAACACAGAGCCTTGTGGCACTCCCATATTTAAAAGGAGGATGTCGCTTCTAGTTTCATCAAGTTTTACCCTTTGAAGTCTGTTTGAAAGGTAGGACCTAAACCAATCGAGTATAAAGCCTCGAAATCCAGCATTCTCAAGTTTCCTTAGCAGTATAGAGTGGTTAACCATATCAAAGGCTTTAGTAATATCTACGAATAAGCCTGCAGTGAACTTTTTCCCATCAAGATTGGAAAAGATATTTGAACTGAACTTTAGAAGGGCATCTTCAGTAGATTTCCCCCTTTGAAAACCAAATTGTAACGGGCTGAAAAAGTTGATCTTGTTTAAAAAAGAGAGCATCCTTTCCTTAACTACTTTTTCAAAGATTTTGCTAAAAACATGAAGAAGAGAAAGATAGATAGATACAAAATTTATTTCCCATAAATCCATGCACATACAAGTTCATAACATTATTTCATTGCTTACATATAAGTAGGTTTAAGTATAGATTTAAGAAATAACTTAAATGACATTTTTTATTTTTTATACTTAAGTATTAAAAATAGTGTCAAATGCCACTTCAATGTGCATTACAACAAGATATTTTTATTATGGGTGGGGTGACCCTTTAACAAAAGTAAATACATAATAAATATGCATAATCACAAAGAAAAAATAAAAGAAATACAAATATTAATTAGCAAAATTGAAAAAGATACAAGGAAACTTTAGTTACACCAGAATGTCAGAAAAAATGGATTCTAAGCTATCATAGTCAAAATCAAAAAGCCAAGCTCTTACGGATTTAACAAACTTTCCAGAAGAGGTCAATGATCTTATTGCTTGCGGCAGCTTGTTAAATAGGCGGTAAGATGAAAGCATATAAGAATTACGAAAAGCAGTAGTACGAGAAGTATAGATACAACATTCGAAAAGTTTCTACGTAAGTTATAATCAGAAATTAGTCTGCAATAGGCCTATAATTGCTAACATCCTCTGCTTGCTGAGCCTTTTTTAAAAAGAGGGACAACATCCGCACATTTGAGAGCTCCTGGAAAGACTCCTGAACAAATACTGCGGTTAAAAATGACTGCTAGTATATCAACTACTATAAACGCGATCTGTTTCAAGAGGACATTGGAAATGCCATCAAAACCACAAGCATTGGAGTTTTTTAAAGATCCAACAGCTTTTAAAAGCTCAAGTGCATTAACAGGTTCAAAAAAGAAACTAGTTCTTCCCAAGAGTTCATTACGATTTTCAAATGCCGAGCACATGTTGCAACTCATGTGAACTTCATGAGCAGCTGAACTATTCGTTATTGATGTATAATAACTGTTTAAGCAATTAGCTATAGCAAGTTTGTCAAAAACTTCACACCCATCAATAAGAATCGCAGTCGGTTTTTTAGTACGGTCAGACTGATTAAGAATGCTGTTTACTACCTGCCATTCACCTTTTAAATTTCCCATAGCACAAGAAAATTTATAGCAATAATAGTTATCGCGGACAACTGGAATTTTTTTTTTTTGAGTTGTGAGCACAATTTTGCATACCTATTTCTGAGTCTAAGGTTGTACGGATGCTTGGAACACTTGATTCTTAGTTTATTCTTGCAGTTAACTTTGTTTATAAGATGCCGTGTAATCCATGGCTTTAGTCATTTTGTTATTTTCCTCATAGGGATTGTATAGGAAGAATCTTCGATATGTTTATTGATGGAATCAATAAATAGACTATAAGATACAGAAGCATAATTTTCCGAATAAACATCGTCCCAAAACTCATAAAGAAGATTGTTCTTCAGCTTTACTAAATCAATTTTTTTCCTATTTTTTTCTATATCTTGTGCGTCATAGCATTGTTTTTTTATGAGTAGTATTTATTAATAGACCTGTCATTGTGTGATCACTTATTTTAAAATCAAATAAACATTTTTCGCAGGAGCTCGACGAGAAGTTGGTAAATCGTCCAAAACAGTGGTCTAAACATTTTCCCGACACAGTCCTAGTAGGTTCATTAATGAAACTGATTAGACCATGAGCTGATAACAGGCCCAAGTAGTTCGATACTATATCAGTGTTGTCTAATAAATTTATATTGAAATCTCCCAAAATTATTAAGTTTTTAGATTTAAGGTTTTCTAAGAGACATGCAAATTCTTCTATGAACATCACAACATTAAAAGTATGCAATTGATAGACACATACAAATACGTACTTCACATTATTAACTACAATAGAAACTTTCAGAATATCAGCACTCGTAAAATCGACATTCTTTACTTCACTAACTGAGTAGTCTTCTTTAATAAAACAACCGACGCCGCCTGCAGCATAGTTATCATTGCAATTAGGAAAGAAAAGAAAACCCAGTATATTATAATCGTTTTTTTTTTCAAAGCTATAAATCCAAATTTCGGATACAAAAACAATATCTGGAATGCTTGAAAAGGAATTTAGATGAGTAACTAGAGAAGAAAAATTTTCCCTCAAACTTCTAACATTCTGGTGCACAACGAAGAGCTTGTTATTACAATATGAACCATTTATGAAAACGTTATTACAATTTGTGAGACTGAGATCGATCGATTGTTTATATATAGTGCAATTGGAAAACGCTTCTAGATAAAGCAAAAAAGTTTTTCCCGACCCTATCATGCATTTTGCTTTTATTTTCGAAGTACTAATGCTTTGATTCGCACAGATAAAATAAAACGTTTCCCATGTCTTGAGGAATTTTCAGCCTTCCGTTCTGCATTATCTACCGAGTACGATTTTCCGTTGCTGAGTGATTTTCCAGAACTTTTTGCAACGAGATATCGATGTCATGGTTATTTAATTGAAAAAGAAACCCAACAATTTTATTTACTAGCCACATTACATTCAATTCTAAAAATGTTAGGGCTCAAAAAATAAGGCCTTTGAATCAAATTTCCAAGGATAAAACGAAACCGTAACTCGAAACAAGGCATTTCATATAAAAAAGACCCTGCAACATTCTCCTCGATTAAAACATTTTAGTATTTTGGAGAGTATCCCACAAGCACTATGCAAAGCTTTACATTTAAAGTTCTTCTTATCAGGGTTTTCTACACTGGGGTAGGAAAAAAGCTTAAGCCCTGACTCGTTGAATACGTTTTCGCCCTGTTGCTATGGTATCCGCTGGCTGCTGACACAGATGATAGAACTCGACGCCTTGTTCGGATAGCAAAAAAATTCGAAATAAAAGTAGACACGGTGTCTGCGAAGCAACATGCTTTACCAACCCAATAAAAAGGATATAAAGGTCGTTATCTTTCTCGACGATATGCAGAGGAAGAAGCAACATGTGCTCTAAATTGTAGATGGCAGCCAGCGCAGGTGGAATGGGTGATGTTTGTTTTTAGGATTTGCTCTTTTTGTTTCATTGCCTTGAGAAATATTTTTTTTTTGATGTATGGCTTTTGAAAGAAAAGCTTTTTGTTTTCTTTATAGAATAATTTTATCACAAAAATATCTTCAAAATTCAAAGGAATTTTGGGGTTGGCACCCCTAGATTGGTGTACGAGTATTTCTGCTGTCGCCCAGCGATATGGCGAGTTGGGCATGAAAATATCGGATTCCTTCCTTGCAATACAATTTTCAAGAATTACATTTAATTCCGTTTTTATGTGAAAGATTGGTTCCCGGAAAAATAGTGTAACAAAGATATGTGAATTATGCTTAAAACAGGGGCTCCAAGTTCTATTGAACCCTTCCGTGCATGCGGTTTTGTAACTTTCTTAACCCCCATAGTGCAACAACTTCAGGTTACAAAGTGGTTTCAGTGAGGTCGGAGTAAAGTGTTTTGTTCGGAGATAAGTGTATGATGCTTTCACGAGGAATTTTCTGAGAAGGTTCAGTAAAATGTATATAAGTGTCTTATTGTGTCTAATGTGTACCTTTTTGATGATTTCTTTGCAATATTTCTAACTAATCATAACTGACATGATGGTTGACTGTCAAAAATGTCACACTACATTGGTCATCTTCCCAAGAGTCAGTATTTATTTTTAGTTTATGTTTTTATTTCAGTATACCAAACAATTCCCGGAATTGAAACTGAAGAATCCCAAAATTTCCAGATGGAAGGCTGCAGTGTCTCAGGCAGAGATTATTCACAGGTCGGGAGCCCGTTAAGTAAAGTTAGATCTGCAATGGTGATTTGTAAGCAGTATGTCATCTTACCCGAATGAGGTATGTCATCTCATACTGAAGTACAATTTGTTTAAGAACTTAATTTAAAATTAATTTAAACATTTTTTTTTTTGTTTTATCAATTTTTTTTGTGTCAGCCCTAAACGGGTTAAAGAATGAAATTCACTTTTTTTCCACTATGATTTTCAAATATGTTTAGCTTTGAAGAAAAAGTATGACACAATTTTATAACACAAAGCAAAAAAAAAAAAAATAAATAAACAAAATATGATATAAGCATATGTGTTTGACTTTTGTTTCATGTAGACGTACTTCTTCATTTTGTTAACGGAGTTTTCGCCAATGGACGAGAACACATAACCTGTTCGTGTCAGAAGATTATGTGCATCTTCGAGTCACTAAGGGGGTGAAAGGTGTCCCGACGGTCGTATTGAGTTTAACAATGCGCTTGCACATTATCCGGCGCATCGGCAGGTAGCTGTGGTCACGCAATCCTCAACAAGTTTAACGATAGAACGAACACTGACAATCTGCGGTCGATTAGTTTGCTTCAGAATATCAGCAAGGTCTTTGTGAAGGTCATCAATTGATCCCTGTTGAAGTGGGTCGATGATAGTAATATCATTTTAGTGCGATGCATGATACTATTGATGCCGCGTCGAAACTTGTTTCTGACATTCAGTGAAATTGTTTGCCAAAAAAAAACACATTTTATTGATTTTAAGAAAAGGACACCCTAACAAGTATGCCAAATAGTTTCTTCTCTTTGATTTATTAAAATTCATTTGCCCGAAAATATATAATTTAAAAAAGGTGCTATAGCCAATTGCTGTACATTTAAAGTCCAGCTACCTCGGTTCCCTTCAATTAAATATCCGTAAATCGACTAAAATTTCCATAATTATTTTAATGAGTTATATATATGTTTGTGTGTATAAAAGGTGAAACGAATTAATAATTCGCTAATTAGCGATTCGCAAAAGTGTTCATGGTCATGGTAATGGAATAATGCATTTAGTGGTGAGAATGATTAATGTTCATTCACGCCTTTTGAGTAAATATGTTTTATAATGAAGGAGCTGAACCCAGAGGGTATTGTGGGAGGTGAAAGACTTTCAAAAATACCTATCAACACAGTATTGCGAAACGCATGTCAGTTAAATTACTTCTTGGAACTGTCCTGATTTTTGAGTGGCTTGTTCATAGACATTGCCAAAGCCTTTGACATGGGGCCATATGCATAAGCTGAAGTACTTACTAGTAGTTAAAAGTAAAAGTAAATACTAGTATTACTATTAAAAGCCAAGATTTACAGCTATGGGTGGGCCATCTAGTGGTTTCTTTTTAAATCATATTTTGACACTGACAGCTGTTTCCCGCTTGAAATCTTGACAGAAAGTCAGTATCATTGCTCCGCGGAACGAAATGAGTCGCTTAACGCTTAAACAACGTTGGAAAATATTGAAAACTTATTTCCAAGGGTGTGCTGTGTAGCCCAAACAGTGAGTTTTTTGAAAAGAAGTTTTGGCCGAAATGAAGCACCCACCGCGCCTGCTGTCGCAAGTTTGTGCAAAAAGTGCATGAGACTGGTATGCTAGTACACAACACTCATGGCCCCCGTTGTCATACGGATCGCACCGACGATAATGTGGCTGCTGTAGCCAAGAGTATGAGACTCAATTCACGAACATCAACATCGATCTCAACAGTTCTAAATTTCACGCACTAGAAGATCTCGGTTTATTCGCTTACAAGGTTCAGTTGACTCAGCAGTTGAAGGCGCACGACCATCCGCTTCGTTATGGATTCGCAGTTTGGGCCATAGAGCAGCTTGAATTGGACAACGGTTTTTTCGAAAAATCATCTTTTCTGACGAGGCGCATTTTCATCTAGGCGTCTACGTTAATAAACAAAATTGCCGCATCTTTGGCTCGCAAAACACGCACGTTATTATCGAGAAGCCACACATAGAGAGTGAGAGTTTGATGCGGATTGTGGAGTCGTGGCATCATTGGACCATTTTTCTTCGAAAATAAGGCTTGGAAAAACGTTTCGGTCAACGGTGGGCGTTGCAGAGCCATGTTAACCGATTTTTTTTACTGAAATTGAAGACATGGATTTGGACGACCTCTGCTATGCTTGATGAGATTCCATCAATTGCTCACAGGTCCTTGAAAGCTTCACTTAGGGCTCTGTAACCTTGAATGATGAAGATATTGAGCAGAGGCGTGTTCATAAGCACATACGGCAATTTTTTTTTTTTTTAGATATTGATTGTTAAGAAAGAAAGTCCGCTTAGCCGAACTATTGGATACCCTATTGTTCATGCATCTGATGCATGTATAGTGTATGGTTTCTACTTGCTCGTTGGTCGTAGCAGCCATTTGTCTCATGACCAGCGTTGCCACTTAGTTCAAAAACAAGTACAAAATTTAGTAATGGTAGGTTCGCTATCTGTGTTACACACTATAAGGTTAGTACATAGAATAAATAATAATGCTTATTATATAAAACTGAGTATTTTGTCTTATTGGGTCAGTCAATGACAAAGTATTTTTTAACCTAAAAAATGGGGTAGATTCCTGTGAATATTGGTATAAAACCTACAAAGTATTTACTAGCAACTGTTCAAATTGGTTTTTACAAACTTGAACGAAATTCAGTAAATACTAAAAAAAATAGTTCTTACTAGTTTTTATGCATACCAATAAAAGTATTTACTAGTATAATTCATCCGAAACCAGTGAATACTATTTCTTCCAGTAAATACTAGTTTTTCAGTATTTACTGTTATTTTATGCATATGACAAATAGTAAATACGATGAAAATTTACCAGTAAAACCATTTACTACCGTTTATGCGTATGGCCCATTATATATATATTTATTTTTTTATTTCAGCAAAGATATACATTCTAAACACTACTATTGCACAATTTACAGAGATGTGGTTATTACTACCTTTTTTTTATCTAAAAAAGGAAATCCAAATCCCAGAGCACTCAGACTCGGTAACGGTCCATTCTACTACCAGTCAGAAATCCTCCTTTTTGGTGTGCATGAGAATGGGTGGCGTATGTTGATGTTCCCCATGGAGATTGAACCTGCACCGCACGGGTCAAAAGCCAACACACTAACCTCTACACCGTCGCCACCCACTACTACCTTACTACTGATAATCTTATATAATTGTAAATGAAAATTATCAAACTATATACTCGTATATATTTAAGTAATAATTTGAGGAAAAGCTGATGAAAAAAACCTCAATACGAACTATAATAGGATCAACGAAATGAGAGAAGTGGTGGTGGGCAACTTGATTTCAGATATCACGTACATTAACAAGTACAATTACTAAATAAACATAATATATAGATAGATTAACAATTATAGATGTAATTGACCAATGTAATAAGTTAACAGATATGAATAATTTAAAGAATCATATATAAAAATTTAACAAATATAGATAATTTAACAAATATGAATAACTGAACAAATGCAGACGATGTATTAATATAATTAATGACTAGATAAATGAATAAATAAATAATAATAATAACAATAAATAAATAAATAAATAATAAATAATAAATAATAAATAATAAATAATAAATAATAAATAATAAATAATAAATAATAAATAATAAATAATAAATAATAAATAATAAATAATAAATAATAAATAAATAAATAATAAATAAATAAATAATAACAAATAAGTGAAACAAGTAGTGATTTCAATGTAGAAGACCTAAAATCAAGGGGTTGTCAGAGGAGCTGCAAGACCAGCTGTAGCGATCAAATAATTTATTCGGTCTTACTGATATTTTTTCAATCTTTGAGATCGCATGCAGTTCTTCGGTCGTTTAGTTTAAAATCATTTTTAGTAGTTTGTTTCGTGTTATCTGTAGTCTACGTATGTGGCTTTTTGCACAATTGCCCCAAACTGGAGATCCGTAAAACAAGATTGCTTGAAAAATTACTTTAAAAATGATGAGTTTGTTTTCTCGGCTCATTTTTGATCTTCTGTTTATAAATGAATACAGCATTTTAATTGTGATATTAACTTTCCTGATAGTTTCTTGGATATGAAGGCTAAATGTTAACGACTTGTCAAGGTGAACCCCAAGATACTTAGCACTTGATTTCCAATCCGTTTGTATATTATTTATTACTATTCTGTTGTTTGGTAAGAAGCAGACTTTTCTTTTTCTAGTAAAAAAGACAGCCTGAGTCTTTGAAGCATTTAATTTAATTTTCCAATTGGCAAAGTATGTTTGGATGACATTTAAGTCAGATTGCAATTTCGTTTCAATGTTTAAACCAACTGAATCTGATGAATAAATGCATGTGTCGTCTGCAAAAATGTCAATTTCACAGTTGGTTAATTTTGGAAAATCGTGCGTGTAAATATTATACAGGATTGGCCCAAGAACCGAACCCTGGGGTACCCCTGCGTCAATTGAGAAACCTGCTGATAACCAGTTATTAACAGAAACTTTGAATGAACGCCTTGATAAAAATTACTGGACTAATTTAACTAGGTGGATTGGGAAACGTAGGCTTAGTAGTTTGTGCAGTAAGCCCTCGTGCCATACTGTGTCAAACGCTTTTTCGACGTCAAGGATAATCATGCCCGTACTTTTTCCCATATCGAAATTGTTTTTTATACGCCTCGTTATGCGAGGAATTTGGTGCACTGTGGAATGATGTGCTCTGAAACCGAATTGTGCTTCAGGTAAAATATTATGCTCGTTAAGGTGAATTGTTAGTTTTATTTTAATAATGTTTTCAAAGCACTTTCTTAGCGAGCTTAACAAGCTTATCGGCCTGTAACTACTAGGTAGGCAGGCATCTTTACCTGTCTTCAGAATCGGGACGACTTTTGCTGTTTTCCATTCTTGGGGAAAATATCCCCGTTTGAGGCAGCAGTTAAAGAGCCGCTGCAAGAACTGTAAACCGATTCTTGGAATCCTTTTTATGAAAGTATTTCTTATTCCGTCGAAACCTGGGGCCTTAAAATTTTTTAGCTGCATAAAAATGGCGTCTACATCTTCAATTGAAATAAGGTCTTCCCCTCCAACTAATATCGCTTGGGCGCTGATTATGCCAAGTGAGTTTCGAACTGCATTCTCTTCGCTGCTTGTTATGGTTCTACCTATTGAATGGTTTGCAAAGAAAGCGTTAGCTAGTGCATTCGATTTTTCCGGGCAGGATGGCTCATGGTCAACGATAATGTTTTGGTGGGAAAACTGGAAAAAGCTTTTCGTTGCTTTATGCTCGATTGGTTCACGTTACCCTAAAAATAGGTCACAAAAAGTGAAGATATATGAGATACAGAGCTAAATTAAAGTTTTTAACCTGTGTGTACCCCAAGGCTCTGTTTTGTATCTAATTTTATTTCTAATTTATATTAATTCACTATTTACTTACTTACTTACTAAACGGGCTCCCGACCTGTGAAGAGTCTCTGCCTGAGGCACTGCAGCCTTCCATCCTCTACGATCCCGGGCACGCTGAAGATCCTCGTTACTTGAGCCTTATTGTCCATTCAATTCACTCTTTGCACTTGACTTTAAAGGCTCACCAACTACTTTCACGGATGACATAGGTTTTTCGTATGGTCCAAATAGTCCTTTGGATCTCGTTGCTGACAAAAATTGGGATTTGAACTTATTGAGAAACTGGTTTGCGAAACACAAGTAGGTCATAAGTAGGTTTGTAAGGCATACCGTAATTTTTATTCTGATTTGGCGTTTCACATATTAAAATATCAACACCAGGAATGTTTTTATAAAGGATCAACGATTGGCTTTTCAACTTCTATTAGAATCAATTACCTTCGATATTCTGATTTAACTCTCGTTAATGATTTGTTTGTTTTCTTGATTTATATATGTAAAATGATTTTTTTTCCATCTTGGTTGTCATACTTTTTTTTATTTTAATAAAAATTTTAATTACCATATTTTATATTCAAAGGGCCACTGGATCCTAAACTTTAATTTAAATTCAATATGCCACTAAAGTGGCAGTCAAAACTATTTTATAACTTTGTAAGTAAAATACAGAATGTCTCAACTTTTTCATTCAATGGAATATAGATACAGATAATTTTAAAAATGTATGAAAATTTTTAAAATTAAATTAAAATTAAAATGAATAAATCAGGTTGGTGTGTTCATTTTAATGGTTAAACTACAGCAACTACGGTTGTTGCATTCACTTTATTGGCTAAACCGCAGAAAAGAAGGAAAGTGTCTTCTTGCCTTCTTGATCCATAAGTTTGTTCACTTATAAACACTAGGCTAAGCTTGTGCAGTAATGTCATTTGTTCTTGCTTTGCGGGTTAAAATAAAAAGTTAGTGGGTACATATGATTTCGTGGATTCCATCAGCAAGTTACACTGACTCCAATATTCCAGTAAATCTACTTATCCCATGAACGTTTAATAAATACCCCATAGCCCTTTTTCATTCAGACCTTGGCAATTTTAACATTTACAATTAACAAAATGCTAATATTTAAATTTAACATTTTGAAACTGTTGCACAATGGTCCTCGCAATTTCATGGGTTGACACGACTGGACATCACCGGTGTCGCAAAAGGATGAGCTAACAACCAGTAACCTTAACATGCAAGTATATAAATCCTTTGAGTAGCCTTAATTGATAAGATATCCGAGACCTTGGCCTACCGATGTTTATTGAGGTCAAACCGGCGAACCCAAAGGCAAATCAGTAAAGAGGCAGTTAAGTGGGAGGGTTATGACCCCTTTATTCCCGATCATAACCTAGCCGTTAAAGAGGAAGACCCATTAGCCTTTTTCATACGACGTCGGTGAAAAGTGTCATCTTTCATAATCATTCATACCAACATCAAACATTTATTTTGAGAGGTCTAAAATCATTATAATTGAAATAAACCTTCTATCAAAAGCAAAAGAATTTCCCAGAAATACAAACAAACAAAATAAAAATGCAAAGAAAGGCTCTTTTCTACCCTTTGTTGCCACTAACATTAAAACGACTTTGATGGACATTGAGCGGTTAAACACTTAACCCTTCTCAACAAGCCAAAGACCGATTTGACAAGAAATGGCTTTCGTCTCATCATTGATGTTTTGCCGGTCTCACACACCATCATTTCCAATTTCATACATGTGACATCAGCGTCATCACTTGTAGCAGACGTTCGGGCGTTTTTTTTTTTTTCAGAAAACGCACACGTAGCTAACTCATATTTAATGCATGAGATGCATAAATCATGAATCATGTAAGCGGTCAAATATCCACGAATATTCGGCCTGCTTAAACTTAGAAGGCATTGCTACATTATGTACATAATGTAAATATATATACATATGCAGATACGTGCATATTCCTTTATTAATCTAAAAGATAAATCGCAAAAGGATGTTATGCTTAAGCCATAATCCGGTGAAAAGCAATTAATTATTTCCTACATTAAGCATTTATTACGCTCAATTAGTTGTATAGTAGGAGGATGTAAAAATATAGTACGGAGGATCCAAAAAGGCGAAAGTTTTTCCAACCGCTCTCGTGTAGAGGTTATTTTTTCTCAGATGTTAGCAAGAGGTAAGCCACACAATCTCGTTTTGCTTCGGAATTAAACAAAATTAATTAAAGCACGGATATTTTGAGGTGACTTTGAGGAATAAAATACTTTTTCAGTTTGAAATATTGTTGGTTTACTAATGAATTGTTAATCGGGTCTCTCGGAAAAAGCTGAGGAAGTCATCTTCTGACAAATCCATGTATCCACGAAATAAAAATTAATCAAAATCGATTAAACCATTTTAGAGAAAAGTGAGATTTTCATAGATTCAAAAAACTTTTACAAAAAAAATAATTATTAAAAAATATTTCAAAAATTTTAACATAGAAATTCGTTTCAAAAAGTGGTGTTAGTCGGTGTCTTAGTTATAACTTTACCCGTTTTTGAGATATAAGCATTTTTGTAAAGTACCGTTATGCGACTATTTTCGCAAAAACGTAGCACTTCATTTTCTTACGCTCGACTCTATTATTTTATTTTTCAAAAACGATCAAATCGTTAGAGCCGTATTTGAACAAATCGGTGTTGTAAGGACCATATGTGTGGTAGTTACCGTTATTTCAAATAATAGAATAAAAAGAAAAATGGCCGCGAGAAATATACAAAAATCCCCCTAATATGAAGTTTGAAGTTAATCTATCCACAAATTGTGGCTGGAGAATCAGCTACAGACGGGAAGACGAATCGACGACGGACGGAAATTAGGGACACACTAGACACGTAGAACACGATGTAGCCGGCTATTCACTAATACGAGTACGTTTCAGTGCCTTGTTGATAGCGGGTCAGGTGCACCAAATAAAAAGGAACGACGTTCCAACGCAGCGATGGCAGCAATTGAGGGTGGGATTTTGCTTGCGGCGGAAGTTCAGCCTTCAGTCATCGTCCACAAACTAGCTGACCAGTTGGAATTTCCGAGACCCAGCATTCACAGAACTCTAAGGAGTAATCGATTACAGCATTTTCACCTGGATTTATTACCAGGAGATGCGCAAAGAGATCTGGAATTGTGCCGATGGCTTCTGCGCAAGCAGGCAGAAGACGAGCACATTATCAAGAACGTTCTGTGGACTGACGAAGCGCAATTCACAAGAGATGGGGTAACAAACCACCATAATTTGCACCATTGGTCAGACTTCAACTCCCATTTAATACGCACAACATGCTTTCAAAGGTAAGAATTTAATTACTGTGAAGAACTTCTTCAAAATGTTAGTAGGCCCGCGCATTCTTCTGCATACAGTTAATTCCAATTACTACGTGGAACTTTTTGGAGAACGATTGCCGAAGCTCCTTGAAGATGTCCCTCTTGTTCAGAGAAGGCCGATGTTCTTTCAACAAGATGGAGCACCTTGTCACAGTAGCAGCGGGGTAACTTCGCTCCTCAACCATACTTTTAACAAACGGTGGATTGGTCGATTTGACCCCAACCCAGATCTTCTGACCTAACCCATGAATTTTTGAGAAATGTCAAGTCTGGAAGAGCTCCAAGAAAAAATGAGTGCTGTTTCAGAAGAGATGAGAAGAAGTTTACTGCTCGTTAATCTGCCGTCCGAAAGTGTATTCAAATGGAAGGAAGGCACTTCGAACAGTTCCTATAAACATTCCATAAACTGTTCCAAAAAGATCCTTTTCAGGACCACACAAATTTCTAAAATATTTTAACAGTAATTCAGTAGGTACCTACACTTCTTTTTGGCCATTTTTGTCTGACAAAAAATGTTGCGTAACATAATTTTGAGGGAATTATTCAAAGATAAAAAAAAAAAACATAAAAAAATTATTAGTTGAAATATTTTAGAAAAATGCATTTTAATTAAAAAATGGAACAAAAAATGCCCATAATTTTTAGTTTAAGGCGACATAACTTTTTGTAGCTGCACAGATGTACCCAAAGTGCGCTACTAAATTGTATTTCTAAAATGTACAAAATACCTACTGTACCTATAATAGTTCAGAAATTAAGGCGTTTAAAGTGGTTCCATATCCAAATTCGAGGTCATCCACTTTGATGGGCTATAAATTGAAATGGGATGAAAATAGACCTCCCAGTGCCAAACAATTTTTTGTTCGGCAGAACTTCAGGAATCTCACATTAAATGATTATACTGCTAAACTGGGACACCCTGTATAAAGGGTCCGCTTTTTATACCCTATTCTAAAGGTATATTAATTTTGACGCATAGTTTGTAACATACCTTAATATTGCCCGTAGACCCCCAAAAGTTACTATATTTATGATCAGCATCGATAGTAATGTCGATCTAGCCATGTCCGTCCGTCCGTCCGTCCGTCCGTCCGTCTGTCGGCAAAAATTAGGCCTTTAAACTGGACCTAGAAAGCTGAAATTTTAACCATATACTCTCTAGGGTCCCGAAATAATCAAGTTTACGAATTTTTGAAATCCGCCCACAGACACGCCCACAAACTCAAAAAAACAAAATTTTGGAAAAAATCGAATTTTGAGCTAGAAAGCTGAAATTTTTTTTATATGATCTGACTCCTAAAACTGCTCGGGATAAAAAAATTTCAAAATCCGAATTAACGGCTGATGTGGGAATTCAACCTGCTTTACGATGAGCTCAGCTTTGCTTGGGTGTATAAGAATTTCTCAAATGAACTCAAGAGACAAACGAGTGCTGAAATACGGTGGATTGACGAGAGATTAGCAAAATGATGAATCTCACCAGACCTTCCTTAAAGAGAAACTGCTTAAAAATCTGCTGGAGGCTACATATCCTATGGTATAGGGTCTACTGGTGAGAATCCAGTTGGTAGTGAGGGAGTCAAATGAAACCTAAGAGTTTCGTTTGGAGTTGCAGCGTTTGAGTAAAACGCTCACACAACATTAAACATCTAAAATTAAGGATGACATTGAGAATACCATTAATATAAACAGAAGAAAGAACAATGGCCCCAGATGGCTGCCTTGGGGACTCCTGAAGGAACGTCGATGGCGATTTGAGTCAATACCATTAACCCGTACAAACTGCAAAACGTTCCCTCAAGTAAGAATTGAACCATTCTAAGAGAACGCTCGATTTGTTTAGAAGAATATCATTGTTTACCCGATCAAATGTTTTTCAAAATCTGTATAGATGACATCGCACTGCATTTCATTTTCCATATTGGTTGTCATTAAATTTGTCAAAAATTGTACGGTTAGTCTCTGTGAATCTTCAAGCAACAAAACCATGCTGATTAGAAGCAATAATGTACAGACAAATTCAGCGCTATCCTTAACTATTCAATACCTCGTTTTATACCAAATTTTGCCGAGTATTCACGTCATCTATTACAAATAACTCGAAAGAACATAAAGTTTGTATGGACTAATGAGTTTGAAACTGCATTTCAATATCTCAAAAACTGCCTACTTAGCCCGAATATTTTGCAATATCCCAACTTTGAAAAGCAATTTTGCATAACAACGGATGCTAGCAAGCATGCGTGTGGAGCTGTACTTAGCCAAGACTACAAAGGAAAACAACTACCAGTTGCATATGCTTCTAGAGCATTCACGAAAGGCGAAAGCAACAAGTCAACCATCGAACAAGAGTTAGCAGCTATTCACTGGGATGTAACTCACTTCAAACCAGATATATATGGAAAACAATTCTTGGTAAAGAGTGATCATAGACCACTTTTCTACCTTTTTTCAATGAAATATCCATCATCGAAGCTAATACGCATGAGATTAGACTTAGAAGAATATGATTTCGTAATAGAGTATAATAGGGGAAGAGAAAATTATGCAGCAGACGCTTTGTCTCGCATGGATTTTTCTGAAATCAAACAAATTCCAAAACTTTCCGGTAATATTTTGAAAGTCACTACAAGGCTTCAATCAAAAAAGGATAACTTAAAGCTAAACACGCCCAACACGTTACTTAATAGTCCTCAGTCTCAAAACTTAAAAATTTACGAAGCACTAAATTTAAAAGGAGTACGAAAACTTCAACGCCTTAGTCTCAAAGACTTTAATTTCAATATAAGAAAAGGCAAACAAATAATAAGTACAATAAAAAGGAACGACTTTATTGTCAATGGGAAAATTGATTTAGATCAATTATTCCCAAAGCTTGAAAAAATAGCTGGTAATAAAGGAATAAAGAGATTCCAGTTGTCACTTGGTGATGAAATATTTAATAAAATCCGGATTAATAAATTTAAAGAAAAAGGAAACGCGTTATTAACCCATTAGAAGTCACTGTACTCAAGTGAGTACAGCCATATTCTTAAGCATTAATTAAAGATCCCGTAATGTTCACTTGGGTTACTTTCTTAGTTTACGTCATGAAAACACTCTTCAAGTTTTTCAGTAAATTTTACGTGCGTAGTGTGCCTTTCTTTGAAAAAAAGTGACCGTTGAAATTGTGTTACCGAAATGCTGTGAAAGTAACAGTGTGATTTTAGATTTGTTATAATAATTACCACTTATAAGTTGTTTTTTTAATTTAATTCGTATAAAATGCATGTCAGAGTAAGTAATAAGGAACAATATAGTTAATTATTTATAACTCAAGTAAAACTATGGTCATATAAATATGACTGCACTCGGTTGAGTACAGTGACAACATACGTAAACAAAAACATTGTTTTTTTCTCAGAACATTGCAATGAAGAAACATAATTTTACAGCTCAAAACAGCTACAAGGGGCTTGAAGAAGCTATTGAATCCATTTTAGAAGAAAGCGATGATGAAGAATTTGACTTGGCTATTGTACCACCTGATCCATGTGCGTTGACTGATGAAGAGGAAGGTGGCGACGCGTTTCATACCGCAGGACGTACCTGGTTCTATTGAGGTTTTTATAAACCGAGAGAATAGTGGTAGCAAAGACAGTCAGTTCGACGACAGTGATGATGAACCGCTGGAGTCAAAAAGAAGAAGACAAGATGCTAACCGCCAAACCAATCCGAACCCAAACTGGCGGAAGTACCAACGAAGTCTGTGACAGATGAATGGTATTTATGAAGAGCTGAAGGGTCTCAACCCCGTACGAATTTTTGAAAAATTTATTGACAATGATGTTATTGATGATCGTATCTAATAGCAAACTATACGCTAATCAAAACAATAGACATGAGTTCCAACTGGATTCCTTTGATTTAAAAATGTTCTTAGGAGTTTTAATACTTTCTGGGTACCATAAGCTACCTCGAGAACCAATGTACTGGTCTCTAGACGAAGATATAGGAGTCGAATTGGTAGGCAAAGCCATGCCGAGACATAGGTTTCGAGATATGAAAAGAAACCTTCATCTTGTAGACAACGACTTAGCAGCAACGTCAACTGACAAAATGTTTAAAATAAGACCACTTGCAGATAAACTTATGCAGAAGTTTTTACAGTGGGGAGTCTTTCATGACAGTATCTCTGTCGACGAATCAATGGTGAAATACTATGGCCACCACCCCGGCAAACAATTCATTCGTGGAAAACCGGTTCGTTTTGGATATAAGAATTGGGTAGCGGCCAGTTCAACAGGATACTGTTACTCATTCGATTTTTACTGTGGAAAATCGCAAACACTTCCGATCCTTTGAGTTCCCGCGTAGTCAAAAATTTATTGGAGAAACTGAATTGTATCCCAGCAAATCATGAAGTTTTTTTTGATAACTTTTTCACAAGCTACGATCTTTTACTGGAATTGAACAGCATAGGCTACCGTGCTATAGTGCGAGAAAATAGGACTAAGAAATGTCCACTGACTAGTACAAAGGAAATGAAAAAGAAAGAACGTGCAACTTATGACCATAGGTTCGACAAGAAAGGTGAACTTTTGTTCGTAAGGTGGAAAGATAACAGTGTGTGTACCATGGCAACCAACTATGACACCATTGAACCGCTAGGGACAGTCAAACGATGGTGTCCAATAAAAAAGGAGAAGACGGACGTAGCTATTCCTCGTTTATTCCAAACGTACAATAAAAACATAGGGACGGGCTACAGTCCGCTTGGGCGAACCTATTCTTATTCCTATCCCTCATAAGTGGGCGTGACAAAAGTCTAAGTATGGTTGAATTGTTAAGAACGCTCTACATATTTTGTTATATAACATTTAAAGGATTTTATCAAAAAAAACGCTCCCTAGCTCAAACTTGGGTGTTTCAATAAAATTGTTTTATTTAATTGTGGGCGTGTCAGTAGGCGGATTTAAAAAAAATAACACATGAGAATAAAGGGCCCCTAGAGAGTATATATTATAAATTTCAGCTCCGTAGCTCAAACTTTGAATTTTCAAAAAAAAAAAAAAAATTGTGGGCGTGTCAGTGGGCGGATTTTGAAAATATTTACACATGAGCATAAAGGGCCCATAGAGAGTATATATTATAAATTTCAGCTCCCTAGCTCAAACTTTGGATTTTCAAAAATTAATATATACCTACCCTTAGAATGGATATGAAAAAATTATTTTATTTATTTGTGGGCGTGTCAGTGGGCGGATTTTGAAATTTTTTTATCCCAAGCAGTTTTAGGAGTCATAGATCACATATAAAAAATTTCAGCTTTCTAGCTTAAAATTCGATTTTTTTCCAAAATTTTGTTTTTTTGAGTTTGTGGGTGTGTCTGTGGGCGGATTTCAAAAATTCGTAAACTTGATTATTTCGGGACCCTAGAGAGTATATGGTTAAAATTTTAGCTCTCTAGGTCCAGTTTAAAGGCCTAATTTTTGCCGACAGACGGACAGACGGACGGACATGGCTAGATCGACATTACTATCGATGCTGATCATAAATATAGTAACTTTTAGGGGTCTAAGAGCAATATTAAGGTATGTTACAAACTATGCGTCAAAATTAATATACCCTTAGAATAGGGTATAAATATGGGAGGTGTCGATGAGCTCGACCAGTCTGTCTCATTATATAGGATTGCTGTACATGGTAAAAAGTGGTGGTGGGTGTTATTTATTTACTTGTTAGACGTGGCAATTGCAAATGCCTGGTGTTTACATGTGATGACTAATGATAATCCTATGGATGAACTCTTGTTCCGCCGCCATATCGCACGATATTATTTGCGTCAAACTGAACAAAGAAAATCGTGCCAGGCTGCATAAATAGTCGATGGCCTTCCTCAAGATGGAGTTGGGCATTACCCTGCCAAGATGGAAAAACAATTGCGGTGTGTCCTTTGTCATTCAAGGGTGCGCTGGCAGTGCAAAAAGTGCCTAAAAACACTATGCGTCGAAAAGGCGTGTTTTGAAATTTTTCATACCTAGGCGGTCAGTGCAGTTGAGTACACCCCTATAATTTCATGACAACAACAATTTTTGATTTGTTTTCTTATATTTTTTGGTTTCTTGTGCTCATTTCAATATAAAAATATAGATAATTTTAAAAAAAATTTAGTACTTTTTTTTGGGTTAAAGACGATAGAAATTGTGCTTACACCTAAGATAAAGTTAAGAGACGAGGATGAAAAAGCAAAAATTCTAAAAAATACCACGATGATCCTGTTTTTGGCGGCCACCCAGGAATCACGAGGCTTACTAATAAAATCAGAAAATACTTCTACTGGAAAAACATGACGAGAGAAATCAAAAGATATATCAAAGCGTGTGATCAGTGCAAGAAGAGTAAATCCTTTTTGAAAACAAAGGAGGCTTTGGTACTTACCCCAACACCAGTAAGTGCTTTTGACACGGTATAATTGACACTGTTGGACCATTACCAAAAACGGTAGCGAATACGCAATCACGATAGTGTGTGACTTAAATTATGAAGAAAATTCTAACGGATATGGGAACAGAATACATGAACCAATTATTCCAAGAATTGTGTGATCTCCTAAAGATCGAAAAGGTCAACTCTACTGCCTATCATCATCAAACATTAGGATCCGTGGAACGCGTACACAGAACCTTAAATGAATATATAAGATCATACATATCCCTCGATAAAAATGATTGGGATGAATGGGTACATTTTTTTACGTTTTGTTATAATACCACACCCTCGACAGTTCATGGTTACTGCCCGTTCGAATTAGTATTTGGAAAGATACCTAATACGATCGATTTCTTACAGCAACCTGATATAGACCCCCTTTACAATATGGACGCATATGACAAAGAGGTCAAGTACAGACTACAGGTAGCACAAAATAGAGCTAGGCACATGTTAGAACAGTAAAAGGTAGCCCAAAAACGACAGTACGATAACAAACTGAATGAACTAGATGTAAATATAGGAGATTTAGTACTTTTAGAAAATAATGCAGGACATAAGTTAGATAAATTATATATGGGTCCATTTAAGGTAATAAAACTAGATAATAGGAATAACTGTACAATAATAGATGATAATAAAAAGATTGCGATAGTACATAAGAATAGACTAAGAAAATATACCTAAAAAAAACATAGGGACGGGCTACAGTCCGCTTGGGCGAACTGTTGGATACCCTATTCTTATTCCTATCACTCATAAGTGGGCGTGACAAAAGTCTAGGTATGGTTGAATTGTTAAGAACGCTCTACAAATTTGGTTATATAACATTTAAAGGATTTTATCAAAAAAAAAAAAACGCTCCCTAGCTCAAACTTGGGTGTTTCAATAAAATTGTTTTATTTAATTGTGGGCGTGTCAGTAGGCGGATTTAAAAAAAATTAACACATTAGAATAAAGGGCCCCTAGAGAGTACATATTATAAATTTCAGCTCCCTAGCTCAAACTTTGAATTTTCAAAAAAAAAAAAAATTAATTGTGGGCGTGTCAGTGTGCGGATTTTGAAAATATTTACACATGAACATAAAGGGCCCATAGAGAGTATATATTATAAATTTCAAATCCCTAGCTCAAACTTTGGATTTTCAAAAATTAATATACCCTTAGAATAGGGTATACAAAATTATTTTATTTATTTGTGGGCGTGTCAGTGGGCGGATTTTGAAAAATTGTTATCCCGAGCAGTTCTAGGAGTCATAGATCATATATAAAAAATTTTAGCTTTCTAGCTCAAAATTCGATTTTTTCCAAAATTTTGTTTTTTTGAGTTTGTGGGCGTGTCTGTGGGCGGATTTCAAAAATTCTTAAACTTGATTATTTCGGGACCCTAGAGAGTATATGGTTAAAATTTCAGCTCGCTAGGTCCAGTTTAAAGGCCTAATTTTTGCCGACAGACGGACGGACGGACATGGCTAGATCGACATTACAATCGATGCTGATCATAAATATAGTAACTTTTAGGGGTCTACGGGCAATATTAAGGTATGTTACAAACTATGCGTCAAAATTAATATACCCTTAGAATAGGGTATAAACAGAAATAGATGTAGTTCTTTTTTTTTCTTTATTTACATATAAGTTTTAAAAAAATTTATATTGAAATACTTCTAATTATTTACATATAAGAAAAAAAAACATACATAGATAATTAAGCTTACTTAGTAATACCGAGGTTATTACTTGTAAAAAGGGAGGTGTAGTATGTTTATTTGCCTGTCTAGACATTCCGGGTGTCATTTCGGGTAACGTGTATGGCTCGTTACCCGATGCGATACTTGGAATGTGGAATGTGCATTTCAGCATACTACGCTTCCCACGTTTGTGATGACTCTACTAAATTGATGTAAAGTGGAGTCACACAAACGCATGAGGACAAGGTAAGAAGCAGTTAATAAATATATATCAATGGAAACGGTGGTTTTACTATTTCATAAACACTATACATATAAATAGATTACAGTATGATAATTCGCCATAACTCAGAGGGCAATTCTATTAGGGCTGCCATCTTCCAAAATAAAAGCATAGGGGCGGGCTACAGTCCGCTTGGGCGAACTGTTGGATACCCTATTCTTATTCCTATATCTCATAAGTGGGCGTGACAAAAATTTAAAGGATTTTATCGAAAAAACTAAGCTTTTGTAAATAAAAACGCTCCCTAGCTCAAACTTTGGTTTTTCAATAAAATTGTTTTATTTAATTGTGGGCGTGTCAGTAGGCGGATTTAAAAAAAATTTAAGTATGAGCATAAAGGGCACCTAGAGAGTATATACTATAAATTTCAGCTCCCTAGCTCAAACTTTGGACTTTCAAAAATAAAAAAAAAATAATTGTGGGCGTGTCAGTAGGCGGGTTTTGAAAACATTTACACATGAGCATAAAGGGCCCCTAGAGAGTATATATTAAAAATTTCAGCTCCCTAGCTCAAATTTTGGTTTTTCAAAAAAAATATTTTATTTAATTGTGGGCGTGTCAGTGGGCGGATTTTGAAAATTTTATGTCCCAAGCAGTTTTATGGGCCAAAGATCATATATAAAAAATTTCAGCTTTCTAGCTCAAAATTCAATTTTTCCCAAAATTTGTTTTATTTAATTGTGGGCATGTCAGTGGGCGGATTTTGAAAATTTTATGTCCCAATCAGTTTTATGGGCCACAGATCATATATAAAAAATTTCAGCTCTCTAGCTCAAAATTCGATTTTTTCCAAAATTTTGTTTTTTTGAGTTTGTGGGCGTGTCTGTGGGCGGATTTCAAAAATTCTTAAACTTGATTATTTTGGGACCCTAGAGAGTATATGGTTAAAATTTCAGCTCGCTAGGTCCAGTTTAAAGGCCTAATTTTTGCCGACGGACGGACGGACGGACATGGCTAGATCGACATTACTATCGATGCTGATCATAAATATAGTAACTTTTAGGGGTCTACGGGCAATATTAAGGTATGTTACAAACTATGCGTCAAAATTAATATACCCCTAGAATAGGGTATAAATATTGCGGAACGAAATAAATTCCGTTTATCTTACTGCTACTGCTCTCGTTATTTAGGTCTATTATTAACCTTTCAAGTGCTTCCTCGGCAAAACATTCATTTCCTACATATTTGGCTCAACAACCTGTTCAACGTGTTGGACACATCGATGCCATTTTTCCTTGTCAACCCTTGTAAGTGGTGTCGTTAGTAAGTCTCTTATTTTAGCCATTTTAAATGACTTGTTTTGGCTTGCTACAAACCCTTTCACTTGAGCCCCAACCAATTCTATTGGATTAAGGTCACAGTGATAAGGCGGCAAGCGAAGCACTTTATGTCCCGCATTTTGAGCCATTTCATACACGACGTATGTTTCATACTTGGCTTTGTAACGTTTAACGATTTCAAGCAACCCATGTATGATTGCATCCCTACCTAACTTGAGATCTTCCTTTTGGGAATTCCCGCATTCATTGGCAAAACAGGCGTCATTCATCGGAAAAACAAACACATCATACAAACAGGTACATAATGAGATGAGGGGATGTATTTATGTTTTTTTTTATTATTTAAACAGTTTACGACATAAACTCAATCAGCAAGATTTTCTAAAAACATTTCCCAGTTATTTCCGCTATAATTGTGAAAGGTAGACACAATCAGGCAATTAGAATACAAAATTATATAACCACGACGCAATGTCATTTAACTTAACAGATGGTAAAAAAAAACTGCACTTGTGCAGCTGTACAATACAAATACAATCAAATTAAAACCGAATGGTAACACCCCACATAATAATTCGTTCTCAAAAGAACCAAAACCGAAAGTTCTTTGACAAAATCCATAGAAAAACCATTAATGATATGCCTTCATTGTAGAGATGGTAATACTCTTCTGATGTGCTTCAGTCACACACACTGCTTATTTTGGTGGATGATAATAGCAAGCGAACACAAGACGATCATGCTCATTCCCATTCGGCTGTGTGGGAGACTGGTTGTGGTGGGTTGTATGCGAATTTTAGGAATATTACAACAACAATTCCTTGGTATGACAGTGGTTTATTTCAGTGGCAATTCTTGCGTTTGAGTGCCGTGAGAGTATCTACAGGCACCACTGGTAGAAAAAAAACTCCTCCATAAGGCCTGTACTGACAATTTTTGTTGGATAATGTATATGTAGGTATGTCTGCGAAATGTACAAAAAAACACCTGAGTTAAGACATATTATAAGGCGTAAGTAAGGATACCCAAAAAAACATACACCTGTGCCTTAGTTATCACTTATTATAAGGCGTATAGGTAAGGAAATCAAACAGTTAGGTTGGCGGCATGTACTGACTTGTTTCTGAGCACCTTATATATATCTTATCATAAGGCTTAAATAAGAGTCAATACTTGTAATCTTGTTTATACCTTATAATACGGCTTATCAAAACCTTATTATATGACTTATTTAACACTTTTTATGGTCTTGCAATCAGGGTTATACTTTTCCTTTACCTTATTTATCCCTTAGCCTTATAATTTGTACCCAATTTTCTGCTGCCGCTTACACACAACCAATTTTATTACCGCCAGCGCGGTCTCTTTCCTTTTTTCTTTTTTTTTTTTTTTGAGTTTAGATTCAAAAGATTGAATATTTTCTTCATATATTCCCTGGTTTCGGCACCAAAATGAATCGTAATAGTCTTAACGATTTGTGTCAACGAATCTCAACTCTGGAATCCATCAACAAAATGTGGTTTCAGCAACTAAATTGAAGAACGATTTAAATAAAACAACTGGTAGTTCAACTGGTAACGAATATCTAATTCAAATGTTTTTTATTGGCTCATTTATAAAGAGCACTTTTGGGTAATTTTGACCATTTTGACTTGGTTTAGAATTATGATACAAATGCGCGTTTTTGACTTCAGGGTGACCCAACACTTCCATAAGAAAAGTATATAAACATCAAACGGTTTGCATTAATTTATTGAAACACAAGTCTATCGTACAATCTAAACGTGCACTTCAAAGCCCATAATCTATCCAATTAGGAATTTCCCTCCATCAAGCTTTGCTAAATCTATCTATGGATAACTAAACAAAACCATGCAATTGGGTAGATAAAGAGTCTTTGTTTGAGTGATTTCAACATGGTCATATGACCATTTGAATTAAGACAACAGGATGTACGAGCAGACAATATGTCCTTTGTATCAGATTTAACCCTTGATGCATTGAATGGTACTTTTTTGTGACTCAATCCGCCAATCTATTTCAATTTCATTTACAATGAACTTGTGTGCATTCCGCTTGTAATGATCAATAAAATGCATTGTTGTCTGCAAAGGGAAGATTGCAATTAAAATCATAAACAAGACTAAGTTGCAATTCCTTTTTATGGGAATGGGTTGCGGTTTTGAGTTTCACGAACTTCTTTGTAATATCTTTTATATTTTCTTAGGGTACTTTCCTAGATGGTGTTGGGTGTGTCTGTGATGGTTTTAATGGTGAAAGCTTTGACGAGTTTTGTACATGAGAATCGTTGGTTGGTTTGTTGGTTAAAAATGGCCTTCGATGAGGTATACTTAGACCAATGTGATGCTATTGGGGAGGGCCAGGTGGGTCCCGTTTCCTGACCCTAAAATCATTTACTTTTCTTTATAAAGTTGTTAATATCAGAAGTGCAGGCATTGTTGATATCATCCAGCTATATATGACGATATATATGACGATATCACTTTACCGTCAACCAGTCAGCGGCTTGGCGAATTGCTGTGACTTCGCCTTGGAAGACTCTGTAATAGTTTGAGAGATTAAAGGAGAGGTTGATATCTAGGTCTTCTGAGAAGACTCCGGCAACGACTACTTCTTGGGTCTTGAACCCGCATCCTTGACACAAATTTTTAAGGACATCGCGTTGCGTCTACTCTGTTCTGTCCGGTGAGTGTTTGAAGCTTAGAGTGAAGTTAATTTCAGTAGGCAGTCGATCCGCAGAGTGCGGAAGATAGCGGTGCATCTTATGTATGTTTGCATGGTCAGTGCCTTGCGCTCTTCAGTGGTGACGGTCTGCCAGTCGTAGTAGTTCAGAAGAAAGGATAAAGTTGTGTTGACAGCGATTTTCTTAATTGGACTCAAGATATCGGTGATCTGAGAATAAGTGGCTGCTAGATACAAGCTAATTTGAAATCGCTGAGTAAAGTTGGTGAGAGACGAAAGTGACGTCTATCACCACCCGTTGCGATTTTGTTATAAAGGTAACGCTTTTACCTATGTTCCAAACTACGAGGTTTTTTTGTTTTTCTGCTGTCGGGGTGCGAGACTTTCTACACTGGAGCTCTCAGACTCACTTCTGGTCCATTGTACTACCAGGAAGACTTACTTACTTACTTAGGGTGGCGCTACAGTCCGGGGTGGACCTGGGCCTCAACCAACAAGCGTCTCCAGCCAGAACGATCTTTGGCCAGCTGAATCCAGTTTTGCACGCTAAGTTGGTTAAGGTCCCGTTCCACTTGCGTGCGCCACCTGAGTCGCGGTCTTCCTCTACTGCGCCGTCCCTCGGGTGTGGATTCGAAGATCTTCCGGGCCGGAGCATTCACGTCCATTCGCTCTACATGACCCAGCCACCTCAGTCGTTGGACCTTCACTCTTCTGGCTAAGTCGATGTCGCTGTACAGCCCGTACAGTTCGTCGTTGAATCTCCTCCTCCATTCACCGTCTATGCAGACGGGACCAAAAATTACCCGAAGAATTTTCCTCTCAAAACGACCAAGAGTGACCTCATCCGCTTTTGCTAGAGTCCATGCCTCTGCACCATAGAAAAGGACTGGGATTATTAAGGTGTTATAAAGGGTCACTTTAGTTGTTCGAGAGAGGGCTTTGCTACTCAATTGCTTTCTTAGCACAAAGAAACAGCGATTGGCAAGAGTTATTCTTCGTTTAATCTCAGCGCTGGTGTCATTGCCTGAGTTCATTGCGGAGCCTAGGTAGACAAAGTCCTGAACCACCTCAAAGTTATATCTGTCTATAGTGAAATTCTGTCCGAGACGTCGGTGTTGGGTGTCCTTTCTTGATGACAGCATATACTTTGTCTTGCCCTCATTGACTACCAGGAAGACACACAACTTTTATTTAGCAACGGCAACATCATCCGCGAACGCCTGAGCATATATGTTAGAACTGTTGAATGCGTTTAGCAGAAAGTTGACCAGCATCCAACACAGCAGTGGAGACAGAACGCCGCCTTGTGGGCAGACTCTGTTTACCCCCGCCATCACATAACGGCCACAATCGGCATCCGCAATCAACGTTCTATTCATTAGCATTTATCTAATCCACAGCACCTACGACTCTTCTAAGCAGTGTTGTCTGGCAGAGCTACACATACTCTTTCTGTTTTAATCGGTAGAGATTCCAGTCTTCCTCCAAATCAGTATTGAGTGACCTGCTTAGAAGTTCTCTAGCTTCTTTTAGGATTCCTTGCATTTCCGAGCTTCCCCAGGGAACCGGCGTTCTGCCAGGATTTTCTTTACTCTGCACGTCAGTTCGAAACAACTGGTAATGGCGATGTTAAGGTCTTGAACATCTTCCTCTACCCTTTGTCTCGTCCTGAGTTTGGGTGGAGTTTTAAGAGTTTTCCATAACTCCTTCCTGATGCGTATCCAGTTGGTTTTTTTCGGATTCCTCATCTCCTGCAAAGTTATGACTTCGCATTCGATTTGGAATTCGATATATCTATGGTCTGAGAGGAACACTTTCGAAGAGACACTCCAGTTTTGGAAATCCAAATCCCAGAGCACTTAGACTCGGTAACGGTCCATTGTACTACCAGGCAGAAATCTTCCTTTTGGTGTAGATGCTGGAGAATGGGTGGCGTATGTTGTTGTTCCCCATATTGGGATTGAACCTGCACCGCACGGGTCACAAGCCAACACACTAACCTCAGCACCGTCGCCACCCTGACACTCCAGTTGGTCTTTATGTACTATTAGATAAAGTTAAGTGATCACCTCCTGTCTTCTTGACGTCACAAAAGTTGGCTTTTAACCAACATTGTTGATGGTAAGTTCAGACGATAGAATGAAATCCAGGAGATGGTTTCCTAGCATGTTGCGTTTGCTGCAGCCCCAAACCATGTTCTGAGCATTAGCATCGCAACATATAACTAGGCGCATTTTCCTGGTGTTGCAATAGTTAATTAGTTCAGCAATTGCTCTTGGTGGTGGAGGCACCACCCAATCATAGGTTAAATAGGCTGACGCCACGACGAATGCCTTCCAATCTCCATTCGTTTCGTAGCTTATAGATGCAGCAACCAAATGTTGGCCTCAAAATTGTCAAACTTATTCGCTGACAGAAGGTTCGACGCAGTAAGACAAGCCCTGGGCCTTTCGGACCGCTTGTCAAAGAGTATGGTGGAGCCACGAACACCTCCAAGGCCTCAGATGCGATTCCCACATGGCTCCTGTAAGGATGTTATGTGGGTTTTGTATTCAACACGGAAAGCTTCTTATGGGTGAGAGCCGTAGCAGCCTTGGAATGTTGAAGTTTTATCTGAGTAAATATAATCATTGATATATACTAGGGTTTCGCCCGTTACTCACTCTTGAAAATAAGGCAGAATTGAACCCTTTCAAGGTGCAAGTAAGGCCGCATTCCTGATAGGATCTAATAGTCTTTGTCTCAACTAACAACGAGAGTAGAGACTTCCTTTTCACCCTTATTTCTACTCTCCTTCTGGGAATGATCGCTTGTATCAAGTCCAAGGTTCTGGGTGTCTTGTCACGATAGCATATCCGAATTCTTCCTTAGTTTTCCAGGGATCCAGCAGATGGCGCAGTGCAGTTTCATTGCGCCGAAGGCAAGCATGCTTTCAACTAATGGGACAACGCCCATACATGCAAGGTGTTCGTATGTCGGTTGGGGCCTATGGATTCCGTGCCTCGACCGCGGTCGTAAAAATCACAGGTATATTCAACGTAGCAGTTAAATCAAATGGTTATTCCTGCATATTTTATTTTTTCCATATGGAGTTAGAGCATTCACCGTGAATATCGGTGAATCGCATACATGTCCACTATAACCCTAACGCCTCGGATCGCGAGCGTTCCGTACCGAGGCACGCCTATCCAGCACCTGGGGCCGCGCTGGGTAGGGAATCACCCTCAGGTATACTGCGAGGTTAGTACTAATAATAAAATCGAAACTGGCCTCACCTGATAGACTGTTGGTGTCAGTACTTCCCCATAGTTCGTGGTGCGCATTTGTGACACCTTAGCACAATCGGTCGAGATATTAGTGGAGTCAGATTTGAACAGTATTACTGCAAGGTCATTTGTACTGCGGTGGGATAGAAAAGTTAAGCTAAGCGATGTTCTGTCCAAGATGCAAACTCCTATTTTACGTGCTGCAGCATGATACATTGCGTATCTTAGGGGCTCCCAATCTCATGACGATGTCATTTACTATCCAGGGTTTCTGGTTGAGAGCAATGTTGAGGCCTCTTTCGTTGAGGTGGATCAGTGAGTTAGCGGATGCTAGCTTGGAGAGATAGAGATTAATCTGCACCTGTTTCAGCATCATTGCTATGGTATAGATCACTCCCCAATCGTAGCATATAAGTCCTCTGGGGATGATGGGTCTTCATCGGTAGAAGATGCGTTGGAAGAGGCGGGTTCCGCAGGTTTGGCTATAGAGCTCGCTTGGTCATTATATTCACGTAGCATTGGTGCCAGCCTGCGTCCTTGAAAGTGGGTGGAAAGTTTAGATATGAGATAATACGTTCGAGAAAGCCGTTAATCACTTTGATTTCAATGCGTCTCGATTTGTCTTAGGAGATTCTCCCTTTATCATCGGACAAGTTCACTATTGCGACGACAAGACCGTCCTTCACTGTTTCGTAGAAAGGTTTGGAATTCGTTGTTTTTTAGCCTTCTTTGAGGTATTGGACTCCTCATCAAGGGATCTGGATATTTGGTAAACCGGTGGCTTGGGTGTTACTCCTCGGAGAGGGATTAGCTCTTACCTTGGAGGGGTAAGCGCGCTTATCAGGCTGCAGCCGTGGTTCGGCTTTCGGGATGGCCTTGCCAATCCTTTGAGCAACTTTCGTTGCCCTGAGGTGTGACTCCGCGTCCGACTCACTGCATTCCTCTTCCTCATTTTTGCCTAGTTAGCCTAGGATTTGAAGTGTCAGCAACTACTTTTTGAAGTCAGACAGTAAGGGGTGCGGAGGGCGATATGCGTAGGTTTTCTCAATCCCGCATGGCTCATCTGTGAGCTCGTCCGAGAGCATCGAACAATCGCTGGCATTGTCCTCATTGCACAGTTTTTCTATAGTCTTTTCCATACGTTTAGTGCTTTCGGAGCAATTGGCGGTGCCCGCTTGTTCTGGTTTCTGTTGTTGAGGTCCGTCCTCAAGGTCTTTGGGTTTTTCGTCTTTGGAATGTTGCTGCCACGAGCAACACGGACAAGGAGTGTACCGGTGGCGGAGCAACGATACCACTGTAAGGGACTTATTTTGAAATCGGAGGTACCCAGATATCCGAAGTTCAATGCCAGAAGACACGTAGTGCCATTCATTCCATAGGCATGGTTGTTGTGCCTGGAATTACGTTTTTTTCAAGTTTTTTTTTCTGTCAACACCGGTGAAACCTTGAGCAGGGTGTTTCTCTTCACCACGTACAGACGGTCTTAGAAGTAGCTTCATAAACCGCAACTTCTCTAAGCCTTCAATTGAAAAAAACAAAACAATGAAAACACCGTCGCCGGACTTACATACATACATACACTGCCGCTCACTTGAATAGGAACATGATTATTTTGTAGAAAGTTTTGTTTTTGCTATTCTCTCTTTGCTGATATCGGTCATTGCGGTTTGCATTTTAAAAGTAACTTTTATTAGGCTATTTTGAGGAGAAAGTAAGTGACAAAAAAGATAACCGTTACTATTGAGAAGTGGCTTGCTGTTAATATCTACAAAAATAATGCATTTTTTTTGGCTCATTAGAATAAGAACAGATGCAATTTTATCAGTTTATCGCACGCATTGAAAGTGATTAGATCTGCTAAAGTTTTTTACAATAAGTAATTAATATTTTATTTCAAATTTTGTGCATAATGGGTCGAAGCAGCGCATTAACGACGGAAGAAATGGCAAGAGTTTCCGCGTACAGAGAAATGAAGCTGACCTACAGAGAAATCGCAAAAAAAATTGGAAGGAGCTCGACTGTTGTATACAATTTTCTTTAAATTCAGTCGGAGTATTGGAAAAACATGAAGGGCCGTACTAAAAAAGTAACTTCAGAAGCTGACAGAAAAGCAATAATTCGAGCTGCCTCAAATTCTCACCAGTCTGCAGCAAAAATCAAATCAAGTTTAGCAATAACAGCAAGTATTTCAACGGTAAAACGTGTTATTTAGAGTGCTAATCACCTAAAAATATTAAAACTGAAAAAAAAACCACCACTGAATGCTGCCCGCAAAGAGGCCCGATTGTTTTGTTCACGAAACTGTATGACGTGGAATTCAGAATGGAAACGCGTTGTATTTTCAGATGAAAAAAAATTCAATCTGGATGGGCCAGATGGATACAACTTTTATTTCCACGATCTGCGTAAGGAAGAGCATTTTTTGAATCGCCACCATAGTCGCGAAGGTGGTGTTATGGTTTGGGGAGCGATAACATACTATGGAACCTGCGAACTGCAGTTTTTAACTTCGAAAATGAACGCGGTGGCTTATAAAAACGTATTAGAAAATGTGTTTCCCGAAATGAGGAATCTGTTTGGACCTTTAAAGTGGTGTTTTCAGCATGATAATGCTCCGATCCATACCGCTCGATCTGTTAAGACTTGGATTCAAACCCAGAACGTCGATTTATTGCAATGGCCTCCATATTCTCCAAACCTCAATATTATTGAGAATCTTTGGGGATGGTTAACTAGGAGAGTCTACGAATCTGGGAGACAATTCGATAGCAAAACATCGCTTATAAATGCTATTAACCCGAATCATCCTGGCGTGTCCATATGGCAACGCAAGACTTATATGCACTTTGGCGACTCTCAACCGGTAACAAATACACACAGGTGGCCATGCTTAATTTTTTTTTCATCGCAGGACATCTGCGTTGCATATTGGAGAGTCAGTTTTATTGTGTGCTTTCTAATTCATTGTGAGTGGATGCCAAATTTGATTTAAAAAAAAAATGTTCACGAATTAGTGTAATGGCTTACAACAAAAAGTAAGTATATCAACATTATTTTTAGTGTACATTATTTGTAAGTGGGATGTTGTAGAATTGATAGTATTTTGGATGTACAAAATATACAAAAACTGAAAACATAAAGAAAATGTTTGCTTTTGTGCTTTTTTTCAAATTATTGACAATGTGTCCATATGGCAACGCCAGGAGCAACAGAGTAGAGTATTTTTCTTTTGTGGATTTCTAGAAATCTGACACTGAAAGAAGTCCTAGACTACTTAGAGGAGCTTAGTTCAGATGATGAAACTGGTCTTTCAAACAACATCCATGCCTTGTATATTCAACCACCGGAAAATGTGATTTGAGTGGAGAAGACGATGCCGATGAAAAAGAAGAGGGCGGTATCCAAGACAATGTTTGCCCAGGGCAATTGCGATCGGGTTGTGAAATCGTTTTCGAAAATGGCCGACGTTTTGAAGAATTTGATGACCCCGGAGAGAATTTGGGTGAAATTCTCAATGATAATGTTTTAGCGAGTGTTCTGGATAACCCATCTCCGAATTCACCTATAAGCTTACCAGATGCAACATTTTGTAATAAGTGTGTTTGTACTGTATACAATATATGTGTATAAGCCTGCCTCGCCTACAAAGCTATGGGGCTTATTGAAAGGCTAGCCCAAGCCGAGTAGAAATTAATGGCTGAAAAGCCTAAGTGTTTTTCGGCTAAAGAGCCAAGCTAGAAATTAAAAGAGATGCATTTACTGCGTCCAGTTTAAGATTCGCTTTATTATGATTTTCTTAACCTATTTATACAAAAATCTTATTCTAATTACTTACATCTATTCACTAACACTATTATACAAAAATGCTTATGCAGCAGCAAATGTGGATTTGAATACACCATCCGGCTGTACAATTAGACACCATGCACAACGCGGCTCAAGGTGAAGCGGAATTCTTATCTCATCACTTGTACCTTTGTGGGAATTCAGTGTAGGTGGATAGTGATTACAAAACTATCGTCTGGTTTGGGGAAAGCCCTTGTGTGGACTTGGAGTTGTTGTTTTCGTTGCCACGATTGGCATCAGGAATTGTAATCTGTGAAGTCGTGTTGTATCATGTTCGAATTTGTATTTTAAGGAATTTCTGTCTGTCAGTGATGGGTAGTACTACTACTTAGGACTAATGTAGCTTAGTACGAAGTGTGGTACTACATCCTTACTCTTCGGGGGAAAACAATTTTTTTTTTGTTATTAAAAAAAAAAAATTTTTTTTTTTTTTGTTAAACTTTTTTCTGTCGGTTGTTGTGTACTTCCTTTATCTCTTCATTTATTTTTATTTTAGTATTTACACCTTTTAATTCTACTACTTCATATGGACCTTTGTACGGTGCATCTAACTTTTTCTTATTTCCTACTTTCAAATATACAAAATCACCTATCTTAATTCTTAGAGGATTAGATTTCTTATCTAGTATGTTTTTACGTTCTAACTTAGCTTTTATTAACAAGTCCTTAGCTATCTTGGCCATCTGCCCTAATCTAAATTTTAATTCTCAGCTGTAATTCTCTTATAAATTGGGTTTATTGCACTTTCATCGGGATTTTCTGGTAGTCTTGCTATTCTGCCATATATCAATTCAAATGGTGATATACCTATACTAGAATGTGGTGTCGTATTGTAGCTGAATACAAAGTATGGTATCCAATCATGGCAGTTATCTTCTTTCGCGAAAGCCAGAAGATACTCATTTAGTACTCTATGATTACGCTCTATTGAGCCTAGCGTCTCATGATGGTAGGGTGTTGATGTTATGTGTTTTATTCCGAATTGTTCATAGATATTTTTCATTACTTCGTTGAAGAATTCTGTCCCCATGTCTGTTTTCAGAATCTTTAAGTTACCATGTTTAAGTATAAAATGTTCTACTAACGCTTTTGCTACTGTCTTTGCATCTTTGCTTTTGATTGGAATTGCTTCTATGTATTCTGTTAATTCACATTGCAGGGTTAGGATATATCTAAATTCACCTGATGGTCGAAGTGGTCCTACAGTGTCAGCTGATACTATTTCAAAACTACTAGATGGTGTTTCTGTTATTACTAATCTTTCTTTAGTATTCCTTATTTGCTTGTTCTTAGCACATTCTTCGCAATTGCTGACATAATTCTTCACCATTTTGCTCAAATTTTTCCAGATATATCTCTGCTTTATTTTACATATTGTTCTTTTGACACCTGAGTGTCCTCCTACATGTGGTGAATTGTGGAAGTCTATTATTATTTTGTCCATTTCTTCTTGTTCTAAGATTCTTTTCGGTTGTTGATAAATTAAAATTTCAAGCTTTGTACCTCCTTTGTTCTTTCGTTTCTTTTGCAGCTTATTATATATTTCTTTGAATTTATTCATAGTTATGTGCTCAAATATTTCATCACTTTTTTCAATTGCTAGTTTTGCAATATTTTGCCTATACATTTCGAAAATTAGCTTCTCCAATATCAGACCTAAATCCAGATTAGGATTATCACTAAATTCTACTATAGTTGTATTATGATTACTGTCGACAGTTATTTTCGGCAATTTATAATTATTTAAATTCTTGTTGAGCATCTTTTTAAATTTTAGCGTACGTACGTTTTTTATTTCTGCTAATGAGATACATTCCCATGAGTAAAGTTGATCAGGCTCTACGTTTAAAGCATTGCTTTTGGGTGTCTCTCTGCTGCTTTTATTTTTATTTATTTCTCTAGTCATCGCTCTTGTCATGACTTTTATTTCTTCGGTAGGTATCATTTCCTTGAGTATCTCGGAATCTAGTTTTATGCGTGACAAAGCGTCCGCATTTGTGTTCATCGAGCCTTGTTTATATTTTATATCAAATGTGTAGTCTGATAAATCCGCCGTATCCTTGTCAATTTTGAAGATGGATTTTTATGACTAAATAAGCTTACTAACTGTGTCTGTGATCAGTTACTACTACGAATCTTTTTCCATATAAGTATGGTCTGAAATGGTTAATGGCCCAATGTATACCGAGTAATTCTTTCTCTATTATCGGTTTGTTGAGCTCATGCTTATTGAGACTTCTACTGGCATATGAAATAGGTAGGTCTCTTCCTATTTCGCCTTGAGATAACACTGCTCCAAGTGCAGTATTGGAAGCATCTGTTGTTACTATAAAAGGTTGTTCATGGTCGGGGTATTGCAGAATGGGTGGATTTATGAGCTTCTGTTTCAGCGTATTAAAAGCTTTCTGACATTCATCTGTCCATTTGAACTCTATACCCTTCTTTGATAGTGCATTTAAAGGTTCTGCTATTTCTGCAAAATCTTTGATGAATCTTCTATAGTAGTTGCAGAATGCTACAAATCGCTTCACTTCATTTGCATTCGTTGGGCATGGGTATTTCTTGATAGTTTCATATTTAGCGGGGTCTGTCTTTATCCCTTGGTTTGTTATCAAGTGCCCTAGATATGTTACTTCTGTCTGTAGCCAATTGCATTTTTGAGGATTGAGCTTAAGGTTATATTTTCTCAGTCTCTGCAATGTCTTCACTAGATTTTGGTTGTGGTGATTAAGGCTACAACCAAATATAATAATGTCATCAACATAAAGGAATGCTTCTGCATTAAGCCCTGCTAAGGCTACGGATAGCATACGTTGAAAACTATTGGTGGAAATTCTTAGACCGAACGGTAGTCTTTTGAACTGAAAATGCCCCTGATTCGTTGAAAATGCAGTTACTGGTCTAGAATGTTCGTCCAGTTCTATTTGATGGAAGGAACTACTTAAATCCAAAGTGGAGAAATATTTTGCTCGTCTCAACGTGTCTAGAACATCGTCTAACCTTGTTAACGGAAATTTATCATCCATTATCTTTTTGTTTAGTTGACGGAAATCTACCACTAGTCGCCATTTCTTGTATCCCTCTACATCTTTCTTGGGTACTACAAGTAAGGGTGAGTTGAATGGGCTTACTGAAGGTTCTATAATGTCATCCTTCAAGAGCTTGTCCACTTGTTGATTAATTTCATTCAACTGCGTGTGAGGAAGTCTATAGTTTTTTATGTATACAGGGCTGTTGTCAGTCATCTGCATGTTCTGTTTGTAAAAGTTATCAACGAGTCAACGAGTCACCTGTCAGATTGAAACAATCTGCGAATTCCTCACATATTTCCAATATTGATTTTCTAGCTTTGACATCAGCTATTTTGATGTCCAATTCCTTTAGCAGTCTGTTATATTGGTCATCTTTCTTATTTTTTTCATAATTGGCCTTAAGATTCACTACATGATAGTTGCTTAGTGGTACTAATTCCGGTGTGAATTGTTTTATTACCACGTCATGATCTAGTGTGTTCAGAAATGCAATCTGTGTTATTCCCTTGGATGGAATAATGGAGTTCGCTATGAATACTCCTTTTTGGACCTCTTGGTTTAAAACAATGCTATCTTCTACTATATCTAGTGAGATAGGGTGAAGTGATTGTGTTCTTGCTGCCAATGTTATCTCTCTGTTTCTTGGCATTTTCGTAATAAGTGGCAATACTAACACATTGCTATTGACTAATATGGATATCGTAAAATTGTCATAATCAATTTTACTACTAGTTTTTATTAAAAAATCCCTGCCTAAAATACCATCTGTTGTGATCGGAAAGTTCTCATCTACAATCTGGAAATCTTGCTTTACTGTTTCAGATTCAAATTTTATTTGGGCTGTAACCGATCCCAGTGAGTATGTTTCTGAGTTCGTTACACCAGTGATTCTGATCTTATTTTTATTGTCCAAAATGACATTGGGTTTAATTGAATTTAATTTTAATATACTTATGTCAGCACCTGTATCTATTAAAAAAGTATTGTTTGAGGGTGTGACATTAGTACTTGCAAGAATATAGTTTGTAAGATCCTGATTGAGATGAAAAATTGATCTTATTGTTAGTTCTCTACATGGTATTCTGAGTCTCTCAGGTCTTCGGAGACTTGTTGTTCGTTTCCCGAACTACTCATATGATTAACCCTTCTGTTATCATTATTTCTTTGATTATTCGGGTTCCTGTAATTTCTAGGGTTATTATTTCCATTATCGTTTCTTATGCGGTTATTTCCGCTTCTAAAATGTGTATTATTGTTGTCTCTATTCCTATAGTTATTGTTTCTACTGTTCTGGTTTCTATTATTGTTATTGACGTTTTGATTTCTAAAATCAAGACTATCTCTGAAGCTATTATTGGTTCTATATCTATTAAAATGCTGGGCATTCATCCTATAGTGACTTATATGTACAGTGTCGTTTGTCACTTCTAACTCAGATGCTAATTGTATGGCATCGTTTAGAGTTTTAGGCCTAGCTGCGAATAGGGTGGTTTTAGTTTGGCCGTTTAAACCATTTTTAAATGAATTTAGTCCTAGTTGGTCATTCAGCTTATAGATGATGTCTTTTGCGTTTTGACCTTGTTCTGTTATTTGAACATTGTTAAGGTCTGCAATAAGACTTTCTATCTTTTCTGCATAGTTGTTTATAGTTCTTGGACCTTGGTTGATCTTTACTAGCTCGGACTGTATCTGCAGAGCAGTTTTATTTGGGGTAAATATTTCTCTGAAGGTCTGCTTTAATTGTTCTAGAGTAACAGGTTTGGGTCTCGAAATAAGTTTGTTTCTAACTTTGTCTGCTAATCTTGTGTCTAGAATGAATTGTACTAATTTTTGTTTTTCGTCATCGTCTTGAAGCGTATCTGCAACAAATTGTGCTAGATTCAAGAAATTGTTTAGTCTGTCATATTCCCCTCCGTATTCGGGTATGATCTTAAGTGTTGTTATAATGTCAAATTGTGCCATTTTGGTGTTAAAATTTGTTTTTTTGGAATCTCTATTGTTTAATAGTCGTTTTTTTTTTGTAACAAATCTTTTAACTCATTTACTTTTACATTAAATATTGTTTTTATTGATTCATAGTTCTGATTATTTTCAGTTCTATTATATATTGTATTAAAGCTTTCTATTAAACTTGACAGCTCTGTTTCTTTTTGTATTAAATATTTTAAAGTATAGACTCTATTAGGAGTTTTTTTAAAGTTATCTATTATATCTTTTATTGATCTAAAGACTACTAACATTATTTATGATATAAAATGTTCTTACATTGCTATTTATTCTTTATTTAAACATTTATTCTACTTATTTCTTTATTAATTTCTCTTACTACTACGTTGTTTACTTTATTTTTAATTGTATCTTTAATTAGCTTGAAAGCAATTACTAATATTACTAATATACCTACAATAATCATTACATCTATTATGGTATTATTTTTAGTTTCATTGTCGCCCGAGTTGACGACAATGTTTTCTTTGGAGGTTTGACCTCCCATTATTGGTTTTTTATTTTTAAATACAATTTTGTTTGTTTATAGAATGTCTCTGTTTTGTTCTATAGTTATTTCATCTCTTCGGCGTGGGTGTAATATCGGCATTCTTCCTGGCTTATAGCGCGTTTTGGGCATTGATCGTCCCATGTGCATCTTTGGACAAGGTTGTCCAACTCTTCTTTATTATGGAATATATTCTTAATGTAATACTTGTTTGTGTATTTTTCAAATCAACATTCGGTTTTTTTTTTTTTTTTTGTCTTAAACATTAATCATTATGTTGCTTCTTGTTATCTATCCCTTAATTGAAGGATGTGGTGTTAGATTTGTCACTTCCCGTCTTCATGTTTAACTAAATGTCTAACTTCTCTTTAGCAGCGCATCTTTATCAAAAGTCTAGGTTTTTATGCAGGATCGCCATGTAATAAGTGTGTTTGTACTGTATGCAATATACTTTTATGTGTATAAGCCTGCCTCGCCTACAAAGCTATGGGGCTTATTGAAAGGCTAGCCCAAGCCGAGTAGAAATTAATGGCTGAAAAGCCTAAGTGTTTTTCGGCTAAAGAGCCAAGCTAGAAATTAAAAGAGATGCATTTACTGCGTCCAGTTTAAGATTCACTTTATTATGATTTTCTTAACCTATTTATCTTATTCTAATTACTTACATCTATTCACTAACACTATTATACAAAAATGCTTATGCAGCAAGCAGCAAATGTGGATTTGAATACACCATCCGGCTGTACAATTAGACACCATGCACAACGCGGCTCAAGGTGAAGCGGAATTCTTATCTCATCGCTTGTACCTTTGTGGGAATTCAGTGTAGGTGGATAGTGATTACAAAACTATCGTCTGGTTTGGGGAAAGCCCTTGTGTGGACTTTGAGTTGTTGTTTTCGTTGCCACGATTGGCATCAGGAATTGTAATCTGTGAAGTCGTGTATGTATCATGTTCGAATTTGTATTTTTAGGAATTTCTGTCTGTCAGTGATGGGTAGTACTACTACTTAGTACTAATGTAGCTTAGTACGAAGTGTGGTACTACAATTTTCAACAAACGAACTTTCTAAGCCACCGTCAATCCGGTTGCGTTGTGTTCAGCAATCTACCTCCAGCTGCCCTTTACCAACATCCAATAAGAATACAACTTTCACTTGGTCAAAAGATGAGTCTTGCGCAATGATACCGATTTTTCCACAGCCCAATTACGAGGACTGCCTCAATTTGAAACCACACGAGATGTTTGAGAAATTTATTGATGATGACTTGCTTCAGTATATTTGCGATTGCTCGTATATGCCACTTACCGAGGAAAGAAAATTGCGAAGATTACCGTTAGCGGTTGGTGGCTGTGTTTTTATTATGTATAGTGCAGTTAAGAACTTATTTTTTCATTTCAGAACTTCGCGTTTTTATTGGTATTTTGCTTGTCAGTGGCTACACTGGGCAAAGCTGTTACAGATCCATGTGGAGTAATGACAACAATTTACGCAATGATATGGTGTATAACAGCATGCGTCGAAACCGCTTTGAGGAAATATTGCTGTGTCTACATTTTGAACCAAAAATGCTTGTTCCGCAAAATGAAAAGGATAAGTTATGGAAGTTACGGCATATAATCGATCACATAAAATCCAAAATGTTGGAAAATTTCCACCCTGAGCAACATTTATCGTTCGACGAAAGTATGATCGCCTATTTCGGGAAGCACGGATGTAAGCAATTTATAAAGGGGAAGCCCATACGCTTTGGTTATAAGGTTTGGTCTTTGTGCACTCCCAAAGGTTACATGATCAATTTCGAAGTGTATCAAGGTAAGAATCCGCGATCAAACTCATTGTATGAGGAGCGATTCGGCAAATGCACCACTCCTTTAGTAAATATAATCGACGATTTTTCCGAGAATGCCGATTTCATTCTACTTCGACAATTTGTTTACAAGTTTCCCTTTATTGGCTTACTTGAAAAACCGTGGCTACAATGGAACCGGCACAATCCGTGAGAATCGAATACTGAAAAGTTGTCCAATCCCACATAAAAAAAAATTGAAAACAAAGAAACGCGGATTCTACAAGTCTATAAAAATGAATGAGACTGGTATTCGTCTTACGAAATGGATTGATAATTCCGTTGTCTGTATGTTGTCTACTGCCTTTGGATCCACACCATTATCTGTTGCATCGCGCTATTCCAGAGAAGCTCGAAAGAAAATTGGAGTTCCTCGCCCGTGTGTTGTGTCGGAATATAACCAATACATGTTTAACCAACGACCATACCACGTCGAGTTAATCGGTTCTCGTCAGATCACCGTAATTAAACGACGTTGGGCGCGGTTAGTACGTAGATGGGGGACCGTTTGAGAACAACCGCGTGTCGTTGGTCAGTCCCATCTACAGAGTTGAGGTAGATAATATACGTGGTATCACAATGGACCTAAATTGGTTTAAGTGTGTCGGCTTCTGCCGACAGCCACATAAACCTAACCTAACCTAACCTGTGGTGTCGATAGATTCGACCAGAATGTTTCTGCTAACCGTATCGGATATCGTGGCAAGAAGTGGTGGAGCTGCATTTTTACTTGGTTAATTGATGCATGCGCGCAAAATGCATGGCAGCTTCATCGGCATGTTGATTCGAGTATGCCACAAAAACAATTCAAGCGAGAAATTGCAATTTATTATTGCAAGCATTTCGGTGATCCACCAAAGTCACATAGCAGTGTTCAAACTCAAAAACGGCGGTTGGAAGCTGGGTCATTAACTAGTACTCCTCGCTATGACCAACAGAATCATCTAGTGGTTTCCTTAGAAAAGAAGAGACGCTGTGATGGAGACTTTTGCCGTTCAATTGTTCGAACTGCTTGTGCAAAACGCGATAAAGGCCTTTGCCTGAAATGTTTTAAGCCCTATCACACAGCAGATTTATAATTTTAAATGAAATAAATAAAATATAATAAGAAAATTACGTTTTATTCAGTTTTTGGTAATTTTTTATGTGGGTACAGACGTGTACCCTGTAGCTCCTGGCGTTGCAATATGGCAACAGGATATTTTCGGAGAACAAGGACCTCTATTAAAAATCTTTTTGTACAGATTTTCTATTTTAGCTCTAAGCAAAGCGCACCAAATTTTTTTTTCAAATTTCGAAAAAATAACGTTCAGGATGATTCGGGTTAAGACCGCCTGGGCTGAAATTTCACTGGTGTACATTAAAAATCTTTATGACTCAATGCCTAATCGCTTGGACGAGGTCATATCAAACAAAGGTGGATGTACACATTATTAAAATATTATTAATATTCAAAATGTTGTATTAATAAATTGAATTTCAATGATTTCGTTTATTTTTCTTTATAATAAGTACATGTTCTTATTCTCATGAGCCAAAAAAATGCATTATTTTTCTAGATATTAACAGCAAGCCACTTCTCAATCGTAACGGTTATCTTTTTTGTCACTTACTTTCTCCTCAAAATAGCCTAATAAAAGTTACTTTTAAAATGCAAACCGCAATGACCGATATCAGCAAAGAGAGAATAGCAAAAACAAAACTTTCTACAAAATAATCATGTTCCTATTCAAGTGAGCGGCAGTGTATATTGAAGCAATAGCTGTAGTCAGTACCAGACACTACCTTAACAACAGAGACAAGTATATGGTAGATTTATCATTTATCCATGACCTGTCTCTCAATGATGCCTCATATCCTAGGCGGATTAAAATAAGTTCTTTGACTACACCCATGTCATAGTTTCCTTTCACAAACAACACAAAGACCGTGATTCAACACCACAAATCACAAGTCAGTAATCTTCCAACATTTTCCCTTAAATCATTTAACCTTGTGGTCACAGTCACTTCCATAGCAGACGAGAATAAGGAACAGGTGTACTTTAAGGTTATAAACTACCCTAAGCTTTGTAGTGAAGATAAAAACATCTCTGCCAACGAAGTATAAATGACATTTTCGCAAGTCAACGTTGTTAAAGTCGTAACTTATTTGAAGAGGGCAAAGTTGTGAGCGAAATAAAGTGCATCGATACCAGCACCATGAGCTCGTAGATATGAGTACGATATGCTCCAACTTCAAGCAACTGTGGCAGTGTTCTCAAATAATTAGTGCTCTTGAAATAATTGAATTTCATGAAACTCCATGCATCAACCACAATGTAGAATATGAAAGTACTACAAGCATTGTATCTCTTTACTGGATTACGTGTCATTTTTGCGCGATGAAAATAAAATGATAATGTATATTTTCTTCTTTAATTTTCATTCAAACAGATAAGTGCGTGAAGGTGCAAATATTTATATATAAACAATATCATTTGCCTGAAGTAATGAGGTCGGATGGTCTTTATTTGATGCGTACCGTAAACTAATGCCCTTTTTCTGACCTCCTTTATCCTCTCTTTTAATTTCCCCTTTCATCTTTTGACTCTGTTCTTTACTTCTACATATATAAATTTAATAGAATTTGAATAGAAGCTGAGTGCGCATAAGTTTTGTTTTTGATAATATGTGGACTGTACGTGTATCTAAATGTTTGTGTTTAAATGTTGTGTGAATGATTAAATAATAATAAAGTTTATGTCAATTTTCTAATATAATAAATGTTTAATATGTATCAATTCAAATGCGTAATGTGTGAATGTAATTGAAAACTCTTTTTGTTCTAGCAACTACGATGTGTATTGTGTGGTGGCCCGAATTAAAAAGAAATATTATGTCTTCTTACAAGTGTAGGAACTAGGAAGCGGCAAAGAATATGAACACAAAGCAAAAAAGGAAAAAGAGGCAAAATGAAATTAATATTCGGAGTAATTAACAACTAGATATCATTGTTAAATAGAGAGTGCTAACAGTAAGCAATAGATTGACAATAGACCTTTTCAGCAAGCTATCTCTTTCTGAAGTGCCGAATTCCTTTTTTAAACGTCAGAAGCAAATTGAATGATAACATTGCAGAAATTTGCACAAATCGTATGGAATAATTATTGTGATTGTTAATGAAGTGAATATTAAAGTTAAAACAGAAGCTATTGAAGGGTAAAAAGTAACAAATTATAGAGAAAAAACGCGAGAAAGTATGTTAAAGTAAAAAAAGCAATACAAACAGTGATCATGTTCACCAAAAATTGAAAAATGTGTGTGAATAAAAATATATAAAAAGTAAAAATGTATGTTTAGAAAACTTTTCAACTTATTTGCTTGCCACAACGCGATTGTCACGGTTTCACTTTTACTTTTTGAACAGAATCTTAACATATTGTTTACTTTTTAGTATTCCAAAATAATGTTTGGATACTCCTTCTTAGTTCTGGAAATTATTATTTGTTATAATTCGCTTTAATACGAGGGCGGGTTAATTAGTCCGTGACTTTTTGAATTTCTGACCTCTTTACTTAAACGGCAACACTTCTCCTGTCAACAGGCATCTGTCAGTTGACTCCTGTCAAAATTTAAACTTGCTCCGTCAGTTAGTTTGTGTTTGACAGCTATTTTTATCAGACTACTCACTAATTTGAGGAGAAAATGGAAAAAAGTGAATTTCGTGTGCTTATTAAGCATTATTTCTTGCGAAAAAAAACCATTACCGAGACCAAGGCTAAGCTTGAAAAATACTATGGGGACTCTGCACCATCGATTTCAATGGTAAAAAAGTGGTTTACTGAATTCCGTTGTGGCCGTACAAGCACTGAAGATGCCGAACGTCCTGGACGCCCAGTTGAGGTCTCTACACCCGAAACAATCGAAAAAATTCACGATATGGTGTTGGCCGACCGAAGATTGAAAGTGCGAGAGATTGTGGAAGCCGTAGGGATCTCGCATGGCTCAGTGGTTTCAATTTTGAATGATCACTTGGGCATGAGAAAGCTTTCCGCAAGATGGGTGCCGCGTTTGCTCACAGTCGACCACAAACGCAATCGTGTAACAACTCAACTTCACAGGAAGGTTTGGCGTTGTTTAATCGCAATATGGAGGAGTTTTTGCCCCGTTTTGTAACCGTGGACGAAACATGGATCCATCACAACACACCAGAGACCAAACAACAGTCAAAACAGTGGGTTTCTAAGGGTGAATCGGCGCCAAAGAAGGCCAATGTGGGTTTGTCAGCCAATAAAGTTATGGCGACTGCTTTTTGGGATGCACGCGGGATAATCCACATGGACTACCTTCAAAAGGGAAGAACATTCAATGGGGAATATTATGCCAACTTATTGGACCGATTCAATGACGATTTGAAAAAAAACCGACCTCATTTGGCCAAGAAAAAAGTTCTTTTCCACCAAGACAATGCAAGGGTGCACACATGTGCAGTTGCCATGGCAAAAAACTATGAATTGGGCTATGAATTGCTCCCTCATCCACCCTATTCCCCAGATTTGGCTCCGAGCGACTACTTCTTGTTCCCAAACCTGAAGAAATGGCTTGGTGGAAAAAGATTTGACTCCAATGATGAAGTCATCTAGCAAATAAAGGCCTATTTTGAGGACCTCGACAAATCATTTTTTTTGGAAGGGATAAAAAAATTGGAGAAGCGTTGGACAAAGTTTATAGAGCTCAAGGGAGACTACGTTGAAAAATAAAAAAAAAATTTTATCAAAAAATCTGTGTTTTATTCCAAAAGTCACGGACTTATTGACCCGCCCTCGTATATACTTATTACGAGATATTCGCAACAAAAACATTTTTTGCCACAACTAGCTACGCGATTCTTACTTTTTCAGTTTTAGTTTTTTTACACACTCATATTATAATGTTAACTTTTTAATATTCCAAAACGTGGTTTGGATACTCCTTCTTATAGTCTAAGAGCCCGCAGTAAATTTTGGACGTGAGAGGCAACCGGATGAATTTTGCCTAAATAGGTATATTGCTCTGATGCCCTTTATTACAAATATGCCCGTCTGTCAGCACGTAATGGTAGCTGAGGGGCGTAACGGCAAATTACAAATCCGCTAAAATGCAAAACAGGAATAATTTGTGCAACCACTTGAATTTGCTGTCAAATAATAGAGTATAAATACCTCAGCACAAACATATATTTATCTAAGACGTTTTAGGTGTCGCCAAAACCCTGCCAGACGCGGCGGAAGTGCGTTAAAAATTCTAATTCTCAATAATTAATGCAACCGCACCAATTTCTCATAAAACGTAGGATATTACAATATGAATACAAATATGAAGGTTCAAGTCTTTTTGCATGTCGCCAAAGGCTTGCCAGACGAAGTCAAAATATTGACAAAATGCCAATTTGGAATAATTGATGCAACCACTTAATTTCTGTTTTAGAATTCAGAGAAAAATTCCTTGATAACAAATATATAAGTCCAAGACGTTTCACTTGTAGCCAAGTCTTTGCCAGACGCATTCAAAGGATCGAGATCCGCTGAAAATGCCCTTTTTATACACAAAAAACTCGCAAAGGAACCTTGAATAATTGACGCAACCACATAAAATCTTTCCTACACATAGAATAAAACATTACAAACAAAACTGCATAAGTCCAAGACGTTTCACTTATCTCCAAGTCTTTGCCAGACGCATTGAAAGGATCGATCACCACTTTCTCTATTCCACTTGGTTTTCCAAAACAAAGTCATACTGATTTTGTTACCTCCCGTTAGTTAAAGATAATCTATTCTTAGACACAACTAGTTCGTCTATTATGGTAAAATTATAGCTCTAGTGTGTAGTTACAAATTGTTTTTTGTGTTATAATATGGGTGACTGTGAAGCGCCAAGTGTAATTTGTGTTTTCCATGACGACGGTGACGATGCTGCAAATAGATTAACTGGTGTTTCTTCTTTTACCAACTCGATATATGTACGACGAAAATGGGCCAAAACACATACGGACAGAGAAATATTTTATCATTGTACTCCTTGCTGGGAATATCGCGAAAGGACGATGTAACTCGTGATTTAAAGCCTGGCAAAATAAGAAAATTTTCAGAAAACTTGAAAAATGTTAGAGAAGCAATTGAAAAATATTTTAATCCATTCAAAAATGACGCCAATGGCAGTAATCTATTTAATATATGTACTGGAAAATGTGTTTTAAAGGCAACAGAAAAGTTTTTGCTTACAGTTCGAGAAAAGCGGCGCACATAAAAGAGACAAATTTATCTATGAATGTCAAAAGGTTGAAATGAGGTTTGAAAAGCCAATTTCAAGAATTGAGGTTAAAAAATGTTCTTCTGAGTATTAAACGCTAAAAAGATCTGGAAGTTTAAAGTTATCTGAACTGAAAATGGAAAGAAACCTGATTGGTCGAATTTTGTTCTTAGCCTCCCAAAATTCAGTAGATATTAAGGAAATTTTCAAATATCCGCTAGCACCTATGCCACAGGCATTTGGTCATTTAGATAGGCCACTAGTTAAAACCGATAATTTAAAGACACATTGAAAAAGCTGCAGATACCATTCCGCCAAATCGAATCGATGCTATTGTTGTAGATGGTTTCTCTCTGTTGCACACTCTAGGAGAGTTATCTTTGACATTCGAGAAAATTGCAATACATATTTTCAAAAAGAATTGCCGTATGAAAGCAAAAACCATGTATATTGTATTTGACCGAATATTATCTCCTTCGATAAAAGATATCGAACGAGATAGGGGAAATTTCGAACACGAAAAAGTTAAATATAGTGCTTTGAAGGGAAATCAAAAACGACCAATGGATTTTATAAAAATCTTAAGAAGCAGCTCATTCAAAAAGAGAATCGTTGAGTTTTGAATTGAAGAATGGCGTAAAAAAAAGTACTGTCCAATTTTTAATGAAAAACTCATAACTGTAACAAAGGAAGAAAAATGTTTTCTTTTCATGACTAAATATGAGAATGTTTAACGAAACGAAATCAAAGAACTGGACAGTTTTCAAGAAGAGGCAGATGATGCTGCACTTTTCGTTCTTACCAGGAGACTGTTCAGTTGTTCTTAAATGTTCAGATACGGATGTATTGATCATAGCGCTTTGTAATATACCTAGCCTGAAAAACAATGTCAACGTTTGGATGGAAGTTTGAACATCATCCAAAAATACGCTTAGATACATCCATATTAACGCGCTTTACGAAAAATTGGGGCCAACACTTTGCGCTGCGTTACCAGGATTCCACAGCTTTACTGGATGTGACTACACTCCATCCTTTTTCAAAAAAAGGAAAAATAAGGCCGTTTAGCATTTTAAAGAACATACCAGATCTACAATCTATATTTGCAAGACTTGGATGTGGCATAGGTATTGATAAAGAATTGTAATTGGCAGAAATTCGTTTCCCAGTATTTCGACCAGTATGGAGTTATGTCTTAACTTGCAACCTGCCTTGTTTACCTACTCTGCCTCTGTGATCATAATGAATTCAATTTTGCAACTCTATGTAAGTACCCAGAGTGACAATGGCACTCACACTAGCAAAGTAAATAAGAGTCACCTATCCACCAACCCAAGTGCCTGGAAACTAATTTATTTTTTTTAAAGCCGAATTTCATTGGCCGCTCAATGGTGGAGAGACCAGACTTAATCTAATTAGCCAAAATAATTCATGGCAGAGACCTCTGAACTCACCACTCCAAAGAGCGAGTAAGAAAAATTATTAGCAAAAGAGGCGAAGTCACGCCTCCACACCAGGAAAGTTGTCTCTCAATGTTCACCATGCGAATGAAGTTCGCATGTACCAAGCACAGCTTGAGTAATTTGATGGTATGGAGGGGGAGGGGACAAATGAATTTTGGATGGTCGGTAGATTTAGGGATTAGCGAGTGCAAAACACAGGGCATGCGGGATTAAATCGGTACTTTGTTTATGAACTAATTTTGTTCGTAAACAAAGTTTGCTCGAAAATAACTTTAGTTCGTAAACAGGGTACCGAAAGATTCGGGCTAGGTGTATAAAAAGGGTGTTGCGCGTCGGTCATGGATAGTTTTTATACCTCTGGAAGTAAGTTCATTTAAAGTTCGTGAAAAAAAAGTTTATTTAAAATGTAGTGAAAAATAAATGGCATGTGCCACAACAAAAATAAGTTGGCAAGTGCCGTAATTAATATTTAAGAAGGCGTGTGCCAAAAATCTAAAATCAAGTTGGAAAGTGCCGTAAATAAAAATTTAATTAAGTTTGGCGTGTGCCGTAGTTTAAGATGGCAAGTGCCGAAAAATAAAATATAAGATGGCTAGTGCCGAAAATCTAAATTTAAGATGGCGTGAGCCGCAATAAAAATTAAATCTGAGTTGGCTTGTGCCGTAATAACATATCTATAAGTACCGTAACAAATATTTAAAAATTAAAATTAGTGACTAAATACATAAAATAAAACCCTAGCTCCTAGATACCTACAAATTTTAATAAATACCTAGTGACTAAGGAAAAATAACTAGAAATAAAGATACCTACAATTATAAAAATATTTAGTGCCTAGATACATAACTTTATAAGAATACTTAGAGACTAGAAATTATAATAATAAGTAAAATGTCCTTCATGCAAATGTACCCCTATTGGAGGAGAAGGACGCCAGCATAAGTGTACCAGACAAACCGGAGCCGCAGCAACACCAAGGAAGGCAACAGTTAATTAAGTACCATAGCTTAAGTTTTTGTTTAACTATATTGAAACATGATTTTTTTTATTATATTTACCTACATTAAAATTACTTACCTTTAAATTTAGATACCTTTGAAGTAGTTATAAATAAATTAAGTGAACATTATAATTAATTACCTTAAAACTACATACGTTTAAATTTAGTTACATTAAATTGAATTACATTTTAAAATACTTACCTTTAAAATTAAAATACATTAAAATAACATACTGTTAAATTCTACTTACCGTTAAAAATTGAATTACTTTAAAATATATGGTATTTTAGACATTTAGACTCTAAACACAATTACTCCCCTTGTATCAATTACAAGACATATAAAGGGTTTTTCAATAACAGCGCTACAAAAGTTTTTTTAAATAAAACAAAAACGGTTTTGGATATCAATGAAATTTTTTATTCCTGTGAAAGTACGTTCGATGCCATTATGTATGGAACTCGATTTCCTTTGCATGGCCACCACGGGCACGCTTGCAGAAGTCCAGGCGCTGAACCCAATTTTCGACGGTTTTCAAGCATAAATCGGCCGATACTGCTGCAATTTCACGTTCGATATTCGTACGAAGTTCATCAATCGTCGCTGGCTTGTTGGCATAGACCATAGACTTGACGTAGCCCCACAGGAAATAGTCTAACGGCGTCAAATCGCACGACCGAGGCGGCCAAGCGACTGGACCATTTCGTGAGATAAAACGGTTTCCAAACTTGGTTTCCAATAAATTGATTGTGGCATTCGCTGTGTGGCTTGTGGCGCCGTCCTGTTGGAACCACATGTCCTCCAAGTCCATATCATCCAATTGGCCAAGATCTTTTCGCAAAATTCGCCACAACGACGTCACAGAGATGCCCAACGCTTGAGAACGACGTGTGAGAGACACATTTGGGCTTTCTTCAACTGAAGCCTCAGCGGCAGCAATATTCTCGACACTACGGGCACTTCTCACTGGCACGAGAACATTTTGTACTGTGCTTGTGGATTCAAATTTTGCCACTAGACGCTCAATTGTCGATCTGATAGGACGATTATGACGACCATAAATTGGACGTAGCGCTCTTAACGTTGAGGCACTGACTTTGAATTTCGGTAGTAAATTTTAATAATTTCGACTCGTTGTTGGCTCGTATATCTTCCCATCATGAAATGGCCTTACTGAAGAGAAATGTCAAAAGAGCGGCAAGAAATTCGGCGTCGTTTGCTGTCCCTGTCACTCTACTTTTGTAGCGTCCCTGTTGAAAAACCCTTTATATATATACACCCCAGAATCCTAACGGAGTGAAGAGCGTTCCTCCGAGTCGTACGAACTATCTGTTCTTTGGTAATTTAGGGACAAATTTCGCATAAGTTCTCGTTTCAGATGCACCCCACCCGAAGATAGATCTATCATCGTTGGATTTGGTAACGGCAGTAGCCGAGTTTAACTAACGGGTAAATTACTATATCTAGGGTATATATATATATATCAAACCATTGATCTAAATCCCCTTAAGGGAATAAAAGAATTAAAATGAATCAAAAAGGAGCAGCTATATTAATAATTAAAGTGTTGCCTATGACCCAAAAGGGAAGTGTATTAATTTTTTTTAATTAGAATTTTTGTCTAAATAATATCTATGATAAAATAAATTCATTTATCATGGCAACTTGAAAAGAAAAATAATGGTGTGGTGTTCTCATTGGTTGGTGGGACGACCCATATAAGTATGGAATGGGGTCGTCAAAGGTTGGGAGGGCAAGGGATTCGACCATCTGAATCCCCAGCAAGTGTGTGTGGTTGGTTTTCCTTTCCTCTTTCTTTCTCTTTTTCTTACAGATCTCTCTTCTTTCTTTTTTTATTGCACGATAAAGTTTGTGTGTGTCTAGATGCTAAAAGAACCCCCCCGTACTGAAGTAGCTGGAGAATAAATATCGTGCGCATCTCGACCACGGTCCCTAACATCCTGCCATAAACCAGGGTAGCGACACGTACAAAATGGCGCCCGTTTAAAGGCAACATTCTGTACGACAAATTCCTCGTCAGGACACAAGTCGCACACGACACATAACAGAATTTGTCACCAAAATAGAAAACTTCGTCTGTGAAATGTATCAAACACAATCTACTAAAGTGGATGAAGCTAGATACGAGATTTTTTATAAATCCTGTAAGCCTGCATCAAAAAATATTTTTAAAAATATCAAAAGTAATTTGTATTTCATTAAATAGATAAATGGTTCAGGTTTAATTCTGAATTGTTTATTTGTATTGTTTATTTATATTCTTAAAAAAGATATAATTAATGAAACTGAAAGTGAAGATGAAGTATAGGTATTGTTTCGATTCATCGGATGAATCTGAGAATGAATTTCAATGAAACGTCTTGGACTTATGCAGTTTTGTTTGTGATGTTTTATTCTATGTGTAGGAAAGATTTTGTGTGGTTGCGTCAATTATTCAAGGTTCCTTTTGTGTATAAAAAGGGCATTTTCAGCGGATCTCGATCCTTTGAATGCGTCTGGCAAAGACTTGGCTACAAGTGAAACGTCTTGGACTTATATATTTGTTATCAAGGAATTTTTCATTTTAGCGGATTTTTAATTTGCTGTTACACCCCTCAGCTGCCATTACATGCTGCCAGACGGGCATATTTGCAATAATGGGCATCAGAGCAATATATTTAGGCAAAATTCAACCGGTTGCCTCATATTTCATATTTATTTATCAAGACAATAGTTTCACAGTGAAATTAAATCTCATAATTAGTAGGGCTTTATAAATATAGCTTTAATAGCTTTAGCGGTAAGTAGATTAGAACTAATTACATACATTAAATGGAAAACATAAATACCTATAGATACATTAATTAATAGCATTTAGTGACATACATATATGTAAATTATATTTATAAATCTATTATTATAGTGCTTGTGTTTGTGGTTCTCCTTAATGCAATGGGTAATGAGTTCCATAGCCTCTCACGTCCAAAATTTACTGCGGGCTCTTGGTCTATTAGTTCCGGAACTTTTTTTTTGTTAAAATTGCCTTTGTTTTAAACTTTTTAGGAAATATTTGCGAAGAACGTATTTCCCGTCATTCAAATTCGCCATTATTTTCCTTCATTTCATTCAGCTGTTTGTTTTTTTTTTTTTGGTTTTGACACTGACGACATTGTCGTGAGAAGGTCTATTCATTTATAGAATGTAGGGTATAAATTAGTAGGTTTGACATTGTGCGAGTTATGTTAGGGACACACAACGCTACAGAAGACGACCACACAGTTAACAACATCTGGTGACCAGACACACAATGTTACTTGAGATCGGTCATCTCATCCCAGATGCATGCAATAAAAATTACTGTAACCTGATAACGGTCATCAAACCTCACTTGAGATCGATCCCTACATCACAGCTGCAACATATTAATATTTAAATTTATGATGGACGCCATCCTTTTTTGTACTATATAAGACCCAGCTATTATAAAAGGTCTTCAGTTTAGATCTATCAACGCAAATGAGCGGATCGGCTCATTTAGAATAAAGAAATTGTTTTTTTTTTAAATCACAAACTTTGTTTTAATTTAATTTGCGCATATAGTGAACAAGTTTCTTTTTACTATTTTTTGCAGGTGTTAGAGGCAATGCGACCAGGGAGTTCTCCGGCCAAGCAGTGTGTTGTTTATTACCATTTTCTTAATTGCTTAACTTTATTTTTATTTGATGAAATTGCTCAAAAAAATGTTTAAAAAAAATAATTGATAAAGCGTTTTTTAAATAAATGATTTGTCTTTTAATTCTTTTACAGATGAAAGTCTAAATGGACTAAATATCCGTTTGAAGATGATATTAAGTCAACTTTTTAAAATTGGTGGATTGATGCAATCGTTTTTTTTTTGTTATTACAAGTAGATCCCATGAAAAGTGCTATGTGTACGGAGGAGTCAGTTCGTTAATTTTTTGATTTGGAGTAGGTGCGAGGTTGGACATACATAAAAGAGACCCAAATTATGTTTTCATTTTATCCAACCTCGCACCTCGCGCATATGGATAATAATTCAACCCACATTTCAAGCTGTCCCTCAATTTCTGCTGCTTCTAGCTACAGTAAATCAAAATCAGCTTTTCTGTTAGATGCTTTGTTAACCACAACTGAGGTGTTAAAGTTATTCCTAGATACTCATTTACCACATTAAGCCTTTCACCTTCCCATGCCCATTTTTAATCTCTTGAATATCGTTATTTTGTATTTATAAGAGGTCTTTTCGAATGTTGTATCTATACCCGCTTCTCGTACTACTTCTTTTCGTAATTCTTATTTGGTTTCATCTTACCGCCTATTTAACAAGCTGCCGCAAGCAATAAGATCATTGACCACTTCTGTAAAGTTTGTTAAATCCGTAAGAGCTTGGCTTTTTGATTTTGACTATGATAGCTTAGAATCCATTTTTTCTGACATTCTGGTGTAACTAAAGTTTCCTTGTATCTTTTTTTCAATTTTGCTAATTAATATTTGTATTTCTTTTATCTTTTCTTTGTGGTTATGCATATTTAATATTTATTATGTATTTACTTTTGTTAAAGGGTCACCCCACCCATAATAAAAATATCTTGTTGTAATGCACATTGAAGTGGCATTTGACACTATTTTTAATACTTAAGTATATATCATTTAAGTTATTTCTTAAATCTATACTTAAACCTACTTATATGTAAGCAATGAAATAATGTTATGAACTTGTATGTGCATGGATTTATGGGAAATAAATTGTGTATCTATCTTGTATCTATCTATTTATTTAGGTTTACTTTAATGTCCCTTAACTTGCAGTATTGCTGTACAGAAGACCATCAAATACGATTTCTCCCGGTCAAAATGTTGAGTGGTCACCCAAGAAAATAAAGAAGATTACTGGGCTCTTAAAACATCCTTCTTTGACTCCCATCTGAGATCCAAACCAATTGGACAGATTTTGTCCATCCCATACGGAGTTCACATTTTTAGTTTACAGACTTTGAAGCACTTTTAACATTTTCGTTGATGCTCCGAAATCACACAGCTTAGAGAGAAGCGCTTTTCTGTTAACGGTGTCAATTGCCAATTGCAGTAGCGTAACGACTACAATTATTGGCACCCCTAAGGAAATTTCAACTTTGATCAACTATAACATTTTTATTTCTAAAGTTGTTTGAATCTGTTGTTTACCAGAGTATAAAATAATTAATTTCGCATTGATTGAGTATTATTAATAAAGATTTAATAATTGAAAATGTATTTTAAATGCCAATTTAAAAAAAAACTTACTAAAAACTACAATCATTGGCACCCTGATATAATTATTGGCACTCAAAAAACTACAATTATTGGCATTTCAAAAGGTTAATAAATACTTTTTATATTATTTTTAAAGGAAACGAACAAAAATCAGTTTCGAATCCAAGTTTTTTTTCGGCATTTTGTTCAATAAATTAATAACGGTTGAAAGATACTACTATTGGCACTTATAAAAGTACACCTATTGGCAGCGCCAATAACTGTAGCCACATAGGATTTTATTATTGGCACCCCCCCTGTCAATAATTGAACCCTAATTTTTTCTGCGGCCAATTATTAGCACCTCTTTTATTAACAAAATAATATTTTTTTTACAAAATATATTTAAAAGTGACTTCTATGTAGGTATTTTTATAGTAATTAAAAAAAGTTTTCATTAAGAAATATAAAAGGAAGAAGTGATAAGAAACTTACAAAATTATAGGTCCTTAACGAAAACAAAGGATATTTGGAAGGTTTTTTTTTGTCGCACGTGTTCTCACTTTTACTTATAAAACAGAACTTAAAAGGAATATCTCCAAGTTAATGACGCAGAAATGTGAAAAAAATGTGCAAGTTCAAAACAAAAAATAATTTAACTATTCGGACCAAGGGTTACTGAGAAAATCACAGTTGAATGATGGGGTGCCAATAGTTGGGTCAAAAATTTGCGGTGCCAATAATTGTAGTCGTTACGCTACTTCTAAGCGTGAGAGCTATTGTCGCCTGTACAGTAACCATTTCAAAATCCCGCCTGGAACTCAATTAACAGATCGTTTCCACATTCGTAATTATTTAACTTTCTAGTTAAAAACCTTCGAATATTTTTATTATTGACTTCATAAATGATATTCCTCTAAAGTTATTGTCAGTCTTCCCCTGGTGCGTTATTTTACTGGCAGCGAAGTATATGGACATCTTGAGGCGTAATTGGCCGGTCAAGTGCACTGGCGGATTTACACATTTCCCAAGTATAAGTTGTTGAATTTTTGCAACCCTTACCTCTACAATTGGGAATTGTCAGTTCCTAGATTATCTTTACAATCAAACAAATTGGTTCTAATTGCACAAGAAATAGTTTTTGAGTATATTTCTGAGGTAATCAAAGTTCAATGATTTACGACTAAAAAGGCGGGGTATGCCACTCACGCAATACCATCGGTAAACGAAGTTAAATAATCTTTATTGCGCTTACAAACAGTTAAAAAATAATAATTTCAATTAACTTATTAAAGTTTCTTGCAATACCTTTTTGCGCAATTTTTTGTTGGCAAAATCATCGATAATGTCGTCGTAAGTGATCTTGTTCATTAATTCTGACTCTATATACAAAACAGCTAAAGCGTTTAATTTTTCTTGACTCAAGGTCGATCTCAGATAATTTTGTAACCTATTTAGACAAGAAAAGCTTCTATCACCCGAACAATTTGTCGCTGGAGTACATAATGCCATACGAAGAGCTATGTTCAAGTTAGGATAAACGTTCTGCAAATTCTGTTTTCGCAGAAACGAAGATAGACTTTCCAATGATTAAGAAATTTGTATTACCGAAATACTTTCCGAAGAAATGTGGTTTTGGAAATGAATGCATTTTTGAACTAAGTCAGTCTCTAAATCATTAGAATATATTTCTTCCAAGGCAAGAGCTTTTTTGGAAGGGTTGATGATGACAATTCACTCATTTTGGTCAAAAATGAAAACTTTTCGTTGAACTTGTTGTAGGCCTTCTGTCTTTTTTCTAATTCAGATACGAGTCTATCAATGATGCCGAGAAATGTGTTAGCCCTGAAAGTATCACTCGCGGTTCTTTTCGGTTGTCTTTTTCCTATGTTTTTTATGTACTGCTTTGACACGCTTAATTCCATCGTCTTTTCTTCGAAATACTTGAAATTTTCTCATTGATCTTCGAAAAATTTGCGAAGAGATTCATAAAGATCGGCTAGGCTACAGTAATCAAATCTACGGTAGAAGACTGAATTTGTACATTCACTTTGTTTATTCTTCCCAAAAAAACATTCGACACAATAACCATTAACGCCGTTTCCAGCTGTTCTAATTTTGGAAGAATTCCTGTAGCTTCGTTTCGTGTGACAGGCCAATAGCGCAATTACCAATACGTATACAATCCACTCAGCTCACAGCCCCATAACCAGTAGTCGGACTTGTATGAGTACGTAGTGGGAGTGGGAAGAGCGTGAAATATATTTTCCGCTATTTCACTCTCATTTCACTCATAGAAAGTGTGGGCAACGGCCGATTTCTGGTTGGGGTGTTTTACCGTAGAATATAGAAGTTTGCGGTACCGTTGAATGTACAATGAAAGAGAAGAGGGAAAAGTCATTGGAAAGGTGTCTTGTGGACTTCTAGAGAGATATCTACACATCAGAAAACCGTCTTAAAGAACTCTTTTCGATTTCTGTAAGACGGCTAAAAAAATCAGTTTTCAAATTTGCCGCCCTAGGCTCAAGCCTTCTCAGCCTGCTGGTAAACCCGCCACTGGTCAAGTCTCAAGTGAGTCTACCGTAAAGTATGATATTTGAAATGCGCTACTTGGTGGATTCAATAATTGCTCAGTACTAATGTTTCGATTTTAATAGTACGTGTAAATCTCCAGCCAATAATAGTCCTAACCAAATTCATAAAAGAGCGACTATCCCTTACAGCTTCTCGTTCCCTCGTCAGCCGGTTATATACTGTGACTGCTCTTCCCTGCACGACCTTCTTCTTGCTGCCGCCACTCACGGTCGTAGCATATTTGCTTTACTTTGCGTCTACCAAAATGTTGAAAAGGCCGTGCCAGCTTCTGTAATACAGGAAGCAAGAACATCCACGCGACGTTCAGACTCGAAAACGCTTTCATTTGTAGCATTCATTACGCTATTAAGATTTCTCTTATAATAAAATGAAAAATACTCCTTCCATTGCAGCTTAGGCAGTAACCGCGAATCAGAAACGGAACCAATCACAGGTATTTCTAAATTAATTGTCACTGATAATGGCATACAATGGTCAAATATTAGCCGTGTTTTTTTGCACGATTGGCGACCATCGCCGCTTAAGAATTCATCAAAAAAAACTTGGCAGCACACATGCACCTATGACATGCACCGTGAATCAGCTGTAAGTTGTAGTTAAGAAATTTGTATTGAAAATACTGAAGCCAAGCATATTCTAAAATTATAAAAAACAATTTCACATTAACAGATTTGCTAAATCCAATTACCCTTAAAATGAAGTTTGAAAAATAATCACCCTTATTCCCTATGGCGTTAACGACCATTTTTAAAACGACAAAATTGAATTAGCATTACTGTTGGCGTTTCGTTAGTCGTTAACGCCATTTTATGTGGAACGTGTTGTGGACTCTATTTAATTACGACGATTGTCATGTGATAGATTTCACAGTTATTCTGTAAGGCGTTTTACGTTGAAAAACGACAGCAAAAACGTCGATTTTAGTCGATTGCAAAATAGTGCACAACAAGCATTGAAATCGTTAATATGTAAGTTTGTTTTTCGAAAATTCGAATGAAATAAAATTTATTAAATTCAGTGTGTGAAATATGTAAATTCTAATTTAAATTAATTTATTAAATAGAAATGCCTTGTCGAACTTATGGAAAAAAATATTAGTTTGGCAAGTGGCTTTAAAAAAGGTGCTCCTGATGCTGACAAATTTAAAGCTGAGTGGGATTCGGTGGCAGTAACTTTGAATAGTCTTGGACCTCCGTCAAGAGATGGAAAAGAATGGCAAAAGGTTAGTATACATAATTGTTTTAAAAGTTACAGTTTATTTAATATCATAACATCCTTGACAGGTTTTTGCTGATTTCAAATTTAAAGTGAAGAAAAAACTTATTCACAACAAAAAGGAATGTGAAGCCACCGGAGGAGGCACATTTAAGCAAAAATATTTAAATGACTTGGAAGAAAGCATTTCAAGTTTGCTTTCTTACGATAATTTAATAAACCCTAGAGGAAAAGTCATTGGTGGCACCCAAATCCAATGTATTACAACACACAACTCAATGCAACAGTTTACATCCAATATCATGTGACCGATTCAATCATCAAACCCCATCAACATCTGCATTGGACTCGTCAGCTGAAATTAATAGCTTCCAGGTTATCGACTTCTCGGAAATTAATGAAGATCATTCTGTATCTCAAAACATTGAAAATAATTTCCAGAAACTCAACACTCTACAAGAAAGCCCAAGCGTTTTAAATCTACCAAGGTCAACGAAAGTGAAAACGTGCTCAAGTTGTAACAGACTCAAACTCAGGTCTATGAGAATTTGTGCAAGGAAGTAACAAGATCTCTGTAACGCATAGAGGATCATCTTAAAGAGAATTTGAGATATGGAAGAAAGCGGTTTCATTTAGAAGAGGAAAAAGTAAAAATGTACAAAATGCAGCTAGATCGTGAGCAAAAGCAAGACCTAGAAATAAAGAAGAGACAGTTGGATATAAAAGAGCGGAAACTAAATCTGATGGAGGAGACAAAGAGTCATAAGAACTGATTTATTTAATTTTATAAATAAATAAAAATACATTCATATTCACACTTATTATGAATTTCACCCGAAATGTTTTTGTTCACCTGAAATAATTTTGTTCGCCCGAAATACAAAAAGGTTATTGTAAATTTCACCCGAACAAAATTTCACTTCGAATCAGCTGTGACATTTCGAACAATTGTTATCTTGACAAGTAGTGGGAAATACAAGTTGAAAAACAAGTGCGCAAAATTTGTTCAAGCGGTTTCCATAAACTTTCATTTATTTTAAAATGCACAGCATAGCCATGAGGATTTTATCTGAGGAAGAAGAAAATAACTAAGTGAAATTGATTCGAACACGTTTAAGAGATGATTCTAATCCTTTGGAGTTGCGTGAACTACAACAACTACAAACGCTTAACATTTTTCTTAACATACAAGGGGTTAAGAAAAATGTTAGGCGTTTGTTAAAATAAATGAATACATTTATATTTTGCCCGATTTCAACAATACTATAGGCTAAACAAATCAGCTTTTAAGCATTTGCTGGATGTACTTGTCAACTTTTCGGTCGCAGCTAAAAAAAAATTTGCTGTTCCACCAATAGTGAAAAAAACTTGTTCCATCAGTATTGTTCTCAGGAGCAACTTCAAAGGAAACTGAAGGTAAATCGGTTACAATTTCATCACGGTTTTGGTTTTGTTCATCGTTTCCAATTTCATCCAACAGTTGCTCAACTAAAAGTTCTTTATCGTCTATTTTCCTCTTTTGAGGACGATTCAGCCCATAAGATTGCGGCGAAGAGACCCCTTCAACTGCTTCCTTCATTCCAAAAAGTTGGAAAATGGCCTCTTCGGTAGGGGAGAATTTCTGAGTTTTATTGGGACCACCTCCTGTAATTTTTCGCTGGTGGCCCTAAGCTATTCAACTCGAAAGTGAGCTGCTTCCAAAACTCAGAAATTTTTTGCTTATTTTCCTCCACGAAACTCTCGGCAATTTCTTTGTTCTCCTGCATTTTGCTAACCAGCACATCGGTTTGTCTAGCATTGATTGATTTGGACGTGAAATAAAGCAAAAAATGTAGGTAACGTACATTTTAATAATTGTATCCTCTTCGCCTCCAAAAAGCAAGTGAACATTTTAGCTGTGTTTGACATTTAATTTCGCCCGGAATTAGTGTTCATAATAAGGGAATTTTTTCGAACATGGCATTTCGTTTCACACCAAATTCATAAAAGGCGAAAAGAAAAAAGGGAAATATTTCGGGTGAAATGCTGTTCGGGCGAAATTCATAATAAGCGTGATTTACTTTTTGCATTTTTAATTAACTCTTAAATGTTATTTAGCAACTGGTTTCGAATATTAGCAGCTATCTGGTTCTCGTTACCTGAATTTTCGTCGCCTTTTTCCGTAATTAATTCATAGTACATACATATCAACAGTGGTGAGATCCATTGGCAGATCAGATTTGTAGTAAATGGTTTTTCAACAGGGACGCTACAAAAGTAGAGCGACAGGGACAGCAAACGACGCCGAATTTCTTGCCGTTCTTTTGACATTTCTCTTCAGTAAGATTTAACATTTCATGATGGATATACCAGCCAACAAGGAGTCGAAATTCCTTAAATTGACTACCGAAATTCGGAGTCAGTGGCCTCAACGCTAAGAGCGCTACCTCCAATTTATGGTCGTCATAATCGTCCTAGAAGATCAACAATTGAGCGTCTAGTCGAAAAATTTGAATCCACAAGCACAGTACAAAATGTTCCCGTGCCAGTGAGACAAAGAAGTACCCGTAGTGTCGAGAATATTGCTGCCGCTGAGGCTTGTGGGTGATGATCAAGACCGGCACGTTACTGTGAATGGGAATCGCTATCGTTCAATGATAACCGAATATTTTTGGCCCCCATTGGATGATATGGACTTGGAGGACATGTGGTTCCAACAGGACGGCGCCACAAGCCACACAGCGAATGCCACGATCAATTTATTGGAAACCAAGTTTGGAAACCGTGTTATCTCACGAAATGGTCCAGTCGCTTGGCCGCCTCAGTCGTGCGATTTGACGCCGTTAGACTATTTCCTGTGGGGCTACGTCAAGTCTATGGTCTATGCCAACAAGCCAGCGACGATTGATGAACTTCGTACGAATATCGAACGTGAAATTGCAGCAGTATCGGCCGATTTATGCTTAAAAACCGTCGAAAATTGGGTTCAGCGTCTGGACTTCTGGAAGCGTGCCCGTGGTGGCCATGCAAAAGAAATCGCGTTCCATACATAATGGCATCGAACGTACTTTCACAGGAATAAAGAATTTCATTGATATCCAAAACCGTTTTTGTTTTATTTAAAAAAAAAACTTTTGTAGCGCTCTTATTGAAAACCCCTTTATATACAAATGTTGTGTAAGGATGCACAAACATTTACGATCTGCGTAGATTTCTCTGGTGTATAATGTAACTGCCGTGCTCCAAGAAGGCATCGGAATCGATTCTTTAGAACTCCAATTGTTCTTTCGATTATATTCCTCGTTTTTAAATGCTTTTGGTTGAAGTTACGTTCATTGCTTCCCTCTTCTGCAGATATGTATGGAGTAATCAGAAATGGTTAAAGAGGATAACCAGCATCACCTTTAAATTTAAATATGTTAACATAAATGTGCCTGGATAGCGAACATGTAAAAGTTTACCTAACAGCCAAGTATTCCTTTCACCTCTGTCATAATTTCTTTGCAGAATTCCCCGAAGTTCACTTGAATTCCAAATAAAGGAATCATGACTTGCTCCATGATGCCTGGCATCTGTATATCTAAAAACCATTCTATGGTCACACATCGAAAATATAACTCATATGTAAAAAATTTACAAAACATGTATTTAAACAATGCTACTTACTACCATGGCGTTTAGACTATAAAAACCCTTCCTATTATAGTAGGTACATATGTTGCACTGACTTATGCGGTGCCAACATTTTTATGTGGGCCCCATCAACAAAACCAATAACTCCAGGAATTCCGGCTCGTTGGAAAAAGCTTAATTTGGCTTGGTCTTTTTCTTGTTCGGTGTATTCAAATCATATTCATTGCGGGAAAATGTAAGTTTTAATAATAGAAAGCATTTCCTTAATTATTTTACTAAGGGTGGGTTGTGCAAGTCCCAAATTAAAATCATTTCCGACTCCCTTTTCTGGCCTTCAGCCGGAAAACGTAGAGTTGCGGCTAGTTTATGAATCCTCGGTACTGAGGACGAGCGAAAAGTGTCAGGTAGATGCCCTTTTATTTCGCCCAACAAATATACAAACGCTTCCTTAGAAATTCTGAAAAACATTTTGAAGCTGTAAAAATAAAAAACAGGGGGAACATGTATTGTATTTTAATTTTTATTTTATTTTATTACTGACTTTATATCGGGCAGGTCTAGTGGATTAGACTTTGTGCGAATGTTTTTTTCGAATACGAATCAAATCTGATTTCTTTTGTTCCTCTTCTTCATCACTATCCCAAAATATTGCAATTGCTGCACTATTCATTTTTATACCCTATTCTAGGGGTATATTAATTTTGACGCATAGTTTGTAACATACCTTAATATTGCCCGTAGACCCCTAAAAGTTACTATATTTATGATCAGCATCGATAGTAATGTCGATCTAGCCATGTCCGTCCGTCCGTCCGTCCGTCCGTCCGTCCGTCCGTCCGTCGGCAAAAATTAGGCCTTTAAACTGGACCTAGAGAGCTGAAATTTTAACCATATACTCTCTAGGGTCCCGAAATAATCAAGTTTAAGAATTTTTGAAATCCGCCCACAGACACGCCCACAAACTCAAAAAAACAAAATTTTGGAAAAAATCGAATTTTGAGCTAGAGAGCTGAAATTTTTTATATATGATCTATGGCCCATAAAACTGATTGGGACATAAAATTTTCAAAATCCGCCCACTGACACGCCCACAATTAAATAAAACAAATTTTGGGAAAAATTGAATTTTGAGCTAGAAAGCTGAAATTTTTTATATATGATCTTTGGCACATAAAACTGCTTGGGACATAACATTTTCAAAATCCGCCCACTGACACGCCCACAATTAAATAAAATATTTTTTTTGAAAAACCAAAATTTGAGCTAGGGAGCTGAAATTTTTAATATATTCTCTCTAGGGGACCTTTATGCTCATGTGTAAATATTTTCAAAATCCGCCTACTGACACGCCCACAATTATTTTTTTTTTATTTTTGAAAGTCCAAAGTTTGAGCGAGGGAGCTAAAATTTATAGTATATACTCTCTAGGTGCCCTTTATGCTCATACTTAAATTTTTTTTTAAATCCGCCTACTGACACGCCCACAATTAAATAAAACAATTTTATTGAAAAACCAAAGTTTGAGCTAGGGAGCGTTTTTATTTACAAAAGCTTAGTTTTTTCGATAAAATCCTTTAAATTTTTGTCACGCCCACTTATGAGATATAGGAATAAGAATAGGGTATCCAACAGTTCGCCCAAGCGGACTGTAGCCCGACCCTATGTTTATTATTTAAATTATTATTATCGGCTTGGAATTGCTTTGAATTTAATTGATTGGTTTCTCGCTTGGTTTTTTCGTTTTTTATGAATGAAACTGACAGCCTAATGTATTAGATTCATACATAATCTATTACATTCATTGTAGGATGTATGTGGGATATATGTGGAATGTGGACTTCTAAAGTGACGTGTCGTGAATGTTACGGAATGCCGATTGAAAAACGACACGACACAAGAAACGCAAAAAGGCGTTTTTTTAAAGGACTTAACGGCGATAGCTATCCCCGCTAAAGTTAGCGTATATATTTAGGATAAGTTGGTGTTGTATTTTACATGCAAATTTAAAATTATCCCTATATCCGCGTGCAAAAAAACACGGCTATTATAGCTTTCCCTGCATAAAGGTGGAAACACTTTTTAGACAGCTCACGTTCTGCCTTGTCAAACTTTAAATCGAATTTGAATAATAACAAAAAAACAAAAATAATCAATTGGCAGCAGAAGGTGAACTGGGCATGAGAATTGAAAATTCTCTCGAGCAGCAAAACCTATTTGTATGTTTTGCTGGCCTGACATTTATAATATGACAGTTTCATTTTAAGGATATGGTGCGCATTAAGCTGCAGTCCCAAGTTTATACACTGAAGGGTCAAGGCATAAGCGATTCTTTATGCAGGAATACCCTTCCAATGGCTCCTTAGTTTTATTATGTATATGAGGTCCTTTGCTTGGAAGCCACCAGCACGTATTTTAACAGAATAACTTACAATTAATTGCGTGGACCTGTTGATGAATATTGGATATACCTACAACTCGAGAATATTGCTGGAAACTTAAACGATATCATGATCATCATCAAAAGAACTTTTACTCTTCCAATTGATGCTTCATAGCGAAGAAGGAGAAACAATTTCGGATACGATAAAAAACTTTTTATTGCCTGTTTGATGGTTGTGCAAAACTAGGACGAAAGTGTTTCGACTTCTGGACTACTATTCATTGGGCATGCCTACAAATAAACATATTTCAGCCTGGCTAACTGATGATAAGTATTAATTGAATTGTAATGTCAGAATGCCTCTGTGGTGGGCATCGGCATGCGTTCTCGTCCTTCGAATATGGGCGGGGTTGATATTAAATTGATTATTGGTTCTTGTTATTAGCAGTTGAATTGCTATCATATGTTATTTTAGAATGTGGAATGAAAGGAATTCAGGATAATCAAGAATAATGTTAAGACATGTGGTAACTGCAGCTATTACGAAAATGAGGGAATATTCGGCTTATGTATATCTGCGATGCCTCTGGGAATATTTTTTATTGAATTAATTATGGGGATGATGCTGGATTTCGAATACCCTGGTTTAGTGTAGGTATATGCGGGTTCCTCATGGTATTCGATGTGATCTTAAAGTTATTGCATTCATTAGGCAGTGTTGTGCGAAAAGGACCATGGTTTAAGTGGTTTTTTTGATGGGGCCATATTCCTCTTGTTTGTTTATCGGATTCCATTCGGATAAACGTACCCATCCTTAGGCGGTCCTAACTTGGAACTTAAAGTAACTCAGTGGATGTATACGGCAATTGTGCGACCACTACTCACATAATTTAATTTTGGTGGACGCATTTATTCGGCTTAATACAAGCAATATGTCTTAAAACTAATTTGAAACTAAGGCCTATAACTAGGACTTAAAGCCTACTAGGTGAATGATGAAGGAGGTATTATTGCTAAGGAGGTAGGTAGATAGGTAGAGGGGGCGGTGCGGTCTGAATCCAAGTAGCACTATGTTGTGAATTTTTGTTACCACTACTCGTGTGACTTAATGATTGTAGAGGATTTGATGTATAGCTATATCCAACCTGTGTAGTTGAGAAAACGGATAAGAACTTGTATCCCTTTGCCCGATATATCGCTAAGGTCGTCGAAGAATGGTTGATTCAGTGCCCGCAGTCTGGTTCTTGCTAGTGCCGGATATACCCAGAGGAAATGGAAGAGAGTTTCTCTTTCATTTGCATTCCGCAACTTCGGCAGTGGAGGTTAAATGGAATACCTAGTTTGGCCGCATGGTCTCCAATTGGCCAATGCCGGGGTGGGCGACATCGGGGTGGGTTCTGTTTAGAAGATCCTTTTGTCTCCTTTTGTCATAAGTAGGCCATATCTTCCTTGATATGATGCAGCTAGTTAACCTTATCCATTGATTATTGGCTTTCTGCAGGAAGTGTGAGTGTATTTGTGTCTTAACCGCACCTAGCGGAAACCCTTGCCGCGAGTGAGCCGTGTAGAGCTGAGCCCTGCCTGGCCAGCTCATCTGCACGCTCGTTTCCTATTATGTTACTATGCCCTGGAACCCAGACTAGTGTAACCCTAAAACGTTCTCCCAGTGGGGCAAGCTCGTTTCGGCACTCCTGCACCAGTTTGGAGGATATGGTAGCCAAATCAATAGCTTTGATGGCGGCTTGGTTATCTATGAGGATAGCAATGTTTTGTTTGTACGTTGTGCACGCCCTATTTGGGTGCAGGCCTCTCGGGAAGTCACTAGTTCCGCCTGGAAAACGCTGTCAAAATCCGGCAGGTCGTAGGATATTGATATTTTTATTGCTTCCGAGTAGACACCGGCCCCACACCGCAGTTCATCTTAGATCCGTCGGTGTATATGACCATGTCGAACTCTTTCACTCTTGAAGGGAAGCTTATTTGGAAGCCTTTTTTGAAATTTAATTTGGCTGTGATGTAGTCGATTGGAAACGTGGCCATGCCTTCTGGTAACGAGTCCAGGATGTTGCTGTGGCCGTATGGCCTTGCAGTCCAGCACCCCGACTCTTTGAGTCTTACCGCACTGCATAGTGCGGTATTCTTTGTGTGTGAGTCAAGAGGCAAAAGTTGCAGGAGCACAGTGAGGGTGGCCGTTGGGGCCGACCTCAGTGCATCAGTGGTGCCTACAGTGGCTGTTCCTTGTAATGGTTTTAATCTTTACTCAACGCGGGCCACCATACTAGTGAATCAACGGTGAGGATTGGACGTACGACAGCTGTTTGCCTAAACAAGGTCTTCTTGGTTGAAGTACCCACTTCTTTCCAAAGGTTATGCTACAGGCATAGAATGCAATACACGCCTTCTTTACTCCGTGTTCAAAGTTATGTTTCCAGTTAAGTTTTGGATCGAACATGATACCCAGATACTTAGCGCTGAAGGATAGTGAATGAATGAATGAATACTTTATTTAGCTTTAAAAGCCATTTAGATTACAATTTTACAATAAATTAAATTTATTATTTTATTTATATAAATTTAAAATTTATCAAATTTATAATCTAACATTTTTAGAATTAATTTTTATAATCATATGACATTTGATGTCCTATAAATTATTAATTGACTGAACATATTCAATAATTTTCCTTTTGAATTCGTTGATATTGTTTATGTTTTTTATTTCTCTCGGAAGATTGTTGAATCCATTAAAACCGAGGTAAAATATTGTTCTTTGACCTCTCGTGGTCCGCGCTCTTTCTATTCTTAGGTCATCATTGTTTCGTAGGTTATATTCTAACAATTCATTGGTACGTACATTTTCACATAAATATCCTGGATGCATATTGTTTTTAATTTTAAATACAAATATCACACATAACATAAAAAGACGTTGATTTATATTTAACCATTTTAGCGTACTTAACATATTTCTAGTTGGTGTATATCTACTAGATTTTAATATAATTCGCATTAATTTGTTTTGCTCTAATTGCAGCCTATCTTTATGACTTTGAGGACACATATACAATAAACTAGAATAATAATCAAAATGAGGTTTAATCAAAACATTACATAGATTCACAGCGGTACTCATAGAGATATTCTTTCTTATTTTTCTTAGTACTCCAACTTTTTTTGATATTTTCTTGCAAATATATGTAATTTATATGTTCATTAAAGTTAAGTTGTTCGTCTAACATTACACCAAGATACTTTAATTGTTTAACTTGTAACTGTTCAATTTGCTCATTGTTTATAGATAAATTTATATTTACATTTAAAGTCGAACTTACATAATTACATTTGAATACCATACATTTTGTTTTTGTAACATTAAGCACTAGTCTGTTCATTTTCAACCATGTATTTATTCTTTCAAGGTCTTGATTTATTTCTTGTGAGCACTCCGCAGCATTCTTTCCAGTGGAGTAGACTAAACCATCATCAGCAAATAAAACAAATTTCGATGATTGAATCACTTTACTCATATCATTTATAAACATAAGGAATAACCACACACCCAGTATTGTGCCTTGTGGAATTCCTACATTTACGGCGATTGGTGACGATATTTGGCCGTTCACGGAAGTGCGTTGTGTTCTTCCTGATAAAAAAAGATTTAAACCACTTAAACTCAACAGATTTAATACCATAGTACTTCAACTTTTTTAATAAAATTTTATGATTAACTGTTTCGAAGGTAATATATCCGTAGCTATAGCTAGAGATATCGATAGAAAAAAAGACCTCGTGTCTTTGACGGCTTGTAGTGAAAAACCGGAAAAAAGGAATTCATTTTATTTTACATTTCTGACAATAGTTAACATAAATACTGTGCACATAACAATTTAAGTAAGATAAGAGTAATTTAATACTGTACGTCTAGTTCAGGTTTTAAGTTAGCTTTCATAATTCAGTTGTGTTATAACAGTCTTCCCAACCAATTAGGACTTGTGTTGATATGGAATAACCGGGCGGCGTATCCTATTCGATTTCCTTACTTCGACAGTTTCGTCCTTTGGAAGATCGGGTAGTACTGCCATCGTACTGGACCCCACCGTTGCATCTGTTGATTTTCCTTTTACGTCAACTACCTTAGTGGAAGAATCATTTATAGTCTCGTAGCCTGTTGTGTTACCATCCGTAGCTGCGTCCTGGGAAATAGACTTATACTCCCTCGAACTTGTATTTTTCCTGTGACGCTTTCATTCCTCATTGGTTGTTGGCTATCTGTGGGAAGAAACGTTTGTATACAGTCAGAAGTATTACCCTCAATATATCTAATTTGGTCTAAGTGCCTACGGTATGGAATACCATCGACATCAAGAATATAATGCAAGTACCCATCTCTTCTTACAACTCTCCCAAATTTCCATTTACACTCTTTGTTTTGGTAGTATCTAACTTGAACACGATCCCCCACAACAAAGCTTCGCCTACAGTCGTCTGCGTCCGTTGGTTTATCCATGTTGTGCTCTCGCATTAAATCCAACCTTGTAAGCATATTGAATTTAAGCATCATCTCTGCGGGGCTTTTCCCCGTCGTTGCGCATTGAGTTTTCCGATACTGTATAAGTAGCCTGTGCAGTTTGGTATGCAAGTCCCCGAATGATTGACTGCTGAGCGTAACCCATTTTTAAGTGTTCGTACGAACCGCTCCCCTTGACCATTTGTAGACGGGTGCGCAGGCGATGTAAGTTTATGTCGAATCTTGTTACTTTCCAGAAATTGTTGGAACTCTCTTGAGGTAAAATTACTTCCATTGTCCGAAACAATCGTTTGAGGGATGCCAAATCTAGCAAACATTTCTCTCATTGCCTGAATTATGTTGAAACTAGTTATTCGCTTCATGGGAACAACTTCAAGCCATTTTATTTTTGCGTCTACCACAACAAAAAAAATAATTTTCCATGAATGGCCCGGCAAAATCAATGTGTAATCGTTGCCAAGGTTGCGCCGGTATTTCCCATGGGTGAGATATCATCTTTGCTGGCTCCTTCAATACACTTGCACAGTTCCTGCAGCTTCTTACAAGCTCCTCGATGCCGCGGTCGATTCCCGGCCAATAGCAATAGCTTCTTGCCAACAATATCATTTTCGTCATCCCTGCATGTGCCGAGTGAAGCTCTGCTAATACCCGCGATCGTAATGACCATGGAATTATCAATCGTATGCCCCGATAAATGCATCGTTCGTTTAACATCAACTCAGCCTCCATATTTTTGTATTGTGTATTCTTTAACCTCGCTCCCGCTTGTAACAGAAGCCAGAGCGCCGAAAGGTCTTTGTCTCGCTTCGTTTCTCTGGCCACCTCTTCATTTGTTATTGGCAAAGCTTCATCCCAGAGTTGATGTACCTCGTAGATTTCACCCCCGTTCTTGGCTAAGGGGTTACTCGAAAAGAAATCCACGTTGATGTGCTCCTTTGTAGTTCTGTATTGAATTGTGTAGTCAAATCCTCTTAAAAATTGAGCGTAATGAAGCAACCTCTGCGCTGTAAGTAAGGGCAAACTCTTATTCGGATTAAAAATTGATATATGTAAGTGGCTTGTTATCTGTGATATGTGTAAATTTCCTCCCATAACAATAGTTAAAATATTTGTGTAACCCCCAGAATATTGCTGTAGCCTCTTTATCTAATTCGCTATAGTTAGTTTCTGCCTTTGTTAGGCTCCTAGACGCAAAAGCAATAGGCCTTTCTCCTTTATTGGTTAGATGCGACAAGATTGCTGATAACCCAATGGGGGAAGCGCCCGTAGCCAAAATGAGCGGAAGGTTTGAGTCGAACGGAACCAACACTCTGTCACTCATCATTTCCTTCTTTATCGTTTCAAAAGCATGGTGACATTCTGAAGACCACAAATATTTAGCGTCTTTCCTTAAGAGCTGATAGAGTGGGTGTAGTTTAGTAGAGAGGTCGGGTATAAACTTGTTGTAATAATTAACTATTCCTAGGAATGAGCGTATAGTTGATTCAAATTTCCCGGTGGTTCGATTTTCGTGATTACTTCCACCTTCTCCGTCGTTTTGTGTAAGCCTTCTTTATCTATTTTGTGTCCGAGATACGTGACACTCTTTTGAAAGAGTTTACATTTTGATTGATTTAAATGTAGATTAAATCTTTGTAATTTCTCTAGTAACAGTGTGCACCTATGATATGTTTCATGCAAGGTCCTACCCATAACAATTAAGTCATCGAAGAAGCATGCAGTCCTCTCAAGGTTATTCACTATGTTTTCATCCATAAAACGCTGCCACACATTTGGTGCTTTTTTAACCCCAAACATGAGTTTCCTTACCCTGTAAAGTCCCTTGATAGTGCTAACTGTCTGATAAATTGAACTTTCTTCCGACATGTCGAGGTGAAGGTATGCCTGATAAATGTCAAAAAACGCAGAAATACTCTCCGTATTTAAGTTTCTGGTATAGCTCATCGACATTTGGAATTGGATGTCCATCATTTATAATGCGGCTATTTAGTGTAACCTTGTAGTCAGCACACAACCGAACTGACTTATCGGCCATAATTACGGGTACGATCGACGTTCCCCAGTCTGAATGTGCGACCTTTTCGAGAACACCCATTGCCTCTAGCCTTTCAATCTCGTTCCCAACCAATGACCGAATTGCATACGGAATCGGCCTAGGTTTCACATAAACTGGTGTAGCTCCTTCTCGCAGTTTAAGAATGCCCTTTATGTGTGGAATACTACGTGTAAATTCAGAAACGTCAAACATTTGTGCAGTGATGCGGCATCACTGCTCATTTGCGATGCTGATGCGATGCACAGTTTAAGCTGATGCGTTGCTGATTGAATATGGCGTTTGAGTTTTAGAACGCATTGTTTAAATCAAACATTTAAAATGGAAGTTTTGCTAATAAAAGTTTTAGTCGATAACTTTGATCGTAAAGACGATAAATTTAGTTTTAATATGTGTGAAGCAAGAAGAAAAAGGTCGAAACGCATACGGACTTTAATTAGCAGATTTAAAAGAAGGAAAATTCCTAAGATTAGGGACTATTTTAAAGTTCTAGAAGAATGTCCAGACGATGTATTTCAAAATCATTTTAGAATGTGCCGGTCCACCTTCTATGTAAGTTCACTAATGATTTAACTTTTGTAAATGGAAACCAAACCATGTTTCTAGGATTTGCGAAAATCATTAAATCCTTTTTGGACACCTTCTTATACACCTTCTTATAGTATCTATCAATTAAAATGTTTGTTTACTTACTTTTTTTCTCTTCCGACATTTTTCTTGCTTTTTTCCCGGCGAATCAACAGCGCATCAGGTCATTGTATATAAACTCTATAGTAAAATCATCAACACGATTTCAAAAAGCTCAACCTCCACGAATTTGGAGACCAAAAGGATGGAGTGATTGCTTCTCAATTTAAGCATAAAATATTTGTATGAGCGTTGAATTACGAAAAGAGAATCAAATAAACTGTTGGTTAGGAAACAGAGCGAAGAGTTTATTTGATCCTCTTTTCTTCGATAAGGTATTTCGTAAGGATTTCTGACACAAATAAGAATTCTTTCATTGTATGGAATTTTGTTATCTTGTACCTATATGGATATCTCGCATTTTCAACTGTCTGCCTCTGGTCGCGCCATATGATTTTCATTCGCATGGACGTGTAAGTATTTATTTTTTCTGTGTAACAGCGTAACAGCCGAATACTTTTTGGTAAATGGAATGTAGGATGAGAGGCAGATGGTGTAAGGGGAAAGGAAACATTTTTCTACAGGATATTGAATAAAAGCTGATTTTGGTATTTTGGTATTTTCCATCAAACAAGGAATTATGAGTTTATGATTTTTTATGGTTTTGCTATTTTCGCTGTATCTCGTCCAAAAATGCACCGATTTCTATCATTTCTTCAGTATTTGATTCAGAAATATTCAATTTGTTTGTATCAGCCGTTATTCAAAGAAATAGTTGTTGGATAAGTATATTTATCTATTAGGGAATCGATCACCTACAATAATGTTGAGGCAGGTCACTTGTAATTTAACAGTTTTTTTTGTAAAATATTCGTGATCAGCATCGATAGTAACGTGTATCTACTATCTCAAACTCAAGCTAGAAAGCTGAAATTTTAACCATTTACTCTCTACGTGCCCGAAATAATAAAAGTTAAGAATTTTTAAAATCTGCCCACTACGGCCGTAGCCAGGACATAATGTATGGGTGAGTTCCATTTCTTTTGGGTGAGCTGACATTTTTTTTAAAAGAAAGTTAAAATGTATAGTCTAAAAAAAATTAATTTTTATTAAAACCGGACACCTCTAATAAGCGGACAAATTTCTTGGTACCGTCAGTGTCCGCTTATGAGAGAGTTCACTGTACTTAGAATTAAAAAAGGTTGTATTCCTCGGTCTTTTTATGTAAAATATTATTTATTATATTATATTATTATACATTCACCCCTTTTGTGGTCATTGGTCATCGATGACCTGCTACACAAGATGAGCAATTTGGGCTACACTACAATTGGGTACGCCGATGATATTGTCATCTTAGTAGATATAGTTATATATAAATATATTAAAAATTATAAAAACGTAACAAAATATATAAATATGAATATAATAAAATATATGAAAAATAATGAAATAATAATATAATAATGATAAATAATTTGATACTTATCAGAATGAAAGTCTTGAAATCGGTTAAAAACTCTTATTCACTTTGTTTCACTTTGTAAGTTAAAATTTGTGGCTTTGCAAAAGTACGAAGTCCAACCGACGGAAATTTGTCTTTATCAAATACAGCAGGCTGCTTGCAATATGAGATAACCTACCCCAAAATTCCTTGAAAACCAACACATAATACACCAACCATATCCCCCACGCCCTCTCAGGATCACATCATATTCATATCCTGAGAAGTAAAGAAAAATTAAAGTGACAAAACACACACTTATGGAAATCTTTTTTATTATCGAAGGAAAGAGTAGCTACTTAAAGAGTATGCATTGCAAATATTAACGATAATGGAAGCCAACAGAAATAACTACCAAAATGCATAATTAAATATGTATACCCCACACCTCTCACCAATTCCCATCATGAGAAGTAAAGAAAAATTAAAGTGACAAAACACACACTTTTGGAAATCTTCTTTATTATCAAAGGAAAGAGTACTAAAGAGTACGCACTGCAAATATAAACGAGAATGGGAAAACACAACAGAAATAACTACAAAAATGCATAAAAGCTTTCAGAAGGTTCTTTTTTACGGCGTTTGGTGGCGTATCGTCGTATACACGAAGTGAGAATACTATAAAGTTCATATACAATGATACAACCAAGTCGACCATTTGCCAACACTGGATGTGACTATGCTGGACCACTGACCATCAAGCTTTCTAAATGTCGTAAGCCCAAGCTGTCGAAAGCATACATAGCATTATTTGTGTGCATGTCAACAAAGGTTATTCACCTTGAGGCAGTCAGCGATCTTACTACCGATGCTTTTCTCGCTGCCTTACTTAGATTCACTTCTCGTCGGGGCTTATGCTCACACATTTACAGCGATAATGGCACAAACTTTCAAGGTGCTCGACGTTGCTTAAACGAGATGCATAAGTTGGTTATGTAGGAAGTACACAAGGATGTCATCACTGCATCCCTTGCCAAGGACAACATTGCCTGGCACTTTATTCCCCCCTCAGCTCCACACTTCGGTGGTTTGTGGAAGGCTGGGGTCAAATCGGTTAAGAGGCACCTTAGACGAGTTGTGGGATCATCGGTATTAACATTTGAAGAGTTGTATACCGTTCTCACACAAATAGAGGCCATCCTTAATTCTCGTCCATTATGTTTTGTGTCTGATGAAGATATTAACGCATTAACTCCAGCACATTTTCTTATACATAGGTGAACCGTACACTGCTGTCCCGGAACCGAACCTACTGAGCACACCCATTAATCTTTTACTCCCACTCCCAAAAGATCCATTATGGCAACAAGAGAAATCAAAATGGAAATAATTTAACGGTTCGATTATGGGTTTTAAGTGGTCGCTCAGCTTCCTCGAAATTGACGCGGATGCTGCTTCTAATAAAATAAACATAATTCACATGGGTATAAAATCCTTTTTCCTTGAAAGGTTTATCCATGTTGTGCTCTCGCATTAAATCCAACCTTGTAAGCATATTGAATTTAAGCATCATCTCTGCGGGGCTTTTCCCCGTCGTTGCGCATTGAGTTTTCCGATACTGTATAAGTAGCCTGTGCAGTTTGGTATGCAAGTCCCCGAATGATTGACTGCTGAGCGTAACCCATTTTTAAGTGTTCGTACGAACCGCTCCCCTTGACCATTTGTAGACGGGTGCGCAGGCGATGTAAGTTTATGTCGAATCTTGTTACTTTCCAGAAATTGTTGGAACTCTCTTGAGGTAAAATTACTTCCATTGTCCGAAACAATCGTTTGAGGGATGCCAAATCTAGCAAACATTTCTCTCATTGCCTGAATTATGTTGAAACTAGTTATTCGCTTCATGGGAACAACTTCAAGCCATTTTATTTTTGCGTCTACCACAACAAAAAAAATAATTTTCCATGAATGGCCCGGCAAAATCAATGTGTAATCGTTGCCAAGGTTGCGCCGGTATTTCCCATGGGTGAGATATCATCTTTGCTGGCTCCTTCAATACACTTGCACAGTTCCTGCAGCTTCTTACAAGCTCCTCGATGCCGCGGTCGATTCCCGGCCAATAGCAATAGCTTCTTGCCAACAATATCATTTTCGTCATCCCTGCATGTGCCGAGTGAAGCTCTGCTAATACCCGCGATCGTAATGACCATGGAATTATCAATCGTATGCCCCGATAAATGCATCGTTCGTTTAACATCAACTCAGCCTCCATATTTTTGTATTGTGTATTCTTTAACCTCGCTCCCGCTTGTAACAGAAGCCAGAGCGCCGAAAGGTCTTTGTCTCGCTTCGTTTCTCTGGCCACCTCTTCATTTGTTATTGGCAAAGCTTCATCCCAGAGTTGATGTACCTCGTAGATTTCACCCCCGTTCTTGGCTAAGGGGTTACTCGAAAAGAAATCCACGTTGATGTGCTCCTTTGTAGTTCTGTATTGAATTGTGTAGTCAAATCCTCTTAAAAATTGAGCGTAATGAAGCAACCTCTGCGCTGTAAGTAAGGGCAAACTCTTATTCGGATTAAAAATTGATATATGTAAGTGGCTTGTTATCTGTGATATGTGTAAATTTCCTCCCATAACAATAGTTAAAATATTTGTGTAACCCCCAGAATATTGCTGTAGCCTCTTTATCTAATTCGCTATAGTTAGTTTCTGCCTTTGTTAGGCTCCTAGACGCAAAAGCAATAGGCCTTTCTCCTTTATTGGTTAGATGCGACAAGATTGCTGATAACCCAATGGGGGAAGCGCCCGTAGCCAAAATGAGCGGAAGGTTTGAGTCGAACGGAACCAACACTCTGTCACTCATCATTTCCTTCTTTATCGTTTCAAAAGCATGGTGACATTCTGAAGACCACAAATATTTAGCGTCTTTCCTTAAGAGCTGATAGAGTGGGTGTAGTTTAGTAGAGAGGTCGGGTATAAACTTGTTGTAATAATTAACTATTCCTAGGAATGAGCGTATAGTTGATTCAAATTTCCCGGTGGTTCGATTTTCGTGATTACTTCCACCTTCTCCGTCGTTTTGTGTAAGCCTTCTTTATCTATTTTGTGTCCGAGATACGTGACACTCTTTTGAAAGAGTTTACATTTTGATTGATTTAAATGTAGATTAAATCTTTGTAATTTCTCTAGTAACAGTGTGCACCTATGATATGTTTCATGCAAGGTCCTACCCATAACAATTAAGTCATCGAAGAAGCATGCAGTCCTCTCAAGGTTATTCACTATGTTTTCATCCATAAAACGCTGCCACACATTTGGTGCTTTTTTAACCCCAAACATGAGTTTCCTTACCCTGTAAAGTCCCTTGATAGTGCTAACTGTCTGATAAATTGAACTTTCTTCCGACATGTCGAGGTGAAGGTATGCCTGATAAATGTCAAAAAACGCAGAAATACTCTCCGTATTTAAGTTTCTGGTATAGCTCATCGACATTTGGAATTGGATGTCCATCATTTATAATGCGGCTATTTAGTGTAACCTTGTAGTCAGCACACAACCGAACTGACTTATCGGCCATAATTACGGGTACGATCGACGTTCCCCAGTCTGAATGTGCGACCTTTTCGAGAACACCCATTGCCTCTAGCCTTTCAATCTCGTTCCCAACCAATGACCGAATTGCATACGGAATCGGCCTAGGTTTCACATAAACTGGTGTAGCTCCTTCTCGCAGTTTAAGAATGCCCTTTATGTGTGGAATACTACGTGTAAATTCAGAAACGTCAAACATTTGTGCAGTGATGCGGCATCACTGCTCATTTGCGATGCTGATGCGATGCACAGTTTAAGCTGATGCGTTGCTGATTGAATATGGCGTTTGAGTTTTAGAACGCATTGTTTAAATCAAACATTTAAAATGGAAGTTTTGCTAATAAAAGTTTTAGTCGATAACTTTGATCGTAAAGACGATAAATTTAGTTTTAATATGTGTGAAGCAAGAAGAAAAAGGTCGAAACGCATACGGACTTTAATTAGCAGATTTAAAAGAAGGAAAATTCCTAAGATTAGGGACTATTTTAAAGTTCTAGAAGAATGTCCAGACGATGTATTTCAAAATCATTTTAGAATGTGCCGGTCCACCTTCTATGTAAGTTCACTAATGATTTAACTTTTGTAAATGGAAACCAAACCATGTTTCTAGGATTTGCGAAAATCATTAAATCCTTTTTGGACACCTTCTTATACACCTTCTTATAGTATCTATCAATTAAAATGTTTGTTTACTTACTTTTTTTCTCTTCCGACATTTTTCTTGCTTTTTTCCCGGCGAATCAACAGCGCATCAGGTCATTGTATATAAACTCTATAGTAAAATCATCAACACGATTTCAAAAAGCTCAACCTCCACGAATTTGGAGACCAAAAGGATGGAGTGATTGCTTCTCAATTTAAGCATAAAATATTTGTATGAGCGTTGAATTACGAAAAGAGAATCAAATAAACTGTTGGTTAGGAAACAGAGCGAAGAGTTTATTTGATCCTCTTTTCTTCGATAAGGTATTTCGTAAGGATTTCTGACACAAATAAGAATTCTTTCATTGTATGGAATTTTGTTATCTTGTACCTATATGGATATCTCGCATTTTCAACTGTCTGCCTCTGGTCGCGCCATATGATTTTCATTCGCATGGACGTGTAAGTATTTATTTTTTCTGTGTAACAGCGTAACAGCCGAATACTTTTTGGTAAATGGAATGTAGGATGAGAGGCAGATGGTGTAAGGGGAAAGGAAACATTTTTCTACAGGATATTGAATAAAAGCTGATTTTGGTATTTTGGTATTTTCCATCAAACAAGGAATTATGAGTTTATGATTTTTTATGGTTTTGCTATTTTCGCTGTATCTCGTCCAAAAATGCACCGATTTCTATCATTTCTTCAGTATTTGATTCAGAAATATTCAATTTGTTTGTATCAGCCGTTATTCAAAGAAATAGTTGTTGGATAAGTATATTTATCTATTAGGGAATCGATCACCTACAATAATGTTGAGGCAGGTCACTTGTAATTTAACAGTTTTTTTTGTAAAATATTCGTGATCAGCATCGATAGTAACGTGTATCTACTATCTCAAACTCAAGCTAGAAAGCTGAAATTTTAACCATTTACTCTCTACGTGCCCGAAATAATAAAAGTTAAGAATTTTTAAAATCTGCCCACTACGGCCGTAGCCAGGACATAATGTATGGGTGAGTTCCATTTCTTTTGGGTGAGCTGACATTTTTTTTAAAAGAAAGTTAAAATGTATAGTCTAAAAAAAATTAATTTTTATTAAAACCGGACACCTCTAATAAGCGGACAAATTTCTTGGTACCGTCAGTGTCCGCTTATGAGAGAGTTCACTGTACTTAGAATTAAAAAAGGTTGTATTCCTCGGTCTTTTTATGTAAAATATTATTTATTATATTATATTATTATACATTCACCCCTTTTGTGGTCATTGGTCATCGATGACCTGCTACACAAGATGAGCAATTTGGGCTACACTACAATTGGGTACGCCGATGATATTGTCATCTTAGTAGATATAGTTATATATAAATATATTAAAAATTATAAAAACGTAACAAAATATATAAATATGAATATAATAAAATATATGAAAAATAATGAAATAATAATATAATAATGATAAATAATTTGATACTTATCAGAATGAAAGTCTTGAAATCGGTTAAAAACTCTTATTCACTTTGTTTCACTTTGTAAGTTAAAATTTGTGGCTTTGCAAAAGTACGAAGTCCAACCGACGGAAATTTGTCTTTATCAAATACAGCAGGCTGCTTGCAATATGAGATAACCTACCCCAAAATTCCTTGAAAACCAACACATAATACACCAACCATATCCCCCACGCCCTCTCAGGATCACATCATATTCATATCCTGAGAAGTAAAGAAAAATTAAAGTGACAAAACACACACTTATGGAAATCTTTTTTATTATCGAAGGAAAGAGTAGCTACTTAAAGAGTATGCATTGCAAATATTAACGATAATGGAAGCCAACAGAAATAACTACCAAAATGCATAATTAAATATGTATACCCCACACCTCTCACCAATTCCCATCATGAGAAGTAAAGAAAAATTAAAGTGACAAAACACACACTTTTGGAAATCTTCTTTATTATCAAAGGAAAGAGTACTAAAGAGTACGCACTGCAAATATAAACGAGAATGGGAAAACACAACAGAAATAACTACAAAAATGCATAAAAGCTTTCAGAAGGTTCTTTTTTACGGCGTTTGGTGGCGTATCGTCGTATACACGAAGTGAGAATACTATAAAGTTCATATACAATGATACAACCAAGTCGACCATTTGCCAACACTGGATGTGACTATGCTGGACCACTGACCATCAAGCTTTCTAAATGTCGTAAGCCCAAGCTGTCGAAAGCATACATAGCATTATTTGTGTGCATGTCAACAAAGGTTATTCACCTTGAGGCAGTCAGCGATCTTACTACCGATGCTTTTCTCGCTGCCTTACTTAGATTCACTTCTCGTCGGGGCTTATGCTCACACATTTACAGCGATAATGGCACAAACTTTCAAGGTGCTCGACGTTGCTTAAACGAGATGCATAAGTTGGTTATGTAGGAAGTACACAAGGATGTCATCACTGCATCCCTTGCCAAGGACAACATTGCCTGGCACTTTATTCCCCCCTCAGCTCCACACTTCGGTGGTTTGTGGAAGGCTGGGGTCAAATCGGTTAAGAGGCACCTTAGACGAGTTGTGGGATCATCGGTATTAACATTTGAAGAGTTGTATACCGTTCTCACACAAATAGAGGCCATCCTTAATTCTCGTCCATTATGTTTTGTGTCTGATGAAGATATTAACGCATTAACTCCAGCACATTTTCTTATACATAGGTGAACCGTACACTGCTGTCCCGGAACCGAACCTACTGAGCACACCCATTAATCTTTTACTCCCACTCCCAAAAGATCCATTATGGCAACAAGAGAAATCAAAATGGAAATAATTTAACGGTTCGATTATGGGTTTTAAGTGGTCGCTCAGCTTCCTCGAAATTGACGCGGATGCTGCTTCTAATAAAATAAACATAATTCACATGGGTATAAAATCCTTTTTCCTTGAAAGGATAAAAAGTATCCAACCTTACGTAAATACATGATGTCACTCTAAGTGAAAAGAAGCTATGATGTTAACGGAGGTAAGTTTTTGATCATATAAGGGCAAACCATCTGAGAAACCCCGATAAAAGTTGAAATTACCATTCTCAACGTCATATTCCCCGTACGACCAAAAGGTGAGGCAACAACTTTTTGTCGTTAACATTTATGCCGACAATGGGATTTAGTGTCTGTTTCATTTTAATGAATAATCTCCTTTCTATTATTTCGAATTCCTTTACCCACACTTAGTTGATAATAGGATTCTTAGATTCTCATATTCGTTTCCTTGTTTACGCACCTTATCCTCGGACATAAAACTGCAATTACAATGTTTTTAAATCCATTAAATTTCGACCATGACTTCATACTCAAGTGGGGTGCAAACAACAAAGTGGAATTTTAAGGGTCTTGGATTCAGTGCTGTTTTCAGTCATTAAAGCGCAACCTTAATAGTCTGCCATCATCCATAATGGCAATTATCTGAAACCCTAGGACTTTCCATCCCAGGTACTCGTATATGTGTCAATTGTAACCATTCTTAGAATGACCTCCACCAAGAACTCAATGAAATGTATAGGCTTCCGATGCAAGAACTACTTCACATTTGCTGATCTGACCAATAATTCAAAATTAATGCATCGATATCTCGTCCTTTCATGTACTCTGAATTAATTAATCCGCGCGCTGCATAACTAATACGTACTTATCTAATGTCTGAAACAGTTGTACAGCAAAATACGTGCAGTTAGATTAGAGACAACGCTTATATGAAAGCTGTGTTGTATGGTTTCGTGCTTTGTCAGTTTGTCAATAAGGGTGGGGATTAGTGTAGCCAGAATTTTGAAGCTGGAAATCTGCATTATTTGGAGAAAAATAAAGTTTTATCCCTATTTTGTGTTCTGAAATTCCCCATTTCGTGTATATAAAATTAAACATCCAGGTGAACCTAGCGACACATTTAACATCTTAATGCTGTCCTGCTAGTGTGCATGAAAGTCCGTCGGTAGACACGACTGGACATCACCGGTGTCTTAGATCAAACAAGAAATAATAGGAGCATACATTGTCGAACTCGTTTAAACTCAAGCACAAAGAAATGTACGCTCATAGAAAACGCACTACCCTGCCAGTGTTATGCGTTCCTTTTAGTTGTCTTCAATTCCGCACAAGAAAACAACCTCTTTCTTTTAGATCTCAGAACAGACTCTCCGTCTCAAAGTCAAGCGAAGTCGAATGTGGTGTAAAAGTATCCAGAACAAAATGGTGTCTCCACCTGCAGTTCGTGGGAACGTCCAAGCTCTCACGAATAATATTGCAAGCCATGCATTTCGCCTGTCTCGAGTGTGTACTATTCCGTATGGGATACAGTTACCCAGACGATATCTTACACCAAACAGTGTAGATACCTGTAGTTCGTGGGAACGTCGAAGCTCTCACGAATAATATTGCAAGCCATGCATTTCGCCTGTCTCGAGTGTGTACTGTTCCGTATGGGATACAGTTACCCAGACGATACTTTACACCACATTTTCCTCCCCCCCTGAGAAAGATAGTCATCTTTATTTAACAACATAGTTTTTGTATTAATAACATGAATACATTTTTTATAATTAGATTTAACAATTAGTTTACTTTTATTTTAATAACAAATATGTCTTATTTATTTAAGTATATAATTTTTAACAAAATATATGTTATATGAATAACATGAATGCATTTGTTATTATTTTTATTTTTAGATTAAACAATTAGTTTACTTTTATTTTAATAACAAATATGTCTTATTTATTTAAGTATACAATTTTTAACAAAATATATGTTATATGAATAACATGCATTATTATTTTTATTTTTAGGTTAAACAATTAGTTTACTTTTATTTTTAATAACAAATATGTCTTATTTATTTAAGTATACAATTTTTAACAAAATATATGTTATATGAATAACATGCATTATTATTTTTATTTTTAACAGGCAAGTGAGTAGAAAAAGATTTTAATTTATTCTGTAATTTCATTAGAATTTTTGGAGCAAGCTAAAGTTATCTTATATTTAATTTTAATCAGGTAATAAATTAAACAACAAAGTACAGTGCCTAGTAGGATGGGGAAACATACTGAAATTATTGTTTTGGTGTTTTGATTTTTTGTTTCGTCAAGTTTTGTCAATGTTTGTATCTCTTCCTGTAGCTCTCGCACACTATAACTAAAGGTAAGCAAGTCGGAGCTAGTCTTTATTATAGCTTTGGGACTCTTAATAAATTTGTTCGTGAAATTATAGCTATTGTCAAAAAGAGCATCTAAATTAAAAGAAGAGTTCAAGGCAAGACTTGTTATTTCTTGGGGAAAGGTCACCTTTGTTGAACCCGATTCTTTCACAGTCAACAACTTTATGGAGTGTGTTTCAGCTAGGCAATTATCAGAAAGGGTGAGTAGCCCATTCTTTTCAACTTTAATAATTTTGAAATTACTTCCACAGTGAACTCTAAGTTTTCCTGGTGTTGGCATTAGAAATATCCATCTGTTGGCTTATTCAAAATTGATCCAAATTTCCTGTTTAATTTTTATGATTCGCATGTCACAATTTTCTAAGCGCCCTTCATGGAGAATTAAGCTTGATAAACATACCTCTAGCTCTGTATGTATCGGACGATTGGGCAAGCAAAGAATTATGTGATTTACATGCTTACAGGATTCTATGTCGCTAGAAGTTAAAGGTATATACTCCGAAAATTGTTCGTTAATAGCTACTTTCTGAAATGAAGGATTGTAAAAGTAGTACAAGTAGTTTTTGTATGGGATTGGAATTGAATGTATCCGGTTTAAAAGGAATTTGCCTGTACCAGTAAGTAAGTTCAATGTCCAAGAATTTCATGACTTCAAAAATACTTTCTATTGATACATCAATAGGAAATCTTAAATCAGCACTAGCTATGACCGGAATTTTTTCTATGGCTCCAATTAGCACATGCGGATCTATCGCTTTTAGATCAATTCGGTTTTGTCGCGCGTCAATAAGAGAATTCAGGATATTGTTTTGAACATTATTCAAATGGAAATTAGCGCCAAGCAGTATATTGGCCGCTTCGTCTAGGTGATGATTTAGTTCTTGGGCTATAGTTAAATTGTTTGATTTCTTAATAAGCTATTATTACTATTTTGTATGAGGGATGATTGTGTTTTTAAAATATGTGTTACAACTTTCTTAGTACTTCTTAATTTTGCAACTTCCTCTTCTATTACTTTAGAATCTTCGTCATCCATTACCCCAAATATTTCTTTTAAAATATGCCCACCTAGATTCAACAGACCTCGTTTTGCTTTTTTAATAAAAAATAGAACGAATATTCTGTTGTGTGTTAGAATTAGTTCTTGTAGTGACTGCTCTTGGATTTTAACCATCAAACGGCAGTGATCAAATGGGGACCTAGGACTAACCTCCAATTTGCACGTAGTATGAGGTATTCTCCTATGGTTTCTAGGTAGATGCCTGTATTGTCTTCCAGTTCTTTCAACTCTATAGGCAGTGCAGTTACTCCGCTCATCATTAGGAATAAGCACATGACATTGACCAACATCTAGTAAATGTGAAAAACGATATAACTTAGCTAAATATATTTTTTTTTTCAAATGCTAATAGGATTTAATCGAAATAATGTTTGAGCCTATTGTTATGAACAGTCACCGTGCATCTACCCATTTTTATCGTCGAATTGACTGGGCTTAAAATTGCACAAATTGTAAAAGGCCCCAGCCACACTTGAAATAATTTGTGCTTTTTTACGGGGTTTAATAGAAGTACCTTGTCTCCGATATGAAACGACGACGGTCTTACCGTCTTATCGTAGTATACCTTTGAAAAACTTTTACTCTTCAATAAATTCTTACGAGCAATGGAATACATTGTTTGCAGCTTATACCGCAACTCGTAATAATAGTCTTCGCAATTATATAGTGGTTGCGGTGTTTGGTTGAGGCTTGACGGAATTTCCGCGGTAAAGCCAAACAAGCAGTCCATGGGACTTAACTTAGTTCCTTCATGTATATTGTTGTTATGTACGAAAGCGGCAGTTCTTAAGAATTTATCCCAACATTTAGGATTCTGATCTACTATGGATCGCAAGTATTCCACTAGAGGCTTATGGGTTGTTTCCAAGGAACCGTTCGACTGCGGGTGGTATGCCGATGTTTCAATTTTCTCGATCTTAAGCAGACTGCAAACTCGCTTAAAGAGTTTACTTACAAAATTCGATCCTTGGTCGGTAATCAACTTTTTTGGTATACGATATCTGCTTATTATTTGATCAAAAAATATTTGTGCCACCGTATTAGCTTCCATATCTGCCAATGGATACCAATCTGCAAATTTAGTAAGATCGTCCTGGAATGTTAAGATATATTTATTTCCATTGTGAGTCTCAATTAAAGGTGCAACTATATCCATATAAACCTTTTCGAAAGGTACTTTTGCTGTATCTGTAATTACCATCGGCATTTTTAAAGTTCGTCCTGTTTTATTTTTTTGACATTTACTACATTTCATTATATAGTTTTTAATGTCACGAACCATACCTTTCCATTTATATTTACGAAGAATGCTACCGTAGGTTTTTTAACCCCTTGGTGACCTCCAAATGGAGTATCGTGATAGTCATGCAAAATTATAGGGATTTCTGATTTCGAGGGAATAATGTATTTCTGCATGGATGCGGAATTTGAAAAGGTATGTAAAGTATCTGAAACCACTGGGGAACTTTGGTGGGCCATTTTAGAACTATCATGGTTACCTTTGTCTGATAAAATAGGGCTTGACCCGGTTTGGTCGTTTTCCTGAGTTGTATTTTCTTTTGCCTTTGATCGAGTGACAGCAAAACATCTCGACTCTTCCTCAACGTCCGAGTCTAAGGAGTGATGTACGTCAGCCTTAACCACAAACGTTCGACTTTCTTCTTCACTATCAGATTCGCTTATGCGCGGAATCCGACTAAGTGCATCCGCATTGCTGTTCTTTCTACCGGGTTTGTATTCGATAGAGAAGTCAAATTCGGACAGCTTTAGTACAAGTCTTATAATGCGGGAAGATGCATCTTTTGCTTTCAGAATTCCTTTCAAAGGCATGTGATCGGTGTAGATCATAAAATGTCTACCCTGTAAGTAGCAACGGAAGTTTCTGACGGCCCACACTATTGCCAGGAGTTCTTTTTCAGTAGTTGAATAGTTTTTTTCAGCGGGATCTAGAGCCCGGCTTGCATATGAAATGGGAAGGTCGCTTCCAATGCATCCCTGGGATAAAACAGCCCCCAAAGACTCCTTGCTAGCGTCAGTTGTGAGTAGAAATGGTTCTTCGAAATTTGGGTATCTCAAAATAGGAGGACTTGTCAGTATCGTCTTAATATTGTTAAAACTTGATTCGCAATTATCATTCCACTGGAACTTTACATTTTTTCGTAGTAATTTCGTTAGAGGTAATGTTAGTTCAGCGTGATTTTTTATAAATTTTCTATAATAATTACACAAACCAAGGAGGGATTGTAGTCTTTTAATGTTGGTTGGTCTAGGGAAACTGAGAACGCATGCAACTTTATCCGGGTCTGGTAGGGCCCCAATATTTGTGCATTTGTGGCCTAAATAAATTACTTCTTTTCTTAGAAAGTTGCATTTCTGAGATTGGAGCTTCAGATTGTTCAACCTTAGACGGCCAAACACTGTTTTCAATTTAGTATTGTGGTCGTCAATATTCCGTCCATAGATAACAATGTCGTCGAGATAAACGAAACATTCAAAACCTTGTAATCCAGTCAATGCGTAATTCATTAACCGTTGGAAAGTAGCTGGGGCTCCCTTCAGACCAAACGGCATTCGCAAGAATTCGTAATGACCATAGGCTGTACGGAATGCAGTTTTCTCGCGATCCTTAGGATTAACTAAGACTTGATTGTAGCCGCTTCTTAAATCAAGGGTTGAAAAGTATCTGGAGTTGCCCAGTTGGTCAAGAATGTCTTCTATTCTCGGAAGGGGATATGCGTCACCGACTGTTTATACCCTATTCTAGGGGTATATTAATTTTGACGCATAGTTTGTAACATACCTTAATATTGCCCGTAGACCCCTAAAAGTTACTATATTTATGATCAGCATCGATAGTAATGTCGATCTATCCATGTCCGTCCGTCCGTCCGTCCGTCGGCAAAAATTAGGCCTTTAAACTGGACCTAGAGAGCTGAAATTTTAACCATATACTCTCTAGGGTCCCGAAATAATCAAGTTTAAGAATTTTTGAAATCCGCCCACAGACACGCCCACAAACTCAAAAAAACAAAATTTTGGAAAAAATCGAATTTTGAGCTAGAGAGCTGAAAATTTTCAAAATCCGCCCACTGACACGCCCACAATTAAATAAAACAAATTTTGGGAAAAATTGAATTTTGAGCTAGAAAGCTGAAATTTTTTATATATGATCTTTGGCCCATAAAACTGCATGGGACATAAAATTTTCAAAATCCGCCCACTGACACGCCCACAATTAAATAAAATATTTTTTTTTAAAAACCAAAATTTGAGCTAGGCAGCTGAAATTTTTAATATATACTCTCAGGGGCCCTTTATGCTCATGTGTAAATATTTTCAAAATCCGCATACTGACACGCCCACAATTTTTTTTTTTTTATTTTTGAAAGTCCAAAGTTTGAGCTAGGGAGCTGAAATTTATAGTATATACTCTCTAGGTGCCCTTTATGCTCATACTTAAATTTTTTTTAAATCCGCCTACTGACACGCCCACAATTAAATAAAACAATTTTATTGAAAAACCAAAGTTTGAGCTAGGGAGCGTTTTTATATACAAAAGCTTAGTTTTTTCGATAAAATCCTTTAAATTTTTGTCACGCCCACTTATGAGATATAGGAATAAGAATAGGGTATCCAACAGTTCGCCCAAGCGGACTGTAGCCCGCCCCTATGTTTTTTCGTTTAGTTTACGAAAATCGACGACTATTCTCCATCGCAACTCTCCATCTAATCCTGGCTTCTTTGGGACTACCAACAATGGGGAATTCCAAGGGCTTTTGCTGGGGATAATGATTTTTTCCGCTAGCATTTCCGTTATTTGCTGGTTAATAATTGATTTATGGGATTCCGGTAATCTATACATTTTTAAATTTACTGGGGCTTGATCGGCAACTGTCGGAATATTGTGCATTACAGAGGAGGTATACGTAAGTTTGTCGCCTGGAAGGCTGAATATATCGTTATATTCGTGACATATTTGAAGCACACTTTCCTTTTCCTTTGAACTGATTGTACGAGTACTATCAAAACATATATTTTCATTCAAAAGTGAAATCCGCTTTATAGGCAGAGTTTCGGGTGACATGTGGGCATTTAAACTACAAATGTTGACATGACACTACCTATCATGGTACCAATCCTGGGACGGGTAGAAATGCTCGGGTCAGAGCTATTCGGTTTCCGGATGATAGCAAAGTAATGCTTAAGCTTAAGCGAAACCTAAGGGTCGCAAGTTGGAACGTTAGAAGTACGAGCGATCGTAGGTACGAGCTTGAAGAGATGATGGTTAGAAGGTGAGTTGACATCTTTCGTGTTCAAGAAACGAAATGGCAAAACACTGGAAATCGGGTGCATTTCTTGGAGGTTAGGACAAAAGCTAGTACGGGACGGAACAGGGTAGGGGCAAAATCGGCGGCGTCTTCACCATTTAAAAGTCCAGTTATCGTTTGATGACATTAAAAAAGGTGATCCAAGGTGAGGTGTGGAATATTATCAGTGTATATCCTCCCCAAGTTGGATGCGAGCTGAGGGAAAAAGATGCATTCTGACTAGATTTCCACAAGCTCATGAAGAACATCCCAAAAGAAGATTTTTTGGTTTGTTGCCGGAGGTTTGAACGGACATGTTGGGAAGTCAAATGAAGACTATGACGACTACCATGGAGGACTGGGATACGGCACCAGGAACTCTCCCGGTGAGAGGTTATCAACACAAGAAACATGATGGTGGACAGATGAAGCTAAAGAAGTGCTAGGTGACAAGAAAGTGTCATTCAAAGCTTGGTCACAGTGCTTCACTAATAATGGAGATGAAAAAGCTCTCCTCGAATTGGAATACAGACTTGGCAAGAGGTTTGCGAAGAGAAGGTTCAAAAAAGTCTGTGGAGAGCTGGTATCGGGCGTTAAAAAAAATTCTTCTTCGGCTGCTGATAGAAACCAGGCTCTCCATTAGCCCCGACAAACCAGCTTGAAGAGAGGCAAATCCATTTTTAAAATAACCACTCCGAGAAGGAATAATGTCCCGGAAATTCGTTCGCTAAGGTTTATCAAAAATGCTCTCGGGCTGCTCCTTGTGGATGACAAAAAAATATTACACAGGTGGCAACAGTATTGCGAAGGACTTCTAAATGAACAATTTTCTCGGATATATTTTCCGAAAGCCAATCCTAACAATGAAGAAGTTACTGTCCAAGAAGTTAGGAAGGCGGTATAACACTCCAAAAAACGAAAAGCAGTTGGGCCGGATGAGCTACGCTCTGAGTTCTGGAAAAAAATGGGAGACATCGGGTCTAAATAGCTCATGATTCTCATCTCCAACTGATGAGAGGCGATCCAATGACTAACCAGTGGAGAAAAAAGTTTTCTTCTTCTTTTGTACAAAAGAAAAGGCGATACGCGACTCTGTGAGTCAAATACCGTTCCATAAAGCTCATGTCAGCCCATGATGGTCGTTGAGCGGGTATTAGATAGCCGCATGTGGAAAATAGGCGCTAAGAACGAGGAGTTCCAGAAACCTACGTACAGATGATCATGGAGATGTATGATGGAGTAAAGACAAGAGTAAGATGCCCCGCTGGCGTCACCTAGGAGTTCGCAATCAAAGTCAGTGTACACCAGGGAAGCGTCTTAAGACCCTTGCCATTTATTAAGGGCTTTTGATAATATCTTATAAAGTGACGGACTCCAAGATGCATCAGTTATTATTTATTGACGGTATCATTAGCGAGGATCAAACGTCCCTGCAACGAGCATTTGATGTGATAGGAACTTAGGTGGACGTTTTCGAGGGGAAGGGTACGAGTATCATATTAGTCCGAAAAAACAGAATACTTGTGCTGCCCGTTCTCTGATCCACTCCGAAATATTCCAGATATTTATTTCAATTCAAGAGTGATTCTCAACTGCGAAAAGTTCAAATATCTGGGATCTATGATCAAGAGCGAAGCAAGCTATAATGGCGACATTAATCATCGCGTAAGCGTTAGCTAGATGAAGTAGCGGGAAAACTCAGCCATCTTTACTGACCGAAAAACTCTTCACGGATCGGGAGCCCGTTCAGGTATGTCGATAGTACTATAAAATGTATATACAATGCCAGCTCAAAGAGTTCGCGGTTGTATCTTCTTATACAATCGCTCTCCTTGCACAGGACCAAATATTTCATGTAGTATTTTTTCTTTTGCTCCCCTTTCCTACGGACCATAAAGCAGGACTGCCAGGATAAAGGTTCGATGGAGAATGCATTTTGTCTATCGAGTAAGGAGTTTTGAACAAATTTGTTTTGCCAAACCGAAGTAGCAGCGGTTTGCTAATTCCCCGTCGGAACTCGACTAAGTTGCCATTCGTGGAGTTGATGTTTACTCCAAAGAAGATGAAATGCTTAACTACTTTGAAGCTATTGCAATCAACAGCGACGTTTTGTCCTAGGCGATTACCAGAAGTTTGTTTGTTTGTTGATAGCATTTACTTGGCCTTGTCCTCAGTAACTTTAAGATCAACCAATTTCGCTGTTCTTCAATCACCGTGACAGAATCTAACACGGCACGCTGCGAACTGCCGATGATGTCGAAATCGTCCGCATACCCCAGTAGTTGGACGAATCTATTGAAAATAAAACTTATTATTTGACACCTGCCCTACACACTATTTCCTCTAGAACAAGATGGAAGAAGTCACACAATATCGAATCTCTTTGCAGAAATCCGTTTGGAAGAGCTGCTTCCAAATGGCACCGTGTGTTTTTAGATGTCACCCAACACAATTGGATCAGTTTTACAGGGATCCCATTTATTCGGTCATCGCCATATAGAGCTGTTATGAAAAGTCAGTGAAAAAATGATGAGTCTCGACTTGAAATTCGTTGGTCTTTTCCAGAACTTGCCTCAGACTGAAAATTTGGTCTATTAGCGATTTGATTGGTCGGAATCGGAAGCCACACTAGTACGTGCCGATTAGTGCATTGACGAACGGCTTGAGACGTATAATGTGTATGTTGGATAAGATCGTACACGAAGGATATCCGATGAATATCCAACCAAATGAAATGAGCGAGAAAGAGTTGCTTTTGCACTTTTTAGATGTTTGTTCAATCCTACGGTGCATACGGTGAGGGATATCGGCGAATGCCACTCTTGATGTACCTAAGTATGTTCATCGAATTCTTAAGTGGTGACAAGATTGCCTGTAAAATGTATTAGAACTAGCAGTCAGATGCAGAAAACAACTTAAAGAGGAATCGATTTTTTAATACATATTACTTTGCTGTTTTTGTTCTTAATAGAGGAGTTCAAATCATCACACTAAACGCACAAGTTTTGTACAATAAATCACCTTGCATTATTAAGTCAATTTAAAAACACATTTTAAAAATAAATAAATGAAATGAAAAACATAGGGATGGGCTACAGTCCGCTTGGGGAACTGTTGGATATCCTATTATTATTCCTATCAATCATAAGTGGGCGTGGCAAAAGCCTAAGTATGGTTGAATTGTTAAGAACGCTCTACATATATTTTTATATAATATGTTCTTAACGTAGAGGACGTTTGAGAAATTATGCTGGAGAAGGCGTCTCAGCAATGGCTAGTGAATAGGCGATTCACTTCGCAGAAGAAAATAAAAATTCGCAGAAATTCGATAAACGTTATAACTTATTTTATTCAAAGTCTTATTTCGAATGACTAACAATTGTTACACTGTTTATAAAGAAACCTCGGTGGTTATATACCACCTCAGCTGTACATCATATGGTCATTGCCCTTGACCGTGAAAATGATCCCCTTGGTATATGTGTTACATAAAAATATATTTTATTATTTAATTTACTAATACATGCTAATTTAGACCATTCCCATGTTTAGTCATGTGAGTGAGCGAGGTAGCACGATTTGCAAGTTGGTGCGATCTGCCTCCTACCCGATTCCTTGGTGCGCCAACTAGTTGGGGTGGAATACGCCTTGACTGCTGCAAAAGGAGACCAACTATAGCTTGACTATCGGTGTACCTTTCCATTTGACGTTTCCGGCTTCAGTCTGGTCAATTCGGTGTTGTTTACTTGTTCGGGGTTTCAACGTTTCGGGAATTCGGGAGTTTTTGTGTTGTTTTTCGTTTATTTGTTTTGCAGTTTTTGTGCGAATTGTGCTATTATGTTCTGTGCATTAGTCCTAGTCATTGCGAATATTGTTGTACGTTTTGTTAACACTGAATGATCATATTCCAATGACTAGTACGATTCACAAACATCGCCTCAACTGTCTCCACGTGCCGCGCTCCGGTGGGAAGACCCTTTCCTTTACTAGTTCCTTCTGTGATGTGTTGAGTGGCTTTTTGTTGGGAACCAACATGCTCCCGGCCTCCAGGCTTGGTGTCTAGTTGTATCCAGTTTCCTTGGTGATCTGTTTTAGTGCCGTTGCTGTTTGGCTTAGTTCTCGCAGCCAATTTCCCAATCGTAGTTTTGAGGTTAGGTGCATATGGCCATGAAAAAAAACAATGCATTAGTGTTTTGTTATTTAAATATCATTGTTAAAATCATTCAATTGCATTAAGTGAAAAACTAAGGTGAAGCCTAGGGATGTAAAGGTGAGTTGACCTTGAGTTGTGTGTTGTTTTTTTTGTTATTTTAGGTTCATTGGGTTAAAGGGGACGCAAGTTCAGGGGTGCGTACATATTTTTTTCAGTTTTATTTTAGGTATTTTTATTTTAAGTTTGTTATTATATTCATAGTCTCAGATTATAGGGGGATGGGCTAATTTATTTTGGTAGTTTTTTTCTAATTTTATATTGGCAAGGGTGATAATTTTACGATCGGTCGTTTCAATATCGAATTTTGCGTTTTGATGGTAACCACTCGCGTAAGACCGTCCGCTCCAGGGTGTAGGTCGATGACTCGCGCGAGTAGCCACATTGATGGGGGGAGGTTGTCTTCCTTGACGAGAACAATATCTCCTATATTAATAGTTGCTTGCGGTTGCAACCATTTTGGTCGCTGTTGAAGCAAGTGGAGATAGGACGTGCTCCATTGCTTCCAAAATTCCTGCATGAGTCGTTGCACGTATCTCCATCGGTCCAAGTTATTTATGCTCCTTTCTGCTAAATTCCTGTCTGGCAGCATCCGTAGTGGTGCTCCGATTAAGAAGTGTCCAGGAGTTAATACAGCCAGATCGTTTGGATCTGACGTCATTGGACACAGTGGTCGCGAATTGAGGCATGCTTCGATCTGTGTCAGCAATGTTGCATATTCTTCAAAGGTTAATTTCGAAGATCCCATTGTCCTTTTTAAGTGGTGTTTGATCGATTTTACACCCGCCTCCCAAAGACCTCCAAAGTGTGGTGATGATGGAGGATTGAAGTGCCACGTCGTTTGGTGCGATGCAAGGTTTGATGCAACTGCTGCTGACCATTCAGACGTGCAAAATGTGCTGTCCTTCCTCAGCTCGTTATTTGCTCCCTTGAAATTGGTGCCACAGTCGCTAAACATATTTGCACAATTTCCTCGTCTGGCCACAAATCGCCTAAATGCTGCGATGAATGCTGCTGCACTTAAGTCGGTGACAAGCTCGATGTGGATTGCTTTTGTCGCCAGACATATGAACACGGCGATGTATCCTTTGGTCATTCTCTTACATCTCCCTCCCCACATTTTGATTTCCACAGGTCCAGCATAATCAACGCCGGTGTTCGAAAATGGTCTTGATATCTTCACACGCTCTGACGGCAGATTGCCCATTAGTTGCTCCTGCACCTTCGCGTTGTATCGATGGCACCGAACACATTTGTGAATAATCGCCTTCACAAGCCTTTTCAGGTTTGTTATCCAATAAATGGTTCGAATTTCGGCTATGGTCATCTGCTGGCCACCGTGCAGAGTTCGCTGATGAGTGTCTTCTGCAAGTAATTTGGAAAAGTGGTGTGTTGCCAAAAGGATTACTGGATGGCGTTGATGAAATGGAATTGGTGAATTCAGTAGTCTACCCCCTACCCGAAGAATTTCCTTCTCATCGAGAAATGGGTTAAGCGTTTTAATTGAGCTCTTCTTCGGTAAGGGTCGTTTATCCTTAAGCGCCTTGATCTCCTCCTCGAATAGCTCCCTTTGTACGTGCCTAATGATCTGATAATGAGATGATATCAGTTCATCTGCCGTTATTGGATGGGTGTCCAATGGCCTTCTTGCTTGTTTGTCTCTTAAGTTATCGAGATATCGTCGCCAAATCGCTGTAGTGCGTACTAGACGATTAAGGGTTGAGAAGGTTTGAAAGAATGCGCTATCTATTTTGATGCAAAGGCATTGCTTTGCTTCCCTTTTTGTTTCCTCGTTTGTTTCGAGAGGAATTGTTGGTGATTGATTGCAAGGCGAGAAATTGTGTAGGAAGTAAGGACCATGCCACCACAGTTGGCTTTCGATTAACTCTTCAGGGAGAAGTCCTCGAGAACCAATGTCCGCAGGATTATCCTTGCTGGCAACATGTCGCCAGATAGCCTTACTAGTAAGCGCTTGAATTTCTGTTATTCGGTTGGCCACGAATGTGGTGCGAATGGCTGGACTTCCTTTTATCCACGCCAAGGCTATCATTGAATCGGACCATGCAAACATCTCCAGCTGTTGGAACTGCATGGCCCTTGCCAATCTATGCATTAGCTTTGCAAGTAATACTGCTGCACAGAGTTCTAACCGTGGCAAAGATATATTTTTTACTGGGGCCACTCTGGTCTTCGACGCCAGCAAGTGAATTCTCTCCTGGTCGCCTGAGACCACTCGAGCGTAAATGACCGCGGCGTACGCCTTTTCCGAGGCGTCACTAAACCCATGTAATTGAACCTGCGATGATCCTTCGCTTGCTATCCAACGTGGGATTTCAACCTTTTCCAGGTTTTGAAGCCCGGCTCGCAGTTTTGTCCATTGTTCTTCTATTTCCGGCGTTATGTGGGCATCCCAGGATAGTGCTTTGACCCACAGTTGTTGCAAAATCAATTTTGCTTTGATTACGCACGGCGAAATCCATCCCAACGGATCAAATAAGCGTGCGATGTCGGCAAGTACTGATCTTTTCGTGTGCCGGGTCACAACAGGTATGTTTATTTTGAATGTGAATGTGTCCCTAGCAGGATGCCATTGGATGCCCAACGTCTTAATAGCATCCTGAGTATCAAATTTTAAAGGAAGATTCACCTCTCTTTCCCTTTCAGGTATTCCTTCCAAAATTGTTGGGGAGTTGCTGGCCCATTTACGTAATGGAAATCCAGCTGAACTCAACGTCGATGACACATCCGTTTGCATCTTGATGGCATCTTCTTCATTGTCAGCTCCATATATAAAATCGTCAACGTAGAATCCTTCGAAGATTGCCTTGGTTACATGAGGTTGACAATCTTCGATGTCCATCGCTAGCTGCTGCAAGGTCCGTACAGCTAGATATGGGGCTGATGCTGTTCCGAATGTCACGGTATTAAGTGTATACGTTTTAATTGGCTCGTCGCCTTTTGTTCTCCACAGTATGAGTTGGTATGGAGTGTCCTCTGGTGCCATCCATATCTGCCTATACATCATACTTATGTCTGCTGCAAATGCTATCTTAAACTTTCTCCACTGTGCTATCAGGTCAATTATGTCCACCTGAAGCCGTGGGCCCACCATTAGGTGATCATTTAAAGAAACTCCTCTAGACGTTCGGCATGAAGCATCGAAAACAACTCGCAGTTTGGTTGTCGAGCTCGATTCTTTGAATACCGCATGATGAGGAAGAAAGTAGTGGTTTCTCTTCTCTAGCTCGACATCCATTCGAACTTCTGTCATGTGTCCTAATGCCTCGTATTCATTGATACAAGATGTGTATTCTTGCCTAAGTTTGTCGTTGGCATTTAGGCGTTTTTCAATTTGAAACAATCTTGCCAATGCTGCCGCCTTAGAGTTTCCAAGGTTGGGTTGTGTACTATCTTTAAATGGTAGTCGTACCTCATATCTACCATCTCCTCTTCGCTTTGTAGTGTTTTTATATTGTAGTTGACACTTCTCTTCTTCATGCGTTAGTTTGCGATCTTCCATGTCTTCTTCTATTTCCCAAAATTTCCTAAGCTCTGCATCCAATGTGGTGTGGTGGCTTCGTACTGTCACCGACATTAGCGGAGAATTGATACTAACTGCTCCTGTTAAAATCCATCCTAGTTCAGTTTTTTGTGCAACTGGGGATCCATTTTGTCCTGGGATCAATCCTTCAAGGATAATAGACGCATACACATCGGCACCTAAGAGCATATCAATCTTACCAGGATTAAAGAAAGATGGATCTGCCAATGGCAGATTTGCCATATGACTCCAAGAAGCTGTAGACAGATGATGTGTTGGTAACACAGAGGTCAGTTGAGTAAATACAAAAGCTCTAACATCGAGACAAAAGGAGGGATTATTAAGGGAAAATAGAGTTAAATCAACCATGGAGTTGGAGGTACCCGTTGACATTTTTCCTAAACCCTTCACCTCGACCACTGTTTTTTGTTTCCTTAAATTCAGAAGCTGTGCTACATTTTCGGTCACGAATGTGGCTTCTGACCCCGGATCTATCAATGCCCTAACAACATGAGGAACTCCATTTGCAGCATAAACCTTAATTAATGCAGTTGCTAATAAAACTTTGGATTGCGTTTGGTTAAGATAAGCATTTACATTATTGGTCATTATTGATGGATTATTTTGTAAACTGTTCTGACCATTTTGGGAAATGCTCTGATTTGAGTTCGGATTTTGATAGGGTTGTGGGTTTGAGGAACTTGAAGCCCCATTTTGTACATGGCTCCACTGATTGGATGAGATGATATGATTCGGATTTTGAATTATGTTAGGATGCGGCGTGAGGTTTGATGTTAATACACCATTTTGTCCATTGCTCCAACCCATTGGAGGAATGTACTGATTTTGGTTTTGAACTAAGTGAGTTTTGTACTCCGTATGATTCTGCCCTTGAAATGATGCTGCGTGGGGATAATATTGTTGGTTGTTTCTATTAAAGGCGGTTTGGGGCTCAAAGTGTAAAAGAGTGTGATGTTTTTGACCACACTTTTGGCACCGATTACTGCTTTTACAATTTGATGAATGGTGGTCGTATCCCAAGCAGTTCGAGCAGACATTATTTGCTTTTACTGCTTCAACTCGTCCCTTAACTTCCATTTTTAAAAAAATTTTGCATTGCCGTATTCCATGCGATGCTTTGCACAGCCGACATGAAAATTTCTTCGTCTCATCAGACGATTTTATATGATACGCCGTCGGTGCGGCCTTTTTAAATGAATTTGAGTTATTTTGGGACCTTATAGTCTCATTTGACTCCATGATGTTCTCTAGGGAACTGAATCTTCCCTCGATGAACCTGGCAAATGCTTTCCACTCTGGAAGACATTTGGAGCTCCCAAGCTTATCTTCCCAATCCTTTTGTGTTTGGAGAGGAAGTTTGTTATAAATTACATATATGAGAATAGCATCCCAACTTTCGACAGCTATTCCCATATTGGAGAGAGCATGAATACAATTTGCGCTTGTATCATGCAGCGATTTTAATCCATCCGCGGATTCATGTGTGAGCTTATTCTGCTCCATCAGTACCCTCAATTGTTTATTAACCAATTTACGCTTGTTTTGGTACCGCTCATTTAAGATTTCCCATGCTGCAGCATAGTTTTTACCATCTGCTTCAACTAGCAAATGCTGTATTAATAGGGCAGCATTACCTGTAACATGGGTTTTCAGATACTGCAACTTCTGTGTGTCCGATAAGTCGATGTTCTGATCAACCATGCTTTCGAACAGGTTGTGAAATTCATACCATTCATCTAACGAGCCTGAGAATTTTTTAATTTGAATTGGTGGTAACCGAATGTCACACACCGATGTTTTTGTGGCGTTTAGCCGGGAAATCTCTAAATTTGCATTACTCTCATGTTGACATTTGTCGAGATGGTCATTTAAAATTCCCGTGAATGCGAAATAAACGCGTTTAATTTTTGCAAATGTTTCAATCTCAAAGTAAGTATCTCTAAGAGGATCAGATGAACTGTTAACGATCGCCTCATGATCCTTTTTCGCACGTTTGAAGCATTCTTCACTATCGGTTAGACATGCATTCACATATCCCCTTGATTTTCGCGCTTCACTACCTTTTTTAAATTCGTCGAAATCGGCTTCAAGTTCTCTCAAAATTAGCTCTTGCCGTTCGATTAATTTAGCCAGTTTCGCATTTGCCATTTTCACTTCACTTTATTTTTTATTTAAAGACAAGGTTTGGGTTCTTAATTGGGTTCGAGCAGTTATTGAAGTATATTAATTTAATACTATTTTCAAATAATATGCAATAAAAAGGATAAAAGGAATAATATTCCTACCTTAGTTTGCTTTTGCAACTGCAACTTTAGTATAGTTAACTCTAAGTCACAGTTGCAGAAGTCTTTTTGTTGCACAGTTCCTAGCTGTGTTTGATGACCGTTGTGCTGTAGATAGTGTTGTTCTGCAGACCGTTGTGTCGTTTTAAGGCTGTTGAACCGCTTGTGTCCAGTTACGTTACCGTGGACCCGTTAAATCTCCTCGACTCGTTGGATTTTGGTTTTTATATGAAATATTTACGAGTTATGTAAAAATTCGCATAAAAAAATATAAAAGAGGAATAATTTTCCTACCTTGAATTGCTCTGGCAACTGCAACTTTAGTATAATTAACTCTAAGTCACAGTTGCAGAAGTCTTTTGTTGCACAGTTCCTTGCTGTGATTGATGACCGCTTACAGACCGCTGTGCAGTTGTATGTCCGTTGTATACGGGGTTCCTTGAATCGTTGGGTACTGTGGCCGATTGACTGTCCGTCGATGATCGGAGCGTATATTTGCACTGGTTATATCCAGCTATACTCAACCCACAGTACACTATTTAAAAGATTTTTTTTTTTTATTTGAAAAAAAAAAAATGGAAAAAAAATCGATAAAACACGCACTGGTTTATGATTTACACTTCAAATGCACTTTAATTTAAATTGTTTTAGAAATCTGTCGCGGTTTCTTTAAAAAGGCTTCGAAGGACCATGTTCTTAACGTAGAGGACGTTTGAGAAATTATGCTGGAGAAGGCGTCTCAGCAATGGCTAGTGAATAGGCGATTCACTTCGCAGAAGAAAATAAAAATTCGCAGAAATTCGATAAACGTTATAACTTATTTTATTCAAAGTCTTATTTCGAATGACTAACAATTGTTACACTGTTTATAAAGAAACCTCGGTGGTTATATACCACCTCAGCTGTACATCATATGGTCATTGCCCTTGACCGTGAAAATGATCCCCTTGGTATATGTGTTACATAAAAATATATTTTATTATTTAATTTACTAATACATGCTAATTTAGACCATTCCCATGTTTAGTCATGTGAGTGAGCGAGGTAGCACGATTTGCAAGTTGGTGCGATCTGCCTCCTACCCGATTCCTTGGTGCGCCAACTAGTTGGGGTGGAATACGCCTTGACTGCTGCAAAAGGAGACCAACTATAGCTTGACTATCGGTGTACCTTTCCATTTGACGTTTCCGGCTTCAGTCTGGTCAATTCGGTGTTGTTTACTTGTTCGGGGTTTCAACGTTTCGGGAATTCGGGAGTTTTTGTGTTGTTTTTCGTTTATTTGTTCTGCAGTTTTTGTGCGAATTGTGCTATTATGTTCTGTGCATTAGTCCTAGTCATTGCGAATATTGTTGTACGTTTTGTTAACACTGAATGATCATATTCCAATGACTAGTACGATTCACAAACATCGCCTCAACTGTCTCCACGTGCCGCGCTCCGGTGGGAAGACCCTTTCCTTTACTAGTTCCTTCTGTGATGTGTTGAGTGGCTTTTTGTTGGGAACCAACATAATATTTAAAGGATTTTATCGAAAAAACAAAGCTTTTGTAAAAAAAGCTTCCTAGCTCAAACTTGGGTTTTTTAATAAAACTGTTTCTTTTAATTGTGGGCGTGTCAGTAGGCGGATTTTTAAAAAAAAGAGTATGGAGTATATATATTATGAGTTTTAGCTCCCTAGCTCAAACTTTGACTCTTCAATAAAATTGTTTTCTTTAATTGTGGGCGTGTCAGTTTGCGGATTTCAAAAATTGTTAAACTTGATTATTTCGGGACACTAGCCTAATTTTTGCCTACGGACGGACCGACGGACATGGCTAGATCGACATTACTATCGATGCTGAACATAAATATAGTCACATTCAGGGGTCTACGGGCAATATTAATATACTCGTATGTTACAAACTATGAGTCAAAATGAATATACCCTTAGAATAGGGTATAATAAGCAACTGACATAAAGAACTTTACTTACTTACTTACTAACAACAATCTATAAGACATGGGCTTTGAGAATAGCAAACTCTATCCGCTTCTGAAAGATTATAATCTCATGAGTTGTATGCTTTATATCCTTAAAACTGGTAAGGGTACGTTGAAAATTCATGTACCCGTATGTAAATTTTTTTCTCGCTATTCCTACATCATCACCTCTTTAGCTTTCATTTAAATTTCTCGAGTTCTTAGGTTAAACAATATTTTCATCGCTTTTTTCCAAGTTGCTCATTATCGCCGCTTTGATAATAACAATAGGACAACAGCTTCCAGTTCTCTTCCGGTAAATACAGAACAAGACAACGGAGATTAAAAACAAGCCATTCGCAAAAAGGAAACCTTTGCTTTTCATTGGAATTGCTTCGCCACAGCAGTGCCGAGAAATTAATAATCCAGAATCGACCATAATAAGAGTTTGAGTTGCGTCAGCGTTAGTCTATACTGTGTCTGTAAATAGAATATTTGCACAGCTAAATCAGAAATTTAAATTCAGTGTGGGTGCATCCTATATCTTCGCCTTTTGCGTTTATTTAGATAACTTGTTTAAAAAAAATCAATGCAAAGCATTCTGAATAATCAAACTATATTAACCACAGTTTTCGTTAAATTGCATTCATGCCCCAAACAAAGCAAAAGGATTTAAGTATTGTAAAATGCACAACGGAAAAAAAATACAAATGCACCAAAAGGATTTTCGCCTTAAATGAGTTCCTTTGGATTTTTATACCCTATTCTAAGGGTATATTAATTTTGACGCATAGTTTGTAACATACCTTAATATTGCCCGTAGACCCCTAAAAGTTACTATATTTATGATCAGCATCGATAGTAATGTCGATCTAGCCATGTCCGTCCGTCCGTCCGTCCGTCCGTCTGTAGCCAAAAATTAGGCCTTTAAACTGGACCTAGAGAGCTGAAATTTTAACCATATACTCTCTAGGGTCCCGAAATAATCAAGTTTACGAATTTTTGAAATCCGCCCACAGACACGCCCACAAAATCAAAAAAACCAAATTTTGGAAAAAAATCGAATTTTGAGCTAGAAAGCTGAAATTTTGTATATATGATCTATGACTCCTAAAACTGCTCGGGATAAAAAATTTTCAAAATCCGCCCACTGACACGCCCACAAATAAATAAAATAATTTTTTTATACCCTATTCTAAGGGTATATTAATTTTTGAAAATCCAAAGTTTCAGCTAGGGAGCTGAAATTTATAGTATATACTCTCTATGGGCCCTTTATGCTCATGTGTAAATATTTTCAAAATCCGCCCACTGACACGGCCACAATTAATTTTTTATTTTTTTTTGAAAGTTCAAAGTTTGAGCTAGGGAGCTGAAATTTATAATATATACTCTCTAGGGGCCCTTTATTCTCATGTGTTAATTTTTTTTTAAATCCGCCTACTGACACGCCCACGATTAAATAAAACAATTTTATTGAAACACCCAAGTTTGAGCTAGGGAGCGTTTTTTTTTTGATAAAATCCTTTAAATGTTATATACGAGTAACAAAATATGTAGAGCGTTCTTAACAATTCAACCATACTTAGACTTTTGTCACGCCCACTTATGAGGGATAGGAATAAGAATAGGGTATCCAACAGTTCGCCCAAGCGGACTGTAGCCCGTCCCTATGTTTTTTGCTCTTTCGGTGTCTGAAATGATTTGGATCCAAATGAATGACGAAATTTAATTCAAGAATTTGAGACAGCGGGGTACGAATATGGGAACGAAATGTTGGCATTCCTTTGTTTGTGTTTTTTTTTGTCAGCACTCAGACTCAATACGGGTCCATTGTACTACCAGGAAGACACACCACTTTTACTGTAAAAATTGATTGATTGTCGTTGGATCGATATATTCAAATTCACTATGTAAATAATATGTTCATATAAATTGCAATTGTAGCTGGACTGTGTGTATGTTTATAAGTGTATAGATTCAAAGGCTTCCAGTTCCATTAAATACTTATTTCATTCTGACATTCGCTTAATTGTTAAGGCGAATGATAGTCACGAACATACTTAAATAGCCCTTAGCTGAATATCCGGAACCATTTTTGATTGCACAAATTTTCGCTAATTTCAATTCGGGGGCTCTGGGGCTTGAAAAATGTTGTCAGCGATACTGATGACTCTTATTCTCTATGATACCGAGGAGGCTGCTATCAGAGCGCTCTGGCATTCACGATGGCTGGCTTTTTAAAACGGAGGTGCGGTATTCCTTGTCGTCTCAAACTTGGGAGCTTTGTGTAGAAGAGCCTCCTCGCTTAAGCATTAGTGACCATTCGTTTGATGTGGCTGAGCCAAGGCAGTCTACGTGGATTGGCTTTTTTTGCTACATCCTCAGATTTGTACAGCTTATAGAGTTTGTAGCTCCATCTTCTCCCTGCATACAGGATCAAATATTTGACGGAGTACTTCTTCCGAATAAGCCTAGTATCAGCTCTCTGGCGACAGAAAACTGAACTGATTGGATCAGTGATTTGTGGAGCTCATACTTAATATTCCAAATTAATTGTTTTGAATCTGAGGTAGCAGCGGTTTCCCGGGGCAATTTTCCATCATCTGTTTGCTTTTTGACAAGATGTAGGTCCTTGGTTTTGCTTTTACGCGTATTTACTTCGAGATCAACCATCTGTGTCTGCTCTTCAATCGTCGCGAAAGCCTCTTCCTCGGCTCGCTTGGAGCGGTCGATGATGGCGATATCGTCCGAGTACTGGGGTACGCTGGGGTATTTGATGATGACTTCTGTGTCGACACCGGTAGTGGAATTCCCAAACTTTTACCGATCATTAATTGTTATCGTTAACTAATGACATTTAACTCTTGAAAAGTTGTTTTCCCAAAATCAAATACAAAAATTTCATTTGTTAAGTTGTCGTTAAAAAAATAGCAATGATCTTAGATCGAAAACTATCGAATCGAAATGCGGCGGACATGTGTCGGATCTTGCGTGTCACAGCAAAAAAAAAGGTTAAGAACCGGTCGAGCGACATAATCTACAGACAATTGTAAATTTTCCTTTTCAATTTTGAGGACATAATGCCGAAAAAAAAAACGTTCGGAAAGGATATATTCCGCTATGGCGAACTATTGGACACCCTATTCGTATTTCTATCCCTAAAGGGCGTGGCAAAATCTAAGTTTGAGTGAATTGTAAAGAACGATCTACATATTTTGTTATACACCATTTGTTAAGGAACAGGTGAGGGCATTCTGAAACAGCAAGAAACGAATTCGGAGGATTCATACTAAATGAAATCTAACCACACGAGGAATGAAAATGAAATACAATTTATTTTATTGATTAAGATGTGATACAGTACCAAGATGTTTGTTACAAAGCTGCTGAAATCCAAGTGGTGTTTGTCTAACAGCTAAAGGGCAGCAGCAGCACGAATGCATGCACAAATGCATGCACAAAGAGGAAAATAACCAAGAACAATTCGCACAACACGCACACTTCAATTATGCGTGCGGTATTTTTATAACGCACTTTTGTAATTGTTGTGATGCTACTGCCGAAAATATGTACACATAATTTTAAAGTCGGATGACCAGTGAGTCAAACAAATAATGATACAAAATTAATAACAAATCATAAACAGCAAATTAACTTAACTAATTTTACAATAACGATTACTTAATCATACCAAAAAATTGCAATATTTGTATAGTCCCAACACCATTTAAAGGATTTTATTGAAAAACAAAGTTTTTGTCAAAAAATCACCCCGTTAAAGTGGGCATGGCAAAACACTTTATATGAAGGAATAGTTCGAAACGACTTTATCTACATACTCTGAGAAGAAAAGACTTTTAGCTACAATAGTTTCTTCAATTAAACGTTTTGTTTTCTTAAACAGTGGTCAGTAGGCGGATTTTAAAAATATATACCTATAAGGATTAAGTGCCCCTAAAAAGTATATATATTACAAATTTCAGTTTCCTAGCTCAAGCTAAGCTTTGACTTTTCGATAATTGTGTCATTGGGCGGATTTCAAAAATTGTAGCTCCCGAGCATTTTGGCGGCCTAAAGACGATATATTAAAACGTCAGCTCTTGAGCTCAAAATTCGTTCGATAAGTTTGTTGTTTTGAGATTGTGGGCGTTACAGTGGGCGGGTTTTAAATATTCCTAAATTTGATTATTTCGGGCCTCTAGAGAGTATATAGTTAAAGATTCAGCTTTCTAGCTCGATTTTAAGGGCATAATTTTTGCCGACGGATGCACAGACGCGAATATATTATTATTATTATTAAAGATTCTTTATTTGGATATTATAAGAAAGTTTTACAACGGATGTATACAGTAGAATATAGTACATGACATTAAATGTCGTCTGACGAAATAAGCTTGACATATTCTTATAATAAAAAATTAAAAACACGTTAAAAAATTCTTTGAGAGATATAGATTAAATTTTAATATTTGAACACTAAAGAAAAAAGAAAGAAAAAAAAAAGAAAAAAATAATACAATTTCCAATTAAAAACATAGGGGCGGGCTACAGTCCGCTTGGGCGAACTGTTGGATACCCTATTCTTATTCCTATATATCATAAGTGGGCGTGACAAAAATTTAAAGGATTTTATCGAAAAAACTAAGCTTTTGTAAATAAAAACGCTCCCTAGCTCAAACTTTGGTTTTTCAATAAAATTGTTTTATTTAATTGTGGGCGTGTCAGTAGGCGGATTTAAAAAAAAATTAAGTGTGAGCATAAAGGGCACCTAGAGAGTATATACTATAAATTTCAGCTCCCTAGCTCAAACTTCGGACTTTCAAAAATAAAAAAAAAATAATTGTGGGCGTGTCAGTAGGCGGATTTTGAAAATATTTCCACATGAGCATAAAGGGCCCCTAGAGAGTATATATTAAAAATTTCAGCTCCCTAGCTCAAATTTTGGTTTTTCAAAAAAAATATTTTATTTAATTGTGGGCGTGTCAGTGGGCGGATTTTGAAAATTTTATGTCCCAAGCAGTTTTATGAGCCAAAGATCATATATAAAAAATTTCAGCTTTCTAGCTCAAAATTCAATTTTTCCCAAAATTTGTTTTATTTAATTGTGGGCGTGTCAGTGGGCGGATTTTGAAAATTTTATGTCCCAATCAGTTTTATGGGCCATAGATCATATATAAAAAATTTCAGCTCTCTAGCTCAAAATTCGATTTTTTCCAAAATTTTGTTTTTTTGAGTTTGTGGGCGTGTCTGTGGGCGGATTTCAAAAATTCTTAAACTTGATTATTTCGGGACCCTAGAGAGTATATGGTTAAAATTTCAGCTCTCTAGGTCCAGTTTAAAGGCCTAATTTTTGCCGACGGACGGACGGACGGACGGACGGACGGACATGGCTAGATCGACATTACTATCGATGCTGATCATAAATATAGTAACTTTTAGGGGTCTACGGGCAATATTAAGGTATGTTACAAACTATGCGTCAAAATTAATATACCCCTAGAATAGGGTATAAACACAACTATTCATTTAAGTCAGATTTATTGAATTAGCAAGGATAGTTTTAAAGTTGAACAGGTCAGATTAATTGAATTCATATTACAAAAAAGATTCGTTTAAGGCCCAAAAACTATTTCGATATCTGAGCGCATGATCGCAGAAACTGAATAGAATTTTCCAGCCATACCTTCCATTCAAAATATCCCTAGTTTCCAAACGAGAAAGACGGCTCTTTGCAAAGTATAGTCTTCGCAGTTCCTGCAGAATTGGACACACCGCTAAGAAGTGGTAGATGTCTTCGTTTTCATTTAAATTGCATAGATTGCAAATTGGCGATATGCCTTCTCTATGAAATAGTTGCTAGCACCTAGGAAGTGGTTTAATTCTCTGCACATACATCGGCTTGATGACGACAGGGCGCTATCAATACATAGCTGAAAAAAGGATTCATCAACCTTTGCAATACACTTATAAAACTCCTCGCGCCATGCGTCATTCGAGATATTAGATAAATTAAGAGACACTCCTTGCGCACGTGCAATATCATACCATTCCTTGAACGGAGTGAGTCTACACCGAAATGCATACTTCATTATCTGTTTTTGTAAATTGTGGTCAGGCCTTTGCATTACTTTGATGATATAGTCTGCATTTGCTTTCAAGTTTTTCAGGTAGATTTGTGGAATTCCTAATTCAATATGCAAAGCATATGTTGGTGTTGATATTGGTAGCCTAAAGATGCGCTTAAAGAAGAATCTCTGCAACACTCCAAACTCTTCAATAAACTTGAATCCAAAAACTTGGTTTGCATAACAAAGCCAAGTGTTAATAGTAGCATCCAGCACTTTAAACTTTACAGAGGTGTCCACTTTGAGGTTGCAGAAAAATTTGCTCCACATGAGGTTGATTGCAGTTTTAGCCGCTAAGCATTTTTTCTTTAATGTGGGGACGCAGATCCAGATTGCTTGATATTAAATACCCGAGATACTTGTATTGCTTAACCACTTCGATGCGATCGGATCCTAAAAACCAATTATCGGGTGACAATCTTCTCCTATTTATTGACTCAAAAATCATAATTTTAGATTTAGATGTGTTGATTTGTAAGTCCCATAATTGGCAGTAGCTCATTAGCCGGTTAATAAGAAGCTGCAGTGATGAAGGGTTATCTGCTAGCAAGACAAGGTCATCAGCGTAAAGCAAAACCCTAATTTCATCGTCGCCCATCCTAACACCATCGGGTAAGATATTTGAGACATCGTCAATAAACAGGGAAAACACAATCGGACTTAAAATACATCCTTGCGGAACACCTGTTTCAGTATTAACCTTCACTTTGTCGCTAAATAAAAACTCCTTATCCTGACAGCGAACACCCCTTTGTAGAAATTGTCTTTCATTAATAATTGAACGAAAATGTTTAAGTAAGCCTTGTAATGCACATACAAAATGTTTCCTTTTTCGATTGTGGCGCCTGGCTACTAAGTTTTGCAATATTTAATTTTTGTATACTGTCGATTTCTAGTTCAAAGTCACCTACAATAGCGGGTGACGATAAAAAAAATTTATTATAAAGTTTTGAATCAGCCTATCAGTTATTGAATTTCATCGCATCGCCAATATCTTTTTTTCCATTTTATTAGTTAGTTGTTTATTAGTTTCACATTTTATTCAAGTAACAAAGTAAGTAAGTTCTGGCCATCGTCCATAAGTGGAATAGTCAATCAAATTAGAATTCCTACCGTTACTCAAGATTTCTTTTGGTTGTTCTTATTTAGAGTTCCGGATTGTTCTGGAAAAGTGTTTGCATAAATTACGTATTCGTTTATTGCTTTTGTTCAAAATGGAAAATTAAGAAATAAAATTTCTCACTAGTGCACAACTGAAGAGGTATTATTTAGCTACCATATCGATGAGCATTATTTATCCATTCGCAATACTTATCACAGACTCCCTTATGAAGAACAACAAAGATATTTTCGGAGAATTGTGCAGAATCTGGATTCCGACCATGAAGATGATCAGCCTACTAATGCTGAAAGGGGTGAAGAAATTGAATATGAAAATGTTCCGAGAAATAATGGAGAAGTATCAGATGCTGAAGGTGAAAACGTCGAGGTGGAAATTAACAGTGACTCTGAAAACGAGGACGAAGGAATGAGCGATGGACAGGAAGGAAACGACGATAATGTTGTACAATTGGATGGATTATATTATGTCGGCAAGGATGGAACCCAATGGAAAAAAACTAAGCCCAATCTGCACCGAATGCCAGCACATAATATTATTCGTGAGAAATCGTTTATGGGACCAAAACCTAGCACTGGAAATTTGAGTGACGTCGATACGTTTTTGAGCTGTTCAACTCGTCTATGCAAGACATCATTTGTAGGCACACAAATAGAAAGGCCGAAAAAGAATACAGCAAATGGAATGCGGCCAATCCCACTAAAAAAGCTTTGGTCTGGAAACCTTTACAAGAAGAAGAGTTTATGGCGTACATCGGGTTGCTGATTGTAATTGGTAGTCATAGATCCAATTATGAAGCTATTGACCAGCTTTGGAAAAAGAATGCCTTCCCACTATATCGAGCAACTTTACCTATCGGGCGATTTTACAACATCACAAGGTTTCTTCGATTTGATTATGATGCCACAAGAACACTTAGAATGGAAACAGACAAAGCAGCGCCAATAAGTGAAATATTTGGAATGCTCAACTCGAATCTAAAAGCGAATTATAGACCGTACAATTCCATAACTGTGGATGAGCAGCTATTTCCTTTTAGAGGCCGAACGAAGTTCATACAGTATATTCCTTCAAAGCCAGCAAAATATGGGATAAAGGTATGGTGGGCATGTGATTCTGACACGGAATATCCGTTGAACGGCCAAATTTACACCGGTAAAATTGGGAACAATCGGGAAACAAATCAAGGCGAACGTGTTGTTAAGGATTTGCTTGTTCCATACAAAAACACAGGCAGAAACGTTACGATGGATATTTTCTTTACATCACTTCGTTTATCCAAAGAATTATTAGGCTGGAAGTTGTCTATGGTCGGTACTATGAAGAAAAACAAGCGCTGCATCCCTGCCGAATTCAAAGCTTCAAAAACTAGCGAAGTCTTGTCATCGACTTTTGGTTTTGGAGAAAAAATGGTTCTGTGCTCATATGTTCCGAAAAAAGACAATGCGGTAGTGCTTTTATCAACTCAACTGACAACGTTTCTGGGCCAAAACTAAAGCCAGATATTATACATTACTACAACAAAACTAAAGGTGGCGTCGACACGATGGACAAAATGTTGTCGCAGTATATCACGAAAAGAAAAACAAATCGCTGGCCACTTTCGATGTTTTTCAATATTGTTGATATTGCAGCGCTCGCAGCTTACATAATTTTTACGAAAAACAATCCGTCGAACAAGCGCAACGTCAGAACAAGCCGCCGTAGAGAGTTCCTGCAAGAGTTGGGTGAACATCTTTGCATTCCAGTGATAAACAAAAGAGCTCTGATTCCAAGAGTTATGGGTAACTTTTCTACTAAAAGTGCAATAGTGTGCATTTTGGGCGTTCCAGCTCAAGAGCTACAAGAACACTTCATACCAGATGATCTGACGGATCGGGATGGATCTGGTCGCCCAACGCAAAAAGGGCAATGTTTTTTGTGCTACAGTGAGGAGAAAAGGAAGCGTCCCTCTAGGAAAGTTTGCGTACAGTGCAAAAAACCAGTTTGCCAAGTTCACAGTCTTACGCAAACAAAATGTCAAGATTGTCATACAAAATAATATTTTTGTCTTGTGTTTTGGAAAATATTAGTCAGCTAGGTTCCACATTTCACTTTCATTCGAAATGAAATCGAAATGAAATCGAAATCGGTCGAAAATAGATTTTGGTGTTCTACATTTCACTTTTGTCGATATCGATTTCAAATTTTTCGAAATTTAAACAAAGTGAAATTGGCAGGTTCCACAATTCGATTTTATCGATTTGAAAGTGATTTCAAATCGAGCATTTCCGAAGCAGACGACAGACGTCTTTCAAAATCGAAAAAATCGGTGAAACAATGGATGGTATTTTGGTGGCTGCAAATAAACACGCTCGTGCAGCAAAAGACATCGATCATACTATCAGAAAGCTCCAAAAATCTGTGGACAACATACAAAGTATTTTGGAAACAAAAAATGAAGAAGCACAGAGGCACAATATTAAAATGGAGAAATTTTATCAAGAAGAAATTCTAATAACAAAAAAGAAATTAGAATTAAAAGAAATAAAGCTCGATATTTATAAAAGCTAAAACGTAAATGGCGAAAGACTTGCATTTTTAAGAACTTATGTGATCATTTTCATGTTCCTTTTTTTTATTTATCTAATATTTGTACTGAACTGAGTTTTTTTGTTGTTTTTTATAACCTTTTCAAATAAAGAGTAGGTATACCATTAGCAATATGGTTTCCTTTTTGACTAGCTTCATTGAAATTTGCAGCTTCTTCTGTAAATTCGTCTTCTTCAATTTCACTTGCCTCGTTCCCTACCTCAAAACTTTCTTCTTCTTCATTTTGTAGCTTAAAGTGTCTACAAATGTTGTGCAACACCACGGCAATTACCACAGCACTCATTTTTTAAATCAAAATCTATTAATGCTATTTTATAGATAATTTAATGTAGAATTCACTCATATTTATTTGATCGCTGTAGGTCAATTGGTTTGGCAGATATCGAAGAAACCGCTCAGCATGTTGTTGGTTTTTTTTTGTATCTAAAACCAAAATCTATTAATGCTATTTTATAGATAATTTAATGTAGAATTCACTCATATTTATTTTACCGCTGTAGGTCAATTGGTTTGGCAGATATCGAAGAAACCGCTCAGCATGTTGTTGGTTTTTTTTTGTATCTAAAACCAAAATCTATTAATGCTATTTTATAGATAATTTAATGTAGAATTCACTCATATTTATTTGATCGCTGTAGGTCAATTGGTTTGGCAGATATCGAAGAAACCGCTCAGCATGTTGTTGGTTTTTTTTTGTATCTAAAACCAAAATCTATTAATGCTATTTTATAGATAATTTAATGTAGAATTCACTCATATTTATTTGATCGCTGTAGGTCAATTTGTTTGGCAGATATCGAAGAAACCGCTCAGCATGTTGTTGGTTTTTTTTTGTATCTAAAACCAAAATCTATTAATGCTATTTTATAGATAATTTAATGTAGAATTCACTCATATTTATTTGATCGCTGTAGGTCAATTGGTTTGGCAGATATCGAAGAAACCGCTCAGCATGTTGTTGGTTTTTTTTTTGTATCTAAAACCAAAATCTATTAATGCTATTTTATAGATAATTTAATGTAGAATTCACTCATATTTATTTGATCGCTGTAGGTCAATTGGTTTGGCAGATATCGAAGAAACCGCTCAGCATGTTGTTGGTTTTTTTTTTGTATCTAAAACCAAAATCTATTAATGCTATTTTATAGATAATTTAATGTAGAATTCACTCATATTTATTTGATCGCTGTAGGTGAATTGGTTTGGCAGATATCGAAGAAACCGTTCAGCATGTTGTTGTTTTTTTTGGATCTAAAACCAAAATCTATTAATGCTTTTTTATAGATAATTTAATGTAGAATTCACTCATATTTATTTGATCGCTGTAGGTCAATTGGTTTGGCAGATATCGAAGAAACCGCTCAGCATGTTGTTGGTTTTTTTTGTATCTAAAACCAAAATCTATTAATGCTATTTTATAGATAATTTAATGTAGAATTCACTCATATTTATTTGATCGCTGTAGGTCAATTTGTTTGGCAGATATCGAAGAAACCGCTCAGCATGTTGTTGGTTTTTTTTTGTATCTAAAACCAAAATCTATTAATGCTATTTTATAGATAATTTAATGTAGAATTCACTCATATTTATTTGATCGCTGTAGGTCAATTGGTTTGGCAGATATCGAAGAAACCGCTCAGCATGTTGTTGGTTTTTTTGTATCTAAAACCAAAATCTATTAATGCTATTTTATAGATAATTTAATGTAGAATTCACTCATATTTATTTGATCGCTGTAGGTCAATTGGTTTGGCAGATATCGAAGAAACCGCTCAGCATGTTGTTGGTTTTTTTTGTATCTAAAACCAAAATCTATTAATGCTTTTTTATAGATAATTTAATGTAGAATTCACTCATATTTATTTGATCGCTGTAGGTCAATTGGTTTGGCAGATATCGAAGAAACCCATCAGCATGTTGTTGGTTTTTTTTTGTATCTAAAACCAAAATCTATTAATGCAATTTTATAGATAATTTAATGTAGAATTCACTCATATTTATTTGATCGCTGTAGGTCAATTGGTTTGGCAGATATCGAAGAAACCGCTCAGCATGTTGTTGGTTTTTTTTTGTATCTAAAACCAAAATCTATTAATGCTATTTTATAGATAATTTAATGTAGAATTCACTCATATTTATTTGATCGCTGTAGGTCAATTGGTTTGGCAGATATCGAAGAAACCGCTCAGCATGTTGTTGGTTTTTTTGTATCTAAAACCAAAATCTATTAATGCTATTTTATAGATAATTTAATGTAGAATTCACTCATATTTATTTGATCGCTGTAGGTCAATTGGTTTGGCAGATATCGAAGAAACCGCTCAGCATGTTGTTGGTTTTTTTTTGTATCTAAAACCAAAATCTATTAATGCTTTTTTATAGATAATTTAATGTAGAATTCACTCATATTTATTTGATCGCTGTAGGTCAATTGGTTTGGCAGATATCGAAGAAACCGCTCAGCATGTTGTTGGTTTTTTTTTGTATCTAAAACCAAAATCTATTAATGCAATTTTATAGATAATTTAATGTAGAATTCACTCATATTTATTTGATCGCTGTAGGTCAATTGGTTTGGCAGATATCGAAGAAACCGCTCAGCATGTTGTTGGTTTTTTTTTGTATCTAAAACCAAAATCTATTAATGCTATTTTATAGATAATTTAATGTAGAATTCACTCATATTTATTTGATCCCTGTAGGTCAATTGGTTTGGCAGATATCGAAGAAACCGCTCAGCATGTTGTTGGTTTTTTTTTGTATCTAAAACCAAAATCTATTAATGCTATTTTATAGATAATTTAATGTAGAATTCACTCATATTTATTTGATCGCTGTAGGTCAATTGGTTTGGCAGATATCGAAGAAACCGCTCAGCGCTCAGCATGTTGTTGGTTTTTTTTGTATCTAAAACCAAAATCTATTAATGCTATTTTATAGATAATTAATGTAGAATTCACTCATATTTATTTGATCGCTGTAGGTCAATTGGTTTGGCAGATATCGAAGAAACCGCTCAGCATGTTGTTGGTTTTTTTTTGTATCTAAAACCAAAATCTATTAATGCTATTTTATAGATAATTTAATGTAGAATTCACTCATATTTATTTGATCGCTGTAGGTCAATTGGTTGGCAGATATCAAAGAAACCGCTCAGCATGTTGTTGGTTTTTTTTGTATCTAAAACCAAAATCTATTAATACTATTTTATAGATAATTTAATGTAGAATTCACTCATATTTATTTGATCGCTGTAGGTCAATTGTTTGGCAGATATCGAAGAAACCGCTCAGCATGTCGTTGGTTTTTTTTTGTATCTAAAACCAAAATCTATTAATGCTATTTTATAGATAATTTAATGTAGAATTCACTCATATTTATTTGATCGCTATAGGTCAATTGGTTTGGCAGATATCGAAGAAACCGCTCAGCATTTTGTTGGTTTTTTTTTGTATCTAAAACCAAAATCTATTAATGCTATTTATAGATAATTTAATGTAGAATTCACTCATATTTATTTGATCGCTGTAGGTCAATTGGTTTGGCAGATATCGAAGAAACCGCTCAGCATGTTGTTGGTTTTTTTTTGTATCTAAAACCAAAATCTATTAATGCTATTTTATAGATAATTTAATGTAGAATTCACTCATATTTATTTGATCGCTGTAGGTCAATTGGTTTGGCAGATATCGAAAAAACCGCTCAGCATGTTGTTGGTTTTTTTTTGTATCTAAAACCAAAATCTATTAATGCTATTTTATAGATAATTTAATGTAGAATTCACTCATATTTATTTGATCGCTGTAGGTCAATTGGTTTGGCAGATATCGAAGAAACCGCTCAGTATGTTGTTGGTTTTTTTTTTGTATCTAAAACCAAAATCTATTAATGCTATTTTATAGATAATTTAATGTAGAATTCACTCATATTTATTTGATCGCTGTAGGTCAATTGGTTTGGCAGATATCGAAGAAACCGCTCAGCATGTTGTTGGTTTTTTTTTGTATCTAAAACCAAAATCTATTAATGCTATTTTATAGTTAATTTAATGTAGAATTCACTCATATTTATTTGATCGCTGTAGGTCAATTGGTTTGGCAGATATCGAAGAAACCGCTCAGCATGTCGTTGGTTTTTTTTGTATCTAAAACCAAAATCTATTAATGCTATTTTATAGATAATTTAATGTAGAATTCACTCATATTTATTTGATCGCTGTAGGTCAATTGGTTTGGCAGATATCGAAGAAACCGCTCAGCATTTTGTTGGTTTTTTTGTGTATCTAAAACCAAAATCTATTAATGCTATTTTATAGATAATTTAATGTAGAATTCACTCATATTTATTTGATCGCTGTAGGTCAATTGGTTTGGCAGATATCGAAGAAACCGCTCAGCATGTTGTTGGTTTTTTTTTGTATCTAAAACCAAAATCTATTAATGCTATTTTATAGATAATTTAATGTGAATTCACTCATATTTATTTGATCGCTGTAGGTCAATTGGTTTGGCAGATATCGAAGAAACCGCTCAGCATGTTGTTGGTTTTTTTTTGTATCTAAAACCAAAATCTATTAATGCTATTTTATAGATAATTTAATGTAGAATTCACTCATATTTATTTGATCGCTGTAGGTCAATTGGTTTGGCAGATATCGTAGAAACCGCTCAGCATGCTGTTGGTTTTTTTTTGTATCTAAAACCAAAATATATTAATGCTATTTTATAGATAATTTAATGTGGAATTCACTCATATTTATTTGATCGCTGTAGGTCAATTGGTTTGGCAGATATCGAAGAAACCGCTCAGCATTTTGTTGGTTTTTTTGTGTATCTAAAACCGAAATCTATTAATGCTATTTTATAGATAATTTAATGTAGAATTCACTCATATTTATTTGATCGCTGTAGGTCAATTGGTTTGGCAGATATCGAAGAAACCGCTCAGCATGTTGTTGGTTTTTTTTTGTATCTAAAACCAAAATCTATTAATGCTATTTTATAGATAATTTAATGTAGAATTCACTCATATTTATTTGATCGCTGTAGGTCAATTGGTTTGGCAGATATCGAAGAAACCGCTCAGCATGTTGTTGGTTTTTTTTTGTATCTAAAACCAAAATCTATTAATGCTATTTTATAGATAATTTAATGTAGAATTCACTCATATTTATTTGATCGCTGTAGGTCAATTGGTTTGGCAGATATCGAAGAAACCGCTCAGCATGTTGTTGGTTTTTTTTGTATCTAAAACCAAAATCTATTAATGCTATTTTATAGATAATTTAATGTAGAATTCACTCATATTTATTTGATCGCTGTAGGTCAATTGGTTTGGCAGATATCGAAGAAACCGCTCAGCATGTCGTTGGTTTTTTTTTGTATCTAAAACCAAAATCTATTAATGCTATTTTATAGATAATTTAATGTAGAATTCACTCATATTTATTTGATCGCTGTAGGTCAATTGGTTTGGCAGATATCGAAGAAACCGCTCAGCATGTTGTTGGTTTTTTTTTGTATCTAAAACCAAAATCTATTAATGCTATTTTATAGATAATTTAATGTAGAATTCACTCATATTTATTTGATCGCTGTAGGTCAATTGGTTTGGCAGATATCGAAGAAACCGCTCAGCATGTTGTTGGTTTTTTTTTGTATCTAAAACCAAAATCTATTAATGCTATTTTATAGATAATTTAATGTAGAATTCACTCATATTTATTTGATCGCTGTAGGTCAATTGGTTTGGCAGATATCGAAGAAACCGCTCAGCATGTCGTTGGTTTTTTTTTGTATCTAAAACCAAAATCTATTAATGCTATTTTATAGATAATTTAATGTAGAATTCACTCATATTTATTTGATCGCTGTAGGTCAATTGGTTTGGCAGATATCGAAGAAACCGCTCAGCATTTTGTTGGTTTTTTTTTTGTATCTAAAACCAAAATCTATTAATGCTATTTTATAGATAATTTAATGTAGAATTCACTCATATTTATTTGATCGCTGTAGGTCAATTGGTTTGGCAGATATCGAAGAAACCGCTCAGCATGTTGTTGGTTTTTTTTGTATCTAAAACCAAAATCTATTAATGCTATTTTATAGATAATTTAATGTAGAATTCACTCATATTTATTTGATCGCTGTAGGTCAATTGGTTTGACAGATATCGAAGAAACCGCTCAGCATGTTGTTGGTTTTTTTTGTATCTAAAACCAAAATCTATTAATACTATTTTATAGATAATTTAATGTAGAATTCACTCATATTTATTTGATCGCTGTAGGTCAATTGGTTTGACAGATATCGAAGAAACCGCTCAGCATGTTGTTGGTTTTTTTTGTATCTAAAACCAAAATCTATTAATGACTATTTTATAGATAATTTAATGTAGAATTCACTCATATTTATTTGATCGCTGTAGGTCAATTGGTTTGGCAGATATCGTAGAAACCGCTCAGCATGCTGTTGGTTTTTTGTTGTATCTAAAACCAAAATATATTAATGCTATTTTATAGATAATTTAATGTAGAATTCACTCATATTTATTTGATCGCTGTAGGTCAATTGGTTTGGCAGATATCGAAGAAACCGCTCAGCATGTTGTTGGTTTTTTTTTGTATCTAAAACCAAAATCTATTAATGCTATTTTATAGATAATTTAATGTAGAATTCACTCATATTTATTTGATCGCTGTAGGTCAATTGGTTTGACAGATATCGAAGAAACCGCTCAGCATGTTGTTGGTTTTTTTTTGTATCTAAAACCAAAATCTATTAATACTATTTTATAGATAATTTAATGTAGAATTCACTCATATTTATTTGATCGCTGTAGGTCAATTGGTTTGACAGATATCGAAGAAACCGCTCAGCATTTTGTTGGTTTTTTTTGTATCTAAAACCAAAATCTATTAATGCTATTTTATAGATAATTTAATGTAGAATTCACTCATATTTATTTGATCGCTGTAGGTCAATTGGTTTGGCAGATATCGAAGAAACCGCTCAGCATGTTGTTGGTTTTTTTTTGTATCTAAAACCAAAATCTATTAATGCTATTTTATAGATAATTTAATGTAGAATTCACTCATATTTATTTGATCGCTGTAGGTCAATTGGTTTGCAGATATCGAAGAAACCGCTCAGCATGTTGTTGGTTTTTTTTGTATATAAAACCAAAATCTATTAATGCTATTTTATAGATAATTTAATGTAGAATTCACTCATATTTATTTGATCGCTGTAGGTCAATTGTTTGGCAGATATAGAAGAAACCGCTCAGCATGTTGTTGGTTTTTTTTTGTATCTAAAACCAAAATCTATTAATGCTATTTTATAGATAATTTAATGTAGAATTCACTCATATTTATTTGATCGCTGTAGGTCAATTGGTTTGGCAGATATCGAAGAAACCGCTCAGCATGTTGTTGGTTTTTTTTTGTATCTAAAACCAAAATCTATTAATGCTATTTTATAGATAATTTAATGTAGAATTCACTCATATTTATTTGATCGCTGTAGGTCAATTGGTTTGGCAGATATCGAAGAAACCGCTCAGCATGTTGTTGGTTTTTTTTTGTATCTAAAACCAAAATCTATTAATGCTATTTTATAGATAATTTAATGTAGAATTCACTCATATTTATTTGATCGCTGTAGGTCAATTGGTTTGGCAGATATCGAAGAAACCGCTCAGCATGTTGTTGGTTTTTTTTTGTATCTAAAACCAAAATCTATTAATGCTATTTTATAGATAATTTAATGTAGAATTCACTCATATTTATTTGATCGCTGTAGGTCAATTGGTTTGGCAGATATCGAAGAAACCGCTCAGCATGTCGTTGGTTTTTTTTTGTATCTAAAACCAAAATCTATTAATGCTATTTTATAGATAATTTAATGTAGAATTCACTCATATTTATTTGATCGCTGTAGGTCAATTGGTTTGGCAGATATCGAAGAAACCGCTCAGCATGTTGTTGGTTTTTTTTTTGTATCTAAAACCAAAATCTATTAATGCTATTTTATAGATAATTTAATGTAGAATTCACTCATATTTATTTGATCGCTGTAGGTCAATTGGTTTGGCAGATATCGAAGAAACCGCTCAGCATGTTGTTGGTTTTTTTTGTATCTAAAACCAAAATCTATTAATGCTATTTTATAGATAATTTAATGTAGAATTCACTCATATTTATTTGATCGCTGTAGGTCAATTGGTTTGGCAGATATCGAAGAAACCGCTCAGCATGTCGTTGGTTTTTTTTTGTATCTAAAACCAAAATCTATTAATGCTATTTTATAGATAATTTAATGTAGAATTCACTCATATTTATTTGATCGCTGTAGGTCAATTGGTTTGGCAGATATCGAAGAAACCGCTCAGCATTTTGTTGGTTTTTTTTTGTATCTAAAACCAAAATCTATTAATGCTATTTTATAGATAATTTAATGTAGAATTCACTCATATTTATTTGATCGCTGTAGGTCAATTGGTTTGGCAGATATCGAAGAAACCGCTCAGCATGTTGTTGGTTTTTTTTTGTATCTAAAACCAAAATCTATTAATGCTATTTTATAGATAATTTAATGTAGAATTCACTCATATTTATTTGATCGCTGTAGGTCAATTGGTTTGACAGATATCGAAGAAACCGCTCAGCATGTTGTTGGTTTTTTTTTGTATCTAAAACCAAAATCTATTAATACTATTTTATAGATAATTTAATGTAGAATTCACTCATATTTATTTGATCGCTGTAGGTCAATTGGTTTGACAGATATCGAAGAAACCGCTCAGCATGTTGTTGGTTTTTTTTTGTATCTAAAACCAAAATCTATTAATACTATTTTATAGATAATTTAATGTAGAATTCACTCATATTTATTTGATCGCTGTAGGTCAATTGGTTTGGCAGATATCGTAGAAACCGCTCAGCATGCTGTTGGTTTTTTGTTGTATCTAAAACCAAAATATATTAATGCTATTTTATAGATAATTTAATGTAGAATTCACTCATATTTATTTGATCGCTGTAGGTCAATTGGTTTGGCAGATATCGAAGAAACCGCTCAGCATGTTGTTGGTTTTTTTTGTATCTAAAACCAAAATCTATTAATGCTATTTTATAGATAATTTAATGTAGAATTCACTCATATTTATTTGATCGCTGTAGGTCAATTGGTTTGACAGATATCGAAGAAACCGCTCAGCATGTTGTTGGTTTTTTTTTGTATCTAAAACCAAAATCTATTAATACTATTTTATAGATAATTTAATGTAGAATTCACTCATATTTATTTGATCGCTGTAGGTCAATTGGTTTGACAGATATCGAAGAAACCGCTCAGCATTTTGTTGGTTTTTTTTGTATCTAAAACCAAAATCTATTAATGCTATTTTATAGATAATTTAATGTAGAATTCACTCATATTTATTTGATCGCTGTAGGTCAATTGGTTTGGCAGATATCGAAGAAACCGCTCAGCATGTTGTTGGTTTTTTTTTGTATCTAAAACCAAAATCTATTAATGCTATTTTATAGATAATTTAATGTAGAATTCACTCATATTTATTTGATCGCTGTAGGTCAATTGGTTTGGCAGATATCGAAGAAACCGCTCAGCATGTTGTTGGTTTTTTTTGTATATAAAACCAAAATCTATTAATGCTATTTTATAGATAATTTAATGTAGAATTCACTCATATTTATTTGATCGCTGTAGGTCAATTGGTTTGGCAGATATAGAGAAACCGCTCAGCATGTTGTTGGTTTTTTTTGTATCTAAAACCAAAATCTATTAATGCTATTTTATAGATAATTTAATGTAGAATTCACTCATATTTATTTGATCGCTGTAGGTCAATTGGTTTGGCAGATATCGAAGAAACCGCTCAGCATGTTGTTGGTTTTTTTTTGTATCTAAAACCAAAATCTATTAATGCTATTTTATAGATAATTTAATGTAGAATTCACTCATATTTATTTGATCGCTGTAGGTCAATTGGTTTGGCAGATATCGAAGAAACCGCTCAGCATGTTGTTGGTTTTTTTTTGTATCTAAAACCAAAATCTATTAATGCTATTTTATAGATAATTTAATGTAGAATTCACTCATATTTATTTGATCGCTGTAGGTCAATTGGTTTGGCAGATATCGAAGAAACCGTTCAGCATGTTGTTGGTTTTTTTTTGTATCTAAAACCAAAATCTATTAATGCTATTTTATAGATAATTTAATGTAGAATTCACTCATATTTATTTGATCGCTGTAGGTCAATTGGTTTGGCAGATATCGAAGAAACCGCTAAGCATGTTGTTGTTTTTTTTTGTATCTAAACCAAAATCTATTAATGCTATTTTATAGATAATTTAATGTAGAATTCACTCATATTTATTTGATCGCTGTAGGTCAATTGGTTTGGCAGATATCGAAGAAACCGCTCAGCATGTTGTTGGTTTTTTTTTTGTATCTAAAACCAAAATCTATTAATGCTATTTTATAGATAATTTAATGTAGAATTCACTCATATTTATTTGATCGCTGTAGGTCAATTGGTTTGGCAGATATCGAAGAAACCGCTCAGCATGTTGTTGGTTTTTTTTTGTATCTAAAACCAAAATCTATTAATGCTATTTTATAGATAATTTAATGTAGAATTCACTCATATTTATTTGATCGCTGTAGGTCAATTGGTTTGGCAGATATCGAAGAAACCGCTCAGCATGTTGTTGGTTTTTTTTTGTATCTAAAACCAAAATCTATTAATGCTATTTTATAGATAATTTAATGTAGAATTCACTCATATTTATTTAATCGCTGTAGGTCAATTGGTTTGGCAGATATCGAAGAAACCGCTCAGCATGTTGTTGGTTTTTTTTTTGTGTCTAAAACCAAAATCTATTAATGCTATTTTATAGATAATTTAATGTAGAATTCACTCATATTTATTTGATCGCTGTAGGTCAATTGGTTTGGCAGATATCGAAGAAACCGCTCAGCATGTTGTTGGTTTTTTTTTGTATCTAAAACCAAAATCTATTAATGCTATTTTATAGATAATTTCATGTAGAATTCACTCATATTTATTTGATCGCTGTAGGTCAATTGGTTTGGCAGATATCGAAGAAACCGCTCAGCATGTTGTTGGTTTTTTTTTGTATCTAAAACCAAAATCTATTAATGCTATTTTATAGATAATTTAATGTAGAATTCACTCATATTTATTTGATCACTGTAGGTCAATTGGTTTGGCAGATATCGAAGAAACCGCTCAGCATGTTGCTGGTTTTTTTTGTATCTAAAACCAAAATCTATTAATGCTATTTTATAGATAATTTAATGTAGAATTCACTCATATTTATTTGATCGCTGTAGGTCAATTGGTTTGGCAGATATCGTAGAAACCGCTCAGCATGTTGTTGGTTTTTTTTGTATCTAAAACCAAAATATATTAATGCTATTTTATAGATAATTTAATGTAGAATTCACTCATATTTATTTGATCGCTGTAGGTCAATTGGTTTGGCAGATATCGAAGAAACCGCTCAGCATGTTGTTGGTTTTTTTTGTATCTAAAACCAAAATCTATTAATGCTATTTTATAGATAATTTAATGTAGTATTCACTCATATTTATTTGATCGCTGTAGGTCAATTGGTTTGGCAGATATCGAAGAAACCGCTCAGCATGTCGTTGGTTTTTTTTTGTATCTAAAACCAAAATCTATTAATGCTATTTTATAGATAATTTAATATAGAATTCACTCATATTTATTTGATCGCTGTAGGTCAATTGGTTTGGCAGATATCGAAGAAACCGCTCAGCATTTTGTTGGTTTTTTTTGTATCTAAAACCAAAATCTATTAATGCTATTTTATAGATAATTTAATGTAGAATTCACTCATATTTATTTGATCGCTGTAGGTCAATTGGTTTGGCAGATATCGAAGAAACCGCTCAGCATGTTGTTGGTTTTTTTTTGTATCTAAAACCAAAATCTATTAATGCTATTTTATAGATAATTTAATGTAGAATTCACTCATATTTATTTGATCGCTGTAGGTCAATTGGTTTGGCAGATATCGAAGAAACCGCTCAGCATGTTGTTGGTTTTTTTTGCATATAAAACCAAAATCTATTAATGCTATTTTATAGATAATTTAATGTAGAATTCACTCATATTTATTTGATCGCTGTAGGTCAATTGGTTTGGCAGATATAGAAGAAACCGCTCAGCATGTTGTTGGTTTTTTTTTGTATCTAAAACCAAAATCTATTAATGCTATTTTATAGATAATTTAATGTAGAATTCACTCATATTATTTGATCGCTGTAGGTCAATTGGTTTGGCAGATATCGAAGAAACCGCTCAGCATGTTGTTGGTTTTTTTTTGTATCTAAAACCAAAATCTATTAATGCTATTTTATAGATAATTTAATGTAGAATTCACTCATATTTATTTGATCGCTGTAGGTCAATTGGTTTGGCAGATATCGAAGAAACCGCTCAGCATGTTGTTGGTTTTTTTTTGTATCTAAAACCAAAATCTATTAATGCTATTTTATAGATAATTTAATGTAGAATTCACTCATATTTATTTGATCGCTGTAGGTCAATTGGTTTGGCAGATATCGAAGAAACCGTTCAGCATGTTGTTGGTTTTTTTTGTATCTAAAACCAAAATCTATTAATGCTATTTTATAGATAATTTAATGTAGAATTCACTCATATTTATTTGATCGCTGTAGGTCAATTGGTTTGGCAGATATCGAAGAAACCGCTAAGCATGTTGTTGTTTTTTTTTGTATCTAAAACCAAAATCTATTAATGCTATTTTATAGATAATTTAATGTAGAATTCACTCATATTTATTTGATCGCTGTAGGTCAATTGGTTTGGCAGATATCGAAGAAACCGCTCAGCATGTTGTTGGTTTTTTTTTTGTATCTAAAACCAAAATCTATTAATGCTATTTTATAGATAATTTAATGTAGAATTCACTCATATTTATTTGATCGCTGTAGGTCAATTGGTTTGGCAGATATCGAAGAAACCGCTCAGCATGTTGTTGGTTTTTTTTGTATCTAAAACCAAAATCTATTAATGCTATTTTATAGATAATTTAATGTAGAATTCACTCATATTTATTTGATCGCTGTAGGTCAATTGGTTTGGCAGATATCGAAGAAACCGCTCAGCATGTTGTTGGTTTTTTTTTTGTATCTAAAACCAAAATCTATTAATGCTATTTTATAGATAATTTAATGTAGAATTCACTCATATTTATTTAATCGCTGTAGGTCAATTGGTTTGGCAGATATCGAAGAAACCGCTCAGCATGTTGTTGGTTTTTTTTTTGTGTCTAAAACCAAAATCTATTAATGCTATTTTATAGATAATTTAATGTAGAATTCACTCATATTTATTTGATCGCTGTAGGTCAATTGGTTTGGCAGATATCGAAGAAACCGCTCAGCATGTTGTTGGTTTTTTTTGTATCTAAAACCAAAATCTATTAATGCTATTTTATAGATAATTTCATGTAGAATTCACTCATATTTATTTGATCGCTGTAGGTCAATTGGTTTGGCAGATATCGAAGAAACCGCTCAGCATGTTGTTGGTTTTTTTTTGTATCTAAAACCAAAATCTATTAATGCTATTTTATAGATAATTTAATGTAGAATTCACTCATATTTATTTGATCACTGTAGGTCAATTGGTTTGGCAGATATCGAAGAAACCGCTCAGCATGTTGCTGGTTTTTTTTGTATCTAAAACCAAAATCTATTAATGCTATTTTATAGATAATTTAATGTAGAATTCACTCATATTTATTTGATCGCTGTAGGTCAATTGGTTTGGCAGATATCGAAGAAACCGCTCAGCATATTGTTGGTTTTTTTTTGTATCTAAAACCAAAATCTATTAATGCTATTTTATAGATAATTTAATGTAGAATTCACTCATATTTATTTGATCGCTGTAGGTCAATTGGTTTGGCAGATATCGAAGAAACCGCTCAGCATGTTGTTGTTTTTTTTTGTATCTAAAACCAAAATCTCTTAATGCTATTTTATAGATAATTTAATATAGAATTCACTCATATTCATTTGATCGCTGTTGGTCAATTGGTTTGGCAGATATCGAAGAAACCGCTCAGCATGTTGTTGGTTTTTTTTTTGTATCTAAAACCAAAATCTATTAATGCTATTTTATAGATAATTTAATGTTGAATTCACTCATATTTATTTGATCGCTGTAGGTCAATTGGTTTGGCAGATATCGAAGAAACCGCTCAGCATGTTGTTGGTTTTTTTTTGTATCTAAAACCAAAATCTATTAAAGCTATTTTATAGATAATTTAATGAAGAATTCACTCATATTTATTTGATCGCTGTAGGTCAATTGGTTTGGCAGATATCGAAGAAACCGCTCAGCATGTTGTTGGTTTTTTTTTGTATCTAAAACCAAAATCTATTAATGCTATTTTATAGATAATTTAATGTAGAATTCACTCATATTTATTTGATCGCTGTAGGTCAATTGGTTTGGCAGATATCGAAGAAACCGCTCAGCATGTGGTTGGTTTTTTTTTGTATCTAAAACCAAAATCTATTAATGCTATTTTATAGATAATTTAATGTAGAATTCACTCATATTTATTTGATCGCTGTATGTCAATTGGTTTGGCAGATATCGAAGAAACCGCTCAGCATGTTGTTGGTTTTTTTTTGTATCTAAAACCAAAATCTATTAATGTTTTTTTATAGATAATTTAATGTAGAATTCAATCATATTTATTTGATCGCTGTAGGTCAATTGGTTTCTCAGATATCGAAGAAACCGCTCAGCATGTTGTTGGTTTTTTTTTGTATCTAAAACCAAAATCTATTAATGTTTTTTTATAGATAATTTAATGTAGAATTCACTCATATTTATTTGATCGCTGTAGGTCAATTGGTTTCTCAGATATCGAAGAAACCGCTCAGCATGTTGTTGGTTTTTTTTTGTATCTAAAACCAAAATCTATTAATGCTATTTTATAGATAATTTAATGTAGAATTCACTCATATTTATTTGATCGCTGTAGGTCAATTGGTTTGGCAGATATCAAAGAAACCGCTCAGCATGTTGTTGGTTTTTTTTTGTAGCTAAAACCAAAATCTATTAATGCTATTTTATAGATAATTTAATGTAGAATTCACTCATATTTATTTGATCGCTGTAGGTCAATTGGTTTGGCAGATATCGAAGAAACCGCTCAGCATGTTGTTGGTTTTTTTTTTGTATCTAAAACCAAAATCTATTAATGCTATTTTATAGATAATTTAATGTAGAATTCACTCATATTTATTTGATCGCTGTAGGTCAATTGGTTTGGCAGATATCGAAGAAACCGCTCTGCATGTTGTTGGTTTTTTTTTGTATCTAAAACCAAAATCTATTAATGCTATTTTATAGATAATTTAATTTAGAATTCACTCATATTTATTTGATCGCTGTGGGTCAATTGGTTTGGCAGATATCGAAGAAACCGCTCAGCATGCTGTTGGTTTTTTTTTATCTAAAACCAAAATCTATTAATGCTATTTTATAGATAATTTAATGTAGAATTCACTCATATTTATTTGATCGCTGTAGGTCAATTGGTTTGGCAGATATCGAAGAAACCGCTCTGCATGTTGTTGGTTTTTTTTTGTATCTAAAACCAAAATCTATTAATGCTATTTTATAGATAATTTAATGTAGAATTCACTCATATTTATTTGATCGCTGTACGTCAATTGGTTTGGCAGATATCGAAGAAACCGCTCAGCATGTTGTTGGTTTTTTTTTGTATCTAAAACCAAAATCTATTAATGCTTTTTTATAGATAATTTAATGTAGAATTCACTCATATTTATTTGATCGCTGTAGGTCAATTGGTTTCTCAGATATCGAAGAAACCGCTCAGCATGTTGTTGGTTTTTTTTTGTATCTAAAACCAAAATCTATTAATGCTATTTTATAGATAATTTAATGTAGAATTCACTCATATTTATTTGATCGCTGTAGGTCAATTTGTTTGGCAGATATCGAAGAAACCGCTCAGCATGTTGTTGGTTTTTTTTTTGTATCTAAAACCAAAATCTATTAATGCTATTTTATAGATAATTTAATGTAGAATTCACTCATATTTATTTGATCACTGTAGGTCAATTGGTTTGGCAGATATCGAAGAAACCGCTCAGCATGTTGTTGGTTTTTTTTTTTGTATCTAAAACCAAAATCTATTAATGCTATTTTATAGATAATTTAATGTAGAATTCACTCATATTTATTTGATCGCTGTAGGTCAATTGGTTTGGCAGATATCGAAGAAACCGCTCTGCATGTTGTTGGTTTTTTTTTGTATCTAAAACCAAAATCTATTAATGCTATTTTATAGATAATTTAATGTAGAATTCACTCATATTTATTTGATCGCTGTAGGTCAATTGGTTTGGCAGATATCGAAGAAACCGCTCAGCATGTTGTTGGTTTTTTTTTTATCTAAAACCAAAATCTATTAATGCTATTTTATAGATAATTTAATGTAGAATTCACTCATATTTATTTGATCGCTGTAGGTCAATTGGTTTCTCAGATATCGAAGAAACCGCTCAGCATGTTGTTGGTTTTTTTTTGTATCTAAAACCAAAATCTATTAATGCTATTTTATAGATAATTTAATGTAGAATTCACTCATATTTATTTGATCGCTGTAGGTCAATAGGTTTGGCAGATATCGAAGAAACCGCTCAGCATGTTGTTGGTTTTTTTTTGTATCTAAAACCAAAATCTATTAATGCTATTTTATAGATAATTTAATGTAGAATTCACTCATATTTATTTGATAGCTGTAGGTCAATTGGTTTCTCAGATATCGAAGAAACCGCTCAGCATATTCATTTGATCGCTGTAGGTCAATTGGTTTGGCAGATATCGAAGAAACCGCTCAGCATGTTGTTGGTTTTTTTTTGTATCTAAAACCAAAATCTATTAATGCTATTTTATAGATAATTTAATGTAGAATTCACTCATATTTATTTGATCGCTGTAGGGCAATTGGTTTGGCAGCTATCGAAGAAACCGCTCAGCATGTTGTTGGTTTTTTTTGTATCTAAAACCAAAATCTATTAATACTATTTTATAGATAATTTAATGTAGAATTCACTCATATTTATTTGATCGCTGTAGGTCAATTGGTTTGGCAGATATCGAAGAAACCGCTAAGCATGTTGTTGGTTTTTTTTTGTATCTAAAACCAAAATCTATTAATGCTATTTTATAGATAATTTAATGTAGAATTCACTCATATTTATTTGATCGCTGTAGGTCAATTGGTTTGGCAGATATCGAAGAAACCGCTCAGCATGTTGTTGGTTTTTTTTTGTATCTAAAACCAAAATCTATTAATGATATTTTATAGATAATTTAATGTAGAATTCACTCATATTTATTTGATCGCTGTAGGTCAATTGGTTTGGCAGATATCGAAGAAACCGCTCAGCATGTTGTTGGTTTTTTTTTGTATCTAAAACCAAAATCTATTAATGCTATTTTATAGATAATTTAATGTAGAATTCACTCATATTTATTTGATCGCTGTAGGTCAATTGGTTTGGCAGATATCGAAGAAACCGCTCAGCATGTTGTTGGTTTTTTTTTGTATCTAAAACCAAAATCTATTAATTTTTTTTTATAGATAATTTAATGTAGAATTCACTCATATTTATTTGATCGCTGTAGGTCAATTGGTTTGGCAGATATCGAAGAAACCGCTCAGCATGTGGTTGGTTTTTTTTGTATCTAAAACCAAAATCTATTAATGCTATTTTATAGATAATTTAATGTAGAATTCACTCATATTTATTTGATCGCTGTACGTCAATTGGTTTGGCAGATATCGAAGAAACCGCTCAGCATGTTGTTGGTTTTTTTTGTATCTAAAACCAAAATCTATTAATGCTATTTTATAGATAATTTAATGTAGAATTCACTCATATTTATTTGATCGCTGTAGGTCAATTGGTTTCTCAGATATCGAAGAAACCGCTCAGCATGTTGTTGGTTTTTTTTTTTATCTAAAACCAAAATCTATTAATACTATTTTATAGATAATTTAATGTAGAATTCACTCATATTTATTTGATCGCTGTAGGTCAATTGGTTTCTCAGATATCGAAGAAACCGCTCAGCATGTTGTTGGTTTTTTTTTTTATCTAAAACCAAAATCTATTAATACTATTTTATAGATAATTTAATGTAGAATTCACTCATATTTATTTGATCGCTGTAGGTCAATTGGTTTGGCAGATATCGAAGAAACCGCTCAGCATGTTGTTGGTTTTTTTTTGTATCTAAAACCAAAATCTATTAATGCTATTTTATAGATAATTTAATGTAGAATTCACTCATATTTATTTGATCGCTGTAGGTCAATTGGTTTGGCAGATATCGAAGAAACCGCTCAGCATGTTGTTGGTTTTTTTTTGTATCTAAAACCAAAATCTATTAATTTTTTTTTATAGATAATTTAATGTAGAATTCACTCATATTTATTTGATCGCTGTAGGTCAATTGGTTTGGCAGATATCGAAGAAACCGCTCAGCATGTGGTTGGTTTTTTTTGTATCTAAAACCAAAATCTATTAATGCTATTTTATAGATAATTTAATGTAGAATTCACTCATATTTATTTGATCGCTGTACGTCAATTGGTTTGGCAGATATCGAAGAAACCGCTCAGCATGTTGTTGGTTTTTTTTGTATCTAAAACCAAAATCTATTAATGCTATTTTATAGATAATTTAATGTAGAATTCACTCATATTTATTTGATCGCTGTAGGTCAATTGGTTTGGCAGATATCAAAGAAACCGCTCAGCATGTTGTTGGTTTTTTTTTGTATCTAAAACCAAAATCTATTAATACTATTTTATAGATAATTTAATGTAGAATTCACTCATATTTATTTGATCGCTGTAGGTCAATTGGTTTGGCAGATATCGAAGAAACCGCTCAGCATGTTGTTGGTTTTTTTTTGTATCTAAAACCAAAATCTATTAATGCTATTTTATAGATAATTTAATGTAGAATTCACTCATATTTATTTGATCGCTGTAGGTCAATTGGTTTGGCAGATATCGAAGAAACCGCTCAGCATGTTGTTGGTTTTTTTTTGTATCTAAAACCAAAATCTATTAATGCTATTTTATAGATAATTTAATGTAGAATTCACTCATATTTATTTGATCGCTGTAGGTCAATTGGTTTGGCAGATATCGAAGAAACCGCTCAGCATGTTGTTGGTTTTTTTTTTTATCTAAAACCAAAATCTATTAATGCTATTTTATAGATAATTTAATGTAGAATTCACTCATATTTATTTGATCGCTGTAGGTCAATTGGTTTCTCAGATATCGAAGAAACCGCTCAGCATGTTGTTGGTTTTTTTTTTTATCTAAAACCAAAATCTATTAATGCTATTTTATAGATAATTTAATGTAGAATTCACTCATATTTATTTGATCGCTGTAGGTCAATTGGTTTCTCAGATATCGAAGAAACCGCTCAGCATGTTGTTGGTTTTTTTTTTGTATCTAAAACCAAAATCTATTAATGCTATTTTATAGATAATTTAATGTAGAATTCACTCATATTTATTTGATAGCTGTAGGTCAATTGGTTTCTCAGATATCGAAGAAACCGCTCAGCATGTTGTTGGTTTTTTTTTGTATCTAAAACCAAAATCTATTAATGCTATTTTATAGATAATTTAATGTTGTATTCACTCATATTTATTTGATCGCTGTAGGTCAATTGGTTTGGCAGATATCGAAGAAACCGCTCAGCATGTTGTTGGTTTTTTTTTGTATCTAAAACCAAAATCTATTAATGCTATTTTATAGGTAATTTAATGTAGAATTCACTCATATTTATTTGATCGCTGTAGGTCAATTGGTTTGGCAGATATCGAAGAAACCGCTCAGCATGTTGTTGGTTTTTTTTTGTATCTAAAACCAAAATCTATTAATGCTTTTTTATAGATAATTTAATGTAGAATTCACTCATATTTATTTGATCGCTGTAGGTCAATTGGTTTCTCAGATATCGAAGAAACCGCTCAGCATGTTGTTGGTTTTTTTTTGTATCTAAAACCAAAATCTATTAATGCTATTTTATAGATAATTTAATGTAGAATTCACTCATATTTATTTGATCGCTGTAGGTCAATTGGTTTGGCAGATATCGAAGAAACCGCTCAGCATGTTGTTGGTTTTTTTTTGTATCTAAAACCAAAATCTATTAATGCTATTTTATAGATAATTTAATGTAGAATTCACTCATATTTATTTGATCGCTGTAGGTCAATTGGTTTGGCAGATATCGAAGAAACCGCTCAGCATGTTGTTGGTTTTTTTTTTGTATCTAAAACCAAAATCTATTAATGCTATTTTATAGATAATTTAATGTAGAATTCACTCATATTTATTTGATCGCTGTAGGTCAATTGGTTTGGCAGATATAGAAGAAACCGCTCAGCATGTTGTTGGTTTTTTTTTGTATCTAAAACCAAAAACTATTAATGCTATTTTATAGATAATTTAATGTAGAATTCACTCATATTTAATTGATCGCTGTAGGTCAATTGGTTTGGCAGATATCGAAGAAACCGCTCAGCATGTTGTTGGTTTTTTTTTTTGTATCTAAAACCAAAATCTATTAATGCTATTTTATAGATAATTTAATGTAGAATTCACTCATATTTAATTGATCGCTGTAGGTCAATTGGTTTGCCAGATATCGAAGAAACCGCTCAGCATGTTGTTGGTTTTTTTTTGTATCTAAAACCAAAATCTATTAATGCTATTTTATAGATAATTTAATGTAGAATTCACTCATATTTATTTGATCGCTGTAGGTCAATTGGTTTGGCAGATATCGAAGAAACCGCTCAGCATGTTGTTGGTTTTTTTTGTATCTAAAACCAAAATCTATTAATGCTATTTGATAGATAATTTAATGTAGAATTCACTCATATTTATTTGATCGCTGTAGGTCAATTGGTTTGGCAGATTTCGAAGAAACCGCTCAGCATGTTGTTGGTTTTTTTTGTATCTAAAACCAAAATCTATTAATGCTATTTTATAGATAATGTAATGTAGAATTCACTCATATTTATTTGATCGCTGTAGGTCAATTGGTTTGGCAGATTTCGAAGAAACCGCTCAGCATGTTGTTGGTTTTTTTTGTATCTAAAACCAAAATCTATTAATGCTATTTTATAGATAATTTAATGTAGAATTCACTCATATTTATTTGATCGCTGTAGGTCAATAGGTTTGGCAGATATCGAAGAAACCGCTCAGCATGTTGTTGGTTTTTTTTTGTATCTAAAACCAAAATCTATTAATGCTATTTTATAGATAATTTAATGTAGAATTCACTCATATTTATTTGATAGCTGTAGGTCAATTGGTTTCTCAGATATCGAAGAAACCGCTCAGCATGTTGTTGGTTTTTTTTTGTATCTAAAACCAAAATCTATTAATGCTATTTTATAGATAATTTAATGTTGTATTCACTCATATTTATTTGATCGCTGTAGGTCAATTGGTTTGGCAGATATCGAAGAAACCGCTCAGCATGTTGTTGGTTTTTTTTTGTATCTAAAACCAAAATCTATTAATGCTATTTTATAGGTAATTTAATGTAGAATTCACTCATATTTATTTGATCGCTGTAGGTCAATTGGTTTGGCAGATATCGAAGAAACCGCTCAGCATGTTGTTGGTTTTTTTTTGTATCTAAAACCAAAATCTATTAATGCTTTTTTATAGATAATTTAATGTAGAATTCACTCATATTTATTTGATCGCTGTAGGTCAATGGTTTCTCAGATATCGAAGAAACCGCTCAGCATGTTGTTGGTTTTTTTTTGTATCTAAAACCAAAATCTATTAATGCTATTTTATAGATAATTTAATGTAGAATTCACTCATATTTATTTGATCGCTGTAGGTCAATTGGTTTGGCAGATATCGAAGAAACCGCTCAGCATGTTGTTGGTTTTTTTTGTATCTAAAACCAAAATCTATTAATGCTATTTTATAGATAATTTAATGTAGAATTCACTCATATTTATTTGATCGCTGTAGGTCAATTGGTTTGGCAGATATCGAAGAAACCGCTCAGCATGTTGTTGGTTTTTTTTTTGTATCTAAAACCAAAATCTATTAATGCTATTTTATAGATAATTTAATGTAGAATTCACTCATATTTATTTGATCGCTGTAGGTCAATTGGTTTGGCAGATATAGAAGAAACCGCTCAGTATGTTGTTGGTTTTTTTTTGTATCTAAAACCAAAAACTATTAATGCTATTTTATAGATAATTTAATGTAGAATTCACTCATATTTAATTGATCGCTGTAGGTCAATTGGTTTGGCAGATATCGAAGAAACCGCTCAGCATGTTGTTGGTTTTTTTTTGTATCTAAAACCAAAATCTATTAATGCTATTTTATAGATAATTTAATGTAGAATTCACTCATATTTAATTGATCGCTGTAGGTCAATTGGTTTGGCAGATATCGAAGAAACCGCTCAGCATGTTGTTGGTTTTTTTTTGTATCTAAAACCAAAATCTATTAATGCTATTTTATAGATAATTTAATGTAGAATTCACTCATATTTATTTGATCGCTGTAGGTCAATTGGTTTGGCAGATATCGAAGAAACCGCTCAGCATGTTGTTGGTTTTTTTTGTATCTAAAACCAAAATCTATTAATGCTATTTGATAGATAATTTAATGTAGAATTCACTCATATTTATTTGATCGCTGTAGGTCAATTGGTTTGGCAGATTTCGAAGAAACCGCTCAGCATGTTGTTGGTTTTTTTTGTATCTAAAACCAAAATCTATTAATGCTATTTTATAGATAATTTAATGTAGAATTCACTCATATTTATTTGATCGCTGTAGGTCAATTGGTTTGGCAGATTTCGAAGAAACCGCTCAGCATGTTGTTGGTTTTTTTTGTATCTAAAACCAAAATCTATTAATGCTATTTTATAGATAATTTATTGTAGAATTTACTCATATTTATTTGATCGCTGTAGGTCAATTAGTTTGGCAGATATCGAAGAAACCGCTCAGCATGTTGTTGGTTTTTTTTTGTATCTAAAACCAAAATCTATTAATGCTATTTTATAGATAATTTAATGTAGAATTTACTCATATTTATTTGATCGCTGTAGGTCAATTGGCTTGGCCGATATCGAAGAAACCGCTCAGCATGTTGTTGGTTTTTTTTTGTATCTAAAACCAAAATCTATTAATGCTATTTTATAGATAATTTAATGTAGAATTCACTCATATTTATTTGATCGCTGTAGGTCAATTGGTTTGGCAGATATCGAAGAAACCGCTCACCATATTGTGGTTTTTTTTGTATCTAACCAAAATCTATTAATGCTATTTTATAGATAATTTAATGTAGAATTCACTCATATTTATTTTGATCGCTGTAGGTCAATTGGTTTGGCAGATATCGAAGAAACCGCTCAGCATGTTGTTGGTTTTTTTTTTTGTATCTAAAACCAAAATCTATTAATGCTATTTTATAGATAATTTAATGTAGAATTCACTCATATTTATTTGATCGCTGTAGGTCAATTGGTTTGGCAGATATCGAAGAAACCGCTCAGCATGTTGTTGGTTTTTTTTGTATCTAAAACCAAAATCTATTAATGCTATTTGATAGATAATTTAATGTAGAATTCACTCATATTTATTTGATCGCTGTAGGTCAATTGGTTTGGCAGATTTCGAAGAAACCGCTCAGCATGTTGTTGGTTTTTTTTGTATCTAAAACCAAAATCTATTAATGCTATTTTATAGATAATTTAATGTAGAATTCACTCATATTTATTTGATCGCTGTAGGTCAATTGGTTTGGCAGATTTCGAAGAAACCGCTCAGCATGTTGTTGGTTTTTTTTGTATCTAAAACCAAAATCTATTAATGCTATTTTATAGATAATTTAATGTAGAATTCACTCATATTTATTTGATCGCTGTAGGTCAATAGGTTTGGCAGATATCGAAGAAACCGCTCAGCATGTTGTTGGTTTTTTTTTGTATCTAAAACCAAAATCTATTAATGCTATTTTATAGATAATTTAATGTAGAATTCACTCATATTTATTTGATAGCTGTAGGTCAATTGGTTTCTCAGATATCGAAGAAACCGCTCAGCATGTTGTTGGTTTTTTTTTGTATCTAAAACCAAAATCTATTAATGCTATTTTATAGATAATTTAATGTTGTATTCACTCATATTTATTTGATCGCTGTAGGTCAATTGGTTTGGCAGATATCGAAGAAACCGCTCAGCATGTTGTTGGTTTTTTTTTGTATCTAAAACCAAAATCTATTAATGCTATTTTATAGGTAATTTAATGTAGAATTCACTCATATTTATTTGATCGCTGTAGGTCAATTGGTTTGGCAGATATCGAAGAAACCGCTCAGCATGTTGTTGGTTTTTTTTTGTATCTAAAACCAAAATCTATTAATGCTTTTTTATAGATAATTTAATGTAGAATTCACTCATATTTATTTGATCGCTGTAGGTCAATTGGTTTCTCAGATATCGAAGAAACCGCTCAGCATGTTGTTGGTTTTTTTTTGTATCTAAAACCAAAATCTATTAATGCTATTTTATAGATAATTTAATGTAGAATTCACTCATATTTATTTGATCGCTGTAGGTCAATTGGTTTGGCAGATATCGAAGAAACCGCTCAGCATGTTGTTGGTTTTTTTTGTATCTAAAACCAAAATCTATTAATGCTATTTTATAGATAATTTAATGTAGAATTCACTCATATTTATTTGATCGCTGTAGGTCAATTGGTTTGGCAGATATCGAAGAAACCGCTCAGCATGTTGTTGGTTTTTTTTTTGTATCTAAAACCAAAATCTATTAATGCTATTTTATAGATAATTTAATGTAGAATTCACTCATATTTATTTGATCGCTGTAGGTCAATTGGTTTGGCAGATATAGAAGAAACCGCTCAGCATGTTGTTGGTTTTTTTTTGTATCTAAAACCAAAAACTATTAATGCTATTTTATAGATAATTTAATGTAGAATTCACTCATATTTAATTGATCGCTGTAGGTCAATTGGTTTGGCAGATATCGAAGAAACCGCTCAGCATGTTGTTGGTTTTTTTTTGTATCTAAAACCAAAATCTATTAATGCTATTTTATAGATAATTTAATGTAGAATTCACTCATATTTAATTGATCGCTGTAGGTCAATTGGTTTGGCAGATATCGAAGAAACCGCTCAGCATGTTGTTGGTTTTTTTTTGTATCTAAAACCAAAATCTATTAATGCTATTTTATAGATAATTTAATGTAGAATTCACTCATATTTATTTGATCGCTGTAGGTCAATTGGTTTGGCAGATATCGAAGAAACCGCTCAGCATGTTGTTGGTTTTTTTTGTATCTAAAACCAAAATCTATTAATGCTATTTGATAGATAATTTAATGTAGAATTCACTCATATTTATTTGATCGCTGTAGGTCAATTGGTTTGGCAGATTTCGAAGAAACCGCTCAGCATGTTGTTGGTTTTTTTTGTATCTAAAACCAAAATCTATTAATGCTATTTTATAGATAATTTAATGTAGAATTCACTCATATTTATTTGATCGCTGTAGGTCAATTGGTTTGGCAGATTTCGAAGAAACCGCTCAGCATGTTGTTGGTTTTTTTTGTATCTAAAACCAAAATCTATTAATGCTATTTTATAGATAATTTATTGTAGAATTTACTCATATTTATTTGATCGCTGTAGGTCAATTAGTTTGGCAGATATCGAAGAAACCGCTCAGCATGTTGTTGGTTTTTTTTTGTATCTAAAACCAAAATCTATTAATGCTATTTTATAGATAATTTAATGTAGAATTTACTCATATTTATTTGATCGCTGTAGGTCAATTGGTTTGGCCGATATCGAAGAAACCGCTCAGCATGTTGTTGGTTTTTTTTTGTATCTAAAACCAAAATCTATTAATGCTATTTTATAGATAATTTAATGTAGAATTCACTCATATTTATTTGATCGCTGTAGGTCAATTGGTTTGGCAGATATCGAAGAAACCGCTCACCATATTGTGGTTTTTTTTGTATCTAACCAAAATCTATTAATGCTATTTTATAGATAATTTAATGTAGAATTCACTCATATTTATTTGATCGCTGTAGGTCAATTGGTTTGGCAGATATCGAAGAAACCGCTCAGCATGTTGTTGGTTTTTTTTTTGTATCTAAAACCAAAATCTATTAATGCTATTTTATAGATAATTTAATGTAGAATTCACTCATATTTATTTGATCGGTGTAGGTCAATTGGTTTGGCAGATATCGAAGAAACCTCTCAGCATGTTGTTGATTTTTTTTTTGTATCTAAAACCAAAATCTATTAATGCTATTTTATAGATAATTTAATGTAGAATTCACTCATATTTATTTGATTGCTGTAGGTCAATTTGTTTGGCAGATATCGAAGAAACCGCTCAGCATGTTGTTGGTTTTTTTTGTATGTAAAACCAAAATCTATTAATGCTATTTTATAGATAATTTAATGTAGAATTCACTCATATTTATTTGATCGCTGTAGGTCAATTGGTTTGGCAGATATCGAAGAAACCGCTCAGCATGTTGTTGGTTTTTTTTGTATCTAAAACCAAAATCTATTAATGCTATTTTATAGATAATTTAATGTAGAATTCACTCATATTTATTTGATCGCTGTAGGTCAATTGGTTTGGCAGATATCGAAGAAACCGCTCAGCATGTTGTTGGTTTTTTTTTGTATCTAAAACCAAAATCTATTAATGCTATTTTATAGACAATTTAATGTAGAATTCACTCATATTTATTTGATCGCTGTAGGTCAATTGGTTTGGCAGATATCGAAGAAATCGCTCAGCATGTTGTTGGTTTTTTTTTTGTATCTAAAACCAAAATCTATTAATGCTATTTTATAGATAATTTAATGTAGAATTCACTCATATTTATTTGATCGCTGTAGGTCAATTGGTTTGGCAGATATCGAAGAAACCGCTCAGCATGTTGTTGGTTTTTTTTTGTATCTAAAACCAAAATCTATTAATGCTATTTTATAGATAATTTAATGTAGAATTCACTCATATTTATTTGATCGCTGTAGGTCAATTGGTTTGGCAGATATCGAAGAAACCGCTCAGCATGTTGTTGGTTTTTTTTTGTATCTAAAACCAAAATCTATTAATGCTATTTTATAGATAATTAAATGTAGAATTCACTCATATTTATTTGATCGCTGTAGGTCAATTGGTTTGGCAGATATCGAAGAAACCGCTCAGCATGTTGTTGGTTTTTTTTTGTATCTAAAACCAAAATCTATTAATGCTATTTTATAGATAATTTAATGTAGAATTCACTCATATTTATTTGATCGCTGTAGGTCAATTGGTTTGGCAGATATCGAAGAAACCGCTCAGCATGTTGTTGGTTTTTTTTTGTATCTAAAACCAAAATCTATTAATGCTATTTTATAGATAATTTAATGTAGAATTCACTCATATTTATTTGATCGCTGTAGGTCAATTGGTTTGGCAGATTTCGAAGAAACCGCTCAGCATGTTGTTGGTTTTTTTTGTATCTAAAACCAAAATCTATTTATGCTATTTTATAGATAATTTAATGTAGAATTCACTCATATTTATTTGATCGCTGTAGGTCAATTGGTTTGGCAGATATCGAAGAAACCGCTCAGCATGTTGTTGGTTTTTTTTTTTGTATCTAAAACCAAAATCTATTAATGCTATTTTATAGATAATTTAATGTAGAATTCACTCATATTTATTTGATCGCTGTAGGTCAATTGGTTTGGCAGATATCGAAGAAACCGCTCAGCATGTTGTTGGTTTTTTTTGTATCTAAAACCAAAATCTATTAATGCTATTTTATAGATAATTTAATGTAGAATTCACTCATATTTATTTGATCGCTGTAGGTCAATTGGTTTGGCAGATATCAAAGAAACCGCTCAGCATGTTGTTGGTTTTTTTTTGTATCTAAAACCAAAATCTATTAATGCTATTTTATAGATAATTTAATGTAGAATTCACTCATATTTATTTGATCGCAGTAGGTCAATTGGTTTGGCAGATATCGAAGAAACCGCTCAGCATGTTGTTTGTTTTTTTTTGTATCTAAAACCAAAATCTATTAATGCTATTTTATAGATAATTTAATGTAGAATTTACTCATATTTATTTGATCGCTGTAGGTCAATTGGTTTGGCCGATATCGAAGAAACCGCTCAGCATGTTGTTGGTTTTTTTTTGTATCTAAAACCAAAATCTATTAATGCTATTTTATAGATAATTCAATGTAGAATTCACTCATATTTATTTGATCGCTGTAGGTCAATTGGTTTGGCAGATATCGAAGAAACCGCGCAGCATGTTGTTGGTTTTTTTTTGTATCTAAAACCAAAATCTATTAATGCTATTTTATAGATAATTTAATGTAGAATTCACTCATATTTATTTGATCGCAGTAGGTCAATTGGTTTGGCAGATATCGAAGAAACCGCTCAGCATGTTGTTTGTTTTTTTTTGTATCTAAAACCAAAATCTATTAATGCTATTTTATAGATAATTTAATGTAGAATTTACTCATATTTATTTGATCGCTGTAGGTCAATTGGTTTGGCAGATATCGAAGAAACCGCGCAGCATGTTGTTGGTTTTTTTTTGTATCTAAAACCAAAATCTATTAATGCTATTTTATAGATAATTTAATGTAGAATTCACTCATATTTATTTGATCGCTGTAGGTCAATTGGTTTGGCAGATATTGAAGAAACCGCTCAGCATGTTGTTGGTTTTTTTTTGTATCTAAACCCAAAATCTATTAATGCTATTTTATAGATAATTTAATGTAGAATTCACTCATATTTATTTGATCGCTGTAGGCCAATTGGTTTGGCAGATATCGAAGAAACCGCTCAGCATGTTGTTGGTTTTTTTTTGTATCTAAAACCAAAATCTATTAATGCTATTTTATAGATAATTTAATGTAGAATTCACTCATATTTATTTGATCGCTGTAGGTCAATTGGTTTGGCAGATATCGAAGAAACCGCGCAGCATGTTGTTGGTTTTTTTTTGTATCTAAAACCAAAATCTATTAATGCTATTTTATAGATAATTTAATGTAGAATTCACTCATATTTATTTGATCGCTGTAGGTCAATTGGTTTGGCAGATATCGAAGAAACCGCTCAGCATGTTGTTGGTTTTTTTTTTGTATCTAAAACCAAAATCTATTAATGCTATTTTATAGATAATTTAATGTAGAATTCACTCATATTTATTTGATTGCTGTAGGTCAATTGGTTTGGCAGATATCGAAGGAACCGCTCACCATGTTGTTGGTTTTTTTTTTGTATCTAAAACCAAAATCTATTAATGCTATTTTATAGATAATTTAATGTAGAATTCACTCGTATTTATTTGATCGCTGTAGGTCAATTGGTTTGGCAGATATCGAAGAAACCGCGCAGCATGTTGTTGGTTTTTTTTTTGTATCTAAAACCAAAATCTATTAATGCTATTTTATAGATAATTTAATGTAGAATTCACTCATATTTATTTGATCGCTGTAGGTCAATTGGTTTGGCAGATATCAAAGAAACCGCTCAGCATGTTGTTGGTTTTTTTTTGTATCTAAAACCAAAATCTATTAATGCTATTTTATAGATAATTTAATGTAGAATTCACTCATATTTATTTGATCGCAGTAGGTCAATTGGTTTGGCAGATATCGAAGAAACCGCTCAGCATGTTGTTTGTTTTTTTTTGTATCTAAAACCAAAATCTATTAATGCTATTTTATAGATAATTTAATGTAGAATTTACTCATATTTATTTGATCGCTGTAGGTCAATTGGTTTGGCCGATATCGAAGAAACCGCTCAGCATGTTGTTGGTTTTTTTTTGTATCTAAAACCAAAATCTATTAATGCTATTTTATAGATAATTCAATGTAGAATTCACTCATATTTATTTGATCGCTGTAGGTCAATTGGTTTGGCAGATATCGAAGAAACCGCGCAGCATGTTGTTGGTTTTTTTTTGGATCTAAAACCAAAATCTATTAATGCTATTTTATAGATAATTTAATGTAGAATTCACTCATATTTATTTGATCGCAGTAGGTCAATTGGTTTGGCAGATATCGAAGAAACCGCTCAGCATGTTGTTTGTTTTTTTTTTGTATCTAAAACCAAAATCTATTAATGCTATTTTATAGATAATTTAATGTAGAATTTACTCATATTTATTTGATCGCTGTAGGTCAATTGGTTTGGCAGATATCGAAGAAACCGCGCAGCATGTTGTTGGTTTTTTTTTGTATCTAAAACCAAAATCTATTAATGCTATTTTATAGATAATTTAATGTAGAATTCACTCATATTTATTTGATCGCTGTAGGTCAATTGGTTTGGCAGATATTGAAGAAACCGCTCAGCATGTTGTTGGTTTTTTTTTGTATCTAAACCCAAAATCTATTAATGCTATTTTATAGATAATTTAATGTAGAATTCACTCATATTTATTTGATCGCTGTAGGCCAATTGGTTTGGCAGATATCGAAGAAACCGCTCAGCATGTTGTTGGTTTTTTTTTGTATCTAAAACCAAAATCTATTAATGCTATTTTATAGATAATTTAATGTAGAATTCACTCATATTTATTTGATCGCTGTAGGTCAATTGGTTTGGCAGATATCGAAGAAACCGCGCAGCGTGTTGTTGGTTTTTTTTTGTATCTAAAACCAAAATCTATTAATGCTATTTTATAGATAATTTAATGTAGAATTCACTCATATTTATTTGATCGCTGTAGGTCAATTGGTTTGGCAGATATCGAAGAAACCGCTCAGCATGTTGTTGGTTTTTTTTTTGTATCTAAAACCAAAATCTATTAATGCTATTTTATAGATAATTTAATGTAGAATTCACTCATATTTATTTGATTGCTGTAGGTCAATTGGTTTGGCAGATATCGAAGAAACCGCTCACCATGTTGTTGGTTTTTTTTTTGTATTAAACCAAAATCTATTAATGCTATTTTATAGATAATTTAATATAGAATTCACTCGTATTTATTTGATCGCTGTAGGTCAATTGGTTTGGCAGATATCGAAGAAACCGCGCAGCATGTTGTTGGTTTTTTTTTTGTATCTAAAACCAAAATCTATTAATGCTATTTTATAGGTAATTTAATGTAGAATTCACTCATATTTATTTGATCGCTGTAGGTCAATTGGTTTGGCAGATATCGAAGAAACCGCTCAGCATGTTGTTGGTTTTTTTTTTGTATCTAAAACCAAAATCTATTAATGCTATTTTATAGATAATTTAATGTAGAATTCACTCATATTTATTTGATTGCTGTAGGTCAATTGGTTTGGCAGATAAAGAAGAAACCGCTCAGCATGTTGTTGGTTTTTTTTTGTATCTAAAACCAAAATCTATTAATGCTATTTTATAGATAATTTAATGTAGAATTCACTCATATTTATTTGATCGCTGTAGGTCAATTGGTTTGGCAGATATTGAAGAAACCGCTCAGCATGTTGTTGGTTTTTTTTTGTATCTAAACCCAAAATCTATTAATGCTATTTTATAGATAATTTAATGTAGAATTCACTCATATTTATTTGATCGCTGTAGGCCAATTGGTTTGGCAGATATCGAAGAAACCGCTCAGCATGTTGTTGGTTTTTTTTTGTATCTAAAACCAAAATCTATTAATGCTATTTTACAGATAATTTAATGTAGAATTCACTCATATTTATTTGATCGCTGTAGGTCAATTGATTTGGCAGATATCGAAGAAACCGCTCAGCATGTTGTTGGTTTTTTTTTGTATCTAAAACCAAAATCTATTAATGCTATTTTATAGATAATTTAATGTAGAATTCACTCATATTTATTTGATTGCTGTAGCTCAATTGGTTTGGCAGATAAAGAAGAAACCGCTCAGCATGTTGTTGGTTTTTTTTGTATCTAAAACCAAAATCTATTAATGCTATTTTATAGATAATTTAATGTAGAATTCACTCATATTTATTTGATCGCTGTAGGTCAATTGGTTTGGCAGATATTGAAGAAACCGCTCAGCATGTTGTTGGTTTTTTTTGTATCTAAAACCAAAATCTATTAATGCTATTTTATAGATAATTTAATGTAGAATTCACTCATATTTATTTGATCGCTGTAGGCCAATTGGTTTGGCAGATATCGAAGAAACCGCTCAGCATGTTGTTGGTTTTTTTTTGTATCTAAAACCAAAATCTATTAATGCTATTTTATAGATAATTTAATGTAGAATTCACTCATATTTATTTGATCGCTGTAGGTCAATTGGTTTGGCAGATATCGAAGAAACCGCTCAGCATGTTGTTGGTTTTTTTTTGTATCTAAAACCAAAATCTATTAATGCTATTTTATAGATAATTTAATGTAGAATTCACTCATATTTATTTGATCGCTGTAGGTCAATGGTTTGGCAGATATCGAAGAAACCGCTCAGCATGTTGTTGGTTTTTTTTTGTATCTAAAACCAAAATCTATTAATGCTATTTTATAGATAATTTAATGTAGAATTCACTCATATTTATTTGATCGCTGTAGGTCAATTGGTTTGGCAGATATCGAAGAAACCGCTCAGCATGTTGTTGGTTTTTTTTGTATCTAAAACCAAAATCTATTAATGCTATTTTATAGATAATTTAATGTAGTATTCACTCATATTTATTTGATCGCTGTAGGTCAATTGGTTTGGCAGATATCGAAGAAACCGCTCAGCATGTTGTTGGTTTTTTTTTGTATCTAAAACCAAAATCTATTAATGCTATTTTATAGATAATTTAATGTAGAATTCACTCATATTTATTTGATCGCTGTAGGTCAATTGGTTTGGCAGATATCGAAGAAACCGCTCAGCATGTTGTTGGTTTTTTTTTGTATCTAAAACCAAAATCTATTAATGCTATTTTATAGATAATTTAATGTAAAATTCACTCATATTTATTTGATCGCTGTAGGTCAATTGGTTTGGCAGATATCGAAGAAACCGCTCAGCATGTTGTTGGTTTTTTTTTGTATCTAAAACCAAAATCTATTAATGCTATTTTACAGATAATTTAATGTAGAATTCACTCATATTTATTTGATCGCTGTAGGTCAATTGATTTGGCAGATATCGAAGAAACCGCTCAGCATGTTGTTGGTTTTTTTTTGTATCTAAAACCAAAATCTATTAATGCTATTTTATAGATAATTTAATGTAGAATTCACTCATATTTATTTGATCGCTCTAGGTCAATTGGTTTGGCAGATATCGAAGAAACCGCTCAGCATGTTGTTGGTTTTTTTTTGTATCTAAAACCAAAATCTATTAATGCTATTTTATAGATAATTTAATGTAGAATTCACTCATATTTATTTGATCGCTGTAGGTCAATTGGTTTGGCAGATATCGAAAAAACCGCTCAGCATGTTGTTGGTTTTTTTTGTATCTAAAACCAAAATCTATTAATGCTATTTTATAGATAATTTAATGTAGAATTCACTCATATTTATTTGATTGCTGTAGGTCAATTGGTTTGGCAGATATCGAAGAAACCGCTCAGCATGTTGTTGGTTTTTTTTTGTATCTAAAACCAAAATCTATTAATGCTATTTTACAGATAATTTAATGTAGAATTCACTCATATTTATTTGATCGCTGTAGGTCAATTGGTTTGGCAGATATCGAAGAAACCGCTCAGCATGTTGTTGGTTTTTTTTGTATCTAAAACCAAAATCTATTAATGCTATTTTATAGATAATTTAATGTAGTATTCACTCATATTTATTTGATCGCTGTAGGTCAATTGGTTTGGCAGATATCGAAGAAACCGCTCAGCATGTTGTTGGTTTTTTTTTGTATCTAAAACCAAAATCTATTAATGCTATTTTATAGATAATTTAATGTAGAATTCACTCATATTTATTTGATCGCTGTAGGTCAATTGGTTTGGCAGATATCGAAGAAACCGCTCAGCATGTTGTTGGTTTTTTTTTGTATCTAAAACCAAAATCTATTAATGCTATTTTATAGATAATTTAATGTAAAATTCACTCATATTTATTTGATCGCTGTAGGTCAATTGGTTTGGCAGATATCGAAGAAACCGCTCAGCATGTTGTTGGTTTTTTTTTGTATCTAAAACCAAAATCTATTAATGCTATTTTACAGATAATTTAATGTAGAATTCACTCATATTTATTTGATCGCTGTAGGTCAATTGATTTGGCAGATATCGAAGAAACCGCTCAGCATGTTGTTGGTTTTTTTTTGTATCTAAACCCAAAATCTATTAATGCTATTTTATAGATAATTTAATGTAGAATTCACTCATATTTATTTGATCGCTCTAGGTCAATTGGTTTGGCAGATATCGAAGAAACCGCTCAGCATGTTGTTGGTTTTTTTTTGTATCTAAAACCAAAATCTATTAATGCTATTTTATAGATAATTTAATGTAGAATTCACTCATATTTATTTGATCGCTGTAGGTCAATTGGTTTGGCAGATATCGAAGAAACCGCTCAGCATGTTGTTGGTTTTTTTTGTATCTAAAACCAAAATCTATTAATGCTATTTTATAGATAATTTAATGTAAAATTCACTCATATTTATTTGATCGCTGTAGGTCAATTGGTTTGGCAGATATCGAAGAAACCGCTCAGCATGTTGTTGGTTTTTTTTTGTATCTAAAACCAAAATCTATTAATGCTATTTTATAGATAATTTAATGTAGAATTCACTCATATTTATTTGATCGCTGTAGGTCAATTGGTTTGGCAGATATCGAAGAAACCGCTCAGCATGTTGTTGGTTTTTTTTGTATCTAAAACCAAAATCTATTAATGCTATTTTATAGATAATTTAATGTAGAATTCACTCATATTTATTTGATCGCTGTAGGTCAATTGTTTTGGCAGATATCGAAGAAACCGCTCAGCATGTTGTTGGTTTTTTTTTTGTATCTAAAACCAAAATCTATTAATGCTATTTTATAGATAATTTATTGTAGAATTCACTCATATTTATTTGATCGCTGTAGGTCAATTGGTTTGGCAGATATCGAAAAAACCGCTCAGCATGTTGTTGGTTTTTTTTTGTATCTAAAACCAAAATCTATTAATGCTATTTTATAGATAATTTAATGTAGAATTCACTCATATTTATTTGATCGCTCTAGGTCAATTGGTTTGGCAGATATCGAAGAAACCGCTCAGCATGTTGTTGGTTTTTTTTGTATCTAAAACCAAAATCTATTAATGCTATTTTATAGATAATTTAATGTAGAATTCACTCATATTTATTTGATCGCTGTAGGTCAATTGGTTTGGCAGATATCGAAGAAACCGCTCAGCATGTTGTTGGTTTTTTTTGTATCTAAAACCAAAATCTATTAATGCTATTTTATAGATAATTTAATGTAGAATCCACTCATATTTATTTGATCGCTGTAGGTCAATTGGTTTGGCAGATATCGAAGAAACCGCTCAGCATGTTGTTGGTTTTTTTTGTATCTAAAACCAAAATCTATTAATGCTATTTTATAGATAATTTAATGTAGAATTCACTCATATTTATTTGATCGCTGTAGGTCAATTGGTTTGGCAGATATCGAAGAAACCGCTCAGCATGTTGTTGGTTTTTTTTTGTATCTAAAACCAAAATCTATTAATGCTATTTTATAGATAATTTAATGTAGAATTCACTCATATTTATTTGATCGCTGTAGGTCAATTGGTTTGACAGATATCGAAGAAACCGCTCAGCATGTTGTTGGTTTTTTTTTGTATCTAAAACCAAAATCTATTAATGCTATTTTATAGATAATTTAATGTAGAATTCACTCATATTTATTTCATCGCTGTAGGTATATTGGTTTGGCAGATATCGAAGAAACCGCTCAGCATGTTGTTGTTTTTTTTTGTATCTAAAACCAAAATCTATTAATGCTATTTTATAGATAATTTAATGTAGAATCCACTCATATTTATTTGATCGCTGTAGGTCAATTGGTTTGGCAGATATCGAAGAAACCGCTCAGCATGTTGTTGGTTTTTTTTGTATCTAAAACCAAAATCTATTAATGCTATTTTATAGATAATTTAATGTAGAATTCACTCATATTTATTTGATCGCTGTAGGTCAATTGGTTTGGCAGATATCGAAGAAACCGCTCAGCATGTTGTTGGTTTTTTTTTGTATCTAAAACCAAAATCTATTAATGCTATTTTATAGATAATTTAATGTAGAATTCACTCATATTTATTTGATCGCTGTAGGTCAATTGGTTTGACAGATATCGAAGAAACCGCTCAGCATGTTGTTGGTTTTTTTTTGTATCTAAAACCAAAATCTATTAATGCTATTTTATAGATAATTTAATGTAGAATTCACTCATATTTATTTCATCGCTGTAGGTATATTGGTTTGGCAGATATCGAAGAAACCGCTCAGCATGTTGTTGTTTTTTTTTGTATCTAAAACCAAAATCTATTAATGCTATTTTATAGATAATTTAATGTAGAATTCACTCATATTTATTTGATCGCTGTAGGTCAATTGGTTTGGCAGATATCGAAGAAACCGCTCAGCATGTTGTTGGTTTTTTTTTGTATCAAAAACCAAAATCTATTAATGCTATTTTATAGATAATTTAATGTAGAATTCACTCATATTTATTTGATCGCTGTAGGTCAATTGGTTTGGCAGATATCGAAGAAACCGCTCAGCATGTTGTTGGTTTTTTTTGTATCTAAAACCAAAATCTATTAATGCTATTTTATAGATAATTTAATGTAGAATTCACTCATATTTATTTGATCGCTGTAGGTCAATTGGTTTGGCAGATATCGAAGAAACCGCTCAGCATGTTGTTGGTTTTTTTTTGTATCTAAAACCAAAATCTATTAATGCTATTTTATAGATAATTTAATGTAGAATTCACTCATATTTATTTGATCGCTGTAGGTCAATTGGTTTGACAGATATCGAAGAAACCGCTCAGCATGTTGTTGGTTTTTTTTTGTATCTAAAACCAAAATCTTTTAATGCTATTTTATAGATAATTTAATGTAGAATTCACTCATATTTATTTCATCGCTGTAGGTATATTGGTTTGGCAGATATCGAAGAAACCGCTCAGCATGTTGTTGTTTTTTTTTGTATCTAAAACCAAAATCTATTAATGCTATTTTATAGATAATTTAATGTAGAATTCACTCATATTTATTTGATCGCTGTAGGTCAATTGGTTTGGCAGATATCGAAGAAACCGCTCAGCATGTTGTTGGTTTTTTTTTTGTATCAAAAACCAAAATCTATTAATGCTATTTTATAGATAATTTAATGTAGAATTCACTCATATTTATTTGATCGCTGTAGGTCAATTGGTTTGGCAGATATCGAAGAAACCGCTCAGCATGTTGTTGGTTTTTTTTGTATCTAAAACCAAAATCTATTAATGCTATTTTATAGATAATTTAATGTAGAATTCACTCATATTTATTTGATCGCTGTAGGTCAATTGTTTTGGCAGATATCGAAGAAACCGCTCAGCATGTTGTTGGTTTTTTTTTTGTATCTAAAACCAAAATCTATTAATGCTATTTTATAGATAATTTATTGTAGAATTCACTCATATTTATTTGATCGCTGTAGGTCAATTGGTTTGGCAGATATCGATGAAACCGCTCAGCATGTTGTTGGTTTTTTTTTTGTATCTAAAACCAAAATCTATTAATGCTATTTTATAGATAATTTAATGTAGAATTCACTCATATTTATTTGATCGCTCTAGGTCAATTGGTTTGGCAGATATCGAAGAAACCGCTCAGCATGTTGTTGGTTTTTTTGTATCTAAAACCAAAATCTATTAATGCTATTTTATAGATAATTTAATGTAGAATTCACTCATATTTATTTGATCGCTGTAGGTCAATTGGTTTGGCAGATATCGAAGAAACCGCTCAGCATGTTGTTGGTTTTTTTTGTATCTAAAACCAAAATCTATTAATGCTATTTTATAGATAATTTAATGTAGAATCCACTCATATTTATTTGATCGCTGTAGGTCAATTGGTTTGGCAGATATCGAAGAAACCGCTCAGCATGTTGTTGGTTTTTTTTGTATCTAAAACCAAAATCTATTAATGCTATTTTATAGATAATTTAATGTAGAATTCACTCATATTTATTTGATCGCTGTAGGTCAATTGGTTTGGCAGATATCGAAGAAACCGCTCAGCATGTTGTTGGTTTTTTTTTGTATCTAAAACCAAAATCTATTAATGCTATTTTATAGATAATTTAATGTAGAATTCACTCATATTTATTTGATCGCTGTAGGTCAATTGGTTTGACAGATATCGAAGAAACCGCTCAGCATGTTGTTGGTTTTTTTTTGTATCTAAAACCAAAATCTATTAATGCTATTTTATAGATAATTTAATGTAGAATTCACTCATATTTATTTCATCGCTGTAGGTATATTGGTTTGGCAGATATCGAAGAAACCGCTCAGCATGTTGTTGTTTTTTTTTGTATCTAAAACCAAAATCTATTAATGCTATTTTATAGATAATTTAATGTAGAATTCACTCATATTTATTTGATCGCTGTAGGTCAATTGGTTTGGCAGATATCGAAGAAACCGCTCAGCATGTTGTTGGTTTTTTTTTGTATCTAAAACCAAAATCTATTAATGCTATTTTATAGATAATTTAATGTAGAATTCACTCATATTTATTTGATCGCTGTAGGTCAATTGGTTTGGCAGATATCGAAGAAACCGCTCAGCATGTTGTTGGTTTTTTTTGTATCTAAAACCAAAATCTATTAATGCTTTTTTATAGATAATTTAATGTAGAATTCACTCATATTTATTTGATCGCTGTAGGTCAATTGGTTTGGCAGATATCGAAGAAACCGCTCAGCATGTTGTTGGTTTTTTTTTGTATCTAAAACCAAAATCTATTAATGCTATTTTATAGATAATTTAATGTAGAATTCACTCATATTTATTTGATCGCTGTAGGTCAATTGGTTTGGCAGATATCGAAGAAACCGCTCAGCATGTTGTTGGTTTTTTTTTTGTATCTAAAACCAAAATCTATTAATGCTATTTTATAGATAATTTAATGTAGAATTCACTCATATTTATTTGATCGCTGTAGGTCAATTGGTTTGGCAGATATCGAAGAAACCGCTCAGCATGTTGTTGGTTTTTTTTTGTATCTAAAACCAAAATCTATTAATGCTATTTTATAGATAATTTAATGTAGAATTTACTTATATTTATTTGATCGCTGTAGGTCAATTGGTTTGGCAGATATCGAAGAAACCGCTCAGCATGTTGTTGGTTTTTTTTGTATCTAAAACCAAAATCTATTAATTCTATTTTATAGATAATTTAATGTAGAATTCACTCATATTCATTTGATCGCTGTAGGTCAATTGGTTTGGCAGATATCGAAGAAACCGCTCAGCATGTTGTTGGTTTTTTTTTGTATCTAAAACCAAAATTTATTAATTTTTTTTTATAGATAATTTAATGTAGAATTCACTCATATTTATTTGATCGCTGTAGGTCAATTGGTTTGGCAGATATCGAAGAAACCGCTCAGTATGTTGTTGGTTTTTTTTTGTATCTAAAACCAAAATCTATTAATGCTATTTTATAGATAATTTAATGCAGAATTCACTCATATTTATTTGATCGCTGTAGGTCAATTGGTTTGGCAGATATCGAAGAAACCGCTCAGCATGTTGTTGGTTTTTTTTTGTATCTAAAACCAAAATCTATTAATGCTATTTTATAGATAATTTAATGTAGAATCCACTCATATTTATTTGATCGCTGTAGGTCAATTGGTTTGGCAGATATCGAAGAAACCGCTCAGCATGTTGTTGGTTTTTTTTGTATCTAAAACCAAAATCTATTAATGCTATTTTATAGATAATTTAATGTAGAATTCACTCATATTTATTTGATCGCTGTAGGTCAATTGGTTTGGCAGATATCGAAGAAACCGCTCAGCATGTTGTTGGTTTTTTTTGTATCTAAAACCAAAATCTATTAATGCTATTTTATAGATAATTTAATGTAGAATTCACTCATATTTATTTGATCGCTGTAGGTCAATTGGTTTGGCAGATATCGAAGAAACCGCTCAGCATGTTGTTGGTTTTTGTTTGTATCTAAAACCAAAATCTATTAATGCTATTTTATAGATAATTTAATGTAGAATTCACTCATATTTATTTGATCGCTGTAGGTCAATTGGTTTGGCAGATATCGAAGAAACCGCTCAGCATGTTGTTGGTTTTTTTTTGTATCTAAAACCAAAATCTATTAATGCTATTTTATAGATAATTTAATGTAGAATTCACTCATATTTATTTGATCGCTGTAGGTCAATTGGTTTGGCAGATATCGAAGAAACCGCTCAGCATGTTGTTGGTTTTTTTTGTATCTAAAACCAAAATCTATTAATGCTATTTTATAGATAATTTAATGTAGAATTCACTCATATTTATTTGATCGCTGTAGGTCAATTGTTTTGGCAGATATCGAAGAAACCGCTCAGCATGTTGTTGGTTTTTTTTTTGTATCTAAAACCAAAATCTATTAATGCTATTTTATAGATAATTTATTGTAGCATTCACTCATATTTATTTGATCGCTGTAGGTCAATTGGTTTGGCAGATATCGAAGAAACCGCCCAGCATGTTGTTGGTTTTTTTTGTATCTAAAACCAAAATCTATTAATGCTATTTTATAGATAATTTCATGTAGAATTCACTCATATTTATTTGATCGCTGTAGGTCAATTGGTTTGGCAGATATCGAAGAAACCGCTCAGCATGTTGTTGGTTTTTTTTTGTATCTAAAACCAAAATCTATTAATGCTATTTTATAGATAATTTAATGTAGAATTCACTCATATTTATTTGATCGCTGTAGGTCAATTGGTTTGGCAGATATCGAAGAAACCGCTCAGCATGTTGTTGGTTTTTTTTTGTATCTAAAACCAAAATCTATTAATGCTATTTTATTGATAATTTAATGTAGAATTCACTCATATTTATTTGATTGCTGTAGGTCAATTGGTTTGGCAGATATCGAAGAAACCGCTCAGCATGTTGTTGGTTTTTTTTTGTATCTAAAACCAAAATCTATTAATGCTATTTTATAGATAATTTAATGTAGAATTCACTCATATTTATTTGATCGCTGTAGGTCAATTGGTTTGGCAGATATCGAAGAAACCGCTCAGCATGTTGTTGGTTTTTTTTGTATCTAAAACCAAAATCTATTAATGTTTTTTTATAGATAATTTAATGTAGAATTCACTCATATTTATTTGATCGCTGTAGGTCAATTGGTTTGGCAGATATCGAAGAAACCGCTCAGCATGTTGTTGGTTTTTTTTTTGTATCTAACACCAAAATCTATTAATGCTATTTTATAGATAATTTAATGTAGAATTCACTCATATTTATTTGATCGCTGTAGGTCAATTGGTTTGGCAGATATCGAAGAAACCGCTCAGCATGTTGTTGGTTTTTTTTTGTATCTAAAACCAAAATCTATTAATGCTATTTTATAGATAATTTAATGTAGAATTCACTCATATTTATTTGATCGCTGTAGGTCAATTGGTTTGACAGATATCGAAGAAACCGCTCAGCATGTTGTTGGTTTTTTTTTGTATCTAAAACCAAAATCTATTAATGCTATTTTATAGATAATTTAATGTAGAATTCACTCATATTTATTTCATCGCTGTAGGTATATTGGTTTGGCAGATATCGAAGAAACCGCTCAGCATGTTGTTGTTTTTTTTTTGTATCTAAAACCAAAATCTATTAATGCTATTTTATAGATAATTTAATGCAGAATTCACTCATATTTATTTGATCGCTGTAGGTCAATTGGTTTGGCAGATATCGAAGAAACCGCTCAGCATGTTGTTGGTTTTTTTTTTGTATCTAAAACCAAAATCTATTAATGCTATTTTATAGATAATTTAATGTAGAATTCACTCATATTTATTTGATCGCTGTAGGTCAATTGGTTTGGCAGATATCGAAGAAACCGCTCAGCATGTTGTTGGTTTTTTTTTTGTATCTAAAACCAAAATCTATTAATGCTTTTTTATAGATAATTTAATGTAGAATTCACTCATATTTATTTGATCGCTGTAGGTCAATTGGTTTGGCAGATATCGAAGAAACCGCTCAGCATGTTGTTGGTTTTTTTTTGTATCTAAAACCAAAATCTATTAATGCTATTTTATAGATAATTTAATGTAGAATTCACTTATATTTATTTGATCGCTGTAGGTCAATTGGTTTGGCAGATATCGAAGAAACCGCTCAGCATGTTGTTGGTTTTTTTTGTATCTAAAACCAAAATCTATTAATTCTATTTTATAGATAATTTAATGTAGAATTCACTCATATTTATTTGATCGCTGTAGGTCAATTGGTTTGGCAGATATCGAAGAAACCGCTCAGCATGTTGTTGGTTTTTTTTTGTATCTAAAACCAAAATCTATTAATTTTTTTTTATAGATAATTTAATGTAGAATTCACTCATATTTATTTGATCGCTGTAGGTCAATTGGTTTGGCAGATATCGAAGAAACCGCTCAGTATGTTGTTGGTTTTTTTTTGTATCTAAAACCAAAATCTATTAATGCTATTTTATAGATAATTTAATGCAGAATTCACTCATATTTATTTGATCGCTGTAGGTCAATTGGTTTGGCAGATATCGAAGAAACCGCTCAGCATGTTGTTGGTTTTTTTTTGTATCTAAAACCAAAATCTATTAATGCTATTTTATAGATAATTTAATGTAGAATCCACTCATATTTACTTGATCGCTGTAGGTCAATTGGTTTGGCAGATATCGAAGAAACCGCTCAGCATGTTGTTGGTTTTTTTTGTATCTAAAACCAAAATCTATTAATGCTATTTTATAGATAATTTAATGTAGAATTTACTCATATTTATTTGATCGCTGTAGGTCAATTGGTTTGGCAGATATCGAAGAAACCGCTCAGCATGTTGTTGGTTTTTTTTTGTATCTAAAACCAAAATCTATTAATGCTATTTTATAGATAATTTAATGTAGAATTCACTCATATTTATTTGATCGCTGTGGGTCAATTGGTTTGACAGATATCGAAGAAACCGCTCAGCATGTTGTTGGTTTTTTTTTGTATCTAAAACCAAAATCTATTAATGCTATTTTATAGATAATTTAATGTAGAATTCACTCATATTTATTTGATCGCTGTAGGTCAATTGGTTTGGCAGATATCGAAGAAACCGCTCAGCATGTTGTTGGTTTTTTTTGTATCTAAAACCAAAATCTATTAATGCTATTTTATAGATAATTTAATGTAGAATTCACTCATATTTATTTGATCGCTGTAGGTCAATTGGTTTGGTAGATATCGAAGAAACCGCTCAGCATGTTGTTGGTTTTTTTTTGTATCTAAAACCAAAATCTATTAATGCTATTTTATAGATAATTTAATGTAGAATTCACTCATATTTATTTGATCGCTGTAGGTCAATTGGTTTGGCAGATATCGAAGAAACCGCTCAGCATGTTGTTGGTTTTTTTTTGTATCTAAAACCAAAATCTATTAATGCTTTTTTATAGATAATTTAATGTAGAATTCACTCATATTTATTTGATCGCTGTAGGTCAATTGGTTTGGCAGATATCGAAGAAACCGCTCAGCATGTTGTTGGTTTTTTTTTGTATCTAAAACCAAAATCTATTAATTTTTTTTATAGATAATTTAATGTAGAATTCACTCATATTTATTTGATCGCTGTAGGTCAATTGGTTTGGCAGATATCGAAGAAACCGCTCAGCATGTTGTTGGTTTTTTTTTGTATCTAAAACCAAAATCTATTAATGCTATTTTATAGATAATTTAATGTAGAATTCACTCATATTTATTTGATCACTGTAGGTCAATTGGTTTGGCAGATATCGAAGAAACCGCTCAGAATGTTGTTGGTTTTTTTTTGTATCTAAAACCAAAATCTATTAATGCTATTTTATAGATAATTTAATGTAGAATTCACTTATATTTATTTGATCGCTGTAGGTCAATTGGTTTGGCAGATATCGAAGAAACCTCTCAGCATGTTGTTGGTTTTTTTTTGTATCTAAAACCAAAATCTATTAATGCTATTTTATAGATAATTTAATGTAGAATTCACTCATATTTATTTCATCGCTGTAGGTATATTGGTTTGGCAGATATCGAAGAAACCGCTCAGCATGTTGTTGGTTTTTTTTTGTATCTAAAACCAAAATCTATTAATGCTATTTTATAGATAATTTAATGTAGAATTCACTCATATTTATTTGATCGCTGTAGGTCAATTGGTTTGGCAGATATCGAAGAAACCGCCCAGCATGTTGTTGGTTTTTTTTGTATCTAAAACCAAAATCTATTAATGCTATTTTATAGATAATTTCATGTAGAATTCACTCATATTTATTTGATCGCTGTAGGTCAATTGGTTTGGCAGATATCGAAGAAACCGCTCAGCATGTTGTTGGTTTTTTTTTGTATCTAAAACCAAAATCTATTAATGCTATTTTATAGATAATTTAATGTAGAATTCACTCATATTTATTTGATCGCTGTAGGTCAATTGGTTTGGCAGATATCGAAGAAACCGCTCAGCATGTTGTTGGTTTTTTTTTGTATCTAAAACCAAAATCTATTAATGCTATTTTATTGATAATTTAATGTAGAATTCACTCATATTTATTTGATTGCTGTAGGTCAATTGGTTTGGCAGATATCGAAGAAACCGCTCAGCATGTTGTTGGTTTTTTTTTGTATCTAAAACCAAAATCTATTAATGCTATTTTATAGATAATTTAATGTAGAATTCACTCATATTTATTTGATCGCTGTAGGTCAATTGGTTTGGCAGATATCGAAGAAACCGCTCAGCATGTTGTTGGTTTTTTTTGTATCTAAAACCAAAATCTATTAATGTTTTTTTATAGATAATTTAATGTAGAATTCACTCATATTTACTTGATCGCTGTAGGTCAATTGGTTTGGCAGATATCGAAGAAACCGCTCAGCATGTTGTTGGTTTTTTTTTGTATCTAACACCAAAATCTATTAATGCTATTTTATAGATAATTTAATGTAGAATTCACTCATATTTATTTGATCGCTGTAGGTCAATTGGTTTGGCAGATATCGAAGAAACCGCTCAGCATGTTGTTGGTTTTTTTTTGTATCTAAAACCAAAATCTATTAATGCTATTTTATAGATAATTTAATGTAGAATTCACTCATATTTATTTGATCGCTGTAGGTCAATTGGTTTGGCAGATATCGAAGAAACCGCTCAGCATGTTGTTGGTTTTTTTTGTATCTAAAACCAAAATCTATTAATGCTATTTTATAGATAATTTAATGTTGAATTCACTCATATTTATTTGATCGCTGTAGGTCAATTGGTTTGGCAGATATCGAAGAAACCGCTCAGCATGTTGTTGGTTTTTTTTTGTATCTAAAACCAAAATCTATTAATGCTATTTTATAGATAATTTAATGCAGAATTCACTCATATTTATTTGATCGCTGTAGGTCAATTGGTTTGGCAGATATCGAAGAAACCGCTCAGCATGTTGTTGGTTTTTTTTTTGTATCTAAAACCAAAATCTATTAATGCTTTTTTATAGATAATTTAATGTAGAATCCACTCATATTTATTTGATCGCTGTAGGTCAATTGGTTTGGCAGATATCGAAGAAACCGCTCAGCATGTTGTTGGTTTTTTTTTGTATCTAAAACCAAAATCTATTAATGCTATTTTATAGATAATTTAATGTAGAATTCACTCATATTTATTTGATCGCTGTAGGTCAATTGGTTTGGCAGATATCGAAGCAACCGCTCAGCATGTTGTTGGTTTTTTTGTATCTAAAACCAAAATCTATTAATGCTATTTTATAGATAATTTAATGTAGAATTCACTCATATTTATTTGATCGCTGTGGGTCAATTGGTTTGACAGATATCGAAGAAACCGCTCAGCATGTTGTTGGTTTTTTTTTGTATCTAAAACCAAAATCTATTAATGCTATTTTATAGATAATTTAATGTAGAATTCACTCATATTTATTTGATCGCTGTAGGTCAATTGGTTTGGCAGATATCGAAGAAACCGCTCAGCATGTTGTTGGTTTTTTTTGTATCTAAAACCAAAATCTATTAATGCTATTTTATAGATAATTTAATGTAGAATTCACTCATATTTATTTGATCGCTGTAGGTCAATTGGTTTGGCAGATATCGAAGAAACCGCTCAGCATGTTGTTGGTTTTTTTTTTGTATCTAAAACCAAAATCTATTAATGCTATTTTATAGATAATTTAATGTAGAATTCACTCATATTTATTTGATCGCTGTAGGTCAATTGGTTTGGCAGATATCGAAGAAACCGCTCAGCATGTTGTTGGTTTTTTTTTTGTATCTAAAACCAAAATCTATTAATGCTTTTTTATAGATAATTTAATGTAGAATTCACTCATATTTATTTGATCGCTGTAGGTCAATTGGTTTGGCAGATATCGAAGAAACCGCTCAGCATGTTGTTGGTTTTTTTTTTGTATCTAAAACCAAAATCTATTAATGCTATTTTATAGATAATTTAATGTAGAATTCACTCATATTTATTTGATCGCTGTAGGTCAATTGGTTTGGCAGATATCGAAGAAACCGCTCAGCATGTTGTTGGTTTTTTTTTGTATCTAAAACCAAAATCTATTAATGCTATTTTATAGATAATTTAATGTAGAATTCACTCATATTTATTTGATCGCTGTAGGTCAATTGGTTTGGCAGATATCGAAGAAACCGCTCAGCATGTTGTTGGTTTTTTTTGTATCTAAAACCAAAATCTATTAATGCTATTTTATAGATAATTTAATTTAGAATTCACTTATATTTATTTGATCGCTGTAGGTCAATTGGTTTGGCAGATATCGAAGAAACCGCTCAGCATGTTGTTGGTTTTTTTTTGTATCTAAAACCAAAATCTATTAATGCTATTTTATAGATAATTTAATGTAGAATTCACTCATATTTATTTGATCGCTGTAGGTCAATTGGTTTGGCAGATATCGAAGAAACCGCCCAGCATGTTGTTGGTTTTTTTTGTATCTAAAACCAAAATCTATTAATGCTATTTTATAGATAATTTCATGTAGAATTCACTCATATTTATTTGATCGCTGTAGGTCAATTGGTTTGGCAGATATCGAAGAAACCGCTCAGCATGTTGTTGGTTTTTTTTTGTATCTAAAACCAAAATCTATTAATGCTATTTTATAAATAATTTAATGTAGAATTCACTCATATTTATTTGATCGCTGTAGGTCAATTGGTTTGGCAGATATCGAAGAAACCGCTCAGCATGTTGTTGGTTTTTTTTTGTATCTAAAACCAAAATCTATTAATGCTATTTTATTGATAATTTAATGTAGAATTCACTCATATTTATTTGATCGCTGTAGGTCAATTGGTTTGGCAGATATCGAAGAAACCGCTCAGCATGTTGTTGGTTTTTTTTTGTATCTAAAACCAAAATCTATTAATGCTATTTTATAGATAATTTAATGTAGAATTCAATCATATTTATTTGATCGCTGTAGGTCAATTGGTTTGGCAGATATCGAAGAAACCGCTCAGCATGTTGTTGGTTTTTTTTGTATCTAAAACCAAAATCTATTAATGTTTTTTTATAGATAATTTAATGTAGAATTCACTCATATTTATTTGATCGCTGTAGGTCAATTGGTTTGGCAGATATCGAAGAAACCGCTCAGCATGTTGTTGGTTTTTTTTTGTATCTAACACCAAAATCTATTAATGCTATTTTATAGATAATTTAATGTAGAATTCACTCATATTTATTTGATCGCTGTAGGTCAATTGGTTTGGCAGATATCGAAGAAACCGCTCAGCATGTTGTTGGTTTTTTTTTGTATCTAAAACCAAAATCTATTAATTTTTTTTATAGATAATTTAATGTAGAATTCACTCATATTTATTTGATCGCTGTAGGTCAATTGGTTTGGCAGATATCGAAGAAACCGCTCAGTATGTTGTTGGTTTTTTTTTGTATCTAAAACCAAAATCTATTAATGCTATTTTATAGATAATTTAATGTTGAATTCACTCATATTTATTTGATCGCTGTAGGTCAATTGGTTTGGCAGATATCGAAGAAACCGCTCAGCATGTTGTTGGTTTTTTTTTGTATCTAAAACCAAAATCTATTAATGCTATTTTATAGATAATTTAATGTAGAATTCACTCATATTTATTTGATCGCTGTAGGTCAATTGGTTTGGCAGATATCGAAGAAACCGCTCAGTATGTTGTTGGTTTTTTTTTTGTATCTAAAACCAAAATCTATTAATGCTATTTTATAGATAATTTAATGTAGAATTCACACATATTTATTTGATCGCTGTAGGTCAATTGGTTTGGCAGATATCGAAGAAACCGCTCAGTATGTTGTTGGTTTTTTTTTGTATCTAAAACCAAAATCTATTAATGCTATTTTATAGATAATTTAATGTAGAATTCACTCATATTTATTTGATCGCTGTAGGTCAATTGGTTTGGCAGATAACAAAGAAACCGCTCAGCATGTTGTTGGTTTTTTTTTTGTATCTAAAACCAAAATCTATTAATGCTATTTTATAGATAATTTAATGTAGAATGCACTCATATTTATTTGATCGCTGTAGGTCAATTGGTTTGGCAGATATCGAAGAAACCGCTCAGCATGTTGTTGGTTTTTTTTGTATCTAAAACCAAAATCTATTAATGCTATTTTATAGATAATTTAATGTAGAATTCACTGATATTTATTTGATCGCTGTAGGTCAATTGGTTTGGCAGATATCGAAGAAACCGCTCAGCATGTTGTTGGTTTTTTTTTTGTATCTAAAACCAAAATCTATTAATGTTTTTTTATAGATAATTTAATGTAGAATTCACTCATATTTATTTGATCGCTGTAGGTCAATTGGTTTGGCAGATATCGAAGAAACCGCTCAGCATGTTGTTGGTTTTTTTTTGTATCTAACACCAAAATCTATTAATGCTATTTTATAGATAATTTAATGTAGAATTCACTCATATTTATTTGATCGCTGTAGGTCAATTGGTTTGGCTGATATCGAAGAAACCGCTCAGCATGTTGTTGGTTTTTTTTTGTATCTAAAACCAAAATCTATTAATTTTTTTTTATAGATAATTTAATGTAGAATTCACTCATATTTATTTGATCGCTGTTGGTCAATTGGTTTGGCAGATATCGAAGAAACCGCTCAGTATGTTGTTGGTTTTTTTTGTATCTAAAACCAAAATCTATTAATGCTATTTTATAGATAATTTAATGTTGAATTCACTCATATTTATTTGATCGCTGTAGGTCAATTGGTTTGGCAGATATCGAAGAAACCGCTCAGCATGTTGTTGGTTTTTTTTTTGTATCTAAAACCAAAATCTATTAATGCTATTTTATAGATAATTTAATGAAGAATTCACTCATATTTATTTGATCGCTGTAGGTCAATTGGTTTGGCAGATATCGAAGAAACCGCTCAGCATGTTGTTGGTTTTTTTTTGTATCTAAAACCAAAATCTATTAATGCTATTTTATAGATAATTTAATGTAGAATTCACTCATATTTATTTGATCGCTGTAGGTCAATTGGTTTGGCAGATATCGAAGAAACCGCTCAGCATGTTGTTGGTTTTTTTTTGTATCTAAAACCAAAATCTATTAATTTTTTTTATAGATAATTTAATGTAGAATTTACTCATATTTATTTGATCGCTGTAGGTCAATTGGTTTGGCAGATATCGAAGAAACCGCTCAGTATGTTGTTGGTTTTTTTTTTGTATCTAAAACCAAAATCTATTAATGCTATTTTATAGATAATTTAATGTAGAATTCAATCATATTTATTTGATCGCTGTAGGTCAATTGGTTTGGCAGATATCGAAGAAACCGCTCAGCATGTTGTTCGTTTTTTTGTATCTAAAACCAAAATCTATTAATGCTATTTTATAGATAATTTAATGTAGAATTCACTCATATTTATTTGATCGCTGTAGGTCAATTGGTTTGGCAGATATCGAAGAAACCGCTCAGCATGTTGTTGGTTTTTTTTTGTATCTAAAACCAAAATCTATTAATTTTTTTTTATAGATAATTTAATGTAGAATTTATTCATATTTATTTGATCGCTGTAGGTCAATTGGTTTGGCAGATATCGAAGAAACCGCTCAGGATGTTGTTGGTTTTTTTTTGTATCTAAAACCAAAATCTATTAATGCTATTTTATAGATAATTTAATGTAGAATTCAATCATATTTATTTGATCGCTGTAGGTCAATTGGTTTGGCAGATATCGAAGAAACCGCTCAGCATGTTGTTGGTTTTTTTTTGTATCTAAAACCAAAATCTATTAATGCTATTTTATAGATAATTTAATGTAGAATTCACTCATATTTATTTGATCGCTGTAGGTCAATTGGTTTGGCAGATATCGAAGAAACCGCTCAGCATGTTGTTGGTTTTTTTTTTGTATCTAAAACCAAAATCTATTAATGCTATTTTATAGATAATTTAATGTAGAATTCACTCATATTTATTTGATCGCTGTAGGTCAATTGGTTTGGCAGATATCGAAGAAACCGCTCAGCATGTTGTTGGTTTTTTTTTGTATCTAAAACCAAAATCTATTAATGCTATTTTATAGATAATTTAATGTTGAATTCACTCATATTTATTTGATCGCTGTAGGTCAATTGGTTTGGCAGATATCGAAGAAACCGCTCAGCATGTTGTTGGTTTTTTTTTTGTATCTAAAACCAAAATCTATTAATGCTATTTTATAGATAATTTAATGTAGAATTCACTCATATTTATTTGATCGCTGTAGGTCAATTGGTTTGGCAGATATCGAAGAAACCGCTCAGCATGTTGTTGGTTTTTTTTTGTATCTAAAACCAAAATCTATTAATGCTATTTTATAGATAATTTAATGTAGAATTCACTCATATTTATTTGATCGCTGTAGGTCAATTGGTTTGGCAGATATCGAAGAAACCGCTCAGCATGTTGTTGGTTTTTTTTTTTGTATCTAAAACCAAAATCTATTAATGCTATTTTATAGATAATTTAATGTAGAATTCACTCATATTTATTTGATCGCTGTAGGTCAATTGGTTTGGCAGATATCGAAGAAACCGCTCAGCATGTTGTTGGTTTTTTTTGTATCTAAAACCAAAATCTATTAATGCTATTTTATAGATAATTTAATGTAGAATTCACTCATATTTATTTGATCGCTGTAGGTCAATTGGTTTGGCAGATATCTAAGAAACCGCTCAGCATGTTGTTGGTTTTTTTTTGTATCTAAAACCAAAATCTATTAATGTTTTTTTATAGATAATTTAATGTAGAATTCACTCATATTTATTTGATCGCTGTAGGTCAATTGGTTTGGCAGATATCGAAGAAACCGCTCAGCATGTTGTTGGTTTTTTTTTGTAACTAACACCAAAATCTATTAATGCTATTTTATAGATAATTTAATGTAGAATTCACTCATATTTATTTGATCGCTGTAGGTCAATTGGTTTGGCAGATATCGAAGAAACCGCTCAGCGGTTTTTTTTGTATCTAAAACCAAAATCTATTAATTTTTTTTTATAGATAATTTAATGTAGAATTCACTCATATTTATTTGATCGCTGTAGGTCAATTGGTTTGGCAGATATCGAAGAAACCGCTCAGTATGTTGTTGGTTTTTTTTTGTATCTAAAACCAAAATCTATTAATGCTATTTTATAGATAATTTAATGTTGAATTCACTCATATTTATTTGATCGCTGTAGGTCAATTGGTTTGGCAGATATCGAAGAAACCGCTCAGCATGTTGTTGGTTTTTTTTTTGTATCTAAAACCAAAATCTATTAATGCTATTTTATAGATAATTTAATGTAGAATTCACTCATATTTATTTGATCGCTGTAGGTAAATTGGTTTGGCAGATATCGAAGAAACCGCTCAGCATGTTGTTGGTTTTTTTTGTATCTAAAACCAAAATCTATTAATGCTATTTTATAGATAATTTAATGTAGAATTCACTCATATTTATTTGATCGCTCTAGGTCAATTGGTTTGGCAGATATCGAAGAAACCGCTCAGCATGTTGTTGGTTTTTTTTTGTATCTAAAACCAAAATCTATTAATGCTATTTTATAGATAATTTAATGTAGAATTCAATCATATTTATTTGATCGCTGTAGGTCAATTGGTTTGGCAGATATCGAAGAAACCGCTCAGCATGTTGTTGGTTTTTTTTTTTATCTAAAACCAAAATCTATTAATGCTATTTTATAGATAATTTAATGTAGAATTCACTCATATTTATTTGATCGCTGTAGGTCAATTGGTTTGGCAGATATCGAAGAAACCGCTCAGCATGTTGTTCGTTTTTTTGTATCTAAAACCAAAATCTATTAATGCTATTTTATAGATAATTTAATGTAGAATTCACTCATATTTATTTGATCGCTGTAGGTCAATTGGTTTGGCAGATATCGAAGAAACCGCTCAGCATGTTGTTGGTTTTTTTTTTGTATCTAAAACCAAAATCTATTAATGCTATTTTATAGATAATTTAATGTAGAATTCACTCATATTTATTTGATCGCTGTAGGTCAATTGGTTTGGCAGATATCGAAGAAACCGCTCAGCATGTTGTTGGTTTTTTTTTGTATCTAAAACCAAAATCTATTAATGCTATTTTATAGATAATTTAATGTAGAATTCACTCATATTTATTTGATCGCTGTAGGTCAATTGGTTTGGCAGATATCTAAGAAACCGCTCAGCATGTTGTTGGTTTTTTTTTGTATCTAAAACCAAAATCTATTAATGTTTTTTTATAGATAATTTAATGTAGAATTCACTCATATTTATTTGATCGCTGTAGGTCAATTGGTTTGGCAGATATCGAAGAAACCGCTCAGCATGTTGTTGGTTTTTTTTTGTATCTAACACCAAAATCTATTAATGCTATTTTATAGATAATTTAATGTAGAATTCACTCATATTTATTTGATCGCTGTAGGTCAATTGGTTTGGCAGATATCGAAGAAACCGCTCAGCATGTTGTTGGTTTTTTTTGTATCTAAAACCAAAATCTATTAATTTTTTTTTATAGATAATTTAATGTAGAATTCACTCATATTTATTTGATCGCTGTAGGTCAATTGGTTTGGCAGATATCGAAGAAACCGCTCAGTATGTTGTTGGTTTTTTTTTGTATCTAAAACCAAAATCTATTAATGCTATTTTATAGATAATTTAATGTTGAATTCACTCATATTTATTTGATCGCTGTAGGTCAATTGGTTTGGCAGATATCGAAGAAACCGCTCAGCATGTTGTTGGTTTTTTTTTGTATCTAAAACCAAAATCTATTAATGCTATTTTATAGATAATTTAATGTAGAATTCACTCATATTTATTTGATCGCTGTAGGTCAATTGGTTTGGCAGATATCGAAGAAAGCGCTCAGCATGTTGTTGGTTTTTTTTTGTATCTAAAACCAAAATCTATTAATGCTATTTTATAGATAATTTAATGTAGAATTCACTCATATTTATTTGATCGCTGTAGGTCAATTGGTTTGGCAGATATCGAAGAAACCGCTCAGCATGTTGTTGGTTTTTTTTTTGTATCTAAAACCAAAATCTATTAATGCTATTTTATAGATAATTTAATGTAGAATTCACTCATATTTATTTGATCGCTGTAGGTCAATTGGTTTGGCAGATATCGAAGAAAGCGCTCAGCATGTTGTTGGTTTTTTTTTTGTATCTAAAACCAAAATCTATTAATTTTTTTTTATAGATAATTTAATGTAGAATTTACTCATATTTATTTGATGGCTGTAGGTCAATTGGTTTGGCAGATATCGAAGAAACCGCTCAGTATGTTGTTGGTTTTTTTTTTGTATCTAAAACCAAAATCTATTAATGCTATTTTATAGATAATTTAATGTAGAATTCAATCATATTATTTGATCGCTGTAGGTCAATTGGTTTGGCAGATATCGAAGAAACCGCTCAGCATGTTGTTCGTTTTTTTGTATCTAAAACCAAAATCTATTAATGCTATTTTATAGATAATTTAATGTAGAATTCACTCATATTTATTTGATCGCTGTAGGTCAATTGGTTTGGCAGATATCGAAGAAACCGCTCAGCATGTTGTTGGTTTTTTTTTTGTATCTAAAACCAAAATCTATTAATGCTATTTTATAGATAATTTAATGTAGAATTCACTCATATTTATTTGATCGCTGTAGGTCAATTGGTTTGGCAGATATCGAAGAAACCGCTCAGCATGTTGTTGGTTTTTTTTGTATCTAAAACCAAAATCTATTAATGCTATTTTATAGATAATTTAATGTAGAATTCACTCATATTTATTTGATCGCTCTAGGTCAATTGGTTTGGCAGATATCGAAGAAACCGCTCAGCATGTTGTTGGTTTTTTTTTGTATCTAAAACCAAAATCTATTAATGCTATTTTATAGATAATTTAATGTAGAATTCACTCATATTTATTTGATCGCTGTAGGTCAATTGGTTTGGCAGATATCGAAGAAACCGCTCAGCATGTTGTTGGTTTTTTTTTGTATCTAAAACCAAAATCTATTAATGCTATTTTATAGATAATTTAATGTAGAATGCACTCATATTTACTTGATCGCTGTAGGTCAATTGGTTTGGCAGATATCGAAGAAACCGCTCAGCATGTTGTTGGTTTTTTTTTGTATCTAAAACCAAAATCTATTAATGCTATTTTATAGATAATTTAATGTAGAATTCACTCATATTTATTTGATCGCTGTAGGTCAATTGGTTTGGCAGATATCGAAGAAACCGCTCAGCATGTTGTTGGTTTTTTTTTGTATCTAAAACCAAAATCTATTAATGCTATTTTATAGATAATTTAATGTAGAATTCACTCATATTTATTTGATCGCTGTAGGTCAATTGGTTTGGCAGATATCGAAGAAACCGCTCAGCATGTTGTTGGTTTTTTTTTTGTATCTAAAACCAAAATCTATTAATGCTATTTTATAGATAATTTAATGTAGAATTCACTCATATTTATTTGATCGCTGTAGGTCAATTGGTTTGGCAGATATCGAAGAAACCGCTCAGCATGTTGTTGGTTTTTTTTGTATCTAAAACCAAAATCTATTAATGCTATTTTATAGATAATTTAATGTAGAATTCACTCATATTTATTTGATCGCTCTAGGTCAATTGGTTTGGCAGATATCGAAGAAACCGCTCAGCATGTTGTTGGTTTTTTTTTGTATCTAAAACCAAAATCTATTAATGCTATTTTATAGATAATTTAATGTAGAATTCACTCATATTTATTTGATCGCTGTAGGTCAATTGGTTTGGCAGATATCGAAGAAACCGCTCAGCATGTTGTTGGTTTTTTTTTGTATCTAAAACCAAAATCTATTAATGCTATTTTATAGATAATTTAATGTAGAATGCACTCATATTTACTTGATCGCTGTAGGTCAATTGGTTTGGCAGATATCGAAGAAACCGCTCAGCATGTTGTTGGTTTTTTTTTGTATCTAAAACCAAAATCTATTAATGCTATTTTATAGATAATTTAATGTAGAATTCACTCATATTTATTTGATCGCTGTAGGTCAATTGGTTTGGCAGATATCGAAGAAACCGCTCAGCATGTTGTTGGTTTTTTTTTGTATCTAAAACCAAAATCTAGTAATGCTATTTTATAGATAATTTAATGTAGAATTCACTCATATTTATTTGATCGCTGTAGGTCAATTGGTTTGGCAGATATCGAAGAAACCGCTCAGCATGTTGTTGTTTTTTTTTTTGTATCTAAAACCAAAATCTATTAATGCTATTTTATAGATAATTTAATGTTGAATTAACTCATATTTATTTGATCGCTGTAGGTCAATTGGTTTGGCAGATATCGAAGAAACCGCTCAGCATGTTGTTGGTTTTTTTTTGTATCTAAAACCAAAATCTATTAATGCTATTTTATAGATAATTTAATGTAGAATTCACTCATATTTATTTGATCGCTGTAGGTCAATTGGTTTGGCAGATATCGAAGAAACCGCTCAGCATGTTGTTGGTTTTTTTTGTATCTAAAACCAAAATCTATTAATGCTATTTTATAGATAATTTAATGTAGAATTCACTCATATTTATTTGATCGCTGTAGGTCAATTGGTTTGGCAGATATCGAAGAAACCGCTCAGCATGTTGTTGGTTTTTTTTTGTATCTAAAACCAAAATCTATTAATGCTATTTTATAGATAATTTAATGTGGAATTCACTCATATTTATTTGATCGCTGTAGGTCAATTGGTTTGGCAGATATCGAAGAAACCGCTCAGCATGTTGTTGGTTTTTTTTTGTATCTAAAACCAAAATCTATTAATGCTATTTTATAGATAATTTAATGTAGAATTCACTCATATTTATTTGATCGCTGTAGGTCAATTGGTTTGGCAGATATCGAAGAAACCGCTCAGCATGTTGTTGGTTTTTTTTTGTATCTAAAACCAAAATCTAGTAATGCTATTTTATAGATAATTTAATGTAGATTTCACTCATATTTATTTGATCGCTGTAGGTCAATTGGTTTGGCAGATATCGAAGAAACCGCTCAGCATGTTGTTGGTTTTTTTTTTGTATCTAAAACCAAAATCTATTAATGCTATTTTAATGTTGAATTCACTCATATTTATTTGATCGCTGTAGGTCAATTGGTTTGGCAGATATCGAAGAAACCGCTCAGCATGTTGTTGGTTTTTTTTGTATCTAAAACCAAAATCTATTAATGCTATTTTATAGATAATTTAAAGTAGAATTCACTCATATTTATTTGATCGCTGTAGGTCAATTGGTTTGGCAGATATCGAAGAAACCGCTCAGCATGTTGTTGGTTTTTTTTGTATCTAAAACCAAAATCTATTAATGCTATTTTATAGATAATTTAATGTAGAATGCACTCATATTTATTTGATCGCTGTAGGTCAATTGGTTTGGCAGATATCGAAGAAACCGCTCAGCATGTTGTTGGTTTTTTTTTGTATCTAAAACCAAAATCTATTAATGCTATTTTATAGATAATTTAATGTAGAATTCACTCATATTTATTTGATCGCTGTAGGTCAATTGGTTTGGCAGATATCGAAGACACCGCTCAGCATGTTGTTGGTTTTTTTTTGTATCTAAAACCAAAATCTATTAATGCTATTTTATAGATAATTTAATGTAGAATTCACTCATATTTATTTGATCGCTGTAGGTCAATTGGTTTGGCAGATATCGAAGAAACCGCTCAGCATGTTGTTGTTTTTTTTTTGTATCTAAAACCAAAATCTATTAATGCTATTTTATAGATAATTTAATGTAGAATTCACTCACATTTATTTGATCGCTGTAGGTCAATTGGTTTGGCAGATATCGAAGAAACCGCTCAGCATGTTGTTGGTTTTTTTTTGTATCTAAAACCAAAATCTATTAATGCTATTTTATAGATAATTTAATGTAGAATTCACTCATATTTATTTGATCGCTGTAGGTCAATTGGTTTGGCAGATATCGAAGAAACCGCTCAGCATGTTGTTGGTTTTTTTTTGTATCTAAAACCAAAATCTATTAATGCTATTTTATAGATAATTTAATGTAGAATTCACTCATATTTATTTGATCGCTGTAGGTCAATTGGTTTGGCAGATATCGAAGAAACCGCTCAGCATGTTGTTGGTTTTTTTTTGTATCTAAAACCAAAATCTATTAATGCTATTTTATAGATAATTTAATGTAGAATTCACTCATATTTATTTGATCGCTGTAGGTCAATTGGTTTGGCAGATATCGAAGAAACCGCTCAGCATGTTGTTGGTTTTTTTTTTATCCAAAACCAAAATCTATTAATGCTATTTAATAGATAATTTAAAGTAGAATTCACTCATATTTATTTGATCGCTGTAGGTCAATTGGTTTGGCAGATATCGAAGAAACCGCTCAGCATGTTGTTGGTATTTTTTTGTATCTAAAACCAAAATCTATTAATGATATTTTATAGATAATTTAATGTAGAATTCACTCATATTTATTTGATCGCTGTAGGTCAATTGGTTTGGCAGATATCGAAGAAACCGCTCAGCATGTTGTTGGTTTTTTTTTGTATCTAAAACCAAAATCTATTAATGCTATTTTATAGATAATTTAATGTAGAATTCACTCATATTTATTTGATCGCTGTAGGTCAACTGGTTTGGCAGATATCGAAGAAACCGCTCAGCATGTTGTTGGTTTTTTTTTGTATCTAAAACCAAAATCTATTAATGCTATTTTATAGATAATTTAATGTAGAATTCACTCATATTTATTTGATCGCTGTAGGTCAATTGGTTTGGCAGATATCGAAGAAACCGCTCAGCATGTTGTTGGTTTTTTTTTATCTAAAACCAAAATCTATTAATGCTATTTTATAGATAATTTAATGTAGAATTCACTCATATTTATTTGATCGCTGTAGGTCAATTGGTTTGGCAGATATCGAAGAAACCGCTCAGCATGTTGTTGGTTTTTTTTTGTATCTGAATCCAAAATCTATTAATGCTATTTTATAGATAATTTAATGTAGAATTCACTCATATTTATTTGATCGCTGTAGGTCAATTGGTTTGGCAGATATCGAAGAAACCGCTCAGCATGTTGTTGGTTTTTTTTTTGTATCTAAAACCAAAATCTATTAATGCTATTTTATAGATAATTTAATGTAGAATTCACTCATATTTATTTGATCGCTGTAGGTCAATTGGTTTGGCAGATATCGAAGAAACCGCTCAGCATGTTGTTGGTTTTTTTTTTGTATCTAAAACCAAAATCTATTAATGCTATTTTATAGATAATTTAATGTAGAATTCAATCATATTTATTTGATCGCTGTAGGTCAATTGGTTTGGCAGATATCGAAGAAACCGCTCAGCATGTTGTTGTTTTTTTTTTATCTAAAACCAAAATCTATTAATGCTATTTTATAGATAATTTAATGTAGAATTCACTCATATTTATTTGATCGCTGTAGGTCAATTGGTTTGGCAGATATCGAAGAAACAGCTCAGCATGTTGTTGGTTTTTTTTTGTATCTAAAACCAAAATCTATTAATGCTATTTTATAGATAATTTAATGTAGAATTCACTCATATTTATTTGATCGCTGTAGGTCAATTGGTTTGGCAGATATCGAAGAAACCGCTCAGCATGTTGTTGGTTTTTTTTTGTATCTAAAACCAAAATCTATTAATGCTATTTTATAGATAATTTAATGTAGAATTCACTCATATTTATTTGATCGCTGTAGGTCAACTGGTTTGGCAGATATCGAAGAAACCGCTCAGCATGTTGTTGGTTTTTTTTGTATCTAAAACCAAAATCTATTAATGCTATTTTATAGATAATTTAATGTAGAATTCACTCATATTTATTTGATCGCTGTAGGTCAATTGGTTTGGCAGATATCGAAGAAACCGCTCAGCATGTTGTTGGTTTTTTTTTTATCTAAAACCAAAATCTATTAATGCTATTTTATAGATAATTTAATGTAGAATTCACTCATATTTATTTGATCGCTGTAGGTCAATTGGTTTGGCAGATATCGAAGAAACCGCTCAGCATGTTGTTGGTTTTTTTTTGTATCTAAAACCAAAATCTATTAATGCTATTTTATAGATAATTTAATGTAGAATTCACTCATATTTATTTGATCGCTGTAGGTCAATTGGTTTGGCAGATATCGAAGAAACCGCTCAGCATGTTGTTGGTTTTTTTTTGTATCTAAAACCAAAATCTATTAATGCTATTTTATAGATAATTTAATGTAGAATTCACTCATATTTATTTGATCGCTGTAGGTCAATTGGTTTGGCAGATATCGAAGAAACCGCTCAGCATGTTGTTGGTTTTTTTTTGTATCTAAAACCAAAATCTATTAATGCTATTTTATAGATAATTTAATGTAGAATTCAATCATATTTATTTGATCGCTGTAGGTCAATTGGTTTGGCAGATATCGAAGAAACCGCTCAGCATGTTGTTGGTTTTTTTTTATCTAAAACCAAAATCTATTAATGCTATTTTATAGATAATTTAATGTAGAATTTACTCATATTTATTTGATCGCTGTAGGTCAATTGGTTTGGCAGATATCGAAGAAACCGCTCAGCATGTTGTTGGTTTTTTTTTGTATCTAAAACCAAAATCTATTAATGCTATTTTATAGATAATTTAATGTAGAATTCACTCATATTTATTTGATCGCTGTAGGTCAATTGGTTTGACAGATATCGAAGAAACCGCTCAGCATGTTGTTGGTTTTTTTTTGTATCTAAAACCAAAATCTATTAATGCTATTTTATAGATAATTTAATGTAGAATTCACTCATATTTATTTGATCGCTGTAGGTCAATTGGTTTGGCAGATATCGAAGAAACCGCTCAGCATGTTGTTGGTTTTTTTTGTATCTAAAACCAAAATCTATTAATGCTATTTTATAGATAATTTAATGTAGAATTCACTCATATTTATTTGATCGCTGTAGGTCAATTGGTTTGGCAGATATCGAAGAAACCGCTCAGCATGTTGTTGGTTTTTTTTTTTGTATCTAAAACCAAAATCTATTAATGCTATTTTATAGATAATTTAATGTAGAATTCACTCATATTTATTTGATCGCTGTAGGTCAATTGGTTTGGCAGATATCGAAGAAACCGCTCAGCATGTTGTTGGTTTTTTTTTGTATCTAAAACCAAAATCTATTAATGCTATTTTATAGATAATTTAATGTAGAATTCACTCATATTTATTTGATCGCTGTAGGTCAATTGGTTTGGCAGATATCGAAGAAACCGCTCAGCATGTTGTTGGTTTTTTTTTGTATCTAAAACCAAAATCTATTAATGCTATTTTATAGATAATTTAATGTAGAATTCACTCATATTTATTTGATCGCTGTAGGTCAATTGGTTTGGCAGATATCGAAGAAACCGCTCAGCATGTTGTTGGTTTTTTTTGTATCTAAAACCAAAATCTATTAAGGCTTTTTTATAGATAATTTAATGTAGAATCACTCATATTTATTTGATCGCTGTAGGTCAATTGGTTTGGCAAATACCGACGAAACCGCTCAGCATGTTGTTGGTTTTTTTTTGTATCTAAAACCAAAATCTATTAATGTTATTTTATAGATAATTTAATGTAGAATTCACTCATATTTATTTGATCGCTGTAGGTCAATTGGTTTGGCAGATATCGAAGAGACCGTTCAGCATGTTGTTGGTTTTTTTTTGTATCTAAAACCAAAATCTATTAATACTATTTTATAGATAATTTAATGTAGAATTCATTCATATTTATTTGATCGCTGTAGGTCAATTGGTTTGGCAGATATCGAAGAAACCGCTCAGCATGTTGTTGGTTTTTTTTTGTATCTAAAACCAAAATCTATTAATTCTATTTTATAGATAATTTAATTTAGAATTCACTCATATTTATTTGATCGCTGTAGGTCAATTGGTTTGGCAGATATCGAAGAAACCGCTCAGCATGTTGTTGGTTTTTTTTTGTATTTAAAACCAAAATCTATTAATGCTATTTTATAGATAATTTAATGTAGAATTCACTCATATTTATTTGATCGCTGTAGGTCAATTGGTTTGGCAGATATCGAAGAAACCGCTCAGCATGTTGTTGGTTTTTTTTTGTATCTAAAACCAAAATCTATTAATGCTATTTTATAGATAATTTAATGTAGAATTCACTCATATTTATTTGATCGCTGTAGGTCAATTGGTTTGGCAGATATCGAAGAAACCGCTCAGCATGTTGTTGGTTTTTTTTTGTATCTAAAACCAAAATCTATTAATGCTATTTTATAGATAATTTAATGTAGAATTCACTCATATTTATTTGATCGCTGTAGGTCAATTGGTTTGGCAGATATCGAAGAAACCGCTCAGCATGTTGTTGTTTTTTTTTGTATCTAAAACCAAAATCTATTAATGCTATTTTATAGATAATTTAATGTAGAATTCACTCATATTTATTTGATCGCTGTAGGTCAACTGGTTTGGCAGATATCGAAGAAACCGTTCAGCATGTTGTTGGTTTTTTTTTGTTTCTAAAACCAAAATCTATTAATGCTATTTTATAGATAATTTAATGTAGAATTCACTCATATTTATTTGATCGCTGTAGGTCAATTGGTTTGGCAGATATCGAAGAAACCGCTCAGCATGTTGTTGGTTTTTTTTGTATCTAAAACCAAAATCTATTAATGCTATTTTATAGATAATTTAATGTAGAATTCGCTCATATTTATTTGATCGCTGTAGGTCAATTTGTTTGGCAGATATCGAAGAAACCGCTCAGCATGTTGTTGGTTTTTTTTTTGTATCTAAAACCAAAATCTATTAATGCTATTTTATAGATAATTTAATGTAGAATTCACTCATATTTATTTCATCGCTGTAGGTATATTGGTTTGGCAGATATCGAAGAAACCGCTCAGCATGTTGTTGGTTTTTTTTTGTATCTAAAACCAAAATCTATTAATGCTATTTTATAGATAATTTAATGTAGAATTCACTCATATTTATTTGATCGCTGTAGGTCAATTGGTTTGGCAGATATCGAAGAAACCGCTCAGCATGTTGTTGGTTTTTTTTTTGTATCTAAAACCAAAATCTATTAATGCTATTTTATAGATAATTTAATGTAGAATTCACTCATATTTATTTGATCGCTGTAGGTCAACTGGTTTGGCAGATATCGAAGAAACCGTTCAGCATGTTGTTGGTTTTTTTTTGTTTCTAAAACCAAAATCTATTAATGCTATTTTATAGATAATTTAATGTAGAATTCACTCATATTTATTTGATCGCTGTAGGTCAATTGGTTTGGCAGATATCGAAGAAACCGCTCAGCATGTTGTTGATTTTTTTTTGTATCTAAAACCAAAATCTAATAAATGCTATTTTATAGATAATTTAATGTAGAATTCACTCATATTTATTTGATCGCTGTAGGTCAATTGGTTTGGCAGATATCGAAGAAACCGCTCAGCATGTTGTTGGTTTTTTTTTTGTATCTAAAACCAAAATCTATTAATGCTATTTTATAGATAATTTAATGTAGAATTCACTCATATTTATTTAATCGCTGTAGGTCAATTGGTTTGGCAGATATCGAAGAAACTGCTCAGCATGTTGTTGGTTTTTTTTTGTATCTAAAACCAAAATCTATTAATGCCTTTTATTGCTGTGATTGCTACCGTTTATAAGTCCAGCAGTCTTACCCCTTTCTGGCCAATTCACCGGCCTTTTTATATCCATCAAACCCATCATGGCCTGATACCCACAATAGCTTGGGCTTGTTTATTAAGCCGAATGTTTGAAGGGTATTAAAACAGTGCATGACTGATAAGGGACTTTTTCCCATGGGTATCATAAACAGTGTATTTTGCCCGTATATCCCGGCTCCTACCCCGATTCCATTTTAGAACCATTCAGAACTCCTTTATGCCATTGTGGGTGTTTGGTGCGTTATTACTAACCCATGCTTCTCTCTTTCGGATCTCCGTGGAGAATCGTTTATTGAAGCATAGTGTTTTGTGAAGGCGGTCTGTGACCGCGCAGTTCATATCAAGGTCCGGGAGTTAAAATTACCCCAAATTTTAAAAACCTCAATAAGAGCTGATTTTTAGAAATGTGTGTGTGAAGGCGGTCTGTGACCGCGCAGTTCATATCAAGGTCCGGGAGTTAAAATTACCCCAAATTTTAAAAACCTCAATAAGAGCTGATTTTTAGAAATGTGTGTTTTTCAAAATTTTAGAAACTACTACAACAACGCTAACGAAACATATCGATGACTGCAGACAATTTTAACGATTAAAATTGTTAATATGTCATAATTTGGGAATAATTCAGAAGAGCTATTTCAAAATAGCACATTGCACCGCGTTTTTCCGGGGTCTCGCGTCACTATTTTTGCCGGGATCCTGATGATGAAAGCGGCTTTAAAGCATATATATTAGGCCTTAAACGGCTTATACAGGGCCTGAACCTAGCTTCTCCAACAACTTTCATGCGAAGTGGAGGTCCTACACTACAGTTTTACGCCTAATCCGAACGGCAAATTTGAGAAGCTTTCTCATGACAATTTGATTCTCTTGAATGTTTGTCAGACATTCGCAAGAGGTCTTAACAACACGCGGTATTCCCGAGTAGTTCCCCATCTAAGTACTAGCCACGCCCTACGTCGTTTAATTGCCGTGATCGAACGAGAACCGATTGATTCGACGTGGCAAGGTCGTTGGCGGCTTTAAGGTCAATGAAAAGGCAGTGAGTCTCGATATGAAGTTCTTATTGTTTTTTTCAACAATACGTTGGATATGATCTCATATGCGCAATTTAGCAGGAATTTGCCCCGACAGTAGTAGCAGTCACAGGTTGCCTTTCTTTTAGCTGATAGTACAATCGTCGGACAAGGTAACTTACCCTCCGCCACACTCACGCCCGGGATCGAAAACTGTAGTGTCTCAGGCAGAGATTCTCCTCGGCCCGAAAGAGCCCGTTAAGTAAGTAAGTAGGGCCAACTATTCCTAGAGGTATGGCGGTTGAGTAAGGCGGCCAATAAAACATAGGTGAACAACTTTTACTTACTTTGAGGTATTTGTCTATCCCGTCTCTGCTATAAATTCTGATAACAACAGCTCGTAAGAAATTAAACGAAGATTAAATCTTTTCAATCGTTGTTTACTTGGGATGAGGAGGCAATTGAGGAGCCTTATTCCAAAGAAAAAGGGAGGTACTGTATAAGACCTTGGTCATCCCAGTCCTGCTTTCTGGCGCTGACGCTTTAACTCTATCAAAATCGGATGAAGTTATCCTTCTTTACGATTTGACGACGAACTATACGAGCTGTGCAGCGACAGCGACATCGACATCGACCTAGTCAACAAATTGGGCTTCAGCCATCAAAGATGGCTAGGGCACGTAGTCAGGATCACCCCGAACTGTAGCGCCACCTAAGTAAGACATTAAGGAAGAGAAATCACGCACAAACAGAATCACATTTCTTGGCAGCTTCTAATTATCTTGTATGTCCGATATAAGAATGCGAACATTCCATCCCAAAGTCAACATAGTGGTCATCGAGATATGATTTTACCTCAACTCACGCCCAACAATTTGAGATAAGAACTCTAATTATAGGTCGCAATTCGGTCAGTGCTAACAGAGTCGATAAGATCTCGAATGTATTTCGAACCAAAGGTTAAATTAAAATTCCTGATCAATAAAGCCTTTCATACTTTTGGCTTCGGTGCTGCGCCTTTGTTTACTTGCGGTAAAAGGACCGTTTGTATATACGTTTGTAGGATACGTTTGTATTACTTTTCGTTAGCTTTGTACTTCACAAAAAAAGGAAATTAATCAAATTGAAATTGAAAATTTAAATCGGGTGCCAAATAAGTTTTACTTAAACGCCGTTGCTTTAAATAGGGCCAAGATAGCAAAACTAAAAGCAAAATGCAAATTGAAAATTTATCGTCTCGTAAGCCCCTATTTTATGTGTAAATTGCTTCGGTGCAAATACAAATATTGACAGAAGTTCAGGCACAGAAGGAACCCAAGAATAGGGAATGAGACCTATTTGCAAAGTAATGGGGATTGTTTACTTTTTGCGAAACTCCTAGGATTTTATATCATCTACTCGTATATCGGATAGGCTGGAAAACGAATCAACTTCATTATTTTTTATATTTTGCTCTCAGGAAAAGCAAACTTTCATGCTCGCACGCATGTGGATATTGCCCCTTTACCTTGAATTGTTGCAAATTGTATTCTTCCGAAAAATTGTCTCTCGGGAGCGAGTTTCATAAAGTTAATGGTTCTATAGGAAAATGTCCTTTGGTAAAGGGATTTCCTGGTGGCTGATAAGTGGTGGTTTGCATAAGCTGCCTGCCTATAAGGACAAGTAAATTATGCACTTCTGGGTATTATTTCCAATAATTCCTAAGATCATCTCCCATGATAGTATATACGGAAGAGGCAAAGGTCTGTGACTAGTTTTCCAGCCAGTGCTTGGATGTATTAATTAGCCATTAATGGTCCATACAGGTTCCTAAGCCAAGCTTCTCTAACCATTTGTGTGTGGGAAGTTATATTAATGGTAAGAATGGAAGGACCGAAAATTTTACGTCGGCTCTGAACGGTACACTAGGTGAAAAAAATGTAGGCATTACCGGGACCTGGTGTGATTTGAACCTGAGGCCCTTGCTCAGTAGTCTAGAGCATAATGACTGAGCCTCTGCGCCAACTGCCATTTGCGGCTAATTGGAAAAGACGCGCGCCTTCCCGGAACACGAGTATAGAATTCTACGTCGTATTATTGCATTTTAAAATAATTTCGTAACCAATCATTGTTCATTTCACTTTAAATTTTGGTTTATTTTCGTCATTTTGTCATTAAATGTTAAGGTAGATTCCGTTCAAATTGATGGAAAATTGTGCCTTATTTGCATTAAGAATGGCAACATTTTCATGCCAATGTTCTCGTAATTTGTAATATACATAGGTCATAGGAATCGTTACACCAAAATCGTAAGTCGTGACACTCGTCTCGTTATTTGTAATCAAGGCGCATACTCTGAAATTTGCGATTAACTTCACCGTAACACTAAAAAGATGTATGGTTAGAATTTATAGGCTATAGTCGACGATTGACCAGATTGGTACTACCCCACAATCGTCTTTTATTTAGATCTTTTAAGAGAAATGATCTGTAAGCACCTAAGACGATAACCAGCGTTCGCATTTACAGAAACAGACTTGTCATTCGAGAAAGAAGATGAGAGTGCTCTCATCAGCAAAACTATACATTATTTTATTGGTCGACTCCAGGGGCCTATTTCACCAAACTACAAATTATAACCACAAATTTGTACTTGTGAATCACAATTACAAATTTGTAATCTGGTTTTCCGTTTCACCAAATACAAATATATGAATCCACAAATTTGTGATTAGACAAAAAAAATTGTAAGAATAAACATGTTGATTACAAGTGTAAAAATTCCTGTTGCACCGGGTTTTTGTGCGATGTGTAATCTACAAGTGTTTTCTCACAAATTTGTGGAATATCGTCGTGCAATCCCGGAATTAAAATGAATGGGCAAAATAAGATTTTGTTTGTCTCCTTGATTAGAGAAAAGAAGGAGGTTTTATTTGGGTGAAGTAAACGCGTGGAAAGATATTTTAATTTCATTATCCTCTGAATTCAAAATGGAAAGGATTGGAAATATCTTCGAGATATTGCGTGGCAAAATTAAAAACGGGCTACTCTGGTAAGTACATAATATGTACATAATATCATTTTTGATATTATCGGTAAAGAATCGCCAACAGTTCAAGGCAAGGTACTGCCACCCCAGTTCGCAAACGTATGGGATATTGAAGGCGAAATAAGGTAAATGCAAATGCTTGTTTCTCACAATTATTTTTAAAAATATATGAACGTATTTTTAATTAAATCAGACCTCAAGTATCATCAAAAAAGCCCAAGCACAACAACAAAATGCTAACTGACCAAGCGGATATTCTTCGATTGAAGAAAAGGAGGCTTTAATTCGAAATTTATAATTTGCAGTTGAATGCCTTGAAAAAGGAACGCGACTTGGGGACTGCGGAGCTGGGAGAGAAGATAAAAGTGTTGGAAGAAAACACTTTAAAATTAAGTGACTACTAAAAATAAAAATAAAATTTTTAATAATTTAATTTTTAATTTAATTAAATGCTTTATTTCATGTTAGGGTACAAAATTGATTTTACAAATTTAATTCAATGTTATATAGTACTAGCTATGAAGTAGTTAAGTACAGTCTGTTGTCCAAATGACAAGAGTCGAATGTACTATGTAAATTTTCAAAAAAAAAAAAAAAAATATGTTGTGGGGAGTTACTAAAAAGAACCAAAGAGCAGTCTTTTTAAAATGCAAAAAGAGAAATATTTTAAAAGACAAGAATAAATGAATATATTGACAAAGCATATACTTTAACAATGAATAATATTAATTAGTTAAAAAAAACTATTCAAGGCTATAATAAAGGCTAAATAAACTTAGGTATATTTCATTTAAAGTTCAAGAGTCTCGTTATTTAATATGTTATTTGCTAACGAAAAGTGATTTAAAAATATTCTGAGCCCGGCCCTCAAAATTTTCAGCATTTTCAATATCTGCGTCGTTTAAATCCTCAGTGGTGGTTAACATTTCAATAATACTATCTATCTGCGCTGGGTTAGGTTTTTTTTAAAATGGGGGTAATTACCCAATCCTTTAAAGGATATCCTGTATCCCCAAGCAAAACAGAATGAGAAAAAATCCACTTTTAAATTTGGAAAAAAATGGACTTCTTTGTAACACCCTTGATTCGTGCACACTTCCCGGCCAATTCACATATGCGTTATAAAAGGTATAGTCCGGCCCACATACCAACATACAATTTATGCAGTGCTGTCCATGTCTGTCCACATATGCAGATTCAAACTCGCTAGGGACATCTATGTTTGTTAAGGTTCCGTCTATACATCTGTAAACACATGGCATACCTTATAAGAAAAAAAATTGTTTGCAAAACTTAAGAAATTAAACATTGTTTAACTGCAATATTGTTAGACTTTTCACAAATACTTTTGTGTTCATTTGGCCAACATACAACACTTTCAAACAATAAATTAACATTTGCTGCACAAACGCGAAAAACACATCTGATAACGATCGATTTAGATATTTCATGCATATCTGCTACACCATGGTATTGCCCTCCATTTCCAATCCTGTGAGAAACTGCTGCCTTGGTGTTAATGGAAAGTTTTTTTCAGTCGTGTCGGCTATTTGTGGCCCAATAATTGCAATTATTTCCTCTGACATGCATCGAGTCAGGCGAAAATTTTTCATTAAAATCAAATAACTCCGAAATAACATTTTTTTTCTTAAAATGAAAACATGATCGTCACTTTCGCTACTATCGCTACTAATATGCCTTCGTTGCAAAGACATTTTTTCGATTACTTTCAATATGAAACAAAATTTGTAGGAGGAATTACACGTCAACTTTCAGTTGTAAAATATTCTCACATACTACACAAAATTTGAAAATAATTTTCTTTGGTGAAACGTAAACTCACAAATCAACTTTCGCAAATTTGTAACTTTTAAATTACAACTATAAATAACTTTTGGTGAAACGAAAATGGAAATATTCCAACAAATTTCCCTTTGTAGAATACAACTAAAAATTTGTAATACCCACAGTTTGGTGAAACGACACAAATCAACAAAATCACATATTTTGTTAAAAAATGATTGTAAATACAAATTTGTAAGTTGGTGAAATAGGCCACAGAAGTTTATTAATATGGGTTAGAAATAGGATTGAGAAATAGGGTACGGTACTCCTACAGTTAAAGCAAAAAGTCGGAACACACTCCATCGATTACGACTTGAATTGATTACGCATTTCACAGGCATTACTCAGCAGGGCTTAATGAATGACTCGATCAAAAGTTTTTATTTCATTCGTCAATAGATGTACATTAGGGTGGGTCGAAAAATTAAATTTTGTCCGATCGTTTTGGAATAGCAAATTTTATTTTTCTAGTCGGTCTACCCGCGCATTTCATTTGAATATGAAGAACTTTTGGAAAATCTGACAAAAATAGGTTGATTTTATTGGTATCCGTGATTTGTTTGGCAAAGGAATTAAAATAAGTACCTTACGTTAAAAATGTATTCTTATTCTAATTTGATTAAAAAGGTTAACAAAAACAAGTAGGCGGCGAAAGCTTATATATTTTTTCTGCCGTTCTGTCTTTACTTCAAAAGCTTCCAATCAAAACGCCAAGTTGTTTACAGAAGTTTGAAGTGCAATAATTAAGTGCGTGAAGTGTTACTTTCAGTCGATTTTATATCAATAAACGGTTGTGATATCAAGAGCAATACAATAAGGAAAAAACAAGACAAGCATCTAGTTGTTGCATTTTTGGTAATATTGAAGATATGAAAGATAATGTTCTGCCTTCTTATAAAGAGGTCATGAAGTTTAATAACTTTACGAGGTATCAAATTAAGCTTAAAATAGATACCCGAAAGGAACCAGCCATTAACGATATCGCGGAAATTGTTGCGGTCAGATTGATAAGTATATGGTGCAAGGCTTCTATTCCAACCGTTACCCTAAAGCGCGTGATACAATTGTTGAAAGTATACCACTCTAAATGTAAGAAGTTGATCAAATCGTGGAAGCGACTTTCAAGTCCTAAAAAGGCAGAATTTGATATAAGTTCTAACAAGCTTTTTGATATTTGCTCATGCAAATGTAAGAAGTTGATCAAATCGTGGAAGCGACTTTCAAGTCCTAAAAAGGCAGAATTTGATATAAGTTCTAACAAGCTTTTTGATATTTGCTCATGCAAATGCAAAGATTTGAACAGATGTAATTGCTCAAAAGAAAAAAAAATTCCGAAAGCAGAACATAATTTTGTTATTGATCAGAGATCGGAGAGAAAAATGATAATAATGAAAAATAATATGCCACAGACTCTTTAGCAAGAACCAAAAATGAAAAACATCGTCATAGGAGCGAAAAACTACAAATATACTATATCGAATATAGTATTACCAAAAAAGATGCAGTAGTTGACTTAACTGAGGAATGTTCCATTTCATCCGATGACTCAGAAAGCAGTCAAAGTGACGATTATTTGCCGTCAACATCAGTGCCACGTGAGCGTGAGAGACGAACAAAAATATCACTTCTGAGACTGCCAACATTGTCCAAAACATGTGATCGATATGGCGTATCTGATCGAGCTGCTGCAGCAATTGCATCTGCTGTGCTTTATGACACTTTATGACACAATCAGCTGTTGATGTAATAGATAAGTCTAAGGTACGTCGTGAGAGAGCAAATGTTCGCAAAGAGATCTGCCTTAAGAACCGTTGCATAAATGTTCCAGCACTATGTTTTGATAGCAGGAAGGACAAAACATTAAGGATTGTTGAAAAAGGTGCAAAAAAATGCCGCCAAGTTATCGTCGAGGTGCATATATCCGTCATCAAGGAACCAGACTCTGTTTACATCGGTTACGCTGTCCCAAGTGACGGGACGTCTAAGGCTATCGAACTTGCTATTTTTCAGTTGCTTTCTTCGCAAAATATTTCCTTAAAGGACACAAAAGCTGTTGGATGTGATGGGACAGCGACAAATACTGGAAAGAAAGGCGGTATAATAAGACTTATGGAAAAGCGTATAGAGCAACCCTTAAAATGGATCATTTGTTTGTTACATATGAATGAACTTCCCCTGAGACACCTGTTTTTGCACTTAGATGGCACAACTACTGGACCAAATTCTTATGCAGGTAGTATCGGAAAGCTTCTGGAAGACTGTGAAAAAAACCTATTGTGCCATTTGAAAAGTTAGAGGGGGGGTGTATTGCCGGATATTGGTGACGTCAAAGACCTAAGCGGTGATCAAAGCTACCTTTACCAGATATCGTCGGCTGTTGTGAGTGGTGAATGCTCTTCTGATCTAGCGCGCAGATCTCCAGGAAAGATGTCTCACACTCGTTGGTTGACGAAAGCTAACAGAATATTACGCCTGTATGTTTCCACAAAGACACCATCTAACAACCTCAAATATTTGGCCACATTCGTTGTTACAGTTTATGCCCCTGTTTGGTTAGAGATAAAAGTCCGTCCATCGTGTAAGGATGGATCTAGGCATTTTTGGAAGCTAGTTTCTAGTTCACGATATCTTCCATCTCAACTTAAAATGGTAATAGATCCAGTTATTAAGCGTAATAGTTTCTCTGCTCATCCGGAAAATATTTTAATATCAATGCTGGCAGATCCCCAAAAACACATTCGAGAGCTTGCTGGCAGGAGAATTTTAAAAGCCAGGCGTAAGATTAATTTCGAACAACATCTTCGTGTTTTCACTATACCGGACATAAATCCTAATGCAAAGTCGTACGTTGAGCTCATAGACTGGCAACAAGAATATCAACAACCTCCTCTTCTTCGCGATATAACAGATGAAACAATGCTTTCGATAGTGGAATCAGGAGGTGATGACATAATACCTTTTTTAAGGCTTCCATGTCACACGCAATCTGTAGAACGATCAGTTAAAATGGTAACAGAGGCTTCGATGCAGTTGTGCTAGAAAAGCTCCAGAGATGGTCTCATCAAAGCAAAAATAAGTTCCAAAAAATCTATGCCAAAATTCGAAAGCAAGCAAGATTTTAAAGTTTCCACTGACTAGTTTATTAATGTTTTTTTTATCAACTTTTGCATGTTTTTAATAAAAAAAAATATTTCTGTTCATTGATTCTTATTTCTTATTTTATTTTCCAACAAAAAAAAAAATTCAAAATCTTTTCAGAATAAAGTGTTGAAAAATATCGAAAAATTGGCGAAAACAAAAATTTTCAAAATCGATGCGCGGGTAGAACGAAGGTTCTTAAAAAATATTTTTTTTTGGTTTTTAGTATCCCTTGGATAGGGGTCAAACTTTGATTATATTCCAATCCAAAAAAAATAAAAAACATTTTTTCATACATCGATGACCCACCCTAATGTACATAGCTGTTCAGCTGACTTTTTCCAATAAATGAAATACGAACTCAGGTGGGCATATTTAACGTCTTTATTATAGGACGAATGATATTTTAACTGCCGCTTAACGAATGGAACGTAAATCTTAACAACTGCGATAACTTACGATATTTTTAATGAACGACAACGACCCTTATTCTTATTTACAGTGCTGCCACAGCTTTGAATATTTCAGAATTTTATTACTTTAGACGACATGGACATTAAAGCTATTGAATGATAATTTCACTGCAGACGTTTTGTGGGCGATTATACAAAATAAAATAAGATAACATAATTTATAGGCCTTAACAGCCCATACCTACACAACGCTTTATGGTAGCAAATGAACTTTACATGATACAAATCTCATTTTTTTTGGACGCTGTTGAACGGGGCGGTTTTTCAGAAAGACGAAAGAACATAAGGTGTGTTTTTTTTACTCAAGCATAAGGCATAAGACACAAAGAGTAAAAAAACGTGTAGTGTGATTCAGTGCAAGTACACGAAAAGTGAAATCCATTACATAACATGGAATCTCCCCGTATTGCATTGAGCGTGTCGTATGACATTCGTTGGCTATCGGCAGTGATTCATGCTATGTGAGGGTTCACCTCAGTTCATGTGCTTGTCATTGTTTACAATTTCATTCTTTGCTTCCTCCATTCCTAATGTGGGCCAGATGGATCAAATTACTGTTATGAACATTTGATTCATTGATCGCATAGACCCAATTAACGTAAGTATAATTTTTGCTTAGAAATGTAAATATTAGTTGTAAGAATCGGTGTATAAATAGCAAGTAAGAATAGAATAAAATTCAGTCTTGAACCACAACTCTTGACTCTCATTTCACTGCGGCAGTTATATGCCATTAGAATTCAGCGAGCTGCGCTTTAACTAGCTAAGACAGAGCATGCTACGCTTCGTATAGCTTAGGGCGGTAGGCTACGAAAGGTAGAACCATTTTCCTGAACTTTCCTGAAACTTTACAAACGCTTGACTGTGACTTGGCAGCACTGTGCTGGCTGTCATTTGACATTTCGTCTGTTTTCTCAAGTTAAACTCGAGTATATTGAATCTCAAAATTAAATTGCAAAATACTACTCTGATTAAAAATCAAACCACCGTGTAATGAAAGAAAATTGCAACTTAAAAGTATAAAGTTGACCCCTATTGACCCCTATAGAACTAGGTTCAATATATTCTGTTAAAAATAAAACTTCACAGGTAAGTATATATCAGCTCAGAAGGTGAGAAATGTCGAAGTTTTGAACATTCGATAACAAAAGTTATGGGAATACGTAGAAAACGGTGTTTGGAGTCACTGATCTTTAGGGTCTTTTGTCAGCGACTTGACAACTTCAAACTTTCAGTGTGAACGCACCCTTCAACCATTTTCATCATGGTAAAGTACTCGAAGGAACAAGGTTTACAAATAATTAAAACTTACTACCGAAATTCCGAGCATGTGGTCGCAACTTTAAGAACGTTAACGCCAATTTTCGGCCGTAATTCTCGTCCCAGTAGACGAGCAATTCATTGTCTAGTGAAAAAATTTGAGTCAGAATATTCGGTGCTTGTGGTTGCCGTTCCAGTGAGACTATATATTGCCCGAAGTGTGGAGAATATTGCTGCCGTAGCGTCTGTCGCACACCAGCGAAATCAGTCAATTTCGCGGCCTCTGCTAGACCACATTATGGAGAATTTTGATCTTGATTTGGGCTCTGGACATGATGGAAGAAAATGAAGAATTTCATCACAAAATCATCTTCAGCGATGAAGCGCATTTTTGGTTAAACGTCTTCGTCAATAAGCAAAATATGTGTTACTTGACAGATGAGAACCGTCATGTGCTTCAAGAAACAGCACTTCATCCGCAAAAAGTCACTGTTTGGTGCGGTTTTCATGCCGGTGTGGCGTCATTGGGCCGCTTTTTTTCGTCTATGAAAATGACCGTCACATTAAGGTTAATGATATTCACTACATAGACCTGTTGGAAGGTTATTTCTTTGAGCAATTGCATGAATTGGACATCAATGATATGTGGTTCCAACAAGGCGGTGCCACAAGCCACACAGCAGGTGCAACAATCGAGTTATTGAAGTCTCAGTTCGGTGAACGTGTTATCTCGAGAAACGGACCCGTCTATTGGCTGCCGAGATCGTGTGATTTAACGCCTATATTTTTATGGGGCTACATAAAATCCATCACATCGCTTGAGTAAAAAAGACACACCTATTGACAATCCAGTAGTGGCTAAATCTGTCTTGCCGGTAGACAAGTTATACACTTTTTGATCTGAGGTTTGTTTTCTCGGTTCCATCCAGTTTTAACATGAGTTCACGTGTAGTGACTAGAATGCCTAATGAATCTTTATCTGGTAAAAAGAGAGTGTAGTTCTATGTTTGGTGTTCATTATCACTTATGTTTCCTGTAACTGATCAATATTGATCTGCAGCATCATCTCCTTAAGGGATAATCGGCTATTAAGGGCTATGTACTATGCGTCTATGAAGTTTTGTCTTCTTCTTTGTCTTTAGCGGCGAGACTATTATCATGGATCTTATCATGTAATATGATAGTATGACTATATCATTTTGAAGATAGTTTTTCTTCATGTTATCTTTTAAATGGTTGTCGTATCAACGTCATCGCTTCGATGATTCATTTTCAGCTAGAAGTAAAAGACAGAATTGTCACACATTGTTGACTCGTTAAATCGCTATCGTCGTGCATATTTTTGGGAATCAAAAGTAGTATTCGCAGATTCTTAGTAAGTATTAAACTGTCATTCTAAGAAAACATTATGACATTTGAATATTTTGTTTTTGGAAACGAATGAAGAAAGTGAAGAACAAGTGTATTTATTACGAACGTGAAGGACACCTAAGCTTAAAAATCATGCGCAGAAAAACACGTGCAGAAAGATGATTTTGTATATAAAATGACACATTGCTGCAATTCGCCAATTGCAAATTCGTGCAGCATGTTGTCTCCATTTCTAATAACCTGCACCTCAGTACCACCATGTACCATTGGTACATCTACATCTGTTTTAAGTGGACTTCTGCATCACTGCGTGCGTCCTTGCTGCACATCTGTTTCAGACATAAGACATGCATCGGATCCGTATGTGATTGATGTGAAGTATGTGATTAGAAAATACATAAAATTGTGTTTATAAAGCCCTCTACTCAGGCTACACAATATGTAAATATCATTCGGTTACCTCTCAGACCAATAAAATTACTTCGGGCTCTTAGACTATAGGAAACCCAGAATGCATGAGGTAAATACATATTCCTTTGATTTTTGGTATGCTGGCTGTCTTTTTCTAGATCGATTGCTGACAGATTTGGCGTATCAATTGCGAATGTTTTCCGAATTGTAACAAGCAACTGTGAGAGTTTAATTACATTAAACAGAACTAAAAGGTTTATAAAATGGCCCAACGCCGAAGAAGCTGCCAGAACATCAGTCTACTACCTAGGAAAAAATCGCTTTCCTGGTAACAGCACGTCCTCAATGTCATAAATTTTTTTTATTTATGGAAACAAAATTTAATTTTTAAGGAATAACTGGTTCGATTGACGGTTCCCATATCCCCATAAGAGCACCTATAGTTGCACATAGTTCTAACATAAACCGAAAAGGTTATCATTCGGTCCTTCTGCAAGGGGTGTGCAATCACAAAATGGAGTTTACCTATTGTTACACTGGTGAGGCAGGTTCAATGCACGATGCACTGCTCCTAAGAAGATCAGGAATTGTAAAAAAAATTGAGTCAGGTAAGCCGTACCTTCCTTACATAGTTTGTAGAATTAAGTTTAATAATCGTACATAATATTTCTTAAAGGCGATTTTGTTATCGGCGAGAGCCAGCATTAACTTGGTGATTCTGCTTATCCCTTAAAGCAATGGCTTATACCCCCATTTAGAGACAACGGCCGATTGGGGGCAGAAGAGAAGATCTTCAACACGGTTCATTCCAAATGCCGAGTAACCATAGAGCGTTCATTTAGTTTACTTAAAGGCAGGTTTCGAAGGCTGTTTAAAATAAACTCTTTGAAACCAACTTCTATTGTGAAATATATTATAGCTTTATGTATCCTACACAATATTTGCATAATGATTAATGATACTGAAGAAGGTTTTATCGATTTGGATGACCATATCGTTTAAGGTGATGTTGATGTCGAATTGAATGACCTCGAAATCCAAAATGCTCAATTCTTGATGACGCATTTCAACAGAAGAATCCTGCCGCCTTCTTTTTCCTTGAGCTCCTCTGAAGCTAGGATCTTCTTCTTTATCTGCACCGAAAGGAACTTTGCAAATGTTCGGATTAATTGTAATTTCTGCATTATCGGAGGACATAACAGCCGGCGGAGATACCTCAGGTGCCCGGCAGAGTAACTCGTCCATGGCGTCAAAATACTCCCACGATCTCCGAAACATACCGGTGGAAGCATTGTCGTCCTTTATTTTTTTGTATGTTTTCTTAAGTCCTTTGTATTTATTGTTGATTTGGTCGTGGGAGAAGTTGACGACAAATGCCGAATTTACGAGTACCTTCAGGGCAATTTCTTTGAACGAAATTTTCTTGACACCGGTATCAATCCGCACCTTATTCCTTTTTATGGACTCAATCACAAAAACGTAATTTCTTTTGTCCACTTCACCCCTGCAATAAAAAATATCAAAAATAATCATATTATTCTGCTCAAAACTTATTATTTTCTTTACCTTCACTGGGAGAGCAACCAGATTCGTCCGCCATTTCCGTTGTTTTGATTTTTGAATTTTGTTTTTTTTTTTTCAAAAAATGAATGAAGTCAGCCGCGCTCAGCTTTTCGCTCGGCTTTTCGCTTTAATCGAACTCATCGAGCGAGCCCTGAACTAGCTCAGAGATAAAAAAGAAATGCAAATTTTGTGCTCAGAGAAAAGTAACACAGTTCTCTTTTTGACAGCTCAGTGCCCCGCTCGGAGCTAAAACAGAAAAACGCCTATTATAGTAAAACGTTTCAATTTGCGTTAAGTCATTTTACCTTGGAACGAAACAAGTTGATGAACTTTAAAGTTCTTTTGATTACTTTAAGAAATGTCAATTTACCAATAAGCTAGGTATTATTTTATATAATATTATTATAATCGATTTTTTCATTATTTTTTTATTTATTATAACTTAATACTATTTAAAGCGGGTTGTTTCTACAAAATACGCAAAAAAATACTGACGAACAGTATTATTTTTGTTAAATAATCTTAATTTTTTTAGTTTTCTTAATTACTTACATTTATTAAACTTAATTTCTTTGTTTTAGTAAATAAAATTTTATATTGTCTGTAAAACATTTAACATATTTAAAAAAAAGAAGACTGCTGAACAGTAGTTTAAGTTTTACAAATCCTTTATGTTTGTCCTTATTATTTCTTTAGTAAAATTTAATTTTTTTTAAGTAATTTATAAAACAATATATTTTTTAACGATAAACATTGCTGGTTTTATTTCAAAACAAAACAACAATTTTTCACACTTTTTTTGAATGAGTAGTTATTTTGATGCACTGACATAAGTCAATTTTTTTTATTTGAAAAACGGCTTTTTGTAATAACTTAAATACACCACTTGAAAGAAGAAAAAAAATCATACTTTTTTACTTTACAACTTTTTGGTATTCATTGAAATTCAATACTAAAATGATTTTTTTAAGTTATGAAAAACTTCAAATGGCTTTTGTGAAAATATATGATTTTTGACATACATAACATGCCAGTTTTCTTTTCCAGTGACGATAAATAGGGCCATTGGTCGATATGCATTTACGAACCTTTCTCTTTTTTCCGATACTGCCACATTAAATCGATTGGAAGCCATAGTGGTTAGGTGGGTCGATTTTATATGGGAAAAAATAAAAGTTATTTGATCATATTGTAATAGTAATATTGTGTTGTGTATGGTCCAAACAAATAATAATTGCCAAAAAAAGTGCAATTTAATCATATCTTTAGCCCGCGCATGAGCTTTGAAGTTGAAAAAAACAACATTTGGTTAAATTTAAATATTTTATTAAAAAAAATGTAATATTAATAGAAAATTTAAAACTAATTCATAAACAATAACATAGAACACAAATTTGATAATGGTAATCATAAATATGATGTAAACAAGAAATCATTTTTTTTTTATATTTTAGGAAAGGAATCGCGTTTACTCTCAAATCGAGGCATTAGTTTTCTGGATACAAGTTTCGCTTCTCTTGAATTTTTATCGCATACGGTCATAGATGCTTCCGTAACTATTTTAACAGAGCGTTCGACTGCCTGCGTGTGACATGATAGCTTTAAAAAAATTAGATTATCGTCGCCCTGAGAACGTATAACATCGTTTATTTCTTGATAAGTGATGTGTCGAAGAATTGGTGGATCGTAAAACTTTTGCTGCCAATCTATTATGTCAATATAGCTTTAAGCATCGAAATTAATAAGCGGCACTTCAAACACCCGAGGCTGCTTTCGTGTAAGAGGTGAATTTCGTGCTTTTAGTATCCTTCTGGCAGCAAGTTCCCTGACTGTTTTACTTTGATCAGACAACATCGACAGAAGCAAATTCTCTGGATGATCAAAATAGGCATTTCGTTGAATTACGGGATTTATTATAAGTTTCAACTCTGCTGGCAGATATCGAGAACTTTTAATTAACATCCACAAATTCATCCATCTTTACAATTAGGATTTGTTTTTATGCCAAACCATACCGGAGCAGCGTATACTTTAACACAATATTCAGCTAATAGTTATAAGTTATTTGATGGAGTTAGAGAGGAAATATAGAGCAATATTCTATTAGCTTTTGTCAACCATCAGGCATGGGAGATCTTTCCTGGTGACCTGTCTGCCAAATCATCAGAACATTGTCCACTTATTACTGACTTTGTTATTTCATACAGGTATTTCTAGTCGGTATTTGATCATCAAACTGAATTTGTGGCATTTCACTTTCCATTTTTTCATAATTTGTTGTTCTTAATTTCTCGCAATTTTCTAATAACTTTCCAATTGGACCAGCATGTCAGGATGGACCAGTGGTATCCCCATCCAATTTGTTACCTTCCAATACCCGCGCGTTGGTCTGTCAGACCACTAATTTAAATTTTCTTAATTTTTTCAATAAAGGAGAATGCTATCGCAATGAGCTTACTGGTAGCTTCATGATTCGTCGCGTACTTAAATTCCGCATGGCGAGCGCTTATGCCCAAATCGCGTGGGTCAGTACACGGAATCAATCAGTCGTTTCTTTTGGAACATGTAATTACGAAATCGTCCGACTGCTGTTGTGAGACGCCTGTGGAAAATTAGTTTATATAACTTTTTGTCTAATGTTGTAATCCTTAAGGTTTTTGATATATTTTCAGTTTGTTTTGAAAAATTAAGTTTTTATAAAATTTGCATTACTCGTCAGAAAAACTAACTATTTTTAAAGGCTGTAATAAAAAGCTGTTAGTCACTAATTAAAGCAAATATTTTCCCTATATTTTATTTAATACTTTTAAGCAAATCCATTAGTATTCATACAAATTTATTTTGACTAAGGCTTTCGTAAAAAAATAAGCCAAATACACTCTAGAAATTTCGGTCCCAGTTACCGTGCGCGGGTATATGTGCTTTTTTTTGGCGCGTGTATAGGAGGGTTAAAAAGATGTCTCAAAGGCAATTCGTTCAAATGTAGCATACAAATGATCCACTGTAAGGGACGCTGAAGGCAACTCCCGCTTTTTCGCACCGAGAGAAGATTGTGTTTGTTTTGTGTTTGATACATTGATACAAGTACATTAGGTAACTGTCACATTTGTTACATTATGTTGTTTTTGTCATTTTGTTTGGACTAACCTGCTAAAAATCTTAAAGCAATTGGGTGATGTGATTGTCTTTGGTTTACGAAAGCTAATATTAAATATTGCGACTAGAGGAATATTAATGTAGCGAATGATTGTCGCACTGAGGAAAAAGTAGAGCAATCGCAATATTACATGATGGGAAAGGCTTAAAACAGATTTCAACTACCATCTCAAAACCTTACAAAAGAGACATTTTATTTAAGAATAGGGACATTAAAACTCTATGCCACATAAAAGCAACACACTGATGTACGTTTAGCTTCCAAACTGTTTTACTGGCTCAGGATGTCATTGCATTAAAATACTATTTTACACGTTCTTATCAAAATAAAGTCGCGATGCGCGGGCTCTTACACTGAAAATAATTGAATAATATTTTACGTGTGCGCAAATAAGATAAAAACACAACATAATTTCACTATTACAAATGGATTTGACGAACAAGAAAATCGACCCACTCTAATAGTGGTGTTCTTCCATGAAATACACAAATGTTGTCAATGGTGCAGTAGTAGTGTATTCGCTTACGCCGGAGATATTAATGCCAAACATGCGGCGTGCGGAAATGTTACTGCAAATCCCAGGGGCAACCAGTTTCACGACTGGTGGCGCCTCAATATGATTGAGTACAAACTCGAGTTGCACGCGACGGATATCGCTTCTTTCCCAAGAAGCGTTTGAATACGATAGTGACCACTACGGACTCGCCGCTGCAATACGGATCCCGAACGAGCAAACGCTGCTGGAGGAGTACGAAGCAGCGTGTTCATTCGATTATCGAAGGGCACAATGGTCGCGCTTCTCCAGATTGTTAAAGCGAGATATACGTTCGAGTGGGATCGACCCACCGACAAACAATAACATGACAAATGATGACATTGATCGGCATTTATTGCAAATGAACGACGCCATCAAACGAACTATGGAACAAACTATTCCTCGAGTAGGACGTTCCGACGACGACCAGACAGAAAAGTACAGAAACCCTACAATCGACGCACTATACCGACAGAAAAGTAGACTGCTCTCGAGGCTTAAACGGCTGTACAGGCAATTTACTGATTGCAAGGACCAGGAGGTAAGGATGCTGAATTCAGAGATCCGAATCCTGAAACAGCTGATAAAAGAAAATTATAGAAAATCTGTAAGTCTGTATTGGGGCAATAAAATTCGGGCTATTAAAACCTGTAGTCCGAATATGTTCCCACAGACTGTTCAGGAGGAAAGATCACAATGATATTCCTTGTGTTCGAATCTCCCAGACAGCAGAGAACAGACAGACAGTACTGACTGCTGGAATAAGTCCAGAAAGTGTAGCTTCAAACGACGATTTTTTCGTGGTCGAGGACGGTGAACAATCCTGTTCGCCGTAACCACGACATTGAGAATAGGGCTCTGGTGAGCCACTTCGATCTGCGCACCGAACTTGAGAATTGGCGATCTGAGAAAAACGGATTCATCGTGTTCACTGATGAAAACCATGCTAATGCAGTAGTCGCCAATGGTCGAGATGCATGGCACTTGTTCGTGTCGAAGGATGATCTTCTGTGCATCTTCGAGTCACTAAAGAATAAATAGTCGGCGGGGATGGATGGTGTCCCAAACGTCGTATTGAGACACCTGCCTTTGGAGGCTATAGATATTTTCACCACGCTGTTTAACAACGCGCTGAGTAATGCACATTATCCGGCGCATTGGAAGGTAGCTGTGGTACACCCTATCCCGAAAAAATGTAAAAAATAGGACGAACCCTGCCAATCTCCGGTCAATTAGCTTGCTTCCGAATATTAGCAAGGTCTTTGAAAGGGTTGTCGATAGAGCCCTGTTAAAGTGGGTCGAGGACAATAACATAATTCCGGACAACCAGTTTGGTTTCAGGGCGAGGCATGACACTATTCATGCCGCGTCGAAACTGGTTTTCGAGATTCAGTGGAATACATGCAAGGAAAAATGAACGGGTGCTTGTCTGGTTGATTTTGAGAAGGCTTTCGACACCGTATGGTTAGAGGGACTTTTCTACAAGTTGACCAGGCGGGGGATGCACAAACCTTTGATATATGTAATTTATAATATGCTTATGGGAAAGAAGTTCGTTGTCAAATGTGGCAACGTGACTTCGAGCAGAGTCTTTGAAATTAAAAACGGTTTGCAGCAGGGGGCGGTCAATTCTCCGATCCTGTTTAACATTTACACGAGTGATCTGGTGGGTTCACTCAGATATGCTATAGCGTATGCCGACGATTTGGTGGCATACAGATCAGGTCCTAAAATCGAGGTCATTAACATTCTTTTGCAGCGTGACTTCGATCAAATTAAGCGATATTGCGACGACTGGAAGTTGAAAATCAACTTTCAGAAGACGGAAACAATCTTGTTCAGAACTCCATTGGCTGGGGCCTCTAGGGATACCAGAAAAACTGGAAGAAATTGGCCATTATTGGACAAAATGGGCAGCCATTGGCGGTGAGAAGCGTAGTGAGATATCTAGGTATCTGGCTTGACCAGTATCTATATTTCGATAGACATATAGGTGCTTGTCTTGCTGGGGCCAAGAAGGCTTATGCTCTGACAAGGAGACTGTTTCATAGCAGTCAACTTGACTCCAGAGTGAAGGTCATTTGCTACGTGGCCCTTATAAGGCCGATCATCGCTTATGGTTGTCCATTGTGGTTTAATATAGCGCCTAGTTATATGGAAAAGATTCGGGTTTTGGAGAGACAATGTCTTAGGACCTGTCTCCGGTTGCTCCGAACGCCTGAATCCAACTATATAAAATACTATCCCAACAAGGTCCTATACGATGGGGCTCAGTTGAATAGGATTGACAATTTCCTCATTAAGGTGACTCGAAGGCACGTTGCAAGGGCGATGGCCAGCGACAATAGTCTGATCTTTGGGGCTTACTACCCCAATGAAATGTACATAGGGAGTACGCTCCGGTCTGGCTTTGTCCCGCCAGAGGCATTTATCCAAATTGATGCAAAAGGGCTGGTACAGACGAGGGATAGTGTTCCGGTCTTATACCATCGCAATATCGGAGAGGGATAAATTCGACACGGAAAAGCAATTCGCCGAATTTTGGTGGCTTGTTGAGGGGGCAGGGGTCAACATGCCCTCCCAGGACGGTGCTTTACTTTAGGTAACATCCTCTTAGCTTATAAGTTTAATTAGCTAGGGCGTTTTTGGGAGAGGCCGAGCTCGCCAACGTGTGGTGGTGCTTCCGGTAGTTGACTGACGCTGTAAGGCTTCACTCGGCTCACGGCGGCGCGTGTGCACGTTGCCAGGCACCCGGAAAGCAATTAGGATTTTGACCACTTGTTGCGCAAGGCAATGAGTGCTCAGAACCCTAATTATAGTTAAAATACGTTAAGTAGTTTAAGTAAGTAGAATATGTAGTTTGTAGTTTGTTTTATATAAAAAATATAAAATCTTAATAATGATACCGAGTTTTATTTGATTTTCTCGACGAATACATATTATGTAAGATTAGTTCGTAAATAGTTTTTAGGCCGAAAGGCAATAATTATAAGATATAGTTAAGTTTATGGCGTCGGCATAAGGACCAATAAATAAGAATAAGTATCCTGTTAATTTTAAGTTAGATTTAATCATTTTTGTCTAGTACGTAAGTTGATATTCAGTAACAATTAAAAAATGAATTTAAAAGTAAAGTAAAAAGTGTATTCGCTTACGGAATGGAAGCTCGTGCGTTCGAATCCCGGCCAAGTCCATTACTTTATACCGAATACATGAAATCGTAATCTCCCTAAGTAACTTAGACACCACCCGTGGAGAAAAACCCTACAACTGCACCCAAACACTACTTTCCTGTCTCTCTATTCTTTCTAATACCAAGTAGCTTACACTGTGTTCTTAGCATTATAAGGGTACTGTAACAACAGAAAAAAAAATCCCTTTAGCGTAAGCAAATTATAAAAAAAAAAAAAAAAAATTATATAGTATAGCTGACCTTGATATTAAAGATTATTAAATTTTGTATGATTCTATAATTAAGTAGGTTTTTTTTAACACTGACCTTCATTTATACAAATTCAACCTGAAATTCGTGAAGAAGCAGTACACAGAGCCAAATGTCATTTTTGACATCGCTAAATCCCTTTTCTGTTGCTTATATATACGATGGACGAGACGGAGTATTCGTATTACTTATGTAAGCAAACGAAAGGCAGTAGCCTTCGGGACTGCCTTCGCAACTACGATAGTCAGAAAAGCTACATGATGAGATCCCAGCATTTAAGGGATCATATATACCTCCCCTCCCTCCTTCCCCACCACCCATAATAATTATATTGAAGATAATTTGATATGATGACATGATCCGGTTTGTCACGGATACTAGGGCGAATTGTCAGTTTGATTACGGGACTTATTTTGATTCAGGGCTTATATATATCAGGATGTTATTTCTGTAATGATAATGATCAAATACTTGAAGGATAATTTATTAACAAAAAACAGTCAATTACCATCCATTTGGATTACTTAACAGTTTCTCAAAAAGAAAAAGAAAAAAGCAATATGATTACTGGAGGCGAGCACTGTTTTCAAATAATCCTGAAATATGTCTGTCAAAAGGCCCCAGCAAAACATAACTTTTCAATTAAATCAAAAATAATATTATGCGAATGTTGTGCTGATAACTTGGATGGATTTTTATGAGAAAATACAAGACAAGAACTGAAATAGCGATGTCATCGAGTTTTTTGAAGTGATAACTTCTTTAGCCGCGTTGGGAACTTTTTGGTAGGGGAAAATCTTATGGGTTCGCATCACCGCGACATGCTCATGACTATTTTACAACTTTTTTATGCGATTGCGAGGCAACGGCTGGACGGATTTTAACGGTTGATGGCTCATTTTTTAGGGCAAGGTAGCGGGATGTAGGGAGAAAATGTTTCATTGTTGTGGCGCCACGCCTACAAACACAATGGCGGCGGGAACTTGGACATGCAATTGAAATATGATTGCTCGAATACGACTTTACCGATTTCGATGATTGAAGTCTCATTTTAAAGGTTAGAGGGGAGGGATTTTGGTCATGCTTATCTCTGCCAAGAAACATCATACCTGTCCAAGTTGCGCGACGAAAATGTACGCGAAATTCATTTGAAAATTCACACCCCCATTATTTAAATGAACGTGGCCAAAGGATAAAATACAATATTTTATCGAAATCCCACAATCATTTATTGTTCCACTAAAATCAGTCGAAGTACCAGGCGCCCAGCATCAGAAAATTAGCAGTAGGTATCCGCAGAAATTTGAATTTTTGAAGTGAAAACGCACGCGCAGCGACCGTGTACTGTACGCGTTAGACGCTTTTTGGATGGGTGAAATCGCATGCGTTTTTGTCATGATCTTGTGAGCCCGTATTATATTTGAATTCAATTATGTTGACTATTTTTTAAATTAATCTGGTCTCGCGAAGAAGAAGTGTCCTGAACGACACATCGGGAGTTGCAGGAAATCTATTTCAAGTATTCACGAGCTGTGACAAAACAACAAGAACAAATAAACAAACATTTTTAAGATAGCAGCTCAGATAAGGAGAAATTCTTAGGAGATTCGTTCCCCAAAGTTCATTGGCGATGCTGCAGAAAATCGTCTTGTGGATGAAGGATGAAGAAATTAACTATTTTCTGTAATCTCGAATAGTTTTTTCCAACTTTACAAGGTAATTCACATAGTAGTCAAAGAAGTCGAAAATACGGCAAAATGTCCCAAAAAACGAAAAGCGATTGAGCCAGATTAGATACTATTTGAGAATTGAAAAGAAACGAAAATCGCGCAAAAAAGCATCTTTCAATAAAAACGAACATGTCATGGCGACATTAACCATCGCGTAAGCGCAGGGTGGATTAAGTGTCCAACAAAATTTAGCTATGTTAGCTGACCGAAAAGATTCGCCTAGCTGAAAGGATAGCTCTACACTGCAGTTGTGCGCTCACATACGGTTCACAAAGTTGAAAATGTTCTTGAAGTATCGGGGTGAATTAACGGTACTCCATATGAAGGTGCTTCACAGAGCAGCAAGAGCAGCAAGATTCTCAGATTCAGCAAAGAATCCTGGACTGGAGGCCTTGATCTAAGGTCGGTGACATTATAAAGACTAAGTCAGAGCAAGACCCTGAAAAACAATTCGTAAGAGATTATTTTGACACGAGGGACTCTGGAGGAAGAAACAAAACTCTTAAAACAAAACTCAGTGCAGTTAACCCTCATTATAATTATGAGAATAATAAAAACTGATCAAACCAAATATTTTGAAAACTGAAAAATCTCTGCCTAAGTTACCGCAGCATTCCATCCTCATCAGTCTTATACACACTACTCCCAGTTCTCCAACACAAGCGTTCTGGTTGCCGCGATAGGTTTGTCTTTAAAACGGAGGGTCGGTCTTTCTTGTCGTCCCGAACTTGGGGACTGAAAGTGGAAAATTCTCTTCGCTGGACATTACTGCCCATTTACTCGATATGATTGAGAAAATGTAGTCCACGTCTTTCCGTTTCCTGGGCTATATCCACATCTATAAATAGATGGGTCATAGAGTTTGCAGTTGTAACTTCTCCTCGACGTTTGCTCCGAGTAAGGTGAAAACACTAACTACTACGAAGTGTCTGGTGTCAACAGTGACGGACGGATGGATATTTTCTTATTTAACCGAAAGATACAAATACGTTAAATTTCGAAATGTATTCTCAAACTGAATATTTGTAACTTCCGGTGTCCCTCAACGTAGCCATTTTGGTCCATTATTATTTATTTTGCTTGTAAACGATGTTGATAAGTTTTCGCCTCAATGTAATATTTTAAATTTTGCTGTCGATTTAAAAAAGCATGCTTCGGGTAAAGGATACTTACAGCTTTCAAACATTAAGGTGTGGATTTTATAATAATAATAATTAAATAATAATAAATTTAGATATTTTACAACTTATTTATATATTTATGGGTACATTTTCCTATTAAATAAGGAATTGTGAAACCTTTGGACAAATGTCTCAATGGTGAAATGCTGTAAAAAATCGGTCAAATAAACAATGAGATTTATTTAAACGTTATATAGCTCCGTAGAGCAACAGTCGATTTATTTACGGTTAAATATAATTTGTTGCATAAAAGAAAGATCGCCGTTAGGAATGGCCTGCTATCGATAGCTCGATCCTGCGCCATTTCTTACAATATTTGTATTTGTTGGGCCTTGAACATTGATATCTTTGTATCATTTTATTTTCTGCATATTCAATGATTGTTCTTCAGTGCTACGTTTTGTTAGTAGCATCTTCGATGTTTGTTCTTCAGTTTCGACAGTTGCACCTTCGATGTTTGTTTTTCAGTGTTTGGATTTGTTAGTTGGGTGTTGCGTTATTTTATGTATCAACCTGGGCCACCTGCCCATCTGGGCGGTTTGTGTAGGGGTCTCTATTAAGGCCATCCGCCACCGCCCGTGCAGACTTGTTTGTGCATGTAGGGTTCGATGTTGGGTTGGTAATTTTTGTCGCTGGTATATGTGGGCCACCTGCCCTTATAGGGTTTACCTGTGTTCGTTGGGTGCATCTTTAAGGAATTTCTAACCACACCCTTCCCCGTTTCGGTGGGGTTTCGTAAGGGTGTTTCCTGTCCACCCTTTCTGGTAGCATTGGGGTGTGCCAAGGGATCGGCCTCCCGCTGCCATCATTGTTGAGACACCATAGCTGCTTTCGTTGACCCCCAGAACTCATGGAAACGAGTGACCCTGATCGAAATCAGGCGCCCAGTTACCAAATCTGAAAGTAGGAACGAAGGTAAAATGGATAGAATGGGACGAAAAAGTTGATCGGGTATGGAAGTGGAAGGGTTAGGAGCACACAAAACTTTTGGAGTGTTTTGTAACTCTACAATTTTTAAGCAAACAATATTCGAATGCGGCTTCTCGAATGTTGACTTATTGACAAAATGCAGATCGGTGATAGTGAAATTCAGCGGCCGCACTGTATACCTAATGTTGCTGCATATTGCAGGGATTGTGTCTGTCAATCAGTGTAGAAGCGCACTTCAATTGAACCTATGCACTGTAAAATCCAAGTGAAAAAAAAACTTACAAAATGGTGCAAATCTTGAGAGAACATGCAATGATTACCATTAATCGTGGAATAGTTTATTGGCTAGTGTCATTTTCGGTCAGATTTTTGTAGAACATTTTTGTTTTCGACAAAACTTCAAAAAAATTCGGCAATGCCAAATTTTTGACATTTTCTAGAAAATGCATCGCAAGAATTTATCAGAAACCTAGAAAATTGATTTTGGACATTGTTTGATATCCGCCAAAGGTTAGCATATATAGGTTAAGTTATTGTTATATTTTACATGTAAGTTTCTTACTAAGCGTGTATACGTGAGCAAAAGAACATGGCTCGTTTTTGCAAATGGGGGACATGTAGCTGACTATCAGTAAAAATAAGTAGTACAACCGGCTGGAATAGCAATGTTATATTTAGAGGAGATATCCTTCAAACCCCTTGTCAGGCATAGTGGCTCAATTGTTAGTGTGTCGGCTTGCTACATCTAGAGTTTTTTTTGCACTGCTCCACCTCTTGCGAACGTCTGACAAACATCCAAAAAAGCTTCTCAAATTTGCCGTTCGGATTCGGCGTAAAACTGTAGGTCCCCTCCACTTCGCAGTGGTTGGAGAAGCTAGGTTCTGCGCCCTTTATGTTAATACCATGCATTTGTTTCTTCATCCTTCAAACCCCCTTCAAGGGCAATATCGGTAAACGTTCCTCTTAACTCACGAAAACGCATTAACAATCGCACTAACGAATAATTAGGCTCAGTAGAGAAATGATAAAATAAGATTGTATTGGTTCGGTTCTTAGGTTTCATGTTTCACACAAAAATTATCGCTCTACCGTCATGGGGTCGTGGAAAGGGGTGGCATACTGCGAACATGTGCTCGACACGACATGTTCAATACTAAAGTGATGACTCCGCTAACTTTAATGCGAACGTGTTAATTGCATCATCATCACATATCTCATCATAAAATGAAAACAGTCTATAATTTTGCTCACAGTCCATTGACGCAGTCACGCGTTGTATAGCCTACACAGCTCACCCACTCCATCGTAAAACCTAAAGCACGCATCATCGTCCTTGTTTTCTTTTATTTCAATTATATTTATTCTTCCTTGCCCGATTTATTCTGATACGGCATGGCTTCCTCATAAACGAGTGTCCCAGGTCCCATCTTATTAATGCGGAATCACCAATTTCTTTTATTCCCTCATTCTTCCCAAGATATGTCTTTATACTTATATCGTAATTCCATGACAATGATAGCCTATAATGAAGGAAACCAATAATATTTGTATGAGAGGAGTCAATAGTACCAAGGAAACTATACGAGTACCTACTTTCATCTTTAAGGTCAATTTGGAGAGATAAAATTCTTTTGTGTCCTTATTACCAACCAACTAAAACATTCCATTCACTTTATTAAGCCCTAATTCATGATTTGCACTAAGTTATTTATATATTGCCCTGGCGTCTTCTTAGCACAGGAAAGTCTTCCCTCTCAAATTTCTGTGGCGTATGTGGAATATTTCTAAAGAATTTCTTCCACACTTTACCTTAAAGTTGTGGTTCGAATACCTTTGTAAATTATTGTTTCACATTTGTAAATTTAAATGAATTTCTCTGAAAATAAATAATAAACACCAAAGGAGTAAAATAAAATTTATTAAGGACCTTATATAATCAGATTGTATCCAACCGCATCGCCAGATAAAGGTAATAATGACCAACAAATTTACCTCCGACCGACAAGATAAACTACTACATCTATCCTTATGGTATCCTATGTGTCAGACAGCTTCAACGTTGTTTACTTTATTGCATCAATGAATTGTGCACGCTTCATCGCATGAAACATGAATACCAATAATGGGATTTACAATGTACACACCATCCAGGACACATCCCTCTGGCTGTATCTTCTCGAAGTATTTTCATTTTACAGAAATAATAGCATGTGCAAGGACATTTCCCCCAGTACTGGATGATGAATAAAAGGCTTATATGAATGATAAGACGGGGAACGTGGTATTCAGTTGAAAACAAGTGGTAAAAGTTATTTTATTGCATGGGAAAGGACAATATTGTTTGTTTGTGTATTTTTGTTTGTTTATTTTTTAAACAGCAGATGAATGTGCTGGTAGGTGTTTACACTATCATCTCAGGATTTATGAATTGTGATCAATTGCTCTTGTTTTTTTAATTTAACCATCCTATCGAATGTTCAGCAATGCTTAAAGAAGGCGAAACATCTTTAAAGAAATCTTACCGAGGCCGCTAGGCATTATGAATTCAAAATTCAGGTCATAGGTTGACTTTATTGTTAACCGACTCCGAAGTCCCCCAATAAGCATCACCTTTACGATTATTATGCATTATCCCCAAGGATAAACACGTTTCACTCTGCTCATTCAAGAACTTAAGTTGTAAAAGCATTTATGAACGATAATCAGACGGGTAACAATATTTGTATTCTTTCAGGCACAATTAGCGCCAGATGATGCTATTAGAACTTTAATCCCATTAAGATAATGTGCGAGTCCTTGACATTATTGTCATTGCGAAATGTTAAATGTTATCAGATGGGAGGTTTAGAACATCATAGAAAACTAAAAGTATAACTGTGGAATTAATGGATTCTCTTTTAAATAATATTCGTTCTTTAAATTCGTGCAACAAACGTTCATTTGTATATGCTCCCGTTATATACATACGTCATACATACATATTAATGTCTTCAAGTACAAGATTGATTTTTTGAAATTATTCATGAAGCAATTTGTTTTGTTGACAAAACGACGCACGATGGCAAACGATTGTCAGATATCGTTTTAAACAACTTTTAATGAGTCTTTCCCCCCAGCAAAAATGCACTTATAAACACGTAAAAACAATATAAATTTATTCTGACGTCGGAAATAAAGATTCCACTTAAGAGCATTGCAAGAGTTTTCGGAGTCATGTGGTGACACTGGTTCAGGCAACACGCAAGAATAGCAAACTTTGTATTTTTATTTTAGCGGAAATATTACATTGTTCTTAAGACTATATGGCACAATTTACAGAGATGTGGTATACTCTACCTTACTACTGAAATATTAATTACAAATGTTTTAAAGAATTTTTCTTTAAACTATGTAAGACGGAAAAGCTACCATAAAAACATTCTTATGAATTTAAGATCCTAGGAACGTAGGCTGGAGAGAAGGAGAGGCGGGGAATGACGCAAGGACATCCTGATTTCATAAGAAAATATTGTGACAACATTTAAGTAACAATTGATTAATACTTAAACAAAATTTAAGGACTAAAAAGTAAACAAATGAACTAATAAACAGTTAAATAAATTATCAAATGAATAGATAAATATGTAAATAAAAGTTAAATAAATAAATAGTTTGGATCACAAATAAATAAATAATATATAAATAAATAAATAAAAAAAATAAATAAATAATTAAATAAATAAATAAATAAATAATAAATAAATAATAAATAAATTATCACATTTCCTTAATCAAATAGCTAGATTTGGAATCAGGATGTTGTCGGAAGAAATACATGCAATATTGTATCGATCATGTAATTTTAAAATTCTTTCTGATAATTTTTCAATATTTGCCAATACATGCAGCTCTTCGGTGGAAGAATGCCGGGGTAGATCAAAAATCATCTTTTAAAGTTTGTTTTGGGTTATTTGCAACCGACGAATATGGCTTTTTGCACACTTCCCCCAAACAGGGGATCCATAAAACATTATCGCCTGGAAGATAACCTTGAATATGATCATTTTGTTTTCAAGGCTCAATTGTGACCTACGACTAATGAAAGTATAAAGCGTCTTTATTATTATGTTTACTTTCATTTTTATTTGCTGTATATGTGTCCCGAAGGTCAAAGTTTTATCAAGATGTACCCCTAGGTACTTGGCACTCTGCTTCCATTCTGTCTGAATACCACTTATTTGCAGTCTGTTTCTTGGTAATAAACAGGTTTTTCTTTTTCTGGTAAAAAAGACAGCCTGAGTCTTTAAAGCAAGTTCAAGGCAGATTGCAAATTGGTTTCAATGTTGGAACTGATGACAGAATACATGTATCGTCTGCAAACATAGCGGTATCGCAATTTCTAAGTTGTGGAAAGTCAGCGGTGTAGATGATGAATTATATGGGACCAATCACCGAGCCTTGGGGTACGCCAGCAACAATGGAGTAGTTTTCTGAAAACCAGTTGTTAACTGACATTTTTAAAGTACGCCCAGTTAAAAAGGACTCGATAATTTTGATAAAGTAAATCGGGAAATTAAAACTGATAAGTTTGTGTAGCAAACCATTGTGCCATACGGTGTCAAAGGCTTTCTCAACATCAAGTAAAACCATACCTGTACTTCTTTCCGAGTAATTCGTAATTCGATGAACCTGCTGACTCGTGTCCTAAAACCAAACTGTTCTGGTGGAAGGATATTACGGGAATATACATGAGCTAGCAATTGACATTTTATAATTATACCCTATTCTAGGGGTATATTAATTTTGACGCATAGTTTGTAACATACCTTAATATTGCCCGTAGACCCCTAAAAGTTACTATATTTATGATCAGCATCGATAGTAATGTCGATCTAGCCATGTCCGTCCGTCCGTCCGTCGGCAAAAATTAGGCCTTTAAACTGAACCTAGAGAGCTGAAATTTTAACCATATACTCTCTAGGGTCCCGAAATAATCAAGTTTACGAATTTTTGAAATCCGCCCACAAACTCAAAAAAAAAAAAAATTTGGAAAAAATCGAATTTTGAGCTAGAAAGCTGAAATTTTGTATGTATGATCTTTGACTCCTAAAACTGCTCGGGATAAAAATTTTTCAAAATCCGCCCACAAATATTATTTTTTATTTTTTTTTGAAAATTCAAAGTGAGCTAGGGAGCTGAAATTTATAATATATACTCTCTAGGGGCCCTTTATGCTCATGTGTTAATTTTTTTTAAATCTGCCTACTGACACGACCACAATTAAATAAAACAATTTTATTGAAACACCCAAGTTTGAGCTAGGGAGCGTTTTTTTTTATAAAATCCTTTAAATGTTATATAACAAAATATGTAGAGCGTTCTTAACAATTCAACCATACTTAGACTTTTGTCACGCCCACTTATGAGGGATAGGAATAAGAATAGGGTATCCAACAGTTCGCCCAAGCGGACTGTAGCCCGTCCCTATGTTTTTTCAAAGCATTTGCTCAGGCTACTTATCAAGCTTATCGATATATAACTAGAAGCTATGGTAGCACTTTTGCCCGGCTTTAAAATTGGGATAACATTTGCTGATTTCCATTCTTTAGGAAAGTATCCCACTTTGATGCAACCAATGAACAAACATTGAAGAAATTTTATACCTATAATTGGAAGTTTCTTTAGGTAGAAGTTCTTTATTTGATCAGGACCAGCAGATTTATTGGTTTTCAAGCACGAGAACAGCATAAGTTTCCATCCATTTCCATCGTATGAGAAAAATATTTGCAATGAAATAAAGATAGAAAAAAATTGATTCTTTCACAGTAATAAAAAGTCAAGTTTAAATATTCTAATAGCCTTTTTCTAAAGAAAGGAGACATGTCATTTTTCTTTTTTAAAATTTAAGAAAACTAGTTACAAAAGTCATGTCTTTTTTCCTTACTATTATTGATTTAATTTCAGAAGTAAAATTATATTGTTTATTGGAATAAAGCAGCTATGCGTAGACTTATGTCCTTTTGCCGAAAAATATTTCTGCTTTTGAAAAAGTTAAGCCAAAATTTATGTAAGAAGTTTTTTGACGAATGAGTTAACATTTTTGTTGAATTATTTTAATTAAGTATATAAAACTTCTGGCAGCGATAACTGTCAAACTAGCTGTGATATGTCATACATACTAGTTAAGTGTGTTTGACTTTTTTTTTAAGCTATTGCATAGCTTTTATCACGGGCTTTGAGCGCGGCAACCGATTCAAGAAATTCCGTAACGAAAATAAAACCTAACACCCCATACTTTCTCACAAACATAGCAGCTGTTTGTGAGAAAGTATCAATTAAACGACGTTGAGCGCGGTTAATACGTAGATGGAGGACCGTTTGAGAACAACTGCGTGTCGTTGTTTTTTTTTTTTTTGTTTGATGTACCTAAACATCTTTGCTCTCGGTAAGGGCTAGTTGGAAATATCGTCGTCAGATTTTCAGGTCAGACGACAAAAAACCAAAGTTTGAGCTAGGGAGCTGAAATTTATAATATAGTCTCTCTAGGGGCCATTGATGCTCATGTGTAAATATGTTAAAGTTAAATAAAAACCAAAGTTTGAGCCAGGGAGCTGAAATTTAAAATATAGTCTCTCTAGGGGCCCTTGATGCTCATGTGTAAATATTTTTAAAATTCGCCCACTAACACTCTAACAATTAAAAAAAAAAAACCAAAGTTTGAGCTAGGGAGCTGAAATTTATAATATTGACTCTCCAGGGGCCCTTGATGCTCATGTGTAAATATTTTCAAAATTCGCCCATTGACACGCTCACAATTTAAATTAATGCAACGCTGACGAGCCTACATGTTTACACATCAACTATACCGTGAGTGCAGCGTGGCTCACACCTTTTTTGTGTATAGGTAATACATATTAATGCTGCGCAGAGAAAGTATATATGATATTATATCTACAAACTCTTAATAACGTTTTTTTTGTTCAAATTTTTTGAATTATTTATACCTATTATTTATACCTAGCTATTTTCGTTTTATACAGAAGAAAAACTTAAAGCGCTAAAAAGAAAAAGATACAAATTTTCAATATTTCTCAACCTCTATGAAGTTGGAAAATACCTATCCCAGGCTTTTCCAAGGGATTAGGCTCCGTTGTGATATGTATATTATACAAATTTAAATCTGCAAAGCCGCATGGGCTTGTCTGCAGAAGATTATTTCTGGAAGGATATTATTTTTTGTTTTTTTGAGTTCTTATAGCATTTCTAATTCACATTTTTATTTTTTTTGGATTGAGTATTTTTGCATTAACACTGTTCACTATTTTGATAAAACTGTTTAACTTTTTTCAAAAAAATTGGTTTTTCGAAGTTGCGAAAATTCACGGGTAATTCATTAAATATTGTGGGAATCGCTACATCATATTTTCGTCGTCCGTACTCGTTACAGTATCTCGGAATAACATATCTGTCTTGGTTCCTTCTTCTTGTGCTGATCTTCGAACTGTGATACTACCTCCAGTTTATGTAGTCTTTCTATGTTAAGTAGTCTCGTCCTGCTATCGATTTGATGCCAATCAATATCATGCATGCGTAGCTTTGATCGATACACCATTTTTTGTATCCTTATAACCGTTGCTTTTAAATTTTGTTGTTGTGGTGTATTTCCCAACGCCGTTTCCCAGGTGCGATTCAACCAGCCCAAAGTAGCATTGTCGGAGAACATCTGGTCATTGTATATACACTTTATAGTAGTGCCATCATGTCGAATTGTTTGTTTTAGCCGACTAAATGCAGATGGCGTTATGAATTGAGCTAGAATGTTTGTGTCTAAACTTTTGCTGTCTTCTTCATTTTAAATACACACTTTGAAAACGAAGAAAGAAAACCAAATAAACTGGTTTATCTCTCTTTATCGAACCTTTCATAATTGCATTCCCATGTATGTTGTATTTTTTTTCTTTGTAAGAAGGAGCACAGGCATTTTTGTTGTTTAGCAGCACAGGTAGCATGTAGGATTTCCAAGTAAGTTAATTTGTATGGATAATGGATCTCGCATTATCGATTCTGTGGTCATGCCATATGATTTTCATTTGTATGGAAATGTAAGTACAGGCAAAGCTCGATTTGCCACAAGGTAAAATATAGGCCATTTGCGCAAATCGAGAATGTGCGCAATTCGAATGTTTACAAAACAAACATAAAACATAAGAAAAATCATGTCTACACACTAAATGATAGTTTAAAACGCATTTATTTATAGTCAATTTGACTTATTACACCCAATACTAAAATAATCGTCCAATTTTGTCTGTTTAAATTTTGTTAATTTTTACGGCTATTTCGCGTAAATTTTGTAAAAGGGAGATTTCTTGAAAACTTCTGCTATTTTCTTCAGCCCATCTTAGAGTGCTGTTAAACATCATGATAGCATCTTGATGGGAAACTAACGGAACATTAAGGAATTTTTTTTAATAGTAGGAATGCTCAAAGAAATCTCGCATTTACACTAAGGGCTCTATTTTCACACAATTGTGTGCGGAAATCGAGCGGTAGTGCAAATATTTTACTTTGTGCGGAATTCGAGCATTTGCGTAAATCGAGCATTGCGTAAATCGAGCTTTGACTGTATGTATTTATTTTTCTGTGTAATTGATGATTTGCAATGTTGCCTTCGCTTCGGCAAGTAGTATGTTTGATGAGAGGGAGATGATGGAAATATAATAAATCTGACTTCTTCGTCTTCGAGTAGAAATGATGGAAGAGGCGATTCGTTTGAAGGGAAAAATTGAATAAAATTTGATTTCGGTATTTTTCAGCAAATGAGGTATTATGAGTTTGTCGCATTTTGGACTCTGACTGTTTCGGCTATATCTTGTCGCAAAAGGTACCGATTTCTATAATTTTTTTTGTAATTGATTTAGAAATATTCGATCTAATTTATAAAGCAATGACATAATTTTTTTTGTCAGTATTGTGCCATGCCGCACCCCCACTTCTTGTTCAATAGGTACCTATAAGATGAATATTTATATGGATAGTAAGAATTTTCGTTGTTTTGCGTATAGCTAGATTGCTAAATTGGAGTATTGCACAAGTTTATTTATCTTCTAATTGTTGAAATATGTTTATTATCTATTGTTATAATATACACTGCACTACAACTTGTCAGCAATAGTGTACTTCTAACCGAACAAAGATTATGTACATAAGATCTTGTGTTAACCACTTACAAGTATGTACATGAACATGAAATAAATGCAGTTCAGTGCACGTTTAGCATTCAACCGAAACACTTCTTTGATCTTCAACAGGTTATGGGCCCAGTCTCGCAAGCATAGTACACAGTTTTTTTTATAACCGGTTATTTTTTCTTTGTCTACATTGTTCGGTCACATTCGCTGCAATTTTTTTTTTATTAGAATCATACATATTGTTGGCAATGGGCAGTGAACTCATAAAAATTGATAAGCTGCAAAATGTGGAACAATGTGCACTTTGGAAGTTCCAAATGAAGGTGCTTATGAAAGCCAGCAGCATTTGGAATGTAGTAACTGGAGTATCGCAGATGCCTTTAGAGGGAAACGATATGAATGTGTGGATGGGAAAAGATCATAGAGCGCAGAAGATGATATTCACAACTATTGGACAGGAGCCTATGCTGCACATAATGAATTATGAAACATCTGCGGAAATGTGGGCAAAATTGGAGAGCGTGTATGAGCAAAAATCGGAAACGAGCATACATTTACTGCAGCAGCAGTTTTTTAATTACTCAAAGAGCTCTGAAGATTCAATAGCAGTTCACATTTCAAAACTTCAAAAACTCTCGCAACAATTGAAGGATCTAGGTGAAGAAATGTCTAAAAACATGCTGATCACTAAGATTCTCATGACATTGCCGGAAAGTTTTGGTCATTTTTTTACCTCCTGGGAGTCTACATCAAAAGACGAACGAAATTTAAAAAATTTAACAGCGAGACTATGCATGGAAGAATCTCGATTGGGAGTGCAAGGTGATGCATCATGTTCAGGTGCTTTTGTAGCCAAGAGAAGAGTAAACCAGGAGATGATGGGAAACAAAAAACGAGGTAAATGTTTCATCTGCAAAAAGGATGGGCATTGGAAGAACGAATGTCCACGAAAGAAGGGAAGGAATAATGGTAACAGACTTGGGGATGCTTTTGTTGGGCAGACGGCCATTTTATGTTCGGCAGAGCGAGACAACTGGTTTTTGGATTCGGGGGCGAGCGATCACATGTCGTTCAGAATGGATTGTTTTCACGATTATGAAATTTTTGAGGAGCCTATTTTCATACGAGTTGGTAATGGAAATATCATCAAGGCAATGGGAAGGGGAGTCGTGAAAATTGAAGCTTTTAATGGTAGATTATGGTCAAAAAGGCGCATAACTAACGTTCTTTTTGTTCCAGAAATCAAGCTTAATCTCTTCTCGACAAACTCGACGCTCGACAAAGGATTCCATATGGTAGCCGATACAATGAAATGTGAAATACGAAAGGGAAATGAAGTTACTGCTATTGCACGAAGAGAATCAAATAAGCTGTTTAAACTCATTTTTCGTGTGATTCATCCTTTATCAGGTGGTACGGCGAACATTGCAATTCCATAAGAGTCTTGGCATCAGCGAATGTGTCATCAAAATATAGCCCAAGTGAAAAGCGTGCTATCGAACCACGGCGTTAAGTACGCGACGGATGCAGACCAGTTTTCTTGTGAAGCTTGTATATTTGGTAAGCTACATAGGATGACATTCAGCGCTAGTACGAACAGAGCTGCAGTTCGTGGAGAGCTAATCCACACCGACCTGTGTGGACCAATGCAAGAAACATCATACGGAGGTTCTAGGTACATGTTGCTTTTTCGCGATGACTACTCAAACTATCGAAGAGTCTATTGCCTAAAATCGAAATCGGAAGTCTCTGATTTTATTGAACACTTTTTGGATCAGGTAACAATTGACACGGGACTTCAAGTCAAGACGTTGCGTTCCGATAATGGATCGGAATTTGTAAATAAAGAGGTAGAGCGTATTTTGCGTTGCAGAGGTATTTCGCATCAAAGAAGCGCGCCGTATACACCGGAACATAATGGAAGAGCTGAAAGAGACATGCGTACGATAATCGAGTCAGCCAGGTCAATGCTTCAAGCTAAGGCGTTGAGTTATAAATTTTGGGGCGAAGCAGTTACTAATGCAGTATACACTCTTAATCGAACCGGACGAAGTTCAGAAAAAGGTAAGACCCCTTTTGAGTTATGGTTCAATAAGATCCCGAATATAACCTATTTACAAATTTTTGGCGTCGATGCATATATCCATGTACCCAAGGAAAAAAGGCAGAAACTGCAGGCAAAGGCAATAAAAGGCGTTTTCGTTGGTTACGCAGAGGACACAAAAGGCTTCCGAGTATGGCTCCCTTAGAAAAGAAAAGTTAAAATTTCACGTGACGTCATTTTTAAAGAAAACGAGGCAGTAAAACCGACAGTTATCGAGATCCAAGAGAGGATGACCCCACACGAACCCGATGTCGCACTAAAGAAGGAGATAATTAAAGGCGAAGAACAAGGTAATGAATCGATAGTTACTAACACATCTTTAAATGAGGAGCATCCAGAACCTGAGGAAGAACTCAACGTACGCCAATTACGTTCGAGAACTGTACCCATCTCTGCATTCTGTGAAGGTTTTGCTTATGCAGCTAGCGTTGATGAACCTCAATGTTTTGAAGAAGCAACAAAATCCAGCTTTCGGAAACAGTGGAAGTCAGCTATGGACGACGAAATAGATTCGTTAAACAAAAATTGCACTTGGGATTTAGTAGAGCTACCACCGACCAAGAAGGCAATAACGAACAAATGGGTGTATAAAATCAAGCGGACGGCTGGCGGTAATGTTGATAGGTTTAAGGCGCGGTTGGTAGTAAGGGGATTTAATCAGCAACATGGGATTGATTACGCAGAAACCTCCAGTCCCGTCGTGAAGTTTACATCCATTCGCATGATAATTGCTCTATGTGCAGCTGAATGTTTGAAACTCAAGCAATTTGATGTTAAAACTGCTTTTCTGCACGGAAATTTGTCTGAAGACATTTACATGCTCCAGCCCAAGGGATACGATGACGGCAGTGACAGGGTTTGCAAGTTACGAAAAAGTCTTTATGGCTTAAAGCAAGCGTCCAGGTGCTGGAACATTCGTTTCACTAATTTTCTAAAGAAATTTTGCTTTAAAGTCAGCGAAGCGGATTCATGTGTATTCGTTGGTAATCGGGATGACCGAAGGATTATATTGGCGCTATACATTGATGATGGACTTGTGGCTGGACAAGATGAAAATGACCTGGAGACTGTTATATTTTATCTTCGTGAGGAGTTTGAAGTGACAGTGTCAATAGCGAACTACTATATTGGACTAGAGATTGGTACCCTCGCAGATCGAAGCATGCAGCTTAGGCAATTAGCATACGCCAAGAAAGTTCTTGAAAAGTTTGGGTTTCAGAATTCAAAGCCAGTTACTACACCAGCTGAAAGCCAAAAATCTCTCGTTCCCTCTGATGAGACTAGTGTTCCCAATTTCCCGTACCGTGAAGCCGTAGGTTGCCTAATGTATTTGGCTATTGGTACTAGACCCGACATTGCCTTTGCTGTTAGCTTTGTCAGTCGTTACTTGGAAGATCCGAAGAATAGAGATGTTGTTGCTGTTAAACGAATTTTTAAATACCTTCAAGGAACTATCAATTATGGTCTCGTATATAAAAGAACTAATCCTTATATTAATTGTTTTACAGGCGCGGATTTTGCCGGCGACGTTGAATCGAGAATGTCAACAAGTGGACATGTTTTAATAATGTGTGGTGCTGCGATCTCTTGGTCTTCCCAACGGCAGAAGTGTATTGCTCTTTCTACTACTGAGGCAGAGTATGTTGCGGCCGCTGAGGGTGTAAAGGAACTCATATGGGTGCAAAGATTGTTTAAAGAACTTTGTACACAAGGAACTACTCTACCATCTCTAAACATCGATAACCAAAGCGCAGTCAAGCTAATCAAGAACCCGGAGTTCCACAAACGGACTAAGCACATAGAAGTCAAATATCACTTCATTAGGCAAAAGTTCGAGGAGGAATTGTTTACTTTACAATATGTGTCAACAAAAGAACAAGTTGCTGATATTTTTACAAAAGCGTTATTAGGAACTAATTTTGAATTTCTAAGAGAAAAATTTGGCATTTGTACCTTAAATTAGAGTTTTTTTTTTGAAGTCTTAAATTTTGAAGTACATTATAAATATAATACATATAGTTTTCATTTTGCATAATAGATTAATAAAAGTGGAAGTGTTGAAATATGTTTATTATCTATTGTTATAATATACACTGCACTACAACTTGTCAGCAATAGTGTACTTCTAACCGAACAAAGATTATGTACATAAGATCTTGTGTTAACCACTTACAAGTATGTACTCGTACATGAACATGAAATAAATGCAGTTCAGTGCACGTTTAGCATTCAACCGAAACACTTCTTTGATCTTTAACACTAATCAACATGTGAAATTGTTGGTATATATTTTAAAGTCCATGTACCTTTTCAATGAAGCATTGAGGAAGGTCACTTGTTGGTATTTTTTGCTTAATGGAGGTTGCTTGATTGTTTCTCTTTTTCATTAAACGTGTTCTAACATTAGATGTACTTCGAGGCATTAAGAACGTCACTACAAAGATTATACTGGCTAACTTTAGAGCTTTAAGCTAAGCTCCAGCAATTGTAGTGTGTTCTATTGTGTCTCTTGGCGGTTCAAGTTGAGTATGACTTTCATTACTATAGTCCCAGTATATTCATAGTTTTAATTGTAATCCGCGTTGCGACTATTGGATATTAGAAAGAGTTGAACTGCTTTTTGTATTCATATTGGTCTAATTTCATTCGTGAAAGGATAAGTTGTGCATATAAATATTTTTATAATATACAAATTCTAATTCTTTTATACCTAGTATAGGTAGTCCATTGTCTGGTAGTTATTACACTGGACTATGTTGCTACTATGTTACCTATAGTTGCCAATTATATACAGTCTTGTTCGTATTGTGTTCATTGTTTGCACAGTCCGTCTGTTTACCAAGACAGATATCTTGCTCTTAAGCATATTGTATCTAATCTTATCAAATTTAATATCTGATTTAATATCGAATTTAGCACCGACCGCGCTGACCCCAAATTATGCATGTATTAATTTTTTATACCCTATTCTAAGGGTATATTAATTTTGACGCATAGTTTGTAACATACCTTAATATTGCCCGTAGACCCCTAAAAGTTACTATATTTATGATCAGCATCGATAGTAATGTCGATCTAGCCATGTCCGTCCGTCCGTCCGTCTGTAGCCAAAAATTAGGCCTTTAAACTGGACCTAGAGAGCTGAAATTTTAACCATATACTCTCTAGGGTCCCGAAATAATCAAGTTTACGAATTTTTGAAATCCGCCCACAAACTCAAAAAAACCAAATTTTGGAAAAAATCGAATTTTGAGCTAGAAAGCTGGAATTTTGTATATATGATCTATGACTCCTAAAACTGCTCGGGATAAAAAATTTTCAAAATCCGCCCACTGACACGCCCACAATTAATTTTTTTTTTTTTTTAAATTCAAAGTTTGAGCTAGGGAGCTCAAATTTATAATATATACTCTCTAGGGGCCCTTTATTCTCATGTGTTAATTTTTTTTTAAATCCGCCTACTGACACGCCCACAATTAAATAAAACAATTTTATTATAACACCCAAGTTTGAGCTAGGGAGCGTTGTTTTTTTGATAAAATCCTTTAAATGTTATATAACAAAATATGTAGAGCGTTCTTAACAATTCAACCATACTTAGACTTTTGTCACGCCCACTTATGAGGGATAGGAATAAGAATAGGGTATCCAACAGTTCGCCCAAGCGGACTGTAGCCCGTCCCTATGTTTTTTTTTTTTTGATTGATTATATATGTTCAATTATCATCGCAATTAAACGACGTTTGGGGCGGTTAGTACTTAGATGGGTGACCGTTTGAGAACAACCGCGTGTCGTTGTTTTTTAATGTGTATTTTTTATACCCTATTCTAAGGGTATATTAATTTTGGCGCATAGTTTGTAACATACGTTAATATTGCCCGTATACCCCTAAAAGTTACTATATTTATGATCAGCATAGATAGTAATGTCGATCTAGCCATGTCCGTCCGTCCGTCTGTAGCCAAGAATTAGGCCTTTAAACTGGACCTAGAGAGCTGAAATTTTTACCATATACTCTCTAGGGTCCCGAAATAATCAAGTTTACGAATTTTTTAAATCCGCCCACAGACACGCCCACAAACTCAAAAAAAACAAATTTTGGAAAAAATCGAATTTTGAGCTAGAAAGCTGAAATTTTTTATATATGATCTATGACTCCTAAAACTGCTCGGGATAAAAAATTTTCAAAATCCGCCCACTGACACGCCCACAAATAAATAAAATATTTTTTTATTACCCTATTCTATGGGTATATTAATTTTTGAAAATCCAAAGTTTCAGCTAGGGAGCTGAAATTTGTAGTATATACTCTCTATGGGCCCTTTATGCTCATGTGTAAATATTTTCAAAATCCGCCCACTGACACGCCCACAATTATTTTTTTTTTTTTTTGAAAATTCAAAGTTTGAGCTAGGGAGCTGAAATTTATAATATATACTCTCTAGTAGCCCTTTATTCTCATGTGTTATTTTTTTTTAAATCCGCCTACTGACACGCCCACAATTAAATAAAACAATTTTATTGAAACACCCAAGTTTGAGCTAGGGAGCGTTTTTTTTTTTGATAAAATCCTTTAAATGTTATATAACAAAATATGTAGAGCGTTCTTAACAATTCAACCATACTTAGACTTTTGTCACGCCCACTTATGAGGGATAGGAATAAGAATAGGGTATCCAACAGTTCGCCCAAGCGGACTGTAGCCCGTCCCTATGTTTTTAATACAGTTTTACTAAAAGATATTGAAATTTAAAATCTTTTGAAGTTGTATTTAAAATCCGAAATTTCCTATTATGGATAATAGAGTTCCAAATACGCTTTCTAGAGGAAGACCAAGTAATTTGAGAAATTCGTCCACTTTTCGAAATAACTCCCCGTTCAGGAGCAATGGAATCCAGCATCCAGGCCAATTGTTAGTCGTACTCCACCTGGGGCTAGTGTGGGCTTAAGCCAGGATCAGATTTCACCACAACTGGTAGATAACCACAATAGTGATGATAATAATGAGCGATGCGATATTAACGAACGTCCACCTGTTCAAGAAGAAGCCACAGACTCGAGGCAAACCAACGAGTTTTCATTCGTGAAATGCAGTCTATTAGAGATACCTTATGTAGGGAAAAATGAAACAGTATACAACTCAAAACGAGACGTTTCCTTGAATTCTCTTTATTGACTCAACTCTACTCGATACATTTCTATTCTTATATACTATGTGCAATTGAAGTGCTAAGTACAATGGGCAACTGTACTGGCTGAGAGTGGAGACATTCGGGCAGATCATGCGATGTGATGTAACGTAAACTATATACAAATTATTAAACATATAGTGGTACCAAAATGTTTTCGAACGTATTCTAAATAAAAGCCTACACTTAGTTATAAGATTGGACAATCTGAATTTAAATACTCCCAATGTGAATCCTACGAGACCTTCGAACGCTCGTTCCGACTTCGAACATTTTTTAAATAACGCTTCGTTTTCGACCTAACGAAGTGTCACGAATGCTGATTTAGCGGAATTAAATTAAGATTAAATTTTTTGTTTTTTTTTTAATTGAAATTGTTCACAGAATAGAATATAACAAATTTTTTTAACATATGACTACAAATTTCAAGACAAAACAATACATACAAACCAGTCTATTTTAATTTTTTTAATTATTTGGTACATATAAAAGTTGCAAGTCTTCATGTTCCATGACGCTTTTCTTTCTTCTCGGAAAGTATCTTAGACTTGCTAAGAATTGGATCTGAGGTTATAAGCAATCGATTTAAGAGTTCAGTATTTGTATCTACACGTGATATTTTTCTGGTAGGAAGTTCCCTAAACCTTCTATTTTCCTTGTTTCTTGCGCTTCTTCTGAAAGTTGTCCGATTGGAAGTATACAAGTCGAAATTATTTGTTTTCCATGAAAGAAGACCTTATGCACCCTTACTGGCTTAAAATACCAGGCATAATTTTCAAAGGCATCTGCATCTATTGGGAAGCCAGACCCAAGAGCCTCTAAGATGATATGAAACTTTTTGATAATTTCTTTAACTATCACTGTAATTTGGGTAGTCTTTTCATCATCTCTAAAAAATCGTCTAGCCTTGTTCCCGTCATTAGGATTGCCAGACTGTTGAGTTGGCATATCTACCAATAACCATGTTTCTCTTGTAAATTTTTCTTCGATTAGTTATTTTCTGGCTTTGACTTTTTCTTTACTGCCTTGGTCTTTTACCTGCCGCAACTTGACATCTAATCTATAAGCTTTTTTCGGTCTTCCTACTCTAGATGAAGAAGGTATTTCATCTAAGATATGTTGTGGTAATGTTAGACTTTCATTTAGCCACGGAGAATTTGAATTTTCGAAGCGCTCTCTATGCCGACCACTTTTGGCCCATGTCTCGTCAAATCTTAAACATAAAGTTTTAAAGGTTAATTTGATTGACTTTGTTGCAGCCTCAGAAAATATTACATGGCTAAAGTAACCCACAACAAAAGCAGAAACAGCATCTAAGCGCTTAATTTTAAATTAAGAAATCCAAACATAAAAAATTAGCTTTTTCGTGATTTCCATGGGCATCCTAAAAAACGAAAAATTTTGTTGAAACACATTTTAGCAGTGCATATGCAAGGCTTTAGAACAGACACGGTCTCCAACTTGAACAACACAGAACAACTAGGTATACTTTTCGGTTAATGAATACAAAAAACACATATTTTATCTATAAATTTTACTTTCACTTACCCCTTATACCTATTAAACAAAACCTTTAATTATTTAAGAAAAACTTACTTTTATATCAATTGACTTTTAACTTATTGATAAAAGATAAAAAAAAGCTATAAAATATACGCGAACCAATTAAAACCGATATAAACACTTTCTCTTCAAATTGACCTTCTTATAAAAAAAAATATATACAATTTATAGTTTGAGATGATTTTTTTTTGTTGCACTAAGCAACTACAAAAAAATTGCACAGTCATTACGTAGGAGGCTTAAGCGGGTTTTGTTTAATTTTGTGCATGTCATTTTCCTTATTAAACCAAGCTAAATCAGCGATTCGTCACACTGTGCAACGCAGACAAGCACCACCAATAAGTCAACAAACGTCTTCAGTAGGTAAGTTCAGTTTGTAAAATTGAAAAGTGGCAAATTGCATTCGACGGGTCCGAAAATATCCACGATTTGCTTTTTAAAGTGGAAACCCTTAAGGATCGTTCGCAATGTAGCTGAGAATACACTATAACTTGTCTTATCTTTTTTTATCTCTGCCTCAATTAATATTTTTCCAAATGCAAATATGGTTTATAAACCATTTGGGAATCCTCATTGCTGAAATGCGAATCTCCTTCACCGATGTGAACACAGACACCAATTGTATTAAAAACAAAGAAAACAAGTTACAGGTGACTGTGATGGTCTAATTGCAATATGCCATAACCTACCCCAAACATTCATCAAAGCCAACAAATAATATACCATCAACTACTCGACGACAATTCTCCCACCTTCCTTTATCCACCATCGCCCCTACCGTTAAATATGCATATCCATTTTTCATTTGCAAATATGAATTACAAAGAAAATCATTTGAGAATCCTCACAGTAGCTGAAATGCGACTCTCCTTCAACGATCATACACACACATACCAATTGTGTTAAAATCCAGAAAACATAACATACCCCTTCCATCAAAGCAAACAAAAAACATAGGGACGGGCTACAGTCCGCTTGGGCGAACTGTTGGATACCCTATTCTTATTCCTATCCCTTATAAGTGGGGGCGACAAAAGTCTAAGTATGGTTGAATTGTTAAGAACGCTCTACATATTTTGTTATATAGGGTGATTTTTTAAGAGCTTGAGAACTTTTTTTTAAAAAAAAACGCATAAAATTTGCAAAATCTCATCGATTCTTTATTTGAAACGTTAGATTGGTCCATGACATTTACTTTTTGAAGATAATTTCATTTAAATGTTGACCGCGGCTGCGTCTTAGGTAGTCCATTCGGAAAGTCCAATTTTGGGTAACTTTTTCGAGCATTTCGGCCGGAATAGCCCGAATTTCTTCGGAAATGTTGTCTTCCAAAGCTGGAATAGTTGCTGGCTTATTTGTGTAGACTTTAGACTTGACGTAGCCCCAAAATAGTCTAAAGGCGTCAAATCGCATGATCTTGGTGGCCAACTTACCGGTCCATTCCTTGAGATGAATTGTTCTCCGAAGTTTTCCCTCAAAATGGCCATAGAATCGCGAGCTGTGTGGCATGTAGCGCCATCTTGTTGAAACCACATGTCAACCAAGTTCAGTTCTTCCATTTTTGGCAACAAAAAGTTTGTTAGCATTGAACGATAGCGATCGCCATTCACCGTAACGTTGCGTCCAACAGCATCTTTGAAAAAATACGGTCCAATGATTCCACCAGCGTACAAACCACACCAAACAGTGCATTTTTTGGGATGCATAGGCAGTTCTTGAACGGCTTCTGGTTGCTCTTCACTCCAAATGCGGCAATTGTGCTTATTTACGTAGCCATTCAACCAGAAATGAGCCTCATCGCTGAACAAAATTTGTCGATAAAAAAGCGGATTTTCTGCCAACTTTTCTAGGGCCCATTCACTGAAAATTCAAGCGTTGCTCGTTAGTAAGTCTATTCATGATGAAATGTCAAAGCATACTGAGCATCTTTCTCTTTGACACCATGTCTGAAATCCCGCGTGATCTGTCAAATACTAATGCATGAAAATCCTAACCTTAAAAAAATCACCCTTTATAACATTTAAAGGATGTTATCAAAAAAAAACGCTCCCTAGCTCAAACTTGGGTGTTTCAATAAAATTGTTTTATTTAATTGTGGGCGTGTCAGTAGGCGGATTTAAAAAAAATTAACACATGAGAATAAAGGGCCCCTAGAGAGTATATTATAAATATTATAAATTTCAGCTCCCTAGCTCAAACTTTGAATTTTCAAAAAAAAAAAAAAATTAATTGTGGGCGTGTCAGTTGGCGGATTTTGAAAATATTTACACATGAGCATAAAGGGCCCATAGAGAGTATATATTATAAATTTCAGCTCCCTAGCTCAAACTTTGGATTTTCAAAAAAATTGTTTTATTTATTTGTGGGCGTGTCAGTGGGCGGATTTTGAAATTTTTTTATCCCGAGCAGTTTTAGGAGTCATAGATCATATATAAAAAATTTCAGCTTTCTAGCTCAAAATTCGATTTTTTCCAAAATTTTGTTTTTTTGAGTTTGTGGGCGTGTCTGTGGGCGGATTTCAAAAATTCGTAAACTGGATTATTTCGGGACCCTAGAGAGTATATGGTTAAAATTTCAGCTCTCTAGGTCCAGTTTAAAGGCCTAATTTTTGCCGACAGACGGACGGACGGACGGACGGACATGGCTAGATCGACATTACTATCGATGCTGATCATAAATATAGTAACTTTTAGGGGTCTACGGGCAATATTAAGGTATGTTACAAACTATGCGTCAAAATTAATATACCCCTAGAATAGGGTATAAAAAGTTATTGGGTATTAATTACCATTACCAATGTAGTATACGTGTTTTAGTTTTTTTTTGGATAACTTGTGTGATTGGCCAAACCGGAGCAGCAAGAGTGTCTTAGGACAAATTATCGTCGAATATCCACTAAGCTATCATTGGTGAAGGCTTTAAAACTGGTGACGGTCGGATTTTTTTTTTCTTTTAGAAGTCTTCGACGTAAATTTAAGCCTGATATAAAATATGTATTCAAATAAGAACGCCATTAAGGACTATTCACTTCTGCTCGGTTCGCGCAAACAAACGAATAGACAAACCGAGACAAAATCGCTTGAAACGTAAAGGGAGGTCTAAATACAAGCTTCTTTCTGAATCTTTTGTTATTTTGAAACTGACAACTTTTCAGTCTCTCTCTTTCTCTTTCAGTCAGTTTATAACATCGCAAAACCAAATAAATCGCTTCGCGCTTGAACAACGTTGCGTAACTCACAAAAGTGAGTGCTGTACTTTATTCTCAAATACTAGTACTCAAATTTAATTGTCCATATGCGGACGCTTAACTTAACTATAACCTTTAATTATTGCATTTCGGCCTAAAAACTATTTTACTAACTAATCCTACATATGTATTCATAGATAAAATTAAATAAAACTCAGCATCATTATTCAGATTTTATATTTTATATAAAACAAATTACAAACTACCTTTTCTACTTAATCAAACTACTTAACGTATTCCAACTATAATTAAGATTACGCAACAGGTTGGCCTTTTCCAGAAACGCCGTAGCTAGCTTCATCCAACTTAATCCAACAACGCAACGTCCTGGGAGGGAATGAACCCCGTTCCCCTCCAACAAGCCACCGAAATTCAGTGTATGCTTTTCCGTATCGAGTTTATCCCTCTCTGCTATATCAAGCTCATAAGCTTTGGCGATGTCCCCGCCGTCGATGAGCCGCTTATCTCTCGCGCTGCGGTGGTATAGTACTGGGATAACATCCCTCGTCTGTACCAGCCCTTTTGCATCAATATGTACATGCCTATAGCGGGATAAAGCCAGACCAGAGCGTTCTCTGAATGTACATTTCATTGGGGAAGTAAGCCCCGAAGATCAGACTATTGTCGCTGGGCATCGCCCTTGAAACATGGCTTCGAATCACCTTAATGACGAAATTGTCAATCCCATTTACCTGAGCCCCATTGTATAGGACCTTGTTGGGATAGTATTTTATATGGTTGGATTCAGGTGTTCGAAATAACCGGAGACAGGCGCTAAGACATTGTCCCTCCAAAACCCTAATATTTTCCACATAACTAGGCGCTATATTGAACCACAATGGGCATCCGTAATCGAGGCAGAAGTATCAATACGACATTTGGGACACCATCCACAGAAGATCATCCTTCGACACGAACAAGTGCCATGCATCTCGGCCATTGGCGACAACTGCATTAGCATGGTTTTGTCATTGAATTCGGTGAATCCCTTATTCTCAGATCTTTTTTCTTTTTTTTATAATGTACTCGCACTAAAGGGATTTTTGAATACCTTTATAATGTATTAGCTACACAGCGCGGGCGTTAAAGAAATTAGGGTTAGAAGATAGGGGGAGATGCCGATGCACGTCGGTTTTAAATGTTTGTAGATTATAATGTGTAGGAAAATGGAGCGGGGAAGAGCATTCCTCATTCGTTTGGACGGCTAAGGAAAGATTCCTTGTATATCACTGTACGTCCGAAAACAGGATTAAGGGTAAACTGATGCGCATTCCTTGCACTTCAGGTATTGAGGTTGAAATGTTCTAGGGGTGGAATGCAACTGGCTATTTCGTTTGAGCACTTATGGTGGAAATATCTCTAAAATAACGAGAGTCAGGAAACATTGCCACAATGACTAAGAGAGTCAAGCGATCTTGCGATGTTACAGTCACCAATGAGTCTTATCGCTCGTTTTTGGATCCTGGCAAGTAGCTCCAAATAAGTAATTGGCCAACCAGGCCAGCCAACGATTTACAAATAGTAGCCAGATCAGAGGGAGTGAAATATTTCTTGCTTAAGGAAGCCTAGGCATTTGGCAGCCATCTTGGCGACATCGAATATGTGGTCATTCCAACAAAAGTTATCATTAGGACACATACTAAGAATGGAAAGCCGTTCGGTTTCAACGATGCAGGTGCCATTTATGGACAATAGCATGGTGTTTGGGTTTTGCTTTAATGACAGAAGACATAGCATTGCGTTTTGGAAGCATTAAATTCCATTCTATTAGTTACACCTCACTGAGTTATGCTGTCGAGATCGGAATTCAATGAGCTTAACATACGTTACCGTTTCAATTCCACACCCGAAGATGAGCGGCGTGAACCAAGAAACGAAAATGAGAAGCTGAGGGTACTGTCATCGGCAAAAAGTGGATTGGATTAGAGGTAATAGACAGGAAATCATTTATAAACATAGGGACGGGCTACAGTCCGCTTGGGCGAACTGTTGGATACCCTATTCTTATTCCTATCCCTCATAAGTGGGCGTGACAAAAGTCTAAGTATGGTTAAATTGTTAAGAACGCTCTACATATTTTGTTATATAACATTTAAAGGATTTTATCAAAAAAACGCTCCCTAGCTCAAACTTGGGTGTTTCAATAAAATTGTTTTATTTAATTGTGGGCGTGTCAGTAGGCGGATTTAAAAAAAAATTAACACATGAGCATAAAGGGCCCCTAGAGAGTATATATTATAAATTTCAGCTCCCTAGCTCAAACTTTGGATTTTCAAAAAAAATGTTTTATTTATTTGTGGGCGTGTCAGTGGGCGGATTTTGAAAATATTTATACATGAGCTTAAAGGGCCCCTAGAGAGTATATATTATAAATTTCAGATCCCTAGTTCAAACTTTGGATTTTCAAAAAAATTGTTTTATTTATTTGTGGGCGTGTTAGTGGGCGGATTTTGAAAATATTTATACATGAGCTTAAAGGGCCCCTAGAGAGTATATATTAAAAATTTCAGCTCCGTAGCTCAAATTTTGGTTTTTCAATAAAATTGTTTTATTTTTTTGTGGGCGTGGCAGTGGGCGGATTTTGAAAATTTTATATACCGAGCAGTTTTAGGAGTCATAGATCATATATAAAAAATTTCAGCTTCCTAGCTCAAAATTCGATTTTTTCCAAAATTTTGTTTTTTTGAGTTTGTGGGCGTGTCTGTGGGCGGATTTCAAAAATTCGTAAACTTGATTATTTCGGGACCCTAGAGAGTATATGGTTAAAATTTCAGCTCTCTAGGTCCAGTTTAAAGGCCTAATTTTTGCCGACGGACGGACGGACGGACGGACGGACGGACGGACATGGCTAGATCGACATTACTATCGATGCTGATCATAAATATAGTAACTTTTAGGGGTCTACGGGCAATATTAAGGTATGTTACAAACTATGCGTCAAAATTAATATACCCCTAGAATAGGGTATAAATATACCATAAATCTACACGAAACCTGCTTTGCCAACCACCACCACTACCTGCATCATCCTCCTACTCATATTCCCAGCACGAGAATGGTGTAGAACTAGACTATCATGATTTGTTGCGGGCGAATGCGCACTGAGGGCGTATCGTCGTTTACGCACGGTTGCACTACTATAAGGTTTATATACAATGATCTGGTGTGCATAAGTAGCTGAGATGAAATAGTGCATATGCTGATTGCCGAAGTTTGATTGTAAGAGCATGTAAGTGTTGGCTCCATTTCAGGTTATAGTCAACGATTACACCAAGGTATTTGTATGTTGATACATTCTCCATTGTTGTTTAGCAGTTATCCTCATTTTGTAATTTTGATTGATTTCCTGCTATGTGTAGACATTCATCGGTGTGCATTTTAATGGTGATTTAAATTTTAATACATGTGGTGGTCGTATGTGCATAATGTTTGTTTTTTTGTATTCATGATCAGTCCATGGTCATGACACCATGCTAGGATTGCGTTAAAATCATTTTGAATCATTTATTCCGCTGCTTCCATGTTTTTATGGCTAACTACAATGGCTGTGTCATCTGCATATGCATAACCGGTGCTATGTTTCAGAATTGATAGCAAGTCATTCACATATATTATAAAAAGGAGAGGGCCTAACTTGGATCCTTGTGGTACTCCGTATTTCGCATTCTCAACTTCACTGAAGTATTCTCTGATTCGAACTTTGTACTTCCTTTCTTTTTTCCTTTCAAACCATGTTAGGATAGGTCCCCTTACTTTTACTATTAAGCATCGCGTAAGCGTAGGGTGAATATAGTGGCGGGAAAACCCAGCCATCTTATGTGATCGAAAAATGTCCCCTAAACTAAAAGGAAAGCTCTACACCGCAGTTGTGCGCCCGGCGCTCACATACGGTTCACAATTTTGAACAGTGTACAAAAAGTAACCGCAGCTGAGATGAAGATCCTTCGCATGACAGCTGGAGTAATAAAGATTGATCGAATAAGACGTTCCAAGATCCGAGGACGCCTTCACGTCAAAAAACCTCTCGAAAAAGTGGAGCGCAACCGGCCCAGTTGGTACTGTCATGTTCAATGAAGAGATCCTACAAACCTTGTCGAAAAGGCAATATCAATCAGCGTTTCCATATAAACGAGAAAGAGAGCCAGGCCTAAAAACTCCTGGATTACACAAATGCAGCAACACCAGCATTTGATTGGCCTCAGTGATTAAGTAATTCAAAATCGGGAGGCCGTTATTTTCTGAAGTTAAACTAACGAACCCCACTGGCGAACCAGTACGGTTGCAGTTAAGTTGGAGGGTTATGATCCATTTAATCTTGATCATAGCCTCACCGCCATTAAAGGAAGCAGAAATCGGAATACAAAACTTTCTCTTAAGCCTTTTTTGGGGCTTTTTCGCAATTATATTGTTTTTTTTTCGAAAAAATCCTTAAAAATCGTGCAAAACGTAGACCAAAATACTTCTTCACAAGTCGCCAATACTTTTTTTCGACACTTCCACTTTTTGTGGGATAGGAATAGGAATAGGGTATGCAGCTGTTCTCTTCAAACTGTAACCTTTCGTTATCTTCATTTTTAGTTCTGAACAAACAGTACCTAAGTTCTCAACAAAAAAATCTTGTTTCGTGTTTACCTCCGACACATCTTAGCACAGAATTTGAGTTTCTTTTTGTGTTTAGAGTATGTTCAAAGCGCACTCCATGAGTTCGGAATAAATCGCAGGAGCATTCTGAATATACAAAAGCTGAGTGCAGGCAAGAACACATTTGCCAGGACGATATTCAAAACAATTGAAATTGACTCGGAATGGAATGCCCCAAATAAATATATTAAAGATTTAAGAAGGCAAATCAATCGACGCGACGGGGCAGGCGAAGAAATCGTATGATTCTTACGATTTCATTAACGACATTTTGCATAAAGCGGCAGAGGAAAATTCTCCATCCGTCCTTTCATCCGAAGATGAAGATGTTATTGAGTGCGATTCTTTATACCCTATTCTAAGGGTATATTAATTTTGACGCATAGTTTGTAACATACCTTAATATTGCCCCTAGACCCCTAAAAGTTACTATATTTATGATCAGCATCGATAGTAATGTCGATCTAGCCATGTCCGTCCGTCCGTCCGTCCGTCGGCAAAAATTAGGCCTTTAAACTGGACCTAGAGAGCTGAAAATTTAACCATATACTCTCTAGGGCCCCGAAATAATCAAGTTTACGAATTTTTGAAATCCGCCCACAGACACGCCCACAAACTCAAAAAAACAAAATTTTGGAAAAAATCGAATTTTGAGCTAGAAAGCTGAAATTTTTTATATATGATCTATGACTCCTAAAACTGCTCGAGATAAAAAATTTTCAAAATCCGCCCACTGACACGCCCACAAATAAATAAAACAATTTTTTTGAAAATCCAAAGTTTGAGCTAGGGAGCTGAAATTTATAATATATACTCTCTATGGGCCCTTTATGCTCATGTGTAAATATTTTCAAAATCCGCCCACTGGCACGCCCACAATTATTTTTTTTTTTTTTTTTGAAAATTCAAAATGAGCTAGGGAGCTGAAATTTATAATATATACTCTCTAGGGGCCCTTTATGCTCATGTGTTCATTTATTTCAAATCCGCCTACTGACACGCCCACAATTAAATAAAACAATTTTTTTGAAACACCCAAGTTCGACCTAGGGAGCGTTTTTTTTGATAAAATCCTTTAAATGTTATATAACAAAATATGTAGAGAGTTCTTAACAATTCAACCATACTTAGACTTTTGTCACGCCCACTTATGAGGTATAGGAATAAGAATAGGGTATCCAACAGTTCGCCCAAGCGGACTGTAGCCCGTCCCTATGTTTTTATATTGTGTTGCAGACAAATGGTGAATCCGATGATCTGCCGGTCGATACATCAGTTGGCAGGAACTTTCGGAAGAGAAGGTGAAATTAGAACGATTATAATGAAGCTACTGCAACTTGAAAGGTGACACCGTGAGAGGATAAATACAACTAACCGGTTCATAAAAATTTCCAACAAATGGTGGACAAAATGTGAAATATTTGTTTTAGTTTTTTTTTACTTTTATTTTATTTATTAATTATTGTTTTCTTAAATTTATGACGTTTTCTTATTATATGACATTAAGTTCTTTTTTTTTGAATGATTGAATGAACAACAGTGTCTTGTGATTGCTACCACGGAGGATCATAATCTTTTTTCTGTGGGGGTGTTCTATTTGCCGTTCATTATTCTCGAAAAACCATTTCCTCCACTAGGACTCTAACTTTCTTTTGTTTTCAACTTTCGTATATACTGTTGTATACTAAAGAGACAGATATTGCAACCGTGCTAAAGTCTGAAACTCAAACTAACCCAAGCAACAATTTGTGGTTAATATCCGGTTGAACAACGAGACATTACCTGAAATTAATTAACTTAACTAGTTACAAATTGGTTTCAGTAACGTTTAAAACCCATTATAGTGACGTTCCCATACCCAAAAGTGGCCAGTAATAATATAACTTCAGTAACCAACGAGTTTATAAAAAACGGTTTAATAAAGTCAGTAAATATCTGCTTATTGTCAGTTTTTTGTCAACCGTTTCGTAAACGTCAGTCTTAAACGTTATTTTGACGTTTGTTTACAACCGTTTGGAAATGGTTTTGCAGTTAGTTTCAAACCGTATTTGACGTCTTTTTGAAACCGTTGGGAAATAGTTTCTAAAAGACGTGTAATATATTAATTTTACGATTTTTTTGTAACCATTTCATGACGGTTATTAGATAATTAATAATAAATAACCATACTGTTATTTTAAGACGTTATTTTAACGGCTTTTATAACCCGTTTCCATAAAGTTTTCAAATTACCTAGCCAAATGACACCCTGGTCCAAATAGACCGATTTTGGCCAAACTTCACAGAAACACTCCCAGGCCAATACCGAAGATTGCCTGATTTGAGCTCAACCGGTGAAAGGGACTGCACGTTTTTCTCCGCATGACTTAGGCCGCTCACACACCTTCGTTGTTCCGCTTAGGGTAGGTGCTTGTTGTCTGGCAGGCGCCTATGTCAGCTTACTTGTGCGAATCAAACAAAAAAGCGAAAGTAAAAAACTTCGATAGAATCACTTTTCATTCACTTTCACACCGATTGCTATCAATGTGGGAAAAGCAACTTTCCGATGTTAGATTTACAAAAAAAAAAAATGCAAAAAAATTCAATAAAGTTATTTGAATAAAACTTTGAAGAAACGATATCTTAAGAATGAAAGTGCGCCCAAACACCACAATAGGCTTGAAACGTTCGTGTGGTCTCCCTCTTTCATATGCGCGTTCGGATAACAAAATAGGTGACGTCTGTACGATGGTTTTTTATATGTATCTACATCGGAATTTACACGCATGTGCACATATGCATGTGTACTCACTCAAATACCCATAATTCACACACCGATGCACATACAGACATCGCACACAGAAAACATCCTTTGTACAGACTTCACCTTTCATGGAAAAAAAATTCATTGGAATCGGTTAACGCGTTTGGCCAAACACCGGCAACAAACTCAAATATAACAATTAACATAACAAGCTCTTAATTAACTTATTTTAACTTAAAGAACTATAGTTATATTGGTGCCGTTGATGGTGCAGTTGTTGATGGCAGTGTCGCTGATGGTGGTAAATTTGATAGTGGTGTCGTTTATGGTGGTGTCGCTAATGGTGGTGTAGTTGATGTCGGCTCTTGCTTGCAATGCAATTCGTTGCGGCTAAAAAGAAACACACAAATAAAAAAAAATGTATTTGTTGTTGGTCTCTAGAGGTATGATGTCGTAATGACCGTTGAGAAGTCCAAACAAGTATGTCCCGAATTTCCGTCCGTGCGTCGGTTCGTCTGTCTGTCCTTCTATAGCCGAGGCTCCAGTCACAATATGTAAACGGATTTACTTCAAACTTCGTATTTGGAATTTGTAGGCTTTTATCTTGCGGCAATTTATTTTATTTAGTGTATCGTTTAAAATACATAGAACACAAATTGTTTTTACAACAGCAATTTTCTCAAAAACGGCTCAATCAATTTTAATCGTTTTTGAAACGCAAAATAATTAAGGTGATTTTAAGAAAATGGCGTACTCAGTGTTTTGCTAAAATAGTCGTTACAAAAGTGATCATATCTCAAAAACGAGTCAGGATATTTCTATGAAAATGCAAACCCCAACTAATACCAATAGTAGAATACTTAAAATATTTTATTGCAATTGTTTTATTTTTTATCACAGTTTTCTTGAGTTTTTAAAAATGTCACTTTTCCCAAAAAAGGCTCAAATTTATATTTTGAATACTTGGGGTAAGTGTCAGAAGATGGCGGACTCAGTTTTCGTAATAACACCCTATTAACCGTACTTTAGAAAACTAACAATATCTCAAAAACGGCGGAAGTGATTTCAAAAAGAATTGATATGTCACTTAGAAATTAATATTAAAAGAAAATCTGCATGCATACACAGATTTTCGAAATATTAAATTATTATTTTTTTTAGAGACGTGGGCTTAAAGGAATCAATAGTCTTCGAAATTTGTCTTTTAGCAAGCCAAATGCGCCTTGATTGTCACTCTGCATGTGGAGTGAATCCTTTTAAAAATGTTCTGCTCTTCTCCTAACCGGCCATTGTCCTTGTATGGGGTTACTAACCATTGTTTAAGAATCAACCAAGAAATGCTGCTTTTCACTGATATTGAAGTAACATTAAATAAATAGAAAGATAGATAGATAGATAGATAATAATTTTATTTCATATAGTATTACAAAGTCTAATTCAAGCACAATTCATTAATGATGACTTTTTACAAGTTTAACGCACAAATTGTAATTATATGAAAGTTGGGACATTCTGTATTTTACTTACAGAAGTAGTAAAATAGTTTTGAATGCCACTTCAATTAGTTATTAAAATTCAAGTTAAAGTTTATGATGGGGTGGCCATAAAGAACATAGTAAAACTCAAACAACCAAAAAAGCAAGATGAAGGAAAAACTCAATTAAATTCATAAATAAACATTAAAGAAAACAGTGGAATTAAATGTATGTAGAGTTAAATTAGAATGTCGAAAGTATCCGAATCTAAACTAGCGTACTTGAGGTTGAAAAGCCAATTTTCCACACATTTAAAAAAAAATAGGTGTTAATATTGCCCTGAAGCTGAAATACTGTGGATATTTAGAAAGAAAAGACAAAATGGAAAAAAAATATTGTATACAGTAGTACCTGCAAATGGAATACATATCAAGTACGAAAAGATTCCACGTAAATTTCAATTAGAAATTAATCGAAAATTCCGATTACCAGATTTCATGAAGAATGACTTCAATACTTTAAAACAATACAGATGACGAACAGGGAGGATTTTAAGGTCACAGAACAAAGACATAATTTTCTTAAAATATGCTGCTGTAAAACTAATAGAGGTTGTTTTTTGTTAAGATAAGCTTTGAGTGATAAATACCGTAGTAGATTTTTTTAGAAGCATTGTAGAGCAGACATTTCGTAAATAGTAGAAGTGTCTCACAGTGGAACGTAAATACTCGTATACTTATTCAAAAATTCGTGTGATTCGAAAAGCTCATATTGGAATCGATAATAAGCTCTAGGTACTTATATTCATCTACTTCCTCGATAAGAAAACATTAGAACAAAGAGTACTACAAAAAGTTGGGGTAGTAGGTTTATGCGTACAATTGCAATAGATAAATCAAAATTTTTGACAATCAGGTGTATGAAAGTGGACATTTGCTTCTAAGCTGTGTACAGATGACAAGGTGAAATGCATTATTTTTGTTTTAGAGCTAAAAAAAAAATTGTGATTCTCAAACCAGATTCTCAACAAATTCAAATCCCAATTAATGTCAGCAACGAGTTCCAAAGGACTGTCCTGACCATATGAAAAACCTATGTCATCCGCAAAAGCAGTTAGTGAGCCTTTAAAGTCAAGTGCAAAGAGTGAACTAATATAAATGGGAAATAGAATTGGACCCAAGACAGAGCTTTGGGGTACACCCAGGTTGAACAATTTTATTTCGCTCCTTATCTCATCAATTCACTCTTTGTGACCTATTGTTTAGCCAAGACTTGAACCAATCAAGCATAAAACCACGAAATCCAGCTTTTTCCAGTTTTCATTTAAGACATTGTTTGGGCACAGAACTGCTTAGGACTAAAGTAATTGTTGATATCTAAAAAATATACCATTCTCGCTTTCATAAGTTTTTCAAAAATCCTACTTAGGACAGGGAGGAGAGAAATAAGGCTGTAGTTGCAGAGTTCTACAGCAGAACCGTTTTTTGTACAAAGGTATAACATCAGCACACTTGAGTTCTTCACGGAAAATCCCTGCAAAAACGCAGCCATTGAATATGTATGAACCAAGCAATTTTTTAGGAATCAGACTTGAGATACCATCTGCGCCACTTGAATAAGTATTTTTTAAGCTGCAAATAGCTGTTAACTTTTCAAGAGATGTTATAGGTTAATAAACAAAGCTATTTCTTTGAAAAGGTTCACCACAAGATATTGAGATTATGGGAAAAGTTAAGTTTTTGTTAATTAAATCATGTTAGCCTGAATAGATTATATATATATTAATCCAGTTCTTCTTAACAGCAGTGCAGTAGAAATTTATAAATGAAAACTTGTGGGTACATAACATATACCTTTTCGATTGATACATATATGTGCAATGCATTATAATCGGAGATCTTGTTATATAATTCCTGCAATTAATGAATTGCACAAATGATTAATATATTATGAAACATGTATTAACCTCAAAAGCGAGCTTTTCTCACAGTTACTAGTTACAGTCCTCCAAACATAAGCAATGCACACACCAAATCTGTCCGCAATTGATCCAGTGGTTATGTAGGCACACAAAAAATAAATTATTTACATATCTCATACATTCTGGCTTTTCCAAGTACCACACGATTATGTTCAGCTCCTTCTCTGACTATGCTATATTTACTTTACTATGTCAACGTTACTATGCAATTGTCCAACAGTCATTGTTCAAACAATTATGTCAATGTTGAGTAACTCAGTAATGTTTAATTATTGACAAGCTTGTAAGATTATAGAATATAAACAGAGTGAGAAATAATTACGATTATTTAAGAACCAGTACGCTTCCGAAACTACATTGTTGTTTATATTCAAAACCGCTACATATTGGATATTCATATTCATACACCTCTACTACTCTACCAATAACTATCAAGACGATTTACCTTTTCTGAAAGTGGTGGACCAATGTAGTTTTTCATCTTCTCGCAAAGAGCCTTGTATAATAGGAAAGATAGAAAAATGTACGCATTGGTCTTGCCAGCGTGGACGAACACCTCTTCAGAACGAAAATGGAAGTACATCAAGGTCTTAAAGTACTCTTGCCACTGTACTGTTGGTCCCATTGGATATTCTACACGCTTGAGCACAGGGGGAGATAAGGGACAATCACGGAGCTTTGAGCTGAATTTTAAATAAGCAGCTAATAGAATAACTTTATATGAAGAGCATACAGCTGTAATGCCATTGTAAATGAGTGTCGGGATTCAATTCAATTCAGTTTATTGTGCAATCTCTACACAAATGAGTTTAACAACTTTAAGGTTTTGATTTGGCAATAACTTAAGTATCGATCTTTTATAATGCAAAAGAAATCGGTGAACATAGAAAAATATAATAAACAAAAGTACTAGATAACAATACAAAATGCATTAAATTTTGGATTAAAAGGATTGATGATAAGGTCGAGTTCTTAATGACTTTAACAAACGACGTTGTATTTTTGTCTCAACTTTTGGTCCTGACAGTCATTTCTTCTCACTGTTCCTTAGATCCACGAAAGCGTATCCCTTTTACCCCGATAGCTTCTTAACACCTAGAGTCAAAACACAGCATGCGCTTCGAATGTGAATTATGTTTGCTACCACATCAACAGCAGTATCCATGTCGCTAACTATTAAGCACAGCGACCAATCCTTTAAGAAATCTTTTAATTCTTCTCATTTGGCTTTCTCGTATTGCCAAACGATTCTTTTACGGACATAATTTCATGTCAAATTAAGCCAAATTAAAATAATTTTCCGGACGGAATTTTTTTATTCTTTTTTTTTTGTTTTGTTTGTTAGAGTGCGAGACTGTCTAAACTGGAGTCCTCAAACTCAATACTGGTCCGTTGTTTTACTCAGTGCCAAAACAGCTGCCTTGTTTTAGAAAATAACAAATAAAGGATCTTTCATTAGCGAATTGACAACTTCAAACTTTCAGTTTAAACGATTACCAAACTAACAATGTCAACATTTTCAGTAAAGTCATTTTAATTATGGAAGGAACAACGTTAAAAAATAATTAAAATTTACTACCGAAATTCCGAGTCGGTAGTCGCAACTTTAAGAGCGTTAACGCCAATTTTCGGCCGTAATTCTCGTCCCCAATTCATAGTCTAGTGAAAAAATTTGAGTCAGAATATTCGCTGCTTGATGTTGCCGTGCCAGTGAGACTACGTTTTGCCCGACGTGTGGAGAATATTGCTGTCATTGAGGCGTCCGTCGCAGACGAGCCAAATCAGACAATTTCACGGCGTTGTCAAGAATTGGGCCTCTCCCAGACCACATTATAGCGAATTTTGCGTAAGGATCTTGGCCAACACCCTTACAAGATCAAGCTGACCCAAGAACTAAAGCCACTTGATAATATAAAGCGACGTACGTTCTCGATTGGGCTCTGGACACGATGGAAGAAAATGATGAATTTCATCGCAAAATCATCTTCAGCGACGAAGCGCATTTTTGGTTAAACGACTTCGCCAATAAGCAAAATATATATTTCTGGACAGGTGAGAAAACTCATGTGCTTCATCACTTCACCCGCAAAAAGTCACTGTTTGGTGCGGTTTTTATGCCGGTGGCGTCAGTGGGCCGTTTTTTTTCGTAGATGAAAATGACCGCCACGTTACGGTAAATGGTATTCGCTACAGAGACATGTTTTAACGTTATTTCTTTCAGCAATTGCATGAATTGGATATCAGTGATATGTGGTTCCAACAAGGCGGTGCCACAAGTCACACAGCGGGTGCAACAATCGAGTTATTGAAGTCTAGTTCGGTGAACGTGTTATCTCGAGAAACGGACCCGTCTATTCGCCGCCGAGATTCAACGCGTGTGATTCAACGGGTCTAGACTTTTTTCATGGGACTACATTAAATCATTGGTCTATGCCAACAAGCCGGCGACATTAGAGGAGCTCAGATCCAATATTGAATTGGGTTCAACGCATCGACCGCTGCATACGTTCCCGTGGTGGACATATGAATAAAGTCGAATTACCTTCATAAATGTTTTGATATAGTAATTCAAGCCAATAAAGATATTTTTGAGATATCTCAAGTAGTTTGCATTTTATTTAAAAGTTATCAAGTCCTTAATGAAAGACAAATATTCCTCACTCTAAAATTCCTACACACAAACATAAAAAACATTAACTCTGACTCTAGCTAAGCGAAGCCGCGAAGTTTTTCACAGTTGTCCACAACGAATTATATTAGGTTTATGGCAATATAATAACTTGGTTTGGTGCACCGACAAAATCAACAGCAACGCGATACACGTAGGCTTACCAGACGCCAGGATTTGGGCTGACGTGTAAGGCTATTAAGGTCCAGGCTATCTGGCCAGGCCTCACGCCCTGTCAGGTTTTTCTTTTTCTAATTTTGTTGGGGTTATTTACATCAATTCAATTTTAAAGAAAACAAATATCATTATAAAAGTACAATTTTTGCTGAATGCATCCAAATATGTATGCAACTAGGCCACTTTGAACCGTATTTTTTTATCTGCGTTCAGTGAAAAATCATTAGAAAGAGACATTGCTTTGAACGAAGTGACAACAGTTACATGCGGCCATCTATTTCCAATTTATGATATCCAATACATAACCTACTGTCTGGCGCTTTGGGAAACTAACGTAAGTTAGCAAGCAAAGCAGCAGCAACATACAAAAGGGAGCGGGACAGGAGGGATTGCACTAACCCTTTGCACTTGATTTTTCGTTTTCTTTGCGCGAGTTACTAAAATTTTATTTTAATTTTCAATAAAAGAAAATCTGTTGGTTATTTGCTCCTTTTTAAGGCAAATTTATTTCCTTATAGATCTTTTCTTTCCTAATTGAAGCTACAGACTAAACTCTTCGTACCACAAACAAAATAACTTCATAACTTCTGCTGCTTCTGCATGTCCGTGCTTTCAATTCTCGGGTGTTCGTCGCATACCCAATACGATGATGAGCTGATAATACAAATCTCCTACATATTATATGTGCAGAGAGAGAGAGATAGTTGCAGTGCCGCACGTGAAACACATGTGCAATAAGAAATTGCCATCATTCAGTATGAGTTTTGCCTGACGTAAATACGACTGAACGAACAAACAGAACTAAAATGCTAGGTTATGTAGTAAAATTTCACAGCACGAAACGTCAAACCGGAAAAAATGTACCAATTGTGCTGTTCTACTACGCAATAACTTCAAACTTCGTGCCTACTTGGAATTTCTAAGCCCATTTTCTTGTTGTTTAATGTTTTAAATAACGGTACCTACCATACAAATGGTTTTTACAACACCGATTTCGTCGAAACGCCTCAACAGAAGGTTTTTTGATGGTTTTTGAAATATAAAATAACTAATGTGAATGTAAAAAAATGGCGATATTTTTTTCGGAAAAATTGTCGAATTAAAAAAGTGCTCATATACGAGTATCATAAACTTCTTTTTATAAAATCTTAAACACAAACTAATTTGCATCTTAAAATTTTGGAAATATTTTTTTCCATTTTTGTATTCACGTAAGGGGTTTTTGATTTTTGAAATTTTCACTTTGCTCAAAAATGACTCTTACGATTTTTTTTCGATTTCTATATCTTAAAAACCGGTGAAGAAATTTAAAAGGAATTTTGCATTAGATCTTATTCTACTATCGGGGAAAAAATGCATTCTCATATTTTTAAAAGACTTTCTCATCAAGTTTTCATCAGTTAAAATTTTCAAAAACTTCACTTTTCTTAAAACATTTATATCTAAATGATTTTAATCTGTGCTGATGCTTTAAAAACTTGGAGTGAAGTTAAGGGATTGGCACATTTAGTTTTTACCAAAAGACAATACAGATATTCACCAAGGGCATTTGAAAGTGAAAACAAAAATACTTTTTTATTGAAACTGCATTTTAGCTATCTGCATATTGCAATGTACATTGTTACGATTCTTCTTTTCCTGATTTTAGGGGTATAAAAATGTCTAGTTAGAAAACCTCTTATAAAAGCGAGAGATCGTATGGCCGTGGACGTTGATTTTGTTTTTTGCGTTTTTTTAATTTGATATTTTATATTGCTGCCGATTTTCAGTAAGAAATGATAATCTTTCATAGTGTTGTTGCTGCTGCACTTCACAGAAACTGAATGAACAAAAGATAAACACTGATTGTCATTGCTCTTAACGGTTTTTCTTGTTTTGATTGTTTGATTGGGTTGGGGTTAATGTGGAAGCTCTCACTGGTTTTCCTTAACTTTGGTTTACTTTATTTTCTTTTACATCCACGTTGCTCAGTTACACACGCACAATTTTTGAGGACAAAAACGTTCTTGTCTGACAGTTTTTTTTGGGGCGGGCTACAGTCCGGTTGGGCGAACTGTTGGATACCCTATTCTTATTCCTATCCCTCATAAGTGGGCGTGACAAAAGTCTAAGTATGGTTGAATTGTTAAGAACGCTGTACACATTCTGTTATATAACATTTAAAAGATTTTATCAAACAAAAACGAAGCTTTTGTAAAAAAAACGTTCCCTAGCTCAAACTTGGGTGTTTCAATAAAATTATTTTATTTAATTGTGGGCGTGTCAGTAAGCGGATTTGAAAAAAAATTAACACATGAGCATAGAGGGCCCCTAGAGAGTATATATTATAAATTTCAGCTCCCTAGCTCAAACTTTGGATTTTCAAAAAAAGTTTTTTTTGTAAATTGTGGGCGTGTCAGTAGGCGGATTTTGAAAATATTTACACATGAGCATAAAGGGCCCCATAGAGAGTATATATTATAAACTTCAGCTCCCTAGCTCAAACTTTGGATTTTCAAAAAAAGTTTTTTTAAATTGTGGACGTGTCAGTAGGCGGATTTTGAAAATATTTACACATGAGCTTAAAGGGCCCCTAGAGAGTATATATTATAAATTTCAGGTCCCTAGCTCAAAATTTTGGTTTTTCAATAAAATTGTTTTATTTTTTTGTGGGCGTGTCAGTGGGCGGATTTTTAAAGTTTTATATCCCGAGCAGTTTTAGGAGTCATAGATCATATATAAAAAATTTCAGCTTTCTAGCTCAAAATTCGATTTTTTCCAAAATTTTGTTTGTGTGGGCGGATATCAAAATTTCGTAAAAATGATTATTTCGGGACCCTAGAGAGTATATGGTTAAAATTTCAGCTCTCTAGGTCCAGTTTAAAGGCCTAATTTTTGCCGACGGACGGACATGGCTAGATCGACATTACTATCGATGCTGATCATAAAATTAGTAACTTTTAGGGGTCTACGGGCAATATTAAGGTATGTTACAAACTATGCGTCAAAATTAATATACGAGTACCCTTAGAATAGGGTATGAAAACGGGTTTATTTGTTTTGATCAGTTTTGTTCTATGCAGTGTGGAATCACACTTAGTTTTCTTCGGACTACACACAGGTAGGGAAAACCAAACTCGTTTGAATTCACTGCATTGGAAACACAGCAACTTATTTTTCGTAGCAAGCACCTGTTTATTCTCAGACACCAGCATGCATTGCAAGTGCGTAATAATAGCATTAAACATTCAGGACTAAAAAAGTGACCACCTTTCATTAATCTGGACGGCAACTTCAGCAATTATTCGCATTTTTCCCGGCGTACTGTTTTCATTTCCAACAAATTGATTGCATCCCTAGCCCAAAGCCATTAAAATGGTTGACTAACAACGACGACATTCAATCGATAAACTTTAGAATTTTCCCCAGGATGCAGCAAAATGCTTTACTTCGATCAAGTATGCTTCCACGGTAAGTATCTGGAGCACATTTTCTGCATTATCACGAGGTAAATATTAAATAGAGACTGGTCTTTCATAGGGACTGCTTCCGCCTTTATCAATTACCAAGAGGTTTTTACTCTCGTACAGTTTCGGTAAAATTTTAAGGACCTGATGATGAAATAATCCAATAATCGGCTTCGGCTCTCTGGAAAAGGGGAGGGAGATGTAGTTGGTTGCGATTAATCATATTTCAAAGTCCGGATTTTAGATTCGATGGCTCGCGGCAACCCTTTGATATATTTCCGACGGTGATTGTAGGATAGGAGTAGGAAAGGAGTTGATGAAATATTTTATAAGGTTTCGTATTGGATTAGGATTGACGATGTTAATTGATTTTGGGCCTGGAAACCGAAATGGGGATGCACCCATTTCAATAAAAGTATGCATTTATTTGAATAGAACCTTTCTTCGAGTTTTGGCAATACCAGTCTAAATGAAAAGGAAGCTAATCTAAAACAGTATATATTTATAAGAGTAAATATGTTTAATTGTAAATATGTTTAATTGGATTTCATAGTGAACAAAAAATATAGTGCGGCAGGGTAAACAGGAAGTTATGTGTTTTCTGTAAACAAGGAATTCGAAGGGCAGCTAGCCTTAACCCTTCTGTTGAAAAATGTTTGAAAACTTTCCTATGAATAATATAGGCTCGCTGGACCTTCATACATTTGGTAGGGAAAGCTATGGAACACAATGAATTTATTTTGGACATGTTGTTATTTTTTGTTTGTAGTTTTAATTATGTTTTTTTTAAATAGTAAAATAACAAAGTATTTTCTTCATTTACACATAAATACCATGTAACTGAGAAACTGTGCTGTAAACAGGCAGGCTCTTTGCTGGCAGTAAACGGGGTTTCCTCTGTGTTTTATCGTTTACTTGGCAAATTATGCATGACCTTTTCTGTCCCGTTGATGTTTGGCTATCCTTGGACTGTGAATCCTATGATGCAATGTTACTCTGAAGATGAATTACATTTATATTGTTTATCCTTGCTTCGATCTGAGGGTCTTTAACTGCTTAATCAAAGAATGTAGAAATTGTCGCCGTGCGTTGCTCGTGCTCGTTAACTCATTTATCATCAGGGACGTGCCGTGATGTTCTCAACAGGATGTTTTAAACCCTTTTTTGGTTTGATAATAGCGTATGTCTTAATTTTTTCTTGGACGAGCACGTGCTAGACAAGGGTCATATTTTGTTTTTATTGAATTTAATGTATGTTTATTTAATTTTTGTTTTAAGAAACAGTATTATACCATACGTAAATATGTATTATTTTTAAGTTCAATAGGTCTAGTCTTTTTGACAAAAGGTTCCAAAACCTCAATGTTTTGTGTGATTTTGTGTTAAATTTGTAGTATTTTATTCGTTTGTTAACTGTATAATGTAAAGTTTTATCCCTTAGATTGAAAAATAAATGTGTCTGTACAAATGGTTTTTTTTGTTTTATTTTGTTACCAATATCCAATTAGGTGTACACGCTGTCAAGTCCAAAAGCAAAAGAGACCAAGTTTTATGTTAAGCAAACTGATTTAGCATTAGACTAGCACACAAAAAATGCAAAATATAAGAGAGGATTATTACGTTAGCTTACAGTATTGTAGAGAGATTTTTTTGTTTAATAGGTCTCCAATAACATAGGGTATTTGTGGACCTTGTTTGGCATTACATAAAAATAAATAAACATAAATAGTTTTATAATTTGAATACAAAACACTCATCATAGAAACTGTACTGCTTTTTATTTCCTAAAGCAATGTTTTTCCTATGGAAATCAAAGCTATCTCCGATAATCTTTCTTCACCTTAAGAGCAGACAATCTTTCGCCTGAACTCTATAGTTGTTGGTAGTGTAACCATTAAAGATGGATCAATATAAAACAAAATTTGTAGGAGGAATTACACGTCAAGTTTCAGTTGTAAAATATTCTCACATACTGAACAAAATTTGTAAATTAATTTTCTTTGGTGAAACGTAAACTCACAGATAAGTCAACTTTTCACAAATTTGTAACTAGTAAATTACAACTATAAATAGCATGTGATGAAACGAAAAGGGAAATATTCCCACAAATTTCCCTTTGTAGAATAAAACTACAAATTTGTAATACCCACAGTTTGGTGAAACGAGATAAATCAACATAATCACAAATTTTGTTAAAAAATGCTTGTAAATACAAATTTGTAAGTTGGTGAAATAGGTCACTGGTTGTTCAGCAGTTTCTGCCTTACCTTAAATTTAACATTTACAGTTATAAATTATATGTATGTTTTATATGCTAATCTCCCTTCTTAAGTTTTTCTGGGTGATCCTAAACAAGGCCGTAGCCAGACAATTATTTCGAGGGAGGGGGGGGGGGGGGGTTATATTTTTTCCATACACCAATCAGTGTGTACCTTTCTGAATGGTAGCTAGATGTAATAAATAAAATTAATACAGCCCATTTTAGCCGAAAATCGACCAAACACGATTTTTAATTGGGATTATGGTACTATACTATATATAACAAAAAATTAAGACAACAATTAAACATGACATTACGATGACGGGGAAGTAAAAAAAATGTGTTGGAAAATTCTGTTCGTCCGTCTGCCTGTTTGCAGATCTGCAGCCTAAGCGGATGGGCCGATTTGCAAACTTGGTTCATAGTGCTTATTTAGTAGTCTCAAACTAGGCGTTGTTGAAATTGGAATTTTAGCTCTAAAACAATGGTATATGTCATATAACGGTTTGTTAAAACTTAATTTTAAGGCTTTTATTTATTTAAAGGCTTTTATGATCAAATTTATACATAACTTTGTTGTTTTTTTGAATATTCTAGAAACGGGTATATTGAATTTTTACAGATTTTTTTCCAGATCAAAGCTACAGATTTCCTTGAATTGAAATATGTAGGTACTCAAAAAATTGCAAAATATTTTTCAAAAGTTTAAAAAAAAGGTAGACTATATTGCTAATAAAATACTATTGCATACTTAGTTTTTCCAACAAAACTTTCAAACAAATTTGAAAAACTAAAAGACTTTTCCAATATTTTTTTTAAATAATTTAAATTTATTATTTATTAGGTACATGATGACGAACGATGATCATTCTTTAAGATTTTATCACTACAAATAGTATTACATAACATTTAGGTAGGAATCATTTTTATAAAATTAAATTTAATCTTCTGGCCTTCTGCGCTGCAAATATATCTAAAACTTCCTCAGTGTCAATCTCAATTTGTTGATGAATTCACATTACCGCAAATCCTGTTAATCTTTTTTCACCGGTAGAATTTCTTAGATACGTTTTTAGACGTTTCATTGTCGAAAATGTTTTTTCCGGTGTACATGTTGAAACCAGTAGTGTCGCAAAAATTTTAAGAAGCTTGTGGATGTCAGGAAAAAGATCCTTATTGCATTCCTCAAGAGCTGTTATTGCACTCTTTGAACGCTCTATATCTTTTTGTGTGTGGTATTTTGTCTTCCATAGCGTAAATTCAGCTTTAAAAGTATCCAATCCAAAAAACATTTATAACATTTGAAGTTTTCTTCGTTATAATTTTGTTCGTTTTTGCCAAGGATCGATGGAATCAAAATGCACAAAGAGGAAAGTAATGGTGGCAATGGTGCAGTAGTAGTGTATTCGCTTACGGAATGGAAGGTCGTGCGTTCGAATCTCGGCCAAGTCCATTACTTTATACCGAATACATGAAATCGTAATCTCCCTAAGTAACTTAGACACCACCCGTGGAGAAAAACCCTACAACTGCACCCAAACACTTCTTTCATATCTCTCTTATCTTTCTAAAACCAAGTAGCTTACACTGTGTTCTTAGCATCATAAGGGTACTGTAACAACAGAAAAAATCCCTTAGCGTAAGCAAAAATCCTCCCTGGCTACGGCCTTGATCCTAAATAATTAAGTATTGCAGCTTCCCATTCTCAACTATTTTCTGCATCATCTTTCTGTGGCATAAACCTCTTAAAATTCGTTGCCGGCGAAACATTTTGCTCTATTTATTCCATCAGGCGTTTCATTTGTTCAAGGTTTGTTATTCACTCTTTAAAAAATCAAAAACTAAGAAATTACTAAATAAATACACAAATTTTAGTTCAAATTCGAAAATTTGTAAGTGACAAGTATTGGCGTTTTACCAGTCAAAATGACTGGTAGAATACCAATACGACCTTAACGCCACCTGTCGTTGAAGAAAAATGCCAGTTAAAGTAAGGGTGACTCGCTATCAATGTATAAATTAAGAAATTTTGTCAAAACAACGTGTTCAAAGTATTTTTTCATCCAAACGATGAGGTCAACAAACTGATACAGAGGGAAACCAATATCAATTGAGGTCTAAGAAGATTCCAACCATCAGACTTGCCGTACCGATTTTAGATTAGTCAGCTAATTTGTAATATATCCCGTGTAGGGACGGGCTAAGAATATCATCGCAGCGGTTGTTGTAAAGGACGACCAAACGGACTTATCACATCTAGGCAGTTCTTACATACCGGTGACCTACAATCGGTGGGTTGACATGACTGGAAATCAACGGTGTCGCAAAAGAATGATTAAATAAAAATCTGTTACAGGAGAATGCACGCTTCAAAATCGTAAAAAAAAAGGCCGTGATCAAAATGCGTCAGACGCAATGACACCGGAACATCGGCTGAAGCGCAACTACGAAGTCGACTTTCCTCGTGTTCAGGATTCTCTCTGGACAGACTCTGAGCCTGGAAAGGAATGCAGCCGAATCTTCACGGATGGCTCCAAAACCGATCAAAGATCTGGTGCTGGTGTTTTCATTGAGAGCGTCAACATTAGACTTTTCTTCTCGTTAGGCAAACATGCGTCAGTTTTTCAAACAGAGACTAATGCTATCCTAATAGCCATGGACTATATTGCGAGGAACAGGTGGAGGGGGTGAAGTATCTGCGTCTGTAGTGACAGTCAGGCTCAGCTTAAGGCTTTGTTCAACCCCTTAACCACCTCCAAAATGGTTCGTGAATGCATGACTTTTTTGAATTCGGTCGAAATGCTGAATTCAATTAGACTTGTTTGGGTCCCGGGTCATAACGGGATCACGGGAAATGACATCTCCGATGAACTTGCAAGACAGGGCTCAGAGGAGGGCTTCTCAGGACCTGAACCGGCTATATGTCTGCCTGCGTCTTTGACCAGGGCTTCCATAGACCGTTGGGTTTCATATGAACACATTTGCAGATGGCATCACTCTCCGGGTGCAGAAAGACTAATCGATTTCTCTCCGATGTCTGTAAAAAATCTGCGTCATTCTTGTTGTCTCTCAACAGAAAAGACTGCAGACAAACTACTCTTACGGGCAATTAAGCTTTTGCCAAACATCTTAAGGTGCTAGGCCTAAGCGATATCACAAACTGCGAAGCCTGTGGAGAAAGCGATGACACTGCGGAACATTCCCTGCTTTTGCTCGTATCAGGTGGCAGGTATTTGGTGCTGATATGGTAAGTGCTGTAAACCTAAGCTCCTTATCATTGCAGCACCTACTCGTCTTTCTTAGGAAAACGAGTAAATTCTCACAGTAAAATGTGGCGTGTCTTCCTTGAAATACAATGGACCAGTATTGAGTCTGATTGCTCCAGTGTAGAAAGTCTCGCACCCAAACAAAAACAACATTAAAGATCTTCTGAAAATATATTTTTTTAGTCCATATTCTGAAGGAACCCTATGGAATGGATATAAAAATAAATAAATAAATATTAGGCATTAACGGCCCATAGAGGGCCTAAAACCTAGCTTCTCCAACCACTTTCTTTGCGAAGTGGAAGGGACCTACAAACTTCTTACCTATCCTCCTATTCTATCGAATAGTAAGTAACGCCTAAAATCGTGCAATGCAATACTTCATTGCTAGGTGCTGCTTACTGTTCAACAAAAAATGCCTGCGCTGTGTTCCAACACTATAAAGGTCTGTACTGTACATATACAGAAAAACAAAACCACTTTAGCGTAACCATATAAAAAAAGAAATCACCATCGCTTTTTCTGTCCATTGCATGTACATTATACTCTGCCAACATTTGTTGCATAAAGTCCGAGCCTTTTTATACCCTATTCTAAGGGTATATTAATTTTGACGCATAGTTTGTAACATACCTTAATATTGCCCGTAGACCCCTAAAAGTTACTATATTTATGATCAGCATCGATAGTAATGTCGATCTAGCCATGTCCGTCCGTCCGTCTGTCGCCAAAAATTAGGCCTTTAAACTGGACCTAGACAGCTGAAATTTTAACCATATACTCTCTAGGGTCCCGAAATAATCAAGTTTACGAATTTTTGAAATCCGCCCACAGACACGCCCACAAACTCAAAAAAACAAAATTTTGCAAAAAATCGAATTTTGAGCTAGAAAGCTGAAATTTTGTATATATGATCTATGACTCCTAAAACTGCTCGGGATAAAAAATTTTCAAAATCCGCCCACTGACACGCCCACAAATAAATAAAACATTTTTTTAAACCCTATTCTAAAGGTATATTAATTTTTGAAAATCCAAAGTTTCAGCTAGGGAGCTGAAATTTATAATATATACTCTCTATGGGCCCTTTATGCTCATGTGTAAATATTTTCAAAATTCACCTACTGACACGCCCACAATTAATTTTTTTTTTTTGAAAATTTAAAGTTTGAGCTAGGGAGCTGAAATTTATAATATATACTCTCTAGGGGCCCTTTATGCTCATGTGTTAATTTTTTTTAAATCTGCCTACTGACACGACCACAATTAAATAAAACAATTTTATTGAAACACCCAAGTTTGAGCTAGGGAGCGTTTTTTTTGATAAAATCCTTTAAATGTTATATAACAAAATATGTAGAGCGTTCTTAACAATTCAACCATACTTAGACTTTTGTCAAGCCCACTTATGAGGGATAGGAATAAGAATAGGGTATCCAACAGTTCGCCCAAGCGGACTGTAGCCCGTCCCTATGTTTTTTTGTAAAATTGAATGGCTTGTGTCATGCCAGCTTTTTTGTAACAAAGTTTTATTTTTGAGCCTTATAATTTCAGAAAGGGGAATTTCTCCAGACCCAACAGAAGCTGTCTCCACTTGGCCAACTCCGAAGTGCAAAAAAGATGTGCAGATATTTATGGGTTTCGCTGCCTATTAGAGAAGAATTGTTCGATCCTTTGCAGAGACTGCTAAACCTCTTACAAAATTAACAGAGAAAAACCAAATGTTTTCCTGGGACTCCGAGTGTCAACAGGCTTTCCAGGAAATAAAATCAATTTTGATGAACACACATTGCCAGACGAAAATGACGTATTTGATTAAGATACAGACGTAAGTAAATTTCCATGCGGTGCTGTGCTCTCAAAGATCATTGATGGGATGGAACACGCAATTGAGTTTCACAGCAAGAGGTTTCCCAGCCGGAGACAATTTACTGCGTAACGAGACAGGAACTTCTCGCAGTTATAAACGCCGTTAAACACTTCAAGCCATATTTGATTGGACGTCACTTTACTTTGCGAACCGATCATTCGTCCTTACAGTGGCTGATGAATTTTAAAGAGCCGGAAGGTCAGTTGGCACGATGGTTGGAGCAGTTAGCAGAGTACGACTTTACAGTTCTGCATCGACCGGGTAAGAATCACGGGAACGCTGATGCTTTGTCCAGGAAGCCTTGTCTTGATATACCATGTGGACAGTCCTGATATGTAATGCGGCGAGGGTGGATGATATCGGAAAGTTTCAAGATGCCGATGATTAAATAAAGGTCGTCAAAGATTGGGTGAGGCAAAGCAAAAGACCCGATCAAAAAACCATTAGCCAATCTGACCCCATCTTAAAATCTTACTGGGCTTTGAAACTCTGTGTCTTCGAAACGAAACTCTCGATCGAAAGCATTTTCAGCGCACCGATATTATTTATCAAACCGTCGCAATAAAGCAACTTCAATGACAGGTCATTTTGGTACTAGTAAAACTCTAAAAAAGCTTCAAAGGTCATTTTATTGGATTGGCTGTTCAGAAGATGTGCGGATATGGTTTAAGTGCTGCCAGTTTTGCCAAGCAAGAAGGAAGCCGAGTTCGTAGCTGGTGGCACTGTTGCAGTTGTATAATGTCGGTGCTCTTTCGAACGCATTGCTGTTGATGTTTTTGGGCAACTTCCTCGGACCGATGCAGGAAATCATTACATCATGTGCTACATGGACTACTTTTTAAAATGTTTCTCAATTCCTGACCAAACCAGCGAAACTGACGTATTTTTCCGTCATGGCATGACGATGCAGATTCACAGTGACCAGCGTCGTAATGTCGAGTCAGAAATATTTACCAAGACAATGGAACGCCTAGCAATCGTGAAAACAAGAACTACGGCTATGCATCCCCAATCTGATGGCATTATCGAACAGTTCAACCGAACCATACTGGATTCTGCGAACAACATCAGCGCGATTGGGATCAGCACTTACCACTTTTAATGCTTGCCTATCGCACAGCAGTTCACGATGTTATGAGGGAAACTCCTGCTATACCTACTGATTTATGGGCGGGAACTTCGTCTTCCAACAGAAAACCTCTTGGCACCACATCAATATGACGCCGTGGATAACAACGCATATTTGGAAATAGTTCCAGGTCGATTGACGGAGATGCACAGCATCATTCGCTATAAGTTTTCAAATAGTAGCCGTAAGAGGAAACATCGGTATGATTTAAGGAGCACGACGCAGACTTTTGACCCTGTGAAGCTCGTTTGGGTTCATAACCCCACCAGGAAAAAAGGAAAGAGTCCCAAGCTATAATCGGACAAGGATGGTTTCCACACGTTGTCTATCGTATCCAGCAAGGCAGAACGAAAAAAATTGCCCATTTTAATCGCTTGAAGCTGTTCTAACAGCTTAATTCGGAACCTTAAGCATAAGAAGGGGGCAATGTAGTTAGATTCGAAACAATGTTCGCATCCTGAACAAACAGTCCTACCTTGCTTGACACGAATATGACAAGCCATCTGACTTTTGACACTTGGCAGCAAGCAGCGTGGATCACTTTTAGGTTAAGTACACCTGTGAATTAATACTGGGGCCCTACTCTGTATTTCGTTCCGAAAGTCAATACTATAAGAAATTGATTTTCGTTCCCATTTTGAATTGTCACTCTGTGTAACACTTTCGAAACACAAAAATAGTACCCAATACTTTTTCCGTTTAAGTAGTTTATTTTTTGTCTCGATTTTGAGTCTCGATTCAGTCTCGAAAGAAATCTTTTGTGAACTGTCAAATATCAAGAACAAAAAAGTAAACAAACAAATCGTGGAAGGTTGTGAAAGTTAAAACATAAAATCAAAACTAGTAAATTTACATGTATTTATACAAGGTGGCGCAAAAATAACCTTCCGATGTTTTTTGGCTGTAATTTAAAAAAAAAAATTAAAAACTTTGATTCTTCTTGTGGATTATTTTTATTTGGTCTTTTAATTTTTTTTTACATCAAGTCGAGAATATGATGTCATGTAAATGGCCGCCGCCACAGTTGATTGTCATTTGAGCCCTTTTTATGGCATTTTCCATCACTTTGGCCAAAACTTCCGGCGATAGGTCCTCACATTCTTGACGGATATTGTCTTTAAGAGCTGCAAGAGTCTGAGGCTTGTTGACATAAACCCGCGACTTCAAAAAGCCCCACAAAAAGAAGTCTGGAGCGGTCAAATCAGGTGATCTTGCTGGCCAGTGCAAATCGCCAAAACGGGAGATTAGGCGCCCGGGAAATGCATCCTTCAGCATATCGGTTGTGGCACGTGCAGTGTGTGCCGTTGCACCGTCCTGTTGGAACCACATGTTTTCCAATCCCAATTCATCAAGTTGCGGCAAAAAGAACTCGTTGATCATTGCTCTGTAGTGCTCACCATTCACAGTAACCGTTTGGCCCGCGATGTCTTCGAAGAAAAAAGGTCCGATGACTCCTCCAGCGAAAAGAGCACACCATACAGTGACTTTGAGCGGGTGTAATGGTTCTTCGTGGGTTACACGCGGATTTTCAGTGCCCCAGAAGCGTAAATTTTGCTTATTTACGTACCCGCTAAGATGGAAATGGGCCTCATCACTCATGATTATTTTTGATGAAAAATCATCTTCCTCCTGGCGGTCAGCAGCTAACAGCTGATGCACCGTCTGGACTTTATACGGAAACATCTTCAAATCTTGTACCAAAATTCGCTGTAAAGCCGTCGACTGATACCCATTTGCGTGGCACGTCGTCTGGTCGATGTCGACGGCGCTTCCGTGACATTTTCGGCTACAGCAGCAATATTCTCTGCAGAACGGCTACTCCGGGGTCTGCCACGCCTGGCAGCATCTCGTGTTGTGCCAGTCTCTTCGAGGCGAGCGGCTAAACGTCGCAGTGTTTCACCAGTAGGCGTTGGACGGGTAGGAAATCTGCGACGAAATTCACGTTGTGCCAAAGTCACCGACCGACTATTGCTCAAATAAATAATCACCAATATTCCGCGTTCTGGAGCAGTGTAGCGTAACATTGCTTATTAACATGTATTTCGCATGTGTTTACTACACAAATGTCAAAACAGAACTGACATTAGGGGCCAATCGCAAAATTTATAGCATTTTCTGATAGGAGGATTACTTTTGCGCCACCTTGTATAAAAAAAATATATAAAGCTTCACAAAATATAAAAAAAACAAAGATTCTGTTGCACTGTGCTTTGACGAAGAAACAAATAAAGAGCGTATTGAGCGGAGAATCAAGCAAGTGAAAAAAGGTAAAACTTAATTCATAGCTGGGATTCAGTTTATTGTTTATTGTTTTATTACAGTTTTCTTCAGAACTTTCGCCTCTCTAAGGAAGCTTTTTTGTATGTGCTGAACTCAATTCAACATGAGCCCCCTACCCCTTTGAGGTCAACTGCATACCACCGACGTTAAAACCAGCGGTCACTCTTAAGCTTCTAGGCCAAGGAGGCTATCAGCAGCGAATAGGGCATGACTACTATATTGGCATGGCACAACAAACAACGTCAAGTTGTTTTGCAGAAGTCTAATCTAAAGTAATCGTTTTTTTCGTTTGTGGTCAAACTTCTCTTTATCTAGTTTAAACTTGTTCTCAGTTAAATCTGATCTCCTTTTATGATATTTGGCAATATTTTTCAAATTATCGTTTATTTCTTTAAGCACCCGGTATGTATTTTTTTGGAACTCTATGTGATTCTCTACTTGCTTTTGCAAGCGATATTGTGAATTACAGACCAATATCCATATTACCTGTCATAGAAAAATGTTTAGAAGAAGTTGTTGTAAAGCGATTGACCAGTTTCGTGACAATGCACAAAATCCTGCAGCCGAACCAATACGGTTTCCAACAGGGAAACAACACTGGAAGGCTCCTTGGAGAGCTTTCAAACACAGTAAATACTGGACTGAATAAGAGCCAACACATTCTTATCATGTTTGTGGATTTTAGCAAGGCTTTTGACACACTGGAACACAACAAGCTTCTAGATAGTCTCTATAGGATTGGAATAAGGGGTAAAATCTTGCAGTGGATACAAAACTACCTACACGGAAGAACATGGCAGGTTAAAGTATCCAATGTAATCAGCATGCAGTTTAGTGATAAACGCTGCGAAGACCAAAATGATGCACGTACGCACACCAAACAAACCAACAGCTATGTTATATATATACCAAAGAAATGAAGATTGTCCAACCATAGAATAGTTAAAACTATCAAGTACCTCGGAATAACCATAGATGAACACTTCATCTGGCATGAGCATATTCACCGACTTCGTCTACAGTTGAAGAGTGCAGTCTTTGCGATGACGTATATCAAGAAGTATACCCCAGTTGAAGTCCAGAGGAATGTTTACTTCTCTCTTGCTGAATCCCGGATACGATATGGGATCTTAGCTTGGGGAAATGCCTCAAAAACTCACCTCGATACTATTTTAAATCTTCAAGGACGTTTAGTAAAAATCATAAATGATGACTACAATATTTTCAGATTTCTAGATGTCAATAGTATTTTTAAGATGACAACTCTAATCGAATATTATGATGACAATAGGTTCCGTAAACCTATAAGCCATAACCAGAACACTAGAAGACGAGCCCAACAACTGCTAGAAACCCCAGCAATTAACAACAACTACGGAAGAAGACAGCTAGCGCATGTGATTCCAACCTTATTCAACTCAACACCAGATACTTTAAAAAACATATATTTTAAAAAACGCAAACAACTTATCAAACTGCATTTCCTAAGTGTAAATTCGGTTAACTAAACTTTTTGAAACAAAATGTTCTCATCATAATTCTCTTTCATTTATTATTCAATGTGAAAATCAATTTTCTAGCAAACATAGCTTCTGAACTTTTTCCAATTATATAACCAAATTTAAATATGTATATATTAACCTGCAGATAAGCCTTTCGCTTTGCGGGTAAACAATTATTTTTTTGGTATTAGTCATAGTAGGAATCAAAGATTCACTTTGAGAATTTTCTTCTTCATTTACTTCACTTACACCAAACACTTGTGCTGTCGGTATTCCGCTAACCGCTTCGTTAATGTTAAGTAAATTAACTATGAACTCTTCTGAAGGTGTAAATGAGCAGAACTTTGAAGGTCCACCACCGCTTCCAGATAGACTAAGATGGTTTTTCCTAGCCTTAGACTTAATATAGACCTCATGATCTGCAATTAATTTGGACTAATTTCTGTCCTTCCGCATTCAAGTCGTTCGCCAGTCTTTTCCACAGGTGGTTTGATTTTTGTTTTGCATCAGCAGTTTTAAGTTGACCTTTGGCCAAATCCGGGTGTGCACACATGAAGTCTACCAAAATGGAAAATTGACTTCGTTTGCATATTTTTTGAAGATTCCATGTCCCTGTCAATAATATTTTTTTTAATATAAATTGTTATTTTTACTGTTTAATCTTTCAAGAAACAACTTACTCGTACATATTATTTTGTACGACTTTCCGATATCACATTTGTTGTCGAAATAAATTTTCCGTATTTCAGTGCTTTTGACATTAGGAAACGAGTTGCCAGGTACAAAAATTCCGATATCGAAATTGTAAATCCGAAAGTCGTAGATTTCATTTCGCTTTCGAAATAGAGAGTACAAATAATTCGTTTCTGGAAATTTTTATAATACAGAGTAGGGCCCCTGAAATAAAGAATTATTTTTTCAGCCGTTAGGTATCTAATTGTAGTTTTGGACTTATTTGGCCCACTGGGTATTAAAGTGTTATTTAATTGGTTATTTGAAACGAATGCAACTTATTGGGAATTCAATGACTTACTTTCTTTATAGACCACGAATATTCATGTTGTATTCAAGTTCTTTCAAAAACAACAGGAGGACCTTTCACTTAGTTTCTCCTGCCATTTTTGTGTATGAAGCTATTTCAATATGTCAATAACGAAAGGCACCTACAGTCTAATGCCGATTCCAAATGACAAATTTAAGAAGCTTCTCGTGACACTTTATACTCTTGGATGTTTTGTCTGGCGTGAGGTGGGACAGTGAATCAGCTTTGCGTTGGCTCTATGAAATTAGGTCCTAATGAAAAATGGCCCAAAAAAATGAATACATAAGCAAAGGCTATACACCGTTTGGACAAACGGGTGGATGCCCTATACCTATTCCCAACTCCCAAAAAGTGGGAGTAAACAACTGGATTTTATCGAGAAAAAAACGCCTCTTATTTCCATATTACTTTGTGATTCATTTTCCATGTCGGTCTGGCGTAATTTTCGACATTTCCGACTTATATTCCATTCTGCTACAAAACTGAATCACAAAAATGTTCTGCATTTTTTTCTAAAAAAAAGTTCTGCCATAATTTCGTCCTGCGTAATTTCCGGTAGCCTCATCTGCGTACCTCACTAATTGGAGGGATCTGTTGAAAATAGTGTCCTTCGTTTCGACACCTGCGCTGTGCACTTTCTTCTCCAGAACATGATTTGAGAATCTATATGATAGTGAATCTCCTATGCTTCTACCGCATGCGGCATTAAAGTTGCTGAATCTCAGCCTGGAACTTGCTAGTCCTACCAGGTTTTGACTTTAGTGATAATTTGTTATATCGGGAGGTAAGACATAGAACGTTTCTTTTTTTTAGTGGTTGAATAGCTTCTGCATTGACATGACGTGGATTCACTTCTCAACTTATTACTCTAATCAACTGATGTCCATTTAACAGCTGCTGGAAATGATGTTAAAACATAAAACACTATTCCCTACGATTAGGTAAATAGGTTTTCTTAGCTGTTTTGAAGAGCCTGCATTCAGGTATTAAAACTAGCGGCCAGTTGCTAGAATTTTAATAAAATCCTCCGGATGGTATTTCGATATGCAAGATCATTTTGGAAAATTATGGATGCTTCTGTGTAAATTCCACTAAAGTCACACGTACCTACGAGTATGCGAAGTCATAATTTATGGATGTAGATTCAAACCCTCAAATCTACAAGCGCTGTTCAATTGAAAAATTCACATTTCAAAACTCCTTCACAAAAAAAACCTAAATAAACGTTGTATAATAGATTATGTACTCAACACATTCATTAAGTTTATGTCGTAGTCATCAGCCCCCAAGCCAAATATTCAATTCTCACATCTGCATCCATGACACCCCCATTTCTTCAATAGCACAAGTTAAGAAATCAAGTCATAAATTATTCCACCTACAATGAACACAAAAAGGAACTCATGGGCTCTGCAATAAAATCACAATAAAATCGTTATAAGGAGTTTGCCCGATAAGCAGGTAACAGCTTACAAACTCTTTGGAAGATACACAAACACTTTCACAATGCCGCAGATAATAATATCTTGCAGAGGGTGAATATCCGGCCTGGAAGTTATTTTCCGGTTAAGGATTACAACAGGATAATAAAAGGGGCATGAGTTGAAATTAATTTCTTATATCCTTTTATTTGATTTGTAAGAAGGTTGACTTAGAAAAGACTAAAACAGATAATAATAAACTTTCATTTTAATGAAAACAGATGCGGTAACTGATTAAAGGCGGTTTTCAGGTTGAATGGGCAGGATTTTTTAAAAGCAACTTTTTTATTTTTTTTTTGAAATATGGAAAAAGTTAAATTGAAAAATAATTCGCGCAAGATGAAATATTAATAAACTATAGTGCTCGCTCTTATACACTCGAGTGTAGTAAAGCTAATAGAAACATTACTCAACACTGATGGCGAATTTAGCTGAATGGGGGTAGGCAAATAAACTTTAAGTAATGGAAAATTAATTTAAGAGTGTATTAAAGCATTGCACGCAAGTTGCAACTACGTGAAGTTTGAGTATGATGAAAGTTTTTCAAAACTCGTGGGGTTCCGACTAGTTTTAGCGGAATAACTTTTCTGCGGTACTCGTGGGAATATGAAACCAAATAAAAAGAATCGAAAAGACATTTAAGGAAAAATGCAACAGCAACAAAAATAATGTTTGGTCGTATGGAGCCAGACATCCATGACGACCGCCTGGTACGCGATGTACCCCCAAGCTCTAGCTCTCTCCCTGTATGGAAATGCACCAGTAGACAAGAGTAGTGCAGCGGAAATGAACACAGCTCCAGCTTAGGGTCGCCCGGAGATCAAGTCAGAAGGAAGAGGAAATTCAGCCTCACATACGCGTGGGAAACCAGGATATAGGGACTAGCCGCTGCGAAGGGGACTGAGTGGTGATGGAACATGAGGATAGCCCCGGTACCGCGATAAGGGGTCCAACCTTATTGCAGTGTCAACTGGACTTTTGGGAAACAACAACTTGGTCTAGCCCATTGGGAACATTTTCCGGGGCTCAGACAGTTTAAACAGTTTAATCAGGCCTTACCCCTAACCTAACCTAAGTCAAGCACTAGGAAGCTGGCGAGCTTGGTTGGTTGGTTGGTTGGAACCGGCCCTCGATGAGGATGCACTTAGATCAGAGGTAGGTCCATTGTGCTGCCGATGTGTAAGGTGGGTGAGTAACCCTCTTACTCAGTGAACCATTTGCTCCTCTGAATGAAGGAGGTAATCTCTGCTGTGCAGGGGTTGTTGAGATCGTTTAGATCATTGAAAAGGTATTCACCCAGTGTAGCCTTCCTAATGGTTGGCGAGTGCAGAGCACGTGCAAAGGAAGTGACTGATGGTTTCCTTCTCCTCCTCGTCGCTACAGCTTCTGCATAAGTCATTATAGGGAAAGCCCAGCCTTTGAACATGCCTTCCTATAGCACAGTGCCCGGTCAGGGCGTTTACTAATTTGGAGAGGGTTCCTCTCTTATGCCTCAGAAGTCCGATGGACCTGGGTTTATTTAATGTCGGCCATAGTAGCCTTGCGCTGTTGCACTGTTCGAGTTGGTGCCTACGACTGTTGGCTTCGCACACCGCATTGGTGTCTATGAGATGTTTAACATAATACGTTGGCGCCTCGATGTCGGCGACGCTTATTCTACAAGAAGAGCCTCGTCGAGCCAGGTCGTCACCTTCACAATTCCCTGGTATGTCACAGTGACCCGGCACCGAGCGAAGGGTGAGGTTATACTGACCGGCTATCTCGATAAGAGATGCGCGGCAGTCTTTCACAGCCTTGGATCTCGTAGTTCTGGATGCAAGAATTTTTTTAACTTCCCAGTAGAAGTTCTTGTAATGGGGCCGATTTTGTGAATCGCGGATTTTGACATATCTCCACGTTTCAAGGTCACCAGAATCCAAATTCAACATTTTTATAGAGAATATCGAGCGTCATCGTCAGATTTTCGGCGTCACCGTCAGATTTTTATACCACGTGAGTTAATCGGTGCTCGCCAGATCACCGCAATTAAACGACGTTGGGTGCGGTTAGTACGTAGATGGGTGACCGTTTGAGAACAACCGCGTATCGTTGGTTTTTTTTTGATGTGTAAACATCTTGCTCTCGGTAGGGGCTAGTTGGAAATATCGAGCATCACCGTCATCGTCAGATTTTCAGGTCGGAAGGCAAAAAACCAAAGTTTGAGCTAGGGAGCTGAAATTTATAATATAGACTCTCCACGGGCCCTTGATGCTCATGTGTAAATATTTTTTCCAACAATTTAACGAAAAAGGCACAGGAGCAATTCTTTTATTTCGTTATACATTTTCCAGTTTTAATTATGTTCAATTTTAGAGATTATTATGTCCTTACGAAACACCGGGAAGTTGTGTGGAAATAGATTTGTTTTGAATAATTGAGGTTGAATAGCTTGAAGTTTGTTTTACATCAGTTGAAGGTGAGAGGAATAATATCACTTTGTACTTCGGTAACCGATGGCCGATTTAAGAATACCACTTTTAGTTGTAATAAGGTTATTTACCAACTGGTCCTTGGAGAACCAAATAAGGTCCTCAAGCCCGAAAAAACCATTTTTTTTAAAAACTTCTAAAAAACCGCGCAGTATATTGTTTTCAATGTTATTTGACTAACAGATCCTTGGAACAAAAATACGGTCCTTAAAAGTAGAAAAAAAAGATATTTTTCCAAAATGCCGTTAGAATCCACACGGTATATCTGTGTTTAATGTTATTTGACTAAGAGGTCTTGCAACAACAAAAAAGGTCCTTAAAAGTTGAAGAAAGGATAGTTTTCCAAAATGCCGTTAGAATCCACACGGTATATCAATGTTATTTGACTAAGAGGTCCTTGCAACAACAAAAAAGGTCCTTAATAGGCGAAAACAGGATATTTTTCCAAAATGTCATTAGAATCCGCACGGTATATCTCTGCTCAATGTTATTTTACTAAGAGGTCTTTGGAACAACAAAAAGGTCCTTAAAAGTCGAAAAAAGGATATTTTACCAAAATGTTTGTTGTTCCTAGCACCCCTCATTCAAATAATATTGAACTCATATATATCGTGCCGTTTCTAAAGACATTTTGCGAAAATATCCTTTTTCGGGTTTAATTATTGTGGCTCCAAGGACCTCTTTGTAAAATTACCTGATGTAAAATAAAAGGGACATTCAATCAATTTTTATTTTAAACGCAATATGCATAATAAATCCCAATAAATTACATATCACCATTATAGCAAAAGAAAAAATTTTGATTTAGTTATTAGTTATTACCTAGGCAGCTAAAAAGCTACAGCTAAAAACTAACCAACTTTTAGTTGTCATCCGCAACTAACTTTGGCAACCTAACGAGCTTAGTTACACAACCTGCAACTAATAGCTAATAGCAAAAATTAGTTGTCATTATGATAGCTAACCACCAAATCGATTGCATTTTTAGCACAGCTAATTTAACTACGTTAGTTACTTAGTTATGGCGTTAACTAGATAACAAATTAGGTAGCTAACGCGCAACTGTGCCTACATGTTTACACATCAACTATACTGTGAGTGCAGCGTGGCTCACATCTTTTTTTTTGTTTGAAATCAATGCCTGATTTCTTAGCCCTAGCTAACTCTTATAGATCAAGAGGTTTTACCCGTCTCAATCTCCTGATTGCATTGCAATTATTTAATAGTTCTGTTATTTCTGTGTTTACGTGGTTGAGAAGCCTACTTCTGTGATTTTGAGCAACTTTCTTAACTTCATCTTCAACCATTTCAACATTTAGATCGTTATGCAGATCGGCATTGCGTATGTACCAAGGTGCATTAACTATGTTCTTTAGTACTTTATTTTTTAAAATCTGAATTGTTTGTAAATTTGTTTGACATGTACATGCCCACAACTGGAGCCCGTAGGTCCATACTGGTTTCAGAACCTGCGTGTATAGCAATAACTTATTGTAGTTAGACAGGGATGAGTATCTCCCAATAAGCCAATACATTTTACTGTATCGCATGTTCAACTCATCTTTTTTTTTGAATATTCCAATAAATTGTTGTTAATGTAGACTGGAATATGTGGTACGTTTTTATACGTTAAATTAATATGGATTGACTTAAGGTCATTTAATCTAATCTGCCATTTCTTAGTCCATTCTGAAATATTGTTTATTGCTGTTTGAAGTTTTTTTGTTGCTATTTCGACAGTTGCTCCCACAGCAAGGACAGCTGTGTCATATGCAAAAGTAGCTATGGTGGTTTCTTCACTTTCGGGAAGATCGCTAGTGAAAAGTAGGTATAGAACTGGACCTAGCACACTGCCTTGCGGTACAGCAGCTTTAATCTCTCTTAATGTTGAGTACTCTGCATCTTGTTTAATTCTGAAGAATCTATCTGATATATAAGACTCCAGAATGGTCGCATACTGCTTCGGCAGTTGCTTTTGTAGTTTGTATATCAGTCCTTGTGCCAGACTTTATCGAAAGCTTGTGCTATATCAAGAAATACTGTAGAGCACACATTTTTCTCTTCAAAGGCTTTTTCAATTCTATCTGTGATTCTATGCACCTGATCAATGGTAGAGTGCTTATTTCTAAATCCAAATTGGTGAATTGGGACTACCGATTTTTCATCTATTATTTTTTGTAGACGTTTTACCAGCACTTTTTCGAATAACTTGGACAACATTGGTAGAATAGATATTGGCGATATGAGGTAACTTCGTTAGGTGGTTTGCCTGGTTTAGGTATCACTATTACCTCCGCGACTTTCCACATGCTTGGCACATATCTTAATTTAAATGCAGCATTAATAATCTGCGCTAGTTTTTTTAAAAATTTTCGTGGAAACTGCTTCAAAATGTCTCCTGTAATTAAATCAAACCCTGTGGCCTTTTTATATTTATGCTTTCTTTAATTTCTTTGGCAAGTTCTTTAGTTGTTACCGGCCGAATAGGTCTATCTTTTTCGTACCTTATTTCGAGTCCTTGATAACCTTTATCTTCATAAGGTTTGAATACGTCTTCGAGATACTCAGCGAAAGTGTTTGCTTTCTCTTGGCTGCTTTTCCTTCTCTGGTTTTTACTGGCGGAATGTAAGCTATTTGCCTGTTCATTTTCTCTGTTGCCTCCAGAGCGAGTAGTCGGTACTAGCATCATTTGTAAGACTTGTGAGGTAAGTTTTCAAGGACTCATTATTGAATTCTCTTACAGATTTTCTGAGCTTATAATTGAAGTTGTTCAGTTTGGTCTTGTCACTTGGTGCCCTTGTCTGTTGCCAGCGTTTTCTAGCTTTCCCCTTTTATGTAATAATTTCACATATTTCTTGAGGATAAGAGTTTTTTTTGATCTTTTTATACAATATTCTAAGGGTATATTAATTTTGACGCACAGTTTGTAACATACCTTAATATTGCCCGTAGACCCCTAAAAGTTACTATATTTATGATCAGCATCGATAGTAATGTCGATCTAGCCATGTCCGTCCGTCCGTCCGTCCGTCGGCAAAAATTAGGCGTTTAAACTGGGCCTAGAAAGCTGAAATTTTAACCATGTACTCTCTAGGGTCCCGAAATAATCAAGTTTACGAATTTTTGAAATCCGCCCGCAAACTCAAAAAAAACAAATTTTTCGAAAAAATCGAATTTTGAGCTAGAAAGCTGATTTTTTTTTTGTATGATCTATGACTCCTAAAACTGCTCGAGAAATAAAATTTTCAAAATCCGCCCACTGACAAGCCCACAATTAAATACAACAATTTTATTGAAAACCAAAATTTGAGCTAAGGAGCTGAAATTTATAATATATACTCTCTAGGGGCCCTTTAAGCTCATGTGAAAATATTTCCTAAATCCGTCTACTGACACGCCCACAATTAAATTTTTTTTTTTTTGAAAATCCAAAGTTTAAGCTAGGGAGCTGCAATTTATAATATATATTCTCTAGGCCCTAGGGGCCCTTTATGCTCATGTGTTAATTTTTTTTAAATCCGCTTACTGACACGCCCACAATCAAATAAAATAATTTTATTGAAAAACCAAAGTTTGAGGTAGGGAGCGTTTTTTTTACAAAAGCTTCATTTCTTTTTGATAAAGTCCTTTAAATGTTAACCATAACCATACTTAGACTTTTGTCACGCCCACTTATGAGGGATAGGAATACGAATAGGGTATCCAACAGTTCGCCCAAGCGGACTGTAGCCCGTCCCTATATTTTTTGTTGTTTTGGGAGTGGCAGCCCACGCAGCTTTTTGTATTCTGAGCGTCACTATTTGTACTGCTTCTTCTAGTTGATCTTCTGTTTGAATAGCTGGTGATAGTTCGATATTTTCTTCCAACTTCTGTCTGAAGTACATAGTTCCAATCAGTCAGTCTATTTACTAGTTTTGGGCTATGGTCTTTTATTATTATTTTATCGCTAAGTGTTAAGAGTACATATAGAGGAATGATCTGATTGAAGATCAGATCCTTCGCCTATGCTTATTTTATTTGGAGATATATTTTTGGATAGAAAGAAGTCGAAAAGATCTGGGGTTTTATTTCTATCTGTTGGCCAATAGGTAGGTTTTCCCGTAGAGTGATGTTTGGCGCCACCTTCTTTAATTGCTTCATATAGTTCTCCGCCTCTAGTATTAGTTAATCTAGATCCCCAATACTTATTTTTGGCGTTAAAATCCCCTCCCGCGATTAATCTTTTGTGAAATATGCGGAAAAGAGTTTTTAAATCATTTTTCTTAAGTCTATGGCTGGGAGAGCAGTATACTGCTGCAACATATACTTGTCCACTGCTCGTTTCTACACATATGGAAATTCCTTGGATGGCACATGATTGCAATTTCGCTTCTATATGGTGTTTTATTATATTCTTTATTAACACTGCGGCCCCACCTTTTGCACAGTTATAAGGATGTGGGGAGTGATAGAATTCATATCCTTGCAGTTTAAAGTCAGTAATCAATTTAGAAGTGCGTCTCTGAAATGAGACATATATCTATCTGGTTTATGTCAAGAGTCACTTGCATCTCGTCCTTGCGACTCTCGATACCATTACCATTCCATTCAAGAATTTTTATTTTATTCATCACGCCTGTCTTTTGGTAATAGCTCTTTTGTAAACAGCAACAAGTCTCTCTAACAACAATATTCTATCTAATATCGTTTTATTCGATTTTTCCATGGAGCAAGGGATTTGATTTCCGCCTGACTGTCGATGTATATTACAATATCTGATTTCGATATCGTATTAACCGATAGCCAGTCAGCAGCTTGGTGGACGGCGGTGACTTTGGCCTGAAAAACGCTGCAGTGTTCTGGAAGGTTAAAAGAGAGGTGAATGTCCAGGTCTTCAGAGAAGACCCAAGCACCGACTCCGTCAGCTGGCGAGCTTTTCAGGTCATTGCTTTTAGGTGCTACTTACTATAAAAATAAATAGGGAGAAAGGACAGACGTTTTTGATTGATTTGTAGGGTTTATCCCAACCGGGTGTCTAATTTCCTTAGTAAAATGCTTTTCAAATCCACCAGCTATTTGAAGAAACATATTTTTTCGAAGAAATCTAAATTCGAATTTGAAAGCTAAATCTATATACGAGTATATAAAAGAAAGTGTCCGAAGCGATGTAACCGCATAACTCGAGATTGGCCGAACCGATTTTGATGATTTATAATTTGTTGGAAAGGTATTTTCTTAGCACGGGTTTTAGAAGAAAAAAAAAATCTAAATTTCAAAATGGCTTATTTTGACCACCCAGCGTGTTACGACAGGTTTTTTTCGATTTTTTTTTTAATTTTTTTTTTTTTTTTTGTCATTTTGTATTTATTTATTTTGGCAACAACCAAATAAAGAATCACATTTGAATGTAACATATCGTATCACAATTGAACTGTCAGATAGACACGCAACGTAACGCCATCTATTATCGATCAATAGAGAAGCCAATTTTGCTTCATGTTTGGTGGCGCTGTCGGATTCGGGTTTCTTCATTGCGATTTTGTGAGTTTTTGTGAATTAAAATTGATATGAGAATATATCTATATCTATTTATATATATATGTATATAAAAATCAATCCATATTTGCGTTTGTTGCCGGTGTTTGGCCAACGCGTTAACCGATTCCAATGAAATTTTTTTTAAAGAAAGGTGACGTCTATACGAAGGATGTTATGTATGTGCGATGTCTGTATCTGCATCGGTGTGTAAATTATGTGTTTCTTAAAAAAGAAAAAAAAATTGACAATGTATTTATACACTGTGTGTTTCATATGTAGGTATCATGTGCTTTGAAAAAAAAAACAAATTTAAGTGAAATAATAAAAAGTTTTTTTGTGTAATATTTTCTATATATAAAAATTAATCCATATTTGTGTTTGTTGCCGGTGTTTGGCCAAACGCGTTAACCGATTCCAATGAAATTTTTTTTCCATGAAAGGCGACGTCTGCACGAAGGTTGTTATGTTTGGCTATATCTGCATCGGTGTGTGAGATATGGGCATTTGAGTGAGTACACATGCATATGTGCGTATGCGTGTAAATTACGACGCAGATACAGAGACCGTACAGACGCCACTTATTTTGTTATCCGAACAAGCATATGAAAGAGGGAGACCACACGAACGTTTCAAGCTTATTTATTTTCGCTTTGTTGTTTGATTCGCAGAAGTAAGGTGACATAGGCGCCTGCCAGACAACAAGCACCTACCCTAAACGGAACAACGAAGTTGTGTGAGTGGCCTAAGCCATGCGGAGAAAAACGTGCAGTCCCTTTCACCGGTTGAGCTCAAATCAGGCAATCTTCGGCATTGGCCTGAGAGTGTTTCTGTGAACTTTGGTCAAAATCGGTCTTCTTTTTTTAGGCGCAGCAACATACGTCGGATACCCGCTATAGACAATTATAAGGAAGTCTACTCGAACATATTGGCCAATAGAATTCTCGGGCACGAGCAAAGCCGGGCAGGTGCAGCTAGTTTGAAATAAATACTCTCTTATGACCCCAAATGTTCAAATGTAAATATTTTTAAATTTCGCCTACTGACACGCCTACTATCAAAAACAAACGTTTTATTGAAGAAATCAATGAAAATAGAAGTTATATTCTTTGCAAAATATGTAGATAAAGTCGCTCCCAACAGTTCCTTCATAAAAAGTTTTTGCAATGCCCACTTTGTAGGCGCTTTTTTTACGATAACATTTTTTCTTTATAAAATCCTTTAAAAAACGAAAATTATAGACAAAAATAGCAATATGTTTACGTTTTTATTTATTCTTGATTTATTTTCTTTTATTTCTCTTCCTCGATCCCGTTTGCTTTGACGGGATTTGGAGAAGTAGATTTAACAGCGAACTCTTCGAGTTGTACAGCGACATCGACCTGGTGAGAAATGTATGTATCAGTCGAATAAGATGGATGAATGGGCAGCAACGCTCCGATGCGAAGAGTCTTCGATTCCCGAGAGACAATGCAGTAGAGGAAGGCCAAACTCAGGTTGGCGCGAGCAAGTAGAAAGGGACCTAGACCAACTTGGACTACGAAACTGGAGGCGATAAGCCAAATATCGGGCTAAATGGAGAGGCGTGTTGGTTGAGGCCCAGGTACACCCAGGACTGTAGCGCCACCTAAGCAAGTAAGTTAGTTTTTTTCCTCCTGTAAATAGCTGTGTTTATTTTTTTACTTAGTCTGCTGGCCCTGTCAGTTTATTCTAAGCACATACATAGAGTGCGCTCTGTTCAAGTACACACACTTTTATTTGATAACTCAGACTCTGCTTTGAACATAAAAATAAAAGGTAGGGAAGGCTACAGTCCGCTTGGGGGAGCTGTTCGATACCCCATTCCTTTCCCTCATAAAGTAGGTGTGGCGAAAATCTTAGTATGGATGAATTGTTAAGAACGACCTACATATTTTGTTACACAACAGTTAAAGAATTTTATCGTAACAAAAAACTAAGTTTTAAAAAAAAAAAAACCCTTAAAAGAAGAAAAGGGCATGGCAGAAAACTTATAAAGGAATTGTTCAAACGACTTTACCTAAATACTTTGTGAGCACTACTGGGGGGAACCCTCATGTGCTTCATGAAACAGCACTTCATAAACAAAAAGTCACTGTTTGGTGCGGGTTTTCAGGCCGGTGGCGTCATTGGGACTTTTTTCGTCGATGAAAATGACCGTCACGTTACGGTAAATGGTATTCGGTACAGAGACGTGTTGGAACGTTGTTTCTTTGAGCAATTGCATGAATTGGACATCAGTGATAGGTGTTTTCAACAAGAGGGTGTCACAAGCCACACGGCGGGTGCAACAACCGAGTTATTGAAGTCTCAGTTCGGTGAACATGTTATCTCGAGAAACGGACCCGTCTATTGGCCGCCGAGATCGTGTGATTTGGACCTCTACACTTTTTTGTATGGTGCCACATTAAATCATGGTCTATGCCAATAAGTCGGTGACTTTAGAGGAGCTAAGAGCCAATATTGAACGAGAAATAGCGGCCATATAGGTCAAAAGGTGCGGCCGTATCGGTCAAAATGTGAGATCGAGTTATCGAAAGTTGCACCGTTCCCGTGGTGGACATATGAACGAAGTCGAATTTCTTTCATAAATGTTTTGATAGTTTTTTGAGATATCTAAAGTAGTTTGCATTTTATTTAAAAAAGAAGTTGTCAAGTCCTTAATGAAAGAACCTCTATAACGAAGATCCTTCTTAACAATTCTCCCATACTTAGATTTCTACGTTCACTTAATGGATAGGAAAAGGAAGGGTATCCAACAAATCGCCGAGTGGACTGTTGCCTTTCCCTATGTTTTTATTGTCCTTACCAAACGTGCTTACCCCTTTTTACAACGCCGAAAAAACAAAATATATTTTAAGAGTGTATTAAAATAGAATAAATATTAGTCATTAACGACCTATACAGGGCCTAAAACCTAGCACATCCAACCACTTTCTTGTGCGAAGTGGAAGGTCCCTACAATTTAAAGCGAATCCATATACATAACCCATCATCATCATTTATTTATTGTACGGTAGTAGCGACTTAGACTAGTTTACATCAATTATAACTATTATAGAGATTTAGGACATTCTACTCCTTTACAACTATAATCTAATTTTATACAAAGAAAATGGATTTTATTTTAAATTTATTATTTTTAAGGGGAAAAACTACAACCAAAACACTTATACAAAACTTACAAGCTTATATTGCCAACAATTATAAGTAAACAAAACTTAAGCAAACAACTAATAATATAATTTAATTGTTATTCTAATTGTCATAAAATGTTTGTTTATAAATTTCAATATTTAAGTTTAAAAAGCTAATATTTGCTAGTTCCTACGTATGAGTAAGCCCTTGCGAGATCTAATATCCTTTTAAGCACTTTATTTTGACATCTTTGTAGTTTTAATTTATGATTTTGGCACAGTCACCCAAGCAGGTGCACCATAATGAAGGATGGATTGAACAATTGATTTGAACAAAATAATTTTGTTGTCTTTACTAAGTTCTGATTTTCTGAATACCATAGGATGAGAATTTGTATGTACATATTTATTTTATTTATGGTTGTAGATATATGTTTATTATAGCTCATTTTTTTTATCCAACATAATTCCGAGGTATCTACAATGTTCGGAGCAGTCAATGCTGACTGATACTATTTGAAGATTAATATTTCCTGGCAAGAAACATGGCTTACGACGACGTGAGAACCAAATTGCCTGGGTTTTCTGTGCATTTATCTTGATTTTCTATTTGTTGAACCTCCACGAAGGGTAGTCACCTTTTCGAGTGCACCATCCCTTTGATGGTGCCGGTGTGGAGGCTTAACGATGTTTCATACATCCACTAAGAACTGCCCAAGGACATTCCGTCCTGCCCCAATTCCCCCTTTTTCTCCCCTACCCCTCCTCTCTCCTGATTTCCTCCCTCTGATTCTCTCACTCCTTCTCCCTTTCATTATCCGCTGGGCTGGACTTAAGGTGTGATACGACCCGTGCCGAAAGTCGGCCAGGCTGAGGGCCCAGTTTAAAAAAATAGCTCAGTCGCCCACGGAGTATCCGGATACCTGGCGATCTCCGGATTAACCAGCCTTACCTGCATACTGCGGATCTCTGTGCAGGCGGACCTCCTTTCTCCGCTACTCGTGGGTCTAAAATATGAACAACAAACAAAACAAAAACAAAAACAAAAATAAAAACATCGAGACCGGTATCTCTTCTAAACCGGGCGGTAGTACAGCGACCTTGCTGTCTACTGACGCGGCTCCTGCAACAAAGAGTAGCACTGCGACTGTGAGTAATCGTGGTCCAGTTGCTGCCAGCAGCAGTGAGCCTAATATAGGCAAAGCAATTCCTAGCAGCGGTAGGATTGTGGCACTTCATGGCCCTTCCGTTGCTAGCCTCACAAATCCTAGTACGTCTCGTAGTGGATGTTCGCGACAACGCACTTCCTCGAGGGCGTACTACAAGGACAGGCGAAATGCCATAAGAACTCTGAAGGTCTTTGGAGATATTCTGGAGACCAACAGAACACCACAGCAGATCGCCAAATTAAAATGGGCCCAAGGCTTCCTAGAGAAGGACAAGAGCGCTAACAAGGACTTCAGGTCCAAGCGCCAGAGATCGGTGGAAGAAACCACTTCGGTTTCCAAAAAACCCAAGGTGCATAACACCAGCACCACCTCACATTCTGCCCCCAAATCTCAAAAGTCCTTCAGCGATGTCCTAAAGGACAAAATCGTGGTCGCGGTGATCGACCGCAGCGATCCGGAGGGAAGAATTTCCCCCGAACGATGGCATAAGCTGAGGACCAAGCTACTTAGCCTCTATCTGGCCTTCATGAAGGACCACCCTGGACCAGCTCCAGTAACTGAGGATGCCGGACTACACCAAGGGCATATCCGGCTCGTCGCCTGCGACAATATTAGATCGTTGGATCTGTATAAGATCGCCATAGGCAAACTCGGGGAGGCTTGGCCTGGAGCGAAGCTTGAGGTTGTTGCGAAGGAGGACATCCCGAGCAGACCGAGGGCTCGTGCTTGGATCCCTGCTGAACCCCCCTCCGCAGAAGAAGTATTGTCGGTTATTAGACTGGGCAATCCCTCACTCCCAACCCACGACTGAAAAGTTGCGAAGCTGGAAGAGCATAGGGGATCCTTCAGATCAGCTATTATAGTGATCAACCAAGAATCCCTGGCTCCTTTGGCGAAGACCAACGGCGCAATCCAGTTCGGTTGGGATAAGATTACACTTCGGGTGTACAAAAAGGATGACCCAGAAGCTAATAAGCCTCCGTATCCCTCTGACACAGGACTTAACACCCCTGATCCTGGAGCATCAATCTCCCTTCCATCCATGGAAGATTATGAACCAACTGTGGCTGCTCCCACTCAGCCCTCTACGTCCACTGCTAACACCAACTCTAGTATGGACACGGAAGACCTCCTCAGCAAAGTCCTTCTCAGCGAGGACGAGCTCTTAGGCTCGTCCTCTGACTCTGACTCAAATTCAAATAACACCGTGGTGGAGACTCCTCTGCCTGATTGCGACGATCAATGTTGCGATTAGTACAGATCAACCTCCACCACTCCAAAAAGGCTTCGGCCTCCCTTCTTATCCGTCTTTCTAGAGATGGAGAAGATATGGTCCTGATCCAAGAGCCATGGATTGTTAACAACCTGGTTCGAGGACTCCGGACTCATGGATACAAACTGTTGTATGCAACTGACAAAGGTAAACCTAGAACTTGCATACTGGCAAAAAGTAGCTTAAATGTATGTTTACTCCCTAATTTCAGCGACCGTGATGCAACCGTGGTGAGTCTAGAGACTGTTCGCGGCACCCATTGGATAGCCTCGGCTTATCTGGCCCATGACCACGTAGGGTCCTTGCCTGGTGTCAACCTAGAGGGACTGATCGCGGCAGCTGAACATCAAAAAAATGGTCTCATTATTGGATGTGATGCCAATGCGCACCATTCAGTATGGGGCAGTTCTGACATCAACGACAGAGGTGAGTCTATTTTTGATTATATTCTTAATACTAATCTCATTGTGTGTAACACTGGTAGTGAACCTACCTTCATTACAAAAGATAGACAGGAGGTTCTAGATATAACTCTGGTCTCCGACTCAATCCATCAGGAAATTGTAAACTGGAAAGTCTCGGCAGAACACTCTTTTAGTGACCACCGTTACATTCAATTCAGCTTAGCCGATGACCCTCCCCGCCAGCCAGTTTTTAGAAATTATAGGAAAACTGACTGGCTCAAGTATAGAGAAGTGCTGAAAAGTTCAATAAAATCTGAACTCCTTAGTCCTCCCCGGAACACCATAGAGCTAGATAAGAAGGTCAGGGTACTCACCTTGGCCCTCAATATGGCTCTGACCTCTGCCTGCCCGCTCACACAGCCTAGAGGCAAAAAGAAGCCGGTTTGGTGGACCCCAGCACTAGGACCTCTAAGAAGCAGTTGTAGAAAACTGTTCAACCAAGCCAAGTCCACAAAAGCTGAAACCGACTGGGCTTCATACAAAGCATCTCTCAATGCTTACAAAAAGGAACTGAGGAAAGCCAAACGCTCGTCTTGGAGACTCTTCTGTGGAAAAATAGAGGAATCTTCGGAGGCATCTAGGCTAAGAAAAATCCTCTCAACCAACCCAGGTATGCCTAGCTTTTTAAAAAAGGCGGACGGCTCCTGGACCACTTCCAGCGAAGAATCGCTCAATCTACTACTGGATACACATTTCCCATGTAGCTCCCACGTTACTAGCAATATAAACCTGTCTAGGTCAATTGCACGTACGACTAACTTTAAAGGTCTGATTACTAGGGACAAACTGCTCTGGGCGAAACACAGCTTCAAACCATACAAATCCGCGGGGCCAGATGGCATAATACCAGCTGAAATTCAAAACACCTCGGATATCATCTCGCCTTTGCTTGAGATAATCCTGAAAAGCTGTGTAAAAATGGCATACATTCCGCTGTTATGGAGAGAAGTAAAGGTCGTATTCATACCCAAAGCCGGTAAATGTTCCCATGTAAATCCTAAGGATCTCAGACCCATAAGCCTATCGTCATTCCTTCTAAAAACATTAGAAAGGTTAATTGATATCCATCTACGTACTAACATAGATACAAGACTTTTGTCTACGGCTCAACATGCATATTGCAAAGGCAAATCTGTTGAAACACCCTTACATACGTTAGTACGCTCAATCGAATACTCCCTTCACCATAAGGAGTACACTATGGTTGCATTCCTGGATATTGAGGGTGCTTTTAATAACGTCAATGCATCCGCGATCGCAAATGCACTGTCAGATCTAAAGGTGGATGACTCACTTGGTGAACTTATTAATCTACTTCTCACAAGTCGGATTATAAACTCGAAACTGTGTATGACATCGGCCAGAAGATCTGTCAGTAGAGGTACGCCATAAGGTGGAGTCCTATCTCCCCTCCTTTGGAACTTAGTGGTGAACAAGCTGCTGATGTGCCTAGAAAAGGAGGGTTGCAGGGTGATTGCCTATGCAGATGACGTTGCAATTGCCGCCTCAGGGAAGCACCTAAGCACCTTGAAAGAACTTCTCCAAAACGCTCTTAATAAGCTAACTACATGGGCAGATCGTTGTGGGTTGGGTGTTAACCCCCACAAAACCGAACTTGTTCTATTCACTAGGAAACATAAAGTTCCATACATTGATCCCCCCTCTATCAGGGGCACAAGTCTAGTCTTTTCAGACGAGGCAAAATACTTGGGTCTCATTCTGGATAGAAAGCTTAGCTGGAAACCTAACATTCAGGAAAGAGTTCGTAAAGCTACAGCAGCACTCTTCTCCTGCAAAAAAGCTATTGGTAACAAATGGGGGCTCCAACACCGCATTACCAACTGGCTATACATCTCGGTAATTAGACCGATACTTATGTACGGGGTGGTTGTTTGGTGGACTGCCCTTGATAAAGCGATAAATCGCGATAAGCTAGGCAAAGTCCAACGTACAGCTTGTCTCTGCATGAGTGGTGCACTGCGCACTACCCCCTCTGCTGCAATGGACATTCTGTTTCACCTGATACCCCTGGACATCTTTAGCAAGCAAGTGGCTGCTAGTGCGGCTATCCGCCTCAAAACAACGTTCCAATGGTCCGAGAATGAAATCGGCCACGCATCTTTTCTGAAAAAATTTAGAATCCTCCCCAGTAACATAGACTACATCACCCCTCGAACCCTTTTTGACAAAAACTTCAAGGTCAAGATCCCTCCCAGAACATTCTGGGAAGGGCCACCCGTCGAAAATAAATCAATCCATTTTTATACCGATGGATCCAAAACCGACGAGGGGGTAGGAGGTGGTGTGTTCTCTGACAGGCTGAATCTCAGCCTCTCCTTTCGACTCCCTGATCACTGCAGTGTGTTCCAGGCAGAAATCTTGCCTATTAAGGAAGTCCTGTCGTGGCTGAAGAAGAACGTGATATCCATTACGGATATCTGGATCTTCTCAGATAGTCAAGCTGCATTAAAATCCCTGGATTCTGGGTCCACAAACTCTATCGTAGTCCGTGACTGTCGGTCATCTCTAGTGGAGATGGCGAAGCATTTTAACATCCACCTATGCTGGGTGCCAGGACATACAGACATTCCAGGGAACTGTAGGGCGGATGAACTCGCCAGAAAAGGAACCACACTGCCCCTTTTACCTGATAAAGGTTCACTAGGCATCCCAATCGCTACATGCAAACTCATGTTTATGAGACAGACCATTGAGAACTGTAACCTTAGGTGGACAAGTGGCAACACTTGTCTAGCGACAAAGCAGATTTGGCCAAAGCTGGATCTGAAACGCTCTAAGTGTTTGATTTCTCTAAACAGACTTCACATTGGTGCTATAATTGGTGTGATCACCGGACACTGTCTCATAGGCAGACATGCAACAAGGCTTGGCGTCCACGCAAATGACTTCTGCAGAAGCTGTATGGACGAGGAGGAGGAGGAGACAGTTCTCCACCTTCTCTGCACGTGCCCTGCTCTTTCTCAAAGACGTAAACTCCATTTAGGATCCTTCTTTTACAATGATCTTAACGATCTCATTAACACCGACATAAAAAGTCTGTCAAGCTTCATCAGAAGCTCCAAATGGTTCAACGAGTAGGAGGATGATACATCCGTGTGGCATCACAATGGGCCTGTCACTGGCCTAAGTGTGTCAGTCTCGGCCGACAGCCACTACAACCTAACCTAACCTAACCTATTTGTTGAAATAATGTTTTAGTTTATTTAGAGACCCCTGCAGGCTACGCTGAACATCCCTATACAATACTCCAGCTGCGTAAATGGCTGTATCATATACATAACATTTATGCCCAAAACTGAGCATGGATGGACGTAATAAATGTTTTCTCATTACAGTGGTTGTTTTAGGATGTGACGTAATGTCTTTTCAACAATCGTTATTACTTAAAACAGCAAAAAAAAAATCAAATAATCACCACTTCGATAGTAATGTCTTTTCGACAATCGTTATTACTTAAAACAGCAATAAAAAGTCAAATAATTACCACTTCGATAGTATTACTTGCGATCCATAAGTGAAGAAAAAATAAAGGAACACCATCGGACCTTTTGACCGCACTGCTTCTAAAAGGTGTAACACTTTTTTTAAGCGTCCCTTCGCAATACTTAAATATTATTTGCGGCTGGTCATTACAATGCATTTCCTAATAATAAAATAATGCAATAAATCTAATATACGAACCAGTGAACGTAACGCGTTTTTATAAAACCGCACACTTGACGGTAACGAGAGTTGAAATAAAAAATGCATAGAGCCAACAGCTCCCGAGCGCGTACGTTTTATTAATGCTTATTTGAAAATGCACGCTCACAAGCGGCCCATGAGTAAGCATTTCCGTACCCTGAATCTTATTAAAGGTCGCATTTCTGATGCTGTCCACTTTCATGTGCGTCGGACGGACGACATTTTAATAAACAAATTTAATAACTCCAGCCCATTTACAAATCCATTTAGTGGACACATGTGGAATTTGTGTCATGTGTAAACTCAAATGTTATTTATCGCAAAAAAAAAATTAATAACTTGCTTTGGTCCTTACAAATTCAATTCCACGATGCCTGTAGCATTTATTATGACCACAGCCATAAGTATGAAAATGCCTCTCTGTTCTGGTAAGTGATTCTTCTGGCTTCTAATGAGCTCGTAATTTTATGAGTAGGTACCTACATATATCAATAAACTGTCAAATAAATAATGTTTGGCCTGTCGTAGAAAAGTTGTTTGGCATAAGTCTTCGAAATTCTTTGACCGTAACATTCATATCATGCCAAACGAATAGAAACCACACAAAATAATTTTTGTTTTATTTTGGATAGAAATAAAGGTTTAGTTTGAGTTCAATTTCTTTTGCTTTTTCAGATACATACTTTAAGAGTACCTAGATATTTTCCTTATATAAACTCTCGCCAAAGATGTGTCTACGGAACATGGTACACGATGTTCGAACAATTTATTGTTTATATTGATTCTTATCACTCCTGGAAATGTTATTATATTTTTCAGTAGCGAATGTGATATACATAATTTTGTTGAGCGCAAGGCTACAGCTACAGGCAATAACTACAAATTTGTATTATATTACTCTTTTAAACTCTATTGGCATTCCAACGCGTCATATAATTTCGTGCTGGTGCAGTGTAGATAAATAATAATATTTTTCGAAAACTTGATTAAATTCCGAGTAACTTGTTTTCTCTGCGAATTTTCAATCACTTACGGTGAATAAAGATTTGAGGTACCTATATTACTTGCTGTGAATACCACAAGCTAGGTACATCATGCAAAACCGAATTGATATTTCACAAACTTGCAGAAAGCAATAAAATCAAAATTTACAACGTGCAGATGTATATTGTTTGAACAGCTGACGGAAACAATGTGCGTAACATACCAACGTATGCCAATCAAATTGAATATCATAGTGACAATTGTCTTACATTATTTGCCGCACGTCAGTCTTCTGCTAGTATTATTTCAAATGTATCTGAGTGTATACAAAAGTAATATAATGTAGGATTCAAACACATTATTTCACATATAGTTGATAAATCAGAATGGAACTGATTTTGAGTCTGCAGAGACGTGGCGACGTCAGATACCATTTGGATTTGAAGTACATTTCAATTTCAATTATTTACTTTTGATAAATTCCTTTAAGGTTTACTCATCCAATTGCTGGCATGTGGCTTCATAAATCGGAATGGAATAGGTAAAAGCTACATAATGTGATTAGTTTTTTAGTTGTAAACGGTTCCTTCCATCAATTGTTGTTTTAAAATATTTTCATCAATGAAGAAGACCGTCATACATTGATCATATGGATAGTTTGATATATCTATTTACTTCTTATACCCTATTCTAAGGGTATATTAAATTTGACGCATAGTTTGTAACATACCTTAATATTGTCCGTAGACCCCTAAAAGTTACTATATTTACGAGTATGATCAGCATCGATAGTAATGTCGATCTAGCCATGTCCGTCCGTCCGTCCGTCTGTCGGCAAAAATTAGGCCTTTAAACTGGACCTAGAGAGCTGAAATTTTAACCATATACTCTCTAGGGTCCCGAAATAATCAAGTTTACGAATTTTTGAAATCCGCCCACAGCAACGCCCACAAACTCAAAAAAAACAAAATTTTGGAAAAAATCGAATTTTGAGCTAGAAAGCTGAAATTTTTATATATGATCTATGACTCCTAAAACTGCTCGGGATAAAAAAATGACAAAATCCGCCCACTGACACGCCCACAAATAAATAAAACAATTTGTTTGAAAATCAAAAGTTTGAGCTAGGGAGCTGAAATTTATAATATATACTCTCTATGGGCCCTTTATGCTCATGTGTAAATATTTACAAAATCCGCCCACTGACACGCCCACAATTACATTTTTTTTTTTTTTTAATTCAAAGTTTGAGCTAGGGAGCTGAAATTTATAATGTATACTCTTTAGTGGCCCTTTATGGTCATGTGTTAATTTTTTTTAAATCCGCCTACTGACACGCCCACAATTAAATAAAACAATTTTATTAAAACACCCAAGTTTGAGCTAGGGAGCGTTTTTTTTTTTGATAAAATCCTTTAAATGTTATATAACAAAATATGTAGAGCGTTCTTAACAATTCAACCATACTTAGACTTTTGTCATGCCCTCTTATGAGGGATAGGAATAAGAATAGGGTATCCAACAGTTCGCCCAAGCGGACTGTAGCCCGTCCCTATGTTTCGTAGGTAGCGTCGGAGTTGTGTTTTATTTTATGTTTGTACTTTATAATGTGTAGGAATTTTGTAGTGGATGTCAGTAACATTCGTGCGTCTGATTTAGCAGAGTTTGGTTTACCTGGGTAGGTCTCGCCGCATTAACACATAGTGACGTAGCCTACCAACTTCAGTCTCAATATGGTCACTGTTCCAATCCGGAATATAATTTTAATTGACTAAATTTTCATGTCGGTTGGCAACTAATCCACTACTGTTTTATTTACAGAAGCTTCAACTTATAATTAGTTTGAATATGTCTGATTCCATTACAAGAATTTTGTCCCTTCATCCTTGTTCTGAAATCTTCATCCGGGCGATTTTAATATAGACAAATCAAGTTGGCTTCGACATTCTGGTCAGACAAGGAAGGTATGTCGACATGTTTGCTGAGGTAAATAACCTGTCTTGGCTTGTAAATGAGCCGACACGAATACCGAACATTAGTCAAACTGCCAACACACTGGACTTGTTTCTTACCTCTCGCCCCGATAAATACGCTTTGAACGTATTATCGCCTCTAGGTTCGTCAGACCATTGTGTCATATCACCAAATTTCCCTAACAGGATAAAATGTATCAAACCTAAGGTGGTGGTGTGACTCGAGCTGCAAAGAGGCTATCAGGTAAAAAGAGGTAAGCTTTCGGTTATTCAAAGCGAACAAATCTGAGGAAATCCGTAAAAAGTTTAAACGAACCAGAAATGACTGCAATGCCGATATTAATCTTGTCGAATTCTCCTATGACCAAAAGTAAGCAAAAAATAATACAAAATCCCATGGGTAGTAAAAACTTTTGGTCATTTGTTTAAAACATCAAGAATTCGGCCTCATCATCTATCCCAAAATATATGTACAATGACATTCCAGCTTTCAGCTCTATAGATAAGGCCAATCTTCTTGTTGCTCACTTTGCAGTCAGCTCCACGCTCCCAGATTCTGCTTTGTCTCCCCACTTCCAGTGGCTAGAGTACTTCGAGATCTTGACATACACAAATCCGCTGGTCCAGATGGTATTTCCCCTATCGTTCTGAAGAAGTGTTCTTCTACACTGGCTAAACCACTGCGTAACCTTTTCTAACTATCCTATTCTTCAGGACTCTTTCTGAGAAGATGGAAAACAGCATTTGTCTAGCCTGTACCAAAAAAAGCCGAATCTTCGTCTCCCTCCTCCTACCGACCAATTGCACTGACGTCCCTTCTTTCTAAGGTCATGGAAACGCTGATCAACCGTCAGCTAATGAAATATCTTGAATCGCTAAAACTTCTTAATGACTGGCAGTATGGTTTTCGCAGCAACAGGTCCACCGATGATTTCATGGCATATCTAACCAAAAAGTGAAACCAATCTCTTCACCAAGGTGGTGAAAGTTTGTTTTGCTTGATATTTGAAAGATATTTGACAAGCGCCCTTGTCAAAAATGCATGCATTACTCTTCTTCAATGAATTAGAAATTACCTTTCGGACTGTTCAATTTAAGTTGTTTTGGACGGTTTCAAGTCTGCAACTCACTAAATAAATGCTGGTGTTCCCCAAGGCTTTAATCTGTCCAGGACTCTCTTTATCATTTTTATAGATGATCTCCTGTCTATTACCTCTAATCCAATCCATTCCTTTGCTGATGACAGAACCCTCAGCGTCTCATATTCGTTTCCTGGTTCACGCCACTCATCTTCGGATGTGAAACTGGAACAGAAACGTTTATTAAACTCATTAAATTCCGATTTGAACAGCATAACTCAGTGGGGTACAACCAATAGAGTGGAATTGAATGCTTCCAAAACACAATACTGTCTGCGGTCATTAAAGCAGAACCCACACACACTGCCAATATCCATAAATGGCAAAATGGCACCTGCATCGCTGAAACCGAAAGACTTTCCATTCTCGGTATGTGTGTTAATGACAACTTTCGTTGGAATGACCACATATTCGATGTCGCCAAGACCGCCGCGTAATGTCTAGGCTTCCTTAAGCGATGTAAAAAATATTTCACCCCTTCTGATCTGGCTACATTTTATAAGGCGTTTATCCCCCCGAAACTCGAGTATCTGGTCCGGTGCACCAATAACTTATTTGGAGCTAGTTGACAGGATCCAAAAACGAGCGATAAAACTCATTAACGACCGAGACATCACAAGATCGATTGACTCTTAGTCATCGCCGTAATGTCTCCTGGATTTCGTTATTTTATCGTTATTTCCAACATAAGTGTTCAAACGAAATAGCGACTTGCATTCCTCCCCTTGAACATTTTAACCGCAATACGCGCCATGCAAGGAATGCTCATCAGTTCACCCTCAAGGTTGTGGTCGGACGTATACACTGAAGTTTAAAGAATCGTTCCCTAGCCCTACAATACGAATGTGGTATACTCTTTCACGCATTGTTTTTCCTTCACATTATAACCTACAAACATTCGAAACCAATGTGCATCGGCATCTCTCCCTTTCTTCTCAACCTAGCTATTATATTATAAGGGTCCTAATAAATCCCTTTAGTGCGTGTATATTTAAAAAAAATATTTTTTTTTTTTGTAAATAATGAAATATGCCAATGCTGCGACTTCCAACATGTTGTAGAAAAAAGCTAATGGCCGCCGCTTCGCCTGTAGTATGCAGTTATGTTCTTTCAAAATTTGGTCAACTTTTGATTTTGTTGTGAGACAGAATGGCTTCTTTTTTGCTTGTCCAACCAATTCGGTATCATAGTGGTCTAAGAAGCTGCTAGTGCACCTAAGAAACTGCTGCGAGATTATTCGTGGATCTAAAAATAGTGGATTGCGTCTTGCGACTACGATCCGGAAGCGTTTCTTCAGGAATGCAATTTCTTATTTCGTCGAATAAATTCACCAAAAGTCAGTTCAGATTCTAGAAGATTTTTCACAAATTTTAAGACTTGTTAAGAATTGTTAGCAATAGCAGTCCCTTCACTGGCCGTATACTTGGTTGAAAGCTCAATCATGACCCTCTTACCCAAATATGCAGCTCTCTGATGTCCTTCCTCTTTACCTGTATACAGAATTCCATTGCAAGGATATCCGTTGCTGGAATCACAAACCCACCATATTTGTATACCTTATTTCGCAGGCTTCGATGGTATTCATTGCTTGTGTTTCCTCGACGGTTATAACTTCGGTCGGTGTATTGGTAGTCATGGCCACTTAAATCTTCAAGCTCAGGGCCACTCTCTATAACTTATTGCTCCCTTTCTTCTTCGTTCATGCGTCTCCGGTTGAATGCATTCATTTCGTCAGCCATAATAATTTGTGTGATGTTTCCAATTTGCCTCTAATCTGTTCAATTAATCTGTAATATTTAGTCTTATTCATCTAAGTGTGTCGGCCTCTGCCGACTGCCAGTACAACCTAACCTAACCTAATCTAGTCGTATTCATATATGACCGAAATACGGTAATAAGTTATTTTGTTTATACATATTGCAATAAAGAAAACTAATTACCTGCCGGACAAAGTTCACTCATTAAGAGTTTTTTTTTGGCGGAAATGTGAAATTATAACGTTTCTCCATACAATATTAAGGTAGGTCTGGTCGGGAAATTGGATTAGCAACACAATTCATTAAGAAAAAATGGTTTCGAAAATAGAAAATGTCTGGCTAGACCTACTAATGCACATAAGGGTTAACTAAGAACAATCGTTTTAGAATATTTTCGCATGTTATAATATTAATTTTTTTTAGATTTGCTGTATTTAAGATTTATTTCAATTATATTCCACCGCGAAGGTCAGTCACCTTGACGTGTGTACCATCATTGCCTTCGATGGTACCGGTGCGGCGGCTTACGGCGCAAAGATTCAACGGGCTATGCTGTCGACGACTTCTGTCGTCAGAAGGGTCACCCATGGCAAACAGACCGACTGATGAGCGCTAACCAAGAGCTGGCCAGGACATTCCGTCCGATCCCATGCCCCCCTCGCCATTCCCAGTATCCTTACTCCCCCCCATTGCCCCCCTACCCCTGTTCCTATCCCTATCCAAACCTAACTCCAGTGGTGGTGTGAGCGAATTAGTAAACCGTGCCCAGGGATGAAAGGCTGGGGGTTAAACCAACCGTTAACTGAGCTCCCTCAGGCCCCTTGGCGCGGGCCTGTTGTATATAGCCTTACCCAGGTATGGCGGCGCTGCCTGGGCTGACCTTGTTTTTTCCGGCCTTACTCGTGGGAATCTAAATTAATCTAAAAATGGAACAAACAAAACAAAATCAAAATAAAAAAAAACAAAAAAAAATTATAAAAAAACAAAATGCAATTCCTGTCAAGGGGGAGAAGGAGATGTGTGAGGATGATTTATCATCTTCATCCATCTCTCTTCTAGCACAGGAATTGGATGAAACGGCGCTTTTGGCTAGCGACAATGAGGAGTAGGTAAAAACCCTCACTAGCGACAGGGAAGTCACCGGTGAGCAGGCTGGAACTCTCATCGGTGACATAGACATACAGGGCAAGAAGGCAGCCGAAGAGATGCCCGGGACAGCAGGATCATCCGTTGTTGCTGGGACCATCTTGGAAGCAGCGTCAACAAAGACAGGAAGAGTAGAGGGAAAAGTAGACACAGCTGGCTCAGCCGCTGCATCTGCAGTTTCCTCTAATATAACAACGAAGAGTGCGAAACAGAGCGCACAAAAGAGGGCTAAGGCTTTGCTACGTAATACAAATCGTAAGGTAGCCAAGTATGGGAGCTGTGACCCAAGCACCCTCAGTGACTGGGAAAAGGCAGCGTTTGCGAGGGCCAAGACTTTTCTGGCCGACCTGAAAAAAGCAAAGGAGGGGAAAAAGCTGGCCAATGAGGAGGTGGAGGTTGAACTGACTGCACCCTCCACCTCCTACGCAGCAAAAGCTAAGGAAGGGACAAATGACTCGGGAAGGAAGACGAGTTTCAACAGCAAGAGCGGCAGAGTCCAACGCAGCGAAAAAGGTGAAGGCTGTGACCACACCGGCAATGCGTCGCGGACACAGCGACCCGAAGGACGAGCATCTCGTTGCTGTGATAAACGAGCTGGAGCCTTGCGGTCGTCTCACAATCGACCAGTGGAAAAACGTCGAGGAGAGGTTCCAAGACGCCCTGTGGAATAAACTATCCGCCGCAGGAAACGGGGAGCTTCAATTTGATGGCGCTGGTTGGGAAGGCGGGCGCAAGGTTGTTGCTTGTGGAAACAAGCTTTCGGTGGTTTTCCTCAGACACTTCGTCACGGAGGTATCCGATGCATGGGAAGGTATTAAGCTAAAATGCTTAACGGTTGCCGAGTTGGCAAAATACAATCCGCCAACAGCCTGGGTTTGGGTACCTAGTCCCTACACATACCCGGAGAAGCTCCTAGGGCTCCTACATGTTCAAAATCGGGAACTTAAAGCCGATACATGGAGGGTCCTAAAGACGGGGCCTAGACGGCAATACGGCCAACACTTCCTACTGGCCCTAATTAAGGAATGTCTTCCATACCTGGAGAAATCCAATGGGATGGTAAGATATAACATGGGGAGGTTGATGGTCGAAACATCGACCAAGGGCAGAGATGAGGAGGAGCCCCCCCATGATGATGATGGAAGAGCTGCAGATAAACCTGCACCACAGTAGGGCTGCGACGGTCTGTCTGATGGAGTACGTCATTAGGCAGGACATTGCAGCCGTACTCATACAGGAGCCCTGGATCAATAAGAACGTGATTCAGGGGCTCCGGCAAAAGAACTATACATTGTTCTACAAGGCGGAAGGTAAAATCAGGACTTGTATCCTTATTAAAAACCACATAAAGGCATTTCTTTTCAATAATTACAGCTCTGGCGACTTGACGGCGGTCATCTGCGAGAGGGAAGATGGAAAATATCTGTGTCTGACCTCAGCCTAACTTCCCTACGACTCTGCGGTCATAATAACGGAAGATCTAAGGGACTTGGCTGGTCAAAACTGGATGTACGTACTGGGCTGTGATGTAAACGCCCATCATACGCAATGGGGTAGTGGAGACACAAATTCAAGGGGTGAGTGTCATTATGATTTTATTATATTGTCCAACCTTACGGTATGTAATAGAGGGAATTCACCTACTTTTGTTACACGTAACAGACAGGAGGTTTTAGACGTTACACTTGTCTCCAACACAGACAAAATGGAAATCAGGGAGTGGAGGGTAGTTGATGAGGCATCTCTGTCTGACCACAGATGGATACGCTTCAAAATTAATTTTCAGCATAGGGCGTGTAATTTCTATAGAAACCCAAGAAAGGCAGACTGGGATAAATACATAGATTTCATTAATCTACGTTTAGATATCCAGCCGATCACCGGCGAAAATATAGGGCAGTAGAAGCCGTGAGCAGAACCCTAAATACAGCGTTCGAAAAGGCATACCCGGCAAACAAAAAGCCAACAAGGGCTCAACCGAAGTGGTGGAATAAGGAAATCGGCCTTAAAAGAAGGGAGGTAAGAAAACTTTATAATAGGGCAAAACTCATTAAAAACTATACCACATGGGATGAGTATAGCGAAAGCAAGAGAGAATTTAAATACTTAGTGAGGAAATCCAAGAGATCTTCATGGAAAAAGTTCTGTGAATCTATTGAGTTAACTGAAGAGGCGTCGAGACTGCGTAAAATGCTCTCAAAGGAGGCTAGCGTACCTAGCTACCTAAAAAATAACAACGGCACATGGGACGTGAGTAGTCAGGAGGTTCTGGCTACCCAGGTGGAAACCCATTTCCCCGGTTCCACAACCACAACGGACCTAGGCCTACAAGGGCAGGAGGAAGTCGACTGTCCCTCTTTCGAGTGGGAAGAAATTGACAATATCATCAACCGAAAAAAGTTACGGTGGGCCATGCATACATTCAAACCGTATAAATCTCCATGGCCGGATGGTATTCTACCGATCATGCTCCAAAAAGCGCCAGAGCATGCAAAACAAAAGATTTTGGATATACTGAGATTCAGTCTAAGAACAGGGCATATTCCAACAGCCTGGAGAGAAGTCCGGGTTGTTTTTATACCCAAAGCCGGCAAACAGGGTCACACGATGGCGAAGGACTTCAGGCCAATCAGTTTGTCGTCCTTTTTGTTCAAAACCCTTGAGCGTCTGGTGGAAGCTCACATTAGAAATAAATGTAGCAATGGTTTTTTATGCGAGTCACAGCACGCATACTTAAAGGTAGATCAGTAGAAACTGCTTTACACAACGTAGTGGGTAAAATTGAAAATAGTCTACACTGCGGCGAATTTGCTTTGGCCTCTTTTCTCGATATAGAAGGAGCCTTCAATAACGTTGAGTGTAGAGCTATAAAAAGCGCATTAACAGGCGCTAACATAGAACAGGGAATCATAAATTGGGTATGCAACATGCTCGCCAATAGGAACATAAACTGCTCCCTTGGTCAAAGCTCCATAAGGATGTCTGCAACCAGAGGAACCCCGCAGGGGGGAGTCATATCGCCACTGCTGTGGGTACTGGTCATTGACAACGTCCTAAAGGAAATTAAGTCAATGGGTATAAGTGCCACAGCGTATGCGGACGACGTGGTCATAGTAGTGCAGGGAAAATTTTTGAATACTTTAAGTGAGATCACAGCAAGGCGGTCTGCCTTAAGGAAAATTAGTAATTGGGCCAAATGCTGCGGACTAAATGTCAATCCCTCGAAAACGGAGTTAGTCCTGTTCACGAGACGACACAAAATACCGCACTTCAATCTCCCGAAACTTGACGGAGAGGAACTGCTCCTTACGGACAGTGCGAAGTATCTGGGCGTAATCCTAGATAGAAAATTAAATTGGAATCTTAACATAAGGGAACGAATGAAGAAAGCGTATAATGCCCTCTTTATTTGTAAGAGAATAATAGGCAAAACATGGGGCCTGAAACCCGCCATGGTACACTGGATATATACAGTAGTGGTGATACCCATACTTACATATGGCTCACTTGTGTGGTGGAGGGCAACAAATAAAAGAACCATAATTGGAAAACTAGCAACGGTGCAGAGAACGGCAAGCATAGCCATCACTGTTGCAATCCGTACTACTCCTACGGCAGCACTGGACGCCTTCCTGCACTTTATCCCGCTAGATTTAAAAATAAAGCAACTTGCTGGCAACAGCGCTTTGCGCCTAAAAAATTTAGGCCAGTTTAAGGACTGTAGTTTTGGGCACTGCACGATCTTAGCTGATGTGCTACCCGGAAATCCTATACGGACTGATGAGATTTGCCCCTTGGTCGACCATGACATCCCCTATGAGGTGTCATACCCGCGAAGGGAGGAGTGGCAAAGAGATGCAGTCATAATAGCAAACGAGGTTGCTATCTACACTGACGGCTCTAAGACGGGGGAGAGAACGGGTTCTGGCATTTTTTCTGCTGATCCAGACCTGAGAGAGTCTATACGACTCCCGGACACAAGCAGTGTCTTCCAATCGGAAGTTCTGGCTGTTCTAAGGGCGGCCGAGTTAGTGCAGATGAGATCATTGTCGGGAAGAGACATTGCCATCTATATTGACAGTCAGGTGACACTTATGGCACTTGAATCTGCTGACATTAACTCAGAGATAGTCAGAAACTGTCGCACAATGCTAAAAGCAGTATGTAGACGGAATCGAGTAATACTGTGCTGGGTACCGGGACACAGCGGTATAGAGGGAAATGAGCAAGCCGATGAGCTAGCAAGAAAGGGAGGGGAGCTGGAAAACAGCGGAGGTGTGAACATTAAACCACCACTGAGCGTCTTTAAGGGAAAAATCAATGAAAAGATCTTAAAAATGGCTGACCTCAGATGGCAGAACATAGTGGGACATAGGGTGTCTAGAGCCCTTTGGCCCCATTTGGATAAGAAAAGATCTAAGGAAATTCTAATTAATTGAGCAGGGAACAACTTAGAACAGTAATTGGGATTATGTCAGGGCACTGTCTCCTAAGAAAGCATGCTAGGCGACTTGGTCTGGTGGATGTGGACACGTGCAGGTTCTGTGGTGATCTACAAGCCGAGGAAGACATAACACACATATTGTGCGAGTGCGAGGGTATAGCACGGAATCGTAGGAGGATTCTAGGGGAATACTTCTTCGAGGAACTAGGGGAGCTGAGCGGCATAGACCATAGGAAGCTGGTTAAGTTCTGCAGGAGGATTGGGCTCTGTCTAGGAAAAGTTTATTAGGTTTTTAGGTTTTTCTCCAATTGAAGTTTTTTTCAAGTGGTTCCCTAGGGATCGCGATGGGCCCTTCTGGTGCCTAGTGCTGTATGCGAATTGCATACCCCTTTTTAACCTATGACCTATGACCTTTCAATTATCATACAAGGTGGCGCAAAAGTAATCCTCCTATCAGAAAAATGCTATAAATTTTGCGATTGGCCCCTAATGTCAGTTCTGTTTTGACATTTGTGTAGTAAACACATGCGAAATACACGTTAATAAACACTGTTACGCTACACTGCTCCAGAACGCGGAATATTGGTGACTATTTATTTGAGCAATAATTTAAATTACAGCCAAAAAACATTGGAAGGTTATTTTTGCGCCACCTTGTATATCAAATATCAGAATATCAAATTGCTTTACAATTGGTATTGATATTGATCTTTAGTTCACCTTTTTTAAATAGTTGCAATTTTGTATACCTGCGAAGCCTTATGACTTTTCTGCAGGAGGTATGACAATGAAGAATTAATACGTTTCAATCATGAAATGAATTTATATTTAAGATTATTCACAGCAAAAACAAAAACAAAAACTTTAGAGAAAATAAAAAGAAAACAAAGTTTAAAGATTCAAGGTTAAATTCAAACATCTATTTTTACTACGTTATTGACTCTAAAAAGTATATTTTCAATTTCCTTTTTCTAACGTTAGCTTGTAAAATATTTCTTAATTGATGGGGTAGAGCGTTGAAAATTTTGGGGATTGTATACATCAACTCTCTTTTGCGATACTCATTGACAATAGGTGGTAATTAATATAGTCCCTCTGCTCTTCTGCGGGTCTCAAACCGATGATTTATTGCTATCCGCAAGTTTCGATCGTCGTAATATTTTAACGCAGCACTCATCTCGAATATCTGCTTCACCTTAAGGACTTTCACTTTCGTTTGGCCGTTTCTTCCTGAGAGTAGCCTGACTGCCCTGTCTTGGATGCCTTTTACCTTTTCGATATGTGTTTTCGACGCTCCTCCCCAGGCTAAAATGTCACATCTCAATCTCGATTCTGCAGGGTGGGCCAAAAGTGACTTTTTAATTTGAAAAAAATCATAACTCCTTTGTTATTAATTATTTTTCTTTTTTTTTAAGGTACTTATACAAACAAACTTGGGAGATTTACTAAAATGAACTAAAGCGCTTTAGAGAGGACCAAACCAATTGAATTTTATTTTTAAAATAATCAGTCGATTATTTTAACCCAAAGAGCTTATCGGCGTCATTTTAATGTGCGAAATCCACCCTCTGGTGGCACGATTTCGTCAACAAGGAACTGTAGTTGATTTTCCTCGAGCTGGAAGACCTCAGAGTTCGTTGCGAAGAGTTCTAAGAACCGAATTTGTCCTACAGATGTCCTACGAAGTGTTATGGAAAACACTCTAGAAAAAGCCCGTCTCTGTGAGCATGAAGCTGGTGCTCATTTGAGTTACATTATATTCCATAGTTAGCCGAAAAAAACCTCCATAAGTCAGAATTTGTGATTCTAAAATAAATTATTAATAAAAAATATAATCTGTAAAAGTTATTATCACTTTAAATTCGGAAGTCCCTTGCGACCCACCCTGTATAAGACCGTAGTAAACTTGTTTTTGTACACAAGTAGATGATTTGTTCTGTAATCATGCCAGCTCAAAAAGTGATCACCTCAACTTATTCCGTAAGGCAATGAAACATATGTGGCTTCCACGGTAAATGAGAGTCTATGATAACCCCGAGGTATTTGTACGCGCTTACAACCTTAATATTTTCGCATCTTTGTGAATTAGTGCATCTATATGTTTTTAAGCTGATGCGTGACTCTGCATACATTGGGCTGCAGATGTGCATTAATTTGGTCTTCGGCTCATTGATTACCAGCCAATTGTCACGACACCATCTTCCTACTACATATATTGCACTCGGACTGCATCACCACTGCTGCTTCTTTCAGGGTAGGATGACTTAGGTACTACAATTGCCGTGTCATCTGCAAAGGCAAATGGAACACTTCTTTCAAAACACTTCAATATTTCGTTGGTGTATAAAATAAAAAGTAGAGGGCCAAGTAAAGGCCCTCATGGAACCCCATAGAGTACTCCCAATTTTGAATGGTTTTCATAAACCGTTTCGGTCCGATAGGATTGGTCGTATTGGGGCATACCTGTACAACAGCAATAATTAATGTGGTTGACATAAGGCAAGCTGTGGACAATGACAATGTAACTTTTCTTGGTCTATTAGATTTCTCTTAAGCATTTGACACAGTGAACCAAAATGTTTTAAATAATAAGCTAAGGAGAGAATTAAATGTTTCTTCATCTTCCCTGAATCTGGTTTCATCTTACCTAAACAACAGATACCAAGCAAATGCGGTGAACAATTGTATATCGGAATTTCTGCCATTGAGTGAGGGGTTTCCGCAAGGTTCAATTCTGTACCCTCTGGTTTCCACAATGTACATCAACGATCTCCCTCTGCGCACCAAAAGCTCTTTGGTTGATATGTATGCTGATGATGTTCAGGTGCGAAAAAGTTTCCCTTTGGGTCTTGTGGAAAATGCAGCCTACGAAGTTAACGAAGATCTCAATAGTATTCTGCATGGGTCGCGATCCAACGGCCTCTGCCTTCCAAATCAAAATGTTTGGTTTTCTCAAGAAGGTCTATCGATACGTTATTCTTTCCTTAATTATACCTTAGTAACTCGCCGATTGAACTTGTTGACTCTGCAAAAAATCTTGGTATAACTTTCAACAAGACTCTCTCCTGGAATAAACACATTAGATTGCTTATAATTGCATTGCGCGGTATATTTTTTGTTTGCGAAGACACGCACATATCTCTCGCTTCTCTAAGCAATTTAATATTGTAACTTTCGAAAATCTTCTTAATTTTAGAACATTAGCAAACACGTCAGCCGACTTACCTTTAAAATAAAATTTGTCAGTCGCGCTCGCTCTGTAAGTATCTATAGTATCTAACCGACAGTTCTTTGCGTATGCAGTCCGGTTGTGAAATTTCCTTCCCAAATCCGTCCGATTGATAAGTTGTACGACTCTGTTCCGGATCAGGCTCAAGCAGTTTTTGGAGGCACTTTGATGATGATGATGCGATTTTTGTAATCTGTGTCCTTTCTTGTCCATTTAAATTTTTTTCTGTTTATACCCTATTCTAAGGGTATATTAATTTTGACGCATAGTTTGTAACATACCTTAATATTGCCCGTAGACCCCTAAAAGTTACTATATTTATGATCAGCATAGTGGAAATGGTGCAGTAGTAGTGTATTCGCTTACGGAATGGAAGGTCGTGCGTTCGAATCCCGGCCAAGTCCATTACTTTATACCGAATACATGAAATCGTTATCTCCCTAAGTAACTTAGACACCACTCGTGGAGAAAAACCCTCCAACTGCACCCAAACACTTCTTTCCTATCTCTCTATTCTTTCTAATACCAAGTAGCTCACACTGTGTTCCTAGCATTATAAGGGTACTGTAACAACAGAAAAAAAATCCCTTTAGCGTAAGCAAATTATACAAAAAAAAGCATCGATAGTAATGTCGATCTAGCCATGTCCGTCTGTCGGCAAAAATTAGGCTTTTAAACTGGACCTAGAGAGCTGACATTTTAACCATATACTCTCTAGGGTCCCGAAATAATCAAGTTTACGAATTTTTGAAATCCGCCCACAGACACGGCCACAAATTGAAAAAAACAAAATTTTGGAAAAAATCGAATTTTGAGCTAGAAAGCTGAAATTTTTTATATATGATCTACGACTCCTAAAACTGCTCGGGATAAATTTTCAAAATCCGCCCACTGACGCCCACAAATAAATTAAACAATTTTTTTGAAAATCCAAAGTTTGAGCTAGGGAGCTGAAATTTATAATATATACTCTCTATGGGCCCTTTATTCTCATGTGTTAATTTTTTTTAAATCCGCCTACTGACACGCCCACAATTAAATAAAACAATTTTATTGAAACACCCAAGTTTGAGCTAGGGAGCGTTTGTTTTTGATAAAAATCCTTTAATTGTTATATAACAAAATATGTAGAGCGTTCTTAACAATTCAACCAGTGGCGTAACTACGGGGGGGGGGCAAAGGGGGCAATTGCCTCCCCCCCCCCCCCCCCCCAGAACTATACAAAATACCTATTCAAATGTTTTGTATTAAACTATTTTTTTGGACATTGTTCCAAATTAAAGTTTTAAAAAAATAGAGCTGCAAATCTAACTTATTTATAAACTGTAATCAAAACTCCTCCATTATACTTAATAGCTAGCTTGCTCCCTCAAGAATTTTTGTTTGTAGGCACCATTTAAAGGGTGATTTGCATAAGATGCATGAAACAGCTGAGGCATGAATTCTGGTTTTAAAAAAAAAAATAGTATGTGTGGATGGGGGGCAATTTTATGAAAAATAGTCTTAAAATAGGTAAAACGTTATTGAAAACAGTTGAAATCTCCCTATTTTTCGTTATAACTTTAATTCCATTTTTCAAAATGTCACTTTCTTAAGTATTACTTTCGTTTTTACTATTCAACGGTTTATCAATTCAAAGTCAAAATTGCAAACTAGATGCCCAAAGATCTTTTAGTTTTTGAAAAAATGTTAAATAGCACGAACTACTTCTGCTGAAAAATGCATGTTTTCCATTTCTCATTTTTGTAGTATACTTTGTGGCTCATAGAACTTAAAAACTCTGATAACGCTAAAAAAAAATAAGTAAGCCATGAATTTTAAGTAAAAAAATCCTCTTCTGAATGTTAACGTTATTGGTGTACAAGAGAAAATTGAAAAGTTGTGAATTTTTGTGATCAAGGTTTGTTATTTTAGAACGTTGTTGCGTGATTAAATTTTATCTTAACAACTTCCTAGTTAATTGTGATGGCAGACAAAAGAAAGAAAACTACAACAATAGATAAATTCTTCAAAAAAAAATCCAAAGATAATGAAGAGGATATCATTGTTGAACATGCAGAAAGTGTCCCATCTGATGCAAATAAAGAAAGTAAGTTTGTTTAAGTTTTGTTTCATGAACAATTTATTGTTTAATCATTAGTTAATAGTTAATAACAACTGATAACAATTATTATTCTTTTATACAAAATTATCTTTTGGCAACTACCTATACCCGTTTAATGAAAAGTAAATACAAAGTTAAGAGGTACATTTAATTACCAAAACAGTAGATAGATCTAATAAACAAAAGCAAATTTCATGTTTTTTGCTTGAAATTAAAATTTCAAAATGCAGACTAATCCGTGTTGGACTCTTTGTTTAATTAAATAAAGTTTTTATGTGTCAAGTTTGTAAACCCAGTGGCCCTATTTTAGGGTTGAAAATGCAGTCAATTGAATAAAAGACAACAACAATAAGTCGTTTAAAACGAAAAAAGGCTTCAACTATGATACTTAAATCAGCAGTGATTTAAAATGTTGTGTCTTTACGAGTGCTTTTTGACTGGTTTGATTCTTTAAGTTTGCCGAAAGTTAGAATTATATTTGTAAATGACGACTTTTTAAAAGGGATTTAATAAACTAAATTACAAAAGTAATGCATTCTATAACAATAACAATATATGTATATGTACATAATGTATATTTTATCCACTTTTACAATTTTGAAAATTCCTTTTTCTTTATTGATTTATCCATCCAGGCTTTGAAATTTCTGAACCCACATATGAATCTACCGATACAAATATGTATGACTTAAATATGTTTGACATAGGCAATTTCGTAGGAAAAAGTATGGACCGTTTAGAAAAAGTTGAAACTTTTAAGAAACTGTGGGTTCCAATAAGTTCATTCCACTTCCCAGTTAACAAAGACTTGTCCGGAAACAATCGAAAATTCCGAGTAGCATGGTTGAGCGAATTCAACTGGTTGTGCTACTCCAAAAAAGGAAATGGTGTTTTTTGCAAATACTGTGTTTTTTTCGGCCCTAAGGAAGGAGGAATAAATAATCAGAGACTTGGAATATTTTGCACCAAACCATTCAATTTGTGGAAGAAAGCTTTGGAAAATTTTCGCAAGCATGAAGAACTCATTTACCATCGAAACGCATTTTTGAATGCGAATGATATAAATCGATCAGTTGAAGGGAAACAGGCTGCAGTAAGTATACAGCTGGATCAAGAAAAGTGTAACACAATTGCCCGGAATAGAAAACAGCTTGTCCCAATAATTGAAGCCATTTTGCTTTGTGGTCGTCAAGAATTGGCCTTACGAGGACATCGAGATAGTGGTCCTATAAGTCTCAACAATAACACCAAAGACCAGGGTAATTTTCGTGCACATATAGAGCTAAAGGCGATGAGGAGCTTCGTGCGTTTTTGGAAGGGACAGATCGCAACAAATACTTAAGTCCTCTAGTGCAAAATGAGGTCATTGATGCTGCCTATTCAATTTTAATACAAGACTTGGTGAGCCGAGTGAATCGTGCTAAATCATTCACTGTATTAGCTGATGAGACAGCAGATATATGCGGTACAGAACAACTTACCATAGCTTTGAGTTACTTTGATATAGAAAAGAACGAGTTACTTGAGGAGTTTGCTATGTTTGTACCTGTAACAGATCTTACTGGAAATGGCTTAGCAACTACTATATTAACCAGTCTTAAAAATATTAATGTTGATTTAAGTTATTTAAGAGGACAAGGATACGATGGTGCCGCTGCGATGTCAGGACGTTTGAAAGGAGTCCAAGCTTTAATAATTCAAACACACCCCATGGCTCCTTATGTTCATTGTATGGGACACACTTTCAACTTAGTCGTCTCCGATGCTTGCTCCGTTCCTATTATTCGAAATGTTTTAAGCACAATAGAGTTTGTTCGAAACTTCTACATCTCGCCAAAACGCAAATCAGTTTTAAATAATTGCATCGAAAAAATAAATTTGAGAGCTCAGTCTTTAAAACGGCTCTCTCAAACAAGATGGATTGAACGTTTTCATGCGGTTGAAGACTTTCTGGAGCTGTACGATGTTGTAATTGAATCACTAGAAATAATACACTTATGGGATGATAAAGAGACTGCTAGGGATGCAATGGCATTTTTAAATTCAGTAATGTCTGCAGAATTTTTAATCGTCGCTCATGTTGTTGCACATATTTTCGCGTTTGGTTTGCCCCTTAGCAAATTGTTGCAGAAGAAAAATATTGATTTAAAAGCAGCTGTGAATCATGCTGACAATTTACTAGCAGTGCTTGAAAACATGCGTGCAAATTCAGAATCAAAATTCGCAGAAATTTTCAACTTAGTAGAGGCTAAAGCAAAAGAGCGCGACATTTCCATTTCGCTTCCAAGAATCGCAAAACGCCAACAACATCGTAACAATCCTCAAGTAAATGACGTCAAAAGTTATTTTCGAATCACTGTTTTCCTTCCTTTTATTGACACTTTCCTCTCAATGCTTAAGGGCAGATTTTCATCACATCGGAAGCTATTTACTGGCTTTTCTGATCTACTTGGAATTTCAGATGAAAAATTCCAAAATATAGATGATCTTCTTGAGTTTTATAGGGAAGATCCGTTCTTGGATAATAAAACAGTTGTCAGAGTTGAAATATCCCTTTGGCATCAATCATTCGGAACTAAAACTTATGAAAGTGCAATTGATGCAATCGGAAACTGCGATAAGGATATGTTTCCAAATGTGTTTAGGCTTTTACAGTTTATGGTTACACTGCCCGTATCCACTGCAACAAGCGAACGGTCGTTTTCTACTCTGAAGCGCATAAAAACATATTTAAGAAATTCTATAAGCCAGGCACTTTATATAATAAAATTTATTTTTAAAAAAGTTAACTGGAAACATTTTATTACAGAACCGCTTGACAGCCTTAGCAATGATCAGTGTGAGCGACAATCGTACAGTAGATGTCAATCGGATCATCGATATTCTTGCTCAAAAGAAAAATCGTCGAATTGACATAATTTTGTAATTTTTAAATCCTGAGTTTTTATATTATGCGAGTTCTCAATAATAGTTATATTAATCAGAACAGTCAAATGTTTTGTTTTTATTTTTCATCTAAAAAAAATAGTTTAGCCCCCCCCCCCCCCCAAGAGCAAAATCCTAGTTACGCCACTGAATTCAACCATACTTAGACTTTTGTCACGCCCACTTATGAGGGATAGGAATAAGAATAGGGTATCCAACAGTTCGCCCAAGCGGACTGTAGCCCGTCTCTATGTTTTTATTTTGCTTTGATTTTTAGTTTACTTTTCTTTTCAATGAAATTATTTATAATGAAGAAAAATAATTGAATATTAACTATTGATTAACTATACCTACTCAAGTTAATACATTAAATTAAAATTACTTTGAAGCTTGCGCAATTTAATGAGATCTGTATATCTTAATGTGTAAAGCTATTGCTGAAATAAATAAATAAATAAATAAAACTTTAATACCCATCCAAAAGTCTTCATAATTCATCGAAAATTAAACAGATTTTTGGAAAAGAATATCTAATTCATTGATTCGATTTTCACTTTCGTGAAATGTTAATAAAGTTTATCAAAGAAAAGTTCATAACAAGTGATGGTGATTGACAAGCTTTTGATAGCTCATTCATGACAACATCCTCTCTACTGAACAATAATAAGAAATAAAATTCTAACCGCCCCTTACATTATGGCCGTGGACATCCTTGTTTACTTTACCCTGTAGTGGTTGGCTTGAAATGATTAAATATTTTACTGTCATTTTACTAGAAGGCGAGAACTGTTTCTGGGAACTGTAGAGGGGTTGTGGGACTTTTGAATGAGTATAAAGCGAATGTTTTCGAATGCCATTTCCTGTTGTTTTATAGGTTGAAAGTCGTTTATGGAGGAAAACATTTTACGAGCTCCTTCCTGAATTGTGAATTAAAGTGATTTTAATGGCTAACGTCTCTCTTAAATAACATTTATATCAATTTTTATTTTTATTGTACTTGATGGCATTTTTAAAAAGGGTTTCGTGTAGTTATTTATTAAAATGCTATACTGAATGTCGGCATTGATAAAGACTATAATCTTATAAAAGGAGAGTTTAATTGGGCGTCAGTATGCTAAGTACTTCCGGCTGTATTCAACTATTCTATGATCTCAGTAGTTAAGTAGAGTTGTACCGAAATATTTTTACACCAGATGACGACAGATTTAATTGAAATTCAAGGTGGTGTGAATGAATTCTCCACATTTCCTATGTCATAATAGGCGCTTGGTTATCTGTATAAGCTTAGGAACAAAAGCATATTGCCAAATACAAGATTAACTAAGCTTATATAAATTTCCTTACTTTGTGTCCTCATTATGGAATTCGAAGCGAATCGATATCTCTTTTACCATTTGCACAGTTTTGCTTAATAATGCAAGGCGAGTGGAATTTTGTCCTTCTAATATTCTCACTCAATTGACATTTGTTTTCAGTTCATCGAAAGCTATTTCCAGAAAACTTATTTGTGATAATTTGGCAAACAAAAAAACAACATTTATACCTAACGAAAAATGGAATCAATGTTATAATCTTTGCCTTCACATTTTTAAATAATTTATATCTTTCCAGGCTTAATTAAATTAATTTATTCGGATCGGTATCTAAAAATGTTATCTGAAATGTCAAAAATGTCATGAAAGTAGGGGAGAGGTAGGAACCTTTGATAGCATAATAGTTTTGCTAAGTTCTTTGATCACTCACCAGAAAAATATATTAAAATGAAGAAATTCCAGTTAAGCATGGAGTGCACTTTTTGAAGTAAAACTCCTTTATCCACGCTTGACTTGGGGAGTAAGCTGGTGAATGTTACACGGAAGTGTAGAACAATGTAGACTTCCGGCGCAACGAAAGTGAAGACCAATGTAGACTTCTGGCGCAACGAAAGAGTAGACCAATGTAGAATACAGTGTAACGGAAGTGTAGACAAACGTACACTCTTTTATTACAACCCATACAATTTAGTCGGCGAAAGGTTCGTGGAATGGGTAAACACACTTGAATCTCCTCAATAGAGGGCAATACTAAGCTCATCATGTATCCAAACCAATCTAAAGGAGAAAACTATATCTAAAACAGTTGCCGACAGATGGAATTTACTGGAAGTGAGCAAAGTCATTGTGCCCATGAATCGCAGTTCATTAGTTGGAAATATAGAGCGTCATCGTCATTGTCAGATTTTCAGGTCGGACAACAAAAAACCAAAGTTTGAGCTAGGGAGCTGAAATTTATAATATAGACTCTCCAGGGGCCCTTGATGCTCATGTGTTAATATTTTCAAAATTTGCGTACTGACACGCCCACAATTTACAAAAAAAAAACAAAGTTTGAGATAGGGAGGCGAAATTTATAACATGGACTCTAACATGGCATTTTGTACATCTATGATATGAATGCTTCATTTCATTGAAGAATATTAGCAGTGCAGCGACGGGCTAAGAATATCACTTCAGCGCCCTCCAAAAAATAACACTTGTCGACACAGTCCAGGTCATTGTCATATCTAATTCCAACTGCCCGTGTTGTACCACAAGGCTCATTTATGGGTCCCGTTTTCTTCTCGTTCTATTACAATGACTTACCTTTATAATTTAGCTAAACACTGTGCAAATGTAATTGAGCTGCCTACTAGGTCTTATCGAAAACGGGATAAGCAACGTGAACGAAGATCTTTAAAACATAGCATCTTGGTTCAGGCAGAATGGTCTTCTAGTAAACCCTAGGCAGTTTCCCCCCTGTAATTATGCACAACAAGAAGGTCAAATATGTCGAAACTGCTAAAAATCTTAGTATGATATTTAAGCGGTTCTTAACATGGAACCACCATGTAAATGCTGTTGATGCGAAAACAGATGGTATTCTGCAAACAATGTTGGCAACGCAATTCATCACTCCAATAAGAGTACGCATATTATTAGAGGAAAACGTTGGTCCTTCCCACCCTGATCTATGGTTGCCAAATGTATGCAAAACGGCATCCAGTTCCTCGAATTCAGAAGCTATTTAGCCATCTTCAAGGAAGCCGCTTGTTTTAGAAGGTGGACCTATGTGACTCATACTTACAAATTCCACTTAATGACGATTGCAGCTTTGTGTCATCAACACCGTGAAATACTCAAGTTAGCCTACTACTGCGGAAGTTTGTGAAGGCATACACGTCAACTATGCAGGGCCGTCAAAGAATATCATTAGGCTGATAGTCGTCGGTTCGAACACCAAATTCCATTTCGTTGTAAGTATGTCATCCACGGTCATTAATTCGCTTCCAAGGGGTTGGAAAATTTTTGCAAGAAGGAATTCGATGCAACACTTGATGTCGGCTCCTTTCAATCCAGAGTCCAATAGAGCCGCCGAACGAATGGTTCGCACTTTCAAAATTTCTCTGTCGATGATATTCCTGATTCCTTCACAAAGCAATGACGCGTTGATTGCATTTTTGGCAACGTATAGCTCAACACCAGATAACACCGGAGTTTTGTCTGCTGAACAGGATTAGCTGCAATGAGGCCTGAAACAAAGAAAATAGTTGAGAGGAAATCAAAATTCTTACCACCAAGACCAAATATATGCTATCAACAAACAAACAAACATCTGTCCACCGCCTAGGACATAACGTCACTATTGATAGCATAGCAACAATCTCGAGGTACTTAAGGAGTTCATCTACCTCGGAGTAAACGTGAACTCCACGAATGACACCTTAGTGGAGATCCGACGAAGAATTACCCTAGGCTACTTCGGTTTGGCAAAACAACATTGTTCAAAACTCTTAACTCAGAGGACGGAATGTATGCTTTACAAAACCCTTATCCTGCCGATTCTGCTTTATGGCGCCGAGTGATGGACGATAAGTAGGAAGGGAGCGCTGAAACTGGGGTCCTTGGAAAGAAAAATTCTTCAGTGGATTTTTGGTCCTGTGTGCGAGGAGGGCGAATGGAGGAGAAGATACAACCGCGAACTCTATGAGCTGTACCAAGATGTGGATGTAGTCCAAAAAGCCAAAATACGTCGACTACATTGGCTCGGCCACATCGAGCGAATGGACAATAATGCTCCAGCTAAGATCTTCGAATCCCAGCCCCCAGGTTCGAGAAGACAAGGAAGACCGAAACTCCGTTTCAAGGACCAAGCCATCGCGGATGCCAGACCGCTTGGTCTGGAAAATTGGAAGCAGCGTGCCCGGGATCGTAAAGGATGGAAGGTTGCAGTGTCTCAGGCAGAGACTCTTTAACACTCTTAAGTGGTAACAGTTTCTAAATATATAATCCTGTTGCATCTTCATTTCCAGAAATAGTTCTCCAGTAACCACAACCGCAAACAAACAAACAAACTTTGCACTTGGCGAATGACTCGGTTGTTTTGGAGAGTCCTGAGGTCCCCGGGCAAAGGGGTTAAATCTCACCACTTTTAACGTCTCCAGTTTCTTCACTTCCCAAGCAACTAACCAGAGCCCGACGAGATCCAGCTGAATGTCAGTTCACAGGTTTGCAGGCGAAGCATAAACCTTTAATGTCGAGCAAGAATTTTGTATAATGCCTTCGTAAAAAAGGCATTCTGTTTCATGAACACCATTCTGATTAAAAATGATAACATCATTTAAACATACAGTTTTTTCTTATTAAATTTATGACCAATTTAACGAGCTCATTATAATAACCTTTCTAAAATCTAAAAGTCTTTCAATTACACTTATTTTTTAATAGCCCGGGACCGAAAAATACGTCACCATAATTATCTAAAATTGACTTGGGACTCTGTGCACCGTTATAGGAATCCTGCTTCAACATTTTGTAATTAATAGGTACATGAAAGTTTAATTTCATTTACCTTATTTAATGACTTACTAAAGGTTAATACATGATGATAGTCCAGCATGAAAATGAATGCCCAATATAATATGCAATTAGATTAAATGTTGTTCACCATTGTAATACCTAGCACTCCAATGTGGTGATAACGGGTAAACATTCTCCACTGAACGTTATAGTTCGCTTTGTTTACGATGTTAACTGTGTGAAGGAACAACGTATGTCATGAATTTGGTTCGACGACATAACGTTCCCTTGCGGTATCTCTTTGACTGTTGACGATATGGCCCATCGCCTTCAGCGAGATTATCCAACTGTTCTTTGGCTATTCTTTGCTCCAAAGAAGACAGAACGAATGCGTTCAAATCATCGTCGTCATTAGCTGTGTTTAATGAAAAAAAGATCAGAACAGAACAGATCAGATCAGCACACATGAGCGAAAACTGTCAGATCAAGTGAGAACAAAAAAGTACAGCTTCATGTGACAGCTCCCATATCAGCTGTTAAATTCCAAAATAAATAAATCCAAATGAAAAGTGATACTCACGGTTGCTTTTGATAAATAAAATAAAATGAATACTTTAGACTTTGTAATACTCGAGATGTTGGAAGATTCTGGCAGTAGCATCATGTTAATTTCGTCGGATATTACAACATCGGATACCAGCAATAGCGATGACGAAGAAGATTTGCCACTGTTTTTCGTTGGAAAGGACGACAGAAATGCGATTTCTAGGTATCTAGAAGAAGTAGTTCCTTCTTAGACTGAAAAAGAATTTATAACCCACTTTCGAGTAATTCGCGATTTGTATCAATGCATAGTGCAACAATTTGCATTATCGAATGAGTACATCGCAATGAAAGCGGCCAAAATATTTTCTCCAGAAATTCATGTAACACTCTTCTTGTGGTTCGCTGGACATGAAGCGTGCTCCTTCAGAGATATAGCAGATAGGTTCAATCTTTCTTTTGGAACAGTATGCCGAATAATAAATCGCACGCTTGGCTTTTTGATCAACGTCCCAGATTCAGTTATTCGGTGGCATACAGAGGAAGAAAAAGATAGAACTACCTTATGGATGTATAATAAAACTGGTATTCAGGGGATAATAGGTAATGTTAATATTATTTAATCTAACCGAAATAAATTTAATATATTTTATTTAGGTGCTATCGACGGTAACCATATAAGGATTGACCCTCCTATGCGAGCCAAGGACGATTACATAGATAGAAAAAAACGTTATAAGTATATGTTTGCAAGCTATCTGTAACGAAAGGAAGCAAATTATTGACATCTTCGTTGGCTATCCAGGATCAGTTCATGACAATAGAGTTTTGGAAAATTCCGACATATATCCTGAGCTCTCAAATTTATGTGGAGAATTGTTTATACTATTGGATTTTGCATACGCTTGTACAAGGCACCTAATAACACCTTATCGTGCCAATGGCCATTTGTCAACCAAGCAAAAGTTTTTTAATAGAAAGCTTAGTTCCGGAAGAGTTGTCATTGAACACTCATTTGGCATTCTAAAGCAAAGGTTTAGACAACTGTATTATTGCAAGTTGCGAAGTATAGAAGAACGTTGCCATTTTGTACGTGCTTGTGTTGTATCACATAATCTTTGTGGTGTGAATGGATTAATCTTAGACCCCGAAACAAACGACAGCAACGAAGAAAGCTCGAACCATAACAGTACTCCCGATGCAGCAGATCAGCAACAAGGTTCAAGTCTACGAAACCAATTATGCGAGCAGGTTTACCACCGAATATAAATAAAAAAAAAAATACGTCATTTTAATTAATTCATTTTTATTACTTAAAAATAAAGCCACTAAGGAAACACAACTTCATTATTATTACTTTAAAATAAAGCATAAAGCTTAAAAAACAACATTTATTACTATATACAAGGTGGCGCAAAAATAACCTTCCGATGTTTTTTGGCTGTAATTAAAAAAAAAATTAAAAACTTTGATTCTTCTTGTAGAATATTTTTATTTGGTCTTTTAATTTTTTTTTACATCAAGTCGAGAATATGATGTCATGTAAATGGCCGCCGCCACAGTTGATTGTCATTTGGGCCCTTTTTATGGCATTTTCCATCGCTTTGGCCAAAACTTCCGGCGATAGGTCCTCACATTGTTGACGGATATTGTCTTTAAGAGCTGCAAGAGTCTGAGGCTTGTTGACATAAACCCGCGACTTCAAAAAGCCCCACAAAAAGAAGTCTGGAGCGGTCAAATCAGGTGATCTTGCTGGCCAGTGCAAATCACCAAAACGGGAGATTAGGCGCCCGGGAAATGCATCCTTCAGCATATCGGTTGTGGCACGTGCAGTGTGTGCCGTTGCACCGTCCTGTTGGAACCACATGTTTTCCAATCCCAATTCATCAAGTTGCGGCAAAAAGAACTCGTTGATCATTGCTCTGTAGCGCTCACCATTCACAGTAACCGTTTGGCCCACGACGTCTTCGAAGGAAAAGGGTCCGATGACTCCTCCAGCGAAAACAGCACACCATACAGTGACTTTGAGCGGGTGTAATGGTTCTTCGTGGGTTACACGCGGATTTTCAGTGCCCCAGAAGCGTAAATTTTGCTTATTTACGTACCCGCTAAGATGGAAATGGGCCTCATCACTCATGATTATTTTTGATGAAAAATCATCTTCCTCTTGGTGGTGATTAAGGATGGCTTGAGCGTATGTTAGACGCGATTGGCGGTCAGCAGCTAACAGCTGATGCACCGTCTGGACTTTATACGGAAACATCTTCAAATCTTGTACCAAAATTCGCTGTAAAGACCGTCGACTGATACCCATTTGCGTGGCACGTCGTCTGGTCGATGTCGACGGCGCTTCCATGACATCTTCGGCTACAGCAGCAATATTCTCTGCTGAACGGCTACTCCGGGGTCTGCCACGCCTGGCAGCATCTCGTGTTGTGACAGTCTCTTCGAGGCGACTAAACGTCGCAGTGTTTCACCAGTAGGCGTTGGACGGGTAGGAAATCTGCGTTCTGGAGCAGTGTAGCGTAACATTGTTTATTAACGTGTATTTCGCATGTGTTTACTACACAAATGTCAAAATAGAACTGACATTAGGGGCCAATCGCAAAATTTATAGCATTTTCTGAGTAATCCTCCACTTTTGCGCCACCTTGTATATATATAGAGCAGAGTATTTACTGAAACTTATTTTCCTGCTGTGCCAAAATGTTTCTCAAAAAGATCATTTCGCCATTTTAGTTCCTCTGTTCTTTCTTTGTATGCCGCTAGTTTCTTCTCCTAGTAGTTTTTTTTTTCTTCATATTCTTTTTCTTTGCGCTTTTCTTTTTTCTTATTTTCTAATGAACGAAACTCCCTCTATCCGCGGATTTTTTTTGCCACAGTATTCGTTCTTGTCGGTCTTCTTTGTTCTGCAAACGATTTCTCTTGACTTGTATCCAAAAAATTCTCTCCATCCGACATTATGGTTTCTAAAGGCGAAATTTATTGTCTTAAAGAAATATGTGTATGTACTTTATTATAATTATCATTACCATTCGTATTTGGTTCAGCTAGTCCTTTTTCCATTAAAACTTCGTCTCGGCTCTTACCACTTCCAGAAGCACTGCCTAGCTGGTACGTAGGAAATAATGGCAGCTCGTTCCACCATTATATCCGTAAGTTCACTGAAATTATTTAAACATTGCATTACGTTTACAAAAATGAGTTCATCCCATATACTTACTTTTCGTACTCGCAAGTCATTCTATTTCTTCCAGTCTTTTTATTGTGAGTAGTTTTGTTTTTGAAACTCCGCTCCAAACTTTTCCATTTTCCTTCAATTTGGAAGGGAGTACAGCCGAGTACCTTCATGCGACCGGCAATGTATACCGAGAGCTTCCTTTTAGAGCTAATTTCAAATGTTTTCCCAATTTTGGGATGCGTTTCTTTGTACAATGTTATAAGAAGCATGCAGTCCTTGTCCAATCAGACCACCTTTGTTTTTTCTGTGGGCGGTGAATTCAATGTGAAATCTTCGTCCACGTTTTCATTTTGAGGGAACTTCTGGTTCCATAATTGGTTGCGAAGTTCTTCGTCTGAAAGAAATCCATGATTTTACATGTTCTAGATAAGACAACTCTCTACTCACTTTTTTCAAGTAAACTTCCGGTTTTGGGTGAGCATTGCACCGTCAATATTTGACCCGACGCTGATTTTATTTCGATTTGTACGTTTTCCATTTTAATAAAAATAGCTGATGTTGCGATTCAAAGGCTGTTATAAATGTTGAATGTTGAAACGAACTAAAAAATGCTGCTGCCTTTGCCGTATTTCCACTGTCTATACTGAACTGATATCCTTTGCGCTTGTGTTCCTTATTTTATAGCCTGCCTGCTACGTGCCGGTGAGCTAAACGATTATGGCGTCCTTAATGATGGTAATCAGGTAGATGTACATTTCGGCCTAATCATATCGTAAGGCGCAAGCACATTGCATGTGTGATCGTCAGTAACAGACTCAGAGAAAAAAATAGTCATTAATGACTATTTTTTGACTATTTTCATAGTCCGAATCGTGACCACTATTTTTATTAGTTAAAAATAGTTTCTTATGATTATTTTGGTTGTAAATTTGTATTTATTTTCAAAAATTTTCAAAATTTCATGCCAAACAAACAAATCAGCTGACATCAGTGACATTTGACGTCTTCAATTTGACACTTTTCACGCAGTTGCCCTTCCTCAAAAGGAGGTGCAGAAAATTCTGTACTTTTCTAATCTTAACTGAGCTGGACAGCGTCATAGAACACAAAGTGACAGAATGTAAAACATTTTGGGGCAAGATTTTTGGTCAAGGAACACAAAATCCTGTACTTTTCTGATCTCTTCTGTACTTTTCTGTGCAGCTCAGGTTCATTAAACACACCTAGTATAAACATCGACGTTGCGCACATTATTCACATTTAGAATTAGCTGTAATATCATAACGGCACATCTTAGAGAAATGGTTGTTATTTTTGCATGAATTGCAAGTGACTCCGGTCGCGGGGCATCGGTAGCGGTGGATTCCTTGGCAACGCAACGAAAACAACTTCTGTTTGTTAGATATAGATTAGAAGAGTGAACGTTTGACTTTGGATGGAACTTGGAATGTGTGAAGGTAGGGCTTTTGTAAGCACGATTGGTAGAGTTGATCTGATAGTAAACACTAGAAACGCCCAGTGGTCGAAATTCGACCAACAATTTTTCGTTATATATAAAGGGTGTTCAAATTTGACGTATCATTTTAAATTGGCCGCCACTTTTTTCCAGCTATTAGATTACATTGAAGTTTTTTCAGGTATGAAGTAAATACATTCCCCATAGATAAAATGGATCGGTATATACTATTGAGCAACGTATTTTTGTTATTAAAACTTATTTTAAATAGGTATGGTGAAAGTTTTGCAGAAGTTGAAAGAAAATTTCGTTCAAAATACGGTAGAGAAAATGCTCCGTCAAACTGTGCTATTAAAGTTATCGTTCATAAATTTGAAGAAACTGATTCGGTTCAAGATCAGAGAAGTAAAGCCTATCATCTGGTCGTTCGAGTGGAACAGAAGTGTTGCGGTCTTCACCGATGAGGCTCATTTTGAAATTGGCGGATTTGTCAATAAACAAATCTGTCACATTTGGGCTGAAGAATATCCAAGAGGATTGTTTGAAAGGCCAATGAAACCAAAGTTAGTGTATGGTGAGGATTTTCGTGTGGTGGCGTAATTGGTCCATTTTTCTTCGAGAAGAAAATGGCAAAGCAGTTACTGTGGATGAAGCTCGATATCAAGCGATGATTAGAAACTTTTTGTGGAGTCATTTGGAAGATATTGATGTGCAAAATATGTGGTTTCAACAGGATGGTGCCACATGCCACATGGCAACGAACTCAATCGATCTTTTGAAAGAGAAGTTTAACAATCGCATAATTTCCCGAAGAACAGACGCGAATTGGCCACCAAGATCATGCGATTTAACACCACTGGATTTTTCCTTATGGGTTTTCTTGAAGAGTAAAGCTTATGCCGATAATCCTCAAACTGTTCAATACTTCAAAGATAACATCATCGAGCAAATATCACTTATTGAACCATCATTATGCGAAAAAGTGCTTCAAAATGTTGGTAAACTATTGACAGTCTGCCCAGCTAGCAGAGGAGGTATCTTGGACGACATTCTTTATCATTATTAACCAATGTACATTAATTTCCAATAAAAATAAATACAGATTTCACACAATTATATCTTTCATTCAAAATTTAAAACGATACCTCAAAGTTGGACACCCTTTATATGAAATAAATTGGCTTTCTATAAATGGCCCAGGATGTGTTTTTAATTATTCACTTTTTCGCCGTTGATCCCAATATGTACTTACTTACTTACTTTACGGGCTATCGACCCGTGAAGAGTCTCTGCCTGATACACTGCAGCCTTCCATCCTTTGCGATCCCGTGCACGCTGCTTGCCCAGACTAAGCGCTCTGGCATACGCGATGGCTTGGTCTTTAAAACGGAGGTTCGGTCTTCCTTGCCTTCTCGAACCAGGGGGCTGGGAGTCGAAGATCCTCAAATCAAATTATTATTTGTTTTGTTTCAAGCATTTGTAGCTATTATTTTTTATTTATTTAAACCGTCTAGTTTATTCAGTATCCATTGAAGTCGAAGATCCTCTTGGCTGGAGCATTATTTTCCATTCGCTCCGTGTGGCGGAGCCAATGTAGTCGACGTGAGCTTTTACCATCCACAACTTGATACAGCTCATAGAGTTCGGGGTTGTATTCCTCCATTCGCACACAAGACCAAATATCCTGTATTTCTATTTTTCTTTCAAAAGAACACAATATTAGCTCCCCCAATGAACTTGCTAGACAGGGCTCAAAGGAAGACATCTCAGGACCTGAACTGGCGTTTTGTCTACCTGCGTCTTCGGTCGAGGCTTCCATTGACGGTTGTTTTTTATATAAACATAATTGCAGATGGCATGACTCTCCATTGCGCAGACAGACTAAACGAATTCTTCCCGACGTCTGTTAAAAATCTGTTGTTGTTGTCTCTCAACAGAAAAGACTGCAGACAAATTACTGACGTATTACCTACGGCCTATTATGCTTTTGACAAACTTTTTAAGGTGCTAGGCTTAAGTGATATCACCAAGTGCAAAACCTGTGGAGAAAGCGATGACACTGCGGAGCACTTCCTTTGTGATTGTATTGCTTTAGCTCGTATCAGGTCGCAGTTATTTGGTGCTGATGTCGTGAGTGCTGTAAACGTAGTCTCTCCAATACTGAAGCGGCTATTCGGTTTTCTTAGAAAAACGAAAAAATGTCAGATCAAATGGTGTGTCTTCCTGGCAGTACAATGGACTAGCAGTCCCGCAAACCGACCAAAAAAAAAAAAAAAAAAAAAAGAGGTCGTTAAAGGGAATTCCATATCTTGTGCTCTGTACTCTGCATCCTCTATTTCGTTGATGATGTGATGGAGTTAATTTTGCATATTAACAGTCAAACAGTCGCGAGTGATTTAAGTAATTACTGACGCAACGGAATACATATATTATTTTTTTGTTTTTATATTATATACTGATTCTCAAAAGGTACGGTAGAAATTTGTGGTCACATACAAAATGGAAGAAATGGTCGTTTTGTTTGAAGGCTTTTGTCTTGTCCGTTTTTTTACATCTCTGAACTTTGTAAAGCGTTTTAAAATTGTACCCGCATGTACCCGTTGTGAAATGTTGTTTAGTACCTCCTCCTGTGTTTTGTCTATCAGAATCCACTTTTTCTGCCCTTAGGTGCCCACCCCAAACAATTTATTTTTTTTCGTTAGGAACTTATTAATATGAAACATCAGGTCGAATACAAATAGGGATGTACTGAACAGATTTCTACTTTCTTTGGGTCCGTATCTATCGAGCCGTAGTACTGCAATCCACAGAAAAAGAAATCCGCTTCCTCAGAAAAGTATCGCACTATTAAAGCTCCCGAAGCTACCGAAGCTCAATGTAGCAGCAACTCGGATGATGAAAGCGACTAATTTTTAATAATGAAAAAATTAAATAAATAAATAAATAAATAAATAATAATAGGTAAATAAGAAATAAATACATTTTTGTAGTTGCATACAAATTCTTTGGGACGTTGGTACTGGGTTGGAGGAAGTAAGGTAAATGATCTACAGATTTCTTGGTCAATGGATGGGGTAAGGTAGGTATATGCCTTATATCACTGAACCAATACGCGTGTAAATACTTTAACAACTTCCTGAAACTTAATATGTATATTACTCCATTAAATAAGTAAACCACAATACAAATATATTTAAACGCAACAGGAATAAAGTCCCGCTAGATGTGTGAAATTACACACTGTGCGCCGCCATATAAATTTCGTCTGGCAACATTTTTCCCTCAGCTCGTATCCAACTTGGGGGGGAACAATATTCCACAACCCATTTTGGATCAACATTTTGAGAGACATCAAACGATCAGTGGACTTTGAAATAGTCAAGACGCTGCCAAGTGTTATATATTTCATTTACTGTGACCTTGCGAAAGAAACATCTGTTTGCTGTGCACACTAAATATGGATCTGTGTATGTGAAGAAGTCGGCGAATGATAAAAGCTTTCTAATTGAAAGCACCGATGATCTGGCCACTGCAGCTGCGATACATCAATGATTGTTTATTTATTTTTTATTTTTACGTAAGTCTAATCACGCACTGTCATTTTATTGTCTTTATTCTTTTTCTTCATTTGTTACTCACTTTCCTCAAATTCGTTCTTTATTTTTTGTTGTTGTTTGTTTTTCTCTTTCTCTTTTTCAATGGATCTCACAAGGTTAGGTAACCAACACAGTGTGGATGTAAATTCAACGTACGCTATGGTAAATGTTATCTCCAAGAGATATGAGGGACTTAGAGTATGTTATTTAAATGCGCGTAGTCTAAATGACAACAAATTAGATTATTTAAAGTACTTGTTTTCTTGTTCCTGCGTTGATGTTATTTGTGTATGTGAAACCTGGTTTAACCCGCTGGTACCTGATTTGTCCTATAAAGTTCATAATTACGAATTATTCAGGAACGATAGAATTACTGATACAAGGGGTGGAGGGGTAGCAATATTTTGTAAATCTAATTTAAAGTGTGAAATGATTACCAAGTCTACTGGCAATGGAATTGAATATGTCATAATCGAAATTCGGGATTGCAACACCAAATGTATGATTGGCGTGTGCATACAGTAACAATAGAAGCTGCTCCCCAGCGCCATTCTTTTCGTCTATCTCTGAATACTGTGCGATCTATCAGCACATAATTATCTGTGGAGATTTCAATACTAACTTATTGATAAATGACTCGCTTGCCTATCAAATGAATGATTTAGTTTCTTCAGTAGGAATGAAAATAATGAATACAACCTACCCTACTCGTTTTGCGGAGAATCGCGTTCCCAGTCTTCTAGATCTGATCATTGTTTCTAATCCGTCTCTTGTTTTACTGTGTGACCAGTTATCGTTTGACGTTTCTGACCGTGATCTGCTTTTCTGTACTTATGGTGTGATTTTTTCCAAAACCGCTCTCTCTGATACTTTTACGTTTAAAGATCTCAATTCCATAGACTTAAATGCCCTACGAATTGCTACCTATTCCGCCCCCTGGGAGCAATGCCGTCTGAAGACCGATCCAAATGAAAAAGTAATGTTGTTTCAAGCTATGTTAAAACAATTGTTTGATCAGTGTGTACCAACGAAAGTAGTAAAAATCCGAAACAGAGCATGCCCCTGGTTTACGCCTGAAGTAGTCAGTTCTATTAAAAGAAGGAACAAATTGTTTAGCAAATGGAAGCGTAGACCATCTAATGGTAACTGGTCCTTTTTTAAAACTGCACGTAACCACGCAACTCTTGTTGTTCGAACTTCTAAGATAAATTATTTTTCATCTAAACTAAATATATCCCTCCTTGCAAAGAAACTCTGGAGTAATCTTCGTAAAATTGGTGTTTCCAGTGGCTCCAACTTCAAATGCGTTCTCGATCCCGATGAACTAAATCGTACCCTCCTAGGGGATGATTCCAGTTCTAACGACCTTGATTTCAATCAGATTGAGAACCCTGTGCACTCGTTGCCAAGACTGGAAGGCTTTGTAGTAACCACTGAAAACGAAATTGTTCAACACGTTGCATCCATCAAGTCGGATTCAATTGGGGAAGACGGCATACCAATACGCTTCATAAAACTCATCTTACCGCAAATTGTCTCCCACCTCACTCACGTAATAAACTGGTGCATAATAACATCAACTTTTCCTCAGGTCTCGAAAAGTGCAAGAGTTCTGCCTATCGCAAAGAAAGCTAATCCAGCATCTCCCTCCGACTATAGACCGGTCAGCATTCTACCTTGCTTATCTAAGGTTCTCGAGAAAATAATCGCAAAACAAATCACAACGCACCTGTCTATCCAAAAGTTATTGAGTTCTCACCAGTCAGGTTTTAGAGCTAAACACAGCTGTTCCACAGCCATGGTCACTCTGCTTGAAGAAATAAGACAAGATTTCGATAGGGGCTACGTTTCATTTCTTTGTTTGCTTGATTTCTCGAAGGCCTTTGATAAAGTAAATCACAAAGTTCTGTGTTGGAAGCTCAAGAACATTTTCGGCTTCAGTGATGGGGCTGTGAAATTGTTAAACAGTTTTCTTTCAGATAGGTCGCAAAGGGTCATTTCTGGTCAGAGTTATTCGTCCCTAATGAAAATCAAGCAAGGTGTACCCCAGGGCTCAATATTGGGACCGATTCTTTTCTGCATATTTATTAATGACCTTCCTTCTGTGTGCAAACACGCTTCAGTACATTTATATGCAGACGACGTTCAATTACATCTAGCAAAACCATACCCCAACCTTAACGAACTCGCTTCTCTCATCAATGATGATCTGAAGCGCATCTACAGCTGGTCAGTTGCGAATGGTTTATTTTTAAATCCTGCTAAATCTCAAGTAATTCCTATATCCCACAAAAAATTCAACCTTAATCTTCTACCTGATCTATATCTAAATAGTAATAAAATCAAAGCTGTTGAATCATCCACTATTCTGGGATATTCAATTAATCGTAATCTGTCTGGTTACAATCACACCAACGTGGTCATTGGTCGTATCTACGGATGCCTTCGCAAGTCATGGCTTAGTGCTTACTTCACTCCACTGGAAACACGACGAAAATTGGTAACTACTCTAATCCTGCCCCTCATAATGTATGCCGAGGTTGTGTATTGCAATCTAGACTCTTTATCCCAGCATAAATTGCAGTTAGCCTTCAATGACGCGGTGCGTTACATCCACGGCATTCGTAGATACGACCATATATCAGCGTACACTAGGAGTTTGCTAGGTTGTGATTTGCATCAGTACATCAACGCCAGAAACTGTATCTTTTTACATAAAATAATTATAAATCAAAGTCCGTCTTATCTGTATAACAGGCTTAATTTTACTCGGTCGTCACGAAACACCAGCCTGATACCATATCGCTGCTATTTTCTCAATTCTTCGCGCTTATTTTTCATTCACACTGTGAGACTATGGAACTCCTTACCCCAACATATTAGAGCTATATCTAATCACTCCAATTTTAAAAGGGCAATTCTCCTATATTTTTCCACTCATCAACATTAATTCCCAATTGTATCTCCTATCTATATCTCCCCTATCTATACCTCCCATTTCAATATCTCCCCTTAGCTTTAAGAAATTTTCTGTATACTAGTCTTAAGTTATTTAATGAAATCATTTTTTTTTGAATTTACACTACACTAAGTACTAAAAAAAATTATATCTTAATGTACGAACCATTTTAAGAAATAAATGAAATGAAATGAAAATGAAATTGTGTCGTCAGCTTTATGATTTAAAGCTTTTTCCAATCACTTCCTTGTTTTACATCTTCGATGGCTCTGACAATGACTTCGATCTCTTTTTGCTCCAGCCTCAGAACAAGAAACTTGTGCTTCTCAATTTTATAAATAATTACTTCTTTAATATTAAATAAATCTTAATCATTTATAAAGTAAGCGTTTTATTCAACATATGTAATACCAAGTAGCTCTGCAGCAAAGATGATACCGATTCCGGTAATTCGCCATTTCGTTTCGTGAACACATAAGATGTCGACTCGCCTTCTCTCTTCCAACGTTCCAACTCGCGACCCTTAGGTTTCTTCAACATAACTTTGCCACTGACCGAAAACCAAATAGCTCTGACCAGAGCATTTCTGTCCGTTCCAGGATAAGTACCATGATAAGTAGTTCCTGGCGGGGTAGTGCGTTTCCTATTAGCGTACATTTCCATAGTGCTTAAGTTTAAACGAGTTCGACATGTACATGTTCCTATTATTTCTTGTTTGATCTTGATTTTACGAAACCGGTGATCTCCACTCGTATCAACCCACGGATTTACATGCACACTAGGGGGCAGCATTAAGATGTTTTATGTGTCGCTAGGTTCACCATTCGCCTGAATGTTTATTTGCTTAGACGTGATTTTCCACTTTAGTCGCTTCTTACAACAAGCGCTGTTTATCGGGGTACCCTGTAGTGACATTCTTAACCCGCCCCTACACGGGTTAACGAACTTACTTACTAACCAAACTAAAAGAAAAACATAGGGACGGGCTACAGTCCGCTTGGGCGAACTGTTGGATACCCTATTCTTATTCCTATCCCTCATAAGTGGGCGTGACAAAAGTCTAAGTATGGTTGAATTGTTAAGAACGCTCTACATATTTTGTTATATAACATTTAAAGGATTTTATCAAAAAAAAACGCTCCCTAGCTCAAACTTGGGTGTTTCAATAAAATTGTTTTATTTAATTGTGGGCGTGTCAGTAGGCGGATTTAAAATTAACACATGAGCATAAAGGGCCCCGAGAGAGTATATATTATAAATTTCAGCTCAATAGCTCAAACTTTGGATTTTCAAAAAAATTGTTTTATTTATTTGTGGGCGTGTCAGTGGGCGGATTTGGAAATTTTTTTATCCCGAGCAGTTTTAGGAGTCATAGATCATATATATAAAATTTCAGCTTTCTAGCTCAAAATTCGATTCGGCGTGTCTGTGGGCGGATTTCAAAAATTCTTTATTATTTCGGGACCCTAAAGAGTATATGCTTAAAAATTCAGCTCTCTAGATCCAGTTTAAAGGCCTAATTTTTGCCGACAGACGGACGGACGGACATGGCTAGATCGACATTACTATCGATGCTGATCATAAATATAGTAACTTTTAGGGGTCTACGGGCAATATTAAGGTATGTTACAAACTATGCGTCAAAATTAATATACCCTTAGAATAGGGTATAAATAGAGAAATAAACGTCATACAACATTGGGTTGAACAAGATTTATTTTATAGCAATTTTTTAAAGGAACCAGCCGACCGACGCGACGGCTCGATTAGGCATCGATTCGTCCTATATTTACATATATATCTTTTGAGCCCCATTCGTTTTTATATTTTTTTTCATATAATTTACTAACGCCAAAGGGTTTTTTTCCATAAATCTTTCTGACTTACTTTTGGTGGCGCTTACAGTCCGGAGTGGACCACGGCCTCAACCAACAAATCATTCCAACCAGCTCGGTCCCCCGCTAGCAGCCTGAAGTCACACACACTAAGTTGGTTGAGGTCGTTCTTCAATTGTGCGCGCCACCAAATCTGGGGTCTTCCTCTGCAGCGTTGACCCTTAGCGGTAGATTCGAAGACTCTTCGGGCTGGTGCTTTGTTGTCCATACGCTCCACGTGTCCCAGCCATCTAAGTTGTTGTATCTTTAGCTTTTTGACCAGGTTAGCGTCGCTGTATAGCCCGTATAGTTCGTCGTTGAATCTTCTTATCCACACTCCATCGTCACAAACTGGACCGAATATCCATCGAAGAATTTTTCTTTCAAAGCATCCCAGAAGGTTTTCATCCGCTTTTGACAGGGTCCATGCTTCTGCACCATACAGCAGGACCGGGATGGTTAAGGTCTTATAATATCTCTTTGGTTCTATGAGAGAGGGCTTTACTTCTTAGATGCCTTCTTAGCCCGAAGAAACAGCGATTGGCAAGAGTGATTCTTCGCTTGATCTCTGCGCCGATGTCATTTTGCGAAGTGATAGTTGAGCCGAGGTAGACAAAGTCTTTAACCACTTCGAAGTTGTATCTGTCCATCGTGGCGTTTTGTCCGAGTCGCCGGTGTTGAGAGTCCTTTCTCGTTGACAGCATACCCTTAGTTTTGTCCTCATTCCGTAAATCGTAATCGCTAGGAACACAGCGCAAGCATTTTGTTGTTTAACAGCGAGCAGCTACTAACATTGGCGTATTTCATTGCATGCTTTGAGGTCCTGCTTACTATTAGAAAGAATAGAGAGATAGGATAGAAGTGATTTGGTGCAGTTGTAGGGTTTTTCTCCACGGGCGGTCTCTTAGTTGCTTAGGGAGATAAAGGTTTCATGTATTCGATATAAAGTAATGGACTTGGCCGGTATTCGAACGCACGACCTTCCATTCAGTAAGCGAATACACTACTACTGCACCGTTTCCACCCGCAAATATATAATATTGAAACAAGTCGCCTTTAATTTAATAACTACAATTTTGCTCCTCATTTCCACTGAGAAAAAAACAGGATGCGCATTCAAACAAACATAAAAAAGATTTCTCCTCACTCCAGAGCCCAAGCAATTTTAATACTCATTTGTCGAGGTTGGATAATTATTACAAAATTTCCTTTTTTACATGTTGCAGAGATACTAATGTTTTTTTTTCACAATATCTACGCTAATTTACAGCTCAGCGTTATTGTCAGGACAACCTAATGACAACGAAAGCAATAACGTTGGTTCATGATTTTCCTGTAAATACCAAACATTTCACAGCTTACGGATATTACTCCTGGCGGAGATAAACAAGGTAATTGTGGTGGTTATCTGGGGGTGATTTTTACGAGATTGTAAAATACAAATCCTTAGATTTTATAACATCGAAATATGATATCTGCTGTTTACATATATTTTTTTATTAGTCTCAGGAGCTTAAGAGCTTTTTTTTAGTTATTTAAGAACTTCCACTCAACGATATGACTTTCTCATTGGAGGTGGTGATAGTTTATTACGTGAGAGGGGTTAAAACAAATTTAGATACTCTATCCCTATAATTTTCAAAAGAGTGACAGATTTACGTTGTGGATAAATAATATACATATATCATTTCCACCTTAATAAGATTGGTTTGCTTTATAGATTTTTTAGTATACCGGATGGCTTTTACCTCCATATTATTTTAGAAATTTGTTGTTAAGGAGAAGTTGAAAATACACAATATAAATTTAACGAAATAGAAGGAGAAGCTGCGGAGGGAACGAAAGAGACGGCGAGGGCATTGGCGCTGAGGGTAGGGGTTGATAAATAAAAGTGATGCATTCGGGCATTCGAACGAGGATGTGGAGAGGAACAGACGCGACTTCCACTAAAAGGAATATCTAAGTAATTTTGAATAAAAGATAACAAAATATAATTATTGGTGTTAGGTAGTTATTTATTTCTCGTGCTAGAATTTCTTATATTAAATAAATATCTTTTTGCTTTAAGAAAACGTGGGTGTTTATATTTGCTCGGAGATTACATATAAGTTTTGATTAATTAAATTAAGGAACCTTTCATTGCTAATCTCTTTATACATTCCTTATCTCTTGGGAAATTTCCTAAAATCTGGGAAAAGTCCTTCATTTCACCAGTTCGAAAAAAGGTTTCTTCTTACCTTGAGAACCGATCTTATAATGTTCGTTTTCGCTCTGTTCTCTGTTTGCCTTTTGAAGCCACCTCTGGTGTTCCCCATGGTAGCCACCTTGGACCTTTGATTTTTATTCTGGCTTTAAATGATATTGACGACGTCATTAAGTTCTCCTCTATCTCCCTCTATTCCGATGACGCTAAATTCTTTAAAATCATTTCTTCTCCACACGACTCTGCTCTTCTTCAACAAGGCCTCAATAGTTTTTCGGTCTGGGGCCTATTTCACCAAACTACAAATTACAACCACAAATTTGTACTTGTGAATCACAATTACAAATTTGTAATCTGGTTTTCCGTTTCACCAAATACAAATATATGAACCCACAAATTTGTGATTAGACAAGAAAAAATTGTAAGAATAAACATGTTGATTACAAGTGTAAAAATTCCTGTTGCACCGGGTTTTTGTGGAGGCTTCAATTCGAAATTAATAATTTGCATTTGAATGCCTTGAAAAAGGAACGCGCCTTGGGGACTGCGGAGCTGGAAGAAAACACTTTGAAATTAAGTGACTATTAAAAATAAAAATAAAATAAATAAACATATATTTCATTTAAAGTTCAAAAGTGCCGTTATTTAATATGATATTTGCTAACGAAAAGTGATTTAAAAAATATTCTAAGGAAGCCCAGCCATCAAAATTTTCAGCATTTTGAGTATCTGCGTCGTTTAAATCCTCAGTGGTGGTGAACATTTCAATAATACTATCTATCTGCCGCTTGTCGGTTGAGATGATGCAACATTTTATAACAGTAACTGCTTTCATGGATTGCAATCGTAAGTGCGTCAGACACGGAAATTTCTCTTTCAAAATTCCAATCGCGTTTTCTATTATTCTCCGAGTTGATTTATGTGCACGAATATAACGATCAACTTCAGGAGTTGGGTTTCTCAAAATGGGTGTAATTAACCAATCCTTTAAAGGATATCCTGTATCCCCAAGCAAAACAGAATGGGAAAAAGGTCGAAACCCACTTTCAAATTTTGAAAAAAGGGACTTCTTTGTAACACCCTTGATTCGTGCACACTTCCCGGCCAATTCACATATGCGTTATAAAAGGTATAGTCCGGCCCACATACCAACATAAAATTTATGCAGTGCTGTCAATGTCTGTCCACATATGCAGATTCAAACTCGCCAGGGGCATCTATGTTTGTTAAGGTTCCGTCTATACATCCGTAAACACATGGCATACCTTTTAAGAAAGAAAATTGTTTGCAAAACTTAAGAAATTAAACATTGTTTACCTGCAATATTGTAAGACTTTTCACAAATACTTCCGTATTTATTTGGCCAACATACAACATCAAACAATAAATTAACATTTGCTGCACAAACGCGAGAAACACATCTGCAAACGGTCGATTTAGATATCCCATGCACATCTGCTACACCATTGTATTGCCCTCCATTTCCAAGCCTGTGAGAAACTGCTGCCTTGGTGTTAATAGTTTTTTCCAGTCGTGTCGGCTATTTGTAGCCCAATAATTGCAATTATTTCCTCTGACTTGCATCGATTCACTCGAAATTTTTCATTACAATTAAATAACTACGAAATTACATTTTTTTCTTAAAATGAAAACATGATCGTCAATTTCGCTACTATCGCTACTATGCCTTCGTTGGAAAGACATTTTTTCGATTACTTTCAATATGAAACAAAATTTGTAGGAGGAATTACACGTCAACTTTCAGTTGTAAAATATTCTCACATACTTCACAAAATTTGAAAATAATTTTCTTTTGTGAAACGTAAACTCGCAAATAAGTCAACTTTTCACAAATTTGTAACTTGTAAATTACAACTATATGTAAATAACTTTTGGTGAAACGAAAATGGAAATATTCCCACAAATTTCCCTTTGTAGAATACAACTACAAATTTGTAATACCCACTGTTTGGTGAAACGACATAAATCAAAAAAATCACAAATTTTGTTAAAAAATGCTTGTAAATACAAATTTGTAAGTTGGTGAAATAGGCCACTGGTGTCAAAAAAACCTTATGGAGCTGAATGTTGCTAAATGTGAATCTCTTACTTTTTCACGCACGTAAGCGGATTCAGTCTCCCCCCACACGTTACTTTTTGAACAGCTAGCCCATTGTTACCGTTGTAACCATTCGCGACCTAGGTGTTCTGTGTGACAGAGAGCTTAACTTTCGGTCACATATTGCGGATATAATTAATAAAGCTAACTCGGCCCTTGGTTTCGTCAAACGGTGGTCTAAAGAGTTTGCCATTCCCTACATGACAAAATTCCTTTACATTACCTAAGTCTGCCTCTTCTGGAGTAAGTGTGGGCACCATATTACCGGGTCCACATTACAAGAATCGAAAGCATTCAACATCGATTTCTCCGTTTTGCTCCCGTGCAATAATCACCTTGATATTTGGTTAGGGTATATTACACTGCGACCTATTGGTCTATTGTGTCCCCTTGCTTGTGCCTCGGAGAGGTGCATGCCCTCGTTCAGAGTCCTCTCTAGATACTTCTTTGTGAAGCGTGTCGAGGTATTGCTCTGATTTATCCTTGGCAGGTCACACTCCTTAGAGCACAGCGTCCAGTCCAGTTTCTTTGATGAATCTGAGAATGAGCTGTGGGTCCATGGTTTCTATGTCCTTGTCTGTTATTTGGTGCCTGCCCAAATGTTTCATCCTTTTGTGGGTCAGTGCCCCACAGGATTCCAGTATATGGTCTGGAGTTTCGGCGGTTTCACTGCAGAATCTGCAGAGCCCGTCCTCCGATATGCCCATTTTCCTCAGGTGCTCCTTGAGTCTGCAGTGCCCCGTGAGGAGGCCTGTTAGGATTCTTAGGTTGTTTTTGTTAAGGCCGATACAAACTTTGAATCTCTTTTGGTTGTAATTTCCTAAGAGTTTCTTTGCTTGCCTCCGACCTTGGAGGTTGAGAAAGGTTTTGGCCCTTGTTTCTTCCTCCAGTCTCCTGAACTTTCGCGTATAGTGTGTTCTCCTATCCCGCAGAATGGTTCAGGTCCTATGAAGGGTTCCTCTGCCCCTTTTCTTGCCAGAGAGTCCGCTGCCTCAATGCCCGTAATGCCAACATGGCCAGGCACCCAGCAGATGGAGATTCTGTTATTCTTGCCTAGTCTATTCAGTCCTTGTAGGCATTCCCACACGAGTTTTGACTTGATAACGTAGGCGTCAAGAGCCTTTATAGCTGCTTGGCTGTCAGACATTAATAATCACCTTATCCTACCACCATATCACGAACGCCTTAATTTAATAAACCTTCAGACCCTTGAAAAAAGAAGAGATGTCGCTGACATTCTGTTTATACATCGTCTTCTTACTGGCTCCATTGATTGTTCCTATCTTTTAAATTATATTGCCTTTAACACTAACCCTCACAATTTAAGATCCCCTCCTCTTTTTCTACCTTCCCACCTGTCGCTCTTCGTACGGCTTGAACGAGCCGATATCCCGTATGTTGCAGAAGGTCAATTCTAACCACCTGCTCTTTGATTTTAATCGGTGTACCACTTTCCTCAAATCTGCACTCCTCCACCCCTCACCTTCCACCTAATTAGTTTTAAGTATTGCTTTTTAAGTCCTAGCTGTAAGTCTTAGTTTTGTAATTAGTTTTTAAGAGCTAAAGCTTGTATTAAGCTGAATAAATGGGGGCGTACGCCCCACCAGAATTAAAATACTAGTCATAAACGGCCTAAATAGAATTTAAAACTTAGCTTGTCCAATCAATTTGTGTGTGCGAAGTTATATTTTTGACATGAATAGAATCATGCCAATAGATACTTTTTGAAAAAAGAGTATGTTATAAATCTATTGTCGACATGGGTGTAATTTCATTTTACGTAAGAAATTTGACACTTAGTCTAACAATAAAAACAAAGCCTAAAGAATTAAATTTCATCCAAAATACTTTATATTTTCGTTTTTGTTGGACTGCAAGTAAAGGATATTTCATTACTGACTTGACAACCTCATTGAAAAATGTTTTTCTCCCCCCCCCCCCCCAAAAAAAAACACTTTAAATTTAAATCATTTCTTTTCAAATATTAATTATTGTTATTTAATTTAAATTTAATTCGATATAGTGGCTAGCTAAATTAATAAACAAATAAATGATCATAGGCCTATAACACAATGCAACAAGTCTTGTTAAAAAAGTAAAATTCAATATTGAATTGAATCTGTGTTGCTCAACAACATTGTAATATTGTATCAGTATTCATTATGCCTCAAAAATTATATCTCATTACAGTCTAATTCTGTCGCTTTAACATGAACATATATTTATGTATCTAACAGCTGCCCTTTATTGGCCTTAAATTCGTCATACCAATTTGGAATTACTTTATTTACATATTTGGTTGTGGGTTGAAACCGCAGAAAATGTTGGATTTATTTTTGCCACCGATTTAAACCAGCTTCGCACATTAATGTATGTGTTCTCTAATTCCGGTTTATTTTATTACGTCAAATGAACAATATTGCGTTCCCATGGAGCTGGAGCTTTGGTTTTCCTTTACGGTTAATTATATTGTTCCTGGGAATTATACCCACATGCTGACAGTGTCTATGAGTAAATACAAATAACTACGCTCAAGTGGAGGTGGTTGTTTCATTAAATAAGTAAACCTATAAATTCGTACACATCAAAGGCATTCGATAAAGTCCTCCATTCGGAATTATGCAAAAAAAAAACTTGTTGAGGAGTTTGTTTTTTTAGTAATCCCCGGTCGGTAGTTTTCTAACCGAGAGAAAATTGGCTCTACTCCTGATGCGACAAAAATATATTATTATTTTTTTTACAAAATATGCGTAGCGGATCTAGAAACCCATGCATTACACTTATCGTAAAAGGCGGCTATGGGGAGAAATAAGTTCTAGGCAATTATAACATTCAGGTGAGCGTTTAACATTTTAAAACTCTACGTGAGTTGGCACGTCCAGAAGTCACCGGTGTCGTTAAAGGATGATCAAACAATAATCCAAAATAGGTGAAGGTACGTGTTGAAATCGTAAAATGGGCAAGCCTAAAGTTGGTATTGCACTAGCATATATATTATATATTTCGCAATCAACAAAAAATATGACGAACAAGTGTCTACAAGTGTGCTTCACACATTTATATGGCAACAAATATTTTTATGACACCTTATTTACGGCGATGGTCGATGGTCCTAGCATCATTATATTGCATAGCGTAATTCCAGAACATATTCGTCGTCATATAAAGGGTCTTTCATTAAGGACTTGACTTGACAACTTCTTTTTAAATAAAATGCAAACTACTTGAGATAACTCAAATAAATTGTATTGGCTTGAATTACTATCAAAACATTTATGAATGACTTCGCTTGGTTCATATGTCCAACACGAGAACGTATGCAGCGGTCAATACATTGAACCCAATTTTCGATGACTCGGCCGCTATTTCTCGTTCAATATTTTCTCTGAGCTTCTCTAACGTTGCCGACTTTTTGGCATAGACCAATGATTTAATGTAGCCCCATAAAAAAAGTCTAGAGGCGTTAAATCACACGATCTCGGCGGCCAATAGACGGGTCCGTTTCTCGAGATAAAACGTTCGCCGAACTGAGACTTAAATAACTCGATTGTTGCACCCGCTGTGTGGCTTGTGGCACCGCCTTGTTGGAACCACATATCACTGACGTCCAATTCATGCAATTGCTCAAAGAAATAACGTTCCAACATGTCTCTATAGCGAATACCATTTACCGCAACGTGACGGTCATTTTCACCGTCAAAAAAAGGCCCATTGACGCCACCGGTAAAAACCGCACCAAACAGTGACTTTTTGGGGATGAAGTGCTGTTGCATGAAGCACATGAGGGTTCTCAACTATCCAGTAATGGATATTTTGCTTATTGACGAAGCCGTTTAACTAAAAATCCTTTAAATGTTATATAACAAAATATGTAGAGCGTTCTTAACAATTCAACCATACTTAGACTTTTGTCACGCCCACTTATGAGGGATAGGAATAAGAATAGGGTATCCAACAGTTCGCCCAAGCGGACTGTAGCCCGTCCCTATGTTTTAATCTTTCGTTTTTATTTTTCATTTTCGTTGGTTTCGTCTTCTCCCTCATATTCGTTGTTTTCATTGTTTTTCTTTTCGTTGTCTGAATTTTTTGCGATGTCGTTGTTTGTGTTGGGTTTTTCTCCATGGTCTTCTGTGGGTATGCCGTTAAGACGCAAAAGTAATTTCAATTTGGTCCCGTTGCTTGGCATTCCTAACCGTTGTAGTCACCCGCGCAGCTGGGTCATTGAAAATTCACTTGATTCCAACGAAGTGCTCATAGCGACTATGATTTTATGAACTATTTAAGGGGGGGGAAAAAATCACAGCACCAGGTAACAGTCGACAAAAAAAAATATGTAGAGGGTAAGTAAGAGACGCGCACACGATTGTTCACGAACAGATACAGCCTTTTTTTGACTGTTTATTATGCTATTAGGGCTGTGTTCCACTTCTGATGTCTTAGACGCTTAGTCTCAAAAGAAACACAACTCGATTGTTTGGAGGTTGGTCAAAGACTGCCTTTTCTTTATTCTTTCTTTTACTTATTAGCTAACTTACACAAGATATAATATTGCATCAGTGTGGCCACTGGGCTTAATTACTACATTAACTACTACAATTGGGCTTAATTACTACATTAACTACTACAATATCTTGCTGTTTTTGTCAAGCGCGTGATCCATCGCACCGCGATCTTTCTTCCGCATCGCTCGCGGCTCCGTGAGAATGACTTTGTTCGTTCGTATGGTGCCGGTGGAAAAATAGCTGAGAGAAGACAGACGACACATCAATCCGTGCGATGTGAAAAAGTTGTCGAAGGCGACACAATGTTGCAATGGATTCTGTAAATTTGCAGCTGTTCCTGCAAATAATCAGCTTTAGCACCACCGTTTTCGCCTAAGCTAAAACCGTCGTATTGCGGGTCCTTCGTCGCACTGGCGCCGCCATACAGAATGAATGCACAACGGTAGCTCTCAGATGAGCACAAATCCTAGTAATTGAACCCAAATGAATAGGTTTTCCACGAATGAACATCTTACACGAGTGTCGCCAATAGTAAGCAATCATATGCTCATCGATAGAAAGATTGTGCGAAAAAACGCCGAATTGCATGAAATTCTGGTTCAGCGCAGTCAGGCATTACAAAAGTCATAATCACACGCCACTTCAATCTCACCGACCACTTATCCACAAACATGCGCCTTCCCGTGGACTTTCCGATCTACCACTTGATGTATTGGACTAAGGTGACATTTGGTTCAAACAGGATAGTCCAGCGGCACATACTATAGCAGCATCGATAGCTGTTTTGTGGGAATACTTCGCGGAGGGCCTGTTCTCAATATAAGGCGATTAAGATTGGTCAGCCCGCCCCCTTGATTTGACCCATTGCCCATTTTTTGTTTGTGGGTTTTATTCAAATCCGTCGTTTATGTCAACTGTCCAAGAACCCTTCGAGACCTGAAGGCCAACATCCGGGCAGTAATTGCAAACACAACCAGTGCTATGCTGGTAAGGCTCATGACAAACGCCAGATATCGGCTTATTCAGAGTATGGGGGCGTCACCTACCTAATATGAGTTTTGAAACTGTGTAAATCAGACCTTTAGACCTATAATATAACCAAATATGAAAAAAAAACTAAACGAAAAATTCTAAATGGATTTTTAGTGCGTTTTGAAAAAGAGGAAGTTATGTTGCCGCAACCTACACTTTTGCGTATTAAAGTAGGAATTCCTACCAAAACCATTCGAAGTAGGCTGGTTTTTATATTTCACAATTTGGTGCTCCTACCTTGGAGTTGTCAGAATAATTTGCAGAAAAAATCAACAAATGAAATAAATAAATCCGTGCCAAGCCAAAAGCAGTAACGAGTTTTAATAATAAACATTTTCATAAAACGACAATCGGTATAATTTTGATAATTTTGGCATATTTTCTGTTTTAGCATTTTTTTGTTTTTGAGAAATGATATCAGCTGTTCTATATAAACAAGAACACCAAAGTGAGTAAAGGATGTTCGTACCTAGAGTATGATCAAAATAGATACTCGTCGTATAGTCGACCAAAGAGGTTTGAAGGGCGAGTTGAAATTGGTTACGTACGGTTGCATTGGACTCTTTATTTACGTGTGTGTGTACAAACAAGGTTAAATTTTGAGTTCTGGGATGATGTTTACTCTGCCGTAGACCCTTCTATTGAATTTAATTTATTCCTTAATAAGCTGCAATTTCATATATTGAATTGTAGTGAGATTAAATGTAAACGAAGTAACAAATTAAAGTGTCTCAAGCAATATATGACTCCCTCATTATTAAGAAAAATAAAAAAAGAAAAAAGAAGCTGGAAATGAAAATATAATTTCGGGTATTTAACGAAGACTTAAAGTTACGGTGTTTATTACAAGTGACAGCAAGCTAATCGATTTATGTAATTCTTACGGGTTAAGATTTCAAAATGAAACTAGCTTGTCAGAAAGGAAAGGCGAACTTACTTTTGTCGGTAAACAAGGTAGCTCTGTTGTAGATTATAGTCTTGTTGGTGCGGATTGGAATGATCATGTCGTCGATTTCAAGGTTGAACATGTGTTAATTTCGGACCACCTTCCTACAGTTGTGACATTTGGACTTTTGGCGAATGAACCAGAGACAGCTAGGATCATCAGTATGGATACAATCAGGGTGGCGACGGTGTAGAGGTTAGTGTGTTGGCTTGTGACCCGTGCGGTGCAGGTTCAATCCCCATGGGGAACAACAACATACGCCACCCAATCACATGCCTCTACACCAAAAGGAGGATTTCTGCCTGGTAGTACAATGGAACGTTACCGAGTCTGAGTGCTCTCGGATTTGGATTTCCTTTCTTTTAAAAGAAAAAAAATATAAAAAAAAAAGGATACAATCAAAGGTTTTTGAGTATCAACCACACCTAAGCAGGGCTCTTATTCAATCTCAACAAATCGATCTTAGTCAGATAGATCAAATCATAAAAGCTGCTTATCCGGGCACCAATGCAAACAGGAACGCCCGAGAAAAATATCTTGCCCCATGGTTTGATGCAGATTGCAAAAAAGCCAGAGATGTATTATTTGGTTGGCTGAGAGCATTTAAGAATGCATGTGACGGATATTGCAAGAACCAGTACTTATAGGCAAATAGAGAATGTAAGACATTATGTAAGCGGGAAAATAAATAATTTTTTGAGGCAGAGTCTAAAAGACTTGGAGCTTGGTAAGGAATTTGAACGGGAAGCGTTTTATCATTCATTTTAATCTAAGCGCAAGCATTCTGGCTGAACACTTCATTAATTTGTTGAATCCTGTGCAAGAAACATTCAATTGTCATTATGCTCCTCCTGGTTTTGCGAATGAAAAATCAGTTTCTAATTCAAGTTTTTTTTCGTCATTTTGTTCAATAAATTAATAACGGTTGAAAGATACAACTATTGGCACTCATAAAAGTACAACTATTGGCAGTGCCAATAATTGCAGCTACCTAGGACTTTATACCCTTTATACCCCCCCTGCCAATAATTGAAAGCTAATTTTTTCTGCGGCCAATTATTCGCACCCCTTTTATTAGGTTAGGTTTAGGTGGCTGTCGGCAGAAGCCGACACACTTAGACCAATTTAGGTCCATTGTGATACCACGTATATTATCTACCTCAACTCTGTAGATGGGACTGGCCAACGACACGCGATTGTTCTCAAACGGTCCCCCATCTACGTACTAACCGCGCCCAACGTCGTTTAATTGCAGTGATCTGGCGAGAACCGATTACTTTTACTTTTTACTTTTAAATTCATTTTTTAATTGTTACTGAATATCAACTTACGTACTACATAGACAAAAATGATTAAATCTAACTTAAAATTAACAGGATACTTATTCTTATTTATTGGTCCTTATGCGGACGCCATAAACTTTATAAACTATATATTATAATTATTGCCTTTCGGCCTAAAAACTATTTACGAACTAATCTCACATATGTATTCGTCGAGAAAATCAAATAAAACTCGGTATCATTATTAAGATTTTATATTTTTTATATAAAACAAACTACAAACTACATATTCTACTTACTTAAACTACTTAACGTATTCTAACTATAATTAGGGTTCTGAGCACTCATTGCCTTGCGCAACAAGTGATCAAAATCCTAATTGCTTTCCGGGTGCCTGGCAGTCGTCAACGTGCACACGCGCCGCCGTGAGCCGCATGAAGCCTTACAGCGTCAGTCAACTACCGGAAGCACCACCACACGTTGGCGAGCCCGGCCTCTCCCAAAAACGCCCTAGCTAATTAAACTTATAAGCTAAGAGGATGTTACATAAAGTAACGCACCGTCCTCGGAGGGCATGTTAACCCCTGCCCCCTCAACAAGCCACCAAAATTCGGCGAATTGCTTCTCCGTGTCGAATTTATCCCTCTCCGATATTGCGGTACTAAAACGGAGGAGCTCATGAGCATTGGCGACGTCCCCGTCATAAAGAAACCGCTTATCTCTCGCGCTGCGGTAGTGATGGTATAAGACCGGAACACCATCCCTCGTCTGTACCAGCCCTTTTGCATCAATATGGATAAATGCCTCTGGCGGGACAAAGCCAGACCGGAGCGTACTCCCTATGTACATTTTTTTGGGGTAGTAAGCTCCAAAGATCAGACTATTGTCGCTGGCCATCGCCCTTGCAACGTGCCTTCGAGTCACCTTAATGAGGAAATTGTCAATCCTATTCAACTGAGCCCCATCGTATAGGACCTTGTTGGGATAGTATTTTATATAGTTGGATTCAGGCGTTCGGAACAACCGGAGACAGGTCCTAAGACATTGTCTCTCCAAAACCCGAATCTTTTCCATATAACTAGGCGCTATATTAAACCACAATGGACAACCATAAGCGATGATCGGCCTTATAAGGGCCACGTAGCAAATGACCTTCACTCTGGAGTCAAGTTGACTGCTATGAAACAGTCTCCTTGTCAGAGCATAAGCCTTCTTGGCCCCAGCAAGACAAGCACCTATATGTCTATCGAAATATAGATACTGGTCAAGCCAGATACCTAGATATCTCACTACGCTTCTCACCGCCAATGGCTGCCCATTTTGTACAATAATGGCCAATTTCTTCCAGTTTTTCTGGTATCCCTAGAGGCCCCAGCCAATGGAGTTCTGAACAAGATTGTTTCCGTCTTCTGAAAGTTGATTTTCAACTTCCAGTCGTCGCAATATCGCTTAATTTGATCGAAGTCGCGCTGCAAAAGAATGTTAATGACCTCGATTTTAGGACCTGATCTGTATGCCACCAAATCGTCGGCATACGCTATAGCATGTCTGAGTGAACCCACCAGATCACTACTGTAAATGTTAAACAGGATCGGAGAATTGACCGCCCCCTGCTGCAAACCGTTTTTAATTTCAAAGACTTTGCTCGAAGTCACGTTGCCACATTTGACAACGAACTTCTTTCCCATAAGCATATTATAAATTAAATATAGCAAAGATTTGTGCATCCCCCGCCTGGTCAACTTGTAGAAAAGTCCCTCTAACCATACGGTGTCGAAAGCCTTCTCAAAATAAACCAGAGAAGCACCCGTGCTTTGGTTGGTCCGGAATGATTTTATTGTCCTCAGCCCACTTCAACAGGGCTCTATTGACAACCTTTTCAAAGACCTTGCTAATATTCGGGAGCAAACTAATCTAACGGAGATTGGCAGGGTTCGTCATATCTTTGCCCTTTTTTCGGGATAGGATGTACCACAGCTACCTTACAATGCGCCGGATGGTGGTAATAGTCCGACACACTAACAAGCGAGCCACTGCACCCGACATACCAATAAGTTCTAGAATCCCCAAATAAGGTCATTACTCCTAGAAACTGGTATTTTTCATTTTGGAGAGTATTTGGTTTTCAGGATCCGCGCAGTATTTCTGTATTCAAAGTTATTTTACCATGAGTTAAAACACTTAAAAAGGTCCAAATAAACCGACAAAATTATATAATTTGAAAATGTTCTTCGAAACCGCGCAGTATTTCCCCAGAAGATCCTTGGAACCTGAAAAAAAGTCCAACACGATAAACGATATTGTTATGTGTCGTGTGCGACTTGTGTCCTGACGAGGTTTTTGTCGTACAGAATGTTGCCTTTAAACGGGCGCCATTTTGTAAGTGTCGCTGCCCTGGTTTATGGCAGGATGGTAGGGACCATGGTCGAGATGCGCACGATATTTATTCTCCAGTCTGCTTCAGTCCGGGGGTTCTTTTAGCATCTTGACACACACAAACTTTATAGTGCAATAGAAAAAAAAGAAGAGAGATCTGTAAGAAAAGTTAAAGAAAAAGAGAAAGAAGGCGGAAAGGAAAACCAACCACACACACTTGCTGGGGATTCAGATGGACGAATCACTTGCCCCCCCAACCTTTGACGACCACATTCCATACTTATATGCGTCGTCCCACCAACCAATGAGAACACCACACCACTATCGTTTAAGCCACCATTATAAATGAATTTATTTTATCATATTATTTAGACAAAAATACTATTTATATATAAAAAAAAAGAAATACACTACCCGTTTGGGTCATAGCTCAACTTCAAATTAGGTTAACATAATTGCTTCCTTTAGATTCATCTTACTCTTTTATTTTAATGGAGTTATATATATATAATTACCCTAGTTATAGTACTTAACCCGTTTGTTAAAATCGGCTACTGCCGTTACCAACTCCAACGACGATAGATCTATCCTCGGGTGGTGTGGATCTGAAACGAGAACTTATGCGAAATTTGTCCCTAAATTACCAATGAACAAATAGTTCGTACGACTCGGAGGAATGCTCTTCACTCCATTAGGATTCTGGGGTGTATATATATATATATATATTGTAGGTAGTTAAGGGCAATACAAATCTATATAAAGTGAGCTTAATTGGGTCTATCTCCTAATCGAAATATTTTCATATACATCTTTGGGAGAGAACATCGGGAACTACGCTTTGAACAAAAACAAAACAAAACAAACAAAAACAAAAAAATTTACGGCCGGTTCTCCTTCTATACCGGACGGTAGCACGGCGACCTTGCTGTCTACCGGCAAAGCTCACCTGGCACCAATTAGTGCCGGGACTGTGGATACACATGGTCCCTCCACTAGTGGTTGCGAGCTTAATAAATCCCTCTCCGACAGGGAGAGGACTGTGACTCATGGTCCCCCCTCTGCCGGCCCTAACATGACAACAACGTCTGCTGTCAACGCTTCTAAGCTGACTGTAGGACGGACTGTGGCTACTCATGGTCCTCCTGCAAAAGTCGGCAAAAGCGTTGACAATAAAAAACTGGATGGTGATGGGACTGTGAATCATGGTCCCCTCCCTTCCAACACCAAGCGTCCCCGTATCAACAGATCCAAGGCTTCCTACAAGCAACGACGCAATGCCATCCGGATCCAGCAGATGTGTGGCACCATCGCGGAGAAGGATAGGACGCCTGCACAAATAGCCAAACTAGATTGGGCGCAGCAGATCCTTAAGTCCTGCGACCCGTCGATAAAACGCCACAGGTCAGTGGAAGGAACCAGCTCGGTTCCCAAGAGGCAGAGAGTGCACAACACCGGCATCTCTCCCACCATCACACCTCTCAGGTCTTTCAGCGACATCTTGAAGGACAAGATTCTGGTCGCAGTCATCGATCGCAACGACATTGACGGGTCCATCAACCAGGAGAAGTGGGATATGATTAAGAGAGCGCTTTCGCGCTCCTTCTCCACCTTCATAAGGAATCATCCCGGACCTCTTTCGCTTACGCATGAAGGCGGGTGGCATCAAGGTCACATCAAACTGGTCGCGTGTGATGACCAAAGATCGGCCGATCTCTACAAGCTTGCAATAAGCAGGCTTGGAGAGGTGTGGCCTGGCGCAAAGCTCGAGGTTGTTGCGAGGGAAGACATCCCCTGCCGACCAAGATCTCGCATCTGGATCACTGCGGATCCATCTACCCCTGAGGGTATCCTGGAAGTCCTGCAATTGAGCAACCCTTCACTTCCGACCCACAACTGGAAGGTTGCCAAATTGGAAGAGCTGAAGGGCGATTACAGATGTGTCGTGGTTGTAATCAACCAAGAAACCTTGGCTCCTCTGGCCAAGAACGACTACATGATTAGATTCGCATGGGACGATGTCAAAATGCGGGTCTATAAAAAGGACGAAATGGATGCGGGTAAACTACCCCCTCCTCCTCCTCCTCCCTCTGACTCTATGATCACAGTCTCAGATCCTGGAGCTTCAATCTCCTTCCCCTCGCTGGAGGATGATGAACCCTCTTTGCCCAAAAAATCACCATCCACTTCCGACGTCCTGTCAGATATGGAGACTGATTATCTAGACAAGGTTCTTCTGAGTGAAGACGAGCTTCTCAGCTCATCCTCGGAATTGGAAGGCCTGAACAACACCGTGGTGGAGGTATCTCTGCCTGATTGTAGCGAAAATGCTGCAGTTAGTACAGATTAACCTCCAACACTCCATTAAGGCTTCGGCCGCACTCATTCTTCGTCTAGCCAAAGGCGCGGAAGACATCGTCTTGATCCAAGAACCCTGGATTGTACACAACCAGATTCGAGGGCTCAGGACTCCCGGATACTACCCACTGTATGCGACTGATAAAGGTAAACCCAGATCGTGCATACTAGTGAAAAGTAATATTAATGCTTATTTACTCCCTAATTTCAGCGATCGAGATATGACTGTGGCAAGACTGGAGACTGCAGGCAGATCATTCTGGTTGGCATCAGCTTATCTCGCCCACGATCACGTGGGGCCTCTCCCTGCTGATAACCTAGAGAGGCTGGTCGATGAAGCAAGGAGGCAGAAAGCTGAACTCATAATCGGTTGTGATGCTAACACTCATCACACCGTATGGGGCAGCTCAGATATTAACAACAGAGGTGAGTCACTTTTTGAATATTTTTTAAGTACTAACCTCATTGTCTGTAACCTAGGTAATGAACCCACATTCATTACCAAAAACCGACAAGAAGTCCTTGATATTACTCTTGTCTCCGATACCAGCAACGACATGATAACGGGTTGGAAAGTATCGGCTGATCATTCGTTCTCTGATCATCGATATCTTTTATTCAACCTTAACGTTGATCCTCCATGCCAACCTTCCTTCCGCAATCCTCGGAAATCAACTGGCCATTATACAGAGACACTCTATACAAACGTGTTAAGTCTGAACTCTTAAGTCCCCCCTGTAACTCCAACGAGCTCGACAATAAAGTCGATGAGCTTACTCTGGCCTTTAACGAAGCAATGTCTGCATCGTGTCCCCTCGTACAACCTAGGGGGAAAAAGAAGCCTCAGTGGTGGTTCACTAAGCTGGGACCACTTAGAAAGGAGTGCAGGAGACTCTTCAATCTTGCTTAAACCTCAAAAGCTATAAACGATTGGGACTCCTACAAGGAATCCCTCAAATTATACAAAAAAGAATTAAGGAAAGCCAAAAGAACGTCATGGAGACTCTTCTGTGGAAAAATAGAAGAATCCTCTGAGGCATCTAGGCTAAGAAAAATCCTTGCTTCAAATCCTACTATGCCTAGCTGCCTTAAGAAGGCAGACGGCTCTTGGACGACATCTAGCGAAGAATCGCTCAATCTGCTACTTGATACTCACTTTCCAGGTAGCTCCAATATTACCGGCAATTATAGCCTTAACAGGTCACATGCACAGGTAACTTACCCTCACGGTCTGATAACTAGGGACAAGCTGACTTGGTCGCTAAAAAGCTTCAAACCCTTCAAGTCTGCAGGACCAGACGGCATAATACCTGCCGAACTACAAATATCAGCGGATATCATCCTGCCTGTGCTGGAGATTATCATGATAAGCTGTCTAAATCTGGTACATATCCCCCGGGCTTGGAGAGAAGTAAAAGTGGTTTTTATACCCAAGGCTGGCAAATATTCCCATGTCAGTCCAAAGGACCTCAGACCTATTAGTCTATCTTCATTCCTCCTCAAAACGCTGGAGCGATTGATTGATATCCACCTCCGTATGCACATAAACCCGCAATTGCTGTCTACAGCTCAGCATGCATACTGTAAGGGAAAGTCGGTGGAAACCGCTCTTCATTCCTTAGTACGCACAATCGAATACTCCCTCCATCACAAGGAGTATACCATGGTTGCTTTCCTTGACATAGAAGGCGCCTTTAACAACGTTAACACATCTGCAATCGCAAACGCACTGGCAGAACTGAATGTGGATAGCTCGCTTGGTGAATTGATCAATCTACTGCTAAATAGTCGGATTATCAATTCAAAACTGGGCGTTACATCTGCTAGGAGGTCTGTCAGTCGAGGGACGCCGCAAGGCGGTGTTCTTTCTCCCCTTCTCTGGAACTTGGTGGTGAACAAACTACTGATAAACCTGGAAGGGGAGGGCTGCAGAGTGATTGCCTATGCGGATGATGTTGTTATTGCCGTCTCTGGGAAACACCTCAACACCATAAAGGAACTCCTGCAAAACGCTCTTAACAAGCTAACGAGATGGGCTAATCGGTGCGGACTGGGCGTTAACCCCCACAAAACCGAGCTTGTACTCTTTTCCAGGAAATACAAAATCCCATATATTGACCCTCCCTCTATTAGCGGTACAAGCTTAACTTTCTCTGACGAAGCAAAATTGTTGGGCCTAATCTTCGATTGGAAGTTAAGCTGGAAACCCAATATACAAGAAAGAGTCAATAAAGCTACTGTAGCACTTTTCTCTTGTAAAAAAGTCATTGGCAACAAGTGGGGTTTACAACCCCGCATTACGCACTGGCTATATACATCGGTGGTAAGACCAATTCTTACTTACGGGGGGTTGTCTGGTGGACTGCTCTAGAAAAAGCTATTAACCGCGACAAGCTGGGCAAAGTCCAGCGTTCAGCGTGTCTATGCATTAGCGGAGCACTCCGAACTACCCCCTCCGCTGCTCTGGACATTCTGCTACACCTGATACCCCTTGATATATTTAGCATGCAAACAGCGGCATGTTCCGCTGTCCGCTTAAAAGCTACCTCGCAGTGGACCAATAACAATATTGGCCACTCCATTATTCTAGACTACTTTAAGTCTCTACCCAGAAACATAGACTACACCATACCCCTTTTGCAGTTCGGAAAAAACTTCCAAATCACCATTCCTTCCAGATCATTCTGGGATGATGATGCATTTGCGAATGATAAATCGATCCACTTTTACACCGATGGATCAAAAACTAGCGATGGGGTAGGTGGTGGAGTCTTCTCAGAAAAGCTAAATCTTAGCCTCTCTTTCCGTCTTCCTGATTACTGTAGCGTGTTCCAGGCGGAAATTTTGGCGATAAAAGAAGCCTTGACGTGGCTGAAGAGGAATGTGATATCCTCAAAGGATATCCGTATCTTCTCGGATAGTCAGGCCGCGATTAAGTCCCTGGACTCAGTAGTCTCTTCAAATTCCATCATAGCCCAAGACTGCCGATCATCTCTTTCGGAGATGGCAGAGCAGTTCAATATTCACCTCTGTTGGGTGTCGGGGCATAGGGGCATTCCAGGTAACTGCAGGGCAGATGATCTCGCCAAAAAAGGAACCACATTACCTACTTTACCTGATAAAGGTTCCCTAGGTATACCAATCGCTACTTGTAAACTCTTGTTTAAGCTATCCGCAATCGAGAGAACGTGGACGAGTAGCAATACATGTCTAGCGACTAAGCGGATCTGGCCAAAGCTGGATCTGCGACGCTCTAAGTGCCTAATCTCATTAAACCGACTGCATATTAGCTCCACTATAGGTGTTATCACAGGTCACTGCTTAATAGGCAGGCACGCATCTAGACTCGGTGTGTGCTCAAATGACTTCTGCAGAAGCTGCATGGACGAGGAGGAGGAGGAGACTGTACTTCACCTTCTCTGCACGTGTCCTGCGCTCTCCCATAGAAGAAATCTCCATCTAGGGGACTTCTTATTCAATGACACAAGCGACTTAGCCAGCACTGGCGCTAGAAGTCTTTCGCGCTTCATAAGAAGCTCCTACTGGTTCAACGAGCAGTGAAGGTAATCCCCAGATCTGTGTGGTACCACAATGGACCTATCAATGGTCTTAGTGTGTTGGCTTTGGCTGACAGCCACGTCTACCTAACCTAACCTAACGCTTTGCGTACTCCGATGATGTTCAATCTCAAAGGTGTAAACAATAAAAATGTAAAAGTAATTTAATTATAAAGGTAAGTAATTTTTAATGTAAGAAATTAAAGGTAATTCATTTTAAGGTAAAGATATTTATATAAGGTAAATTAATTTTTAAGTTCTTAAATCTAAGGGTAATTAATTTTTATGTCTTAAATTAAAGCTAGGTATTTTTTTTGTTCACTAAAATTAATGGTAACTAAATTAAAGGTATTTAATTTTAAAGGTGAGTAATTTTATGTTCACTTAAATTAAAGGTAATAATTTTAAAGCTAAGTAATTTAAATGTAACTAAATTTAAAGGTAAATAATTTAAAGATATTTAAAGTTAAAGGTAATTAATTCTAAGTCACTTAATTTAAAGGTATTTCCTTTTTTTTTGTTCACTAAAATTAAAGGTAACTAACTAAATTAAAGGTATTTAAAAATAAAAATAAAAACTTAATTTAGGGTACTTAAGGCGGCTCCGGATTTTTCCGTAATTTCTGCTGGGGTCCTTCTTCTCCAATAGAGGTGCATTTGCCAGAAGGACATCTTTTGGCACCCACTTATGTCTCACTTATTGTTTATATATATCTGTTCACTATCTTTAATTATTATTATGTTTTTCTAGTGACTAGGTTAATTTAGTTGTTATCCATTCTAGTCACTATTTATTCTAAGTTTATTTTGGTTTTATTCTTATTATTATGTACTTAGAGTTACTTTTGTTCTAGTCACTAGTTTTAGTAAATTTAAATTTTATTCTAGTGACTATTTATTTATTTATTAGGCACTATTTTTAACTATTTGTTTCGGCTCTAGCCATATTAAATTTATCTTTCCGGCACTAGCCATCTTAAATTTAAATTTTCGGCACTAGCCATCTTAATTAAATGTTTAAGGCACTTGCCAACTTAAATTTAAACTTTTGGCACACGCCATCTTAACTAAATGATTACGGCACTTGCCAACTTAAATTTAAACTTTTGGCCCACGCCATCTTAATTAAATGTTAAGGGGACTTGCGAAATTATATTTTAATTATCACATTTTTTTTTAAATAAAACTTTCCACTTTCCAATTTCAAACTTAATTCCAGAGATACAAAATACAAACTATCTCTGACCGACGCGCAACACCCTTTTTATACACCTAGCCTCCCCGAATCTTTCGGTGCCTTGTTTACGAACTAAAGTTATTTTCGAGCAAACTTTGTTTACGAACAAAATTAGTTCATAAACAAAGTACCGATTTAATCCCGCATGCCCTATGTTTTGCACTCGCTAATCCCTAAATCTACCGACCATCCAAAATTCATTTGTCCCCTCCCCCTCCATACCATCAAGTTAAGCTCATACACCAGATGGCGAGTGCACTCAAGCTGTGCTTGGTACATGCGCACTTCATTCGCATGGTGAACATGGAGAGACAACTTTCCTGGTGTGGAGGCGTGACTTTGCCTCTCTTGCTATTAATTTTTCTTCCTCGCTCTCTGGAGTGGTGAGTTCAGATTCAGAGGTCTCCGCCATGAATTATTTTGGGTCTTGTTTCTCCACCATTGAGCGGCCAATGAAATTCGGCTTTAAAATAAAATAAATTAGTTTCCAGGCACTTGGGTTGGTGGATAGGTGACTCTTACTAACTTTGCTGGTGTGAGTTCCATTGTCACTCTGGGTACTTACATATAGTTGCAAAATTGAATTCATTATGACCACAGAGGCAGAGTAGGTAAACAACTTTATGTATGTTAATATTTATTGGCCCGAAAGTATGCAGTATGTTAGTTGCAAGTTAAGACATAACTCTGTACTGGTCGAAATACTGGGAAACGAATTTCTGCCATTACAATATTTTTCCGAAATATCATTAGAACCCGTACCATATTCACAGGATTTAAGTTTTATCTATTTTTCATTATTTATTTATTACATCTAAGTTGCATTTTGCACTCTAAATGATTTCTTTACATATAAAACTTATTTCCATACTGCAGGCTGCACTGCTTGTTTTCCAGCGTTACGCGACTCAACTGCATCTCAATAAGTCTACTGCTGATCCCGGCGACCAATCGAAACTTCTCATCTAAGTATGCATTCTTCGAATTCCGTTCTCAATAAGTTGACCGTATGCTGAGATTTGGATTTATGAGAAAGAGTTTGATCTTTACAATATTCCGGGTTATTTGCCTTTTGGCAATTGCAATGATTCATACTCAGCCGGAGGGGTTGCAGTTTATGTCAAAATTGGTTATACATGCGATTGTTTTGCGATTAAAATTCCCAGCGCCGATATTATGAATTTGTCGCTTACGTTTAAAAATGAAAACTATTCAATACTTTACATTTACCGACTGCATGAATTTAGTAAAAGTATGTTTATTGATGAGTTCGGTTCTATTTTGAGTGAAACCAAAGCAAATAACTTAATTATCCTAGGTGATATAAATATAGATATTTTAAATGAATCTGACGGTGACACTGTAAACTACTTGTTCATGATGGCTTCTTAGGGTTTCAAGAGTATTATAAATGTACCAACTCGTGTAACTAATTCAACCAAGAGTTGTATTGACCATATTTTCACGCGTTTACATAAAAACAATAAGACAAATTTTTGTGGTAATGTTTATGATTTTAGACTTACCGATCACCATATGATAACTCTTAGCATGAATTGCCATATTAATTCTTATGATGTAAATAGTTCATTACGGAACAAATTTCGTACAAATTATGTCATTGAATGCCTAAGATATGAATTTTGGGATTCAGTCTATTCAGAAAGCAATCCTTCGGATGCCTATGACTTATTTGTAGCGATTCTTAGAAAACATATATCAAACTGCACTTTTTCGTGTATACATGTTTCGAATCGCAGAAAAAGAATTAAACCTTGGATGACTACTGAACTTTTAAGGAAAGTGAAAAGGAAAAGAAATTTCGCTCTTAAATATAGAAAACATCCTCATAATATTAGACTAAAAAACTATTATGACAAATTGTGCAAAGAGGTGGATAAAGAAGTAGTTGATACGCGTGATAATTATTATGTCACTAAGTTTCAAAATGCAAGAGGTAATATTAAAGAAGAGTGGAGAATCGTCAATAATATATTAGGAAAAGGTATAAATTCTAATTCAGTAGAGGTTTTGGAAGTAAATGGTGTTATTCTATCTGATTCGAATAGCATAGCGAACAAATTTAATGAGTTCTTCATCGAAATTCCAGAGAGTCTAAAGCCTTCTGCTGAATGTAATCATATCTGCAATTGTAATACCTCACAAAATACGTTTGCAGAAAGATGTCAGGTAAATAGTTTTGTTTTTAACACTATTTCATCCGAAGAAATATATGAGCTTATAATGTCTTTAAAAAACAAAAGCTCTTGTACAAGTGATGGTATTACAAATGTGATTTTAAAAAAGGTCGCCTTCAATATTAGTGACATAATGTGTTACTTATTTAAGCGTTGTATAAGTAATGGATGTTTTCCACAATCCTTAAAATGCGCTGAAATAGTACCTCTTTTTAAAAAAGGAAATCGCAAGGATATGCGCGATTATGGACCTATATCTCTGCTTCCGACTTTTTCAAAACATTTTGAGAAGATAGTTAAATCGCGCATGGTCTCCTTCCTTGATTATAAGAACTTTTTTTCCAATAATCAGTTTGGTTTTAGGTCAGGTAAATCCACAGAAGATGCAATTCTCAAATTATGTACCCACTTGTATGAAGGGTTTAATTATTCCAAATGTACAATGGCTCTTTTCATTGATATGACGAAAGCATTTGATATGGTGGATCATAACTTGCTTCTCAGAAAATTGTATAATGCGGGTTTTAGAGGAGTATTGCATGATTGGTTTCGATCTCATCTTACGGATAGGAAGCAAGTGGTAAATATTAATGGAAGTTTTAGTAGTTCTCGTACAATAAAGAATGGTGTTCATCAGGGCTCTGTTCTGGGTCCACTTTTGTTTCTAATTTATATTAATTCCCTCTTCAGTCAGAACTTTAATGGATTGCCTACAGCGTTTGCTGATGACATCGCTTTTTCTTATCAAGCGCAAACACAGTTTGATTGCATTATCAAAATTCAGGAAGACTTACAAAGACTAAGGCAATGGTTTGCATTTCATAAGCTTATTGTCAGCGAGAAAACGAAACTAATGGCTTTTCAATCATTGGGAAATCATTGGTTACTGATTTTAACGTATTTTTTCATTCTCACGACTGTGAAAGGTTTTCTTTACATCTGCATACTTGCGGTAGTATACTCGTACATTTTAATGAAAATCTTTTATGTTCAAGCAAATGCTTTAAAATTGAGTCGGTTGTTCAATACAAATATCTAGGGGTCTTAATTGATTTTAATTTGAATTGGAAAGGTCATACACAATCAGTTAAATCTCAAATGCTGCAGGTGGTACGCCAACTATATCTTCTAAGACCTTACTGTTCCAAAAAAATGTTAACTATGATTTATTATGGTCTTGCAAACTCTAAGTTACAATACGGTATTACGAGTTGGGGAGGTTCCTATGAGAATACCACTAGCCCTTTACTTATAGCCCAAAAATATTTAATTAGAATAATATGTGGACGAAATCGACTTGCTCATAGTTGGCCTCTGTTCAAGGAGTTACGAATTTTACCTTTAAGACATCTTTATGTTTTCAAAGTTCTCAGGGAATTTTTTAATCAAAGTGGTAACACTCCGAATAGAAACTCAAGACTCTATAGCCTACGCGTTAATAACTTATCACTAGTTAATGTTCGCATCGCATGTAAAACCAAATTTTCTCTTATTTTTACTTTTACTGCTCCAAATATGTTTAATAAACTACCGATTGCTGTTAGAAGAACATACAATATTCACTCATTTTTAAATAAAGTAAAAGATTGGCTTTTTGCTATCGGATATAAAGATATTGAATCCTTCTTTCGCTATGTGTCGTAGAATTATTCACATTTCTGTTTCATCTGCTCTAAGCTTATATTCAAATACTTTCCTAATTTGCAAATGTATCCTAAATTGTTATCTACCCCACATCAGTTTGTATGAATTATAAAATGTTCACTCTTACGTGTCATTCAACACTAACTTTAAATAGTTACAGAATGATTACTATTATTCATCCCCTATTATTATTTAACTGAATTATTGTAATAATATAAGTTTTTTTTATGAATAAAACAATACAATACAATACAATACAATACAATATGGGTATGCCTTAGCGGCGCTGTCTTGTTGAAACAAGAGCCTGCTCACAGTCAATTCATTTCCCGAAAAAAAGTTGGTCGACCTCTGTCGATGAAGTTTTTACTTGACTTTACTTTAGGTAGGTATTAAAGTCCAATGAGGCTAAAGTTCGACTGTGTTTCCAATTTTTTATTTCTTAAAGTCGTTTCTAGATACCTTTTACCTAACTTCACGGCACCATTGTTTAACTTATCTATCGGAAATTAATCTGAGCCTAATATGTTGTATCTACTTTTTTCAACCCTACAGTTTTTCGAAGTTAAATTTATGCCATAAATGAAAGCGACTAGCAGTTTTGGGCAAAATACAAAAGATAAACAAAAGTAACTTTCTCCTGTCAGTTATTCTGTTGGACGTTTGTATTTGCGATGGCAAGAAGTTTGGCAATAACAATTTTGTTTATGATTTTTTCTGGTTGAAACATCGATCCCAATACACTAACCACTTTGGTGTTTTAGACCACTGTGACTACCTGTTTGTATTACGCCGTTATTTAGAGATCAAGAAAATATCCCCCAGCAACGCTAATTCCCATTTCGTGCCCTAAGAATAATTCCAATAATTTGAACATATTCAATTAAGTGAGAACAAAGCTCAGTTGACGTCTAACTTTATCGCAAAAACAAGATATTGTACACAAAACCATGATTCGCCTATCGTGACCTTACCACAAAACTCAATAAACGAATAAAAAGGACAACAATCTTTTGAATTTTTCAAAAAGATATTGTTGTAGAATCCGGAATCCTATAACTAGCTTCACCCTTTCTGTGCGGCAATAAACAAATTGTCCCCCAAAAAGGGGTAGTAAAAAGCTAAAATTTGTATCCTCAAGTTTGCAGATAAAATGGTCTGAGCATTTTAAATATTTGCAGCGAAATTGAAATTTAAATTGCCATTTCATTAGTTCGCCTAAATTTATACTTGCTCTCCTTTCAAGGAACGAACGCTAGGTAGCTCTCATTATAAATGGCCCTAACCCTAATTTGGGATAGAAAAATAAAGTCTAACAAGTTTAAGTTGATTTTGTTGTTTCCTTTAAACCCTTCCAATAAGTACGTAATGAGCATTGAGACTATCTAAACGACGGCGGCGGCGAAACTGCTGAAGCAAATAGGGTTCTATAAACTCTTTAGCAATAATTAAAATAACCACTTTCGGGTTTAATAGGAAATGATTGATACTTTGGGAAAGGTAATCTTGTTATTGTTTGAAAATTCTATTAGGTACGTTTTAATGCTCTATTCTAAAGGTTTATCAATTTTGACTTATAATTTGTAACACAACTTGTAACATGTTCGTCGAACAAAGCCAGATTGATTACCATTTTGTAGCACGTTTCATGACGATTCGGGTTAAAGATTGCTAAGTGATCGTAGGAGAGGCAATCTTCCAGCAACACCGCCTCCTCCGGACAGAACATTTAATGGCGACGAGAATGAACAGAAAAAACAAGAAAAAGGGTATGCGACAATCAAATCGTATAATCTGGAGAAAGAGGAAGGCGAAGGATTTATCGCAAATATGCTAAATTACATCTAATCATGAACGAAGTTAAGGATGCAGAGCGCAGATCGAGCCAAATCACTGCTAGGGCCTTCAAAAGAACACTATCAACACGGAAAAGAAACATGGTGGTGGTTAGCTGTTATAAAAAGGCTCGAAGCATTCAGCATATAAAGCCAGCTTTATTGGGGTTGTCTTACATCTGCATTTGATCTCTTCTCTTAGTCAAAGCTAAGTGCATCTCGATGATCGAAGAAAATATGAGTTTTGCTTATAAGATAGTGTTGCTGGAATTTATTCTATAAAACGTCGTTCATGAGTGCTGGAAGAAGAATCAATTGAAGGACTTGATGGTAGGGAATTTCGCAGATTTGTTGCTCCTCGAGATCAACCACGTTTTGATATATTCGGAAAAAGATCCGCTCTAAATTGAATGTTTGCAGTTAACTCAAATAGTGACACCATCAAACTATATCAGAACTCAAGCAAAGTCATAGATTGGCGAAGACACTTTTGACACAGAAAATATGAAAACATGCCAATTTATCCCCCATGTCGCCTCAATATTCTTCATCGTCACTTTCATCTTCCAGATGAATAGAATCAAATTCTGGATCATCTCTATATTCTATATATTCGGATACAATTTCCGAAATGCACTCGCGGTCAACATATTACAATAGCTTGAAAACTGCTTTTTATTTTTTGTTTTATTCGTCCATAATTCTACAATCGGTGCATAAGATATGTTTCCTAAAATTTAAATTCATCCTTCCCAGGAAATGTATGCAGGGACAAACTTTTCGCAGCAAAAACTTCTCCAGAGAAATACTTTTCAACTAAATGCACTGGTATAAATGCAGAATATGGCGGCTCTCACCGTCATGTTGTCCTGTCAAATACAAATTCAAAATTGGGTTGGACATCGGGGATACCTAATTTATCTATTGACCCAGTGCCCATGTTCTTTAACTCATGCGATAACTCTTCGCATAGTTAACTTTACAAAAAATTCCGCCGTTTATCGCATCTGGGGTTCTGTAACTCCGTGCGAAAAAATATTACTTGGTAACTTTTAATACAATGGAATTTGGAAGGATTTATCAAAGCTGTCAAAATATTGGAAATCTAGTGGTAGTTTGCCGAGGAAATTCAGTGTGTTGGGATAGGAAGTGGAGCAGCGCGAGTTTTTAGCGGACTATTTGAAAATTACGCGCTTGTGTTGGATTTTTGACAATACGATGATCGATCGGTTCTGATAGTTCTTGACTGCTTCAGACTAAACCTTTTGAATATAATCTGCTTCTAACGCTGGTTAAATATAACATTATATTATTACAGTTCCAAGTATATGTTTAAAATGGTTCTTATTTAATTGCTTGCTGAATTCGTCGACCAGATGTACCTACATTTTTCTCCATTAATTCTGACTGTTTTTTATTAGTTATTATACCCTATTCTAATTATACCCTATTCTAAGGGTATATTAATTTTGACGCATAGTTTGTAACATACCTTAATATTGCCCGTAGACCCCTAAAAGTTACTATATTTATGATCAGCATCGATAGTAATGTCGATCTAGCCATGTCCGTCCGTCCGTCCGTCCGTCCGTTCGTCCGTCTGTCGGCAAAAATTAGGCCTTTAAACTGGACCTAGGGGTCCTAGGGTCCCGAAATAATCAAGTTTACGAATTTTTGAAATCCGCCCACAGACACGCCCACAAACTCAAAAAAACTAAATTTTGGAAAAAATCGAATTTTGAGCTAGAAAGCTGAAATTTTTTATATATGATCTATCGACTGCCGTTCATCTCTTATGGAGATGGCGGAGCAGTTTAACATTCACCTCTGTTGGGTGCCGGGGCATAGAGATATTCCAGGAAACTGCAGGGCTGATGAACTCGCCAAAAAGGGAACCAAACTCCCCCTTTTACCTGAAAAGGGTTCTCTGGGTATCCCAATACCTACCTGCAAACTTTTATTCAAGCTATCTGCAATCGAGAGAACAAACCTTAGGTGGACAGGTAGTAATACATGTCTAGCGACTAAGCACATCTGGCCAAAGCTGGACCTGCGACGCTCTAAGAGTCTGATCTCACTAAACCGACTGCATATTAGCTCCACTATAGGTGCCATTACAGGGCACTGTCTGATAGGCAAGCATGCATCGAGGCTTGGCGTTTATTCTAACGATTTCTGTAGAAGTTGCTTGGACGAGGATGAGGAGGAGACTATACTTCACCTTCTCTGCACATGTCCAGCTCTCTCCCATAATAGAAATCTTTATCTGGGAGATTTCTTGCTTAACAATCTTAACTACTTGGCTAACGCTGACGTTAGAAGTCTATCGCGCTTCATAAGAAGCTCTAAATGGTTTAACTAGTAGTGGGGAAACCCCTCGATCCGTGTGGCATCACAATGGACCTAATCCTGGTCTAAGTGTGTCGGCCTTCTGTTGACAGCCACTTTAATCTAACCTAACCTATGACTCCTAAAACTGCTCAGGATAAAAAAATTTCAAAATCCGCCCATTGACACGCGCACAAATAAATAAAATATTTTTTTTATTCTATGGGTATATTAATTTTTGAAAATCCAAAGTTTGAGCTAGGGAGCTGAAATTTATAATATATACTCTCTAGGGGCCCTTTATTCTCATGTGTTATTTTTTTTAAATCCGCCTACTGACACGCCCACAATTAAATAAAACAATTTCATTGAAACACCCAAGTTTGAGCTAAGGAGCGTTTTTTTTTTATAAAATCCTTTAAATGTTATATAACAAAATATGTAGAGCGTTCTTAACAATTCAACCATACTTAGACTTTTGTCACGCCCACTTATGAGGGATAGGAATAAGAATAGGGTATCCAACAGTTCGCCCAAGCGGACTGTAGTCCGTCCCTATGTTTATACCCTATTCTAGGGGTATATTAATTTTGACGCATAGTTTGTAACATACCTTAATATTGCCCGTAGACCCCTAAAAGTTACTATATTTATGATCAGCATCGATAGTAATGTCGATCTAGCCATGTCCGTCCGTCCGTCCGTCGGCAAAAATTAGGCCTTTAAACTGGACCTAGAGAGCTGAAATTTTAACCATATACTCTCTAGGGTCCCGAAATAATCAAGTTTAAGAATTTTTGAAATCCGCCCACAGACACGCCCACAAACTCAAAAAAACAAAATTTTGGAAAAAATCGAATTTTGAGCTAGAGAGCTGAAATTTTTTATATATGATCTATGGCCCATAAAACTGATTGGGACATAAAATTTTCAAAATCCGCCCACTGACACGCCCACAATTAAATAAAACAAATTTTGGGAAAAATTGAATTTTGAGCTAGAAAGCTGAAATTTTTTATATATGATCTTTGGCCCATAAAACTGCTTGGGACATAAAATTTTCAAAATCCGCCCACTGACACGCCCACAATTAAATAAAATATTTTTTTTGAAAAACCAAAATTTGAGCTAGGGAGCTGAAATTTTTAATATATACTCTCTAGGGGCCCTTTATGCTCATGTGTAAATATTTTCAAAATCCGCCTACTGACACGCCCACAATTATTTTTTTTTTATTTTTGAAAGTCCAAAGTTTGAGCTAGGGAGCTGAAATTTATAGTATATACTCTCTAGGTGCCCTTTATGCTCATACTTAAATTTTTTTTAAATCCGCCTACTGACACGCCCACAATTAAATAAAACAATTTTATTGAAAAACCAAAGTTTGAGCTAGGGAGCGTTTTTATTTACAAAAGCTTAGTTTTTTCGATAAAATCCTTTAAATTTTTGTCACGCCCACTTATGAGATATAGGAATAAGAATAGGGTATCCAACAGTTCGCCCAAGCGGACTGTAGCCCTTCCCTATGTTTTTTAATTTAATTTGGATATTTTTTTACGTTGAACTCAATGGACTGAATTTTTTGAAAAATAAAAGAAAAAAAACAAAAAAATGTGCACTGTCCAATATCCGTCTGAAATTGTTTAGAGCCCTTTTCTATCACAAGTCGATTTAAATGTGATAAATGTTGACAGTTAAAGTGAATAATTTTTCGCTCTCGATAGTTATAGAACCTGAATATATCACATATTTCCAGGGGTTTCATTTCGAATTGTTCCATGTGGTATATTTTTTGATTCATTTCATTTCATTTCAAGTGCCGTTATCCATAAATGGCACTTGCATCGCTGAAACCGAAAGACTTTCCATTCTCGGTATCTGTGTTAATGACAACCTCCGTTGGAATGACCACATATTTGATGTCGCCAAGAACGCTGCGAAATGTCTAGGTTTCCTTAAGCGACAATTTATAAGGCGTTTATTTGCCCGAAGTTCAAGTACAACGCTCATATCTGGTCTGGTGCACCAATAACTTATTTTGAGCTACTTGACAGGATAAAATAACGGGCGTTAAATTTCATTGGCGACCGAGACATCGATTGACTCTCTTGGTCATCGTCGCAATGTCTCCTGTCTCTGGTTATTTTATCGTTGTTTCCACCATAAGTGCTTCAAACGAAATAGACAGCAGCATTCCACTCCTTGAACATTTCAACCGCAATTCCCACCATGCAAGAAATGCTCATCACCCTCAACCCTGTATTCGGCCGTACAGTGAAGTTCAACGAATCTTTGCTCAGCCGTACAACGCGAATGTGGAATACTCTGCAACGCTTTATTATACCCTATTCTAGGGGTATATTAATTTTGACGCATAGTTTGTAACATACCTTAATATTGCCCGTAGACCCCTAAAAGTTACTATATTTATGATCAGCATCGATAGTAATGTCGATCTAGCCATGTCCGTCCGTCCGTCCGTCGGCAAAAATTAGGCCTTTAAACTGGACCTAGAGAGCTGAAATTTTAACCATATACTCTCTAGGGTCCCGAAATAATCAAGTTTACGAATTTTTGAAATCCGCCCACAGACACGCCCACAAACTCAAAAAAACAAAATTTTGGAAAAAATCGAATTTTGAGCTAGGAAGCTGAAATTTTTTAAATATGATCTATGACTCCTAGAACTGCTCGGGATATAAAATTTTCAAAATCCGCCCACTGCCACGCCCACAAAAAAATAAAACAATTTTATTGAAAAACCAAATTTTGAGCTAGGGAGCTGAAATTTTTAATATATACTCTCTAGGGGCCCTTTAAGCTCATGTATAAATATTTTCAAAATCCGCCCACTGACACGCCCACAAATAAATAAAACAATTTTTTTGAAAATCCAAAGTTTGAGCTGGGGATCTGAAATTTATAATATATACTCTCTAGGGGCCCTTTAAGCTGATGTATAAATATTTTCAAAATCCGCCCACTGACACGCCCACAAATAAATAAAACAATTTTTTTGAAAATCCAAAGTTTGAGCTAGGGAGCTGAAATTTATAATATATACTCTCTAGGGGCCCTTTATGCTCATGTGTTATTTTTTTTTTAAATCCGCCTACTGACACGCCCACAATTAAATAAAACAATTTTATTGAAACACCCAAGTTTGAGCTAGGGAGCGTTTTTTTTGATAAAATCCTTTAAATGTTATATAACAAAATATGTAGAGCGTTCTTAACAATTTAACCATACTTGGACTTTTGTCACGCCCACTTATGAGGGATAGGAATAAGAATAGGGTATCCAACAGTTCGCCCAAGCGGACTGTAGCCCGTCCCTATGTTTTTTCTTTCACATTATAACCAACAAACATATAAAATCAACGTACATCGGCATATCTCCTTTTCTTCTAATCCTAATTCCCTTAACGCAAGCGCTGTATACCTACTAAATGATAAGGGTACTAAAAAATCACTTTAATGAGCGTATATTAACAGGGTGTATCCAATCCAATCCAATCTTCGCTAACAGGTGGCCGAAAATTCATAAATTCGAAATAAAGGCTGATATGTACCATAAATGAGAAATCATACATTTAAGGGATAGCATACATTGTAACGGAAACAATTTTTTCACAGAATATAATAGATATAATTTATTTCCCCCGAATGATTTCGAAATTTAACTCGATGTTTTGCCAGAGGTCAGTGGCTTTGAAAACCAAAATAATAATGTACACGACTAGGTCGCATGAAAATGTCACGCTCATCTAAGAATTGGTTTCGAATCGCATTTTTTCGGTAGTGCCGTAGTGATGGAGATTATTAATGTAGATAGTTTTGTTTGATTTGTTTTAATTGCAATACAAAATGCAGTTCAAATAAAACATTTTAGTTTCACTTTCAAATGCGTAGATAAATGTGATTATCTGTGTTGTGTTGGTATGACCTCGTCGCCCTTTTTGGGGAGATACCTATCCTTTATGGGCGCGTCCAATTTGCAAGGCAACTACAAATCCCTACTAGTTTACCCTTTGTCATGTATCGAATAACTCACGTGACCAACATTTGGCAAGTGATAGATGGTTAACTAGTAGGGAACTCGCAGTTCGGAAGTATTTATCAATGTTCGCAGAACGATATGATTCGTTCTCTCATGAAAAGTTCAAAAAGGAATTTGATTTCTGATTCGATCGCGAAGCTTATTTTTCGGTTCGTTTAAAAATAAAATTCGTTTTCGAGATCGGATCAAATCTGTTGCGATCTGTAAAATATAGTTCGTTCGTCAATTTATTACATGCGAACTATTGGAGATCCGTTCGCGAACTGTTCGCATAAGAAAAAAAAGTAATTTTACATAAAACTTATATTACATATTTTAATATTGAAAGCACATAAGTGAAATGTATTTTTATTACATATTAAGATTAAATTTGCATTCAGTTTAACTAACAAAACATTGTTTATTATTTCTTTCGATAATTTGTTTCTGTTTTTTGTCAAAAAAAAACTGGTAGAGACTTGAGTTGATGGCACTGCCAGCACTACTTGTGCAAGTTTTCCTAGAAGAAGGATTATTTTTAATCGTAACTAATCCCACACAACATTTAAAAAATCACTCTTTTTCATGTCATAGACCGATTTACTTGTTTCTCTTCGAAGTGACACACTTCCACTTCCTGATGGTTGCTCATTAATGCCCCAATCATTAAAATTGGCACTATGTACTTTTGTATAGTCTTTTTATATTCCCTGTTACTTTTCCTTTCAAATTTCTCTCACAAAGGAAGCAAGTTGATTCATCAGCTTCTTCATTATAAGAAACATATTTATTTAACTCAAATGTCTTTATTTTCCCAATTTCAACCAAAATAATAACTATTGAAAATATGAATCGCTTCACAACCATACCGAACGGATACTTCATAGAGAATGATTTGTTTTATGGATCTTTACTGATACTTATCGCGAGCGAACCATATTCTTCCTGAATTTCTTTTTTCTTATTCTTATTCCTATACCTCATAAGTGGGCGTGACAAAAGTCTAAGTATGGTTGAAATGTTAAGAACGCTCTACATATTTTGTTATTTATAACATTTAACGGATTTAATCGAAAAAAACGAAGCTTTTGTAAAAAACGCTCCCTATCTCAAACTTTGGTTTTTCAAAAAAAATCGTCTTATTTAATTGTGGGCGTGTCACTAGGCGGATTTTAGAAATTTTATCTCCTGAGCAGTTTTAGGAGTCAAAGATCATATTAAAAAATTAAATCCTTATTTTATCGTTGGCGTGCGATATTTTACGAACCCTGGTATTTATACGCATTTAAAAATAAAGCTAATGGTTTGAAGTTCGCGTAGAGTTTCATCTTCTTTGGCTTATTTATTAGATTACAGTAATAAAACGTGTTGGGGGTTGGGGGAATGTTGTTGGTGTGATATTCCTACCATATCCTTGTATGGGTATTTTCCTTTATAAACAGAAAATAGCAAAGGGTTAAAGGAACGCTATTGAGTTTTGTAAAACATTGACACTTTAAAATTTTAGGATAACTAAGTTAAACGTGGGACTATTTCTATTACCATTTATCTTTATCAGCAGGAGTTTTTCATTATAGTTAATAGACATTAAGTACGTGCATCCCCCGAATTCGTGCACTTGCGCTGTTACTTCACTATAGAGGTATTCAATTAGTTATAGCCGTCTTGGTCTAAGAAATTCATTTACGTATGATTTGATGTGGGCAACAAGTTGACGTCCACATACAAATGGTAAAGCTCCTCGGTTCAGAGGATAAAAATATTTTCCAATCATGTTAAAACCACTGACTTATCGAATAATAAATCCTCTGTCCACTCACAACAGAATACCCATCCCGTATCTCGAAAGTATCTCAAATTCAATTACAATTTACGTAAATTTCCGCACGGATATCTATTTACCAATACATGTATCTACGAGTATACATCAAATGGGCCATTCTTTGTGATCTTCCTTATTTTTCCAAAAGTATTGCCTCCAATTGAATCATTTTCTTTCTATTAACTAGAACTCAGTCATCTGTAAATAAAAGCCAGCAGATACGACCAGCAGTAAGGAAAATGATATCGAATGTCATTATTGAAACGAATCAGTGTACGAGTATGTGAAGTGGGATATTCATCTTAGGAGGAATCACAACAATTTCATCGTCTCGCAACCAACTTATACTAAAGTCATCCACATGCAGGGTGAGTTTTGCTAAACAAAGATGATTCCTTAATAATCAGGCAAAAGTATATCTTGATAATTACTCGTGCATGTCTATTAAAGATACTCGTACTACGTATTCTTACCATTGCCCCAAATCCATGAAGATGAAGATATGCAGTGATGTGAACTATGTAAAGGGTGATTTTTTAAGAGCTTGAGAACTTTTTTTAAAAAAAAAACGCATAAAATTTGCAAAATCTCATCGATTCTTTATTTGAAACGTTAGATTGGTCCATGACATTTACTTTTTGAAGATAATTTCATTTAAATGTTGACCGCGGCTGCGTCTTAGGTGGTCCATTCGGAAAGTCCAATTTTGGGTAACTTTTTCGAGCATTTCGGCCGGAATAGCCCGAATTTCTTCGGAAATGTTGTCTTCCAAAGCTGGAATAGTTGCTGGCTTATTTGTGTAGACTTTAGACTTGACGTAGCCCCACAAAAAATAGTCTAAAGGCGTCAAATCGCATGATCTTGGTGGCCAACTTACCGGTCCATTCCTTGAGATGAATTGTTCTCCGAAGTTTTCCCTCAAAATGGCTGTGTGGCATGTAGCGCCATCTTGTTGAAACCACATGTCAACCAAGTTCAGTTCTTCCATTTTTGGCAACAAAAAGTTTGTTAGCATTGAACGATAGCGATCGCCATTCACCGTAACGTTGCGTCCAACAGCATCTTTGAAAAAATACGGTCCAATGATTCCACCAGCGTACAAACCACACCAAACAGTGCATTTTTTGGGATGCATGGGCAGTTCTTGAACGGCTTCTGGTTGCTCTTCACTCCAAATGCGGCAATTGTGCTTATTTACGTAGCCATTCAACCAGAAATGAGCCTCATCGCTGAACAAAATTTGTCGATAAAAAAGCGGATTTTCTGCCAACTTTTCTAGGGCCCATTCACTGAAAATTCAAGCGTTGCTCGTTAGTAAGTCTATTCATGATGAAATGTCAAAGCATACTGAGCATCTTTCTCTTTGACACCATGTCTGAAATCCCGCGTGATCTGTCAAATACTAATGCATGAAAATCCTAACCTTAAAAAAATCACCCTTTATATTCAAATGCATTAATTTTTACAAGCAAAAGATCAAGGCCTTCGGAAATCAAATATTATTCGACTGAGTCTCGTGACCACTTTGCAAATATCCTCAAAGTTTTCAAGAAAAGCCACGCTCTTTCAGAATGTGCTTGAGCACACTTTTATTGCTTAAACGTCGTTGCTACTTCACTGCAAAGTTCATAAAGTTCAAAGCAGTTTTTAAATAATTGCCTATTGTCCGTAAGCGATTTGTCTATAAATTGTCACGTTTTGCCTGCCAACGACTTGTGAATGATGCTTCGATAGTTCGTATTATATTTATAATAGCGTCTGGGTAGAGGACATTGGCTGCTATTTCATACCCAATATAAAGTGATTTATGCAATCACTTTTACTGCAGCCAGAATCCTCATTTGCCTGATGAAAATATGCAAATGGTGCATAAAAGTTTTAAACTTAATTTACATAGTTCATTGTTGACTCTCGCCCCTCGTGGAATACTGATTTAAAGAACTTGTTCAACGCGATAAACTGGTGGGGAACGGACGAGTACTCATCGCATTGTAATACTATTTACTTAGAAAAGTGAATGCAAATTTGTTTGTTTTTCCTTGTAATCATCTTTTAGGGAACTCTGCAGGTTTATTCAAAGAAACAAGATTAAGTTTTAATTGCATAAGATAAAATGCAAATTGAGAGTTTTATAAATTTGACCAACGGCAGAATACGAGTAAGGACGAGCTTGAGCTTATTAGAAGTTGAAAGGAATTGAATAATCCAAATATGGTTAATGCTTGTGCAATTATCGGTAAAGACAATGAGAAGCGATAGAATTGAAATCAAATCAAGGGGCACGGTAGTGCCCAACCAGGTACTTTAGTTATTTGGTACTACATCCTCATTTACCGGAACCAACTCAGGCCATATTCACCACGTTCTGATTTTGCTTCCTACGAATCTGGAAACATCAGATTTTTTCAATCGTTTAATACACGCAGTTCCCACAGCCGTGCACGGACAGGCTAAGCATATCACTGTAGAGACCCACGCAGCACTTCTCGAAAAAGTCGAGTAAGAGAGAAATCATTTCTATATGCAGTTTCCCCATTCAGGTACGCTTAGCGCCATGTTAAACATCTCGAAGCTCTCCACAAATATGTACGTAAATCCGTGAGTTGACACGACACGGGAGAAGCAGGCCTTAAGACCCTGGAATACTTAAATTCAATAACACCAACCAACCACCCTCACAGGCGGACCAGTTGCAGGGCAGTTGTGTGGGGGGCTATGGCTCTTTTAATACTGATGGTTAGGTTAGGTTAGGTTGGAAGGGAAGTGCACAGCAGGGCTGCTGTGCTTGCACGGGGGCCCATTGGTCCATTGTGATCCCTTATTGTTTTATGTGGTAAACCTACATTTACAATAAAAAACTCAGTTTAGGTTAATCTTGCCGGTTGGCCTATTGGAACCAACCTGTGTTCTTGACAAACCTGATAGTGTCCGTCAGTGGTACCTGCGCTACGTCCTCTAAGTCTTCGAAGAATGTGTTGCCCAGATAGCGAAGTCGAGATGTCTGAAGGTTTGGACATTCGCAGAGCAGTTGTTTGATGGTCTCGGTTTCTTCTATATCTTGACAGCTCCTGCAGTAGTCTGGTGAGCTGATGCCCAGCCTGCTTGCCATTACACCTATGATGCAGTGGCCTGTCAGTACGCCAGTTAAGATACGTATTTCTAGCTTATTCATATCCAGAATGCTTTTTGTTCTTTTTTCGTTAATTCTTGGCCATAGACTGCGAGATATAACACAGTCGTGCCTTTGGGACCAGGTGGTGTTAATTTGTTCCCTCAGTTTTTGGTCAATGTTTCTTTTTGCTGCACTAATTGGGATGTCTATTGACGTAATGGCGTCTATTGCGTCAAGTTCTGACCCGATTCTTGCTAGCGCGTCTGCCTTTTCATTCCCAACAATGTCGCTATGACCGGGAACCCAGAAGAGAGTGATCCTGTGTCGTTCGCCTATTTTGTTGAGTGATTTTTGACAATTTCTGACTGTTTTTGACTTTATGGTTTCGCTGTCTAGTGATTTGATAGCCGCCTGACTGTCTACGAAGATTGTGATCGTGGAAGGATCCAGATTCTTCGCGGAGATAGTTTCTGCTGCCTTGTCGATGGCGACAATCTCAGCTTGAAAGACGCTGCATTCATTGGGAAGTCTGTACGAGTCCTTTATGTCTAGGGGCTCGCAAAAAACTCCCGCTCCTGTCCCCACATCCATTTTCGACCCGTCCGTATAGATGTGAATTTCTTGCACGTTGACGTGCGTGTTCCAGTTCTCTCTTTGGGGTATGTATGTGCAGTAGTTTTTCTCAAAGTTTCGTTTGGGAATTAAGTAGTCCGTTTTCCTGGATAGATCGATACCCAAGTAATTGTGAATTATAGAGCCGTGTCCATAGGAGCTGTGCCTCCAGATGTTTGCCTCCTTGAGGCGGAGGGCTCCTTTGGCTGCCATGCTACGAATATATTCACCAAGCGGGGGTAGGTTTAAAATGACTTCCAGCCCGGCTTGGGGTGTTGATCTCATTGCTCCCGTTGTACCAATACATGCTAATCTCTGTACCTTTGAGAGGTTTTAATACTGATCAAACCTTCGCTGTTAAGGAAAAAGAAAAGAACACAAGAATTCAATTTCTGGTTTTCGCATCAATAAATATTAACATCCTTCCAAATGGAAGCTAATGCGCACTAGTCCAAACTGGGAGGTATATTGTAGATCCAGAAATTACTCCTCATCAGTCACCGGAATGGCAAAGAAAAGATATTTTCTATTCAAAAAAGCTCTGGAGCAATTTACGCTCTATCGGACAAGGAAAAAATAATATATCAACTAATTTACCCGATCTTGATGAACTTAATTGCGTTTTTTTCTCCAATCCAAGTAGCAACTCCTCTTTTGTTTAGAATGTTAATGTCTTTTTTGGTTCACCTCCTCGTTTTGATTTTGAAGTTGTCACGGGAGTGGATGTGATACATTATTTTCAAAATCTTAAGTCGAATGCAATTGGTGAGGATGGGCTACATCTGAGCTTCGTTAAAATGTTACTTCCCCATATTATAAGTTGTGTCACACATTTAATTAATTTTTGTATTACTTCTTCTGCTTTCCCTGACTGCTGGAAAAGAGCTAAAATTATCTCTGTGCCAAAAAAAAATTTAGAGCCTTATGGTCCTCCGATTTCCGTCCCATAAGCAGTTTACCATGCCTGTCTAAGGTTTTTGAAAAAAATCATTTCCAAGCAGATTTCTTGTCACCTCAGTAGTTTCAATTTATTGACGCCTGTGCAGTCTGATTTTCGTGCCCAACATAGCTGCTCCACGGCTTTGGGCAAAGTTCTTGGCGTCATCAGAGTGGAATATTAAAAGGACTGCTCTGCTTACTTGACTTCTCTAAAGCCTTTGACACGGCAAATCATGACATTTTGTGTATGAAATTAAAGCTCTACTTTGGTTTTAGCGAGCATTCTCTGTGTCTACTACGAAACTATCTTTCAAATCGTATTAAAATGGTTTTTGTTGACCAAAAATATTTTCGACCAAAAAGTATCCTTGCTGGAGTGCCGCAGGGTTCAATCCTTGGCCCAATCATTTTTTGTTTATATATTAATGACCTTCCTCAAGCACGCTGCAAAGCATCTATTCATCTTTATGCTGACGACGCACAGATATACCTTTCTCGACCAATGAGACTGCTTGAGGTGTGAAGGGAGCACATTAATTACATAAAAGCAATTAACCCCATTAAAACCTACTTCGATACCTGATACACCTAACCCAAGGCCACTTAATTGACAGCATTGCTCCTAACATCAGAGTGATATGATTCATAAAAACACTTTACGAGTGAACAAAAAAACAGAAGAATCATATTACTCTGATGGCACGTTCGGTGCATGGAGGCAATGCATATTGACGACAAAGGCAACAGGGGTTTCACTCGTGTATGAAAATAAATATGCAAAATCAGCATAGTACGCGAGTGAACCCAGAATATTTGTCGGCAGGCAATTAATATTGCGAATTAGGCGAATTACGGGATATTGGGGTATTGGGCGATCGGAGTAGGTATGCAAAATTCATATATAATATTTAGTATAAACACCGATAATTTTTAATAAATAAATGACTTGTACTCCAACACCCAAACTACCCAGTTTTAGTGACGTTCATTTGAAGGTGCGGAGGTGTTCACCGCACACCCTATCAAAATCCTTTTCCATACATAACTTTTTGTGTTTCTTTTCAATATTTTATTTACAATAAATTCAGAACAACTTTTACATTTATTTTCAATTCACAATCTGAACTACCTATGTACCTACCAATCAAAGCATTGAACTATTTAGGATGTTCTCATTACTTAACGCACCGATATGTATGTAAAGCAAATTCACTAGTAGATCCACAAATCCAATAGATATCTCTTTTACATCAAAATAGCTTCGTTCTACCTCTTTAAAAGCACAACCTTCTTCATTCGGTTGGCATCGGCAATTCATTTTCAGCCAAAGTAAAACAAAACTCAAATTTAAAAATGTTCTCCTCACATCAGCGCACCGAGGTTGAGCAAATCTACTTACATACAAAGAAACTAAAAAAAAGAACACGACCATACATTCTCCCTTTGCAATCTATATGGCTTGAGGTTCAACTTTATCACCGCACCAGCACCACATTCATTTTGCATTCCTTCATTCGGCCGGCAGTTGAGAATTCATTTTTGGCCAGAGTAACAAAAAATTACTCTTTAGGATGGTTCTCCTCGCATTTCCTTGCACCAACACCAAGGTAAAACAAGTTGTGTTCGTTCGCACGTTGAGTCGTTGAAAATTATTTTTCGTTGTGTTGCGCCTGCGGTGCGGATTCATTCTATGTACCACACACCAAATCCAGCCAAGCAGCAAGCAAAGTTAATGCAATATAGCAAGAATAAGAAGTACGATGTGTCATTTTGTCGCCTTCATCAATTTTTGCGGAAGAGAATTCATTATCATTTTGGTCTTCTGAATGACAAGATCGTTTGAATCGACGGAGAAAAAAAAATGAATGCGGACATTTTAAATTGCAGGTGCGTCATCGAAAAGCTAATTGAAAAACCATTTTCACAGCTTTCTTCGGTTGACAAATTACAAATTCTTAGTTCTGGTAGGCCAACACCACCTCTTCCAAATTTGACTTGTAAAAACAAGACATTTACTAGATACTTTCAGGAAAAAAATTATGAGGTAAATCTATGGCTATGTGGCTGTCCCACGTTGAGCAAAGTATTCTGCTGGCCTTGCTTGCTTTTTTCAAGCAACCAAGAGAGGGGAGTTTGGACATCAGGATACACTGATCTAAACCATTTCACTGTTGCATCGAATAAATATATAGTTTCCCAAGCCCACATAAATTGTTGCGTAACATTAAAAACTTTCGGTACCACTCGCATAGACTTGTTGCTTGACGAACAAAAAAAAATATCTGTCTCGCGTCGCAACGAGCAAGTATCTGAAAATAGGCAATTTTTGGAAAGGCTTATAGATGCTGTGTGTTTTTTGGGCTCCCAAGAGCTAGCGTTCAGGGGAAACGATGAACAAGAAGAGTCTCAAAATAAGGGAAATTATGTTGAGCTTTTGAACCTTATATCAAAATATGACCCAAAATTAGAAAATCATTTAAAATCTGCAACCATATTTGAAGGTACGTCTAACAACATACAGAACGACTTGATAAATGCAGTATCAAGTGTCATCTCAAAAAACATTGATAAGGAGATTGAGACTTCAAATTTCTTATCTGTAATGCTGGATGAAACTACAGATATTACAAAAAAGTCTCAATTGTCTGTAGTTTTTCGGTATGTTGACGTAAATGGTTCCGCAAAAGAGAGATTTTACCAATTTTGGGATGTAAGCGACGATCGAACAGCTAGAGCAATTTCCAAAAATATTATAGACTTGATAACAGATAAAATCTGGGGTGAAAAATTAGTAGCGCAAACATACGACGGTGCCGCAGTTATGTCAGGCGAATTAAATGGAACCCAAGCAATAGTGAAAACTCAGTTTGCAAATGCAATATTTATCCATTGCATTGCGCATGTATTAAACCTAGTTTTATCTCAATCGGTTAACTTTCTACGGGAGGTAAACATTTTTTTTTTCAAGCTTGTCTGGTCTGTCGGCTTTTTTGTCACAGTCCACAAAACGAACATTTTTTTGGATCAAGTAATAAAAGGAAGATTGCCACTGTTGCTCCAACAAGATGGAACTATTCATCGCGTCTCGTTAATTTGGGTGACTTGCTACAATTATTTGAAGAAATGATTGATGATCCAGATACACTGGGGGGCTGACGCAGTTCAAGCTAGAGGCTTTCTTCACTTTTTAAACTCTTAATACGGTTCACTTTTAAAATGCTTAATACTTTTAATGATGTTTTTACACACACTGATGTTTTGTTTAAAATTTTACAAACAAAAATATTTGATATAAATTTCTGCTGCGAGCAAATTGAATTAGTTAAGTTTGAAATTAATAACATAAGAACAAAATTTCAAAATATTTTTGAGGCACTTAAAAATGCATTTTATCCTGTTCCGAAACGAGGCGAAAGCTTAGAGAGTTTTGAACTAAGGTATAGGCAAATATTTTTTTAAATTATCGACACTTTGTCCTTACAAATGGAAACTAGGTTCGATTCACTAAAAAAATTAAAATTTTGAACATTGCTTTCCTCAAAAAAGTTTGGTGATTCCAAAACAAATTTCCAGCTGAAGAATTTGAATGTTTAAAATCTTCTTATGGTCCTTTTTTTGATTTCATAAAACTTGAAATGAACAAAGCATTTTTTACAAATGTTCGCAAGAACAATTTAAAAACATTTCTATTAAAGACATTCCCAAAATGATTGATACTTTCGAGTTAAGAGACACCTTTTCAGAAATTTTTAAATTAAGCTCGCTTATCTTAACAATTCCAACATCCAGCAGCTCTGTTGAACGTTTCTTCTCTGCTTTTAAGAGCATAAAATCATATGCAAGAAATAAAATGCTGGAGGACAGATTGTCAGAACTTGCAATTATTTCAATAGAAAAATCATTTCTTAAAGAAATAAAAGCTAAAAATATTTTTTACGATGCAGTTTTACAAGTTTTCTTGATGAAATCTCGGCGAATTGATCTTTTGTACAGGTACAAAAAAATTAAAATATTTACTGAAACTTTGTATTAAAAACCAATAAATCGTATCAAAAACATAGGGGCGGGCTACAGTCCGCTTGGGCGAACTGTTGGATACCCTATTCTTATTCCTATATCTCATAAGTGGGCGTGACAAAAATTTAAAGGATTTTATCGAAAAAACTAAGCTTTTGTAAATAAAAACGCTCCCTAGCTCAAACTTTGGTTTTTCAATAAAATTGTTTTATTTAATTGTGGGCGTGTCAGTAGGCGGATTTAAAAAAAATTTAAGTATGAGCATAAAGGGCACCTAGAGAGTATATACTATAATTTTCAGCTCCCTAGCTTAAATTTGGACTTTCAAAAATAAAAAATAAATAATTGTGGGCGTGTCAGTAGGCGGATTTTGAAAATATTTACACATGAGCATAAGGGGCCCCTAGAGAGTATATATTAAAAATTTCAGCTCCCTAGCTCAAATTTTGGTTTTTCAAAAAAAATATTTTATTTAATTGTGGGCGTGTCAGTGGGCGGATTTTGAAAATTTTATGTCCCAAGCAGTTTTATAGGCCAAAGATCATATATAAAAAATTTCAGCTTTCTAGCTCAAAATTCAATTTTTCCCAAAATTTGTTTTATTTAATTGTGGGCGTGTCAGTGGGCGGATTTTGAAAATTTTATGTCCCAATCAGTTTTATGGGCCATAGATCATATATAAAAAATTTCAGCTCTCTAGCTCAAAATTCGATTTTTTCCAAAATTTTGTTTTTTTGAGTTTGTGGGCGTGTCTGTGGGCGGATTTCAAAAATTCTTAAACTTGATTATTTCGGGACCCTAGAGAGTATATGGTTAAAATTTCAGCTCTCTAGGTCCAGTTTAAAGGCCTAATTTTAGCCGACGGACGGACGGACGGACGGACGGACGGACGGACATGGCTAGATCGACATTACTATCGATGCTGATCATAAATATAGTAACTTTTAGGGGTCTACGGGCAATATTAAGGTATGTTACAAACTATGCGTCAAAATTAATATACCCCTAGAATAGGGTATAAAAATGTATATAAAGCCAAAAAAAAAAACACAAAAAACAGAAAAAAACAAAAAAAATAAAAAATAAAAAAAAAACTAATTAAAAAAAATCATAAAAATTATAAAAAAAAAAGGAAATGTGATCGGTGTCTATCACGTCTCATCGTCGTGATCCTGGACTACAACTAAGAATAGGCAAACTTAACTGCAAAAAAACATACCGCACACCCAACCTGAAGCACAACAGCACGTCCCTGCCAGTTATTATTATTTAGCTTGCGAGCTGCTATACTGATTGGTCAGTTTACCCGTTGAGAAGTTGTCCGATAGGTCATAGCTAAGGACGTAATAGCTGAAGCAAGAAGTTGAGCAACGGTAAGGTTAGCCATAGGACCTGGCCAACCTTTACAGAGGATCTCGTGAGTAGATTTAATTCTGATGTCTCCACAATAGTGAAATGGTCTCAAAATAATGGTCTGATGTTAAGCTCAATGAAAAGTCAGTTGATTCTGATTTCAAAAACACTGTACGACACTGAAGCGATACCGCCTGTCTATCTTAATTCTACGATGCTTAAGTTTTCAGATACAGTAACAAACCTTGGGTACAAATTGAATCGTTCTCTTTCCGCTATTGACCATGCAAATTATATTGCGGCACGTATGTATGCAGGTTTACATAAGCTGTATTTATTTTCTAGTTTCTAGAACAGTTGCGATGTTGACAGGCGGCAAACTTCTATACTAAAAAGAGCAGCGCGACAGCCGAGCGACACGTAATGGTCATAGCGGACGGCAGCGCGGCAGCCGCGTGCGATCAGTCGGCTTCGAGCCAGTGTTGCAAACGAATGCAAAACAACGAGCGAATTTGACACAGAACAATTTATCATTGAAGTTTAAAGGCATCCTGCTGATGTTTCCTCGTTGGAGTCCATTATTGAAATGAACTGGCTACCCTAATCTAAGCAAGTCGCGCCGCTGTATTTGTAATGAGAAGGCATCCGCTGCTGTCGTATGGCTGCCGTGCTGCTGCTGCACTACTTGCGACCTAATATGAAGGCGCCCTTAATCACCCTATCGGAAGATGTTATAATTTTTGCAAATGGCGTTCACACTGGATGAAAGATTGCGCCGTATTTTTTTGAGGACGCCATCAGCAATACGCTCACTGTTACTGCCGAACGCTACAGGTCCATGATAAACGGCTTCTTACTGCCAGAATTGTATGAGCGGAGCTTGGTGAACATGTGGTTTCAACAAGACGGTGCAACCGCACACACAGCACGAGCCACAATGGATATTGTGAAGGAAGCGTATCCTGCTCGCTTAATCTCCCGTTTTGGCGATTTCGCATGGCCAGCAAGATCGTTCGATTTAACCATCACAGACTTCTTTCTTTGGGGATACTTGAAATCGCGGGTTTATGCCAACAAGCCTCAGACAATCGCTGCCCTTAAGGAGAATATTCGACAGGAATGCGAACAGTAATCACCGGAAATCTTGCGGATAGTCATGGAGAATGCGATAAAACGGGCAAAAATGTGTATCAACACTGGCTGCAGTCACTTGAAGGATATCATCTTTTCTACTTAACAGAAAAAAATTTAAAGGTCCAAATAAAGATTTCCATCACTCATCAAAAAAAAAAACATTTTTTTTATTTAGTAAAAAAGTAAAACAAAAAAAAAAGTAAAAACAAAATTGGATGATTAGTTTTGCGCCACCCTGTATCTTCCGCATTTTTTGAAGAATGTAAATACATTTAAGCATGGTAATTTGCAAAAGATTGTGTACATAAAAACTGCAGTGTTAATGAGTTCTCCATGGAGTCGCTGCTTTCAGAAAAGTCATTCTCGTATGTTCCAAAACATTTGAAACTAGAGCAGTTTTTTTTCTGATATAACAGGCCAATCGCACATAAGGGGGAAATACTTCTTTTGATTTGATGTTGGAACATTTTAAAGCTCCAGTTACGTTTGCCCTGTTTTCTTCGAATCCGTTTGATCGACTGGAGAAAATTAAAAAAAAAAAACCGTTGATGAAAGAAAAGGATCAGAAAAAAAACATGAAATTAACTGAGTTTCGTTACCTGAAGAAAGATTTAATTAGGAAAAATGTATTTTCCCCGTAAGGGTAGTCAAGCATAACTATCAAAAGTCTGCGTTACGTACAAAAAGTAAAGTAGCAAAGCAACATGAAAATGAGACGACCTTAGTTTGATAAGTTGTAAAAAGAGATATAAAAGTAGGATGATAGTATGGAATAGCAAATGGAAAACTTCATTTCTCATTTATTTCAGATCCAGATTGAAATCTTGTTTGGCTGCCAATCTCTTCTCTTCCCTCATAATGCTATCGATTTAGCTCATTATATCTCACTACTGTTCACAAAGAAAGACCAACAACGTATTTGCTTTTATAAATCCTCCCTGATTCTATGCAGAAAAGTCCTTGTCCCTTTATTGGGATTATGATAGCATATCTACCATTCTTTCTGATTCAGAATTTAATTTCGGAGACACACAAAGCTCAGCATGTAATCCTTAGATTTGAGAAAGTCGCTATGCTTTCGGAGTTAGACGTTATACTTATGCCAAATTGAAACAAGTTTAATAATACGTTACGTTGGTGCTGCTCCGTCTGATTAATATAAAACTAAGAGAAAGAAAAAGAAGCTATAAAATTTAATATTCAAATCACATTTTTCTCAACTTAAAAATGCTCCCCAATGTGCATTATGGTGCACGTGATAGTCTTTCACGCTTTAGGGTGTTGTATATACAATTCGGATAATAAAATGTTGTACTTACGAGTACATATCAAGTGATATTGTAGCGCTTTTATTTTTTTAATTTTGTTTTCTTTATTAAACTTACACACTAGAGAAAAACGGCTCAACCCATTTTAAATCCAAACAAATTCTTTAGTAATTGATAATAATAATGCGATTATTTTGCTTGAGGTTGTCGGTCGCCCAAAATAAATATAATAAATTCATAAAGTAAATAAAGATAAGGGGGCGTATTGCCGGCTATCGCTCGGCTTGCTAGGAGCCCTAAGATTACCTACTGTCAGGTACTGGTTGTTAGGATGGTACTCATGAAGAATGGAGGAGTGCAGCTCGTCTATACTCGTAATACCTTTGTAGGGTAATAGTGTACTAGTATCCGGACAGCGTTAGTGTCCGGACACTTCGTTGTTTATTTGAGATTAATAGGCAAATCGCACATAAACAGGCTGAAACATCAACAAAAATGCAATCTCTAACATGTCATACGAATACACACACAAATAAATCAACTGTGTAGTGTAAGAGTTACGCGTTTGTTGAGGGTTCGATATCTAGAAGGTCGGTTGTGTTGCAGTTTTATGTGCAAAATTTGAAGAAAGTGAGTAATTCACGAAGTATATATACCTATTCTAATATGAAATATTTAGTTTGCATTTAAAAACATTAAACTTCAATTATTTTAAAGAAAGTATCGAAAAAACTTAAGTTTTTGCCTTTATTTTCGGTGTCCGGATACTAAAACTTAAATTGAAAAGCATTTTCAGTTCCCGGACAAACTGTCCAGAGACTGAAAATAAGAGCAAAATTTAATTTTCCCTTTTTAAAGCGCCAAAATAATAGCTACGTATATTCTCTATGATATAAAGAAAGAGAACTGCAATTTTCTTGTAGATTTTCGGTACCCGGACAGGATTTTGTAATCAAGAACACGTCTGTCCGGATACTGAAATATAAGATTTAGTATCCATACGACTTGATTTTCTATCTATTTCACGTATTTGTATACCACATCCATAGGATAAAGGGTGATGTAAACATCAAGGGTCGGGAGGTTCAATAATGCGTCTAGGCCGGAGCCAGGCGTGCTGGGGAAGGCCCCCGTCCACCCGAGACATACCTTCCTTTGGAGTTTGGCGAAAGCAGCAGTAACGTATTTACGCGAAAGCTTATTCCACCAAACAACCGATGCGTATGCTATAAATGGTCTTATCATAGCCGTATAAATCCATAGGACTCTTTTCGGTGATAAGCCCCATGTCTTGCCAAAAATGCCGTTGCACTGCCAGAAAACCGACAGCGCATTGGGTCTTCAGCTCAACATGCTTGGACCAAAGAAGTTTGCTATCCAGGATGACTTCCAGATACTTTGCTTCATTGGAGAGTTGGGTTGTGACGCCTTTTAGCACTAGCTGAATGTAGTAGTTAATATCTATGTACCAATTATGCACCAATATTTATATATTTTTTTTTTAACAATGTTTCATTTATTTAAAATAAAAAAGGGCATAAATTTCTATGCAAAAATGTTCGTGTCCGGATACAAAAAAAAAATTGTCCGGAAACTAAATATGCCGTCCAGATACTAATGCAAATCGAACTTTTTTGAAATTTGTTTTTTTTTTAAATATACTATCACAAAATTAGATAACTGTGTGAATGCTACATTACTAGAAAATAACTATACTTTTAGAAACACTAAAACTCCTGGCGGTATCTTTCATTATACGAAAATGAATTAAAGTCAAATATCAGAAAATCGTTAAGAGTGTCCGGATACTAGTACACTTACCCTATATAGACTTTATAGTATTATCATAACAGCGAGTTTTCTATTTTGGACTCAAGTTGGTAGATGGCGTTTTGAAGGTTTGTGTCTTAAATTTTGCTGTCACCATTTTTTCTACACACTTTGAAAACGAAGAAAGAAAACCAAATCTCTCTTTATCGAACCTTACTTTTAAATTCATTTTTATTAATTATTAGCTTATATCAACTTAAATACTATACAAAAATGATTAAATCATACTTAAAATTAACAGGATACTTATTCTAGATTATTGATCCTTATGCGGACGCCCTAAACTTAACTATATCTTATAATTATTGCCTTTCGGCCTAAAAACTATTTTACGAACTAATCTTACATATGTGCTCCTCGAGAAAATTAAATAAAACTCGGCATCATTATTTAAATTTTATATTTTTATATAAAACAAATTACAAACTACCTATTCTACTTACTTAAACTACCTAACATATTCTAACTATAATTAGGATTCTGAACACTCGTTGCCTTGCGCAACAAGTGGTCAAAATCCTAATTGCTTTCCGGGTGCCTGGCAGTCGTCAACGTGCACACGCGCCGCCGTGAGCCGACTGAGGCCTTACAGCGTCAGTCAACTCCCGGAAGCACCACCACACACTGGCGAGCCCGGCCTCTCCCACAAACGCCCTAGCTAACTTAATCTAACTTATAAGCTAAAAGGATGTTACCTAGAGTAACGCACCGTCCTGGGAGGGCATGTTGACCCCTCCCCCCTCAACAAGCCACCAAAACTCGGCGAATTGCTTTTCCGTGTCGAATTGATCCCTTTCCGATATTGCGGTACTAAAACGGAGGAGCTCATGAGCATTGGCGATGCCCTCGCCGCGGATGAGCCGCTTATCTCTCGCGCTGCGGTAGCGGTGGTATAATACCGGGATACCATCCCTCGTCTGTACCAGCCCTTTTGCATCAATATGGATAAATGCCTCCGGCGGGATAAAGCCAGACCGGAGCGTACTCTCTATGTACATTTCATTGGGGTAGTAAGCCCCAAAGATCAGGCTATTGTCGCTGGCCATCGCCCTTGCAACGTGCCTTCGAGTCACCTTAATAAGGAAATTGTCAATCCTATTCAACTGAGCCCCATCGTATAGGACCTTGTTGAGATAGTATTTTATATAGTTGGATTCAGGCGTTCGGAACAACCGGAGACAGGTCCTAAGACATTGTCTCTCCAAAACCCGAATCTTTTCCATATAGCTAGGCGCTATATTGAACCGCAATGGACAACCATAAGCGATAATCGGCCTTATAAGGGCCACGTAGCAAATGACCTTCACTCTGGAGTCAAGTTGACTGCTATGAAACAGTCTCCTTGTCAGAGCATAAGCCTTCTTGGCCCCAGCAAGACAAACAGCTATATGTCTATCGAAATACAGATACTGGTCAAGCCAGATACCTAGATATCTAACTACGCTTCTCACCGCCAACGGCTGCCCATTTTGTCCAATAATGGCAAATTTCTTCCAGTTTTTTCTGGTATCCCTAGAGGCCCCCTCTTTATCGAACCTTTCATAATTGCATTACCATGTATGTTGAATTTTTTTTCTATGTAAGAAGGAGCATATGCATTTTTATTGTTTCGCACAGGTAGCATGTACGATTTGCAAGTAAGTTAATTTGGATGGATAAGGGATCTCGCATTATCGACTCTCTGGTCATGCCATATGATTTTCATTCTTATGGAAGTGTAAGTATGTATTTATTTTCCTGTGTAACAGCCGAGTACTTTTGATGATTTGCATTGTTGCCTTTGCTTCGGGAACTAGTATGTTTGATAAGAGGGAGATGATGGAAAAATAAAAAATCTGGCTTCTTCGTCTGCGAGTAGAATGTATGATGGATGAGGCGATTCGTTTGAAAGGAAAAATTAAATAAAATTTGATTTCGGTATTTTTCATCAAATGAGATATTATGAGTTTATCGCATTTTATGCTCTCACTGTTTCGGCTATATTTTGCCTTGGTCAATAGGTACCTGTACGATGAATATTTATATTGATAGTAAGAATTTTCGTTGTTTTGCGTGGAGCTAGATTGCTAAATTCGATGAACGACATATTTTATAGAAGTATTGCGCAAGTTTATTTATCTTAAATCAACATGCGAAATTATTGGTATATATTTTAAAGTCCATGCACCTTTTTAATGAAGCATTGAGGAAGGTCACTTGTTGGTATTTTTTGCTTAATGGATACGATTTTACCACAACTGACAGATAACCCTCCTGAAGCAATGCAATCCGGTCAGGCAAGTAACTACAATAGTGATGATAATAATGAGCGACGAGATATTAATGAACATCGTCCACCTGTTCGAGAAGAGGCTACAGACATTAGAGTTATTACATCAGCATTTCAACAAATACTCGAGGCAAACCAACGAGTTTTCATTCGTGAAATGCAGTCTACGAGTATTAGAGATACCTCAGTTGGAAGATTGGAAAATTTGAATTTAAATACTCCCAATGTGAATCCTACGAGACCTTCGAACGCTCGTTCTGACTTCGAACATTTTTTAAATAATGCTTCGTTTTCGACCCAACGCAGACAAGCACCACCAATAAGTCAACAAACTTCTTCAGTAAGTTTAGTTTGTAAAATTGAAAAGTGGCAACTTTCATTTGACGGGTCCGAGAATATCCACGATTTTCTTTTTAAAGTGGAAACTGGAAACCCTTAAGGATCGTTCGCAATGTAGCAGGGAACACACTATAACTTGCCTTATCTTTTTTTATCACTGCCTCAATTAATAATTGTTCACATGCAAATATGGTTTATAAATTATTTGGGAATCCTCAGTGCTGAAATGCGAATATCCTTCACCGATGTGAACATACACACCAATTGTATTAAATGCAAGGTGGCGCAAAAATAACCTTCCGATGTTTTTTGGCTGTAATTTAAAAAAAAATGAAAAAAATAGTCACCAATATTCCGCGTTCTGGAGCAGTGTAGCGTAACATTGTTTATTAACGTGTTTTTCGCATGTGTTTACTACACAATTGTCAAAACAGAACTGACATTAGGGTCCCAATCGCAAAATTTATAGCATTTTCTGATAGGAGGATTACTTTTGCGCCACCTTGTATAAAGAAAACAAGTTACAGGTGACTGTGATGGTCTAATTGCAAAATTTCATAATCTACAAACTTCAATCATAGCCAACAACCTGGCTTGGGCAAATGCAAGCACTTCAAAGCCCATCTGGCACTATAACGGGGTTCAGTGCCAAATCCGTCATCGGCAAATTCCAAACGCTCTTTTGAAGGAAATCAAAAAGGAAATCGATCGGCTGGTTGCGGAAGGGATCCTGACGTGGGTACACCGGACACAGTGGGCAGCACCAGGAGTTGTGTTCCAAAATCAAACGGAGAAGTCCGGAACTACGTTGAATCCGCGGCTGATATCGAACCGTCATTCTCTTCCTCGAACTCGGGATTTATTTCACAAACTTCGGGGTAGCAAGGTATTGACAAGAACCAACGACCATACCACGTCGAGTTAATCGGTTCTCATCAGATCACCGTAATTAAACGACGTTGGGCGCGGTTAGTACGTAGATGGGGGACCGTTTGAGAACAACCGCGTGTCGTTGGCCAGTCCCATCTACAGAGTTGAGGTAGATAATTATATGTACGTGGTATCACAATGGATAATATTGGTCTAAGTGTGTAGGCTTCTTCCGACACCCACATAAACCTAACCTAAGGTATTGACAAAGATCAACCTTTCCGAGGCCTATTTGCAGATTGAGTTAGACGATGCACATAAAGAGTATGTAGTAATTAATACTCCTTTTTGTCCTCTACGGTTTAATCGGTTACGGTAAGGCGTCACTAGCGCACCTGGAGTGTTTCAAGGCGTTATGGAGCAACTGTTCGCAAATCTTCCTGTTGCAGTCTATGTCGATGATATAGTCATCGTAGGGGCGACGGAGTTGGAGCACCTGCAGACTTTGGAAGAGGTTCTGAAGCGGTTGGAAGCACATGAATTCCGAGGTAACAAGCAGAAGTGTACGTTTGGTGCTCTAGAGCTCGAATATCTGAGACACACTGTTTTCTCTAAAGGCATTTGTCCATCGGAAAAGCATCTGGAAGCTCTTCGCAGCTTACCGCAACCTTTAAATGTGAAAGAGTTGGAAGCAGTTTTAGGTAAATTAAATTAAATTAATTAAACTTCTCGGAGGTTGCAGGTCCATTGAATGCACTCAAACGCAGCAATCGGTGTTTGAAAGTTTAAAGGGGAGTATCGTCAAAGCGTTTAGCTCATTACATCACCAAGTAATAAATTTACAAGTTGAGACGAACTGATAAATCTCCAAAAACAATGGCATTGAATTTCAAGAGAATTTTGTTCTGTTTTTTTTTTTTTAAATTAACTCAATCATGAAAGTCATAGACTGTCATAGCTTGACGTTGTTTTGTTTTGTGCACGTTTTATTTCTTTTATTTAGCTTCTTTTCTGTGAACAATTTAGTGTTTTAGTGTAGTGTTCTAAACATTTTTAATATCTGATCATTTAGTTTATTTTAATTGTTTATTTTGGTTGGCTTTTTGTGTAATAAAAGTTATCTCTTTGTATTTTTGGTAAGCGGTTGTTACTGTTCTTTTTTTCTCTTCCTCTTCAATAATATGTATATATGTGCAGTTTATTTTTTTGTACATACTTATTTCTAAATTTTGTCCGCAGTTATTACTGACCTCCTTGGTGCAGGTGGCTAACGTGTCGTGCATGTAATTTATAGTGTTGCGAGTTCAATACTGGTTATAACATATCAGCAATTTTTTGTCTTTTTTTCTGTTTCCATTGTTTTTCTTTTTTTTCCTGTCTAAAATCCCAGTTTAAAAATGGATTGCAGCGCTTATAAATGTTTGGAATCTAAAAATTCCTCCAATCCACTCTTTGCTTGTTATGGCCCTTGTGGCATGATGTTCCATGCCAAATGTGTTGGTTCAACCAATGCATTTATGGATAAAGTTAAAGCTTCAGAGATCGCCTTATGGTATTGCTCCCCATGTCGAAAATTGTCACTGTCTACCCTTGCTTTCAAAATGTCAGTAGTCAAGGCTGACATGCTGAAATTATCTAAGGGGTTTAAAGACTTATTCGACATTTTTAATACCACCGTCCTCAACGTATCAACATTCTCTGATCTTCATGTTTCGGCAGACGCCTCAACGTCTACTGACCTTCAGTTGCCGATTACTGAAGTAAAGCAGTGTACCCAACGGGCCATGGATACATTGACTTCATTTGACACAACAGGTTCCCCAACTGTTGAAGCTACCCCTGAGCCCATTGTTAATTTAGCACCGCCCTCATCTAATCTACCCGCAGGCAAACGAAAACGTGATATAACTTCCTCTGTGTTGAATCCAAAGGCAAAGCGGTTTAACCTTAGGAGTCAGCGAAAAAACTCTAACGAGGCGCCCACTCTTAATGTTAGCCCCACATATATAAATCATTCCTTAGGTACAGAATCTGGAACTATTGAATCGATTCCCAGGCCGAAATCTATTTTCATTTCTCGACTAAAACCAAACACTTCTTCAGACGATGTCTTGAACCATTTGGTCTCGAGAAACTTGATCCCAAAAGATGACTCAATCAAATGCACCAAAATCAGCAAGGCTGAAGGGTTTGTTGCGTCTTTCAAAATTGTCGCCCCTTCAGTATATTTCGAAAAGCTGTGCAATAGCACTGCATGGCCTGAAAATACGTTAGTTAAAGAATTTACACCCCGTTCGACAAAAAGTCGCAGGAAAGATTGTCCGTCCAAGTTAAAAAACCAAGTACGCTGTCCCTCTACTATCAAAATGTAAGGGGACTCCGCACAAAAACCGCTGAATTATATATAAACTCGCAAGCCCTCTCTCATGATATCTTCTCCTTGACGGAAACATGGCTAAATGCCGGAATTCTAGACACGGAACTCTTCAATCATGAGTTCTCCGTATTCAGAACCGACCGTCATAACAATGACCTGAAAGCGCTTGGAGGAGGTGTTCTGATCGCTGTTCGTTCCAACCTTGAGTCACGCAAGATTGACTTTCCATTTCAACTTAATGTCGAACTTATCTGTGTAAAAATTACACTTAAGAACAAACATTTATATGTTGTTAATGCGTACATTCCATCGTCTCGTCTATGTTCTTTGTATTCGGAACTCTCTATGGCACTAGACCATATTTTTGACATATCTTGTTGTGACAGCACAGTCTTACTTATAGGCGACTTCAATCTGCCACATATTGGATGGGTACCTTCTGAGGATGATTCTCATTTCATTCCATCCTTTGACTCTGCCCAACAAGAGCTCGCTTTACTTGACAACATTTTGTCTTTTGACTTACAGCAAACAAGCTGTATAAAAAATTTCAGAAATCGAACTCTCGATCTTGTTTTCTCTTCTGACTCTGTTAGTACTGTGGTTCTGGAATCCCATCTCAGTATAACTAACATAGATGACAATCATCCACCCTTGGATGTATTTATTGAACTGGGCGCACATCTGTACGAAAACAGTAATTCGTATGACCGTTCGCAATCTTTTGACTTTCGGAAAGCAAATTTTCAAAGGCTTTCTGATGAAATTAACAGCTTTAATTTTAACCTTACTGCCTTATCTAATATTGAAGATGCAGTAGGTTCTTTTTATTCTCTGATGGATAACTGCATGAAAAAAGTGATTCCTGTGAAATCCTCTAGGAATCTGAAAACGTCCCACCCCTGGTACACTAAAGAGCTAAAATCGATACGAAACAGACGTAATAGGGCTTGGAAGAACTATTTAAAAAGTCTCTGCCATTCAGATCTTGAACTCTATTTCACATTATTCAATGAATTCAAATCTTTATCCTGCAACTTATATATTGACTATATAAGTAAAATGGAATGCTCTTTAAAATCGAACCCCAAACTTTTTTGGGGTTTTGTCAATTCTAAGAAAAAAACTGATGGTTATCCATCGAAGCTTACTTACAATAGTTCTACAACTGCTGATTCAGTAGATGCAAGCAATATGTTTGCAGATCATTTCAGTAAATCATTTAGGGGGACCCCTCTTCACATTGATGATCAATATTTTAGTTATCTAACTAGCTGTTCCCAAATAAGTTTTAGTAGTATCTCATTCGATTTGGAAACAATTTTAAAATGTATTTCTTCTCTCAAGAATGATTATTCATCAGGTCCTGATGGCATTGCACCGATCGTTCTTAAAAAATGTAGTCATGCAATTGCTCCATATCTTATGTATCTGTTTGAATTGTCCATCAGTACTGGTAAATTCCCTAATCTATGGAAAAGTGCTTTTATCACACCTGTATTTAAAAAAGGCGAACGTGGTGATATCACTAATTATAGGCCTATTTCAAAGCTTTCGTGTATCCCTAAGCTTTTTGAACAAATTGTTTGCGAAAAGTTAATATTTCTTTGTCGCAATTTAATTTGTAATGAACAGCATGGATTTGTAAGAAACAGATCCACTGTCACTAATCTGTTAAGTTTCTTGCATGATTGTTCTAATACCTTAGAGAATAAGGACGAAATGGATTGCATATACACTGACTTCTCTAAAGCTTTCGACCAGCTGTCCCATGAAATAATCGAGTTTAAGCTCAGGGCTTTTGGCTTCCCACCAAGTTTCATAAAATGGGTTAATTCATACCTTAGATCAAGGGTTTATCAAGTGAAATTTAGAGGATCGCTATCCGTATCTTTCACAGCGCAGTCTGGAGTTCCCCAAGGAAGTCACCTCGGACCAATATTATTTATACTTGCCATTAATGATGTTAAGGCATGTATAAATCACAGTAATATCCTGATCTACGCTGATGATATGAAAATATATAAATCTATCACTAGTCAGCAAGACAGAATGTTTCTTCAATCTGACATTAATAGCTTCGCCAATTGGTGTGATAAAAACGGTTTATCCCTGAACCCAACTAAATGTCAACATATGACATTCTCTAGAAAGAATATCCCTTCCACCTTTCAATACTCTCTGTCTCAACATATTCTTTGTAGTGTTGATAATTTTAAGGATCTTGGGGTTTATTTCGACCCCAAACTGGATTTTGCTAAGCATATTAATTCTATTATTAATAAATCTAATTCTATGTTGGGCTTCGTAAAACGGTGGGCCAAAGAATTTAATGACCCTTATGTTTCTATGTCATTGTACAATTGTTTTGTCCGTCCGATTCTAGAGTATGCCTCTCAAGTTTGGACACCGTTCTACAACATTCATTCAAATCGAATAGAGGCCATTCAACGTAAATTTATTCGATTTGCACTTAGAGGACTTCCATGGGATGATCCATTTAACCTTCCTCCCTACAGTCAACGTATCAAGCTTCTTCAAATGTTACCCCTTTCTCAACGAAGGCTTAATAGCGATATCATTTTTTTACAGCAGCTTATATCCGGTCAAATAGATGCACCTGACTTGCTGTCGTCTATTGGCTTTAATTTTCGTGGTGGTGCCCATAATTTACGCAGTGTTGAATTATTGTTCAGCCCCCATCATAGAACGAATTATGGAAGGCATGAGCCTATTAGTCGCATGAGTAGAATCTATAATCTAAATGATCATGTGATTGACTTGCATGTTAGTAAAATTAAGCTAAAAAATATTTTGCGTAATAATGCCTTAATGTCTTAATTGTTTGCATTATTTTGTGTCTGTGTTAGTACTCGTATTTTATAGGTACATAATTATTGTATTTTTAATTGTTTTGTCCTTACTAACACCTGCACTAAATGATGAGCCAGTGAGAGCACTTTTAGTGCCGGCAATTTCTGCTCGTGATAGTTGCTTGCTTTAAGCACTCCACGACACTGAGCTGATAGTGTAAAAAAAAAAAAAAAAAAAAAAAAAAAAAAAAAAAAAAAAACCAATATAAATGCGATATTTTAAAATCTTATTTTACTTTATTAAAGTTATTTTGCCAAAATAAAAGCCACTCTAATACACATACATATATTACGTTCATCTAAATTAAAGCCAAACGTCGTGGATCTTCGGCGAATCTTCCCAACACCTCTGTCACAGTTTCATATTCATTTTCGTTGACAGATTTCCTAAGGACACGCAGCATACATTTAAACATTCTATCACCTATCTATTACATAAAAATATTAGATTATTCATTGTTGAACGAAGCCAAGTCTTCACTCTTCTCAACGTACTGAACGTCCTTTCAATGGAGCTTGTGGTACATGGTAACGCTATGGCAATAAAGAAATTAACTGGCAAAAGAAGTTTAATTTTATAATTATCGATTTTACAATTCCTTAAGAAAAATATAAATTTTGTTTAGAAAAGTATTCAGGGGGCAACTGCCATGAGATGAACTCCTTAACTACCTCCAAGTTGTTGCCATCAACAGTGACGTCCTAGGCGGCGAACAGCTGTTTGTCCGCATACCCAAGTATCTGGACTAATCTATTGAAGATAGTGCCTTCCGTGTTGACACCTGCAATTAGCACTATTTTCCCCAGAACAAGATTGAAGAAGACACATGAAAGCGCATATCATTGGGTTTGGAATAATTCAGAAGAGCTGCTTCCAAACTGCACATTAAACTGCCTGTTTTCAAGTGTCATGCGACACAACCGGATCAGTTTTGCCGGGATCCCGAATTCGGCCATTGCCACGTAGAGCTCCTTTTGATGAATACTATCATATGCGACTTTAATGTCGATGAAAAGGTGGTGCTAAACTTGAAATTCATTGGTCTTTTCCAGGATTTGACGTAGAGCGAAGAATTTGTCTGTTGCCGATCTGCCGGGCCGGAAGTCACACTGGTACTTGCCGATTACTGTGTTGCAGAACGGCATCAGACGTTCACACAGTACGTTGGATAGGATGTTATATGCGACATTTATCAGGGATATACCTCCATAGTTGTTGTAAGACATAGGATCGTCTTTTTTAAAGTTGCTTCCGAGCGACAGGTTTTGAACATCTTTTCATGGCAGTTTATACACTTAGATGTTTGCCAGACTTTAACAGGAGGTGGCATGTGTTCCTGAGCGTGATTCAAAACACGAGCCTGTCGAAAATTATGGCCATGAAACTAAAGAGTCATTTGAAATCATCAGTTCTCCATGGGAAGTAGACAATTACATACTATAGCTTTGCATTACTCTCAAATAATTCTGAATAACAAACATGGATATCGGTTTGAACACTGGCACCCGACTGCTCGGAATGTTTTATTTGTGTATGTTCTTTTCAGTAGAAGCAACACGATGTGTTATTGTGTTTATTTCTCCTTTTCACATCATTTACGTCAGCACTTTTTCATATTCCTTCACAATATTCAACAACTGTTTATGTGCATTCTCCCTTATTTCCTATATAATTTGCACACATACATATATAATCCTCACAAGCAATAACCCATAAGCGACGACAGCTTTCGCGAAAATGTTTATCTTCGTCCATATTGCCTTGCTATACATAACTAGGTGAATGACGAAATTTATGTCCACTTTCATAATATAATTTTATGAACGTCATGCAACTGTACTCATCATTATTTTTGCATGATGTCATAAAAAACGACGCTCCTGTAGTGGTGTGAACATGATTTTTAGTTTTGTGCTAATAGTGGGTGTGAGCGGGTTTTGTTTTTTTTAACAAACCGTTAATATTTTAAAAGAAAAAAGCAATTATGGTCTCCAGTAAGTTCTCATAAGTTTGACACTTAATGCATTAAAAAGGTTGTTTGTGTGGTGAGCCGCAGGGAGGGGTATTTACTGCAGATATGATGAACAGCAAAGTCTCTCAAAGATTCTGCATATAATCTAACATTCTGCCTGCATTGACTTTGATCGATGTTTGCTAAAGCATTCTCTCGGTGTCGGTTTATGTCATTCATCCCCATAAGCCCCTGCTTGCCTGGTTCCAGATAGAATTTGTAACCAAAAACGTTCCTTGGGGTAAAAGCAAAAAGGAACTCGTACACCGGCTTTATCGTAGAGTTTGCAATGGTGTTAAGTCTCCACTCAATTGCGCGTACATGTTTTGCCCAGTCTTCTCCGAGCAGTTCATGCACCTAAGCGATGCGATGATTGTATCTCTCGATTTGTCCAACCACCCTGGGGGTCCCGAGAGCAGTTTGTAGGTACTTGCTGGACCCCGGTCTCGTCCTAAAACTCGCGGAAAACCTCTGTCGGCGACGATTCTTCTCGTCAACCCGAACTAACGTTAAGACTTCTCTTTATCAATTTTAAATTAAACAGATTGATAGATAGATTTATTCAATTAATAAATTCTTAAATTTATAATGGGCATGACAATTAACTGCCCGAGTGGCAATATCATTTTTAAATTCGTTTAAGATATAGATCAGATTTAGTTTTACATTTCTGAAGTAAAAAAGAAAGAAAAGGCATTATTATTTTATAGAGATTGGCACAATTCCCTAGTAATAATTTTGAAACTAGTTAAACATACATAAACATATAGTGGACTGTTTGTTAGTTTAGTTAAAGCGACAATTGATACTATTTTGTTGTGGTTAAGTTACACCTTATTTGACTTTTAGATTAGTTAAATCGGAATATTTTGATAGACTTTGAGGGGAGAGTATCTACAATAACTTAGGCGACAAAGTTTACCGACAGAGTTGTATAGAACAGTCATTTACAAGCATTTTTTACTATGGAAGTGGGGGGGGGGGTCTATCCCGCCTCATTCGGGCGGGAGAGGGACGATTTTCTAAAAAAAAAAAAAAAGCACTTCGAATGGAAAAAAAATTTAAAAATACTTATAATTAAGTATTGCACTTTTTACTTAAAGATAAAAGTCGGTTCTATCATCTTGTTTTTAAATCAAGTGATTTCCAGTAGTAGTTTTTAAAAAAACTAATTTCTAACTTGCTTGTATCTAACTGTTCTACACAAACCCGTTTTTTTTTCTTGTCGCCTGAGTTATCGTACTCTTGCCGACTTTGAGTATATGTAGTTAAAACAAATTATTGAGCAAAATCGCTAGGAATCTAAAAGCTTTCTTTGATGATTCTCCTTCTATATAGATAGAGCTTCTTTGCAGTATTAGCGAATCCATTCCATTTAGGTAGTTAGCAACCTCATCCCATCGCAAAGTATTTTTGCAGAAGAAGACCCGCCTTATCTCCATTAGTATTGGACAAACGCCAATTAAATGAATTACGTCTTTCTTTTCTAGTAGATTGCAAAGCATGCAGATATCAGATTCCTCACTTCGTTGTGGAATGTAGGTTAGCTTCACCAATTCTCCTCTTATTTTAAAGATTATTCCAATAATATTTCTGTTGTAACTACTGTAAAAATAATTTGTTTCGTTGAGATTCAGATTACACCTTGAATAATATTGTCTTTCCGTAGATGAACGTGCTTTTCTATGGACGCATATCTTTCGTTGTCATCAGTGACAGCAATTACTTTATACAAGGGCTTTTTCCAAGCGTCTGCAAACTGTAGGATTCTCTTTGGAAGCCTTTGCTCATCCATATGCAACACTCTATTAATGTAATCCACAATAAGTTTTAGGGTCGATATAAACATTGGAGTGACGTTTCAACTGTCAAAGTGGAATTGCAAAAATGTTCGAAGCTCCGTATTTTTTTTCAAATTAAATTATAAATCCAAGTAACTTCCTAAGAAAAACCACGTAAAACCAGTCATTTAATCACTTTGAACTAACACCGCAAATTGCTAGTTAAATTTACTCAAATAAATAAGCTCAAAAAGGAAAACAAAAAATAAAAAAAAAAGTTTTCTCCGTGTTGCATCACGCAATCAAATTGCGGTACAACGATTTGCCGATGAACCGCAAGCGATACTTATTTGAAATTTCTCCTGAACAAAACACTACCAACAAAAAAATTTCTCATCTAAAAGCAGCAAATATGGGAATAGGCGATTTATCAGTTGCTGATCTAAAAACTATCTTAAATGAGAGTCTCGAAGAAAAGCTTAAAGATCTAGTCACAAAAAATGACTTCTTGGTGCTCTCGAACGAGATACTTTCTTTGAAGACACTTAACACTCAACTCAGCAGAAAACTCACTTTAATGACAGAAAGATGCGATTTGCTTGAAACCCAATTGGAAATTCTCTCACGGAAATCAAACGATAAGTCTATTGTGGTACACCTTCCTTTAGACACAGAAACCGATGCAATCCAATTAGCTAAACAGACTTGCAAGGGGCTTCTGAAGTTAAATGAAGACGAAGAAATCCAATTTAAGAGCTCCAGACAAATACGCAACAACAACACTGAAAGAGCAACTGTCATCATCGAACTTCCAACAGCGGCGATCACCGATAAACTTATTACCTCCGCGCACACGCTCAAAGGCTCCGGAATAAGTATATTTCGCGAGCAATCACTTCTATCAAGAAGAAAAAGAAAAACACTAATAGAAATAAAAAAACAAACTGCGGCAGATAAATCCAAACGCCAGAATTTTCGTTAAAGGAGACAACAAATTGCAAATCAACAATCAACTTTTTGTTTATCAAATTTCACGAGGTTTAGTGGTCAAATCAGCAGCGGACATGTCACTCATTAGGGAACTATTTGGTGACAGTGGTTACGAGTACTTTGACTGCAGCGAGGGAGCGAGGTTGGCCGTGGTTCCAAGCTCTTCTTCCGCTTTTGGCCTCCAACCGCAGCGAGCGCCATTTGGAAATCAGAGTTCACACCATGTTAGGGATATAACACAATAGTTAAATTCTGTCGTCTGCCATAACACAACTATTTTTCAAAAATTAAATATATGCTCGTATAATATAACTGGTCTCAAAAGTAAGCTTTTACATTCCGATTTTTTTAAATATTTACACCAATTTGATGTTATAATTCTTATAGAAACTTTTATTGAAGAAAAGAATCAAAATGAATTTCTAAAATATTTCAAAGACTTTAAAGTAATGTTTACACCCGCGATAAGATCTAATTTGCATGGAAGAGCCAGTGGGGGTATTCTATATGGGATTAAAAAATCTTTATGGGGTAATCTTATTAACCTTCCTATACCCGCGTCAAAAAAAATAACACGTATACCCGCGCACGGTCTCTGGGACCGAAACTCATGAGCCCGTAGTTTCTCTTCTACTTCGAATATTTTTGTAAAATTTGTTCAACATCAGTAGTGATATATTGTTAACGAAATAAAACAAGTTTTTTTCAGTTATTGCATTTAATAAATAAATGGCAGTCTTTTTATTAAGCCTCTTAAAAAATGCACTTTTTCATATAGGGTATACAAAAACTTGAACAAAAAATTTTTTTCTAAAAAATCAAAAAACAAAAACTTCATAAACTTAAAGCTAAAATATAAAGGAACAATAAAAAATTAACGTTCACCACCAGGGGTTTTTTCGTGGCAGTCGGGACAAACCATTATTGCATGTTCCAAACAAAAATAAGTCTTGCAAGAAACACAATTGTATCGTGTCTTTCGATTTTTTTTGGACGAACAATAACTGCAGCGACCAATTTTAGTATTTTTAGCCGTTACCGAAGATTCTGGTCCATCTGACTTACATATATCAGTAATCCTTTGTCTTAGCGATCGCGGCAGATACGTGCTATTAGCCCGTTTCCTCAAATGTACATTTATGAGATCATATGATAAAGCTTCCAAAAATGCTCTGCGGTTGATTTTTTTATTCTGATTATTGCAACCATATATGACGTATGAATTTATACCCGCTACGTTCATCAGGCTATAAAAAATCACCATCGGCCATCTGTTGGTACCCCTTGCAACATTGTAAGTTGCACACATTTTGTTAACCGTATCTACGCCTCCTTTTGTCGCATTATAATCCATTATCATCTCAGGCTTCCCGGTCTCTTCATTGATTTCTTGATTATCATGCATACTTGATACAAGTAGAACATTCTTGTTCTTTTTTGGCACATAGCAAACAAGGGTACAAATGCCTCTATGTCCGAATAAGCTGGAAGTTTCTTCTCGGCGTTTTACGTCGGTGAAGTTTTTAGGCAGTTCTCTCTTATTTTTTCGAATCGTGCCTAGCACTGTCAGCCTGTAGTCCTTTTCTAGCTTATCAATAAGGGAAAGACTTGTAAAAAAGTTGTCAATTGTTATGTTGCGGCCACTATTATGAATAACATTACTTAGACGCAAAACCAACGCCATCGCCGAGTTATCCACAAAATAGGGACCTTCAGGTTGTTTTCCCAAATAAACTTCCATGTCGGACGTATAAAACATTTTGGCATCTGTCAATGCATATATTTTGATGCCATATCTATTTGGTTTTGATGGAATGTACTGTCTAAAATTGCAACGACCTCTGAACGCTTCTAGCTTTTCGTCGATTGTTACAAACTGAGACGGACTGAAGTATTTTTTGAATGACGCTATGATTTCTTCAAACAAATCTCTAATAGGAGCCAATTTGTCAACAGAAGAGCGTACAGCTCGTGTACTTTTGTCATCAAACCTGAGACACCGCAATAGTAAATAGAACCGATTCCAACTCATAGTCAAACGAAAGATATCTGGGGACGAACCATCAGTTTTGAATAAATCTTTAGCATTCAGACGACTATTTCTCCGAACACCAGCAAAGAGTAAGAGACCAAATAGTGCCTGAATTTCAACCTCATCAGTTTCCGAGCAATCCCTTTCTCTTTCAAATTTAGGTGTTACCAGTTTTATTTGTTGGTTCGTGTAGGCCGTGATCTGGCTCATTACATTTTCAGTAAAAAACAACTTCCATATCTCACCTGGTTCTTTCATGTTCTTTGCTTCGCCCTTTACACCAGGTAGCTGAGTCACAATGTTTCTATTTCGTCATCTTACCTTCATTGATGGAGGATTTTTCTTCCATTTTGTATGATTATCTTTGCCAATGTAGTAGTCTGCAGAGTTTTCTGCAACTTCTGCATCGCTATCAGAATCATCATCTTGCTCAGTGTCAATGTCTGCCTCCTGTTGTTCAACCAGGTCCTCCACATCGCTGTCATTTTCATCTTCGTAATTGGAATCCGAATTTTCTTCCTCAAACATCAACCTTATCCTTTCGGAATCCATATTCAATATTTAATATAATATACAGCTATATAAAACAATAATTTTAAGACATACAAACGCATAAATACATGCATAGAAAAAAAAAATTACCTGCTCAAATTTGTTACGTCTATACCCGCGCCGGTCTCACAGACCGAATAATGTTTGAAACCACTACACGTGCTCACCGCACAAAAACTTAAACCACAATAAAATAAGGGATGAAACAAATCACGAAGCTACTATAAAGCACACTGCGCTAAATTGCACCGTTACTAAAATATTTGCGGTAAAGTAATTTGACGGTCTCACAGACCAATGCGCGGGTATAGGAAGGTTAATTTTAAAATTATTGAATCTAAAATTATTTTTCATATGGTTAGCAACAACCTAAACTATTATATTATTCCTATTTATTTAAATTGCAATCATTGGCTTAGCGACTTCGATGAACTAGTGGAATTTATGAATAACACTTCTCTTGACCATGTGCTAATCGTCGGTGATTTAAATGCTAGGATTGGTGAATATCAAAATTCTTCCGCCAATATTTTACGAGCACGAGTTGCACTGGCCGAGAGTAGATGTTCTAAGGATAAAATTTATAACCGCAACGGGGGGAGTTTAACAGAATTTTTTGAAGTTTTCGGTCTATTTGTTTTGAATGGGTCTTCTATTAGTGATGCATGTGGCGAATTCACTTTTGTTAGCGGGCAGGGACAATCCGTGATTGACTTTGCTGCGATTTCAGGGGACTGGCTGAACATTATCGATAACTTTGAAGTTGCACTAGTCAACTACTCGGCTCATTTTCCAATTGTAATTAAAATTCAGCTAAAGGAGTTAAACCAGCAAGCTACACCTTCTAGTTTTAATAAGCTGAAGTGGTCGGAGAACAATGCAACCCTCTATAGAAGCCTCCTTTCTCGGCACTTACTATCTCTGCCCCAACAATCCGCAGTCTCGTCTGAAGTGGTATGTGAAAGTATAGAACGGGTTATAAAGACCGCAGCCCCTTTTGCGTTGAAGAGTACACACACTTTTGTAGCTAAAAATGTATGGTTTGATAAGGATTGCAGAAATCTCCGTAAACTTTCGTTCGTTTACTTAAAACTGTTTAGAACGACCAATTCTCAATTTTTCAAAAACATCTATCTTCGCGTTAATAATGATTTTAAAAAAATGTGCTCAGTTAAGAAAATCACCTATTTAAAAAACGTGGCTAAGAAATTGGAAAACTGCACAAACTCAAAGATATTTTGGGAGACAGTGCGCAATCTTGGTGGGCGCAATCAGGGTATGAAGTTCTCTTTAGAAGCTGAGACGTTAGCAGCTCATTTTAAAACTCTACTCTCAGCTGATAAAGACCTTCATACCTTTGATTACGCGCTACCTGATACTAGAGTCAACGAGCTGGATTTAGAATTCTCATTGCCCGAATTGGAAGTAACGCTCCAAAGATTGAAAAACAGCAAGGCTCCTGGCCTAGACGGCATACCAGTCGAGTTTTATAAAAACAGCACTATTGATTTTAAAAACTACCTCGTGTCTTTCTATAACAAAGTGTACAATGATGGATGTGTCCCTAACAGTTTCAACGAATCTGTAATTTTTGCCATTTTTAAAAAAGGTGATGCTAACGCTGCGGAAAATTATAGAGGTATTTCAATTTTAATTTCAATAAGAAAAACTTTCACTGCAATCCTATATGAAAGGCTCTCAAAATGGATTGAGGATAACAGTGTTTTGAGCATCTTTCAAGCCGGTTTCCGCCCAGGTTTTTCAACCATGGATCATATCTTGGCCATTTCAAGCATTGCTCAACAATTTATAGATAGAAAAAAGAAACTATACACTTGCTTTGTTGATTTTAAAGCTGCATTCGATAAAGTCAATAGACAAGCTTTAATATACAAACTTTCTTGCATTGGTTTGTCAAGAAAGTTTCTCGAAGTGTATGCAAGTCTTATTTCGTCAACAAATGCAAGGGTATGGGACGGTTTCACATTTTCAAATCGATTTGATACAATTACAGGAGTTCCTCAGGGCTGTATCCTCAGCCCATTATTATTTGCCCTGTTCATAGATGATGTCTGCGAGCTTCTTCCGGGTGGAGTTAATTTTGCTAACATTATAATCAAAGTCCTGTTGTACGCGGACGATCTAGTTATGCTTGCTGATAATCCTTTCACGCTTCAATTGCAAATAAACCGTCTAAGTTCATTTTGCGAGTCTTGGGGCTTGCAAATTAATACCCAAAAAACTAAGATTGTTATATTTGAAAAGAGACAATCAAGAAGGCGAGCGGAAGAAAAATGGTCTCTAAACAATACACACACTTCGAAGCTTTTGAAACTGTACAAAGGAACTTTTTTAAGAGGATATTTCGTTTGCCTAACTCAACACCCAACTACGCCATATATGTAGAGTCAGGAATAGTCCCTATATATATACAAAATTTGAAGGCAAATGCGAACTTCATTACTAGAGTGATGAAAAGAAGTGAAACTTGTCTTCACAAAATCATCTTAAGAAAATTACTTCGAGTGAATGCTTCCCCGTTTAAAAACTGGAACGAACTAGCTTTATCTTACGAAACAAGTTTAAACTTAACAGAAACTAATGTGACCGATTGGCAGGCTCAGTTTTCTGATGTGATTGCTAAGGTTGATCACAAAATGTTTCTGGATAACCTTTCCAGAGCATCTTCATCTACTTCAAGAGCTATTTATAGTCATTTAAACCATGAACTGCCCTCGGAAGTCTCTTACTTTAGTAATGAATTTTCAGCCTCGGTTATAAGTATTATTTTTAGAGCAAGAGTTGAAATTTTAAATTTGAACTTTATACCTCATCGATCAGACTTGCCCCAGCTATGTGATCTATGTAACGGAAGAGTGAATGAAGATATATACCATTTCGTTGCTGCTTGTCCTATTCTACAAGAAATTCGCCGGTTGCATTTTCGGGAAAGTTTTATATCTTTGGACAAACTTTTTGAAATTTTAAATGGAGCAATGGGCTGGCTCAGCCTCTTTAAATATTGCCAACATGCTCTTTCTTACCGTAACAGTTTCACATATTAAACTTAGTCGATTACCCGCTTATTGCAGTTTTGATCAAATTTTATACCTAACTATTTATCGTTTTGTTGCTGATCATACTAAATTTGATAATATCTCTTTTGTGTTTCAAATCACGTTAAAATTGATAATATTGTATAAACAGCTATTTCTAACCAAATTGTGTATTATTTTGTGTTACAAATCATGTTAAAATTGATAAAATTTTGTATAAACAGCTAATCAAATTAACCAAATTGTATAATATTTTGTGTTTCAAATCACGTTAAAATTGATAGCATTGTTTTATATAATAATATTTCTTCATATCTTTTGTTAAACATTTTTTTTTTTGTTTTTTCCATTTCTTTATATTTTAAAATTTTTGCTTTTTATTATTTCTTTTATTTTTAAATCATATTATGAAATGTCATCTCAGGCAGACGGCAGTATTGCCATCTCCTTATTCTTAAGTATACCAATTTGTAAACTTTATGATGAAAAAATAAAGAATCTATCTATCTATCTATCTATCTATCTATCTATAAACATTGTCGGAAAAGCCCAGTTTCCAAATAGTACATATATTTTGGTGTATTTATTGGTAGGAAGAAGGTTTTTCGAAGAAAAAAGCGAAGCAAATATTCAACAAGTTCGTTCTTCTGCCTCCCCACACTTGATCTCCATAAAACAAAATCGCTTTGGCAGTTGCGTTTAAAACTCTTTGTTTATACCCTATTCTAGGGGTATATTAAATTTGCGCATAGTTTGTAACATACCTTAATATTGCCCGTAGACCCATAAAAGTTACTATATTTATGATCAGCATCGATAGTAATGTCGATCTAGCCATGTCCGTCCGTCCGTCCGTCTGTCGGCAAAAATTAGGCCTTTAAACTGGAATCGAATTTTGAGCTAGAAAGCTGAAATTTTTTATATATGATCTATGACTCCTAAAACTGCTCGGGATAATTTTTTTTCAAAATCCGCCCACTGACAAGCCCACAAATAAATAAAACATTTTTTTTGAAAATCCTAGGTTTGAGCTAGGGAGCTGAAATTTATAATATATACTCTCTAGGGGTCCTTTATGCTCATGTGTTAATTTTTTTTAAATCCGCCTACTGACACGCCCACAATTAAATAAAACAATTTTATTGAAACACCCAAGTTTGAGCTAGGGAGCTTTTTTTGATAAAATCCTTCAAATGTTATATAACAAAATATGTAGAGCGTTCTTAACAATTCAACCATACTTAGACTTTTGTCACGCCCACTTATGAGGGATAGGAATAAGAATAGGGTATCCAACAGTTCGCCCAAGCGGACTGTAGCCCGTCCCTATGTTTGTTAAATATTTTTCGCAAGTTCGCGCATATTGCATTAAGCTGTGTTTAAAACCCATTTAGACCCAGCGTTGCGTTTTCGCAACAGTGGACACCATGTCACAACACGATTTTTCTTAACTGCACCGTTGCTTGCAGTGAATTTTTTTTGCTCTATTCTCTTGTGCATGAATAATCTTGCACAAACGGATTGTGTTTGCTGTTATTATCGCGTTGAGTTGTTCTTCAAGTCTACTTTTTTAGGAGTGTTTATTTTTTTGTGAAAAAAACATAAACTCAATGGATAAAAATCATTGGTAAATAAAAGTGGATGCAATAATAAGAATATTGTTTAGTTGTTCCATTTGTTTACATACCAAACATAAAAATAAAGGAAATCAATGCGAATAAATCTAATTTGTTTACGTTTATTGACTTCGCAAATTCAGTTGTTGCGAAAACGTAACGCTGGGTCAATGTACATACATATAAGCACATAAAGGTTTTTGTTTTTTTTAGGACTAAACCTTTGACTCTGTCGGATATTTTGGACGAGCTGGAATATAATAATGAAGCCCCTGAAACTATTTTCTTGCTACAACCTACAGACGGTGTAATTACAGACGAAGACTCTGGAGAAGAGGATTGTGCTGACCCCAATAGAATGAACTTCAACCAGCTTTTAGTTGAGGTAGAAGTAAGTGCAAAAAACAGTGCTGTAGATGTTGAAGAAGAGTGGGTGAACATAAGTAAAATTGAGCAAAGCTGGGGCAAAGGTGATGAGGATGGCTTACAACTAAACTCATTTTATTATAAATTCAAACCGTGGGAAGGAGCATTGTAAGGGAAATCAGGCTAAAAAACATAAATATGGTAGATAAAAAGAAGTTCAACAGGGAGAAAAGGGGAGTGTACCAATCTTTCGTTGACAAGAACAATCAACTTCTTCTTACTCGTTGGAAAGATAATCAGGCCCTCTCAATGCTTTCTAATGTGCACGGTCTTCCTCCAATTGGTGGTGCCAAGAAGGTTCAACAACGACACAAAAACAAAATGCGATGTTCCGCAACCTTTCGTCAACAAGCAATACAATAAATTCATGGGCGGAGTTGACCAATTAGACAACAATGTATCGAATTACAGGATTTCAACTCGCGGAAAGAAGTGGTACTGTCCTTTATTTATGTGAATGCTAGATGTTGCGGTTGCGAATGCCTGGACACTGTCGAGAAGCTTTGGGATGAAATTGGATGCGCTGGAGTTTCGTCGTCAAACAGTTGCTGCAATCGATTCTAAGTATGGTTCTGCGCCACTGGGTGCTGCACGTCCTTCAAAATTTACCACGTTTCTTCGTGCTGGTAACCATATAATGGAGCATTGTAACAAGAGGCTGCGATGTTGAGTTTGTGGAAGCCAAACGGTGAAAAAGTGCGCAACGTGTGATGTTGCACTTCACGACAAATGTTTTTCAATTTTTCATGCGAATCTAAAATAGTCTCACTTTTTTTTCTTTATGTATAGTTTTCTTTAAAAGTGAATTAAATAAAAATAATAAAAAAAAAATTGTGTGCAGCATGTATGTACATAGACCCAGTGTTGCGTTTTCGCAACACCTCATAACTTCACTTTCACTTATGGGAAAAATATTTCGACTTGACTTATTGATTTTAGAGCAGAATACCATCAAAACCTGAAAAAATCATTAAAATTGGAAGGAAAAATTAATTCGGGTCTAAATGGGTTAACTTAATTTTTAGATGTTCTAACTTCAAGTTGAGGTTAGGTTAGAGTGGCTGTCGGCACAAGGCCGACACACTTAGACCAGGGTTAGGTCCATTGTGATGCCACACGGATCGAGGGGTTTCCCCACTACTAGTTAAACCATTTAGAGCTTCTTATGAAGCGCGATAAACTTCTAACGTCAGCGTTAGCCAAGTCGTTAAGATTATTAAGCAAGAAATCTCCCACATAAAGATTTCTATTATGGGAGAGAGCTGGACATGTGCAGAGAAGGTGAAGTATAGTCTCCTCCTCCTCCTCGTCCAAGCAACTTCTACAGAAATCGTTCGAATAAACGCCAAGCCTCGATGCGTGCTTGCCTATCAGACAGTGCCCTGTAATTGCACCTATAGTGGAGCTAATATACAGTCGATTTAGTGAGATCAGACTCTTAGAGCGTCGCAGATCCGGCTTTGGCCAGATGTGCTTAGTCGCTAGACATGTATTACTACTTGTCCACCTAAGGTTTGTTCTCTCGATTGCAGATAGCTTGAATAAAAGTTTGCAGGTAGCGATTGGGATACCCAGAGAACCCTTTTCAGGTAAAAGGGGGAGTTTGGTTCCCTTTTTGGCGAGTTCATCACCCCTGCAGTTTCCAGGAATATCTCTATGCCCCGGCACCCAACAGAGGTGAATGTTAAACTGCTCCGGCATCTCCATAAGAGATGAACGGCAGTCGAGGGCTGCGATGGAATTTAACGATACTGAATCCACAGACTTGATCGCGGCCTGACTGTCCGGATACTGATATCCTTTGTGGATATCACATTTCTCTTCAGCCACGTCAGTGCTTCTTTTATCGCCATAATCTCCGCCTGGAATACGCTACAGTGATTAGGAAGGCGGAAAGAGAGACTCAGATTTAGCCTTTCGGAGAAAACGCCGCCACCAACCCCGTCACTAGTTTTTGATCCATCGGTGTAGAAGTGGATCGCTTTATCTTCCTCAAATTCAGCGTCCTCCCAAAATGATCTGGAAGGAATAGTGACTTGAAAGTTCTTCCCGAACTGTAATTGGGGTATGGTGTAGTCTATGTTTCCTGGTAGAGACTCAAATGAGTCCAGAATGATGGTGTGGCCAATATTGTTGTTAACCCTCTGCGAGGTAGCCTTAAGGCGGACAGCAGAACAGGCTGCTGTTTGCCTACTAAAAATATCGGGGGTTAACAGATGTAGCAGGATGTCTAGTGCTGCTGAGGGGGTGGTACGGAGTGCTCCGCTTATGCAAAAACCTGCTGTGCGTTGGACTTTGCCCAGCTTAGCACAGTTTATAGCTTTACTTAGGGCAGTCCACCAGACAGCAACCCCATATGTTAGAATCGGTCTTACGACCGATACATATAGCCAATGAGTTATGCGGGGTTGTAGACCCCACTTGTTGCCAATGTCTTTTTTGCAAGAGAAAAGTGCTACTGTGGCTTTTTTTACTCTTTCTTGTATGTTGGGTTTCCAGCTTAGCTTCCTATCGAAGATAAGACCCAAGAACTTAGCTTCGTCAGAAAATACTAAGCTTATACCACCAATAGAGGGTGGGTCGATGTGTGGAATCTTGTGTTTCCTGGAGAAGAGGATTAATTCTGTTTTGTGGGGGTTGATACCCAAGCCACAGCGATTAGCCCATTTCTTTAGCTTGTTGAAAGCGTTTTGCATAATTTCTTTTATAGTATTGAGGTACTTTCCGGAGACGGCTATAGCAATGTCATCCGCATAAGCAATCACCCTGCAGCCCACCCCTTCCAGGTATATCACTAGTTCATTCACCACCAAATTCCAGAGAAGGGGGGAAAGTACCCCGCCTTGCGGTGTACCACTACTGACAGACCTCCTGGCGGATGAAACGCCCAGTTTTGAGTTGATAATCCGACTTGTGAGCAGTAGATTGATCAATTCACCAAGCGAACCCTCCACATTTAGTGCTGTCAATGCATCTGTGATTGCAGATGTACCCACATTGTTAAAGGCGCCTTCTATATCCAGAAAAGCAACCATAGTGTACTCCTTGTGATGAAGGGAGTATTCAATAGTGCGTACCAGAGAGTGAAGGGCGGTTTCAACTGACTTACCCTTACAGTATGCATGTTGGGACGCAAATAGAGGTTGCGTATTTATGTTGGTACGTAGATGGATATCAATCAGTCGCCCCAACGTTTTGAGGAGGAATGATGATAAACTAATAGGTCTCAGATCTTTTGGGCTGACATGGAAGTATTTCCCGGCTTTTGGTATAAAAACCACTTTCACTTCTCTCCAAGCCTGAGGAATGTATGCCATTTTTAAGCTGCTGTTCAGAATCATCTCCAATACTGGTGTGATGATATCCGAAGACATTTGTAATTCGGCAGGTATTATGCCGTCTGGTCCTGCAGACTTGAAGGGTTTGAAGCTATTTAGTGCCCAGAGCAGCTTGTCCCTTGTAATCAGACCTTGAGAGTGAGTCACCTGTGCCAGTGATCTATTCAGATCAGTGTACCAGGTAATGTTGGAGCTACCTGGGAAGTGAGTATCAAGTAGCAAATTGAGCGATTCCTCGCTAGATGTCGTCCAAGATCCATCAGTTTTCTTTAGACAGCTGGGCAAGGTTGGATTTGAAGCTAAGATTTTTCTTAGCCTTGATGCCTCAGAGAATTCTTCTATTTTGCCACAGAATAGTCTCCAGGATGATCTTTTGGCTTTCCTTAGCTCTTTTTTGTATAATTTGAGGGCTTCCTTATAGGAGTCCCAGTCAGTAAGTGATCTCGAGCTTTTAGCGCGATTGAAGAGTTTCCTGCAATTATTTCTGAGTGGTCCTAATTCCTGGTTCCACCAGTGTGGCTTTCTCTTTCCCCTAGGTCGTATGAGGGGACAGGAACCGGACATCGCTTTATTGAGAGCCGAGGTAAGCTCATTGACCTTGCAGTCAAGCTCGGAAAAGTTGCAGGGTGGACTTAAAAGTTCAGAGGTAACTAGTACGCATAGAGTTTCTCTGTATTTGGGCCAATTAGTTTTCCGAGGATTGCGGAAAATAGGTTGGCAGGGAGGATCAACATTGAGGTTGAATTGAAGATAACGGTGGTCAGAGAAGGAGTGATCAGCCGAGACCTTCCAACCCGTTATCATGTCGTTGATGGTATCGGAGACAAGAGTAATGTCAAGGACTTCTTTTCGATTTTTGGTAATGAAAGTAGGTTCATTACCTATGTTACATACAATGAGGTTGGTGCTTAAAATATAATCAAAAAGTGACTCACCCCTGTTGTTGATATCCCAGCTGCCCTATACGGTGTGATGTGCGTTACCATCGCAACCGATTATGAGTTCAGCCTTCTGCCTCCTTGCTTCTTCGATCAGTCTCTCCAGGTTATCACCAGGGAGAGGCCCCACGTGGTCGTGGGCGAGATATGCCGATGCCAACCAGAGTGATCTGCCTGCAGTCTCCAGTTTCGCAGCAGTTATATCCCGATCGCTGAAATTAGGGAGTAAATAAGCATTAAGGTTTCTTTTCACTAGTATGCACGATCTTGGTTTACCTTTGTCGGTCACATACAGTGAGTAATATCCAGGAGTCTTGAGTCCATGAACCAGGTTGTGTACAATCCATGGTTCTTGGATCAAGACGACATCTTCCCCGCCTTTAGAAAGGCGAAGAATAAGAGCGGCCGAAGCCTTGATTGAGTGTTGGAGGTTAATCTTGATTAACTGTAACACCTCCACCACGGTGTTATTTAGGAATTCCAATTCCGAAGACGAACTGAGAAGTTCATCTTCACTCAGAAGAACCCTATCAAGGAAATCGTCAGTCTCCATATCTGATTGGATATCGCTTACGGAGAGTGACGATTTTGCTGTTGCCGCACGATCGGCGGATTCATCGTCCTCCAGCGAAGGGAACGAGGTAGATGGCTCATCGTTCGAGGGTTCAGGGTGAGGAGAAGGAGGAGGAAGTTTTCCCGCCTCAAGTTCGTCCTTCTTATACACCCTCATTTTGACCTCGATCCAGCCAAATCGTATGAGGCCATCGGTCTTTGCCAGAGGAGCCAGGGTTTCCTGATTGATGATGACTACCGCACATCTGTGGGAACCCTTTTGCTCCTCTAGTTTCGCCACCTTCCAGTTATGGGTCGGTAGTGAGGGGTTGCTTGATCTTAGAATGTCTAAGACGCCCTCTGGGGTGGATGGAATTGGGGGGATCCATATACGCGATCTTGGCCGGCAGGGGATGACCTCCCTCGCAACGACCTCGAGCTTTGCGCTGGGCCACACCTCTCCAAGCCTACTGATCGCAAGCTTGTAGAGGTCACCGATCTTTGGTCACTACATGCGACCAGCTTAATGTGGCCTTGATGCCACCCGCCTTCGTGAATTAGCGGAGGTGGTCCCGGATTTTCTCTCACGAATGAGGCGTAGTTGCCCGAGAGCGCAGAAAGTACATCATCCCATCTTTCGTGGGAGATAGTGCCGTCTATGTGACTACGGTCTATAACCGCGACCACAATTTTATCTTTAATGACCTCGCTAAACGGCCTGTGAGATATGACAGTGGGAGGGTTGCCGGTGTTGAGCACCCTCTGCCTCTTGGGAACCGAAATGGTCCCTTCCACTGATCTCTGACTTACCTAACCTAACCTAACTTCAAGTTGAACCTAAACTCCATACCTAGATATGTATACGATTTCATAACTTCCAGCACCTTTCCATTGTATTTCCATTTCTCTTCTCCTGCCGTTCTTCCAGAGCCATTCTTAAAAACAATAACTTTAGAAATCTCTGTGTTGACCTCAAGATTCCACACTTTGCAATATTCCTCTATCCCAGTGATTCTCAACCACCGCCAAATTTTAGATATATAATTATGTTAATATTATTAAATAATTTTTTTTAAACAATTTCATATTTGTTTCGCAACGCGTTCTTTCTTAGAATCTTAAACAGATTTTTATGCCTCAAGTAGGCTCACACTTTACGCAGTACGCACAAAAACAGGTTGTTTTAATGACAGCGGGGATTCCCAACGCGTTGCATACCAGCTACTGTACATTTTCTTTCGTTAAAACTGACTATTAGTTTATGTGCTTGCAGTTTCAATTTATAAAATTATATAAACATATTATTGGTATTCTCAAACTTGAATAAATCGTATTTAAAGGTAATATTTGATTCGCCTTTTTATAATAATGTTTCGACAATATTATTTTTATTTTAATAGAACCTTCTGAAAATTGATAAATGGTTAAAAAGAAGAAAGCTTAACCAAGTTATTGAGTCTACGCCCGGTACAAGTAAAGATACTTCTTGCTCCAAAAAATACGGTGTTCATCGGAAATACAATGATGATTTTTTTATCAAATAGTGCCATGGTTTCGAACAAACTGAGTGACGTTGTCACTTGGTGACTTATCATCCTTCGCTTTCAACAAAAGATGAAAGCTACTTTCAAAAGTCTTTATCTTCAAAATCCAAGCAAGTAAAAGTTTTTGAAATACAAATCGGTGTGTCTGAAAAGGCTCAAGTAGCTTCTTACAAAATAGCTGAATTGATTGCTGTTAAATTAAAACCTCACAATTTGGCTGAAGAAATTTTATTATCAGCTTGTCGCAAAATTGTAAAAATAATGATTGGTGGATCAGCAGATATTGATATTTGTAAAATACCACTTTCGAATGACACAATCCATAGCAGAATTAAAGATATGTCGCAAAATACTGCAAAAACTCTTGCAAATTCAAATTTTGCTCTACAAATCGACGAAACAACAGATATTACAGGAAAAGCTCAATCAATTAATTACATTCGTTAGATTTATTCACGAAAATGATAAATTAATCAATTTTTATGTTGTTGGGGTTACCTGATTTTACAACTGGCAAACATATTTTTGATGTAATTACATAGTTCATATTCAGAAGAAATTAAAGTTTCTTGGAAGTCATGTATTGGTATTTGTACAGATGGTGCTCCAGCTATGACTGGACATCTAAAAGGATTTGTAGCACCTGCTAAACAACTGATTGGGGATATATTAGTAACCCATTGCTTTTGGCATCGAGAAGCACCTGTTAAAAAATATTTGCCTTCAGAATTGAAGTTCTGGAACAATATGTTAAAATGATTAATTATATAAAATAATATATTATGCCAAGCTATGGAAGCCATGTACGAATCCTTGTTATTGCATACGGAAGTAAGGTGGTTGTCCACAAGAAAAATCTTATATCGTGTGCTAGAATGAAAAGACGAAATGAAAATGTTTTTTGAACAAGATAAAAATTATGATTTTGTTCATTTGTTGGAAGATAACATATGGTGTACTAAACTGGCTTACTTATCAGACATTTTTGTTTTTTTTAATAACAATAATAAGGGCCTAATGAAAATATTTTAAGCTCAACCGATAAGCTGGTGGGATTCCAAAAACAAATAACTTTATGGAAGAATAAAGCTCAGAAAAGCAATTTAGAAACGTTTGAGTCAGTCCCAAAAGACTGCTATAAAACTATTAAAATAATTGTTATTTACTATTTTACAATATTAGAGGGGAGAATTCTTCATTATTTCCCAAAATTAGATATAAAGAAATTTCATTGGGTTCGTAAACCATTTCCCATAACGGATACTTCTGTATTTGACTTAACTTTGAATGAAGAGGAAGAACTCATTTTTCTTTCCAATAGTCGAGATTTAATTATAAAACATTCAGAAGAATAAATTAATTCATTTTGGATTGACATTAGATGCGATTATCCAATGATAGCCAAAAAAGCTTTAAACATATGATTACAATTTTCCACATCTTATTTGTGTGAAGTCGGATTTTCCGCATTAACCAACATTAAAACTAAAAAAAGATCAAGATTGTTAAATGTAGAAGACGATATGAGAGTAGCATTGTCATTTTTAAGACCAAATATACCTAAATGAAATTATCAAAACACATCAAGCTCAAATTTCGCATTAAAAGTATTCTTATTATTAACTTGTAATTAATCCCTAAATAAACGTACTGTAATTTTTGTAGTAACTTTTTTTTGAAATGCCAGAATGACAATGTCATCTGCGTATATACTAACTTTGAATTAAGCCCTTTGAGACAACCATTCAACCCGTGTAGTATTCGATATTTAAGAGTTTCTTACTATATCGTTTCATCTCCGCGAGTTGTTATTTTTACTACAAGATTTAAAAATTAAATTTTCTCAAATTCGAAAAACTTTGTGAGTGGTTCTCTACAACCTGCACTACGAGTATTTTGCCATATATCTATAGTTTGTTTCATCTTACCTTGGGCTTCAAATCAGTTTTTTGTCTCATTTCCCCGGTTAGTTCATTTTTTTACACGTTCTGCCAACATAAAAGCGATTGAGACTACTCAATATATTTCGTTCTTTCTTTACACTACCTTCAATTACTGCACCGCTGAGTGATATTATTGTTACGGTCAGCTGCCGCTTAGCATATCTGGACAAATATAAGTGACATTAATCCCCCGGATGTCGATAATCTATTACTGCAACCATCACCTAATACTTCTGCCATCTATTGATATTATCTGGTACTGAATCATGAATGTTTCTGAGTGCTATATGCAAGAAAACATCTAATGATGTTAATATTTCTTGCGCAATATGCGTAGGTAATGTGTTGTAATGGTTTTTATTGCTGATGATAGCTTGTCGGAGGCCAGGGTTAAAGAAAAGACATAACTTTGGGTATGGAGTACCGAAAATCGGGGATCCACAAATAAATCCTTTTATGACTTTCGTTTGTTTTCATATTCTAAGTTATCGGGGGACCCGGGTATTCCGTTGGGTAAGGAGGGAACACGTCAGGGTAGGGAAGTCTTACGACTCAGAGAGTCGGACAGGCCTCCTCACCGGGTTGCCTCTCAAGTAACTTCAAGTAACTTCAAGCCTTTTTAAGTACCTTCAAGCATGTCCAAGTAACTTCAAGTATGTTCAAGCATTATCAAACGCATAACATGCAGAGCAATATTGTTGTTGGTAACTTCAAGTAACTTCAAGTATTTTCAAGCATTTTCAAGTAACTTCAAGCATTTTCAAGTAACTTCATGATATACAATTTTTTCGTTCCGATTGGCATATTATTGCCTCACACAGCAATGTTGTTCTTGTTGCAATTTAATCCAATTGGCTTCATTTTACCTGCTGTAATTCATAATGTGTGTTATATATGTGGATAATTTTTGTATTGTGCACTTCTATGTATTGTCCCCTACCCAAATATATATAGTGTTGGCATATCTATGTGACGTATAATAGCAAAAATGGGTGGAAGCACGTTACAGGCAACTCCGTATTGATATATAGATAAAGAACAAGCAAACAGTAAATAACTTATTTTCTAGGAATTTATATCACTTTTTACTGATTTCAAATCACATGATGACAATGACTAGTAGTTATTCCTTATTATAAAATATGTAAATATAGTGACATAATGAAGTTTTTGTTATAAAATTGAAATAAACAAATTAGATGGAGGTTTGAAATTTCGAGAGTTGTCGGGCTTTATAATTTCATTATATGACATTAAGGTATTAATTAATGCAACAAAAAAACGTGTCATATTGAAATTATTCGTGCGACCCTGCTATGAAGCACGATCGTGCCACATCAGCAAGGCTGTCGGGCTTGCCCTTAAGTCGTAATATTTACCCTCCTAAGAACTGAATCGGATAGCCGAAACACCTGGTCCGATCGGATCTAAGCAATGGTTTCGGGGTGCGGTCTCACTATCAAAACCTGACGTAATCTGAATGGAGGATCGGGCCACAGCCGTAATACCGGTCCGCCAGATTCTATGAGGTTACACGGATATTTCGGGATGTCTTACGACTCCCCGTTTAAAGTTAGTTCAGGATTTCCGAAGATTTCCCTGGTGATGATTAGCAGCCTACGATTGCGGGTGGCAATGGTGCGATGGTTGTGTATTCACTAAGTGATGCGTTCGAATCCCGACGAGGGAAATGACTTTTAAATTGAATACACACAGGAAAACAGATCTCCCTAAAGCAATTTAGACACCACCTGTGGAGAAAAAATCTTATCGCACCAAACTTCGTTCCTATCCTTCTATTCTTTCATGCAGCATGCCGATGAAGTTAATGCATTTCCTCGATCTAGTCTCTGGTCGTCTTTGCTGGTATGTGGTGATCAGGGTCGGGTGGTCGGTGTACATGATGATGTCTGGGCGCACAGTGGTGCCATTCAAGGGGCCCACTGGATTTGGTCAGAGAGGCCGTTCAGGGACGATTCGGGTAACGGTAGATGGCATCGGCCGGGTAATTAGTTGGGCTCTGTGTGGTAAATGTGGATGAATCCACTGTGTGGTTGGTCAGGGGATGCTGATGAGGTCGGTCAATGGAAACGTTTCTGGTCGTTATATTACAGTGAATGCAAAATGCATTAACATCAAAGGAAAAGGAATTGATAAAAGATAGATAATAAAATTACAAAAAATCTTCAACAATTTATATGACATGTTCTCCGAAGTTCAAGATTTGCTTGTTTTTCATTTATCACACAAACCAAACATTTTGTATATATTTCAATAATATTGATCGCCTGCTGCAAAATCAACAGCCTATCAGTCCTATCAAAAGCTAATATTGACCAAGCAGAACGAATCCAAAAGAATCCCAACAGCAGCTACACCTTATACAACATTAACTCATTAAACAAGAACAACTACTTAAACCCTCACCCAAACAACCACAGCAACAATACAAATTACTTCAACCACGACAACACCTACCCGCATAACAACAGTTGCAGACACAACAACATAATCACTATGAACAGGAACAAACTCGAACAACTATTTACTATCTTGATAAACAACATAAACAACAAAAACAGTATTGCTGTTGTCATCTACCTACTTGAAATACATATACAACAACAACCACTGCTTAATCCTTAGATCCCTCAGCATTACATTTTAAGGGAAATAAAAAATCCATTTAGTTCATTATAAAAAAAATAATGAGTATTACGCTCTTATTTATACCTGAGTGATTTAGTCAGACTTTTGATTGACATATCATCTGATGATCGTCAATTGCCTTCTTGTTCTCATGACCATAATGACTTTCCAGCTCACGATTCGGCTGAGATTATAAATTCCATGCCCCTTCGCCTCTTTTGCCCAGTGAGGATATCATTGTCGACAACACAGCTTCGGTAAACGTGTTTTTTTTTTTTTTTTTTTTTTTTTTAAATTCCCTTACGCTAAAGGGGCTTTGTTGTTTCTGTATATGTACAGTACCCATATAGTGTTAAACACAGCGCATGCATTTGTTGTTGAACAGTAAGCTGCAACCTAGCAATGTAGTATTGTATTTCATGATTTTAGGTGCTACTTACTAATCGAAAGAATAGGAGGATAGGAAAGAAGTTTTTGGTGCTTAGTATTTTTTTTTTCTCCATCCTCGGAAAGCCATTTTCCTTTAAAGACTTGCAGCTGCTACCACCGTAGACGATATTTTAAATTACATTAAAAGTAAAATCCCTTCAGCTTCGATGTCCTTAAAGTGCTTTAAATATGAGTGCAATGAACCAAGGGATGATTCTCGTCTTTTAAATTGATTGTTAATGCAATTGACTTCGTCAAAATTGTTGCGAAAGGTTTTGGCAAGATGGAACTTTACATGAATTTGTTAAATGTAACATTGTTGAACGCAGTGTTTTAAAACGTTCCGTTCTGTACCTATTAAATAAATTTAATGATAATCAGCATGTCCTCATTATGTGGGATTTCAATTTGCCGAATTTAAATTGGTTACTTGATTCCGATGACCTCAAACTTGGTCCTTTAAATGTAAATTTTTGACTCTGAGAGTGAAGTAGTATATATACTTTTGCGCAATTGGACCTTCGTCAAAAGTAATAATATTACAAATTCTTAAGACCGTACTTTTGACTAAGTTTTTGTCGATACTGAGTTTAGCGTCAACATAAGTAAATGTATTCTTCCATTTGTGCCAGACTCAATTATTCATGTTATATTTTGTTTAGATTTGCAATTCTACAAATTTGTTAAACCGATTTCTGTTTCGAACTTTAAGTAAAATTTTGATGGAGCTAACTTTAGCAATATTAAACATTTTCAAAATGGTAATGTGTGGTCTTCAATAATTGATGACATAGAGTTGAAACAGTAATATAATACTCTAATCATAATAGTTAATCACATAATCGACGTAAGCACACCTAAGGTTTAAGTTAGGACTAATTCAAAGCCCATATGGTTTAATAAAAGATTAATCAAACTTAACATCCTAAAAAACAAGACTTATAAACAGTTGCGCAATGATCGAGAATTACTTCCTTAAAAAAGGAGTCATCAAAAAGATTTTAAAGTTGTTAACATTTTTTTTAAGCAATATGTCCTTTCAGTGGAATCAGATCTTAAAGTCAAAAGTAAACATTTTTGGAGTTTCATCAATTGCAAAAAAGAATCTACTCGAACTCCTAATTTTTCATTTCATTTTCATTTCATATTATTTAGTTCGAGAAATATTGAGTTTACAGCGACACATTAAGATTTGAATCTTTTATAGTACCTGTACCCGTGCGCTACGCTTACCATTAATGATAATCGCCAGGTCATCAGCATAACCAATGGCGTTAAAGTCTAGTCTATGTAGACTGACCAGTAGGTGGTCGATGACAAGTGACCACAAGAGGGGAGAGAGTACTCCACCTTGGGGACAGCCTTTGGCTGCCGTCACAGCCACCGATTTACCTCCAGATGAGGAGGTAATAATTCGACTTTCCAACATGGCTCTGATCCATTGGTTCGTCGATACTTCGATACCTTTATTACTGATCGCCCTGGCAATCGAATCGTATCCGGTATTATCGAAGGCACCCTCAACGTCCAGGAAGGCACAAAGTGCAATTTCCTTTGACTTGAAAGTCTCCTCTACCTTTTCGACAAGGCAGTGAAGAGCACCTTCAGTGGATTTGCCCTTTCTGTACGCAAATTGACTTGAGTGCAGGGGGCTTGATGTTACTATCTGCTCCCTAATATGAACATCTATAAGTCTTTCCAAGGTTTTTAGAAAGAAGGATGTTAGACTGATGGGTCTATATGATTTAGGCAGTTCACTTGGCCTATTGCAATTTTTGGGGATAAAAATCACGTTGACCTGTCTCCAGGAAAGTGGAATGTATAGACCCAGTTATAACTAGCTCTAAATAAAGCAATAGCCATCGGCAGTATGACATCACTAACCCTCTGGATAAGGGCCGGAAAAATGCAGTCACCACCTGGGGCTTTAAATGGTTTGAATGAGCCAATTGCCCATCTAACCTTATCTGGACTAAACTTTTTACCAGATAAGCTGTTTACTCTGCTATCTATATGTACCTTGTGGTCCAAATCGTTAGAGTTACCGCTTATGTCGCGAATAGACGAACCTGAAGAAGTTTTCTGATTGAATCTTCTCGGTCCGTCGTGTAGGTGCCATTTGGTTTCTTTAGTAAACCTACACCGTTATTATGATCTCTGCCTAGCGCTTTGTGGATGCGAGCTGCTACCGGCATATCTACTATGTCGCAGCACGTCCTCCATGTAGCACGCTTTGATCTTCTCAGTTCAGAGTTGTATTCTGTGAGAGCGATCCTATAATCGTCCCACCTTTTAGTGTGTTTGGCTCGATTAAAGAGCTTCCTAACCTTCTTCCTATATTCAGCAAGTTTGTTATTCCACCAGGTTACCTTACGTCGCTTTATGCTGGTTTTAATGACGCAAGTGCTCTGGTAGGAGGTTTTTTTTTTTTTTTTTTTTTCTTTTTTTTTTTAAAAGGAAATCCAAATCCCAGAGCACTCAGACTCGGTAACGGTCCATTGTACTACTAGGCAGAAATCCTCCTTTTGGTATAGAGGCATGTGAATGGGTGGCGTATGTTGTTGTTCCACATGGGGATTGAACCTGCACCGCACGGGTCACAAGCCAACACACTAACCTCTACACCGTCGCCACCCTTTAGGTAGGTAGGTAGGTAGGTAGGAGGTTAGTAACACTTTGTTGAGCTGGTGTGCTGCTTCGTCAAGGTCCCACGTGGACTCGATTGACGAAATTAGCATCTCCGTTTTTGAGAGGACAAGTCCGTCGATACGTATTCCAGTCCGTCGACTTAGGATCGTATCTAATTGTGGCCTGTGACAGTTGACCGGGCAGGTCGAACCTAATGTGTTGGTGATCCGACAGCGAGGCCTCATCTGACACATGCCAATTTTCAATGAAATTTGCCATAAATGGACTAGCGAGCGTGAGGTCAAGTACCTCTTCGCGAATCGAATTTATGAAGCTTGGTTTGGAACCCTTTTTTACGATATCTACATTGTTACCGACTATAAAATTTAACAAAGACCGAGACAATAGGCTTATGGTATAAGAAATTAGATAGGTACATATGTTTTTGAACGAAAATTAGAAAGATAGCGTAACGACTACAATTATTGGCACGCCAAATGTTCGACCCAACTATTGGCACCCCATCATTCAACAGTGATTTTCTCAGCAACCCTTGGTCCGAATAGTCAATTAATATTTTCGTTTTGAAATTGCACATTTTTCTCACATTTCTTCGTCATTAGTTTGGAGATATTCCTTTATACTTCTGTTTTATAAGTAAAAGTGAGAATACGTGCGACAAAAAAAAAACTTTGAAATTTCCTTTGTTTTCGTTAAGGACCTATAATTTTGTAAGTTTCTTATCACTACTTTCTTTTATATTTTTTAATGAAAACTTTTTTTATTTAGTATAATAATACATTAAAGAAGTCACTTTTATCTAAATATATTTTGTAAAAAAAGTTATTATTTTGTTAATAAAAGGGGTGCCAATAATTGGCCGCAGAAAAAATTAGGGTTCAATTATTGGCAGGGGGGTGCCAATAATAAAATCCTAGGTAGCTACAATTATTGGCACTGCCAATAGTTGTTTTTTATGAGTGCCAATAGTTGTATCTTTCAACCGTTATTAATTTATTGAACAAAATGCCGGAAAAAAAAACTTAAATTAGAAACTGATTTTTGATCGTTTCTTTTAAAAATAATTTAAAAAGTATTTATTTAATTTTTTTAAATTATTAATTTTGGAATGAATTAAAAACTGATTTTTGTTCCTTTATTTAAAAATGTGATATAAGTATCTATTTATTTAACTATTTTAATTAATTAAGTTTGTACTGAATTAAATAATATATTTTTGATTTTCCTATACAAAATATGTGTATTTAGCTATGTAGATATTTCTTTACAGAACTATATAGCTATTTACTTTTAATAAAATAAAAAGCTATGTTCCTTTAAACAGTGAAGTAAACGACAGTTCCCTAAAAATATATATATTTATTTATTCTTTTATAGATACTGTATTTATATATTATTTTAAAATTTAAAATAAAACGTTTTAAAAACATAAATAAAATAATAACCCTTGATGTTTTTTTCTGTTTTAAAGAGTGCTAATAATTGTAGTTTTTTGGTGTCAATAATTATATCAGGGTGGCAATAATTTTGTAGTTTTTAGCAAGCTTTTTTTAAATTGACATTTTAAGTACCTATATTTTCAATTATTACATCTTTATTTATAATACTCAATCAATGCGAAATTTAATATTGTATACTCTGGTAAACAACAGATTCAAATAACTTTAGAAATAAAAATATTATAGTTGATCAAAGTTGAAGTTTCCTGAGGGATGCCAATAATTGTAGTCGTTACGCTATCTACAGAAAACTGCATCGATTGTTGTTCCATTTCTTGTGGTAGGCTCATTTCGGTTATTATTCATATGTAGTTCTAGTTTATCTTGTAGACAGTTTACAAAGAGTTGCCCATCTTCGGACGCGAATTTAATATTGAATTCTCCTGCTAAAATAAGTGGCAACGTATGATACATACATAAATATATTAGGCCTTAACGGCCCATACAGGATATTAGGCCTTATTGGCCCATACAGGGCCTAGAACCTAGCTTCTCCAACCACTTTTATGCGAAGTGGAGGGGACCTTGAGAAGATTCTCATGACAATTTGATACTCTTGGATGTTTGTCAGACGTTCGCAAGAGATGCCAACAACACGCGGTCCCCCATCTAAGTACTAGCCACGCCCTAAACAACTACCATTATGATGGTTGTTCCATCGTCCAAAACACAGTGAGCAACACATATATCACCAATTGATGACTGAGATATGTATTTCATTCACTGGCTATGAGAGGAAGAAAGATATAAAATGTGCGCCGCACTGCTTTCTCTTGCTCCTACAGTGTGATACAGACAATAGGCCTGCACTGTGTCTTAGATATACGAAACGTAACTGGCTATGAGAGAAAGAGAGAAAGAAAATTTGTGCTCGCACCTTTCTCTCTTGCTCCTACAGTAATATACGAAACGTAACTCTCTTTCTTTCTATCTTCCATTAAGTTATATTTCCCTCTCAACTTCTGTTTGCCTCGACCGATCACACTTCCGTAACGCATTCACCAGCTTACTCCTCAAGTCAAGCGTGCGTAAAGAAGTTTTACTTCAAAAAGAAAAAAAGAAAGAAAGTGAAAAACATTGTGATGAACGACATGTACTTACGAGTATATTTAATTAGAGAAGTGTATGAATAGTTTCCTCTTGAAGGCTGATGGTGCAGAAATTGTTTGCAATTTATTATGAAGGAAATTCCACAAACGAGTCGCAGATACATAAACTAAGCCTTCTGCTATGTTGCGTGACTGACGCGGTAATAATAATTTCAATCCTCTTTGTGAGCGTGCAAAATAGAGAAATTCATTTAGGTAATTAGGACATCTATTGTTAATCACATCATGAAGCTTCAGAAGTAACCTGAACCTCAAATACTCATCAAGCTTAATACCAAAGAGAATATGTTGTAGATGTGATACACAGGAATACCTCGGAATACGGTATATAATTCGAATACAATCATTTAGAGCAACATTTAGTGTGCACTTGCATTTACAACCCAGAATGGAGTATACTGAACAGTTGAAAATGAAGTAAGGCATAAATAATGAGATATATTTTCATATAATAAGTCCGAGGAAGATCTCAAGGTTCGCAGTCCATAGTAAATATGTGCCATCATATCTGAAATTGGCCTACAGCAGCTAAGGTCACTCTTTATCCTATATACCAAACATTTAACATACTTCACATAATCAATAATTTCATTATCAATAACAACTGAGGGAAAATCTATATGATTATGTTCATCTCTAGAGCATAACATGGCAACAGACCTAGCATTATTAAGTTTAATACCGTTCGCATTAGATCAAGTGAGAATAAGATTTAAATCCTAATTTAATCTTGCTATACAGTCCTCCATCAGACCAATTGTACGAAAAATGAAAATGAACCACATCATCAGCATACAGATGTATTTGGCAATTGCGAATGACATCGGGTAGGTCATTATTAAACAACGAGAATTAATAGTGGACCCAATACTGAGTCCTGGGGTATTCCCGTATTGCTTGTAATCAGTTCATATATATCGACTTCAGTTTTTATTTGCTGTACTCTATTTTGCAGATAATTGCACAACAGTTTAAGCGAAGTGGGAGCAAAGTTAAAATGTCTCTTCAATTTAGAGGGACTAGATAGAGTGATCAATCTAGTAGTACCATGACACCAAACTTATAAGGGTCCAAGGCGAATCGAATATCCGAAGTAACTTTAATTACTGCAAATTCACAGCTGTGCTTACTACGATAACCAGATTGCCATTGTGAAAGTAAATTGTTTTCATTTAAATAGACTTGCATGAATTACTTTTTCAAATAATTTACAGAAGAAAGATTGAATACTAATAGGCCTGTATTCAGAAGGGTTGGAATGGTTTGGCTTTTTGGGAACTGGTATAATGCTTTGTGTTTTTTCATGCCTCAGGAATTTCACTACCATAGATACAATAATTAAAAATGTGAAGTAGGTATTTCATTATAAAAAGGGAATATGAATTTTAAGAATTTGGGCGTGATATAATCAGGGCCAACAGCATTAGATTTGATAGACCTGACGCAATTAAACAACATGTTAGCACTTAAATGTAATCGAATGAGAAGGAGTTTTCACTTTCAGACCAATCAAAAATATCTTGGGGAATGCGTGAAAGGACGGGATCAGAATATTCGACATCACTTCAGCTCTATACGGGCATTTACTTTTATATTTGTCTTCTTTAACACCATTTTTTTTCAGATTGCTCCATAGCTCCTTAGAGCTGAAAGAAGGATCAAACTTTTCTTGTAAATACGCACGCTTAAAGCTACGAATGAGAGAATTGACTCTGTTACGGGCAAATATGAACTGTCTTCTACTATACTCAGGTAGTTTATTCTTAAATCTTCGAGAAAAAACGCTCCCTTTCCCGGATAAGCGACTTTATGTTATTATGTATGCAATATGATAGTGCCACGTCATCAGGCCTTTCAATAACTTACAACATGTTTCCCAGCCATTTCAAATCCGTCTCTGCAAATAATGCGCCCATCTTACACACAGGAACGAGATCTGATTACTCATCAAATTTGAATAATGCTTATATTTATCGATTTCTGAAATAGTGGTAGCTCTGTCCGATTTAGTATCCGACATGCTGGAAGATGTTAATGGTATTCCTCCCATTATTTCAAAAAGATGCGCAAACGAACCGTCTGTGCCTCTTCATATGCTTTACAATAGTTCCTTGGAGCAAAGAATATTTCTGGATACGTGGAAGAGCTCGTTCATAACACCGATTCATAAATCTGGCCCGAAACAAGATATTACTCACTATTGTCCAATATCTAAAATGCCCACTATCCTGTAACTTTAATAAAAACCTGTTTGTAGTAAAATTACAGCTCTTAAGAACACAATTTATGCCCTGTACATTTATGCCCTAAATATGTCACTTCGTGACCAAAGAATGAGTATTTGTCTGGATGGAGTTTCAAATTGTATTTACGGCAAATAGAAAAAACAACTTTAAGGTTATTCAACATATGTTTCTCTGAGCAGCCTAATACTACCAAATCATCTGTTTGGGACAATAGCCGTTGTCAAAATAAATAAACGCAATTAATTCGCACTGAATAATAACCTTTATTGGTTTGTGTGTAAGTGGACTGTAAAAAAAATGATCCGCACTGGATGGCTGCTCAAATACTTGTGATGATCATCGCAACTGCCCGTCGGTCGTAGACAATCGTCTCCGCTTTCGGCCCTTCTTCGTTGCGCCTGGTGAAGCGGTACATCTCCCAAGAATTGTCTGGATGATGTTTTTTCATAGCGGGTATTTCCTAGCGGCTGCACTCTCGCTGTCGGTGGGTATTTCCTACATGCGCACCATCTAGATAAGATTGCCGGTATTTCTGTGCAGCTGCACTGCTGGTGATATATGTGTGTGGCAATGTACATACGTACATTGCATGATGCTCGCACCGGTATTGTTGACGGCGGCACTGCCTTGCTCATGTGCTTGCACATAAGTACATCGTACGATGGTGGTGCTGTTGGATGGTGCCATGGTTTTTTGCATGACTGCTCTGCTGCTGGGACTTAGGTACATATTACACTCATATGTCATTGTATATAAACCTTATAGTAGTGCAACCGTGCGTAAACGACGATACGCCACCAGTGCGCATTCGCCCGCAACAAATCATGATAGTCTAGTTCTACACCATTCTCGTGCTGGGAATATGAGTAGGAGGATGATGCAGGTAGTGGTGGTGGCAAAGCAGGTTTCCTGTAGATTTATGGTATATTTTTTGTTTGCTTTGATATAAGGGGTATGTTATGTTTTCTGGATTTTAACACAATTGGTATGTGTGTGTATGATCGTTGAAGGAGAGTCGCATTTCAGCAGTGAAGATTCTCAAATGTTTTTTTTTTATAATTCATACGAGTATTTGCAAGTGAAAAGCAGATATTCATATTTAATGGTAGGGGCGATGGTGGATGAAGAGAGGTGGGATAATTGTAGTTGGGTAGATTGATGGTATATTATTTGTTTGCTCTGATCAAAGTTTTTGGGGTAGGTTATGGCATATTGCAATTAGAACAAAACCGTCACCTGGAACTTATTTTGTTGTATTTTATACAATTGGTGTGTATATGTTAAGATCGGCGAAGGAGATTCGCATTTCAGCAGTGAGGCATATCATATTTGCATGTGAAAAAAATTAATTGAGGCAGAGATAAGATAAGACAAGTTAGAGTGTGTGTACGAGCGCGTGCCCTGCTTGTAATAATAGCTGCCGTAGGTTATTCATGAACAACTCAAATTGGTTTATTTATTGGTTCATCAAATAAAAAGGCCATTCATTCATAATCGGTATTCAAAATCATATTAGGTTCATATTTCGTTTGCATTATGTTACACAATCGAATCTCCGAATATAAACAGAATTTTTTCATTTGGTTTTGCACAAGCACCTGAGTGCCTCAGTTTGGGCAGCTAAATATCATTGATTTAGGTATTCTTTTTGATACCTACTTCTTTTGATACCGTCATACCGACCACTAGCGGCCGATATACTTAATGCAAATTTCGGTTTCAGGATGTCCCAGTAGGTACTAAAGAAATGAAGTATAGTTTAAATTTATCTTTTGAAGTAGGTAGGTACAATTATGAAATTTTATAGGTAGGTACCCAAATGCATTAAAATATTGAACTCCATCAAACGTATGGTTAGACGTATCGCATGTTATAGAAACCCACATTTTTTATTCTAGCCTCTGTATACTGTATGTATATACACACAGTGAAATCTTCCTTGAGGGGACATTAATGGTGCACATTTTTGTCCGCTTAAGAGAGTTTACCGTTTAAGGAAAATTAAAACAACTTATCCATCTTTAAGCTAAAAAGAAAAGTCTTCATATTCACTTATGTATGTATATACAAAGATGGTATATTAATTGTTGGCTCTAATGGAAATTTGGGGTAGGTTATGGCATATTGCGAGGAGGCCGTAGGATGTTTACCGGTATTTAATACAATTGGTATGTACCTCCGTCTCACCTGATTACGAACAGGTAGTTTCATCATCATGGAGACCGATATTTTAAACAATATCGAGTACGATGACGCAGATGAAGACTACGCAAGGAACAACACTATAGAAACAGTACTAACGAAAGGATGTTCAGAGAAGCTACAGGAAGGAGCTTTGACGTTCTACGCAGGATTTGCAGCGTTTAAGTTACGGAACAAGATTAATTGCGAAGCCTGCACGCAATTTATGATCGATGAGACAAATTCTTATCGAGAACAAGCCTTGTTAATACGTCTCAAGGCTTATGAGACCACACAAACTGTGTCAGAGTTTGGGAAGCTTACGGTGCCTACTATAAGCTTCGAAAATACTGCGAAAAGAATAAAGGAGATATTCGAAACAGTTTTTCCGGAGGACCGCAAACAAGCAAACTTGGTTGAAAACCTCATGTCTCAGATGATAAACCAGTTGGAAGTGACAGAAACCATGACGTGTAGCAATTATGGACACAACGAAGACATCGTTAAATTTATTTTAATCGGACTGATTAAATTTAAAATAAAAAAAAACAACAAGGATTTAAGGCTGCCAAACTTTAAGGATAAGCATCATGTAAATAAATATCTATAAATAAAGTTATATTTTAATAAATGAATGGGTGTGTTTTTCTGATTTTCATATATAAATATTTATATGTACTCATATTTATTTTTATTTGTTTTTAGTTATGGTAATATTAATATATAGTTTATTTATTTTTTATATATACTTTAGGTATGCGCTTTTGGTTAAAGGACCCTATGCGTTGTTATGTTACGTAATATTTTATTTATTTATTTATGAACTATGCGCGAGGAGTAGGCCTAATGGGGATACCTCGGTGAAAAAAAAACGCATCAATTGTTCCACCTCCTGGGTGATGCGGAAGAGAACAGACTTGTGTTTTTTTTAGTACCAACCACAGCATTGTTGTATACGATTTTCACCGTGCTTCCTTGTTTCCAAGGGAAGAGTGAAAGTCGGAGAGAAAAATAAAAGACGATTTTTATTTATTATTATTATTGGCCCGCTGTCTCAAGCAGGGCTGCGACCAATAATGTGTTTTATTATTATTCTATTATTTTAAGCTATAAGATCCGCTGTCTCTATGCTTGGCTGCGATCTTGTACACTTGACTGATGATATTTCTCTCTGCCATTTCCTTCAAAAACCATGCCCTTTTATACTTAATTTTAGCCATGACCTGACTCTTGACTTCCCCCTCCATATACCATACTTTTCCATAATAATTCCCATATGTGCGCATCTAGTTATTATTCTGGGTATTGCTTAATTGTTTTCTGCTCCCATTTAAGAAATGCCCAGTCGACATCTTGGTGTCAATTGCCCTTGCACTGGTATCAAGTGTCACCCATAAATCGTAAAACAATTTAAGTGGTTGCACATCGTAGTATTTCTTCGATATGCACTGGTATCAAGTGTCACCCATTCATAAATCGTAAAATGATTTCGATATGCACTTGTTGCAGTTTTGCCGTATGTTGGCGTGTGTACCCGTGATACTTGATCCAATTGTGCTTGGGTATGCATTTGAAAACGAAAATAAAGCGAATGACCGATTAATAGCCGTGGCGCTTGGGAACTTGTTACGTATGGTTTGGTTGGAAGATCGGGTAATGTTGTGTGGATTGGTAATGTTGTGTGGATTACAACATCCCACCCCCCTTGGAAAAAGAAAATTCTTACCTGAAGGGTTAGAATTTTCTGTATGCGGGTTGGTTGTGGAAGGAATGGTTTGTTACAATTGAATATGTTGTTTAAATATCTTAGGAATTACATATATTTTTTTTGTTTGATAACAATTATTATAAAGTTATTATATATATATTTTTTTTTTTTTTTTTTGACATATTCGTAGACTTTTTAACATGTAATACTTTTCTTAGGAAAAGGTGCAAAATGTTTACATTCTATTTGTGAACTAAAAATTTTAAATTATGATAAAAATGGTTTGTTTCATTAAAAATTTTTTTTTTTTTTTTTTATGGTATAAATAATGATTTTTTGACTATTAATATTATTCCTATAATTATGATGAATTTACTGACATGTGCGTAATAAGTATAATATCTGTTTGTAAGAACTAGGTGCAAATTGTTTGATTGATTAAGGTTTTTTTTTTTTCTTAAGTAGGTATGATTTAGGTTAAACTATATTAAGATATAACGTTATTTGCTTAAAAAAAAATATTTTCTTGTTATCATTTTTATACACTTAACCGTCTGTTGAAATGTTTAGTCTGAATTCGGGAACTTCCGACTTTTTGTCTGTTTGTACAGTCTGTCTATGGGTTTTGTCATTTTTTTCTTTTTTATTTATTATGTAAGTCTGATAGCGTCTATAGAGGAACAGGACTAGCGCTAATGTTATTGTGGTGTAGATTAGTGTGTAATGGTGTAGGTCATGACCGTCCAACGTTAGAAGGGATTTTGATTCCTCATTCTTTAAAGAAGCTATATCCTGCGAAATCAGTTTCAAGTCATTTTGGCTTGAGAATTTTACGACTGCTATGTTTGATGTGTAGTTGGGTAAACTGTTGAAGATGATGTGTGAGATGTTTAAGGGAGGAATGTAGGAGTTGGTGAGGGTTGAAGAGCTCTCGCTAATTGCATGTATTGTAAGTTCTTTAGATCTTAAATAGCAATTAGTCTCTAGTTCGATTTTTAAGGTTTTTGTCAGTGTATATGCGGTTATGTTCTCTCCGCATATCACGTCGACCATATATTCGTTGCAGGTTGAGAATAACCATTTGTTTGGCTGTGAGAGTTGGATCCAAACCGTCGTAGGTTTTGACTGTTTTATTGCACAAGTGTTTGGAAGACCGGTGTCGCCTTTTACCAATTGCACTTCGCACTGTAGGTTATTAGCATATGTGTTAAACAATGGATGGGGTAGAGGGCAAAGACATTTTTCGTCCAAGGATTTGCATTTTGCTAAGTCTTCCTTATTCCAGTTTGAAAAACTGTCTTTTCTGTAATTAATAGTTAAGTATTGGGTTGAGGGTTGTATGAATACGAATTTGCTGTTATGATGGACTGGAAGGGGTATAATTCTGTAAATACGGAAGTTATCTACTAATGGGAGAGGTATTTTCATTTCGTAAATGATTCTTCCTGTTCGAATGGCCACACTGGTAGTACAGATTTGATATAAGTGAAGTATATTTTTGTCTGTAGTAACGAATGGTAGCCTCATTCCGTTTGGGAGGTCTTGTTTGATCTGTGCCAATGCAGGTTTAATTTGGTCTGGGGATATGATTGCTAAATGGGGTTTACCGTGCTTAACGTCGCTTACCAGATCCAGTATGTCACTAAGAGTGTTTTGGTACCTTATTATGATTAGTGTAACTAGGGAGGTTAATGATTCAATTTCGAGAAATACCTTCTGATCATGGGTTGAATTAACCAAAATATCTACTAAATTTTTCGCGTTTTCTATCTTTGAATTTATCGCTACCATTTGATTTTCTATAGTTTGCTCGGATTTGCTAAAAACGTTCTTAGTGGTTTCCAGTAGTATGGTTTGTTTCCTCACAAGAGATTGTAGGTGTTTCTCGTTAATTTTTGATAGTTCGATTTGTTTGTCGTAGAATCTGGCGTCGTCTTCGTTAAGTGTCCCGAACAGAGATTTGCTTATTGTGCCAATAATATTGAGTAAGGCTCTTTTACTTCTGTAGTTCGGGTTTAGTAGTTTGTACTTGGTCTGTATGTCGGTCATTAAGTGATTCATTTCGGCGACTGCTCCATCACATATTACTCCGAAATCGACGTGGCCGGTCAACTGTTGGCATAGAGTGTTGATTTCGCTTACGTAACCGGTGGCGTGTGCTAAGGCCTTTGTAAGTGATTCTAAGTCATAGTATACAATGAGTTTCCATTCGTGATAATAGATTTCCGCGTCTCCCATTTCTTCGAAATACATTCCAGGATTTGGTTCTATGGGTTCTATTTTTAGGCCACCTTGGATGTTTGACGTGAGTAGGGTTAAGGTTAGAATACGTAGTATCATCTGAAAAGTTATTGTGGTTATTTTTTTTTTCTCAAATTCTTGAATGTGCGTGGCTGTGTGTGTGTGTCTGTGTTGGTTCGCGTTAAAAGAAAATAAAGGAGTTTTTTTTTTTTATTTTATTATTATTATCTAGATATATTTTTTTTCTAATTATTTAATGGTTCCCATACAACAGTATCGGTGGACTCGTAACCGTCACTGGATTCGTCGTCGTATATTGTTTGGTGTGGTGGCGTATGTATCATGGGGTTCCATCGTTGAGGCAAGGGACCCTTTAGGACATAGGTAGGACAGAAGTCTAACTCGAAATTTTCCTCTCGTATCCCGAAGCTTATTATATCTCCGAAATGGAGTTCCTTCACTGTTTCAGGTTTTAGCCGTTCCCCGTTTACGTATGTTCCGCGGGAGTAGCTGTGTTCTCCTATATGAACCCTTTTATCGTCGGGATGTACAAATATTGACGACTGCAAGGTAGATACAAGGAGGGTATGTAGGGCTATATCATTTGGATAGCCTCTGCCTATTCTGTTGGGTCCGCGACGTAGATGGATTTCAGTTCTTGTTATTGTATTTACTAATGTCCATTTGGAATCGGGTTCGTAGTATACAGACTCCATCCCTTTGAAAAGAATATGAAAATGAGATGACTATTTATGTTGGTGTATTGTGTGGATATGTTGTGTTTTATTCGTGATACAACCGCAAGTTGTTATTATGTATGAGTTTGGATTTTCTGCCAACTTGTATCACTGTGTTCTCGTCTGAATGGATTTTAATAACCTCGTATGGTCCTTCCCATAGGGTAGTAAGTTTGTTTTGTCTCGTCTGGTTTCGTATGAGCACTTTGTCACCTATGTTGAATCGTTTCATCTTGGTGTTTTTGTCGTAATATATCTTAGTCTTTTCTTTTTTGTTCTGTAGTTGTTCTCGGGCAATCTTATAGCCGTGCTGTAATCGTGCTTTTAGTTCATTTGCGTAGTTGTCATAATTGTATGAAATCTGCGGGTTTCTGTTGAGTGAGCTAGGAATTTCTGCCGGGTAGCCATATAGAAGTTCGTGTGGGGTGTAAGTGGTGCTGGTGTGGGGAGTCGTATTGTAGACAAACATTGAATATGGGAGCCATGTATCCCATGTGAGCGGGTCTTGGTTTACGTAATGTCTCAGGTACTCTGCTAAAGTTTTGTGACTACGTTCAAGTGCACCGTTAGTCTGCGGGTGGTACGGGGTAGTTTGTAATTTCCTTGTTTTCAGAATCTTACATACTTCCTTAAAGAGGGTGCTGAGAAAATTCGTACCTTGATCCGTTAATATTGAGTCTGGTATTCCGAATCGGCAGACTATTCGCTCTATTAGCATTCGAGCTACTGTGTTGGCTTCTGCATTTGGGATTGCAATGGCTTCGCTAAACTTTGTTAAATCGTCCTGGAAAGTTAGTATGTATCTGTTGTTGTCGTGACTAACAGGTAGTGGACCCACAATGTCCAAGGCTACTCGTTCGAATGGAGTTCTACTGGTGGTTGTTATTTTTAAAGGTATTTTCGAGTTCTTGGATTGTTTATTTTTTTTTTGGCAAGATTCGCATTTGTGGATGTATTCCGTCGTGTCCTTTGTGATGGTTGGCCAGTAGTAAGTCTGTTTTATTCGTTTTATGGTTCGATTTGTTCCTTGGTGTCCTCCAAAAGGGGACTCATGATTTTCGTGTAGCACTCGTATTATGTCGTCTCTGTTATTTAGTATTATTCTCCTGTCACTGTGTATGTAAACGGTCAAATGTTCTTGTTCAAAAATGTCGCGTATTGTCATCTTGAGTTTGTCTTGATTGTCGCCGCTAAGTGGCAAAGAAATTGCTAAAGAATTTAGCTTCTGCCTTTTGCATTCTTTGAGGATGTTTTGTAGAAAATGTATGATGGTTTTCTGATCAGTGGTACTTCTCATAGGGATTGGTAATGTACTAATACAGTAATGACAATTGGATTTCGTTTGTATGGTGGTTAAGACTTGCCCTATGTCAGGTTTCGTAAAATTGTCGAACTGTTTTCGTAGCAGTTCTTCGTCTGGGGATTCTATTAAGGGGAGGAGTATAGCTTTCAACGAGACTGAGTTGTTTGAAAATATTGATTCCCTTCTCTCGATAAGCTTCAAGCTTGGAGTATGCTGAGAGTTTGTTGGATTTTGTTTAATCCTATTGGTTTCGATGTCTTGGTTAAAAATTTGTTGTTGACTTCTCGTAGTTACCAGTACCTTAGGGTCTTCTTCATTGTTTAAACGAACGCGACTGAGAGCGTCAGCGATGACATTAGTTTTGCCGGACTTATGTACGATTTTGAATTCGTATTCCTCCATTAGGATACGCCAGCGTAAAAGCCTTGAGGTTGGATTCTTTTGTCCAATTAGCCATAACAAGTTATTATGGTCAGTGCAGATCGTGAACTTTCTTCCGAAAATATACGGTCGAAATTGTTGCAGGGCGTAAGTGATGGCGAGCAACTCCTTTTCAGAAGTTGTATACCTTGTCTCGGCGTCGTTAAGAGTTCGGCTGGAGAAAGATATTGGTTTATCTTCTCCTATTGGACCTTGAGAAAGTACTGCTCCTAAGGCTATGTCACTTGCATCAGTTGTGACGATAAATTCCTGGGTGAAGTCGGGGTAGACAAGGATAGGGGGTTTTATAATTTTTTCTTTCAATATTCTAAATGACTCGTCACAAAAAGCGTCCCACTTAAAAACGGCGTTTTTCTTTAGTAGTTTGGTCAAGGGTTTAGCCAGATCCGCGAAATTAGGGATGAATTTCCTATAGTATCCTACAAAACCGAGGAATGATTTAATATCCTTTGGTTTTTTGGGTACCGGGAAGGTTTTTACTGCCTTGATTTTTTCAGGGTCTGGTCTTATTCCTTCTTCAGAAATATCGTGTCCAAGGTAGGTAAGCTCTTTGCGGACAAAATGACACTTGTCGGGTTGCAGTTTGAGATTGTGTTCTCTAAGACGGTTGAGAACTTGGATTAACCGTTTGTTGTGATCGTGTAGATCGTAACCGTAAATGACTATGTCATCCACGTAGACAAAGCATTCGATGCCTTGTAGTCCCATTAATACGTTATTCATCAACCTCTGAAATGTTGCGGGTGCGTTTTTCAATCCGAATGGCATACGATTGTATTCGTAATGTCCGAACGGAGTGCTGAAGGCCGTTTTGCTTTTGTCTTCTCTGTCCATGAGGATTTGGTGGAAGCCTTTGGCCAGGTCGAGCGTACTGAAATATTTCGACTTACCGAGCTGGTCGAGGATGTCGGTTATGTTTGGTAGTGGGTAAGCGTCTCCCATGGTCAGCTCATTCAGTTTGCTGAAGTCTACCACTACTCTCCAACGTTTGGTCCCATCCTTAGCGGATTTTTTGTGAACCAAAAGCAAAGGTGAATTCCAAGGGCTGTAGCTTGGCTGTACTATACCATCCTCCAACATTTCATTGATCTGTTTATGAATTTCCTCCTTTTGGCTTTCAGGGAGGCGATAAGGTCTAGTGAATAACGGGGGTTTGCTTTCTTCGGTTATTATTTTATGTGTCATGGAATCTGTATATGTCAGGTGATCTCCTTCAATATAAAAAAGGTCGTTGTATTCACGACAAATATTAGAAATGGTTTCTTTCTCTTCGAGGTTACAGTGGTCTAAGTCAATTAGCATGTTTAATTTGTTTAACCGTTTTTTCACGGGATTTTTGAAGTTTTCGCCTCTGATTATATTAAAATTATCAATCTCATCCCACTCTAAATTGATTGTGTGTATGTTGATCTCCTGAATTTTTTCTAAAGTGTTTATTACAGGTATTTTAATTTTTCCGTTGTTGGGTGTGACTAACGTTTCGCCTAGGTAAACCCCTGGGATTATTTGTTTTTTCTTTGTTATGATGTCTGAAGGGGTTGCTTGATTAAAGGGGATTTCCATTATTTGTTGGCTTCGTGGTTTTAGTGAAATGAGTGAATTTTCTCTGATCTCGGTCTTATGCTCTGCTAAGGGCTTTGTCATCTTAGTCTTTTTGTCTGCCGGATTTAATTTTATTATAGGTACTGCAGAGGCACTTTTCTCCTCTGTCTTACGTTTTTCTGCAGAGGCACTTTTCTCCTCTGTCTTACGTTTTTCTTTATTTACTTGTATATCCTCTGACGATACTAAAATTATTTCGTCTAGATTTTCCGTCAAACGTTGAAGCTTACTGGAAGTCGATTTACTCCTGGTTTGCTCGGGATATTTTTGTGGAACTACTGGTCCGTTTTGAGATGCGGAGTCAGATGTCGGTTCCCAGTTTGATTCCTTTTCTACCCCAGTGCCCGTATGGCGCACTTTCTTGGTAGTAGAGAAACACGAATCAAACTGTTTATACCCATCGATAGCAGGTTGGAGCTCACCGGTAACAGCGTTAGGTCGCCTTAGGTCGTACCGTTTAACATTATTAACATTCCCAGCATTACCCGTAGGTAACACCCCGGAAGGTGTAGCTTCTTGGCGTTTTTCTAGGCAAATTATTTCTTTTGTATCAGGGGATTTCTTTATATTCTGGGGAGGAGGAAATTTGTTAAACACCTCTCCGAAACCGTCTATAATGGCTGTAGAGTTATTCACGAAGGGATTTATAATCAGGAGATTTTGGCGATGATCTATATGGCATTCATATTTTTTTAGGAAGTCGTTCCCAATAATACCGTCGAAATTTTGTTGAACCTGGTGGTCCAAAATATGGAACGGGTGCGATATCTTGATAGAATCCTCTCCCATCTGGAAAATCAGGGATTCAGTGGTCATATTGGAGCTTGTTATCTTTCCGCCGCTTATAGTGGATATTATCATATCCTTGTTTAGCAATGGCGAATTGGTGCAACCGCGTAAGATACTGATTTCGGCTCCAGTATCTATGACCAAATCCCTGTTTTTTCCATCTGAGAAAGGAATTTGTATCATTGATAGATTATTATTGGGAACGAGGGGGATCCTTACTGAAAAAGTTATTGCTGGTGTACATCGGCTTGAATTGTCAGTCGGGGGGAGTTGCCGTTTATTTCCTCCCGACGAATTTCGTTTCCCAAATCGTTACGTGTTGGGTTTGGATTCGGCTGCACATGGTGCAAATTTATCTGTCGGTCTTGGTTCGGTTCGTGATTATTCCGATTGCGATGTGGGGGTTGGTAGCTATTTCGGTTTTGAGCGCCCTGTTGGTTTTGCCTTTGGTGAGACATCTTGAGCCGGCACTCGTTTTCTGAATGGTATTGTTTGTTGCAGTAATTGCATCTGACTATCTGCAGATTGCATTGCGCTTCCCGTTTTACCGGATGAGGGGTAAAATTGGGCAGATTCGTGTTTCGGTAACACGTTGCCGAAGTATGACCTATCTTATTTGGCAAATAGGTCGAAGAGTATTGTGCCTTGCTGAAGACGTGGAAGGATTGTCATGATCTACACGGAGTGATTGGTCGATGGCGTAAGAAATAGCTTCTTTTAACTGACTAGCATGGTGTGCTTTTACCAGTAGCCTTAAGCTGGAATTTCTTATTCCATCTTCAAATGCTTGTAGTGCAAGGTTGTGATTTTCTAGTATCAGAAAATCTTGCACTGTTTTCTCGTTGGAACAGCTATATGTAGTTGAATTGAGAGCCAGAAGTAGGGTTGAAAGTCGGTCGCCGTATTCCTGAATAGTTTCCCTGGCGTTTTGTTTGGCTGCCAGAAGTTGATTCTGCGCCGAAGTACGCGACCTGTGTTCCTTGAACTGGGATTCTAGTTCCTTTACTAGGTCTGTCCATTTTGTCAGCTCTTTGTGTTGGATTAACTCAAAGGCGGGACCTTGAAGTCGAGTCTTGACTATGCTGAGGAACAATTTATGTTGTGCCTCGTCAGTAATGAAACAGAACAGTGTGTTGCCACACGAAATAAACTTGCACAGTTCGTCAGGCTTACCGTCGAACGTGGGAACGATGTTATTGACATCGTTCAATGAAAGGGTGACGCTCATTGTTTTAGTCGGTGTGGAGTCTGGTCGAGTTAGGTGGTCAGAAAAAGGTAGGGCTTTAAAAAGCTCTAATGTCAGGTAGTTGCGTCGGGTAAAAATTTTGCGGATTTCAGACGGTTGAGTGTAATATAAATTTAAATGATAATTTTAATAATCTTATTTACTTTTTTCAAAATCTGCTTCCGTCTGCTGCTGGTTGATGTTCTTGATGAGGTTCCTTCCTTGACGTTGTTGTGTAGTTGACTTGCTAGGTAAGCTTCACGCCCTAGAGTTGATTGTTACACCTAGTCTTTGTTTCACTGCCCGAATGTTTGCCTCCGGCGTCTCGTTTCGAGAATTCGCCAGGTCTTACGGTTTTCGGGACTTTTCAGCACACTTTTCACTTTTTACTTTCTGGTGTATAGCCCCAGAAACGCCTCGAGTGCAAGGTAGACTCGTTTTTTTGTTTTGGTAGTTGGGACCGTTTTCACGTGGATCCCACCGCTGCCACCAATGTTGTATACGATTTTCACCGTGCTTCCTTGTTTCCAAGGGAAGAGTGAAAGTCGGAGAGAAAAATAAAAGACGATTTTTATTTATTATTATTATTGGCCCGCTGTCTCAAGCAGGGCTGCGACCAATAATGTGTTTTATTATTATTCTATTATTTTAAGCTATAAGATCCGCTGTCTCTATGCTTGGCTGCGATCTTGTACACTTGACTGGTGATATTTCTCTCTGCCATTTCCTTCCAAAACCATGCCCTTTTATACTTAATTTTAGCCATGACCTGACTCTTGACTTCCCCCTCCATATACCATACTTTTCCATAATAATTCCCATATGTGCGCATCTAGTTATTATTCTGGGTATTGCTTAATTGTTTTCTGCTCCCATTTAAGAAATGCCCAGTCGACATCTTGGTGTCAATTGCCCTTGCACTCGTATCAAGTGTCACCCATAAATCGTAAAACAATTTAAGTGGTTGCACATCGTAGTATTTCTTCGATATGCACTGGTATCAAGTGTCACCCATTCATAAATCGTAAAATGATTTCGATATGCACTTGTTGCAGTTTTGCCGTATGTTGGCGTGTGTACCCGTGATACTTGATCCAATTGTGCTTGGGTATGCATTTGAAAACGAAAATAAAGCGAATGACCGATTAATAGCCGTGGCGCTTGGGAACTTGTTACGTATGGTTTGGTTGGAAGATCGGGTAATGTTGTGTGGATTGGTAATGTTGTGTGGATTACAACAGCATTAAAAAAAATTTAAATAAAATATTCAATGCTGTGATTGGTACCTATGCCTCGAATATCCAAATTGGTTAAATGAACATTTCTTTATCTTTAAACTACATACATAATATTCTCAGTATTTGTTTTTTTTTCTTTTAAGAAAGCAATGAAAACATATATTTTTGCATGTCTAAATAGGTAGGTAGTTTGTTTGACATTCATTCAAATAATAAAAAAAAAAATGTAAATCGACAGGTCTAAAGTCTAAAAAACCATAAACTCATAATTTCTTTACTTCTTACATGTTCAGTAGGTAAAGTAAAGGAACAAGACCAAACTGTGGTGGATTCCGGGCCACGAAGGTTTTGAAGGCAACGAAAAGGCCGACGACGGGTTGCGATATCACCTAAACATAATGAAAATAGTTGACTCTGCAGAATGCCGGCTATGTCTTGAGGAAGACGAAACAGCTGAACACATTCTAGGTGAATGTCCGGCCTCAGAGAACAACTGAGTTCCGAAGAAGTTCGCCTTGGCGAACCAGAAGCTAAAAAAAAATATATTGCAAATTTCAGCAGAACCATTTACCACAGGGCATGAGAACTAATAATAGAACGAAACGAGGAGTAGGCCGTCTGATTAAAGCTCGGTGATTAAAAACACGTATATCTAATGTTACAACATGGGTAATGCGAAAGAGAACCAATCAAGCAACCTTCATTAGAAGCAAAAAACACAAACAAGTGACCTTCCTCAATGCTTTATTGCAAAGGTGCAGGGACTTTAAACAACGAAAATTCGTATTATCCATATAAATATTCATCGTGTAGGTACCTATTGACCAATAAGTGGTGGTGCAGCATGGCACAATACCGACACAAAATAAATTATGTCATTGCTTTATAAATTAGACTGAATATTTCTAAATCAATTACAAAAAGAATGATATAAATCGGTACATTTTTCGACAAGATATAGCCAAAATAGCGAGAATCTAAAATGCGATAAATTCATAATTTCTCATTTGAAAGAAAAATACCCAAATCAAATTTTATTAAATTTTTCGTTTCAAACGAATCGCCCCTTCCATCCAGAGAGTCGATAATGCGAAATCCATTATCCATACAAATAATAACTTACTTGGTTTCCATCATCAACCTCTGCTACTTGCAAAGCATACGTACATGAACATGCTACCTGCGCTGCCTACGCCTATGCTCCTTCTTACAATGAAAAAAAAATGCATACACAATGGAATGAAATTCGTTCGGCGGAAAGATTCCAGAGAGACAAACCGGTTTATTTGGTCTTGCTGTCTTCGTTTTCAAAGTGTGTATTTAAAATGAAGATGACAGCAAAAGTTTAGACACAAACATTCTAGTTCAATTCATAACGCCATCTTCATTTAGTCGGCTAAAACAAAAAATTCGACATGATGGCACTACTATAAAGTGTATATACAATGGTACGGTACCCTGGTCCCATATCTGCTCTCAACATCATCCATGTACACAAATGCTTGTTCTGGCGAGAGACCACTAAATGCTATGGACATCATTCGTTGAAAGGAATTTGGCGCTATTTTGCCATGCGGGAGTCGTTTGTAGCGAAATGCTCCTTTATCCGAAGAGAACGATGTTATATCTCTTGATTTTTCATCTAGCTCGATTTGATGAAAACCCGATATTAAATCAAGGCACGAAAAATATTTTGCCCTACCTAGTTGGTCAAGAATATCATCTATTCTTGATAATGGGAATTTGTCCGCGATCAATTTTTTATTTACGTTCCTAAAATCCATCACTAATCTCCACCGTTTCTCATTACTTCCTGGTAAAGACTTTTTGGGTACCAGTAATATTGGACTATTATATTCCGAAGTTGATGGTTCAACTATGTCGTCTTTGATAAGTTTATCAACCTGTTTGGCTATTTCACCCTTTTGTGAATGAGGAATTCTGTAATTTTTTAAATACATATACTGGTGATTCATCCTTTAGGCGAAGCTTTTGTGTATAAAAATTATTGCACGAAATTTTTTCTGATTCTAGTGCGAAAACATCATTAAATTCGTTGCATAGGTCAGTCAGCTTTGATTTAACAAATTGCGGGAAGTTTTTTGATAATCTGTTAAGAATTTTTTCTTTGTGGCCCTTTTTCGAATTTTTATTTATGAAAATGTAGTAATTAGACAGATTCTCTGTTCTTATATTGGGATTGCTTAAAGTTACATTATCATTTGTTGTATTGATTATGCGCACTAATGGTTTTCTAACGTTTATTATTGTATTAGCAATGTAAATTCCCGTTTTAAGCTCTTGGTTTGGTATCAGAAGTTCATCTTCTTCTGTATTAATAGAAGTTAGTCTTATAACTTCTGACCTAGCGGGGATTGAAAATGAATTGACGCATGAGGATGTATGCATGGGTATGGCAACATTTTCTGGGAAATTATCTGGTCGTAAGATTTGCCAGTCTTAACGATACTGATAGTCTAAAACACAACTGTATTTTTTTATAAAATCAAAACCTAGTATACAATCACTGGGTATAGGAAAACCGCTTGTACGACTTGAAAAAATTGGGGTATAAGTATATTTTCAACTTTTAAATCTGCTTTAACTGTACCTATTGTATTACTTACACCCTGTCCTATACCACTTAGTTCTTTTGTAGTCCCCTTATTAACGAATATGCTTCCATTAATTTGCGTTTCTTTTAGAATTGAAACGTCAGCTCCGGTATCGATTAGAAAATTCAAAAATTTGTTTGTTGAACTCAGTTTTACTCTAATAAAGCTGCTCAGATTAAGATTTAGATTTAGTATTTTATTCGTAATATTTACATATTGTTTTGAGTATTTAGGGGTTCGTCAAAGTTTTCCGATCCTTGTTCTTCATTTATGTATCGTATATTGTTTTGGTTGCCACGACTATTTTGGCGGTAATGACCATTATTTTGTAACCTACCACGCCAGCGACCACGGCCTTGCCCACGGTTGGGATTCTGATATTGGCCGCGAGTACGGTTACGACCAAGATGATGCCAATTGGTATGGTTATTATAATTGCTATTTCTGTTGAAATACAAAATAGAATTAGGTTGACTAAAGGTTTCGGTATTACTATTAACAAACTTGGCTACAACTTCGTTCATATTATTGAACTGGCCAGATGCCATTACAATTTTTATCTTTTCGTTTGTGACATTCTTTGTCATTGAACGTACCGCTGTTTGTGTAGAGTACTTTTCTGCTAACGCGATGGTTAATCCATCGGAAATATAAGCATTGTTCAGAGATTTGGTCAAGTCTTCTATTTCGTTAGCGTAAGTGTTAGCAGACTTGTTATTTTGCTTTACACTCATGATTTTTGCTGCTAGAACTTCCACTGACTCGCCTTTTATCGCTGTTTTTAATTTTACAATGATTTGTTGTAAAGAAGATTCATTTGTGATTAGGGTTCGTGCAGAACCTTTGAGTTTCGTTTTTACTACTTCAACTGCTACTGGTTCGTAACTTTCTTTTATGGAATCTACTAAATTTAATGAGTCCAAGAAGCTTTGTAGATTTTCAATTTTACCGTCAAAATCTGGTATTAATTTTGTCGCTATACTAATTAAGTCAATTTTGCTTTGCGACATTTTGTCGATATTATTTATATAAGTTTTATTCAAATTAATCTGTTTGTATAGCTCTTTCACTTCTCCTAACTCTACTTCTTCGTCTTCCTCATTATCACTACTTTCGGCAGTGATATTACATGAGCTCAGTTCAGTTTCTAACGAAAGTGGGATTTTTAAGTGAATTTTCTGTTTAGTGAAAATCTTAAGTAGTCTATCTCTAAAATTCCAAAATATATCTTGAGCTTCAGCTTTGTGTTCTTTTGTTAATTTAGTGTAGTGTACGTTTAGTATTGTTCTTATTTTGTTGAAGTTTTCTATCAGTATGTTGATATGTTTGTCTACAGTGTCGCTCTTAATTTCGATATTTTTATTTAAACATTTATGTGATCTATTAAACACTTGTCTACACACATCTATTTTGATAGAATGTCTGTCCACTGTTGGCATATTGGAGTGTGTCATTTATACATTTATGTATATATTTTTATTAATAGGACTGAACGATTTAAAACCAATGATATATCATGTATATAATATCTACTTTCACTGTTATATTAATTACTTAATAAATATAAAAAAATTTCAATTTTTATTTAGAACTAACATAATAATAAAAGAAACTGTTCTTAAATTGATAAGTGGACAACATAGTGTTTAATTTAATATTAAGACTAACTCCAACCTTAAAGATTCATCCGGACTGGCTGCTCAGCGTAGTCGCTCTCTTGTCTTTCCTCTGGAATGGCATGGTTTCTGCATGACTGATTTAGTATCCTTAATGATTTTTTTTTTTTTTTTTACTTTAAATAACCCTTGCCCAAGGGCCGACACTGCGACCTAAGAGATCTTTTGTGTCACAAGGTTGTCTTATACCAGGAGGCGACTGACTTCCCTAATGAAACTCAGCACGTCTTTGGTGGTAGAGTTGCGAAGCTCCACCAGTGATAACACCTCTCTGTGGAGAATGCGTCGTCTCAACCAATGCAGAGCCGGGCATTCACAGAGTATGTGTTCTGAGGTTTCCTCGTCCTCCATGCAGAATCTACATTCTGCCGTTGGGCTAAGATTCATTTTGTTGAGATGGTATCTCAGCCCGCAGTGGCCAGTGAGAAAGCCCACCAGCAATCTAATGTTTTCCTTATTTAGAGTAAGGATTTCCTTATAGGAGTAGGGCTTAATCAAGCGTTTGGACTGTCTCAGACCGGGGGCGCTTTCCCACTGTTTAAGGCGAGTCTCTTGCTCCCAATCTTTGATAAGCCCTAGAGCAGTAGTCCAGTTGACACTGCAGTAAGGTTCGGGACCGATAAAAGCGGCCTCAGAACCAGCTCTGGCGAGCTCATCTGCGGATTCATTCCCTACAAAACCTCGGTGGCCAGGCACCCATCCGAGTTTCACTTTGTTGTGTTTGGCTAGCTTTTGTAAGGCACAGCAGCAGTTTCTTACAGTCAGAGAGTCTGTTGTGTTGGACGACAGTGCCTGAAGTGCCGCCTGACTGTCAGAAAAGATATGTATCTTAGCGCCCTTAATTCCTTTGTTGGAGTTTAAGATAGCGCAGATCTCAATGGCATGGATTTCCGCCTGGAACACTGTGGGGCACATCCCCATAGGTATCGAGACCCTGGTATTGGGTCCAAAGACACCAGCACCAACTCCCGACTCCATCCTTGATCCGTCGGTGTACCATACCAGACTTTTTGAGTCCACAGCTGGAACTCCCGAGACCCATTTAGAACGGTCTAGTATTTCCACCTCAAATAGTTTATCGAAGCTATATTCCCTTACCATTAAGTCAGGGATGGTGAGAAACATGTCCAAATTTTGGATTGAGTTGAGTATTTTCAAGTGACCCACATGGTCATTTGAGTTATACTTGTATTCAAGCTGAAGCTTGATAGCGCATCTAGCAGCTGTTTTCTGAATGAATACATGTAATGGTGACAGTCCAATGATGGCTTCAAGTGCTGTCGTAGGACATGTGCGCATGGCACCAGTTATTCCCAGACATGCCACACGTTGTAGCTTTTGGAGTCTGTTAGCCGTAGTACGTTCAAGTACTTTTGGCCACCACACGATGGAGGCGTACGTGATGATGGGTCTTACCATCATGGTGTACAGCCAGTGTATCATTCTGGGGTTTAGACCCCAAGTTCTGCCGTATAGGCGTCTACAGGCCCACATGGCTCTTGTGGCACGCTCAGTGGCGGCCTTTACGTGTGAGTTCCAATTTAGTTTCCTATCCAGGATGACTCCCAGATATTTGACCTCATTGGAGTAACTCAATGGTGTACCATTTACGGTGATAGGTTCAAAGTTAACCAATCTTTTACGCGTAAAAGGTACCAGGATGGTTTTAAGAGGGTTGATGGAAAGTCCTTCCTTAATACACCATTCTGAGACATGTAGCAACGCTTTTTGCATGTTATCAGTAATGGTTGCGCTACGCTTACCATTAATAATTATCGCCAGGTCATCAGCATAACCAATGGCGTTGAGGCCTAGTCTGTGTAGACTGACCAGTAGGTTGTCGATGACAAGTGACCACAAGAGGGGAGAGAGTACTCCTCCTTGAGGACAGCCTTTGGCTGCCGTCACAGACACCGATTTACCTCCAGAGGAGGAGGTAATTATACGACTTTCCAACATGGCTCTGATCCATTGGTTCGTCGATACTTCGATCCCTTTATTACTGATCGCCCTGGCAATCGAGTCGTATCCGGTATTATCGAAGGCACCCTCAACGTCCAAGAAGGCACAAAGTGCAATTTCCTTTGACTTGAAAGTCTCCTCTACCTTTTTGACAAGGCAATGAAGAGCGCCTTCAGTGGATTTGCCCTTTCTGTACGCAAATTGACTTGAGTGCAGGGGGCTTGATGTTGCTATCTGCTCCCTGATATGAACATCTATAAGTCTTTCCATGGTTTTGAGAAAGAAAGATGTCAGACTGATGGGTCTGTATGATTTAGGCAGTTCACTTGGCCTATTGCCATTTTTGGGGATAAAAATCACGTTGGCCTGTCTCCAGGAAAGTGGAATGTATCCCCAGTTGTAACTAGCTCTAAATAAAGCAATAGCCATCGGCAGAATGACATCACTAACCCTTTGGATAAGGGCCGGAAATATGCCGTCACCACCTGGGGCTTTAAATGGTTTGAATGAGCCAATTGCCCATCTAACCTTATCTGGACTAAACATTTTTCCAGATAAGCTGTTTACTCTGCTATCTATATGTACCTTGGGGTCCACATCGTTAGAGTTACCGCTTATGTCGCGAATAGACGAACCTGGGAAGTGAACCTGAAGAAGTGTTCTGATTGAATCTTCTCGGTCCGTCGTGTAGGTGCCATTTGGTTTCTTTAGTAATCCTACAGCGTTATTATGATCTCTGCCTAATGCTTTGTGGATGCGAGCTGCTACCGACATATCTACTATGTCTTCACAGCACTTCCTCCATGTTGCACGCTTTGATCTTCTCAGTTCTGAGTTGTATTCAGTGAGAGCGATCCTATAATCGTCCCACCTTTTAGTGTGTTTGGCTCGATTGAAGAGTTTCCTAACCTTCTTCCTATATTCAGCAAGTCTGTCATTCCACCAGGGGACCTTACGTCGCTTTGTGCTGGTTTTAATGACGCAACTACTCTGGTAGGAGGTTAGTAACACTTTGTTGAGCTGGTGTGCTGCTTCGTCAAGGTCCCACGTGGACTCAATTGACGAAATTAGCATGTCCGTTTTAGAGAGGACAAGTCCTCGATACGTATTCCAGTCCGTCGACTTGGGATCGTATCTAATCGTGGCCTGTGACAGTTGACCGGGCAGGTCGAACCTAATGTGTTGGTGATCCGACATCGAAGCCTCATCTGACACATGCCAGTTTTCCATGAAATTTGCCATAAATGGACTAGCGAGCGTGAGGTCAAGTACCTCTTCGCGAATCGAATTAATGAAGGTTGGTTTGGAACCCTTGTTTATGATATCTACATTGTTTCCTACTATAAAATTTAACAAACACTCACCTCTTTTATTGTTGTCGCTGCTGCCCCATATCATGTTGTGCGCGTTGGAATCACACCCAATGATGTAGTGCAAGTTGTTTCGCAGGCAGTAGCGGATGAATGCCTGAACCTCTAGTGGAGGGATATTGTCGTCGTCTCCGGGGAAATACGCAGAGGCACATATGATGTTGTGTGTGCCTCTGGGTGTAGGTACTTCCAGTAGTACGGCAACCAGGTCTCTGCTGATGAATTCTGGAATGGGAAGAAAGTTGCTATTTATATCGATTAAGCAGGCCGCCCTCGGCACTTGCTCACCGCACTTGTAAATTAGCTTACCTGCCCCATTCCCAAGACCTCTAATGTGTCCGCTGATAACCCAAGGCTCCTGGATGAGGCCTAGGGTTATCTTTTCCTCGGCGAACCGCTTGCTAAAAGTGGCGGACGCACCCTTAGCGTGATGGAGGTTCGCCTGAAGCACCTTGATGGTGTTCATAGATCCTCCTTCGAGGATCTGGCTTGCCTGAGTAATTGGGCTTTTTTTGGGCCCTTACCTTTTCGGCAAGCAGCCAGTCCAGGGCGACCTGCTGTTAACTGCCTGGCTGACTCATCTTTTTTCCAACCCTGGTTTGACCGCCCAGTGGCGGCGTTGGCCGGGTTGGAGGGGTTCTCGGCCGAATTGGCGGTTCTCCTAGGAAAAGTAATCTTTCCTTGCAGGAAGGGACGATTGGACGACGCGGTGGCCGTTGCCTTAGTGCTCCTCCCAGAACCGCTCGGGGTAGCATGCCCAATGGCATTTTTACTACCTCTGTTGGTTGATTGGGGGGGGTTCACAGGAACTGACATCACTGTCGTCTGACCGCTGCCTAGGCTGCTAGTAGGAGCTGGTCCTGTTGAAGTGGACTGCGTTGTTGTACTACCTACAGACACATTTCCGATCGGTTGTACAAAAGTTTTTGGCCCTGTGGCACAGCTAGTCGAAGTGGACTGCAATGGTACACTACCTTCAGACTTATTTCCGATAGGTTGTACAATGGTTTCTGGTCCGGTGACACAGCTAGTCGTGATTGACTTTTGAGGTACCATACCTTCAGACACATTTCCGATAGGTGGTACAAGCTTATCTGGCTCGTTATTTATACGGTAGGCAGCTCTAGAGGTTCTGTCGGTGCTCTTCAGAATCAGTCTGATCATGCCGAATCGGTAAGCGATCTTTCCCATAAGTATATTGAGCTCAGTCAGGGAGGCGTTGTCTATAGAGATTACGAGGTGAAGGAATGCACCTACCTTACCTCGCTGTATCACCCTCCATGATTTGGTGCTGATGTTGGCATTTTGCGCCCCAATGGACGCCAGCACTTTTTCATTTGTGAGATCGAGGCTCTCTGGAAAGAGTCCGCGGACGATGTGTGTTTTCGGGAAAGATCCTTCTTCCACAAGCATCAGGTCCAGACCACATTTCTCTTTAATTTTCTCGAAGTTCGAGCGCATCCACCCAGCAGTGGCGCTGTTAGCGCAGACAAAGATTATCCATCCTGTCTTAAGGTGCGAGCCAGAGAAGACGGGCCACACGCCACGGTCGCTCAGCTCGATTGAGGTGTCTATCACAGCCTCTTTCACAGCAGCCATTTGCTCTGGAGAAAGAGGGTTTTTGCTTAAGTCGGCTGGTATGATACCAAGCCTAACTAGGCTAGCCACCTGGCTGAAGGTGGGTACCTCTGGCCTCGGACCCTTTCTAACCTTCTTGGCGGCAGGTTTGGAGGGAGTCTGATCTTCAGATCTGCCTCGCTTGTTGTCAGAGTTGTCTGATTGTGCTGCTTGGGCTAAGATTAGAGCACTTTCTCTATCTAGGCCTCTCCGCAATGCACTTTTAAAGCGTCTGTTTTGTAGACCGCTGAGTCTTACAAAACCACTCTGCTTGTGTAATTGTAGCCCAGTCAGGCTCTTCCCAATGGAGGAGCAACCCGATTTCTCGGAGACCACGCTACAATTGTCCACCAGAGTGGATGTGTCAGAATCTGAAGCGGACCCTTCCGCATTGTGTTTACTGGCACTGTTTTGTATGGATGTTGTCCACACGACATCACTATCCATACTTTGGGAGTTAGGGGGGTTCGGTTGCCCGTCAGCAAGCCGAAAAGTGGAGGCCGGGTTCTGCTCTGTAGCAGAAGAACCATCAGCCATCGGGAGCCCAATAGCTGCCTGATTTGGGTTGTCTTCTGGTTGCCCGACAGCAATTCCAGAAGTTGATGCGATTTCAGAGGCATCTGTCTGTATATTTGTTTTTGTTTTATTTAAAATTTTTACCCACGAGTAAACGGGAAAGTAAGTCGCCCATGCCAGAGCCCGATATGACATGGGAAGGCTGGAATAAAACCGAAGGTCGCCTGGTATTCGGAGTTTGCATACTTGTGACTAGGCACTCCCCTAGCCATGCATCCATGGGCATATGCAACCTTGGAGTTGGAGATTTGTTAGGGTTGACTCCCCAATTGGACGACAAGTCCGGTTAGTTCTTAGTCATCGCTCATCAAAACAGACATGGTCCGATTGAATCTTTGCGATTTAAGCCTCCGCACCGGCACCAACCTCACAAGGATGGTGCACTCGACAAGGTAACTAACCACGCGGAGGATCCTTAATGATGCCACCTGGTAGTTTTTGGTTGTGCTTTTATTTTTAAATGTTTAATATGATTTATTGAGATAATTCACGCACTTGGAATTCATCTTAAAGCCAATACGTTCGTATTTTTATTGTTATATTTGTTTACGTGATTGACCAATGTATCTCTTTTTCAAATTTGTATGCCACATCTTGTATATCGTGATGGCCACATTCAACACTTGTATAATACCAATTACATATATCCAAAAAATTATGTCTTCGTTCTCAATAGAGGCACTATGGATCAATATGTCGTTCACAATTGTCCCTGCGTTATCCGTTTTAACGTCTTTAGATTGGGTTTTACCCATCTTGAATATATACACACAATATCTGAATGAACGAATTTAACATCAAAGAATCACTCTCCACGGACAACTACATATAGCAATACCGAATAGCCATTTAATAAAATCGCACTAATAATTTTACTTCCAATACTCCATTTGTCACGGTCGCCATGTAGGTAATCTATTTATATGTATAGTGTTTATGAAATAGTAAAACCACCGTTTCCATTGATATATCTTTATTAACTGCTTCTTACCTTGTCCTCTTGTGTTTGTGTGACTCCACTTTACATCAATTTAGTAGAGTCATCACAAACGTGGGAAGCGTAGTATGCTGAAATGCACATTCGACATTTCAAGTATCGCATCGCGTAACGAGCCATACTCGTTACCCGAGATGACACCCGGAATGTCTAGACAGGCAAATAAACATACTACAATACACACTATGGCAACCCTGTGGGAGCTTTAAAGAGGGGCCGATTTATGTAAGTCATTGCAACCAGACTGAGAGACAAACATCCTATCTTGCCTGTACTGAACATTTTTGTTGGATAAAATATAACTGTTTATCAAGAAATGTATACATATTTCGTTTTTTATTTGTTGACGATTTGATTGCAGTTCAGTGAAAACTTGTGTGCACTGTGGTTGCAAAAGTTAAAGTGCCTAAATTTGAGGCAGATTTAGTAAGTAAAATCATATATCTTCGCTTGAAATGCAAACTGACATAAATCAAAATTCATACATTTTCAGAAAAGCCATTTGAAGTTTTTCATAACTTAAAAAAATCATTTTAGTTTTGAATTGCAATGAAAACCAAAAAGTTGTAAAGTAAAAAAGTATTTCAAGTGGTGGTATATTCAAGTTAATACAAAAAGGCATTTTTCAAAAAAAAAAAAATTGACTTATCGTCGTGTGCATGAGAATACCGCACAACTTGCATTTTTTCCAAAATGCAGGTTTTGATGAAAACGTGATCTAGGTGTCAAAGGGCAGATTTTCAGAAATTTTCAGAGTGGTGACATCTACTTGTGGGTGTTTCAAACCAGTTTGAAATACGGTACAACTTCACCCATACAATTTTTTTTGTGTAACATAGCACATCTGCATTTTCCCGCCTAAGTTGGCTGTCATTCAGTTGTTATTTTTTTAAATCTCTTCCAACGGTTCCCTCTCATTACTGCAGAAGGTCTTCCGCAAAGCAGTACTTGCAACCACCAATAACATCGATAAGTGAAGTTTATAATTTATACACAGCAAAGTGCAATGAAAACAAAGGCCTGATCATATCCAAGAGGTATTTTTATCAAGACTTTCGAAGACAGAATGTTAATAGTAACTCCGCTGAAATACTGCACATCATCAAAAAAAAAAACTAAATGTTAAACTTGCAATAACGCACAACTGCCTTTTTATACCCTATTCTAAGGGTATATTAATTTTGACGCATAGCTTGTAACATACCTTAATATTGCCCGTAGACCCCTAAAAGTTACTATATTAATGATCAGCATCGATAGTAATGTCGATCTAGCCATGTCCGTCAATCCGTCCGTCCGTCCGTCTGTCGGCAAAAATTAGGCCTTTAAACTGGACCTAGAGAGCTGAAATTTTAACCATATACTCTCTAGGCTCCCGAAATAATCAAGTTTACGAATTTTTGAAATCCGCCCACAGACACGCCCACAAACTAAAAAAAAACTAAATTTTGGAAAAAATCGAATTTTGAACTAGAAAGCTGAAATTTTTTATATATGATCTAAGACTCCTAGAACTGCTCGGGATAAAAAAATTTCAAAATCCGCCCACTGACACGCCCACAAATAAATAAAATAATTTTTTTATACCCTATTCTAAGGGTATATTAATTTTTGAAAATCCAAAGTTTGAGCTAGGGAGCTGAAATTTATAATATATACTCTCTATGGGCCCTTTATGTTCATGTGTAAATATTTTCAAAATCCGCCCACTGACACGCCCACAATTATTTTTTTTTTTTTTTTAATTCAAAGTTTGAGCTTAGGGAGCTGAAATTTATAATATATACTCTCTAGGGGCCCTTTATTCTCATGTGTTAATTTTTTTTAAATCCGCCTACTGACACGCCCACAATTATATAAAACAATTTTATTGAAACACCCAAGTTTGAGCTAGGGAGCGTTTTTTTTTTTTTGATAAAATCCTTTAAATGTTATATTACAAAATATGTAGAGCGTTCTTAACAATTCAACCATACTTAGACTTTTGTCACGCCCACTTATGAGGGATAGGAATAAGAATAGGGTATTCAACAGTTCGCCCAAGCGGACTGTAGCCCGTCCCTATGTTTTTAATTAAATTTAATTTGTTTTACTGAAATTACTTAATAAACATGTTTCTGAGCTAAAAATATTATTGACGAGTTTTTTATTTTAATTCTAAATATTTTTTTTATTATTTAAAACAGTTTTTTGTGTCTCCTGAACAATTTTCAAAATGTCAGTTGTGCGGTATTCTTATGCACACGACGTTATATGACGTTTTACATCCAAATTGATACTTATTTAAAAAAAAAAGTGTGAAAAAGTGTCGTTTTGTTTTGAAATAAAAGCAGCAATGTTTATCGTAGAAACAACCCACTTTAAATAGTATTAAGTTATAATAAAAAAATATAGGAACTTTAATGAAAACATCGATTATAATAATATTATATAAAATAAAACCTAGCTTATTGGTAAAGTGGCACTTCTTAAAGTAATCAAAAGAACTTTGAAGTTCATCAACTAGTTTTGTTCCAAGGTTAATGACGCTCTATGTTTCCAAGTAATGAACTGCGATTCATGGACACAATGACTTTACTCACTTCCGGTAAATTCCATCTGTCGGCAACTGTTTTAGATATAGCTTTCTCCTTTGGATTGGTTTGGATAGATGATGAGCTTAGTATTGCCATCTATTGAGGAGATTCAATGGTGTTTACCCATTCCACGAACCTTTCCGCCGACTAAATTGTATGGGCTGTAACAAAAGGGTGTACGTTTCTCTACACCTCCGTTAAGCCGGAAGTCTACATTGGTCTACACTTCCGTTACGCCAGAATTCTACATTGGACTACACTTTGTTGTCGCATTCACCAGCTTACTCCCTAAGTCAAGCCTGCGTAAAGAAGTTTAACTTCAAAAATTCACTGAAATTAAAAAAATGAGACGAAAAGTGACACTTTTCAAGTAACTTATTTATCACGATTTCATAATTTTTAGAAGCAAAGTGTTACAAATGAAAAAAAGTCATTTAACTGTGAAAACAATAGGGATGTTTCCTTAAATTTAAAACGACACTTGTGCCCTCATGCTGTCAGTTTAAGAGTTATAGTTATGACGGTTTGATAGAAAAATTTTATTTTTTTTTGCGATTCGTTCTGTATAGTTAACTCAAAATCGTCAAATTTTGACTTATGTCAGTTTGCTTTTCAAGCGACGATATGTGTCGCAAGGACACTCGCAAATAATAAAAAATGAACTATAGACTGCAGGATCATAAACTCCTCAGTCAAACAGTAGCAGATAGTTAAGGTCTCTATCAAACAAAAACAATTCCGTACTATACATACAGAGTCCTGTCGGGTTGGTTACCCACCAGGCGCGTCCCCAGGTGGTGGATAGGGGGACCTCGGTACGATACGTTCGTGATCCGAGGTTTTAGAGTCATAGCGGCGTTTTATACACCGTCAAAGCTCTATCGCGAACCAAACCAAAAAACAAGTATGCAGGAACAACTTAATGATTCAAATACTCCAGGTGGTACTCGCATGGGCGAAAATCCACCCGTGGTCTTTTCGACCACGGTCGGGGCACGGATTCTGGAGGCCCCAACCGACATACATATACCCCCCGCCTGTACAGGCGTTGACCTTCGAGTTGCGAAAAGGTTTGCTTCCGAAGATTCCTGCAGCTCTATCTCCGACACGTTCGGTAGACTGGGCTGGAAACATGAAGAAAGTGGCGGAGAGGTTCAACCTGATACGCTTAATCTTCAGACCAATAGACAGACAGCCGATAGGTGTGATGCTGCCGACGAGGCCTGCGAAACCGAACAGGTGAAACGGGCCACAGAGGCGGCGTCCACTGGTCAGCGTCCATCTAAGAGCCAGCGAAAGAGGAAAAGGAGAAAGGCGGCTATCGTGCGGCGCGAAGAAACTGCACCGCCAGTTGAAGGCGCAAGCGCTGAGAACTGCCCTTCCCCGGCGGCGACGGAAAAGAGATGCAGGTCGGCAGAGGTTACCCCAACCGAAACCAGCCAGCTGACTGAAACCAACGCTGCCTCCCCTTCCAATAGCTCGAACAGGAACAAACGGAGGAAGAAGACCTCAAGCACTCCTGTCGGTGGAACTGCGCGCGCACCTTCTGCGTGCCCTTCCACTAGTATGACTGATGTATTTCCAATGATTGGATTTACTCAGATTAACCTTCAACACTCCAAGGCTGCTACTGCACTCATCAGTAAGAAGCTTTCTGTGTTGAATACAAAAGCCCACATAATATCCATACAGGAGCCATGGGTGTGGAAAAATCGCATCTGTGGCCTTGGAGGTGTCCGTGGCACTACGATACTCTGTGACGAGCGGTCCGAGAGACCAAGGGCTTGTCTTGCTGTGTCGAACCTTTTCTCAGCGACTAAGCTTGGACAATTTTGTGGCCAAGATTTGGTTGCTGCAGCCATTAGCTACGAAACGAATGGAAATTGGAAGACCTTCATCGTGGCATCAGCTTATCTCCCCTATGATTCGGTAGTGCCTCCACCACCGAGGGCAATTGCTGAACTCATTGACTATTGCGACACCAGGAAGATGGGCCTAGTTATATGCTGTGATGCCAATGCTCAAAACACTGTTTGGGGCAGCAGCAAATGCAACATGCGAGGAAACCATCTCCTGGATTTCATTCTATCATCTGATCTTACTATCAACAATGTTGGCTCGCAACCAACTTTTGTGACGTCAAGAAGACAGGAAGTGATCGACCTAACTTTATCAAATAGATACTTTAAGGCGGTTACTAACTGGAGGGTCTCTTCGGAGGTGTCCCTCTCAGACCATAGATATATCGAATTCCAAATCGAATGCGAAGCCATAACTTTGCAGGAGAGGAGGAATCCGAGAAAAACCAACTGGATACGCTTCAGGGAGGAATTAGGGAAAACTCTCAAAACTCCAACCAAACTCAGGACGAGACAAAAGGTAGAGGAAGCTGTTCAAGACCTGAATAGTGCCATTACTAGCTGTTTTGAACTGACGTGCCCAGTAAGCAAACCCCCTGGCAGAACACCGGTTCCCTGGTGGAGCTCGGAACTGCAAAGAATTCGTAGAGAAGCTAGAAAGCTTCTAAATAGGTCACTTAAGACTGATTTGGAGACAGACTGGAATCTCTACCGATCGAAGCAGAAGGAATATAAGAGGCTAATTCGGGTATCCAAAAGTGCTTCTTATAAGAATTTCTGTGAAAAGATTGAAAAGCTGGGTGAAACTAGTAGGTTGGTTAAAGTTCTGAAAAAGGGCAAACCAGCCAAACTGGACTCACTTAGAAAACTTGATGGCACCTTCACTGAGACGAAAGCGGAAACTCTTAGTTATCTGCTGGAGTCTCACTTTCCGGGTAACCAGATTACAATTGGTTCACAACCAGCCCCGATTACCGAGACTATGAGTGAGCCAAGACAAACAACTCGGCGTAGCTGGTATATTGCGAAGGCCGTGGTGACGGACGAGGCCATTAAATACGCATTTGCGTCTTTTGACGGCTTCAAGTCGCCTGGTACGGACGGAATATACCCAGCCATGCTGCAACAATGTACAAACCAGCTGCTACCGACTATGAAGAAAATCTTCACCGGTGTCCTAGCACTGGCATACATTCCAACACCCTGGCGTACAGTTAGAGTGGCATTCATACCAAAAATTGGCAGAAGTGACTACTCGCTCGCCAAGAGCTTCAGACCAATCAGTCTGACTTCTTTCTTGCTGAAAAGCTTGGAAAGGCTGGTCGAGCTTCACGTGCGCAAAGGTGCTTTGCGATTGCACCCACTATCTCCGATGCAACATGCCTATCAACGCGGAAAATCCTGCGAGACTGCGCTCCAAAATCTAGTTGGTAGAATTGAAGGCGCGCTTGACAGAAAAGAATACGCGATGGGCATTTTCATCGATATTGAGGGTGCTTTTGACAATGCGACTTTTGATAGCATGTGCAGCTCCGCCAGACAACACGGAGTAGACGAACCATTGGTGTTGTGGATTAAAGCAATGCTAATGAATAGAACGTTGGTTGCGGATGCGGATTGTGGCCGCTATGTTATGGCGGGGGTAAACAGAGGCTGCCCGCAAGGCGGCGTCATGTCTCCACTGCTGTGGTGTATGCTGGTCGACTCTCTGTTGAACGCACTCAACAGTTCTAATATTTACGCTCAGGCGTACGCGGATGATGTTGCCGTGCTTTCTGTTGGATCATGCCTAGCGACTGTATGCGCCAAGGCGCAGGCGGCCCTTGACGTGATCGACGAATGGTGCACTAGGAATGGGCTCTCGGTCAATCCTCTTAAAACTGAGGTTGTTCTCCTTACGAGAAGGAGGAAGCTGGTCGGGTTGACTCAGCCAGTGCTAAAAGGCGTCACAATCCAACTCTCCAATGAAGCAAAGTATCTGGGAGTCATCCTGGATAGCAAACTTCTTTGGTCCAAACATGTTGAGCTGAAGACTGCCAAGGCGCTGTCTATTTTCTGGCAGTGCAAAGGCATTTTCGGCAAGACATGGGGCTTATCACCGAAAAGAGTCCTATGGATTTATACGGCTATGATAAGACCATTTATAGCATACGCATCGGTTGTTTGGTGGAATAAGCTTTCACGTAAATACGTCACTGCTGCTTTTGCCAAACTCCAAAGGCAGGTATGTCTCGGCTGCACGGGGGCCTTCCCCAGCACGCCTGGCTCCGGCCTAGATGCACTATTGAACCTTCCGCCCCTTGATGTTTACATCATGGGCTGTACAATCAAGGCTATCTCACGTCTTACAAGAGGTGGCTTTTGGTATAACTCGCACTGGAGTTTTGATGAACTTGCGCAACGGTTGTCCTTCGACTCCTGTCTTATGGATATGCCGTCTGATGCGATGACACCGGAACTTCGGCTAAAGCGCAAATACGAGGTCGACTTTCCTCGCGTCCAGGACTGGCTCTGGCCGGACTCTGAACCTGGAAGGGAATGCAGTCGAATCTTTACGGATGGCTCCAAAACCGATCAAGGATCTGGTGCTGGTGTCTTCGTGGAGAGCGATAGCGTTAGACTTTTCTTTCCGTTAGGCAAACATGCGTCAGTCTTCCAAACAGAGACTTATGCTATCCTAATGGCCATGGACTATGTTACGAGGAACAGGTGGAGGGGGCGAAGTATCTGCGTCTGTAGCGACAGTCAGGCTGCGCTTAAGGCCTTACTCAAACCCTTAACTACCTCCAAAATAGTACGTGAATGCAAGATATCTCTGAATTCGGTCGGAAGGCTGAATTCACTTAAACTTGTCTGGGTCCCGGGTCATAACGGGATCACGGGAAATGAGATCTCCGATGAACTTGCTAGACAAGGCTCAGAGGGGGACCTCTCAGGACCTGAACCAGCGATCTGTCTGCCTGCGTCCTCGGTCAGGGCTTCCATTGACGGTTGGGTTTCCTATGAACACAATCGCCGTTGGCATGACTCTCCAGGGTGCAGACAGACTAAGCAAATGCTCCCCGACGTCTGTGGGAAATCCGCGGCATTCTTGTTGTCTCTCAACAGAAAAGACTGCAGACAGACTACTGGCGTTCTTACGGGACACTACGCTTTTGCCAAACACCTTAAGGTGCTAGGCCTAAGCGACACCACCAACTGCGAAGCCTGTGGAGAAAGCGACGACACTGCGGAACATTTCGTCTGTGATTGTCCTGCTTTTGCTCGTATCAGGTGGCAGGTATTTGGTGCGGATATGGTGAGTGCTGTAAACCTAAGCTCCTTATCATTGAAGCGCCTTCTCGTTTTTCTTAGAAAAACGAGTAAATTCCCACAGTAAAATGTGGTGTGTCTGCCTGGCAGTACAATGGACCAGTATTGAGTCTGAGTGCTCCAGTGCAGAAAGTTTCACACATCCCGACAAAAAAAAAAAAAAAAAAAAAAAAAAAATACATACAGAGTCATTAAACGAAGAAATAAAACTCGGATTCAAATTAATTTTATTAATTTTAATTGTTTATTGCCGACTCGTTTTGAGAACTTTCAAATTGGCAATGAATTCTAGCCTTCGTCTTCGCCTAAAGGAAACCTCTGCGTCCAGCTGATTTGCCGTTGTTCTATTGTTCCTGTTCATTGACCTTTGGATTGCGGGTGTTCTATTCTGCGGTGAAACAGCAGACAAAAACAGACACAGGTTTGCTATTCCCGTACCTTGCCTAGCTCCAAAAATGCACACAGATAACAAGTTGAGAGTACAATTGAGGGGGAGGAGTTTATTCTCAAAACATAGAATTTTTTTCTATGCACATGATTGCATGTGTTCATTTGACTGTGGTTCACATTCATGAATTCCCAAAATTATGGTCTCCCAATTTTGCCAATAATTTTAATGGAAAGCATTTAAGGTGCGGTTTGCCGTCGGCTTTTGCATTTGTAGTGATCGATTTTTATTAAATGATCAAATGCGAGTGTGATGATATCGGGAACTAGTTGACATCATGTTGAGTAGCAAAAATATATATCTATAATATTATGGTTTGTCTTTGAGCGGTGTAAATTTGCAGAAATTATACCATTCTTCTAAAATTTGTAACATGCACCTTGTAATTATTTTGTTTGTGTGTGGAAAAATTTAACGAAATTTAATTTTTATGAACTATTTTTTTTTCTTCGATTGATGGCAGTGCTATAATCTTTAGTTCACATAATAAAGCCGCTGTTTGTTAAAATAAAAGAATGAGTTTCGACACTCGACACGAGAGATGGCCACTTCCGCCTGAAGAGCAGATATAAGCACGAAAGTCGTGTGAAGTTTGTTCTTTTTAATCTGTCGTCTCCTGATCCTCGGATGTTCCTTTTGACACGAGTGCGTACGTTTTTGTTTCTTACCGAATTTCTCAAAAAAAACGCGTGTTACAAAAAATCCCTTTAATCGTAAAAATAAAATAGACTTGTAATAACAGTCAACCAAAATAACATTTAAAGCTAATTAAGTGAAGCGACACTAATAAAGCAAGAAAAAACACAAAAAAAAACATACAATAAGCAAGTCAGTTCATTGAACACCACTAAGCGGGGACCACCTACACGCTAAGATCCAGCACGTGTCACCCAAGGATAAATCCATAAAATCCCAGCCCTGGTTCATAATCAACCGGAGATTAATACGATTTCGAACTAACCGTGGCACCAAAAAGGGAATTTCAACCAGAAAAGGGGAGCAGATTTTCAACGCCTGTAGCCACGTGCACAGTCCCAGCGCCGGGCTAACCACATAGCATCTATGAGCAACAAGATTTCGTTTTATAAAACGAGCAACAAAACACCTGGATTCTACCTGCAGTGTCGAATACTTTCTACAGCATCTGAGAGGACCATAAAATTTGAAGATACCTTTTTTTGCATGATAGAATAGGTTATTTAAGGTTACCATAATTAGAAAGTAAGATATATAATAATATAGTTAAGTATTTATATAGAAAGCAATAAGGTAAGAACAGCCAAAAGACTTGTGTACTTCATAGTGAACATAACCAAAAAAAAAATATAATAAAATATTTCTCCCACGCAGTGATCTTCAGAACCGATGAGCGCGCAACGAGTCTGCAGTGAACTTCATCATCAACTATAAGAAACTTTGACGATCGCAAACAAATCAAGAGTAGGTATATGCGAAAACGTATGTACTCGTAAGTAATCTTTTGGTTTTTTTTTTCCTTTTTCTGATAAGTTGGACATTGCTGAATCTCTTTGGTTCAAATTCGATACGTGCACTTTGCACGCAATATAAAAAAAAAAATATAAAAAAAAAAAATATTGAAAACGGTTTTTCAATAAGAGCGCTACAAAAGTTTTTTTTAAATAAAACATAAACGGTTTTGGATATCAATGAAATTCTTTATTCCTGTGAAAGTACGTTCGACGCCATTGTGTATGAAACTCGATTTCTTTTGCATGGCCACCACGGGCACGCTTGCAGAAGTCCAGACGCTGAACCTAATTTTCGACGGTTTTCAAGCATAAAACTGCAGATACTGCTGCAATTTCACGTTCGATATTCGTACGAAGTTCATCAATCGTCGCTGGCTTGTTGGCATAGACCATAGACTTGACGTAGCCCCCTTCCTACAAATTAGAGGAAAAGTGGGTAAACAGTTCGGTCTCCTAATTTCAGACGACTTCCTTTCTGAAGTGAATTGGAACGGAAGGAAAAATATGATAGCGATTAAAAACTTCAATTTTTTTGAATCGACGCTCTATGGTAAGTTCATAATTTTTACTCATTTAAGCTACAAAGTTTTGTTATCAATTATTTATTAGAGAACTATGCAGGTTCCGTTCACGGTGCATTATGTCATTCGAAGTATTTGAGAATGACATAAGAGATAAGAAAGCGAAGAATAAAGGCCCGTTCGCGTACTTTATGTGTAGAAAAATGAAAAGTTTCAAATCTCGAAAATCGAGAGAGAATTCTCTCATTTCTAAGAAAAGTACGCGAACGCTTTTGCGTAAAAAGTTGAAAAAACATCTTAGTTTGGCTTGAAAAGAAGCAACAGCTGTTTTTTTTTTGCTGGCAAACTCATAGGATTTCATCATTTGACAGTTTTCATTTTATTACCAGCTGAAATTCTGTGTGATGAAAAATGAACGAAAGTACATTTTTCTTTCATTCATCTTTTTACCATTTTCTCAGTACGCGAACGCGTTTGTGTAGTTTTGCACGAAAGTTTATATAAATTTACGTTTGCATATTAGTTCGCGAACGGACCTTAAGTTTGACCAACGAAAGCATCAACGGCGCTTAAAAAAGTCAAATTAAAATGTTTCAACAAATTCAAAATGTAAATATGTATAAATGTAATATGAAAAAGTTTTTTTTAATCTGTTTTTTATGTGCAATAAAAGTGAAATCATTTTTTTATATAGTTCTAAGTAAAAGGGAATAAAATTTGTTTTTATATACCTAGTTATATAAATAAATAAAAATTGAATTACATAAATTTGAATAAAAGAAAATTGGTATAGTAAATGTAATGGTTATTTGATTTTAAATTCTGTTAGGTACATAATTCATTATAGGCCTATAGTAACCCTAATAATATCTAATGCCTATGAAAGTCTTATTTTATGCCATATTATACGGTGAACATACCTAAGGCTTATTTATGCCTTAAAATAAGGTGTTTGAGTTTATTCCAATGACATGCCTTGGTTAAGATAAGGTTTAAAATAAGGAATATTGTGTGGTCGCATTATTCCTTATGTATCATAAGCCTTATATACTAAGCCTTTTGCTTTGCATTGCTAAAAGACTTATGTAAGAGAGGAATCGGATTGGTGTTGGTGTGAAGAGGTGGAGACGAGAAACTTCGTATTTCAGTGCTCATCGTGGAAACTGGACAATCCGTCTTACTGACTTATCGCAATTAGCTGCCTCAACAACACTCAGCACAAGAGCAGCCGGTTGAGTGCGATTGCATATCACAGGACTTATGTAGTGGATGAAACGGTCGACGCCGAAAGGTTTAAGTACTCAATATACAAAGGTATGAGTCTCGGCTATGGTGAAACAAATTTGAACCGATCGTTGATTATAATAGGGGTATTCACGATCCGATACAACTTGTCTAGTATCTAGCGAAAGTGCCAAAGTGTAAATCGCATCACAACAACAAAATAAACTGATTAAAATGTTGCAAAAGTTTCGCCTTTATCTTAGCCCCAACCCTATAGCAACAGGGTTAATACAATAGAGTAAAAGTTGCGCTGATGATTTTGACAGCTCACCAAATGTCATTGTGGATCCACTGCACGCGGGTCAGACCGTCTCTATCCTCTATAGAGTTTGGCCTGCGCCTTCGATCATCGCGAGGGTTTGGGCTCTCCTCGTCGTCGTATCGAGTTTCCTTGAGGTATCGTTCTATGCCAGGAGGTAGACTTGATTCGCTGAGAAATATATTCTTCTTTGCAGGTGTTGCAGCTCGCACTTAGTTGATACTTTGGCGTTCCGAGGTGTGGAAAACTTTTACCTCTCTCCTCGTTTGAGGCCCTATCCGATGGGTCGGATTCTCGGGCCTTGCGGTCCTTCCGTAATTTACAGATTTACAGATTACAGATATTATTTTCACCTGTATCGCTGGACTTTACCTTGCCGATGTTAGGGATGAAAAGATGGATGCGATTTCGCCCCGAATCGACTTACTGTAGAGAATTCACTTCTCTTTCGTGAAATCGTCCCTCCATCCGAGGTTCAGGTTCCATTGAGATTTACTTAAAAACTCTGTTATTGATTTCGGTGGCGGGGCTCGTTGCATGGTCTTAAGCAGGCTTCACATGTGTGGCACGAAAAATTGACAAATTTCCTTCGATCTTTTAATATAACAACTTCTGCTCTTGAAGTGTGCTTTTGTGGGTAATGACATCATTATTGTCCATTCGCTCAATGTGGCCGAGTAAATGTAGTCGACGTGATAAAGCTTTTTGGAATACATCCACATCTTGGTAAAGCTCATAAAATTCGCGTTTGTATCTTCTCCTCCATTCGCACTCTTCGCACACAGGACCAATCATCCGACGGAGTATTTTTCTTTAAAAGTAATATTTGCTCCCCTTTCCTACTTATTGTCCAGCACTCGGCACCATTCGCCCAAGCTCGTTTTTGGGAATAACCCAAAGCAAATTTGTTCGAAATGGAGTTATCGCTCCGTAAGAGATCCGCCAAGCATTCTGGAAAACCCCCCGATTTCATGATAGATTGTGTTAATCTCTGTCAATGACTCGGCAGTAACATTGGTGTGTTAATAAGATCTAAATTAATTTGTCGTGGTTTTCCGTGTTTATCAACTCAATAGATAGCCTTATTATACAAGTAAATTTAAATACCGAATTGAACAGAGTTTCACATGTTTAACAAGACTTGTAGTTTTGTCCCAGGTCATTCCAGGGAGTAGACCCGCCTAACTGAAACTCAGCTTTTACTTTTATTACACTTTTAGTAAAATTGATACTTGCACCATATTGACAAAGGGACACCCAACTTGACATAAAAAAACAAATTACAAATTTTATTCAAAACATGTATACATAAATAGCACAGGGTATGGTCATCGATGAAACACGGCTAGGTGTGTGTGTGTGTGTGTGTGTAGATTAGCCAAACAAAATGAAATGTGGTAAGTCCAGCCTCAGGTCAACATCACTACGAGGTGCTGCTTGTTAGCCGCTTCTTCAACCAATTTCGCTTGCTCTTTGGCTTTGATATGGACTCGTTTGACTTGGTTGAGGTTGTTAGCGACACGTTCGCCTTCGAACTGCCACTACTGGATAAGAGCAGCTTCTTGTACCATTTGGACTTGCTGCTAGGACAAGATTTCGTAGTAGATATCTCAGAAAGATTCGTTTCACTTTGATTCATATCACACTTATGTACGGACAGAGTTTGTCTGCTGACATCGGAATCAATGGCCGACGTCTGCTGGGCATTCAGTTGAATCATTGAGAATGCATTCCGAATTTTTGGCTCCGGCTTCGAATGGATCTTCATCGTGTCCGTAGTCGGTACTATGGTTCCTCTCTTTCGTGGCACCTTGACAGGAGCATTGTGTGTGGTAGGCGTTGCTGCAATGGCGGCGGGCTGATTGAAAGTATCTGTGATATCGGTGATTTTGATGCTAAAAGGGGAATGCTATTGATGAAGGAGAATACATAACTGTTTCTTGCGTACCTCGGGGTGACGGCATCTAACAGAGCGTGCCTGTTAACGACGGGATTGGTTCTGCGAATCGAATCGCTCAATTTTTCCCAGAAGTTGAACAACTTGCCCGACTGGAGGTACTTCAGGTGAAAATAGAAACTCAGCGTTGGCGGAAGGATGCAGTTCTCGTAGAGACAGGGCACAATCTTGCGACGGCGTTGCTCTGAAAATAATTTCATGCATTAGTCATTGAATATTGCAGTGAATGGAGGCTTACCTATTTGAAGAGCTTGCGCAAAGTTCACAAAGAACGTGTTTGCCGAGCTCTTGAGGAATGCAGACGTAACTATCACAATCAATCGATTGCAGCGGTCGGCAATCAGGCGCAATATTGCTTCGTGTTCGAATGATATGCCTCCGATGAGATCACGATCTTTTAAGCAGAGCTGCAGAGGATAGAAGGGCAGTCTGACTTTAGTTGGAATCAACTCTGGCTGTGCGAAAGGCTCACCTTAAACCCAAATCTGGGATGGTTTTCCTCCATGCGTTCGATTAACTCGGCCGCAAATTCGATGTCTTCTTCGGCGTACAGCACAAAAGCGTCGTATTGCTGCGGCGGCAGTCCCTGTTGTGACCTCACAACATCATCCTTTGTGAGAATATTAGCATCTGGCTTGTAGTCTTCGTCCAGATCTGGGATCTTGGCGTCTGTAGCCTCCTGTCGGGCCACGATCAACTGTCTTTGATAAGCTTTCGACTTATACGCATTTGCGTCTTCAACTAAAAGCACATTATACTTGACAAGAACACCAGCAGCAGACCAAGTTATAATTTAAAATGAAAAACTTACTCAAAGCCTCGCTAATATCATCTGCAACATCCCAGCGATCGATGACGCCAAGGAATTTCACAAGATTATCAAAGTTGGCCGTTTGATTGTCGCCTTCCGTGCACCACAACGACAAAACTTTGGACATTGGATCGGTTTCCCCATTGATGACGGGCCCGTACAGGCTCTGGAGACCTGCTAAATGAGCAATACCTCTCCAATCGCGTGGAAACCCTTCTTCCGATGGCAGAACCTTAACTGAATTTAGTGATCGCGATAGAAGGGAGCGTGAGCGTTGACGCAATCCCATAATTGGCACTTTGGCAAAGTCTATTTGGTTTGCAGACTCATCATTCGCGTTTGGTTCCATTTTGCAAACACACAGACGATTGCAGTTTGACTAAATGTACGATGACCTACTGCTTTAGATCAACACCAAAGCTGATTAACAATAGTCAATGCCGACTATAAAGATTTATTGGCCATGATAAGATGCAAAAGTTACAACGGGCCGGAATATAGTCAGTGTATCGTGAAAATTATTTTTGAGTCGGCAGGTTGCACTAGGATTTACTTTTGTTTGTTAGCACATGTCATATAGATGAATAAATAGTTCAAATTATCACTTTGAGGGTCAATAATTTAATAAACAACAGGAAATGAATAAGAAAAAGATGAAAATCGAGTTTTTCTTTAGTGCAAGGCAAACGTCAACAGTGACATTTGAAATATTTTGACAGCGATTACGAAGAATGATGCCAAAAAATAGTAATAGAAGTGCTTAAATGTAATAATAGAAGATACTTGTAATAGATTTTATTTTGAAAATTTGTATACTTATGCCTGAAACCAATAGGGACATACGCAATAATGCACGCAGTAATGCATGCAGTAACGCACATAAAAAACATGTGCAGTAGGCAATTGCCAACATTCAGTATGGTTTTTGCCTGACCTAAATATTACTTAACGACCAAACAGAATGCGAATTGTTCTGTTCTACTTTAATGGGTGCAGCGAGATTAGAAATAGATACAATTTGCAGCATTAAGGAATGTGTCATTTTGCATTCAAAATCATCTAGCTGCACGGTTCTGTTTCAGAAATAAGGCTGAATGAAAAAAAATATTCAAGCTTTGCGAAACGATCATTTATTCGAAGCTCCTCGTGCCTCTTTTAACTAGCTATTGACTTTGTCCGAAAGTTGATCTGACGGCACAATCCGCAACCTTTAATTATGCCACACTTGCACCGGATTTGGGCAAGGAGATACGCTGCCATGTGACTCTCATATCTCGATCTGCAGAAAATAATGCGCAAGGCAGGTGCCAAAACAAAACGCAATATGGTGCGTTATGGTTAATCCTGGTAGATCTGCTGTATTTCCCCGAGTGCTGCAACATTAATAGGAAGGGGTTCTGTGTGCGAGGAGCGCGAATGGAGGAAACGATACAACCGCGTATTCTTTGAGAATTGAGAATAATGCCCCAGTCAAAAGTATATTTGACTCCCAGCCCCCGTGTTCGAGAAGGCAAGGAAGATCAAACCTCCATTTTTAGGACCAATCCATAGCGGATGCCATACTGCTTGGTCTGGACAACTGAAAGCATCTTGCCCGGGATTGCAGAGGGTCGATGACATAAGTGTCTCACCCGTTAAGTAACTAAGTAATAAATTATTTTCATACTTTGTGATTCTGTTAGTATATTGAATAGGTACATATTTTTATTATCATAGTTTCCTATTTGTTTGCTATCGATATGTGTATTTACTAACACCTGCGAGCCCTTTTTGTCCCGGCAATTTTTTGTTCGTGATAGTTTAAGCATGGCACCAGTGTATAAAAAAAAGCTCTACATGCCAGTGGTAACAGGCAGTAATTGTAAATATTTGCCACAAAAACATTTCAATCGTTTTCCTGCAAGTTTAAAAGAAATAATGGAAATAGATGTGATGTGATATGTAAAGGTGATTCTTACTTTTTCAAGCTTTTAAAATCAAAATCATCTAACAATTTTGGTGAAAATCGCTCCTGAAATTGAATGTGCTAACGACAACTAAATTTTATCACACATTAAAGAATATTTGCATCACGAATCATTCCACCTTATACCAAGAAGTAAAACAAAATTGAATATTTTTCATAAATAACTTTTCTTCCTTCTCTTTAATCAAGAATTTTTTTTATTTTTTTTTTCTCATTTTTTTCTTTGTTTTCATTTTTTTGTAATTTTTTTGTTTGTTTATTTTTTTTCTCATTTTAAATAAATTAATACTTATTCCATAATAGAAGAAATAACAAAATAAATAATTGTTTATAATATAATTAATAATAAAAATGTCCATTTGTTCAACGCCTTCATTCCACCTATCATGTTATGTAGTAATAACTGATTGCATATACACCGAAAAAAAAATTACTTACTAACTAATTTAATGAATGCTTTAATGTTGTTTTTCTTTCTGTTAATTAATCATTATTTTTCTTTTTGTCATTTATTATAATACAATACATTTTGGTTTTTCTTTTGTATATAATTGTTGTTTGGATTCTTATATCTTGTTTATTTGTTTTAATTTAAAATCTTGTCTGAAGGAATTTCATTTGTGTGTTTGTTAATTTTCTTTATCATAATAAATTTGTATGATGATTTTTTTGTTTTATTTCGTCATTCACTTTAAATTATGTTTATAATAAAACATACGGCATGTTTTGAGATGTTTTTTATTTATCTATTTAAATTAAATACTGTACGTATTTTGCATAGGGTTTGGTTGATGTTATTAATAGTATTCGAGCAATATGCCAAAGTAATTGATGTTTTCCATTCTTCACTAATTTTTATAAAATGATTAGCAATTTCTTCACATATCAAGATATATGTATATATATTCATTTCAATATATATGTAAATTAACTAAAAAATCAAAGTAAAATAAAATAACAAATGAAAACATATTGTTTGGTTTTTTTTTAAGGGAAGTTCTTGGAAGTAGGTTTTTTATTTTTATATAATGTATAAATTTATTTATTTTATTTATTTTTCTTTGTAATTTTTCTATGTGTTATTGTGTGTGTATTACAGGTAATAATTTGAATTCTTTTTATTCTCCTATATTTTTTCGTTTTAATTTATTTATTTTATTACTTCTAGATTTTTTTTTCTCAAAAACTTAACAACTTAAGAGTTTCGATTTATTTATTCTTTAGTTTTTTTGTTGGTTTTTAGAATATTTCTGTTTTAATTTCTTTATTGATGCGGTTAACACAAATTCGTTTTATCTATTTTTCCAGTTTTGTTAATTCTTGTTGTTCTATTAAATTTACTTATTTTTTATAAATATGTATAAATGGAAAAGAAAATATTGACATAAGTTTTGCTTTGTTTAATGCGAACTTGGTCGCTGTGTCCTTTTCGTTCCTTTATTATTTTATTCTTTGTTGTGAAGTTTATTATGCATTACGTAATATTTTTGTTTTTTTAACAGTACTAAGTATATGTTTAAGAAATATCATCTTTTTTACCTATTCATTAATTTTCTTTGGTTTTTCTCCATTTTTTTTGAATAATTATAATTTGTGCATTATGACAAATATTATGGTAATTTGTATTAAATTTATTTATTATATTTATGAATTTATTTTTTCGAGCGAATTTGTATCATTTCCTTTCCTGTTTATTAAAATGTTTTCAGTTTTCGGTGCACAATAGCGATTATAGCGGCTTGAGAGGGAGAGAGAAAGATGTGATTTTAATTTTTTAGAAACAATAAAAAACATTCAAACAATCACGGGTACCGGATATATTTCACTTGCGATGCTATAAAAATTTGGGATCTGAACGGCATCTACTAGTAATCCCATTTCAGACCTCTGTTTTATTTAAATGTATAATCCGTTGCCCAAAAGAACAATCCCAAGTAACAAAGCCAGCGGTCATACATTTTTCTTTCAAAAACTGCTGATGTTGCGTTGGAATCATTTCTGTTGAAGCATGTATCTAAAGCAACCCTTCACAGTCATGATACAACTAAAACTAAATTCAACACGGATTCAAAAGATCTTATGTGTTTGGCATGCTGCTTCGGGCCGATGACGCGCTTGATGCAACAAAACAAGATTTCAACAATGCTGTTGGTTTTCAGTTAGCCCATTGTGTCTTTGAGCGCACTTTCAATCAGGTAAGGTGATACCAGATTGAAAGTGTGCTCAGAGACAGAATGGAGATTTTGTCTGTAGGTGGAAGAATCTTCGGAACATATTTTTTGTTAATAGCGCATTTACACCATCACGCACGCGCATTTTTGCAACAAAACCAAAAAGAGAGATCCGTTTATCCGCAGTCAATGCTAATAAGGTGTAAGAGTGAGATCACTTACTTTAACTTGCTATAACATTATTATGGAGATTTGACAGATCACATGTAAACAAACAAAATTTATTTTCATCGGTTCTGTTGTAGTAGAATTAAAAAATAAATAAAAACATGGATCTCGTAAAGGCTGCCGTATTAATAGTGTTTTCCATCTTGAGTAGGTACAATCGGCGATGTGAAGCAGAGAAATGTCAAAAATGTATTATGGCGATTAAAACATATGATAGCAGCGACCAATTTGTTTTATAGGAAATCGAAATTTCGTAAGCCATCGCTATAAAAATATCAACATGCATAGCTTTCCCATAATTCCTACCACGTAAACAAGATGGCCGACCTGAATACGTGTCACGTTTTTTTGCATGTTAGGTAATGCTGTCCCTTTCAGTCACACGGATATTTAGTATTTAGCATCCCTTTAATCTTAAATGTTAGGAATGTGTGACCGTGTAAATCAACCATAATGCCCGGCACTACATTGGTAAGGAAGAAGTATCTTCCACAGAGAAATGCGTTCCCAAGCAGAGTTGAAAAATTCTTTCTTTCTGACCATTCAAATTTTAAAGTTGAAACACAACGCAGCTTTGTGATTTATGTTGCATTGATTTCCTATGTTTCAACTGGATGCGTTTGTCAACGCGAAGTATCCCACTCATGGCGCGTGATAGGTTTGCGTGGCCATGTTAATCGGTCATATTGAACACAAGTGTTGATAAACTTATGCAACGATACTTCAGCGCCATCACGTAAGGCTGACGATTTTGTTTTCAACATCGACTTCGATAGCAATGTTTCACGTAACACTCGTGTCTGAATAATACGTTACGACGATTCAATATTTACTTCACGTATCTCACGAAACGTCCAAACACTGTCGTCGAGATGATAGAATTTGCGCGATATCTAATTAGGTACCGCCTCGAATCGATTTACATATTTAGCATACCATTAAAGCACTTTCATGGTTTTAAAGTAAACAATCGGCCTTAGATCTTTTCTTTATATGCTACAGAATGTTGTCAATCCAATTTATTATAAATAAGAAACTCTACTTTGTTGTTTTTCTCCTTGCGATTTAGAAATGTCAAAAAAATATATAAATATATGTACCGTCAGTGAGTAAGCTAAGACATTAAAAAAGGCTCGGACATTAAACAAATTTTCCACCCCGAAAACATTCAACCTAGTTCGCTAACAAGGGAAACTGACTTGGAAAGTACAAATTAGTAAAAGTGTACGGGAATGATAAAATTGATTCTTGCTTTTATGAATATACGTATAAAACACAGTTTAGTTTCAAAGCAAATCAGCTGTTTCGCAAAAAAGTATACAGTTGATTAAGAGTGAGCTTTCAACTGCATTCGTATTAGAATTTGTAATTCTTATGCGACTGACGATAGACGACACGATGATGGTAGAGTAACGTGAAGCAAACTGATGACGATCTCGTTGACTATTATCGCTTGCACGATGATCATCTGAAAAGTTACGTGATGAGAGCCCAGGGTTGGGTTTCTGTAAGATACGAAACGAAAAAACACTGTCGCATTTCAAGAAACGAAAGAAATACGAGAAAGCGAAATTTTGCTTCATGTAACTCCCTTCTTTTTCTACTTCTCTTTCGTTAACGTTTTAGAAGCCGAATGATATCAAAACTAAAGTTTAAGAACCTAAAACCAAGCCTCTGAGCCTTAAACCAAGCTCCAGAACCTTAAATTCAATATTATGTAGCCACTGTGGCTGAGTGGGTAATACGTCGGACTATGATGGGTTGTGTGTCAAATCTCGACGACGGCCAAGTAGGAAACTCTTTTTTTCAGTTTTCATTAAATACAGAGAATCGTTATTACTTCTTCACCATCGCCATTATTGAGCTTTAATACAACATGCGTCAAAATTTTCCAAGAAACACCCTAACATAACAAATATAAACGTGAAGGAAATAGCTATCGCTTGTTTTGTTTCGCCTAGACGAAAAATTCTTTCGTTTTTCAAGTTACATTAAGCAAAACAGCGAAAAAGTCAAGAAAAAAGGTTACGCTTTTTTTCTTTCGCACATCGAAGAATGTTTTCGATTTTGATGTTACATGAATCAAATCGTTCGTTCACACGAAAACGTTAACACGTTTTCACCTTTCACCCAAACCAGTATTAAAATGACAACCTAGTGGCACCTACGACACCTAGTGGGAAATAGTACGAACTAATGGATAGATCACAAAATGTGATCCTGATAAATAGCATGATGTATTTGTTGTAAAGCATATAAATTGATGATCTGTTTTGGCGATAATAAAGCACGGGTAGTAACAGATCCTACCAAAAGTACGGTGCAAACGACTCAAGCCGTTAAGCAACACACTTCGACAGAATACCGACTTTTCATTTTGAGGCAAATGCTGGAAAAGAATATGTCAACATTCACTACCTTTCCATAATATTTGAAGCCCTGTAAGATAACATTTGAGGTCTACATGACGAGTACTGAATTCGAGATCCCGGTAAAGCTGATAAACCTGAAGCTTAAATCAAGAAAACACGCGGTGCAATGTGCGATTTAGAAGCAGTTCATCCGAACTATTCCAAACATGCGCGGATTCGGTAGAAAGATGCCCTATCATATCACCTCTTCAGTTTTTTTTCTAGAGCAGATAGTTCGTAAGGCAAGTGTTAATACAGAATTCACTATTTTCAACGGATCGGTCCGACTACTGGGTAACGCGACGATATCGACATCATTTGCTGTTCCCAGTGTGCCGTTATAGAGTTTTTTGCGGCGATTGAAAAACAGGCGAAATTGGTTGGGCATGCTGTCAGCAAGCAAGCAATCAGTTCTCCACCCATTAGGACAAAAAGTCACTTCGTTGCGAATTCGAGTAAGTTAGGAAGTTCAACTTTAGTTCGAAGTGAGCGTCAACTCCATGAAAGACACCTTACACGAGATCCGCTTCTACTTCGGTTTACCAAAACAAATGGATCAACACTTCTAACCCATAAGACCAAGTGGCAGGTCTATAAAGAGAATGGGCTCCGTCGAATGAAAAATTTTTCGTCAAGTTTGTGGTCCTGTATGCGAGGAGGAAACTGTACCAAGATGTAGATTTGGATGTAGTAAAAAAAGTGCTTCAACTCGTCGACAATATAGCTCGGCCACATAGAGCGAATGAAAAATAATGATCTAGCGAAAAGGGTCTCCCGACATTGCGAATGCCAGAGCAATTCCCTTAAAGAGCCTAATACCAAGCTCCTCAAACCATCTGCGTGTGCGAAAAGGATTTAACGCAATTACGAACGCCAATTTTGAGAAGCGTCTCATGACAATTGATACTCTTCGATGTTTGTTATAGCGTTTTCCATTGATCTCACTCAATTGTCTAATTCTGAATTCCAATGGAACGTCAAAATCGTCTTCTGCTCTATAAAGTACGTCCTGGTCAAATCTAAACAGGAAAACAAAAATCGCGCCTTTTTTCATATGGCTTTGACAAGTGATAGGTCCGATGTAAGATTTTATGTGTGTAAGTGTATGAACTCCGAAATGAAATCGGGAAACAAAAATCAGCCCAAAGGAATACCCCGAATGGTCCGGAAGACAACAATAGCACTCCGAGTGGAAAAATGGAAAACGCCATTTCGCAAGAGGTAAGGCAACAGAAAAAAAACGTAAGGTGTTTGAACGTGAGACCCTTCGAGTCCAACGAACTGAACCAATGCGCTCACGTTAGTAAGTTCATACATTAACATAAAGCTTGGTAAGAGCGTTAAAAATTCTTTAAATTTAATCCAGACCAGGATGATATCACCTTCTACTCTGACAGCCAAGCGGCTATAAAAGCCATGGAGTAAGTTCTCGTGAAGTCTTGGGCAGTAAAGCAATGCAGAAAACACTTGGACGAGGTATCATTCACCAACACGGAGACCCTATCCTGGGTGCCAGAGCATATACAGACAAGGAAGCAAACAAGCTTGCAAGACGTGGATCAGAAATGCATGCATCTCTTGCCCTTCCATAAAAACGCCCTTGAACTCAATTGCATGGAAAATCGACATCGAGTCCTTGAGTAGAAGTAATCTACGTTGGGCCAATCTCGAAACATGCAGGCACAAAGCTCTGCCCAGTATGGAATAAGCAGATATGTAAGTTCATGATCGAACTAAACCGCAAGGATATTCGCATACTCGTCGAAATAGACAGGATGTAACGATTACTGCAGAAGCTGTAAGGACTTTAAAGAAATGGAATCGATACGTCACCTTCTCTACGATTGCCCGGCCCTTAAAATCAACATTCGGCAGCTACTTCTTCCCTGAGATTTGTTTATAATTCCCGGTGGTTCTAAGAGAGTGGCAAGGCCATAATGGACCCAAACTGTTGGTTTAGTTATCACAAGGGCATCCATTAACCTCCCTAAATAACTAAGCAATGTAAATATAAATATACAAGCAAAATGTTACTTTTAACAACCGCTATTGCGCACACATTCATTGTATCGAATACATTGCACTACGAACTCGGTTTACTTATTAACTTTTATGTAAAACAGCTTTTTGTTTTCTCCTTTTGTGATATATTAGACCCTCTTTTTCTTTTTAATTTTATAATATATATACATTTATATGTTTTTGTAAAACCAATTATTCTAATTTTTTTCAATGTAGGTATGCTTTCCTTTTTTTAACTACTATTTTTGTTTGCTTGTTTTTAACATGATTCAATATATATATTTTTGTTTTAATTGCGTTTTAATTTATTTTCTTTCATATTTTTTGTTTTTCTTTAAACATTATTCTTTTGGTTTCCATTCGTAAAATTTTTATTTGATATTGTTTTTTTTTATATATTTAATTACTAGTTTAAAGTGCGAAAGTACCCTTACGATCTGGGAGTAGAAGTACCTACAAAACGAAAAACAATGTTTTTCTCACAATTCAATTATATACTCTAATTTTTTTTTTACATTACAAAATAATTTTCTATTATTGCTGCATATATATGCAAAATATTTCGTTGAAAATATTAATTTCGGTTTGTGCTTTTTGACAAAAAATAAAAGTAGTAAAATCAATTTTTAATTTCAATAAAAAAATAATAATAATTTGCTCTTGGTTAATTTGGTTGTTGGTTAATTTTTTTGCAATTGTTTTGTGTCAATTAAAATGGTTATTTAGAGGCAGTATCTTGTAGGTTTCATTTTCTATATTATACATTAAAAAAAACACAATTTACCTACAAATGATTTGTTATTAAATTTGATTTAAGATGTCTTTTATGCTCTTAAATTTATTTTAATGGCAGTACCTAATATTCGATTACATTGTAATAATAACTAATAAAATTAGAAGTAAATTAATTAATAGTCTACAAATTTATATAGGAATAGTAAGTAATTATTATTTAAATTAATAAGGAATTGTAATTTTGTAAAGTAAATTAGGTCGTTTTTTATTGATTTATATACAGCGACTATTAGTTGATTTAAGACGTATGAGATTTTGGCTTGGAGACATTAGGTCCGTTCGCGTACTTTATGTGTAGGAAAATGAAAAGTGTCAAATCTCCAAAATCGAGAGAGAATCCTCTCATTTCTAAGAAAAGTACGCGAACGCTTTTGTGTAAAAAGTTGAATAAACATCGTAGTTTGGCTTGAACAGAAGCAACAGCTGTTTACTTTTGCTGGCAAACTAATAGGATTTCATCATTTGACAGTTTTCATTTTCTTGCCAGCTGAAATTCTGTGTGAAGAAAAATGAACGAAAGTAAATTTTTCTTTCGTTCATCTTTTTACCATTTTCTCAGTACGCGAACGCGTTTGTGTAGTTTTGCACGAAAGTTTATATAAATTTACGTTTGCATATTAGTTCGCGAACGGACCTATTTTCTACTCTTGAATTCTCTTGTGCTTTTTGACAGATCGACCGGAAGTAGACGTCTACAACTGGACTAATAATTGAACAATGCCATTTATATCAGAATTCTCTTCTCTATGCAGTTCAATTTTTGTTTGCACCAAACCCTAACTGGATGAACACAATATACAGGAGCAGCCGAAAAGGTTGGCAAGCATCTAAATACGTTTGAAGCTACTACTCATTGTGTGCGTTCATTCCTTGTTTTATTGTTTAAACTTTTGGCAGCTCACACCGTTATTGCGGCTGCGGGTCCATTGTGTTGATATTTCAAAGGCTTTTAAAAAACGAAATACCGCAATAGTCTTGCACGATTTGAAACCTACAGCTGTATTTTCCGAATGGTACAATTTATAGGAAAAAAAAGTAAAACTCTGACGGAACTGCATTAGAAGTTTTTTTTAGTTCAGAGCAGAGCTCGAACAGAGCGTGAGCGCGTAGAGCATGCTCTGAAGCGAGCGTGCTTATATTATTCTGGTTTGCTAATGAATCACACTTGAGCGCTCAGCTATCATAATGATTATCATCATGTTTATTTTTAAATGAAACTTATTTTATTAAATTGTATTACTTTTTACGTCAGAAAAACAGCAAACGTCCGTCTTTTAATTCTTTTAAATTTTGTTTTCCTTTATTTGTCCTCCTCTCAGTCTGTCTTCAGTTTTTTGCAAAAACTACTCAGTCCATTTATAATTCTGAGCTCATAGAGTGCGCCGTGGTCAAGAACGGAAAAGGAAATACAGTTTGAAAGCTAATACAGAAAACACCTTTTATCAACGATTGTTATCGAAGATTTACTCCTCGTGGACTTCTGAGCCCGTTGGGGTTCCTTTATGTGAAGAAAATTGATATCTGTCAAATCTCAAAAGTCGAGAGAGAATCCTCTCATTTCAAAGAAAAGTAGACAAACGCTTTTGCAGAGAAAAATGAAGCACCTCAAAGTTTGGCTCAAAATATGCAACCATTTTTTTTTTGCTGTCAAAGTCATAAGATTTGATCATTTGACAGTTTTCATTTTCCAAACCCCATCGGAATTCTGTGTAAAGAAAGATGAAAGAAATTACCTATAAAGGTTCATTAAATTTTGTTCACTTTATTCATACGCAAACGGACCTATTATGTTTACTAAATTTCAGTCCCTGCCATTTTTAAACGTTAGCTTAAAAATGTACAGTAAGTCAGAGAATGGAAAATTGCAAAAAATCGTCTGCTTAAGCCTTCTTACTTGAATTCTGAAGGAGTAAAGACTTGATGAACATCCAACAGACATTTATGAAACACAGTCATTTGTTCCAGTTTTGGCAGTTCTGCACTGGCATAAGAACAAAAGTCTCGCTGAATTTCATCAAACTCTCTATCGAGCGCTTGTCAGTTATTTGCTAACAAAATAAATTGTAAAATCATTATTTTTTACACCATTCCACCAACTGGATGGTATAATAAACTGTAGAACGATCGAAGAAATACCTTTTGGCACTTCTGAATGAAATTAGATGAAGGGTTTGATACCGAGAAGCTTGTGAGGGGTTTACGAGGAGCACGCTACTGTCGCAAAGTCTCGCATTGTTTAATCGATTCACGCACAGCTATTATATCATAACCGAGGCCAAGTACCTGTCGTATTTAACTCCAAATCAAATTGGGAACATGAAAGAATGGATGAATACAGATCTTATAAAGGCGATAAGAACGCCGATTGGAAACCTTTTGGGAAGAAGTGAGGCCCATACACGGTTTGGTTTTTTTGGTGAGAGGCAGTTAGCCACAAATTGTGTATGTGCAACAGATTCACTAAAATCCCAACACAACACTATTAAACGCACAATCAGTTGAGCATTCGTTTTTACCAGAGGAAACTAACGCCCCTAACCACCATGGAAGATGGGAAGAAGGCATGTCCGATGACTAGCCAACATCCTATCTCAAGCCATTCGCGACGCAATAGTAGCATTGTAACTTCCGGCCCGGTAGATCGGCAATAGACCAAATCTACGCACTAGTGCAAATCCTGGAAAAGACCAACGAATTTCGAGTCGAGACCCACTATCGTTTCATCAATTTTAAGGCCGCATATGATAGCATACATAATCAGGAGCTCCACGCGACGATGGACGAACTCGTAATCCCGACAAAACTTATCCAACTGTGTCGCGTGATGCTGGAAAACATGCGGCGCAATGTGCAGTTTGGAAATAGCTCTTCTGCTGTATTTAAAAACTACCCTGGGTGCTGGAAATGAGAAGCGCTATCATGTCACTTCCTCAATTGAGTTCTTGAGCAGATAATACATATATGGCAGGTGTCAAAATGGAGGCACTATTTTCAATAGATCCGGCAAGCTACTTGGGTAAGCAAGCGACATCGACATCATCAAACGCTCTCATCATAAAATGATAGAGGCTTTTACGGCGATTGAAGAACATTCTAATAAATTAGCCTTGAAGTCCAAGAGGAAGAAACCAAGTACTTGTTTCCAAAAAAAGAAACAAACATTTGTCCAACGGTGACAGCAACTTTAAGGTATAGCTAAGGAGTTCAAATACCTCACAATAAACATGGATTCAAGACTCTTAAATCGGAAGACCAAGTGTAAGCTCAAAAAATCATACCTACTATTCAATCAGATATTAACGAGAGGTGAAGGTTAAAAAACGTAAACTGTTCCCATGTGGATTCCAACCACCATTTCCTCGTTCAGTAGTTCAACGCATTAACCATAGAACCTACCTTAACCATCCTCACAATGGAAACAATCATGGAGTAGACGGGAATGAGAAAGCAGATAAAAGGCGTTTTTCTTTTTTGGCCCCGAGCGGGGAACAGAGCGGGGCCCGAGCGATCAGAGCTCGCTCCGAGCTGAACGTAACCTGAGCGCTCCGAGCTAATTAAGAAACAGAATTGAGCACTGAACTGTCATTAGATAATTTCTTTCTAAATATTAATTTTCAAAATAGTCAGGATTGCTTCTGAAATTGGTGTTTGTCAAGGATTGTTCCATTTAAATTATAATTTCTAGTATCTAAATAAACTATGGAAAAAGCACAAATAATGAATGAAGTCAGCCGCGCTCAGCTTTTCGCTCTATGTGCTCGGTCATTTTTAATCGAGCTCATGGAGCGAGCCCTGAGCTAGCTCAGAGATAAAAAAGAAATACAAATTTTGTGCTCAGAGCGCTCCGAGCTAAAAAAGTAACACAGTTCTTTTTTTGACAGCTCAGTGCCCCGCTCGGAGCTAAAAAAGAAAAACGCCTAAACTAACCAAGGGTCAGATCACGTAAAAGGAACGACATCTTTTCGACCTTACTAGTCTCTGTATATCTCTGTAGATATGATAAAGACAGCTATGTACATATCATCGAAACGATACTCGATCGATCATCGTCTTATGTGTTCTGGCCCCAGGGCTTTCATCAAGTAATTGGTGCGCGATTTTAGACGAAAAAGTCATAAGTTTGCTTCACGCAACTCTACCTTTGTTAAATGTCTTAGTTAACTCACCATTTGTTTGACATTTCTAAATCGCAAGGTGGAAAGCAATCAAGTTGAGTTTCTTATCTATAGTAAATTGCATTGACAATATTCTGTAGCGCATAAACAAAAGATCTAAAGCCGATTGTGTACTTTAAAAACCATGAAATTGTGTGCTTATGTAAATCGATGCGAGGCGATACCTAATTAGCTACCGTGCAAATGCTATCATCTCGACAACAGTGTTTTGACGTTTCGTGAGTTACGTGAAGTAAATATAGAATCGTTGTAACGTATCATTCAAACGCGAGTGTTACGTGAAGCATTGCTATCGAAAACGATGTCGAAAACAAAATCGTCAGCCTTACGTGGTGAGTGCCCTGAATTATCGTTACATAAGTTTAGCAACACTTTTGTTCATCATGGTCGATTTATATGGCCACGCAAACTTTTCACGCAAGATGAGTGGCATACACAATACCAAATAATCAGACGCTAGTCTTACGTGAAGCATTAATTACAATTGAAACCGATGTCGAAAACGAATTCATCGGCCTTACGTGATGGGAGACCAGACATGACACTGAATTAGATATGATACTAGTTGACATACACGTGCTACAAGCCTTTAACCCAGCTTCATTATTGGTGTCATACGAATCTTGGGTAAGGAATAATGGCGTAACACTAGCGGTTATCATAACTTATATTTTCTGGCATTTAATTGATAATAAAAGATGTAATAAAATGATTTCCTTGAAAAGAAAGGAAAGGATCATTTCATAACTAATGACTTCTGCAGGAGCTGCATGGAGCAAAGAGATAATCGTATGCCACCGCCCAGCTTCATTAAAGAACGGTCCCCTGGTAAAGGCAACCTGATAAAGAACATATCAGACTCTAAAAGATGCATTAACATTGTGTCCGAAATTTTGTTTTTTTTTGGCTTTTGAATGCAACCACCAGTAGCAACATAGTGCAAACGACCCTCCCAGCATTATTTGAGTATTACTTCTGATAAATCTAAATAAAAACCAATAGTCACTGTACTCTTTTCAACTACTTAGAATCACACATAACCTATAAATAAAAAAATTAACTATTTTATTTAACATGTTATACTTAGAATAACTGTGTGTTTTTTTGAAACTTTGTTTGTTTGGTAAAAATGCCTTTGGCACTGATATATGTATACAACGAAATTAAAGTCGGTGTTTTCTTTTAATAATAATTAATACTAACTCGGTTTATATGATAATTATTTATTTCTTCTAACTTTGGCACATTTAATTACGTGTTTTTTGTATAGGAAGCCATTATAATTTGGTATTTCATTTTGAGCATTGTGTTTCATTTAAAATCAAATTTTTGTGGTATTTTTCCTTTAAATTTTTTGTTTAGATTTTAATAATTTTCTTGTAACTAGAACTTAAAATTAAAATCGATTGATTTTCAAATCGAAAATGTATATCAACCGTAAGGCGAAGATTATGATTCACATTATGGCAGCAAGTTAGTGCTTTAGAACTTTTACGATTGCCTTTCAAAACGTTGTGAATGACTCTCTGAATTTATAGATTCAGTTTCATTCATTCATTCTTTTTTGAATCAAATGGTCTAATAATCGTATTTCAATATACAATTTACATAATACGAAATTAATTAAAATATACATTTATATTATTTTGTTTTTTTATATTGCACTATTGTCCGTTGACCCAAAAACTCTTTCGAGAACTTATTTCCTAAAAAAGACAACACAAAAATGGCGCCAAAATTCTTTTGGAACCAACAAAAAAAGATGTAGAAAACGTAATAAGAATCACGATGACATTGTCCACAAGTTCATTGTTTACACACCTACAACTGCGTCCAAACAAATCATACTTTAAAGTCTAAACTAAGACCAAAAATAAAGCAAATTTTTTTTTAATATTTTACGAGTTTGTTTTGCTTTTTTTTTGCTATTTTACAATTTATTAAAGCCTATCTTCTTCCTCCTCCTCGGGCTCGTCACCATTCTCTTCGACTTCCTCCTTGTAGCCAGGGTGCTCCGAGATCGCATAATAATTACCATTATAAATTACACCTAGCTCCCGTAGCGCATCGCCACGTATTGTGGCCTTTATCGTCCAGTTGTAGCAGTCATCTGACTCTGATTCACGATCCAAGCGCTCGACATCTAGGATTTTTGAATTTAAACGCTCTAAGATTATACCAATATCCTTAATACTTAAATGACGTTTCTGATCAACAGACAGCTGATCAATTAACAATAGGAATTTTTCTGTTGTCGTCTTATCGTCCTCCATCACCGTGTTTTCGGTTTCACTCTCGGAGCTGTCCCGTTCGGGTGCGATGTCAAGAAAGCGGACATGCCCCTTAGCACCAGACGATCGCCGCTGCATACTGCCCGTAGGATCGACACCGCCAACAGCTCCGCCGCTTCCCGCCGATATGGATATCGATTGAGACTGGGGCTGAGGACTTGTGGTGCCGTCTTGTATGGGTGAGGTGGCAACGCTTTTATGCACCGCAATTTTGCGACCCTCCTCGTGTAGGGCACAACAATGAAAATCACATTCGGTTGTACTAGGACTGCCTGCACGGCTTGGCGTGTGCGCATGATGGGCACATTCAGGTGTATGCACGTGCACAGCGCCAACAGCACTGTCGAAGGAGCCGCCCTGCTTTGAGAGGCGCCGTCCACCCGGATGGTAGATGCTCGCCGGTCCCTCATCACTGATTACGGTTATTTGCGGACTCGAATAACGTTGAGGTGCTGGTGATGATTTATCGAGTGAGCTCTGTGCCGAAAGTCCTTTTTTCGATGGTGAATATTTTTCCGATGACATAAGACCATTGCTGCTTCCGCCTGGTCCGCCGCCCATGCCGCTGGTACTGCTGCCGCCCGTTCCACCTCCACCACCGCCGCCGCCACCTCCACCTCCTCCTCCTCCACCACCACCCTGACGCTGGTCCCAGTGTAGGACCACCGTGACACGACCCTTGTTATCCATAATCTTCCAAGATGGCGTCTCATCATGGAGCTCTAAAGCATGAATCGTCTCACAGACGATCTTCGGAATAGCTGATATCGCTAAGTGTTCGAGAAGAGCACACTTTTATTTAAAATGAAATAAAACTTTTTTTAAGTACTCACCAGCTTTTATAACATCGACGCCAGTCGGATACCAACGTTCGCCTTGCCTCAATAACAGTAAAACGGTGTTATTTGCCAGCGTTCGAAAGTATTCGCCATCCTCGATTTGGGTTCCATCGCACTCGAGAACAACACGAACTGGTTCTGAGGCTGGAACCCCAAGCTTATCTTTGCCTAAAACGAAAATTAGTCAAATTATCATAAGTTGGTTTAAATAGATAATAATTATATCAGCAAATAAGGTTATCGAAGGCATATCAGAAACAATTAAAAGGAATGGAACAAAGTCGACACCAGATGCCCGGAGGAGCGTCGGGCAGTAATCCTAGTCGCGTGGTCGGGGTACGGAGGGCCTTACACGTTTATTATTCTATTACAGCCATATTAATAAAAAAAACACTATCCACTCCTTAACACACGAGTTAGCTGGCACACAGATAGCGAACTTGTCCATATGATAACTTTTCTGATTAATAAAAATATGTTTCCCTGTGTTAGCTGTTTGCTCCTTATCACCTACAATACGGCAGCACTTTACCAAATTATACTAAAAAATCGAATGTATCTGTCATATTTCATCAGTTGACACTCATTTCTGTGTATTCCATTCCAATACTATGGTACTACTATGGAGTCAACGCATTATGAAAGAGTAATATGCCCAAATGGGAGACAGTGTTCTCTCTCATCCTCTCAATGTTTCCACACATGCATGGGCATCCTCTCAATTTGTGAATGCATGAACTACAATCTGTGAATTCGTGAAGTTATCCGCTGAAAGCTAACACACGTTTATTAAACAGAATTATGCGTAAACAGATGTGCTAGTGCTAACTCGCCGCTTTCCGTTGTTTATTAATACGGGGGTAAGTTTTCACTAATTATTCTTTCGAAATTTACTAATAAAATTTAGTTTAATTCAATGACATTGCGTGCAGCGTTCATTAATTGTAACATAATGGTAGAGATACACGCCTCTACTGATGAAGCAGAACTACCTACTAACGTGGAGTTCAATGACCTCCTGGACAGAGCCTACGGAACCTGTCTACAGTACTATGTCAAGAACGTGATCGGGGACTTCGACGTGAAAATCAATAAGGAAAACATCTTTGGTAGGTTAGTTGGAAAGCACATGCTCCACGACACGACAAGATACAATTTCTTTCGACTAATTTACTTGGCAGCATCCCGTAATACGGTGGTAAGTAGCACTACGTTCCCAAGACTGCAAGGCGAGAAAAAGTGAGAGATTCTCCACTGCGCACTTCGCTCCCACAAACGCCAACAATATGTTCAACTGGTATCGCACCATCATCAAAGAGGTAACCGAGAGCACCGTAGGTTTCCACCAGCTGCCCTAGAAAATGGTATGATGGTGTGTGTGTTCTTCGGAAAATGGGGATAGAAAGTGCCCATCTGCAAACGCTACAACGCAAACCTAGGGTAGTAAGTGAAGCAAAATCAAAAATGTGAAAGGATTAGGAGAAGATCCTACGTAGAAACATGAGAACATACGCAGTATTTCAGCTCAAAGAGATCAAAGTGCCTTGTCATCGAAACAGCATCCGGAGATTTTATGAAAAGCCAAAGTAAGTGACTGCTGTCTTTAAGACCGAAACGCAGGCTCTTCGAAACAGGGAAAGAAACCTAGTCATCGAACCACAGAAGTTGCCGTTAAATGGACGTCATGTGGAGGGAGTGATAGGGCAAGAACAGGACCTACGTCCAAGCAATGAGAAAAAGGTTGTCCTAAACCCTCTATTTAAAAGGTTGACTTAGCTCTAAAAAAAAAAGGCTGGCAAAATCCTCCTCCAAACCCTCCCCGTGGGTGCGGGCTGGTAATGGTCACTACAATTGTCTTGTGCGATGTCAAGACGGTGATCAGCTAAGGTCAGGGGGCATCACTGTGGTATTCCTTTACTCATCAATATTTCAATACCCAGTGATGCTCCTTTACCATAGGACGGAAGGTGCCTAATTTCAGTGGTCGTGCGAGCGTACATAGTACATAAATCCGTGCCGAAGAATATAAGGCTGAGTGCCAAATCAGTCGTTAGCGAGCTCCTTCAGACGCCTAGGCAAGGTCTGTCGTAACCCTGTTGCCTTATCCCGGTATATCGGCTCTGCCGGGATGGACCTCTATTTCCGACCTACTCGTGGGAACAACATTCATTTTTAAAAAAACATGCCAAACAAGGAAGACAAAAGCAACGAAAACCGACCTAACCGACCGAAACTGACCAGACAAGACGAATCCAACCAACTAACCCAGGACAAACGCGACGACAATCAACTATGCACCAGCAATTCGGACCTACTCACGACAACCCTCTCCATTTTCAAAAGTTTAAATATTGAAAACGCTGAGGAGGGCTCCCAATCCTCGTTCAACACCGCCAATATTGGATCTGAGACCGAAGACGAATCGCTGGATGACAAGGAATCTGAGGACAACACCCTGAAACCACACGTGATCTCCAAAGAGACAAGAAAGCGGAGTAACTACAGTGCATCAAAACGATTTCTTAAAAAAATGACTGAGAAAGACCCAACCTCTATCAATGATAGAGACAGGGCCTTGATCAGGAAGCATAAGAGGGCAATAAACCGCTTCGAAAATCAGAAGGTTCACAAGGCCAATGAACCTTCAGCTCCTGAACTGCAAAAAGAAACAACACTAGTGGTGGTAGACAAATCCAAAGGTTGTCCTAATAAGGCTAAGAAGGAACAGTCTAAAACCACTAGACCTTCAGAAACAAAGAACAAGGTACAGGCTTCAAGCATGGTCTCTACAGGCACTAAGGCCGGAACCTCTGGCACCTCTTCGAAGAGGCAACGGTCAGAGGAGAAGAAAAAAGAAAGCCGACCGAAAAGACCGAAGGCTTCAACAAGCCCAGACAGCACTCCGACGAGCCTAATAGCAGCAGTCATTGATGAGCAAGATCCCGATGGAAAGATCACACCTGAGCACTGGCTGCTGACAGAAAACGTCATCCTCAAGGCTATGATGGTCAACATCCGAAATGGGGGACCAGATTACGAGTTTGACGGGGCCGGATGGCACAAAGGTGTGAAGATAGTGGGGTGTGGAAACGGGCATACTCTTGAGTTTCTCTCCAAAACCATCGCCAGCATTGGCGAACCGTGGGAGGGAGCCAAATTGAAGGTCATACCCAGATCCGCACAGCCACTTAGACAGAAAGTCAAAGTCTGGATATCACCCCCCTTCGACAAAGAAGAGGACAAGAACATCGTGGTCCTCCTCGCTGGGCAGAACAAGAACATCCCGATCAAGGATTGGGTCAAGGTATACTCCAGAAGAAGTGGTGACGGCAAGGAGCTCTGCTTTGCAATAAACCAATCTTCTGCAGCCAGCATAAGACAGACCCCAGGCAATAGACAGAAGTTCGGGCTAGGTGCCGTAAGGGCACGGCTGGATGAAGATGAAGAGCCAAAGGTTGCAAAAGCTGCTAGTGGTGCAAATTAATTTGCATCACTGTAAAGCAGCAACACACGACCTACTGCTGTTCATGTCTGAGGTAAGCGTGGACGTGGCATTAATTCAAGAACCGTGGATAATAAATCCAAGGATTGAAATCGCCATATTACCATCTGTTCCACACTAAAGATGAAGGTAAAGTACGAAGCTGTATTCCAGTCAAGAAAACTGTTGGTAACATATTTTTCCTTCACAGGTACAGCCATGGAGACACAGTGGCCGCAAAAATTGAAGCTCCGGAAAGGAACCTTATCCTCGCTTCAGTTTACATGGCACACGACGAGGAAAACCCACCATCCGATACAGTACGTGAATTAGTGGAGCACGCTAACACACGGAACACATCATTGGTGGTAGGGTGCGACGCGAATGCACACCACACGCTGTGGGGCAGCGCAGGAATTAATAAAAGAGGTGAGTCGTTGTTTGAATATATTATTTCCACAAATATAGTTTTGTGTAACAGGGGATACCAGCCCACTTTCCAAAACAGAAACAGGTCAGGAATTTTAGACATAACTCTCAAAAGCAACAATGATCATATCAGGGTAGAAGACTGGAGAGTTTGTCGAGAGGACTCTTTCTCAGACCATAATAGAATACTCTTTACAGTCAATCTACAATATATGGCACAACGAATCTTTAGGAACCCTAGGAAAACGAATTGGGCAGACTATGCGAAAACGGTTAGTGAGTACACACAACATCCAAAAGAGGACAAGTTTATCGACACTCACTCAATCGACAACGCAGTCGAGTATATTACCAAAACTATGCGCAAAGCCTTTGTTAAACACTGTCCCATCTCTCGCAATCGCAAACCCAAAAAGGCAACTTGGTGGACCAGCGAGTTCAAAAGCGGCGAACTTTGGTAAGACAACTTTTTAACAAAGCAAGACAGAGTAAGACAGATGAAGACTGGACTAAGTATAGGTCCGAACTTAATCTATATACTAAAGAAATAAGGAGAGCAAAACTCGAATCCTGGAGCACGTTCTGCGAATCCATAGAGAGTACAAACAAGGCTGCCAGACTACGTAAAGTACTATCCAAAGACCCCACGGTCCCAGGGTATATTAAACGTGCTGATGACTCTTGGACAGAGTCTAGCCAAGAAACTGTACAAATTTTAATGGATACTCACTTTCCGGAGTCTAGTGAGAACTATACCCCCGTTCCGCAAGAGACACAACCGGACATGGCAATTGAAAGTATCATAACAGAGCACAAAATTGCTTGGGCAGTCAAATCTTTCCAGCACTACAAATCGGCGGGACCAGATAATGTCATACCAGCAATGATACAACAGGCTCTTAATGTAATACTGCCATGGCTAAAAGCGATATTCAGAAGCTGTATAAGACTCTGCTACATACCGCAAAGCTGGAAAGAAGTAAAAGTGATATTCATTCCCAAAGCAGGGAGACATATACACTGCACAGCAAAAGATTTTAGGCCGATAAGTCTCTCCTCTTTTCTCTTAAAGACACTAGAGAGAATAATCGACTTATATACAAGAGACCTTTTAAACGAAAACAATCTATGCAGTACTCAACATGCCTACCTCAAAGGCAAGTCCGTTGAAACAGCCCTGCACGAAGTTGTGTCAATTATAGAAAAAGGATTACACCATAAAGAATTCACCATGGCAGCATTTTTGGACATTGAGGGAGCTTTCAACAATGTCAAAACAGCGGCCATAAAAACAGCGCTCGTAGACTTAGGAGCGAAAATAGAAATAACGAACTGGGTTTACGAAATGCTTAACAGCAGAGTAATTACTCGTATGTAACTCAGAGATCGGAGAGAGTACCATAAGGAAAACAGTGACCAGGGGCACCCCACAGGGAGGCGTCATATCTCCCGTCCTGTGGCTTCTAATGGTCAACAAAATACTCACGACTCTAAAGGTCAAAAAGACGAAAATAGTAGCATACGCAGACGATATTGTAATTCTAATAAGTGGAAAGTATCTCCCCACTATCAGTGAACTCATGGAATCTGCCCTAAAAGAATTATCCTCGTGGGCAAGACCGAACGGCCTTGGAGTTAATCCAATCAAAACCGAATGTGTTCTGTTCACTAGGAAAAGAAAAATCGAGAATTTCGATATGCCGAAGCTAAACGGAATTTGTCTGAAACTTTCCCCGGAAGCAAAGTATCTGGGCATCATCCTAGACTCTCAGCTTACTTGGAAACGTAACACAGAGGAACGATCAAAAAAAGCACTATGTGCCTTCTACGCATGCAAAAAGACCTTTGGTAAACGTTGGGGTATGCGCCCTTACATAACCCATTGGATGTATACAGCGATCATACGACCCATACTTACATACGGGTCAATTGTTTGATGGAAGGCAACAGAAAGGACTACCTATCTCCATAACCTCTCTAAAGTACAGAGATTAGCATATATCGGCACAACAGGAGCAATGTGATCGACACCCCAAGCCGGGCCGGAAGTCATTTTAAACCTACCCCCCCTTGGTGAATACATTCGCAGCATGGCAGCCAAAGGAGCCCTCCGCCTCAAGGAGGCAAACATGTGGAGACACAGCTCCTATGGGCACGGCTCCATAATTCACAATTACTTGGGTATCAATCTATCCACGAAAACGGACTACATAATCCCCAATCGAAACTTCGAGCAAAACTACTCTACATATATACCCCAAAGAGAGCACTGAAACGCGCACGCCAGCGCACAAGAAATCCAAATCTATACGGACGGGTCAAAAATGGATGTAGGAACAGGAGCAGGAGTTTTCTGCGAGCCCCTAGACATAAAGGACTCGTACAGACTCCCCAATGAATGCAGCGTCTTTCAATCCGAAATAGTCGCCATAGACAAGGCAGCAAAAACAATCTCCGCGAAGAATCTGGATCCTTCCAAGATTACAATCTTCGTAGACAGTCAGGCGGCGATCAAATCACTAGACAGCGAAACCATAAAGTCAAGAACAGTCAGGAACTGCCTAAAATCCCTTAACGAAATAGGCGAACGACACAGGATCACCCTCTGCTGGGTCCCCGGTCATAGCGACATCGTGGGGAATGAAAAGGCAGACGAGCTAGCAAGAACAGGGTCAGAACTTGACGCAATGAACGCCATTACGTCAATAGACATCCCAATTAGTGCAGCAAAAAGAAACATTGACCAAAAACTGAGGGAACATATTAATACTACCTAGTCCCAAGGGAACGACTGTGTTATATATCGCAGCCTATGGCCAAAAATCGACGAGAGAAGAACAAAACACATTCTGGGAATGAATAAACAAGAAATACGTATCCTAACCGGCGTACTGACCGGCCACTGCACCATAGGTGTAATGGCAAACAGGCTGGGCATTAGCTCACCAGACTACTGCAGGAGCTGTCAGGATACAGAAGAAACCGAGACCATCAAACACCTGCTCTGCGAGTGTCCAAACCTCCAGACATATCGACTTCGCTATCTCGGTAACAGATTTTTCGAAGACGTAGAGGACGTAGCGCAGGTACCACTGACGGACACAATCAGGTTTGTCAAGAAAACAGGTTGGTTCCAATAGGCCAACCAGCAAGAATAATTTAAACAAAGTATGGTAAGTGTTTTTATTGTAAGTGAAGTTTTTTACCACGATAAACAAAAAGGGATCACAATGGACCAAATGGCCCCCGTGCAAGCACAGCAATTGCTGTGCACTTCCCTTCAAACCTAACCTAACCTAACCTAGCTCTAAAAAACCAAAGGCTGACATCTTAGATGACTAACCAACAGAGCTCATCAAATACGGAGGTGATATTTTGGTAAGGCCGGCTACATATGCCCCATCTAAAAAAGAGGGACTAACAAATTCATATGCCCCATCAGAGAAGCGATCTTATGCCTTACAAAAATCGTCGAGGCATATCGCTGCTAATGTTGCATATAAAATTCTATCCAAAGTTTGCGTTGAATGTCTGAAGCCGTACTGAAACAGAGGCAGATCGAAAAAACACCAAATCATACTCAGGCAAATCCTGGAAAAGCATTCATAGTCAGAAGATCTACGTGGCAATGCCCGAATTCGGGATCCCGGTAAAACTGATCCAGTTGTGTCGCGTGACACTTGAAAACACGCGATACGAAGCAGAAAATAGTACGAAGATCAGGTGTCAACACGGAAGGTACTATCTTCAATATATCCGTCCAGCTACGTATGAGGACGATATCGACACCATCGGCCGTTCCCAGCGTGCCGTGTTAGAGGCTTTCACGGCGATTCAAGAACAGGAAATTGGTTGGTCTTGAAATAAATGGGGACAAGGCCAAGTTCATGCTATCAACAAATATCTGTCCACCATCTACGAGAAAACGTCACTGTTGATAGCAATAACTTCGAGGTAAGGAGTTTATCTACCTAGGAGCAAACATTTACTCCACGAATATCACCTTCGTGGAGATCCGGCGGAGAATTACCTAATGAAACCGCTGCGACTTCGGTTTAGCGAAGCAAATGGGTTCAAAACTCCTTACTCAAAGAACAAAATGCATGCTCTATCGAACATTAATCCTGCCAGTGCTGCTTTATTGTGCCGAGCACTGGATGATAAGTAGAAAAGTGGAGCTAATATTGGGTTCTTTTGAAAGAAACTCCGTCGGATATTTGGTCCTGTGTGCGAGGAGGGCGAATGGAGGAGAAGATAGAACCGCGAACTCTATGAGCAGTACCAAGATGTGGATGTAGTCCTAAAAGCTGAATCACGTCGACTACATTGGCTAGGCCACATTGAGCAAATGGACAATAATACTACAGGCAAGAGGATCTTGGACTCCCAGCCCCTATGTTCGAGAAGTCAAAGAAGACCGAAACTCCGTTTTAAAAACAAAGTCATCGCGGATCCCAGAGCACTTGGTCTGGAGAACTGGAAGCAGCGTGCCCGGGATCACAGAGGATTGAAGGCTGCAGAGTCTCAGGAAGAGACTCTTTGCGGGTCGGAAATCCGTTAAGTAAAAGTAAGTCTTCCGAAGTATTTCCAAACTGCACCGGATTCCGGCAATGAGAGAAGCTATCATGTGACTTATTCAATCTCCTCATGGATTGTGCGCAGGTAAGGAAGACACTATAGTTAATAGATCCACCTAACTTCTGCAGTACGCAAACGATGTCGACATAATTGGCCATTCATAGCGTGTCGTGGTAGAGGCTTTTACGGCCATTGAAGAACATTTGAAATTGGTTGGTCTTGGAGTTAATGAGCACAAGACTAAGTTAATACTATCAATAAACTCCATAACTTCCAGGTAGTTAGGGAGTTCGCCTACCTCGGAGTAAACATCAATCATGGAGATCCGCTACTACTCCGCTACCGTTTCGCAAAACAAAAAGATCGAAACTCCTACCTGTAAGGGCAAATGCAAGCTCTACAAGATACAGGGCTCCATCGAAAAAAAAATCCTCGCCGAATTTTCGGTCTTGTATGCGAAGAGAAGGTGGACTCTATCTGGATGTTGCTGTTGTACATAAAGTTAAAACTCGTCGACTTTATTAGCTCGGCCCGATCGAGCGAATAGATAATAATGATCCAGCGAATAGAGTCTTCCGACTCCAAGACCTCATGTTCGAGGCGACCCAGACATCGCGAATGCCACAGTGCTGGGTCTAAATAACTGAAGCAGCGTGGAGGGTGGAAGGCTTCAGTGTCTCAGATTGAGACTCGGCTAGGTTGATATGGGTGCGTGGCTCGATATTATAATACATGAGAACAAATACATTTGTAATTTCGCCGATTAGATAAAATTTTATGATTCTTTAACTCACCTCTTACGATTAATTCCTCAAAACTTCCCACTACTACGCCTTTGCGTACATTTCGCCAACTATCCCAAATTTTAAGGGGTCTCTTGCCGCGAGACTCCTGAAACAAAATGGAAAAAAATTATTAGAAAAATATCAGAGATAAATAATATCATTGTTTGTAATATAATTTCAAGCACTAATGTTAACAATAAAGTTTGTGTTGCAGGTATGACAAAATGTTATATGTACATACCTAAATATAATACATAATTTTGTCACTTAAAAAGAGCCAATAATATAAGCATTGACAAGATTTTTGTTTTTGTAATTTTCTCAGTTTTTTATTTTTCATCAAATGAGTAAACATTCACTGTTCTCTTTAGAATACATAATGCAAAAATAAATACCTATCAGCTACCACCAGAGTTGCTTAATGCTAATATTAAACAGTTTTTAAATGAATACCTACTAAGATGAAATTCTAATAAATCACAGTAATTATTAGCCTCTCGTAGACATCTAGATATAGGTTCATTATAACCATAGTTAGCCCTATAAAAGGGTACATAAAATACATGACGATATCTGAGTGCTCTCGACGGAGCATAAAAACCAATTTGTGATAACAGAAAGGGGCAATCGATATGACAGGTAATTAATTCCCTCACAAACATTATAGATAAGTATTTCCTCCGAGTCGATAGAGGTAAAATTCCATTCCCAGTAGTTTACACCTAGTATCATAGGAAGGCATTTCAATATTCCAACGAAGCCGTCTTACTGCAACTCTAGTCAAACACTTTTGGATCGTCTCAATTCTGATGGAATGAACTTCATAAAATGGATTCCAGACAATGCTGCAGTACTCGAGGTGAGATCTAACAAATGCAAAAAAGATCCTGAAATTCCGTAGAATTTCTCAATATAAATCCTAGTTGGCTTTAGCAGCTAGAAACTCAGTATTTTCAATAAAATTCAGTTTTTGATGAAACATAATCCCAAGATCTTTTTTTGATCGTATAATGGATAACGGAACATCCCCAATCATATACGAGACAAGAATTGGGGACAGAATACGACAAAAAGTAAGGTTTTGACATTTAGATACATTTAAGTGCAGGTCATTGTTATGGCACCAATTCGAGAGTCTATCAAGATCATCTTGTTAAAGTCTACAATCTAACACCGATGTTATTTGACGTAAAATTTTCAAATCATCGGCAAACATCAAACATTGAGAATTCTGAAACATTTCCGGAATATCGTTAATAAATAAAAGGAAGAGTAAGGGGCCAAGATGACTACCTTGAGGTACACCGGAAGTAACTTGAACCTGTGTTGATCGAATGTCGTTTAAGCATACAAACTGACAGGCCTAAAAACTCCTGGATCACACAAATGCAACAACACCAGCATTTGATTGAGTTGACATAGTTATATAGTGACATTGTGATTCGAAATTGGGAGGGCTGCCTACACTTTTTTAGGTCGAACCGTGAAACTCCATTGGCGAGCAAGTAGGGATGCAGTGAAGTGGGAGGATTATGCTCCCTTAAGTCCAGATCAGAACCTCGTCATTGAAGAACTAAACAATATAAATCAGAATACATACCAATTTAAGTTGGCGGTGATGATGTCAAAACAATTGAAAAAAAAAAATTCTACAAAACTAACACCTTTGTATAGTCTTTTCGCACTTGACAAAACTTCGCACGCTTGACTTGGGGAGAAAGCTGGTGAATGCGTCACGGAAGTGTAGAAAAACGTACATTTCCGGCAATACGGAAGTGTAGACAAACGTACACTTCCGGCAAAACGGAAGTTGAGAGGTAAATATAAGTTAGTGAAGATAGAAAGAGAGAGAGTTACGTTTCGTATCATACACTCTTTTTTTACAACCCCTAAAATTTAGTCGACGTAAAGGTTCGTGGAATGGGTAAACACTCTTGAATCTCCTCAATAGAGGGCAATACTAAGCTCATCATCTATCCAAACCGATCCAAAGGAGAAAGCTATATCTAAAACAGTTGCCGACAGATGGAATTTACCGGAAGTGAGTTAAGAAATTGTGTTCGTGAATCGCAGTTCATTAGTTGGAAATATGGAGCGTCACCGTCATCGTCAGATTTTCAGGTCGGACGGCAAAAACCAAAGTTTGAGCTGGGGAGCTGAAATTTATAATATAGACTCTCCAGAGGCCCTTGATGCTCATGTGTAAATATTTTCGAAATTTGCCCAGTAACACGCCCACAATTTAAATTAGATGGAGCGAAAGAAGTTTTACCTAATTCAATCGTGTGGTCTTAAGCACACTCATTTTTTTGTTTCGCCCTCGTTTCACTTCAACGTTAGAATTAAATCCTAGATTCAAAGTTGAAAAGTAAATCCCATCAACTTTGCGGCGATGTTTTCAGTTTTTCCAACATGCAATGCATTTTCGTATGTGCTTGACTCGACATCAAACGCTAAAGTTCTCGCTCCTGTGAAAGTCAGAGTTGAAGTATTGATCTGTTTCAACCATTTCATTGGTCCTATAGAGTACTTCGCGACAACGTCAATCGCAAATAAAAAAAAAAAAACCTGCAGCAGAATGAACTAAAGGAAAACATTGGCGAATTTGTATGGTGGGAGCGAATTTTAACAAAAAAAAACTACAGAATTAAGAAGGAGGATCCAAACACTACAAAAATTAAAATCGTGATTTACAACATGTTTTAAAATTTGCAAACGTTTTGATAAAATTTTAGTTTGTAAATAGAAAGAGAAGCATGGCGTCTTAACAATTTCAAATATGCATAAACCACAACTTGTTAGATTTACGAGCCGAAATGGGAAATTGATAATGAAACCAAACATTATTAAGGAAACAAACAAGTTGCAGTTTTTTTTTCACATAATGTACAAACAACACCGCATGCACAGCACATAATGAACATTAAATCATTCTGGAGAGCCTTTCGTAAGTAATTTATTTCAACTAACCGACAAACCCCAAATTCGGGAACTTATCAATTAAAAAATAATTTAATAGTGCAGTCGAACGAATTATAAAAATCCGCACACTTAAAATCGATATACGGGCTTGTAGGAATATACGCATTCCGTGTTCATGCATACCTATGTTAAGTATACGTTCAAAAACATAGGCTCTAGTCAAAACTCAACCGGATTTTAGCCAACATCTGAATTTAAGCCAGGTCACAAGAATGATTTCGAAGGGAATGGAATACGTAAGGCACTAACACATTAAGGCTCTATACCTCCTTTCACATGCAAAGAACAATTCTGTGCATCAGCAACATCAACTTGGAACTCCAAATGCGGCTCAGTTACTGTAACTCCATCCCTACTACTTTATGAAAAGTCAAGACACACTAGAACTTGTGAATGGTCACCAATTTTTCCCAAAAGAAGCTAAGCTACTTCAATGTAGGGCTAGTAGGGCCTCCATTTATAATAAACTCATTTTAAATTTGCTGTAAATAATGTTAAACACACATGATTGAAACATATTAATTATTCATTGTCGTAAACAACCTCCTGCAGAAAAGCCATAAGGCTTCGCAGGTATCAACAATTGTAACTATTAACAAAGATGAAATAATATAAAAAAAAAATTGGGATTACCAACGAAAGTTGTGTGGTCCCTTTTGGAGCAGTATTTTATCACATGATTACATTAATCATACAGAACCCTGAATGGAGCAGAAAATATCAGGCCGCAGCGCTGTGTGGATTGGAAAATCACTATCTTATCTACGCTCCACCAAAGAAGGAATTTATCGGCCCTACCATGATAACCGTTCCGAAAGGAAAATTCTACAATTTTGTAAGAATCGGAGAAATTTGTTTCGTCGTAGAGTGTTTGGAACATCTCTCTGACAAAACACCAGTTCCTCACGATGATATACGATTTTTGCGTCAGTTTTTGGCAGCCGAATGTCAATTTCTCTCCGATTGTCTCCGACAACTGTTGCTCGCTGAACATTTATATACGATAGTAAAATTTGTTTGCTGCTAAAAGCGTAAATGGGGTCCCCGACAGGATTTGCGTCGCAGAGAAACTTAGTTTCCGAACGAAAACCATGAGAGGGCTGTTTATTTAATAACCTTAAAGCAATTTATTATTTGATTTTAAGAAAATACCTAAAATTCAAAAGATCGCGCGCAACTATTTTACGACTGATATGCCTGGAGGGGGAGGACTGCATGGGGACTGCCTATTTTTTTATTATTTTTTTTTTATAATTTGCTTACGCTAAAGGGGTTTTTTCTTTTGTTACAGTACCCTTATAGTGCTAAGAACACAGCGTAAGCATTTGTGTTTAACAGCAAGCAGCACCTGGCACTATCGTATTTCATTGCATGCTTTTCGGTGCTACTTACTATTAGAAAGAATGGATAGATGGGAAAGAACCGAACTGGTCCTCTTTTCCAATAAATACAAAATCCCTCACATCGACCCTCCCTCTATTAACGATACAAGCTTAACCTTTTCCGATGAAGCTATATTCTTGGGTCTAATCTTCGATAGGAAGTTAAGCTGGAAACCCAATTTTCAAGAAAGAGTCAAAAAAGCTACAGTAGAATTCTTCTCTTGCAAAAAAGCCATCGGTAATAAGTGGGGCCTACAGCCCCGCATATCTGACTGGCTATACGTATCGGTAGTGAGATCGATTCTAAAATACGGGGTGGTTGTCTGGTGAACTGCTCTAGACAAAGCGGTAAACCTTGATAATCTGAGCAAGGTTCAACCGTACGACCCCCTCCGCTGCACTGGATATTTTACTGCACCTGACACCCCTCGAAATTTTTAGCAGGCAAATAGCTGCCTGTTCCACTGTCCGCTTAAAAGCTACCTCACAGTGGATCAATACGAATATTGGCCACTATATCATTCTGGACTCACTTGGGTCTGTACCAAGGAACATCGACTATACCATACCGCAATTACAGTTCGATAAGAATTTCCAAATCACTATCCCCACAAGATCATTCTAGGAGGATGTAGCATTCATGGAGGATTAATCGATCCAGTTCTACACCGACGGATCAAAAACTAGTGATGGGGTAGGTGGGGGTGTTTTCTCAGAAAGACTAAATATTAGTCTCTCTTTCCGTCTTCCTGATCATTGTATCATGTTCCAGGCGGAGATAATAGCGATTAAGGAAGTCTTATCGAGGCTGAAGAGAAATATGACATCCACTAAGTACATTCGCATATTCGAGGACAGTCAAGCCGCGCTAAAGTCCCTGGACTCAGTATCTTCAAACTCCATCGTAGCACTAGACTGCCGTTCAACTCTTGAGGAGATAGCAGAGCAGTTCAATATTCACCTCTTTTGGGTACAGTGGCGCGCGGCATAGAGATATCACAGGGAACTGTAGGGCAGATGAACTCGGCAAAAATGGAACCGCATTACCTCTCCTACCTGATAAAGGCAGTCGAGAGCACTGCACATTGGCTCTGCTATAGGTGTCCTTACAGGACACTTTCTAATAGGGAAGCACGCATCAAGGCTTGGCGTAAATTCAAATGACTTCTGTAGAAGCTGCAGGGACGAGGAGGAGGAGCAGACTGAACTTCATCTCCTATGTACATGTCCTGCACTCTCCCATAAAAGAAATCTCTATCTAGGAGCCTTCTTCTTTAATGAACTCAGTGACTTAGCTAACACAGATGCTAGAAGTCTATCGCGCTTCATTAGAAGCTCCAAATGGTTTTGCGAGTAGAGGTCGAAACCCCCGATTCACATGGTATCACAACGGACCTCATTGGTCTAATTGTGTTGGCTATTAGCTATTAGCCACCTTAACCTTACCTAACCTAACCTGACTATTTTACCATAACTGCTCCTGCACACCACCAATTTGTTACATTACAAAAAGTTTTATTTACGCCACAACTTCTATTAATGAACCCGTCACCTGACATATTTCTATCAAATTCGAAAAATAAAATCTAACAAAGCTTAAGACATACCAAAATATGTTGTATCTTTTCCAGCATCACTCCTTCCTCTTTCCAGCAACAATGGGAAAGGAAATACAAAATATAGTATCACTCAAAGTTCATATATTTCAGATGACATAAATATAAAAATGTTGATTGGAATATTTTTAATTTTCTTGGAGTTTCTTCTTCTTTTTTTTAATAATAAGTGAACTAACATTTCATATGTGGCACTTTGGTAGTTTGAAAAAAAAAACTAATATTATACGGATTTATTTGCGATGAGGGTGGCAACTGGCGAGTATAAATGCTGTCCTTCTTTTGTGTTTTACTGGTAAGTTATTGCGGTTGCGATACGTGTAAACATAATAAAAATTCACGAGGCGCGATTTGACTTCTTTTTGAAGCGCAAAAAAACACCCAGAGTAGGTATTGCGAGTTAGCTCGGGTATGTGTGGTTGTGCATGCATGCATGAATGCAGTTGTGGCAGTATAGTAGCATTGTGCAGAAACAGACATCGAAATTGAAAACAGCAAGGACATGAGAGGCCTAGTGACCTACTAAACTATTACCGTGCACTCTCGAGTGTACACATGGGATGTAGATGATGGTGATAGTGGTGATAAGAAAGCTCGAAAGAGATTTTGCGCATACACATTTAAAAAGCACACCCTTCGGGATAGGGGTCAGAATTTACCCGAGGTAGGCATACCGGTCGTAAGAGGCGACTAAAATCCACCCTTCGGGATAGGGATCAGAATCTACCCGAGGTAGGAATGCCGGTCGTAAGAGGCGACCAAAATCCACCCTCAGTATACCGAGTGCATAGAGTATACAAAAAATGCAATGATTAAAACAAAAAGATATAATACCCCAGGTGGCAGCCCAGTTCTACTGGAAAATCCACACTCTTCGGAGGCAGGCTCTACGGATTCTGGGGAGAGCCATTTATTGCAATCATCCGACCCTTTTAAAAATAGTAAAAGGGTAACTAGATCACCACCAACGGGATCTGTGCCAGAAGCAAAAACTAATCGAAGTCCTACGACGCCAAAAGATTTTGGACGCCTTTGGAGGGACTCAACGAAATGCAAAAGCTTCGAGGACGAAAACAAGGAACTCCGCACTAAGCTTAACCAAATTGAACAGCTTTACCAAGAGCTAAAAAAAGAGCTAGATCAGCTGAAAGCTGAGAACAAAGCACTTGTTGAATCTCAACCTAAAAAACAGCCAGAAGCCAAATCATACCGCTCAGCTAGCCGCGATTATCATACAGACGAAGAAGAGCTAGGGCGCGAAACGGATTGGATCACTAAGAGGAGACCGAACAAAAAACGGAAAGCCGGCTCCTCACCAGAAGTCGTTGTGCTAAAAGATAGACAACCCAAAAAGGCAAATGCCAACGAAATAGAAACGCTAAGGAAAAAACCTCAAAATAAGGTATACCTTCCACTTCCAATTAACGTTGTCGGAGTTTCAGACTACAGCAAGCTAAGTAGCCTTCTTAAGGAAATAGCAAAGTCCACATTCAAAGTAACATCTCTGAATAATAATGTGTGGAAAATAAATGTAAGCGATCCTGAGAGCTATCGCGCAGTTTCTCAAAAACTGAATACTGAGAAGGTACAATGGTACACTTATGAAAACAAGTCTGAAAGGCCACACCGAGTTGTAGCCAGAGGGCTCCACTCTTCGTGCCGCAAAGAAGATGTTTTGCATGATCTTAAAACTAAAGGTTTCAAAATTATCGACGCGGTTAATATACTTAAAAAAGAAAAGCAAAAAACGGAACAAGACGAGGAAATTGTTGTCAAACGCGGACTTCCGCTATTCATGCTTAGTTTCGAAAAGTCTGAAAACATGGAAAAAATATACAACATTAAAACTATCCTAAACATAGTGGTTAAAATTGAACCGATGCGCCAAAGGACTCGTCAGATTCCTCAGTGTAAGCGTTGCCAAGGCTACAATCACACGCACACGTATTGCCAAAAAGAGCCGCGTTGCGTAAAATGTGCCGGTAAACATTTATCGAAGGAATGCGCTCTAAGTAGACAAGACCTACCAACATGCATAAATTGCAATGGAAAACATCCGGCAAATTATCGCGGATGCGAAGTGGCTAAGGAACTTCAAAATAGGCGCGACAAAATAAAGAAAACTACGCTACCAATCGCAAATAAAACCAATAACAAACCTGAAAGGGGCAACAATAAAACCAATGAAGGACGAAAAAAGGCTAAAGAAATGGTCAAAACACAACACCCAAGAGAAGGAAAATTGTTTAGAAAAAAGTCACCGAAAGCTGTTCCACAAACATACGCTGAAGCTGCGTTGCAAGGACGCGAACAAACAAATAAAACATCTGATACAGTCTCCCAAGTTTTCTCTGCAATTCTTGCCAGGCTAGAAGAACAGAGCCAAATTAATAAACGTATGTTTGAAAAACTCGACAAGCTCGAAAATCAATTTCGAAGTACACGTGCAATAATATAAATATGACGGATTTAGTTAAATTAGTGACATGGAATGCGAACGGCCTTCTGCATAAGATGGACGAGCTCGAGATATTCATTCATAAATATGAAATTGATATTTGTTTGATTTCGGAAACTCATCTGACGAAAGAAACCAGCACAAACATTCGAGGATACATTGCCTATCACGCATATCACCCTTCGGAAAGGGCGAGAGGCGGGGCATCCTTGTTGATCAAAAATACCATTGAACACTCAGTCAGTGGAACAATCGAGCTTGACAAACTGCAATTATGCACGGTGAGCGTAAAAATTAAACACATAAAATATGATTTTGCAGCTATCTATTGCCCCCCACGTGCAACGATGGAAAGAAGCGATTTTATAAGTATCTTTGACTCACTTGGACGAAATTTCGTCATCGGAGGTGACTTTAACGCAAAACATACCTTCTGGGGATCGAGATGCATTTCAGTAAAAGGTAGAGTTCTTTACGAAGCCGGTATGGAATTGGGGGTAGACTTTCATTACTCAGGTAAACCGACATACTGGCCCTCGGATACGGCAAAAACACCAGACCTCATCGATTTCTTCATCACGAAAGGTTTGTCGGGAAACTCTATTGTAGTTGAGGAATGCTTCGATCTTTCTTCTGATCATTCACCGGTCATTTTGACAATTAACAGCTGTCTACGAAAAAAAGAAGGTCCGCCCAGACTAACTAACATGAAAACAAACTGGGAATCCTTTAAAAAATACTGTGAAAGTAAAATCGATCTCAAAGTGTCTCTTCGAACACCCCACGAACTTGAAGACGAAGTCGATCAATTTATTAACGTCATACAATGCTCAGCCTGGAAAAATACTCCCCATAAACGGAAAATAACCACAAATTGCGAAATAACATATCCCTTGGAAATCACGCAATTGTTAAAGAAGAAAAGGGGAGCGCGTAAAAGATGGCAACAATCTCGCGCTCCACAGGATAAAACCACTCTTAACTACCTTTGTAGTAAACTTAAGAGAGAAATTCGAGACTTTAAAAATCGTCAAATTTCTACATATCTTGGAAGCCTAACTGCGGATAAAAGTACAAATTACTCGCTCTGGAAAGCCATGAAAGGCATTAAAAAACCAAAAACGCAAGCGCCACCCATCAGGAAAATCAATGGAGAATGGGCGAAGAGTGACAAGGAAAAGGCCGAAATATTTGCAGAACATTTGGAAGAAACATTTAAACCATTTGATGGTCAAGCGTTGCTCGAATTTCCTGTCCTAACCGTGGCACCTGACAATTATAGAATAAAAAGTGTATCGCTAGCCGAACTACGCTTCGAAATAGAGAAACTAAAATTAAACAAAGCTCCTGGATATGACTTAATCACAGGACAGGTCCTTAAAGAGTTACCTAGGAAAGCTTTAGTAAAGTTTGCATATCTTATAAATGCATCGTTCAGGTTATTGTACGTTCCACGACAATGGAAGGTAGCTGAAGTTATAATGGTTCCAAAGCCCGGTAAACCACTGAATGACAAAAAATCATATAGGCCAATATCTCTCTTACCGATAATGTCGAAGGTATTCGAAAAACTTTTGTTAAAGCGCCTACATCCGATTATCGAAGAACGTCGATTAATACCTGACCACCAATTCGGATTCAGGATTAAGCACTCTACAATCGACCAGGTTTACAGAATAACCAATGTAATTGAAAAAACCCTAGAGGAGAAAAAAATATGTTCTAGTGTTTTTCTCGACGTCTCTCAGGCCTTTGATAAAGTATGGCATACAGGGTTGAAACATAAGCTAAGACAAGCTTTTCCGAAACAGTTATCTGATATCCTTAGTTGTTACTTATCAGACAGACTCTTTCGTGTAAAACACGGAAATGATTACTCTGAATTTAAAGAAATCGCGGCAGGAGTTCCCCAAGGAAGCGTTCTTGGACCGATCCTATTTCTAATATACACTAGTGATATTCCTCAAGAAGAAGGCACAACAGTAGCCACATTTGCAGACGATACAGCTATATTAGCGGTCAGTAATACCGTTGAATCAGCAACTAAAAAACTCCAACGTTCTATTGACAAAATTTGTGATTGGACAAAGACTTGGCGTATTGCTCTCAACGAGGCCAAATCAACGCACGTGAATTTTACTTATAAAAAGGTAGACAACTTACCCATTTTCATTGATTCGGTACGAATTCCGTACGCAAACGAGGCAAAATATTTGGGTATGACACTCGATGCGAAATTAAAATGGAAACAGCACGTCAAGAAGAAACGCGAAGAGCTCGCCATTCGATGTAAACAAATGCACTGGCTGCTTGGTAGATTTTCCCAACTCAGCATGCAGAACAAGCTGCTTTTATACAAGCAAGTACTAAAACCGGTTTGGACATACGGTATACAACTTTGGGGTTGTACCAAATCCAGTAATATCAAAATTTTACAAACTTTTCAAAACAAAGTGCTAAGAAAAATAGTAAATGCACCATGGTTTATCAGAAACACTGATATCCACAGAGACCTAACTATGGCTACCGTCGAAGATGAAATAAAACATTTTGCCTGCAAACAACAGACACGCCTTCACGGTCATTGCAATATCACCATGCTACAAATTCGAGACGATACTAACCTAGTGCGCCGATTACAAAGGATAAAATCATTTGAATTAGCGCAATAAGATGTAACCGCGTGCTTATGGCGGTATTAGCAGGTGCCTCCACTGGGAAGCTGCCTGCCAAACGCGTAATTTACAGTTTAAATAAAACTACTAGATAGGAATAACCTAGTTCTAGTATGCAGGTTTCGAAGGGAGGTGGTTTTTGTTTTCTTATCTTAAGTGAGAAAGAGTCGCATCTACGATTTTTCACCTACCCCTATTATTCATCCGAGCCTAGTTCTGGTTCCAAGTCTCGTGCTTTTAACCAGGATAGGTAACTCTCAGCTTGCTGAGAGTAACGATAATATTACTATGGCTTGGGAGTAATATTAGAAACTCTATAAAAAAAAAAAAAAAAAAAAAAAAATTGCTTATTTACGTCTATCTTTGTCGATCTGAAATACGAAATACGTAACTCGCATCGGTTATAATTTGAGTAAATTTGAGTAAAGGCGTTTTTGATTGTCTTCCCACTCACCAGTAAAACGAATATAGGTATCTCGTGGATCACTATATACTCTGACAGCCAAGCGGCCATAATGGCCATGGAGTCAGTAGTTGTCAAATCAAGGGCGGTGTTACAGTGCATAAAACACCTAGACGAGATATCAATCTCCAATTCAGTGACCCTATGCTGGGTACCAGGGCACACGGACATCTCGGGCAACGAAGAAGCAGACAAGCTGGCAAGATGCGGATCGGAGATGGATGCATCTCTGGCTCTGAAATCTGTACAAACTCTGACGCGGAAAATCGATGTTGAATCCATGAGTAGAACAAACCTACGTTAGCGCAGCCTCGAAGCATGCAGACACTCGAGTGAGCTTGGCCAGCGGTAAACAAGAGGAACTCTATGGGCATGGTCGGGTTGAACCGTAAAGACATGCGCATAATATAATATTTTTATTTTTTGATAGAAAGTTGTCATAATACTACAAACATACTTGTACTTATCATTTTTGGATAAAGGTAGCATCTGGCGAATAGCGAGTCGTGGCAAAGCAGTTTTTATTGGTGGACCACTGCAAATTATCGTATTGGCTTGGGCATGCACCTACGTTGATTTGTTGTGGAAAACTGACGTAAGTTCTTCACTTGACGGCCTTGCTTAGGTAGCGTCGGAGTTTTTGTTTTATGTTTATTTTTGTCCCTCAGAATCTGTAGAAATTTCAGAGTAGATGTGAATAGCATCTGTGAGTTAATGTCGAACCTGTTTCAAGATCCAAAAATAATTCAACGGTTTTAACATTTAGCTAAACCAAGGTTAGCGATTCTGATATAAAAAAAAATATGTAGTCCACTTGGATATGACTTACTGTCATTAATCTTTCCCCAACGTGGTCTATGTGGTCTCAGCAGGTGGCAGTGGTGCGATAGTAGTATATTCACTAAGTGATTGGCAGATCGTGCGTTCGAATACCGATCAGGGCCATGATTTTTATAAATTGAAAACACACAAAAAAAAAACAGATCTTCCTAAAGCAATTGAGGCGCCACTTGTGGAGAAAAAATCCCATCGCACCAAACCTCTTTCCTATCCTTCTATTCTTTCATACAGTAAGTAGCACCGAAACATAGGCAATGAATCATTTGCTGTGGTTTCCACTATAAGGGTACTACAGAAAAAAGAAATCCCTTTAGCGCACGCAAATTATAAAATAAATATATGTATTGTATTGTATTGTATGTGCAGTGGGGTCATCAGTAGATGACAAGCACTTAGACCTATTGGTACATTGTACTTCATCATAGCTGCCCGCTCGCTGGTTATTGGAAATAAATATATGTTGTCATGTGGTCTACCAACTCCAGCCTCAATGCCCCATTTTTCCAATTCAAACAGGCTAGAGTCAGAGATAGGCAACTTTTCCCCAGTCACCGCCGTAAACCAGATGATTTCGAGTACCGACACTTTTAATAAAATCAGTTTATTCATCGAGACAGTACTCCGAACAAAAAAGAGAGAGGAAGATATAGGTACCCTCACAAAATAGATGAATCCAGAGGGGAAAGAACCCGAGATAACTCGATAATGGTTTCAGGTACATACTTCTTAGATCTTAGGGCACAGAAGACTTGCAAGATGGCGTCATTTTACGAACCTAAAAACCCCTGATGTAACGCAAAGAGCGAGGGTGAATTGGCGGCCATCATGCCTCTCCTCCACAAAAAAAAAAAAAAACAAATAATACAATTCGGAATTTAAATTCATTTGGCTAGAATTGTCCGCCCGCAAGCAAATTGTAATTTCTTTTTGTGTTTTATTGCATCGCTTTGCCATTCATTCCTTTGCTGATATAATATACCCTACGAAATGTCAAAGTTGACCGAGGGAAATAAGCGAATGGATATAGTCTATAACGGTCTTATGTCAAGATGAGGTGAGATACGAGTTCATAATTCGAGTTTGGACTTATGTTTGCCCCACACCATCGGGACGTAAATCCAGTTTTTTTCTGTCGAAGTTGGCCATACATTTTATGTAGAACTCCGGTGTAGACAAGTAGTAGACCAAAAAAGAAAGAGATCTCGATTCGGATCACAAGCACAGACGTCTTAGGCAACAGAAGACTCAAAAGATGGCGTCCTTTTATGAATACAAAAAAAACGGCTCCACCCTGATGTAATGCAATGAGCGGTTCCAGGGTGGTCTTGAGGCCGTAGCAGGGAGAGTTAACTTCGCGAGAGTCTGACACACCAAGGGGTGATGGCCTGCCACTAGACGGTACACTACGCAGGACGGCCATTGGCCTTATATGCTTAGGGCCACTTAACCATAAAACGCATTTGGCTTCAATACGTTTGAGCGCTATACGTGTTACCGGAGTTACAGAAAAACTAATAGGGTTGTAAAAGCCATGCAGGAGAAAAAAATAAGTTGTACCGTTTCTTATGGTGTCTGGAAATTTTTAAAGTATGTATATCAAAAGCGACTGAAATAAAAGATACAATTAATACTTTCAGAGCAATTGTGTTTTATCTAGCGGAACGATTAATTCGTTAACCACGGAAAAGAGTTCTCCAAATTCAAAAAATTGCGCCAGAAGTTCCACAAGGTAGCGTTGTTGGTTCGATTTATTTGTAATACCGCGACATTCCGCTGGAGGCGGGCACAAACATAGCTAAGTGTACGAAATATATGGCTTTAAAAGAAGTAAGCAAAAAGGTTAAATGAGCGACATAAAAGCTTCAACCAGCTATCAAAACTTGAGCATGGATAAAACATGGCCAATTGTTCTCTAAGACAATAAATCTAAGAGCGTTAATTTTCCTTACAGGGATATAAATACGAGTAACACTTCTTCGATGTCGTAAAAGAAAGATAAAACAATATTCAATGATGGAAGAATGCACGTGTCGAAATCATAAAAAAAATATGCAGACCCAAATATACCTGAACCACACAAGCATTTGATTGGCCTCAGTGATAAGGTGATCCGAAACGTAGATGCCTGCCAATATTTATTAAGCCGCGAACCGCACAGGCGGACAAGTGGGGATGCAATAAAGTGAGAAGATTCTAATTTCTTTAATCTTGATTATAGCTTCGCCGTCAAGAAAGTAGAAACCGAAGATCGGACACCGTTTTTCTTGTTGGCCTGAGGCATTCGCTCTCCAAGATTCAACATCCGGCACTGTGGCAAAAATACTACTTGTGGGCTTGTTTGCTCACTATGGAGTGCCTCTTTAGATAACATCTAGTAGAAAATGTCTCCATACTAATTTTCAATATTTAACCAAGAGACTTTGAATTAACCATTAGACCACTACTGTCTCTCATCCATTAGCAGCCAATGGCATAGTCAAAGGGTTTCACTGTAAATTTAAGGCGCAATCGAGTTTCATGCAAGTTGTGTTGCTTAGACTAAAAGCATCTCTTGTTTCATTTATTCAACTACCGAACAATGAAGTCAATAGTTGTTCAACTATTTTTACATTTAAACAAAAAATAAGACATCTAATCCTCAGTAGAGGAAATGGTTTAAGAAGAAACATTTTGTTACATGGCAAATTTTCGGCGACCCGTCGAAACAACATCCTTGATCCACTTATCTTCGTAAATCAAGTTCGAAGTTACTTAAAAGATCCAGTCACATCATGGCTCGAGACCAACATTTATCAAGGAGTTATCAACCACATCCCATGTGTTCTTAAGAAGACCCGCACTGAGAACTGGAAAACAACAGCCATACGAGAGTCGGTTTTCTGTGGTAAAGAGAGTTGACAAGTGATGCAAAAGATGTGATAGTAAAAAGACCAACCAACTGTTTATTGGCTATAAAACCGGAGCAAGGACTTTTATTTATTTATTTATTCATTTCATCAATAGATAACAATGATCTGCTGATTACATAAATACAACGTTATAACTTAATCATTACATAATTCAAGAACTATTTTCTTAAAACGATATCTTGTCATGCAAATGTCAACTTCATTGCAAACTGAGTTAAATAGTTTCAAAGAGCGAGTAATAGGTTCATTCACACCATAATTAGTTCTATGTAAAGGAACATGAAACAGCTCAGTACGATTCCTCAAACTCCTTTCAGGAACATAAAGGGACAAGAGAGAAAGCAAATCACCAGAATTTATTCGGTTGTCAAAAATATCTTTAACAAAAAGAATGCATTGAGTATGCCTACGGCATTCAAGTTTCTTTAAGTCAATGAGAGCGCATCTAGAAGGATAATCGGGCAAATCCCCAGACCAGTTAAATTTTCTTAAAGCAAAACGCGTGAATCTTTTTTGTATCCTTTCTATTCTTAAGTTACGGTTTTCATAAAACGGAGACCAAACTACGCAACAATATTCTAAAATAGGCAAAACCAAGGCCATAAATAATGTCTTAAGTGTGTACACATCCATGAATACAGATGAAGTTCTCTTTAAGAAACCTAGCATGGAATTACCTTTTGCAACCACAAAGTCAATGTGATATCTAAAATCGAGTTTCATGTCAAAAAAGACCCCAAGGTCTTTAACTACCTCAACTCGCAGTACGTTCTCATCATGGAATTTATAATTGAATTTAATCAAGGAAGGTGACCTCGAGGCACTAAATATTTTACATTTTGTAAAGTTCAATTGGAGGTGATTATACTTACACCAATTCAGAAAAAGTTCAATATCCAGTTGCAGATGCAAACAATCCGACTGAGAGGAAATATCTAGATAGATTTTCACGTCATCCGCGTACATCAAACATGGAGAATGTTTAAGCCTGACTGGCAGGTCATTTATAAAAATAATAAAAAGGAGCGGACCCAGATGACTCCCTTGTGGTAGCCCCGATAACACATTAATAGGTTTTGAGAAGTATCCATCAATGTGAACCACTTGGCTTCTGCTAGATAGATAAGAACTCAACCATTTGATGAAGCTGGTATTAAAACCTAACATTCTTAATTTTTGCAGAAGTAGGCCATGGTGAACGCGGTCAAAAGCTTTTACAAAATCTGTATATAAAACATCTATTTGTCTGCCTTGTTCCATTTTCTTAATACAGAAGTTTGTAAAAATACTTAGGTTCGTACTGCTTGACCGACCCTTAATAAAACCATGTTGTCTGGGAGACAAACGATTTTTTATTGCAAAATAAAGCTGTTCGGTGACCATTTTCTCAAAAAGTTCAGGTATAGCGGACAACTTGGAAATTGGTCTATAATTTTTTACTAAATGTTTGAGGCCACTCTTATAAATTGGATCAATGAAGGATATTTTCCATTCGCCAACAAAATTACCAGACACCATCGATTTATTAAATAAAAGGACCAAAACAGAGCAGAGTGAAGAAGAACAATTCTTTAAAAATATAGGCGCAATGGAATCATACCCAGCTTTTTTAGAGACATCCAACTCATTCAAACCCCTAAGCACATCATTCTCAGAAAACTGAGTTAGAGAGAAATCTGTTATTTGAAAAAATTAAGAGTATAGTATATCAATATCTGGAATAACATCATTATTGTATGAAGTCTGAAAAAAATTTTCAAAAAGATTACACGAAGATTGCAAATCATTAGACTTATTATCCTCATACTCCATACATTGCGGAAATAACGAGTTTTTTCGTTTAGAATTAACAAATACCCAAAAGGATTTGCTATTTTTTTTATATTAGCTTCTGTAGAGCTTATATATTGCATATATAGAAAGTTACTGAGAAATGCGAATTCTTTTCTTAATCGAAGGAAATTTACCCGATCTTCTAACCTCTTAGTTAACTTGGAACGCTTGAAAGCCTTGTTTTTAGCATTCTTTAAGTTCTTAAGTCTTTTGTTGAACCACGGTAATTTAAAGGACTTTTTTTTAATGAGAGTAGGTACGAAAAGTTCAATACCTTCGAACAATACTTTCTTAAAGAATTCATACATAACTTCTAGTGATTTGCCCCCTAGTAACTCCTTCCAATTTATATTATCAAAAAAATTATTCAGTGCAATGAAATTGGCTTTTTCAAAGTTAAACATTTTTCTATTCATAGGCCGAGTTGATGCAAAATTATGGTATTCAAAGGACAAACATAAAGCTTTATGATGAATTGAATTTCTTACAAACGGGAAATCCACCACTTCCAAATAATATTTGAAATCGCTACTAATATAAATTAAATCTAATATCATATTTAGATCGTTTCTTACAAAATTAATTTGGTGTAAGTCAAACGAGGAGAATGAATCAATGACTAACGTTTCTATGTCTTTATTAACATTAAAAGGAACCTGAATTTTATAATCTTCTAGATAACACCAAGAAATATCACCAATGTTAAAATCGCATAAAATAAGAGGAAACTGGTTACTCGTTAATTCACTCACCAAAGAATTAATATTAGAGACATGATTTGAATATATTTCGATTGAACTTCTAGGACGAATATAACTAGCAATACAAAATAAATCCATTGAAAGAGAAGAACATTTGGAGCTTACGCAGACACAAAGTTGCTCAAGTTCCTCTGAGTCGTTCGCCAGGCTGCATTGTTTACTATTTAAATTTGATTTAACTGCAATCATGACTCCACCACCAAAATCCATTCCAGATAAAATTGATCTATCCTTACGGTACACAGAAAAAGAGGAGTCGAAAAATTCACATGATGATATATTTGAAGTGAGCCAAGTTTCAACTATAACGATGACATCGTACTCGTTTTGAGAAGAGGATAAAAAAAATGCATTTGTTTTGGTCCGAAGGCCGCCAGCATTTTGAAAGTAAACTCTCAAATTCGAAGAATTATGCGATGGAGTTGATACACTTTTTATACCACGATCACATTTGTCTGTTTGTCCTCGTTTTTTGACAAATTGATGAACCTTTTAATTTGTACACCAGCAGGCCATATAGATGGGTTGAGAGCAGAATCAAAAACACCAGAAGGAATTCCTAATTTGAAATTGACGTAACGAAGAGATGATTCGTCCACATCTTTTTTCAATCAGCGATAACACAATAATAAATTCTCCGGTATTTTCAGCTTTTCCGCAGTGTAAGCAATTATATTTGCGTTCGTAAGGCTTTTGTCCAAGTGAAACAGGTGTAAGAAACGAAGACGTGAAACAGAAGGCAAAACGTTCAATCCTGCTAAATCTGTGCCATATGTAATTTTTGAAAAACGACGACCTCTTCGTTTCTTGCTTTGCATACGCACCCACTCATTCGCATTGCTGTTTTCCTTTTCCATCTCGGTCTCACGCTCGCAATCATCACTTGCATCCGCTTGCACTTGATCAGAAGTCGGTGGCAATATGAGAGGAGTAAATTGTTCTATTGTTTCAGCTTTTTTGGTTGTTGTTTGTGTTATTGGGCTATTTCACTTGTTTTTTGTGTTATTTCGGAAGATGATCGCCTATTTGTTTCCCCGTTGTTTTCATTAATATTCGGATTTTTTTTTATGTAAGGAATATCATTTCTGGATTTCTTATTAAAAGCCTCATTTGGAGTAATGCTTAGCTGCAATTTAATATCAGCAATATCCCTCCGAAGCTCTGACAGCATAGAGAAGAAAGAATCACCGGCAGCAATGCAGATTTCGCATCTCCACAGCAAGTGGGGTCAGCAATCAAGGCATTTAGAGAATTTTGACATAGCAAAACGCATTTCTTGTGAAACCTTTTGCCACAGAAACCCGCACATAAGATGAAATTGTCTCGCAAAATTCTACTCTTACAATCGGGTCTTCCACATTCAGTATGAATTTGTGACATTCTCAAAATGATAAGGGCAAATTATAGATGATATCAGTTAAAACTCTTTTTTTAAAAAGAAAAAAAAAAAGGCTTATCGATACGACTATTCGCTTTGAAGAACACGAATAAACTGAAAGACTCTTCAAAATAGAGAAGGAAATCAAGTCACCGAAGTACAGAAAAAAGAAGATGTGTTCAAGCAGCATTTCCTGCAGCTGCTAGAGAGAGTGATAGGACAAGAAATAAGGAACGAAGAAACGGTTCCACTACGCCGTATTGAGGAGGTTCGCATAGCTGCAAATAAGCTTAAGAAGAATAAGGCCGCCGGCTCTGATGGTTAACCAGCGGAGCTCTTCACCAGATCACCAACCAAGTAAGGGTGCAACAAAGAACGCCGATGACTAGACTATCAGCTCCATATGCCGCATCTACAACAAAGGCGATCCTATGTATTGCCGGAACTACCCAGACATTTCCCGTCTGAATATCGCAGTTAAGACTAAACTCAATCTGCCACACAAATCGGCACGTACCAGTATGGCTTCTGGCCCGGTAGATCGACAATGGACCAAAGCTTCACATTAAGGCACATCCTGAAAAAGACCAATGAACTTCAAGTCGCGACCAACCATCATTTTATCGACTTTAAAACCGCATATGATACAATTCATCGTTAGAAGCTCTACATGGCGATGGCTGAATTTGGAAGGCCTGCAAAACTGATCCAGTTGTGTCACGTGACGCTGGAAATCACGCGGTGGGCAGTATAGAATCAGCTTTTCCGAACTATTCAAAACCTTTACCGGATTCCGGCGAAAAAATGCGCTATCATTGTTTATTCAACATCGTTCTGGAGCACATAGTGCGCAGGGCAGGTGTCAACACTGAAGGCACTATTTTTGAATAGATCCGTCCAACAACTCGGATACGCGGTAGATATCGACATCATGACATCTTTGTCGACAACACAGCTTCGGTTAACCTGGTTGTTATTAAACGGAATCCTCGTAAAGCCATATTCCTTTCAAGACTTGCGGCTACTACCACCGTAGACGATATTTTAAACTACATCAAAAGTAAAATCTCTTCAGCTTCAGCGTCCGTAAAGTGCTTTAAATACGAATTCAATGAACCAAGGGATATCTCGTCTTTTAAATTGATTCTTAATGAAATTGACTTTGTCAAAATCGTTGCGAAAGGTTTTTGGCCTGATGGAACTTTGGTGCATGAATTTAAACAGCGACCGAGAAAGGCACCTAATGCTTTAAATGCAACATTGATCAAGGAAGCGATTTTAAACGTCCCGGACAGTATCCATCCAAAAAACGATTAAGTTCTTCGGACTCATCGCCTTATCCTCAAAGCTTTCATCTGTACTACCAAAATATTGGAGGTCTTCGAACTAAACTCAATCAGTTCCTACTTTTTTCCTCCTCGCTACAATATGACGTCATGGCTTTCACCGAAACTTGGCTGTCTAGCAAACATCATAATGCCGACGTTTTTAATAACCAGCAATACTCAGTTTTCCGATAAGATCGATGTGCTGATTTGACTGGTTCCGAGAGAGGCGGCGGAGCGTTAATTGCTGTTCGTGCTTCTTTGAATGCTGTAGAAGTTGCTTTACCCTACTTATCCGCTCAATTAGATGTTGACCAAATAATAGTCAAGATAAGAATTGACAACACCAACAACATTTATTGTATCGTAAGTTATATCCCACCAAAGAGTTCTTTTGAATTATATAAACTTCATGTAGATAAATGTTGTTCTGTATTAAATAACTTGAATGATAATCAGCATATCCTCATTATGGGGGACTTTAATTTGCCGAATTTAAATTGGTTACTTGATTCCGATGACCTAAAAATCGTTCCTTTTAATGTAAATTTTGATTTTGAGAGTGAAGAAGTTGATACTTTTGCGCAATTTGACCTTCGGCAAATTAATAATATTAAAAATTCTTTAGACCGTACTCTTGACTTAGTTTTTGTCGATACTGAGTTTAGCGTCAACATTAGTAAATGTACGAGTATCCTTCCATTTGTGCATGATACAATCCACCATGTTGCCTTAAGCTTAGATTTTCAGTTCTACGAATTTGTAAACGATTAATGGTTTTTTATGTGATACCACACAATTTTTCCTGGTTTTATTTTTTGTTTTCCGTCAATTTCCTTTATGTTGTTTTGAATGAATAACCTTACATTCGTTACCACGTTAGTGGACGGCTGGAGTTACAGCGCTGTTTCACGGTTAGCCACAACCGATCATCAGACTCCTTCTGTGGTGCTGGTCTGTATTTTTTCTTCATTTTATCCCGAAAATCCATTTCTTCCAGTGGGACTCGAACCTAGACCAGCGTCTTCTCAGGCAAGCACTTACGCACTGTGCCATTGAAGCCACGAGTTCATCCAGTTTTTATTTTCATTTTCTTGGACAAACTTTGCTCTTGTATTGTCTAAATGGTATTGAGTTGTCTTCAATATTTAATAGCATAGACTTGAATCAGTCATATAATACCCTGATCGTGATAGTCAATGACATAATCGACGTAAACACACCTAAGGTTAAAGTTAGGACAAACTCAAAGCCCATATGGTTTAATAAAAGATTAATACATCTAAATAACCTAAAAAACAAGACTTATAAACAGTTGCGCAAATCATCTTCTGATCGAGAATTACTTCTGAAATATAGGAGGCTTCAAAAAGATTTTAAAATTCTTAACAAATTTTTATATAAGCAATATGTCCTTTCAGTGGAATCAGACCTGAAAGTAAATAGTAAACGATTTTAAAGTTTCATCAATTGCAAAAAAACAATCTACTGGAATTCCTAATAGTATGAAGTATAATGGCGCGTTGTCATCAGACCTCTCAGTTATTTGCAACATGTTTGCTAGCCATTTCAAATCTGTTTATTCAAATAATACGCCTATCTTACGATCAGGTACGATATCTGACTACTCCACGAATTCGATTAACGTTGGTAGCATATACTTATCGATTTCTGAAGTAGTAGTTGCGCTGTCCGATTTAGTATCCGACATGAGAGGAGACGTTGATGGTATTCCTCCCATTATTTGAAAAAGATGCGCGGATGAACTTTCCGTGCCACTTTATATGCTCTTCAATAGTTCTTTGGAGCAAGGAATTTTTCTAGGTGCTTGGAAGAGCTCATTCATAACACCGATTTATAAATCCCAAACAAGATGTTACTCACTATCGTCCAATATCGAAAATTCCCACTATCCCGAAATTGTTCGAAAAACTTGTTTGTGGTAAACTTACAGCTCTTCTTAAGTCCACAATTTCTTCGTATCAGCATGGTTTTATTGCTGGAAGATCCACAGAGACTAATCTTACAATTTTTACAAATTTTATCGCAAACAACATGGAAAATGGTATGCAGTGCGATGTCATCTACACAGATTTTGCAAAAGCATTTGATCGGGTAAACCACGATATTCTTCTTAATAAATTGTGTAACATTGGTTTTCACTCAAGTCTCTTAGAATGGTTCAATTCTTACTTAAGAGGACGCTCACAGTTTGTTAGGATTAATGGTATTGTCTCAGATCCGACTGACGCTACTTCAGGAGTCCCCCAAGGCAGGCATCTTGGACCTTTGTTATTTCTTTTATTTGTTAGCGATATTCCCAATGACATCCTTAATTCGGAATGCTTTATGTTCGCTGATGACTTGAAAATTAATTAATGTTTCAAAGTGCAATAGCCTTACATTCTCCCGGAAACGGGCACAAATTCAGTTTACCTACAGTATAACAAATCTACCCTTGGAAAGCATCTCATCCAAAAAAGACTTAGGCGTATTATTCGACTATAAGCTCAATTTCAATAGTCACATAGACTACTTCGTCACAAAATGCAGGTCAATGATGGGATTTATGTTGCGAAACTCTCAAGATTTTTCTGACCCGCATACCCTTAAATACTTATATTTTGCATATGTGAGGTCTTCCTTAGATTACTGCTCTGTTATCTGGAATCCATATTATATGGTTCACTCTACACGGATAGAGAAGATTCAAAAATGGCTTACTAGAGCTGCGATAAAAAAGCTTAATTGGAATATCGACTTGCCACCATATAATATCAGATTCCAATCAGTTGGCATCTCCATCATCTGTTATGTATTCGGCGGAGGTTATTTCGATCATGTTTGTGGGAGACCTAATAACTAAACATATAAATTGTCCTTACCTGCTTACACAGATAAGATATCGAAGACCCGTGATACCATTGAGAAATCAAAATATTTTTTTTAAGCCTATGCATAGAGTACAATACGGATATAATGAAACAATAACTAGATGCTTATGAGAAGCTAATTCAGTTGGGAATCTTATTAATCTTCACTCTAATATAAGTAGAAATACGTTCAAAAATCAATTGCTTATGCTTTTAACAAACTTTGGTTAGGTTAATTAAGTATGTTAATAATTTGTCGAATTAATTATGTATGTAGGTAATCCATTAGAGGACCAAGTATACCTCCGTTGATGAAATCAATAAATAAATAAATAAATCATCGGCCGTGCTCAGCGTGTCATGTGGCGGCTTTCATAGCGATTGAAGATTAGGCGAAACTGACTGGCCTTGAAGTCAACGAGGGTAAAACCAAGTAGGTACTTGATTTCAACAATCAATCAAAAATCTGCCCACCAACTAGAGCAAAACGTAACAGTTGTTAGCAGCAACTTCGAGGTAGTAAGGGAGTTCCTTAGTTATAAGCTCTAGTTTTTAACCATAGATTTAAGTTCTTAGCTTAAAGTCATTAAGCCGAATAAATGGGAGTTTTACCAAAATTAAAAAATATCGCGGAAGGCTTTTATTTTAATCCCTGCACCTCTTGCGTCTAATCAGCCCTCTTCTACCTCCCCCCCCCCCCACCACCACCTAATCAGTTTTAGTTTTCAAGTCCTAGCTATAAGTCTTAGTGGGGCATACGGCCCCACCAAATTTCAAATTTACCTAACTCGGTGTTAACACCAATCCCACTCTACTTCGGTTTTGCAAACCTAATGGGCTCAAGACTCTTAAGCCGGAAGTCTAAGTGTTAGCTCTACAAAAAGTGATACTGCCAGTTCGGCTTTATGGCGCCGAGTGCTGAACGATAACCTGAAAAGGAGAGCGTCTGGTATTTAATTCTTTGTGTCAGGAGGATGAATGAAGGAGAAGATACTACCGCAAACTCTATGAGCTGGACGAAGATGTGGATTCAGTCCGAAATGCTAAAACACGTCGACTACATTGGATCGGCCACATCAAGCGAATGGACAATAATACTCCAGCGAAGAAGCGAGTGCTTAAGGAAATATTGTCAACAAGGGGTAGTTTAGTCAAGAGATGGGAGGAGCTAGCTCGGGGTTTAGGTAAATGTGAACAGTTTTCACCTGATATACCGACCCGATCTGCTGATCCTATGTAACCTATGCAACCTCAAGGAAAGGAAGGATGTGTATCACTTCATTGCCATATGTCCTATTTTGAGGGAGTTTCGTGTGAGGTACTTTGGAGTTACTTCGATGGTATGGGGCGACACTTTGGAAGTCCTGAATGGAAAATTAGGCTGGGAAATATTATAGAAATATACGTCAACTGCACTTTTATATAGACAACGTATTCGCGAAGGAGACGTTTAAATAAACAAATAAGTTCATTATATAATTAAGCTTAAACAAGTTGTCAACCTGGTAGACGGCCATTGGCCAAACCATATTAAACTTAAGACTATCAAATTATTGTAGAAATTTCAAATTTATCTTTCAAATAAAGTTTCTCTAAACTTAACTGAAAACTAACTCCAGCAAAGAAGATCTTCGACTCCCAACGCCCAGGTTCAATACGACAAGGAACACCGAAGATCCGTTTTAAAAACCAAGGTATCGCGGGTATTCAAACCATGTTTAAAATCTTGCTTGCATACATATTTTTGTTCAGGATATTCAAATTATAAAAAAAATGGTAATTACCACAGCAGCTGCAGCAGCAACCGCTCCCTGAGCCGCCTGGCGGAAGCTCAGGCAGTTACATATCGGTTTCGTCACGCCCAATGTGCACAAGGCAGCGGACCACATCCTATCACTTTTGAAATCCACTTTGACGCCGTTATGTTATAACCGGTTGCAGGAAAAAAGTAGCTTATTATTATTTGGTTGTTTAATGTTCAATTTGATTTATTGTTTAAGGAAACTTGTCACGTAGATAGATTTTAGTTGAATGTATTTATATTTTAAGTAAAGTTACTTGTTTTTTTTTAATATTTTATTTTTAAGTATATATTTTATCTAATTTAAATCTTCCAAAAATGTTTAATTTAGAGGTTGGTTTTTGTTGTAGTATATTTATATCTGTTTATTTCTGATGGCAGTATCAGCTCTTTGGCAGTAAGATTATAGTATAATTTATTTTTAATTTGTATCCAATGCACAACACAAGTTTTCTATTTTTATTTCTTAAAATTTACGTATACAAAATGTTGTTGTTTTTTTTGTATCAAAAGCAAAATGTTAAACAACTTTAAAACCCAAGAAAGTTATCCCATCAGTCAGTTCAGTTAAAAAATAATAATCTGAATTTGTATATATGAAGATATCTATTTAGCACTCATGTGGAAATGAAATCGAAGTTTATTTTTCAAACACTTAAATGGAGAGTGAGATAGCGCAAGTGTGCGAGAGGAACCGGAGCGCACACACAATAAAGTCTATGTAAATATAGGTATAACATTTTCATGTTTTTGTAAATTAAATACACTAAATACCGTTAAAGGCAAGTTTTCTGGCGTTCAGTGACACAGTAAGGTTTATTTTTTTTCAGAGGGTGTTCGAGTTGTTTTTTTTTAATGAAAGTGAAATTTTATTGTTATAGTCATTGCGACTGTGTTTTATATTCTACAAAAATGCACTTCACCACAAAACTAAAAAAAGATGTCCGTTTATCACAATCATGTTGTTTTAATATCTACATACGTATCGGTATTATTTTTAGTTCGTACAAAAAAGTTTAAAAAAAATATGAAAAACACGATTTGTCTCCCTTACTGAAGGTAACAGCTATTATTATTTTTTATTTTTTGCTTGTTTGTTAAAATCAGCTGTTTCATTGAAACCACACACAAGTTGAACATAGCTCTGTTGTTGTTATTGTTGTTTTTTGTCAGGCTCAAGAAAAAGGAACCCATGTAAAATTATATATAAAAAAATGGCTTAGTTATTAATTTTCTTCTATTTAGTATTGAGTTTTAGTTTAAGCATTGAGGTTAGATTTTCCTGTTTTTTCCCATAACTATTTTTATATATGTACATATATCTGCGGTTGAGGTTGTATAGGCACAATGCTGCACATAGATAGGTTGTATGTAACTGTGGCCTACATTCGAGTGATATAATCAGGGCAGTGCACAGAAGATTGTTGGACACAAAATATATTCACGAGGATTAATTTTATACGTAGTATCCTGCTCCTCCAATATTTCATAACGCGATGAAACGATGTGATGAGAAGGATTATTTTCTTCTCAGCAGAAACAACACATATAGTCTGCCCCCACGTTCTGCATGTATATAAAAAATATATGAAGGGTGATGTTTAGTGTAGTTTTATTTTCTATTTTTCATCCTAACCGTTGTACAGGATGCAGTTGGATCGGAAGGAGCAGCAGCAGCACGATGACTACAATACAAGGATGATGATGAGAATTTCTGGATGCTGAATTCTTGTAGATATTTTTATTTTAATTTTTTCTTGTTTCCATTTCTAGAGTAGAGAAACACAAGAGATTTGTGATGTTGATGAAGAGGACGACTTGCAAGAAGTATCCTTTCTTTTTGCAGTACAAACCGAAATGCACATTACAAACATACACATTTTGAAGTGATTATTATTATTTGTTGATTTTGTTTGCCCCTCCTTCGTCGTTCCTTCCTTTATAGGAGAGTATTGATACAATAATGTTCATATGATAGAGGTGCTGATGAAGGATAAAACTTTAGGTTTCGATAAGTTAAGAACACATGCAGTATGGGTTACTTTTCACTATTTACACAAATTAGGAAACATTCTTTAAAGTAGAAACCTCACAATAGGAGCATTTTGGGATGCCAAGATATCCTTAGAAATGTACACAACACACACGAAGACGACAGCTCAGATTCGCAGCCCGAGTGAAACACAAAAAGTGCAAATTACTTAATAAGTATTATTTCCAATATTATTATCATTATTGCCAAAAAGTTTTTAAATGAGAATGGTTTTGATATTCGAACCACATCACACAATACTGCACAATGCACAAGGATTACCTTCCGTAAATGGTTTTTTTTTCCAACTGCGATTTAAACTTAAATACTACAAAACTTAATTTATAAATATTTTTTATGCGATTGTATTTATTATCCGTTTTACAGGGTGTTTTAGTGTTTTAAAGGAAAAAAATGTGAGTTCCTTTCAGCTCCAATGAAAATCCCAAAGTGCAGTGCCCTCCTGACCGATAGACAAAATCGGAACTGAATCGGTTAGTAGTATCGGTTGACCTCGTTTTTTAAGGTATCTCAGTACTTTATAATTTTATTTTGTTTTTATTGTTCCAAAGGATTCTCTTTTGGATGAAAGAACTCTCACTCTCTCTTGAGCTCCCTACGTCCACACACCACAGCCACTTGCAGGATCTCTTCTGCTGCAATTGTGTTGTGAATCTATTCAGTGCATACAGTGCACACAGTGATTTTGATCCTGTGTCATGTGTGTCTTGCACATTTGGGAGTGCCACATTAACATCCCTTCTGAAAACTTTCTCTCTCGATTTTCTCTCACGTTATTAGGGTTGCATGCAAATGCAAAGTTTTATGCAATTGCTCCTGCACAGTAGTATCATCGGGAGAGAATAAGAGCAGCTTTTATTTAAAGGTACTACATGGATGTAAGTTTTAACAGAGCTCGAAGGAGTTGTGGTTTTTTTTTACCTTACTCTGTAAAATGTGTGTCCCGAAAAAAGGGTGTGTGAAAGTTTACTATAAACCTATTTATTTATTTTTTCTCCTATTTTGACTAACTCCCAATGGAGTAAGGACAACATTAAATTATGATGGTGTGTAAGCTGATGAATTTCTAAAGATAAGTAAACTGATATGTACTTAAAATCGAGAGGCTGACACCATTTTGGTAGGCTTTCAAGGAATGTTATTGGGACACCTGTTTAATCGGGTTCCATAAATTTGGCAATTGTCGACATAAAAAGCATACCTTTTGTAGGGTGCTTTTCGGGAAAAGCTATTACTCTTCCGCCCTCTAATCTTATGTACGGGAAAGTTCGTAGTATTTTTGTATGAACATTTCCTTTCTTTTTTCATTAGGTGAACTTGGCATCTGCTCAATTCTCTCGGCAAAATGTGGTTTGGCAAATTTGTTTGTCATACACAGATATCATTTGCGAATATATTCAGAATATATGGATGGATATATATGAAAAGAATCTGGACTAGTTGTGTGTTCCGCAAGGCAGTCATTTAAGGCCAGTTTTGTGCGTGACATTCGAATTCATTTAATATTTCATACAACGCCTTTTAGTGTCGTTTAAACAGAAACAGAAGGTGGCCAAGTAACATCTAAAAAAAATCCATTGCCCAACCTCTTGCGAACGTCTGGCAAATGTCGTGAGAAGCTTCTCAAATTTGCCGTTCGGATTTGGCTTTACAATTGTAGGTCCCATCCACTTGCACAAGCAAATGGTTAAAGAAGTTAGTTTTTAGGCCCTGTATGGGACTTTAGCGCCTTATATTTATATTTTTATTTTAACAGAACTGCTCCTGCTCCTAGACATGCTAGTAAATAGGTTATGAAATTGTGTTGTAAGGGCAACGAATGCAGAAGTAATTAAACTGTGCTTATGAACTTATAGAATACATGGATGCCTTACATTGAGGGCAAATAGCCAAATAATAAAAACACCTAAAGTTATAGCAAGAAACTAAAATTTCTTTGTATCCAAGCGTTAAATAGTTTTATAGAATAAATTTCGAGGCTTGATATAAAATCACTTATCCAAACCGAGTGTTCTGGCATCCGCGATAGCTTGGTTCTGAAAATAGGGTTGCGGTATTCTTTATGGTCTCGAACCTATGGGAGTCAAAGATCCTCTACAACTGAGTTTATATGGAAGACATGAGTTCTGTTTTCGAAAATTGCCAACAGATCGAGAGAACTAGGTTAACGTTCTTTAAAGAAGTTATTTTCTCTATACACGGCTGCCAAGATATTACTAAGATCCCTTACAATAAGTAATGCTGATCAACAGAAGGACCTAAAGTGATGGTCGAATAATCATGATGTTAATATGGCAATGAATAGGCCTACATTCGTGGAATATACCGAAGAGTTCCGAGACATCGCTAAGGGCAATAAGTCAAAGGAAGCTCTTCCGGCCTATACATCAGCGCCCTGTTGCTGAAGACTTACATGAATATCCGCCTACTTCAGCAAAGAATAGGTTGAAACGAACTACAGTAAATTTAACTAGTAAAAACAGTGCAAAATCAACGTCGAGTAGTACGAACTCCAACAACTGCGACATATCACCGAAATCTGAGAACAATACTCGAGGACCATCACCTAGTAGCCGTAATTTTATGTCAATCAATGGAAAATCAGAAGTCAATCCATTTGAAGAAGAAGAGTGGGATGAGGGGAATGCAGATGTAGAAAATATTTTGGGTTGATAATGGTGAGCCGAGTGTTCCAGTTAAAACTTTATATGATAACGAAGGTAACGAAAGTGACGAGCTAACGTTTAACAAGGTGATATATTTGAGAAACTGGAGGACGAAGATGAACAAGGTTGGTGTAAAGGAAGAAAAAACGGAAAGGTTAGTTTATATCCTGCTAACTATGTAGAAGCAGTGCAAACGTAGATTTGAACCATGTTATCCATAAACAATGCCATCATTTATAACATTAAAGGAATGTCTAATAAGATCATAATGTTAAATCATAATTTGATTAATATTATAATGTATTTAGAAAAAAACAGAAACAAGTCCATATTCAACCGTTGTTATTCCAAATACAATATAAAAAAGTTATTAGGTATTAATTACCATTACCAATGTAGTCTACGTGTTTTAGTTTTTTTTTGATAACTTGTTTGATTGGCCAAACCGGAGCAGCAAGAGTGTCTTAGGACATATTATCGTCCGATATCCACTAAGCTGTCATTGGTGAAGGCTTTAAAATTGGTGACGGTCGGATTTTTTTTTTTCTTTTAGAAGTCTTCGACGTAAATTTAAGCCTGATATAAAATATGTATTCAAATAAGAACGCCATTAAGGACTATTCACTTCTGCTCGGTTCGCGCGAACAAACGAATAGACAAACCGAGACAAAACCGCTTGAAACATAAAGGGAGGTCTAAATACAAGCTTCTTTCTGAATCTTTTGTTATTTTGAAACTGACAACTTTTCAGTCTCTCTCTTTCTCTTTCAGTCAGTTTATAACATCGCAGAACCAAATAAATCGCTTCGCGCTTGAACAACGTTGCGTAACTCACAAAAGTGAGTGCTGTACTTTATTCTCAAATACTAGTACTCAAATTTAATTGTCCATATGCGGACGCTTAACTTAACTATAACCTTTAATTATTGCATTTCGGCCTAAAAACTATTTTACTAACTAATCCTACATATGTATTCATAGATAAAATTAAATAAAACTCAGCATCATTATTCATATTTTATATTTTATATAAAACAAATTACAAACTACCTTTTCTACTTAATCAAACTACTTAACGTATTCCAACTATAATTAAGATTACGCAACAGGTTGGCCTTTTCCAGAAACGCCGTAGCTAGCTTCATCCAACTTAATCCAACAACGCAACGTCCTGGGAGGGAATGAACCCCGTTCCCCTCCAACAAGCCACCGAAATTCAGTGTATGCTTTTCCGTATCGAGTTTATCCCTCTCCGCTTTATCAAGGCTCATAAGCTTTGGCGATGTCCCCGCCGTCGATGAGCCGCTTATCCCTCGCGCTGCGGTGGTATAGTACTGGGATAACATCCCTCGTCTGTACCAGCCCTTTTGCATCAATATGTACATGCCTATAGCGGGATAAAGCCAGACCAGAGCGTTCTCTGAATGTACATTTCATTGGGGTAGTAAGCCCCGAAGATCAGACTATTGTCGCTGGGCATCGCCCTTGAAACATGGCTTCGAATCACCTTAATGACGAAATTGTCAATCCCATTTACCTGAGCCCCATTGTATAGGACCTTGTTGGGATAGTATTTTATATGGTTGGATTCAGGTGTTCGAAATAACCGGAGACAGGCGCTAAGACATTGTCCCTCCAAAACCCTAATATTTTCCACATAACTAGGCGCTATATTGAACCACAATGGGCATCCGTAATCGAGGCAGAAGTATCAATACGACATTTGGGACACCATCCACAGAAGATCATCCTTCGACACGAACAAGTGCCATGCATCTCGGCCATTGGCGACAACTGCATTAGCATGGTTTTGTCATTGAATACGGTGAATCCCTTATTCTCAGATCTTTTTTCTTTTTTTTATAATGTACTCGCACTAAAGGGATTTTTGAATACCTTTATAATGTATTAGCTACACAGCGCGGGCGTTAAAGAAATTAGGGTTAGAAGATAGGGGGAGATGCCGATGCACGTCGGTTTTAAATGTTTGTAGATTATAATGTGTAGGAAAATGGAGCGGGGAAGAGCATTCCTCATTCGTTTGGACGGTTAAGGAAAGATTCCTTGTATATCACTGTACGTCCGAAAACAGGATTAAGGGTAAACTGATGCGCATTCCTTGCACTTCAGGTATTGAGGTTGAAATGTTCTAGGGGTGGAATGCAACTGGCTATTTCGTTTGAGCACTTATGGTGGAAATATCTCTAAAATAACGAGAGTCAGGAAACATTGCCACAATGACTAAGAGAGTCAAGCGATCTTGCGATGTTACAGTCACCAATGAGTCTTATCGCTCGTTTTTGGATCCTGGCAAGTAGCTCCAAATAAGTAATTGGCCAACCAGGCCAGCTAACGATTTACAAATAGTAGCTAGATCAGAGGGAGTGAAATATTTCTTGCTTAAGGAAGCCTAGGCATTTGGCAGCGTTCTTGGCGACATCGAATATGTGGTCATTCCAACAAAAGTTATCATTAGGACACATACTAAGAATGGAAAGCCGTTCGGTTTCAACGATGCAGGTGCCATTTATGGACAATAGCATGGTGTTTGGGTTTTGCTTTAATGACAGAAGACATAGCATTGCGTTTTGGAAGCATTAAATTCCACTCTATTAGTTACACCTCACTGAGTTATGCTGTCGAGATCGGAATTCAATGAGCTTAACATACGTTACCGTTTCAATTCCACACCCGAAGATGAGCGGCGTGAACCAAGAAACGAAAATGAGAAGCTGAGGGTACTGTCATCGGCAAAAAGTGGATTAGATTAGAGGTAATAGACAGGAAATCATTTATAAAAATGAGAAAGAGAATCGGAGACAAACCAGAGCCTTGGGGAACACCAGCATTTATTTGGTGAGTTGCAGACTTGAAACCGTTCAAAACCACTTGAATTGAACGGTCCAAAATGTAATTTCTAATCCATTGAAGAAATGTATCGTCGATTCCAAATGCACGCATTTTCGACAAGCGAGCTTGGTGCCAATCTCGCAACAATCTTACTTTCACCACCTTGGTGAAGAGATTAGTTCGACTTTTCGGTAAGATATGTCATCAAATCACCACTGGATCTGTTGCTGCGAAAACCATACTGGATTGGTCCCATGGAGTATTCTACGCGCTCGAGTACAGGGGAAGACAAAGCACAATCTGGGAGCGTTGACCTGGCTGCAAAGTGAGCAGCAAGCAGATTAACCTTATCTAAATAGAGCTGACAGCTGCAATGTCTTTGTAAATACTTATACGCAATGAACGAATTCTCCCCTGATACTTCTCAAAAAAAAAACGATGACCAAATGTAACACGGTAACTCTGGTGATAGAATTCGCAAATTCGTCCCATGGTAAGGTTCAACTTGATGCGTATGTCAATGACATACTCACTCCAAGGCGCGATGGTGTTTCAGGCATTCACCGCATCTACTCAAAATCACTTTATACTTTTGTCAAAATATGACTACTTAAAAACATTATAAGTATCTACATAAATATTCATACCTATATTTTTATATTGACTATGAAAAGTCAATTTAAGAACAACCAAAATACATATTATGTCATTTTTGTTTTCCATGATAAAATATCAACCACACTAGCCTGCTGCAATAATTTTAATGCAACGTTACGTTAAATAAGTAAAACTTACTCACACAAACTCATAACTGTGATAGGTAGGAGTTTGTGGTGGTATTCTTTATTACAAAAATCATATATATATATATACTGATATACATTTTCCTTTTTCATTTTTTACTTTTAATTTTAAAATGTTTCCTCACTCTTTCGTTCTCCTGATTTTGCGATACTCTTTTTCTCTTATCTATCTATTTTTTTGTAACTAAAAATATTTGGGTCAAAGCTAGTCACTCACTTGTAAGTGCCTAGGATAAAAGTGCAATATATATATATATTTATTTTATTTTCGTTTTTTTAATGAACTTACTAGGAGTCTGACGAATCGGTTCATTCTGTTTGCAGTGCTCTAGATTCGGGAGCAGGAAAAGGGATGGTAATGCAAAGCTTTAACAATTGCACAGCAGAAGAGCTTTATTATCATATTCCATTGCAACTTGCAATCCACAATTCCAATAGCATCTTCTGGGATGCACGGAGCAAGATGCTTTTTTTATACAAGTTTAGTAATATAATAAGAACACTCATGCAATGTCGTAAAACCGTCGTCAACTTTGTAAGTTTACGAAAAGGTAAATCAACTGTCAAATATCATACAAAATTTTGATAGTTTTCGACGCATTTGCGACGTTGCATTAATACCCTTAATTGTTGTATACTGGCGAATCAAGCATGTCGAATTGACTTGAACATTTAGGAGTCTAAGGAGGGTAGCTATTTGCTTTTAATTCAATAGAGAATTGGTTTTGAGTTCTAATGACAGTTTATACTCTTGGATGTTTGTCAAGAGGTTGGGCAGTGTAAAGAGAAAGCCTGTACCCGGAAATGAAATGTTGGTATTTGCCTGGAAGACAACTCAGTGGTCAGTCCCTGAACTGAGGTCAAGGAAGGAATTGGCAATTCTGCCAGGAGACAATATCAAATTTCACGTTTCCAATTAATATGGTGTGTGATGGAGGTATTCACAAGTTAGCAACATTCTGAAGGAAAACAGATCGAGGCGATCTGTAAAAACTTCACAAATGATGGGATTAAATGGTGAACTCGGGGGTACTATATGCTGAAGACGGGTTATCTGCGCCTGGATCTCACTGATTTCGGACTCGGCATCAACATTTCGAGCAACAGAAGGACGCTCTGAGCAGGAATATTCTGTAAAGAAATATTTTGAATAAATAAAGGGTTTTTCAATAAGAGCGCTACAAAAGTTTTTTTTAAATAAAACAAAAACAGTTTTGGATATCAATGAAATTTTTTATTCCTGTGAAAGTACGTTCGATGCCATTATGTATGGAACTCGATTTCTTTTGCGTGGCCACCACGGGCACGCTTGCAGAAGTCCAGACGCTGAACCCAATTTTCGACGGTTTTCAAGCATAAATCGGCCGATACAGCTGCAATTTCACGTTCGATATTCGTACGAATCAATCGTCGCTGGCTTGTTGGCATAGACCATAGACTTGACGTAGCCCCACAGGAAATAGTCTAACGGCGTCAAATCGCACGACCGAGGCGGCCAAGCGACTGGACCATTTCGTGAGATAACACGGTTTCCAAACTTGGTTTCCAATAAATTGATTGTGGCATTCGCTGTGTGGCTTGTGGCGCCGTCCTGTTGGAACCACATGTCCTCCAAGTCCATATCATCCAATTGGGGCCAAAAATATTCGGTTATCATTGAACGGTAGCGATTCCCATTCACAGTAACGTGCCGGTCTTGATCATCACGGAAGAAGTACGGCCCAATGACGCCGCCGGCCCATAACCCACACCAAACCGTAATTTTGTCGGGATGCAATGATGACTCATGGAGTACGTGTGGATTGCTGCCTGACCATTACCGCATATTGTGTTTATTGACGAAGCCATTCAGCCAGAAATGAGCTTCATCGCTGAAGATGATTTTTCGATGAAAATCCTCTTAACGTTGAGGTCACTGACTCCGAATTTCGGTAAAATTTTAATAATTTCGACTCGTTGTTGGCTCGTATATCTTTTCATTATGAAATGACAAACCTTACGGAAGAAAAATGTCAAAAGAGCGGCAAGAAATTCGGCGTCGTTTGCTGTCCCTGTCGCTCTACTTTTGTAGCGTCCCTGTTGAAAAACCCTTTAGAAGCTATCCAATAATATGCAGACCACAGATCAATAGCAACGAGAACCGTTGCAGACGCGATATCAATGCAATAAATGCCTGTATTTATCTGATTCAAAAGCAAAAGGCTACGTAAGCTGTAGGTTGGTCAAAGGTCTTATTCACAAAGATGATGGATCTTACAACCAATAATCAGACTGAAGTATACCGGCGACAACAGTATTTTAAGGTATACCTGCAACGTCAATCGGTCTCCTACGAAATTACTAGATATGCTGAATTATCAACGATCTCCCGTGTAGAGACAGACTAAGAATATCACTGCAACGCCCATCAAAAAAATCAAAAAACAGTGTTTGTTGTCGAGGCGACTAAGGGGAGAAATTAGGCAATGTTAGGATCCAGGTGAGCCTACCGATACATTTAAAGATGCAGTTAAGTGGTAGGGTAATGATCTTATTGGCCCTAGTAATAACCTCGCCGTATAGGAATGAGAAGAGAAGAATTTAAATTATCAACGATAATGTTACCCACGTTCAACGCACAGTATACCAACTGAAAAAATTCCAACGATCTACGAGTATGTAAAGCGCGGATACGCAAACGGACCATGAGCGAAGCACTATCTGAAGGCAAACTTATCAGGAGAACAGAGACATCATATACAACGCCTAATACATAGCTGGAGGGGTATTAAAATAAACGTTCGTCTGTAACAACATTGTTTAATAACCTCTACCAACGACCGGTAATATTAACAGAATCCGCAACCCAATCAAGGGACTATTGGAGACTATACAGAATGTACAGGATGCAAATCGAATCTGGTATCACTCAACGGGATAAACATATACTGGCTGATCTCTGGGGCTACTGACTTCCAAATACCAGACGTTGGAAGCACCATTTCTATTATTTTTGAGAAACAACTAGATGCTTACTTTCACTGTTTGCAGCAGGAGGTCGATTCTCGTTCTGTAATGTCTTGAAGTTGTGCAGGTGGTTGGGTGTTGTAGAATCAGGGTGTGCATTGATAGGCATCAACCTGGCGATGTACAATAGCCGTAACTGAGACTACACATCAATTGTGCTTACTTTACCTTTAAGTGGTAAACACCGGGTACTGATCATGGCTTACCAAACTCATAAGTTTCACTATAAAGTGTTGAACAGGAAGAAAACAAACAAAAATAGCAACACTAAAAGCTCTGTCGGAAAGGCTGGCTGATGAGTCTCAGAAATCTCATATGAACGAGCTACTTCGACATATATGGAGCTGAGATCATCAAAGAATTTCAAGACGAAGTCAGGGTATTGAAAAAGAGATGGTGGCGGATGTGCCCTTAATGGGTGAACAGCAGCACTCATATTTCGGAAGTGGAGTACTGACAATTCTTCCAGAAGATATGCTCGAACTGGCCCTCCAGGTGTGGGGTTGTGCCGTAGGGGCAACTTTCCTGCCACGAAAAAAAAGCTAGTCATGAGAGAGACACCAGCGTCGGATATGGACACCCCTCATTTAGGACAACGACTTGGAACGTCAACAGACTATGAACTAGGATATGCACCTGAAACGTTGGTACACTTCACTCTCCTGGTGCTGCTTAAAACTTAAATATTTCCTCACGTGCTATAAGGCAGATATTACCGCGATACAGGAGATACGATGGATAGGATCGGGCATGCGAAAACGACAATATTGCGACATTTAATACAGCTGTCATAGGAGGATGCACAACCACATGTTGGGATGCGGATTCGTAGTGGAAAATCGGCTTAGATGAAAAGTCATTCATTTGAAGCCGATAAGTGATCGCCTAGCTGTAATCCGCATCCAACGCACATTTTACAACATCAGTCTACTATGTGCACACGTCCCTACTAACAAAGCAGAAAACCCTATCCATCAGGAGTTTCGACTTATCGACATTGCAGCAGCTCCTAATACGGTGATAAATAGCACTAGGCTCTCAAGACTGCATATCGACAAAGTAAACTGGCGATCTCCAGATGGTGAACCGCCAACCAAATCGACCTTGTACAAATCGATTCGAAGCACGCATCCAACATATTTAATGCGCACACATTCCGAGGGGCAAACGTCGACTCTGACCATTTTCTTGTTGCGAGCCCGACTGTCTAACCAGAAGAAGCTGCAAACAGCCATGAAAAAGAAATTCGACGTTGGACTGGAGAAGCCAGAGTCTACAGAGAGCTCCGAGCGAGAGATTTTCGCTGTGCACACACCAACCGCAGACGCCAGCAATATGTGGAACAGGTATCGCCACATCATGAAAGACGTATAGCCGAGAGCACCGAGCAACGTCCACATGTTCTAACGCTGAGCCGCAAAACTAGGGCAGCAATTAAGAGCATTAAGCAAGGATAAGGGAGGAGAAGAAGATCCTGCGTAGAATGAAGAGGGCATACGCAGTCTCCCAGCACAAGGAGATCGAAACAACATCCGCAGGTTGTATGAAAAGGCCAAGCAACTGGCTGCTGGCTTTAAGATATGGTTGCCAGACGGCCGGGACTCGCCGGGATTTCAAAATATTTTGGACGATATGCAGAGTCCAGCTGAAAAACAATTTATTCGTCGAACTCCTCCCATTCCTTCAAATTCAAAAAATGGTTAGATTTCTCACTCACTGCGTGATCTTTTTCAAAGTCTTTAATATATTTACTGAACGCTTTCACTTAGAAACGGAATTCCAATCAATAAAGCAAAAGAAAAGAAAAATATAACCTTTTTTTTAGTCTGGAGTAATCATACTCGTAAATTCCTTAAAATCAAACACCAAGTAGGGTTAACTTCCCAGTAACAAGCCTCATTAAAAAAGTTCTGATTTTAATACACTCGTAAAATAATGTTGTGATCTTTTTTGAACTTATTTTTTTTTAGAGAAATGAAGACTTTTTTTATTTTAAATCGAACATATTAATTTGTTTTTACTATTAATTCATCAAGGTAAAACTATATGTAGGCCATAGGCAAAAGGAAACATGATATGCCTTCCTCTGCGCTAAATCCGAAGGCTAAACGGTTTAATCTTAGGAGTCTGCAAAAAAAACTTTAACCATGCCCCCACTCTTAATGTTAGTCCCTCATGCATTAATCATTTCTTAGGTACAGAATCTGCAACTATTGAATCGATTCCCAGCTCAAAATCTATTTTCATTTCTCGACTAAAACCAAACACTTCTTCAGACGATGTCTTGAACCATATAGTCTCGAGAAACTTGATTCTAAAAGATGACTCAATGAAATGCATCAAAAGCAGCAAGGCTGATGGGTTTGTTTCGTCATTCAATATTGTTGCCCCTTCAGTATAGTTCGAAATACTGTGCAATAGCACTGCATGACCTTAAAATACGTTAGTTAAAGAATTTACACCCACTAGGCTGTCCCTCTACTATCAAAATGTAAGGGAACTACGCACAAAAACCGCTGAATTATATTTAAACTCCCAAGCTCGCTCTCTCTCATGATATTTTCTCCTTGACGAAAACATGGCCTATGGTAGAAACACATCAACACTTCAACTTCGACTTGGACTTTGACAAGAGCGAGAACTTTAGCGTTTAAAGTTGAGTCAAACACAATGAAAAATGTAACTTCAAGAGCGAAACAAAGAATGGTTGTAAAGAAAAGAGAAAATTATGTCAAAATACAAGCAAGCGAGAAAATTCGCTCAAAATATAAGCATTTGCATGTTGAGAAAACTGAAAACATCGCCTCAAGGTTGGTGGGACTTGCACTTCAACTTTGAATTTAGGGTTTAGTTCTAATGTTGAAGGTGAAGTTGAGGCTGAAGTGCTAATGTGTTCCATCCCATTAAAAAGCATTGGTTCTAAAACGTACGACGTGGTTGTCAAAGTTGAAGGCGACTTTGAAGTGTTGATGTGTTTCTACCATAATGCCGGAATTTTAGACACGAAACTCTTCAATCATGAGTTCTCCGTTTTAAGAAACGATCGTCATCAAAATGACCTGAAAGCGCTTGGAGGAGGTGTCCTGACTCCTGTTCGTTCTAACCTTGAGTCACGAAAGATTGATTTTAAATCTCACTTAATGTCGAAATTATCTGTGTAAAAATTACACTTAAAAATTAACATTTACATACATGTTGTTAATGCGTACATTCCATCGTATCGTCTATGTTCTTTGTACTCGGAACTTTCTATGGCACTAGACCATATTTTTGACAAATCTTGTTGTGACAGCACTGTTTTACTTATAGGCGACTTCAATCAGCCACATTTTGGATGGGTTCCTTCTGCCGGCCAGGCAGACCGACAAGACCAAATTTTCACACTGAGGCAAATCCTGGAAAAGGCCAACGAATTTCAAGCTGAGACACACCACCTATTCATCGACTTCAAAGCCGTGTATGATAGTACACATTGTCAGGAGCTTCATATGGCGATGCCCAAATTTGGAATCCCGGCAAAACTGATTCAGATGTGTCGAGTGACAATGGAAAACATGCGCTGCAACGTGCAGTTTGGAAGTAGCTCCTCCGAACTATTTCGAACATGCACCGGATTTTGGGAAGGGGACGCGCTATCGTGCGATTTCTTCAATTTCGTACTGGAGCCAACACGGACGGCACTATTTTTAACGGGTGCATTCAGCTGCTGGGTTATGCGAACGATATTGACATCATCGGTCGATCACAGCGCTCCGTGATAGAAGCTTTCACGGCAATTGAAGAACAGGCGAAATCTGTTGGCCTTGTAGTAAATGAGGATAAGACTAAATACATGCTATCAAGAAACATCTGTCCACCGCCTAGGACAAAACGTCACTATTGATAGCAACAATTTCGAGGTAATTAAGGAGTTCATCTACATACCTCGGAGTAAACATGAACTCCACGAATGACACCTTTGTGGACATCCGGCGAAGAATTACCCTAGGAAACCGCTGTTACTTCGGTTTGGCAAAAAAACTGGGTTCAAAACTTCTAACTCGGAGGACGAAATGTATGCTTTACAAAAACCTTATCCTGCCAGTTCTGAAGGGAGAGCTGATGATTCTGGGCTCCTTTGAAAGAAAAATTCTTCGGCGGATTTTTGGTCCTGTGTGCGAGGAGGGCGAGTGGAGGAAAAGATACAACCGCGAACCCTATGAGCTGTACTAAGATGTGGATGTAGTCCATAAAGCCAAAATACGTCGACTACATTGGCTCGGCTACATCGAGCGAATGGACAATAATGCTCCAGCTAAGAGAATCTTCGAATCCCAGCCCCCAGGTTCGAGAAGACAAGGAAGACCGAACCTCCGTTTCAAAGACCAAGCCGTCGCGGATGCCAGAGCGCTTGGAATATACAACTGGAAGCAACGTGCCCGGGATCATAGAGGATAGAAGGCTGCAGTGTCTCAGTCAGAGACTCTTCACAAGTCGGGAGCCCGTTAAGTAAGTAGTAATAAAGAAGTACTGGAGGTTAAACCGAATGTTAAATAAATAAATGTCTTTTAGATGGCTTCACACTTTTTTTTTAAGTATTTTTAAGGTCGCAGTGTCAGCTAGTTTTTAAACTCTCTTAAGTAAGGTGCTGAAAGGTTTTGTTATCGATTAATAAAACAGCCCTAAAAGAGTAGACCCACTGCACTCCAAACATCAAAAGTATCAAAAACGCATTATATCAAAGTCTTCCATTTAAATAAGCCCCATCATAGTTATAATTTATAAGATATCCTGAGAATATATTAAGTTTTTTCCTACTCTAAATGCCATTAGTTTGTAACCTTCTTCCATGCCTTACACATGTTAACAACATCCCTGCTGTCATCAACCAGAAAAGAAAAATCTCACGTATACTTCAAGTTTGACCTTCCTCTCTTCAAATAGTCAAACTTTAACAATTTATTTTTTTATTATTATTATTATTTGCATCGCGAGTGCATGAATGTAAGTGTATGGTTAAGAGCCTTTACATCTTATGTCACTTGCGGTATAATACCCTAAGTATCCCACATGGATATGAATACTTTGACATATGAAATAGCCCTACTCCTCCTACTACCACCCTTTATATATTTTTTTTTTGTTTAACTATCCTTGAAAGAATTTATTTTTCCTGCTTACATCCCGAGTTCCAGCTTACACCCAACTCACCGGAGCAAATATGTATCACAGAATAGAAAAAAAACAGACAGAAGAGCTACGACAATGTTTTTGTTTAACAAAATGTCCTTGCAGCGAATTAAATCGAAACAATAATGACTACTCACTTGGGAAGGGGCAGGAGACGTACAACTAAAAAATAAAAATTCAGAAATACCCAAGTGAGTGGTTTCATCATCTCATAATGCATGCAGTTTTCATAGTAATTTCTTACAATTCAATGGTCGTACAGTGGCGAGGCACTGCACTACAAGTGCATTCGCGCTTTAACAAAAAAGGCTGATTAATAATGCACTGGCTCTCCAGTCAAGGTTTTCGAAATCGATTTCGTATTCGTTGATGTTGGCTGTTGAAAACTTTTTTATATAAAACGATTCAAATTATTTTAATTATTCAAGAGAACATGTATAAAATAGTCGGCTTGTGTATGCCTCTTTAAATGAATTCCTTAAGTTGGCTGTTCACGATGACCTTAAGTGGTTAATTGAAAATTAATAGGGTTTTCATTTCCCATTAATTTCAGAGACGAAATAACTGCCATCGGTATTCAAATTATAGATTCAAAAGCCTGTTATGCGCTGCTAAAGTGCTAAGCTACATGTAGAGTTACATTCATTTAATCTTAATTGCATTTTATGTGTCGGAAGTCGGAAGCCAAACCTGCGTTCAAACCTAAATTACATTTTGCTCATTTAGTATCAACAGACCTCCATTAGATGACACTCATTTGTATACCCTATACTAAGGGTATATTAATTTTGACTTATAGTTTGTAACACACCTCATTATTGCCCGTTAGGCCCCTAAAAGTAACTTTATTCGTAATCAGCATCGATAGCAATGTCGATTTAGCCATGTCCGTCCATCTGTCCGTCAGCAAAAATTAGGCCGTCAAACTCGAGCTAGAAAGCTAAAATGTGAACCATACACTGGGGATGACAAGAATGGGGCCATACATTTTGCCATCGACTTTCACTCTTTACACCTCGTCACGTGAGGTCTTATTTGTCCTACAGACCATTTTGGCCGAAAATGAGTTATAAATGCCATCTTATATTTTCGGCCATGCTCTTTCGATTGCTGAAATCAGAATTGTCCTATATCTTTTAGTTTTCGAAATAAAAAATTTGGTTTTGTCCTATAGACCAATTTTTGTCGATCAATTTTATGCTTATTTGTCCTATATCCATTTTTGTATGCAGTAGGACAAATGTTATAGTGGCATTATAATTACGTAAAGTTTGTGCTTAAATGTTCTATATCCAATGACATTTATGGATATAGGACAAAATGTATATGAAAATTTTAAGATTTGCACGTTGGAGTTGGATTGTGACGCCTTTTAGCACTGAGTCAACCCGATCAGCTTCCTTCTTCTCGTAAAGAGAACAACCTCATTCTTAAGAGGATTGACCGAGAGCCCGTTCCTAGTGCACCATTCGTCGATCACGTCGCTAGGCGTGATCTAACAGAAAGCACGCAACATTATCCGCGTAGGCCGGAGCGTATACATTATAGCTGTTGAGTGCGTTTAAGAGAGAGTCGACCAGCATACACCACAGCAGTAGAGACAGAACGCCGCGTTACGGGCAGCCTCTGTTTACCCCCGCCATAACATAAAGGCCAACATTATATTCATTAGCATTGCTTTAATCCACAACACCAATGGTTCTTCTACGACGTGTTGTCTGGCAGAGCTCAAAAGTCGCATTGTCAAAAGCACCCTCAATATCGATGAAAATGCCTATCGCGTATTCTTTTCCATTAAGCGCGCCCTCAATTCTACCAACTAGATTTTGGAGCGCAGTCTCGCAGGATTTTCCGCCTTGATAGGCATGTTGCATCTGAGATAGTGGGTGCAATCGCAAAGCAGTTTTGCGCAAGTAAAGCTCGACCAGCTTTTCCATGCTTTTCAGCAAGAAGGAAGTCAGACTGATTGGTCTCCAATTTTTGGTATAAATGCCACTCTAACTGTACCTCAGGGTGTTGGAATGTATGACAGTGCTAAGACAGCGGTGAAGATTTTCTTCATAGTCGGTAGCAACTGTTTTGTACATTGTTGCAGCATGGCTGGGTATATTCCGTCCGTACCAGGTGACTTGAAGCCGTCAGAAGACGCAAAAGCGTATTTAATGGCCTCATCCGTTACAACGGCCTTCGCAACATACCAGTTACGCCGAGTTGTTTGCCGTGGCTCACTTACAGTCTCGGTAGTAGGGGCTGGTTGTGAACCAATTGTAATCTGGTTACCCGGAAAGTGAGACTCCAACAGATGACTGAGAGTTTCCGCTTTCGTCTCAGTAAATGTGCCATAAAATTTTCTAAGTGATTACAGTTTGGCTGGTTTGCCCTTTTTCAGAAACTTAACCACCCTTCTAGTTTCATCCAGTGTTTGAATCTTTTCGCAGAAATTCCTATAAGAAGCACTTTTTGATACCCGAATAAGCCTCTTATATTCCATCTGCTTCGATCTTTAGAGATTCCAGTCTGCCTCCAAATCATTCTTGAGTGACCTATTTAGAAGCTTTCTAGCCTCTCTTCGGATTCTTTGCAGTTCCGAGCTCCACCAGGGAACCGGCGTTCAGCCAGGGATTTTGCTTACTGGGCACGTCAGTTCCAAACAGGTAGTAATGGCACTATTCAGATCTTGAACAGCTTCCTCTACCTTTTGTCTCGTCCTGAGTTTGGTTGGAGTTTTGATAGTTTTCCCTAATTCCTTCCTGAGTCGTATTCAGTTGGTTTTTCTCGGATTTCTCCTCTCCTGCAAAGTTATGGCTTCGCATTCGTTTTGAAATTCGATATGTCAATGGTCTGAGAGGGACACCTCCGAAGAGAACCTCCAGTTGGTAACCGCCTTAAAGTATCTATTTGCTGCCCCAAACAGTGTTCTGAGCATTGGCATCGCAGCATATAACTAGAATCTTCCTGGTGTCGCTGTTTTAAAACTTACCTAAGTTACTAAGTTACCTTACACACGCTATTAGTGATAAACAATATGAATAAGAATTGTGTTTTTGTTATGTTTTTTTTTAATTAATTTATTAATCTTGGAGAAAAAAGTCCCTTTTTTTATTTTAACTTTGTTGAGAAACTTTATAAACATTATAATAATTTCGTTTTTTTTTAAACTCAAATAAAGAAAGAATTGAATTTGAATTTCAATAAAAATATTTGATATCCTAATTTTTGTATTTTACTGTGTGTCCTATATCCAATACAAATTCCACTGGAGACAATCTTTGTAACTTTAATTTTTAATGTATCCGCAACTGTATGGACAGGTGTCCTATATTCATTTCACTACTTTTTTTTTAAACTCAATTAAATCAATATTCAAAAACCATAAAATGCAAAATGCTTTAGTATGGTTGACCGAATACCCAATCTTTCAAAAAATATAAAAATCTCTGCGATTATGAGCGCAAAAAATAAGCAAACCACCACTTTTAAGTTAAAAAACGCTCTCCTGAAAAGTTACGTTAGAGGTCTATAGGACAAATAACACCTCACATGACGCCCTGTTGGACATTTTATACCCAGAAACTTTTATTACCTGAGAACAGATACATACATATTTTCCCAACAGTAGGTCATAAAATTAAAGGGTAAATAAGAAACGACCGCTGGAATTTCCCAAGATCAAACAATGAACTACTTGAAAAGCGTATTAAAAGATGCGCCACTAGGATGAGGCCATTGCGAATATTTCGTTGCAGTTCACCTTCACATCACCGATTTTTCTCAAAGTGTTGTTAAGAATATTTAAAAAAAAAAAACGTTGAAAAGAACTGTTTTTAATTAGTCAAAAAAATGTATTCCGAAAAAGACTTTGACAGCGACAGAAAGAGGAAAAATAGATGCTTTTAGGACTCTCAAGGAGTCTAAATAGAAGTAAGACTGTTGTAAACAGCTATCTTGCGGATCCATAATACTATGGAAAAAGCAAAAAGGACGCACGGCAGAAGCAACAACATTGCAAGAAAAGCGGGTTATTCTACGGCTTGCCTCAAATTCTACTCGACCAGTGACTAAAAACATAGGGACGGGCTACAGTCCGCTTGGGCGAACTGTTGGATACCCTATTTTTATTCCTATCCCTCATAAGTGGGCGTGACAAAAGTCTAAGTATGGTTGAATTTTTAAGAACGCTCTACATATTTTGTTATATAACATTTAAAGGATTTTATCAAAAAAAACGCTCCCTAGGTCAAACTTGGGTGTTTCAATAAGATTGTTTTATTTAATTATGGGCGTGTCAGTAGGCGGATTTAAAAAAAAATGAACACATGAGCATAAAGGGCCCCTAGAGAGTATATATTATAAATTTCAGCTCCCTAGCTCAAACTTTGGATTTTCCAAAAAATTGTATTATTTATTTGTGGGCGTGTCAGTGGGCAGATTTTGAAAATTCTTTATCCCGAGCAGTTTTAGGAGTCATAGATCATATATAAAAAATTTCAGCTTTCTAGCTCAAAATTAGATTTTTTTCCAAAATTTTGTTTTTTTTTTGAGTTTGTGGGCGTGTCTGTGGGCGGATTTCAAAAATTCGTAAACTTGATTATTTCGGGACCCTAGAGAGTATATGGTTAAAATTTCAGCTCTCTAGGTCCAGTTTAAAGGCCTAATTTTTGCCGACAGACGGACGGACGGACGGACGGACATGGCTAGATCGACATTACTATCGATGCTGATCATAAATATAGTAACTTTTGGGGGTCTACGGGCAATATTAAAGTATGTTACAAACTATGCGTCAAAATTAATATACCCTTAGAATAGGGTATAATAAGGGATAACAGTGGAGTATTAGCCAGCAAAGCAACGGTCCGAAGGATAATACCAAAAAGTGGTACTATACAGAGAAGAAAACTTAAAAAGAAACCTGTTTTGAGGCAAGTACACAAGGAGCATCGAATGAATTTTGCAAAAGAACATGTCGCTTTTAGCAGTGAAAGGAAACGCGTTGTCTTTTCGGATGAAAAAAAGTTTAACCTCGACGGCCCCGATGGTTACAACTTTAATTTCCATGATCTAAGAAAGGAGGAGCTTATTTTGACAAGACATCACTGTACATCAGGTGTAATGGTGTGGGAAGCTATTACCCACTGTGGCACAATCGAGTTGCAGTTTTTGTCCACAACAATGAACGGAAACAACTACAAATGGTTGCTGGAACGGTCATTTCCAAAAGTTAAAAACATTTTCGAACCCCTGTCTTAGATATTCCAACAAGACAATGCCCCTATCCACACTTCCAGGGTTGTTAGAAGTTGGATTCAATCAGAAGACGTGGAACTTCTGCCATTTCCGCCCTATTCACCGGACTTAAACATAATCGAAAATGTTTGGGCTTGGTTATCTCGTAAAGTGTATGAAGGCCGCAGACAATTTGAAGACAAGAACACTTTAATCAAAGCTATTCGTGATGCCTGGGCCCAAATTTCTCTTACTTATTAAAAAAAAAACTCTATCATTCTATTCCAAACCGTCTTATAGAGGTCATATCGAAAAATGGCGGTCATACTCATTATTAATGTAGGAAAACATAGTAAATAAATGTTTTAAAACCATAAAATGTAAACATTTTATTCATTTTTTCCTTTCCTTCGAAGATTTTGCATGTGGCCTCATCCTAGTGGCGCATCTTTTATACGCTTTTCAAGTAGTTCATTGTTTAATCTTGGGAAATTCCAGCGGTCGTTTCTTATTTACGCTTTAATTTTATGACTTACTGTTGGGAAAATATGTACCTGTTCCCAGGTAGTTAAAGTTTCTGGGTATAAAATGTCCATGAGGTATAATGACTGAAAATCGATTGCAAACGGTATGACCTCATCCTTGTGATCGCCAGTGTATCTATCTTTAAAAAAAATATTAAGCATTAATGGCCAATACAGGGCCTAAAACCTAGCTTCTCCAATCACTTTCATGTGTGAAGTGGAGGGGACCTACAATTTCAAGCCGAATCCGAACTTCAAATTTGAGAATCTTCTCATGACAATTGATACTCTTGAATATTTGTCAGACATATGCAAGAGTTGGGGCAGTGGAAAAAAAACTCTAGATGTTACTTGGCCCCGGAGGGAATTGAAACAGGGACCTTTCGATTAGTAGTTCGACACAATAACCACTGAGCCACTGAGCCACTGCGCCCGGCAACCATATTTCTAGGGGCCCGAAATAATCAAGCGTAAGTATTTTAAAATCCACCCACTGACATGCCCACAATCTCAAAAAAATAATGCTTAAATGTTAAATACATTGTCTTTATCTTCAGGGGCAAAATTGCTCTTATGTTAAGTACGAGTATTTTAAAATCCACCCACTAACACAACCACAATTTAAAAAAAAAACCGTTCTATCGAAAAATCAAAATTTGAACTAGGAATCTGAAATTTGGAATATATACTTACCATTTTTAAAATCCGCCCACTAAACGCCCACTGTTTAAACAAAAACCATTTTATTGAAGAAATCATTGAAAATGAAAGTCATATTGCTTTTTTTCGATAAAATCCTTTAAATGTTGTATAACAGATTTTTCTTAAGAATGCAACCATACTAAGATTGTTGCCCAAGCGGACTATTGCCTTTCCCTATGTTTATATTATTATATCTGATAAAAGAGTATGTACTAGTCCGACTTGGAGTCGAATTAAATAAATATCTAAAAATAAAATAAAAATAAACAAATAATATTATGCCAAAAAATCAACATACTAAGCTATGTGGTGATTCTATTCCTGGGTGGGTCTCGACCATAGAATCCTTCACTCAGTAGTCCAACGCACCAGGCACTGAGCCTATTTGAAAGAAAACAACTGATATTTTGTCTTTTGGCCTGAACTTTTTGCTTACAAAGTCATCAGCCGGCTTATAAATAAGATTGTAAGACCCACGTTCCACGTAGTATTTTTATATATATAGAAGATAATCAGCCTTATTGCGAAGATCAATCGACATTCGACAATTGAGTTGCTGATTACCCCCCGTCGCGTGCGGACGTGTTACCTTTTTGATCGCAATTTCGGTGCCAGTACATCGTCAAACATATGCATACCGGCCAATACAGTTCGCGAAAAAAAAACAACAAAATCGCGCAGTGTGTGAACAAAAAAAAAAAAAATCCACATAGAGCAAGTGCCGGTGGCAGTGCTGAAACAAAAAAATCAAAAACAAAAGCGGAAAAAAAGCAACAGCGTAGGGTATCCCTCCGTCCCCCATCCCACTTCATCACCACAGACTACGAAACCCAGGTTAGCGTTGGCTCTGATTTAACAGAGTTTATTCTACCTGGGTACAACTTAGTGCCATTATTCTTTCCCCATCGCGGTATCGCCGTTTATATACGTAGTGACGTAGCCTACCAACTTCTGCCCCAGTATGGTCAGTGTTCCAATCCGGAATTCAATTTCATTTGGTTCAAATTTCATGTCCGTAGGCAATTAATCCACTACTGTTTTATTTACAGAAGCCCCAACTTGGACAGACATTCAACTTATAATGAGTTCGATCCCCTGTCCGATTCCATTACAAGAATTGTGACCCTTCATCCTCGTTCTGAAATCGTTATTGCGGGCGATTTCAATATACACAATTCAGGCTGGCTTCGACATTCTGGTCAGACAACACCCGAAGGAAGGTACGTCGAGATCTTTGCTGAGGTAAATAACCTGACTTAGCTTGTAAATGAGCCGACACGAATACCGGACATTAGCAGCCAAACTGCCAACACTTTGGACTTGTTTCTTACCTCTCACCTCGATAAATACGCTTTGAACGTATTATCGCCTCTAGGTTCGTCAGACCATTGTATCATGTCAGCGAATTTCTCGTACTCCAACCACATAGTTAAAGAACAAACTCCGAAAAGAACCGTATGGCAATACGAGAAAGCCAATTGGGAAAAACTAAACGGTTTCTTCAAGAGTTTTAACTGGTCGCTGTGCTTCCTCGACAGCGACGTGGATGCTGCTGCTGATATGATCACAAACATAATTCACCTGGGCATGAAATCTTTTATCCCTAACAGGATTAAAAGTATTAAACCCAAGGTTAACGCGTGGTGTGTCTCGAGCTGCAAAGAGGCTATCAGGTTAAAAGAGGTAAGTTTTCGGCTATTCAAAGCCAACCCATCTGAGGAAAGCCGTAAAAAGTTTAAACGAGCCAGAAATGACTGCAATGCCCACATTAATCGTGTCAAATTCTCCTATGACCAAAAGTTGAGGCAAAAAATACTACAAAGTCCCACGGGTAGTAAAAACTTTTGGTCATTTGTTAAAAACATCAAGAATTCGACCTCATCATCTGTCCCGACACTCATTTACAATGGCATTCCAGCTGTCAGCTCTATAGATAAGGCCAATCTGCTTGCTGCTCACTTTGCAGTCAGCTCAACGCTCCCAGATTGTGCTTTGTCTCCCCCTATACTCGAGCGCGTAGAATTCTCCATGGGACCAATCCACTTTCGCACTCGTACAGTGGCTAGAGTACTTCAAGATCTTGACGTTCATTAGTCCGCTGGTCCAGATGGTATTTCCCCTATCGTTCTGAAGGGGTGTTTTTCTTTGCTGGCAAAACCATGGCGTAAGCTTTTCCATCTGCCCTATTCTTCAGGACTCTTTCCGGGAAGATCGAAAACAGCATGGTCCAGCCTGTACCAAAAAAAGGCGAATCTTCTTCTCCCTCCTCCTACCGACCAATTGCACTTACGTCCCTTCTTTCTAAGGTCATGGAAACGCTGATTAACCGTCAGCTAATGAAATATCTTGAATCGCGAAAACTTCTTAATGACCGGCAGTATAGTTTTCGCAGCAACAGGTTCACTGGTGATTCGATGACATATCTAACCGAAAAGTGGAACCAATCTCTTCACTAAGGTTATGATTGTTGCGCTTGATATTTCAAAACCATTTGACAGAGTTTGGTATCAAGTTATCTTGTCGAAAATGCGTACATTTGGAATACTCTTCTTCAATGGATTAGAAATTACCTTTCGGACCGTTCAATTCAAGTTGTCTTGGACGGTTTTATGTCTGCAACTCACCAAATAAATGCTGGCGTCCCCCAAGGCTCTGTTCTGTCCCCGACTCTCTTTCTCATTTTTATAAATGATCTCCTGTCTGTTACTTCTAATCCAATCCATTCCTTTGCTGATGACAGTACCCTCAGCTTCTCATATTCGTTTCTTGGGTCACGCCCCTCATCTTCGGGTGTGGAACTGGAACGGCAACGTATGTTAAGCTCATTAAATTCCGATCTTAACAGCATAACTCAGTGGGGTAAAACCAATAGAGTGGAATTTAATGCTTCCAAAACTCAATGCTGTCTCCTGTCATTAAAGCAAAACCCACACACACTGCCATTATCTATGAATGGCACTTACATCGCTGAAACCGAAAGACTTTCCATTCTCGGTATGTGTGTTAATGACAACCTTCGTTGGAATGACCACAAATTCGATGTCGCCAAGAACGCCGCGAAATGTCTAGGCTTCCTTAAGCGTTGTAAGAAATATTTCACCCCTTCTGATCTGGCTACAATTTATAAGGCGTTTATTCGCCCGAAACTCGAGTACAACGCTCATATCTGGTCCGGTGCACCAATAACTTATTTGGAGCTACTTGACAGGATCCAAAAACGCGCGATAAAACTCATTGGCGACCGAGACATCGCGAGATCGATTGACTCTCTTAGTCATCGTCGTAATGTCTCCTACCTGTCGTTATTATTTCCACCATAAATGCTCAAACGAAATATCCAGTTGCATTCCTCCCCTTGAACCGCAATACCCGCCATGCAAGGAATGCTCATCAGTTCACCCTCAAGCCTGTGTTCGGGCGTACAGTGAAGTTCAAAGGATCTTTCCTCAGCCGTACAAAAAGAATGTAGAATGCTCTTCCACGCTCCATTTTTCCTACACATTATAACCTACAGACATTCAAAACCAACGTGCATCGGCATCTCTCCTTTTCCTCTCACCCTAATTTCCTTAACGCCCGCGCTGTGTAGCTAATACATTATAAGGGTCCCAACAAATCCCTTTAGTGCGCGCTTATTATAAAAAAAAAAAAAAAATTGATAATTGACTATTTTCAATGTGTATATGTAAATATGGTTTTTACGCATCTCTGCCATTTGTTTGTATATTATACTTATCGTATTTTCTTTGCGGTTGCATCCTTTACGCTAATTTTGATAATAAAAATTGATGTGAAAATGGGTGAAAAGTGATTATATAGAAGTTTTTTTTTGTGTTGCTGTTTGATTTGAAAAAGTAAGCTTACATAGGCGCCTGTCAGACAAGAAAGCACCTACCCCTAGCCGAGGAACGAAGTTGCGTGAGCGGGCTTAGCCATGCGGAAAAAAATGTGTAGCCCCTTTCACCACCGAACCGATCGAACTCAAATCAGGCAATCTCTGGAATCGGCCTGAGAGTGTTTCTGTGAAGTTTGGTTAGGCGTAGCCACGCACGCCGAGTGACCGCTTAAGACAATAAATTTGTATTTTACTCCTATTATAACCTCCCGCCCCTGGCTGTTTCCATCATGGGTTGCACAATCATAGCTATCTCGCGTTTACGAAGAGGTGGTTTTTGGTATAACTCGCACTTCGGCTGATGCGCAACTACGAAGTCGACTTTCCTCGTGTTGAGGACTGGCTCGGGCCAGCCTCTGAGCCTTGAATCGTCACGGATGGCTCCCAACCCGATCAAGGATCTGGTGCTGGTGTTTTCATGGAGAGCGACAACATAAGACTTTTCTTCTAGTTAGGCAAACATGCAGCAGTCTTCCGAACAGAGACTTATGCTATCTTAATGGCTATGGACTATGTTGCGAGGAACAGGAGAGGGGGCGAAGTATCTGTGTATGTATCTGCGTATGTAGTCCAACCCCTTAATCACCTCTAAAATAGTTGGTGAATACAAGATCTCTCTGAATTCGGACGGAAGGCTGAATTCACTTAGACTTGTCTGGGTCCCGGGCCATAACAAGATCACGGGAAATGAGGTCTCCCATGTACTTGCTAGACAGGCCTCAGGAGAAGACTTCTTAGGCTCTGAATCAGGGATATGTTGACGGTTGGGTTTCATATGAACACAATCGCAGATGGTATGGCTCTCCAGGGGGCAGACAGACTAAACGAATTCTCTCCGACGTCTATAAAAAGTCTTTTCTGTTGAGAGACAACAAGACTGCAGACAAACTACTGGCTTAAGGGCCATGACGCTTTTGCCAATCAGCTTAAGGTGCTAAGGTGCTATTTAATATGGCATCAAATAAGAAAACATAGATTTTGTGATTAAATGAAATTCTGTAGTTAAACAAAGAATATTGTTTGTTTCAGAAATAAAAATAAACGATTGACAGATTGCTGTATAACTATGTACGAGTGTTCTTCGTCTCACCACCAGATGTGCCTTTGGGTGTGTTTTCGGGTGGCGCTGTCCCAGCACGGCAAGGTATAAATTGTATTAAAGCTATAAAATACTTTTGCTAAAGTGACGGTTCCCGCGATATCTTATTATGACATTCATCGATATCCTTTTACATATTGTTTCATTACAACTTTTTCTAATACAGCATAGCGTTAAGAATATTTATTAGCCTGGCGGTTTCTTTTGCACCCGGTGAAAGCTCCCTCTCAAGATTTAAAGTTATAAAAAAAATACTTAAGATAACAATGCTCCAGCGAAGAATAAAGGTACGATTACACAGTAATTTTTTCGAGTCATTTAAATGACGCTGTGATGTCAGGAAAAAATGTCGCATTAGAAAGACATTCAAGCTACGATTCGTCATTGGTCATTTGAGAAAAAATGGCGATCACACGAAATGACTATCATCGTCATTTTTGTCCCAAAATCAAATGACGTACACTGCGAGTCATTTAGAATTTTCCGTTGGGATGTCATTAAATGAAGAACGAAAAAATGACGATCACACGGTAATGACTTGCCTCATCAAAATGACAAATGATACCTTTCCTATTATTTTGATTTCGTAATGAACAGACCTATGAGAAAATTATAGCTTCTGTCATTTAGTGTTTTTCTGTCATCTAAATAAAAGATGTCAAAAAGAACTTTTGCAATGATGGTGGAAATTGCGGAGACGGCGTATTTGGCAGCGTGTGTGTGTAAAGCAGTGAAGACAACCTTGATTACGAGCCAACACGACGAAAGCGGAGTATTCGGCAAAAGAAATGGTTGAGCCGTTGCGAGAAGAGTGGATTTTGTGCTGGATTACTGTTCGAATTGCGCGAAGAAGAACCTGAACTATATCGCAATGTCCTTCGTATGTCAGCCAATCAATTCGATTATTTGTTGAGGTTGGTGAAGCCACACATCGAAAAACAGAACACAAATGTGCGAGAGAGCGTTTCAGCGGAAGCACGACTGGTAATAACGTTCAACACAATTACCTATACCGTGCGGTTTCTAATAACATTTTGGAAAAATATCCTTTTTCCAGGCTTGAAGGACAAGAAAGTGGTGTTGGCATGCACCGTGTTCCATTGTTTTTTAATCACCACCAATAAAGTAATGTAAATGTGGATATTTTACATCACCTGCATCGATTGCACCTTGACCGGACTTTGTCTTGCGCAGTTTCGTCACGAACGCCTTGAAGTTGCTGCGCATGCTATTCCACTTCTTTCTGGCTTCGGTTAAATCAACTGCGTTGATGGCCAGCTCTAGTACAACAATTGCCCAGGTTTTGATATGTTAAAGTTTGTATTCTGGAAGTGAGCTATCCCATAGCGCCCGTTGCTTTTACACCGCCACAATCAAACGCGATTCTTCTTCGTCGCTCCACGAATAGCCAATTTTCCTATCCCTATTTACTCCTGTTTTCTGCGTTTTGCCTAGTTTGCTCGACTTTGTTGTACTTTGGGTATTCAAACTCACACGATAGTTAACAGAATAGTCCATATTGTCGGCACTTGACGGCAACGGGTCGCATTCCATTTCACCCATAGTAATTTGTACCGAAATAGCCGCTAGACACATGCAACAAACACCAAATGAAAGCACAGATATCATATTAAATGTTGTGTTATTTGTCATTTGCGTTGAAAAATGACACGGCATGAATTTCGTGTTTTGTCATTTTTTAGAGGCTGTCATTTAAATGACGCAAGAGCCAAAAAGTGTAGTAATTTGTCCTAGGCGTCATTAAAGAGTATTCACACGGCCATTTTTCCCGTCATTTTAATGGCACAAAATTCATGTCATTTTCCTTGCCATTTTCCTAGTCATTCAAATGACGCCTGAAATGTCGTCCCAAAAATGGCGATCATACAGAACGACATTGAAATGACGGCTTTGTGACGTGATTTTTACGTCACAGCGTCATTTAAATGACTCAAAAAAATGACCGTGTAATCGTACCTTAACAGCCGTATTTATTAGATTTTCTTAACTCATATCTCAGATGTTGTTTAGTTAAGCTTGCATAAATATTTAAATTGTCTCAAAATAACGTAGATTCAATTCTCAATTACAAAAAAGGTTCTTCTCTGTGAAAACTCTAGATCCAAAAACATAGGACTCTGCTCTTTTTATATTAAAGTCAACTCCTGTTGACGATTGTTTTTAACGACTTTTTCTTTTTTTTTTTGAGAATTTAAAAATTTTCACACATTGACACGTTCTCACATTGTAGTTCACAAAATGAGATTCATTTGTGAAAACGGTGAGAGAATGAAAAAAAGGTGTGAGCCACGCTGCACTCACGGTATAGTTGATGTGTAAACATGTAGGCACAGTTGCGCGTTAGCTACCTAATTTGTTATCTAGCTAACGCCATAACTAAGTAACTAACGTGGTTAAATTAGCTGCGCTAAAAATGCAATCGATTTGGTGGTTAGCTATCATAATGACAACTAATTTTTGCTATTAGCTATTAGTTGCAGGTTGTGTAACTAAGCTCGTTAGGTTGCCAAAGTTAGTTGCGGATGACTACTAAAAGTTGGTTAGTTTTTAGCTGTAGCTTTTTGGCTGCCTAGGTAATACTCGTAACTAATAACTAAATCAAAAAATTTTATTTTACTATAATGGTGATAATTTATTGGGCTTTATTATGCATATTGAGTTTAAAATAAAAATTGATTGAATGTCCCTTTTATTTTACATCAGGTTATTTTACAAAGAGGTCCTTGGAGGCACAATAATCAAACCCGAAAAAGGATATTTTCCCAAAATGTCTTTAGAAACGGCACGGTATATATGAGTTCAATGTTATTTGAATAAGGGGTGCTAGGAACAACAAACATTTTGGCAAAATATGCTTTTTTCGACTTTTAAGGACCTTTTTGTTGTTCCAAAGACCTATTAGTTAAATAACATTGAACGCAGATATACCGTGCGGATTCTAATGACATTTTGGAAAAATATTCTGTTTTCAACTATTAAGGACCTTTTTTGTTGTTGCAAGGACCTCTTAGTCAAATAACATTGAGCAGAGATATACCATGCGGATTCTAATGACATTTTGGAAAAATATTCTGTTTTCGACTATTAAGCACGTTTAATGGCCTTTCAGCTTAGCTGCCTTAAAACAAAGTTTCTAAAATGTAAAACTCGATAATAAATACCGATTCTAGAGGAAAGTAATAGTTAGAGGTATTTAAGGGTAAGGCACCCTTTAAATTTTTACATGTTTCTATGTATCGGGAGTTAGAAGAAATTTCTTCTTCGGCTGCTGATAGAAACCAGGCTGTCCACGAACTCCGACAAAACAGTTTGAACAGGGTCATAACCATTTTCAAAATTGCCTCTCAGAGAAGGAGGAATGCGCAGGAAATCCGTGCGATAAAGTTCATCTACAATGCTCAAGGGCTGCTTCTTGTGGATGACGAAAAAATACAAAAATACTACACAGACGGCAGCACTATTGTGAAGGACCTCAAAATGAAAAATTCCCTCGGATATATTTTCGGAGAGCCGTTCTTTACAATGAAGAAATACACGACATTACTGTCGAAGAAGTTAGGAAGGCGGTCAAAGACTCCAAAAGCGAAAAGCAGTTGGACCAGACGAGATACCCTCTGAGTTCTGGAAAAAGATGGGAGACATCGCGTCCAAATGGCTCATGATTTAAATCTCCTAACTGATGAGATGCGATCCAATGTCTGGTACGAGTACGATAACTAGAGCGCCAATAATTGATAACGGTTTTTTGTAGAAGGGTCAAAAACAAGCATTTTTTACCATGGGAGGAGGGATCTATCTCGCCCCGTTTAAAAGGTAGGTTCAATTTTAGAAAAAATTACTTAAATTGAAAAAAAAAATTATAAAAAAACAACACTAACACTTACAATTAGGTACTATACCGGTTTTGAAAGCCAGAAATCTGTTCTTTAATCCTAAACTTAAATTGAATTATTTATGTCAGTAGTTTTCAAAAAAATCGCATGCAAATTCAAAATTTTGATAAAAAGAATGAAAAAAATGTTTTGACAAAATCAATTTAAGTCCTTTTTTCTAAAATTGCCCCTACCCCCTAAACGGAGCGAGAAAGACCCCGCCCTACCATAGTAAAAAATGCTTGTTTTTGAAGCCGTTATCAATTTTTGGCGCCCTAGTTACTGCACTCTCCCCCAATGCCTAACCAGGGAAGGGACAATTATATTCTTTCTTTGTACATAGGAAAAGACGATACGCGAGACTGTGATAATTACCGTTCTATTAAGCTGATGTCACACACCATGCAACTCATTGAGCGGGTTTGTCGCAGGTAAATCAACCACAGATGTAATCCAAAGTATAGGGTATAATGGAAAAAACATCGTGATTCCTTAAAGGAGTTGCATATGAATTTGGTTGATTATGAAAAGGCCTTTGATACACAACCAAGGGATCTGTTATAGGTGGCGCTAAGCCATCGATGAGTCCCAGGAACCTGCATACAGATGATCATGGACATGTATAAGGGAGTAAAGACAAGAGGGACCCGTTGGCGTCACCGAGGAGTTCACAATCAAAGTCGGTGTACACCAGAGAAGCGTCTTAAGTCCCTTAATATTTATTACAGTCCTGCTCGAAGGAAAAGTGACGGACCCCAAAGTACACCAGTTATTCTTTGCTAACAATGGAGCCATCATAAGCTAGGATCAAACGTCCCAGCAATGAGCACTTGATATATGGGTGAAGGTTTTGGAGAGGAATCGCATTACTCCGAAGAAAACAGAATACTTGTACTGCCCGTTCTCTGATCCACTCCAACCTATTCCAGACATTTATATGAATTGAGGAGTGATTCCCAAATGCGAAAAGTTCAAATATCTGTGATCTATGATCAATAACGAAGCAAGCTGATGAAGCATCGCGTAAGCGTAGGGTGGATGAAGAGGCGAGAAAACTCAGCCATCTTCTGCGATCGAAAAATGCCCCATAAGCTGAAAGGAAAGCTCTACAACGCAGTTCACAATGTTGAACAGCGTACAAAAAATATGAGGGCAAATTAACGGCAGCTGAGATGAAGTTGCTTTGCATGACAACAGACGTAACAAATATTGATCGAATAAGAAGTTTCAAGATCCGAGGAAGCCCTCACGTCAAAGAACCTATCTCGAAAAAAAATGAAGCGCTGCCGTCTGGGTTGGTAGGTACTGTCATGTTCAAAGGTGAGATCCTACGAATTCTGTCAAAGAGGCAATATCAATCAACGTTCCAGTACAAATGCGAAAAAGAAGCATTCCTAAAAACCACTGCATCACACAAATGCAGCAACACCAGCATTTGATTAGCCTGCCGCTATTTTCTGAGGTCGAACCGGCGAACTTTACAGGCGGACCAGTAGCTATGCAAATAATGGCATATGATCCCTTTAATCCATAGCCTCACCGCCATTAAAGGAAAATCAAAAATTAGTATCAAACGACAAAACCTGCGCTTACTAAAAAACGATCATTAAATGTGTTCAGGTCTGCCCCCTGAAGAGGAAGTACAGAAAATATCTCGAGAGTAAACAAATTAAAAGTGATTTAAAAATAAAATACCGAAAACACTATTGGGCGCCATTTTATTGAAATCATGGAAACAGTACCTACTTCACCACCACAAATCAGGATTATGAACAAATACTAAATGGTATTTCAATATGAAATGCCTAATCTCAAACGAGCTTTCAACGCCCAATACATCTTTTTTTCTATTTTTTCGTTTGACATTTCACCCAACAAAAACCACCCGAAACATGTTGACGTCTCCTGTCACACCTACAAATATTTTCTTACCGTTTCTTTAAAGTACAATTTAAAATTTCACAAAGTAGCACTCACCTCTCTTGCCATTACGACATGTCTCAACAGAACCCGGTTGGAGGCTCTGCCCTCTGCCTCCTGCCTTCATCAAAAAGCTCCGCTATTAATCTAAATTTCGGCATTAATATTAAGCCATAAAACACACAGAAATGAAAATGATTCCCGCTAAAAAAAACCGTCTCGATACGGGATACTATTTTAGATTTTAACTATTCTGTAGGTAATTGTGTTTCTATTTGATTTGTGCGTTTAGAGATGTACTTTAATTCTAGTTGTGCGTAGTTTTCTTATTTATCAATTATTTTTGTATTATTATTGTGTTTTCTCTTCGAATTTTTGGAATCGTTTGATCCTTCCTTTCAGAATGTTTAAAGCTTTCGGTTCCCTTTTCAACACGGGAATATTTTTTTTTCTTACGTTGCACTTTTCATTCACCAGTGCTGTCAACAATACCAATGTGACACCAATACACTTCTATTCAACGTGGTAGCTTTGTGTTCGAAAATCCGATGTTAAAAAAATTTGAAAATGTACTCTGCGAGTGGTCGGAGTTGTACTTTAAAGACGGATTTTTCATCTCCTATGCGCGCACTCGTTAAGTTTTTTCTTTGCTTGATGTTGTTCGTTTGTGTGTTGGCAAATTATGAAGCAGAAGAATAAATGATGATAGGTGAAAGAGAGAGAAACGAACAGCAGAAGGAGAAAAGAAAACGATTATAGGATACAATTATTATATCCTTTCATCGCATTGTCAAAATAATGTATGGATTTTTCTTTTCTTTTTTGTTTCAATTTTAATTCGACTCCTTTCGGCGTTTTAACTGCAACTATTCAATACCGTTATTTGAGCACACAGTAACATATTCAAATAGCAACGACAATTTTTAGAAGGGGCAATATAGACAGGGCGACGAAAACGAAGAAGACGACGACAAGAAGGACGACAACCACGGTAAATAGGAATGGGACCACGACAAAGTATACATTTTCATCAACATCATTATCAGCTGTATCATTATCATCATCGTTAAGCCATCACACACAGAACCATCTTTGCCGTTCCGTTCAACGCTCTACACGCACATTTTTGCTACCGATATAACATTTTTGCCGTTTTATGCCTGCTCCCCAAAAAGGTTTACTGTTCCAGTAGTAAACAGTGTTTCGATACTCCGTTTTTTTCGATGACTTTTGTTAATATTTATTTAATTTTAATTTAACAATTAATTTAGAAAAGTCATTTAAATTGTCGAACAACAACAATTCTTAGGCGATTCTCTTCGTTTCGCTTTGCAAACTTTTGTCTGATTGTCGTAGTAAAATGTCAAATTTCAAACGGAATGGAAAGCAAGGACCAGAAAGGATACACGATTATACCGTTCGTGTACATATGTATGTACTTCAGAGTCAATTGACTATTCTCAAAAATAGAATTAAAAAAAAAAGTTATAATTTCGAAAATCAAAATTTGTTCACTATCCAAAAATATGCAACAAAAATTTTAAAGATTTTTTTTCCAAAAACACACTACAATCGAAAGAAGGAGCCAGTTTTCTTTTTCTTTTACGAACACACAATTTATACACAGCCACCCGAAAAAAAGGACACACCAGCAAGAAAAGGAAAAAACGAAGCAGACAATTTTTTTTTTGAGAACTTCTAAGAACCGCAGCAAAATATTTTGATTTGTGGTTTTTTTTCTTAAATTTTGCACTTATTAAAAGTTGTTAAAGATTTTTTCGCTCGAGACTTTTTCGCATAAAGAAAAACAAAAGGAAAAGAAACACGATTTTCTGTACAAGAATATTGTTTTCTGTATTTTTGGGGATGAGTCCTTGTTGTAAATATTACACCATAACTACATTCACTGTAACAGATGTTCCCGTTTTTATTATATTTTTATAAACTATTGGCTTTTGTGCCCCCAATATTTTTGTTGAAATTTTTGATAACGAAAAACATCTTCCATGTCGCGAAGATGGAAAATTGACTTTTTCCCGAAATAATACACGTACATTTGTTCTCTTTCAACGAGACTATTGGGGTGGAGGAGTTGGTTAGAAAACTTTCGTCGGAGAGACAATTTTTCATATTCATCATATCCACCCTTATGATGATAAGTGTATTCGTGTGTGTTCTTTTTCAGATGAAAAGTGTATCAATAATGATGATGGTGAAGAGAGTTGAAGAGAGGCTGGAACCTGGAAGAGATTTTTTCAGTGGGTAGTTTTTTTTTTAATGAACATTTTTCTTTGAAAATATTCGTCGGTAGAGCAGATTAGTGGCAGAGTTCCGTCAAGAGTAAAAGATCCTATACATAGAGATTCCTTAACGGGCTTCCGATACACAGCCCTTGAAGTATCTATACCTGAGACACTGCTTCGATTTATTCCTTGCAATCTCGGGCACTATGTTTCTTCCATCTGCGATGGCTTATGGCCCAACTCTGGACAGAGTGGACCCAAGCTGATGGTCTAAGTGAGCCGTGACATCAGTCACAAGGGCATCCATTTACCTACCTAAGGCCCAACTAAACAATGGCGTCTCCACGAGCAATATTTCATAGCATACAATAAGGCATTCTATAAAAATTGCTCGTCTAGACTACAAATAGTATTCTGTGAGAAACTGCATTCTATATATTGCTCAGTTCATAGCATTCTATGGATAGTATTTATGGGCTGTCATTTTTACGAAGTACTTCACTCTGCGACATTTGCACCATTGAAATAGTAAGCTAAAAAATGCAAAACGTACATTTTATGGTTTTCTATTTTTCTTTCTTTCTATGAAAAGTAATAGATGGTAAGCTATGAAATATTGCTCATGAAGTTGCAACGTATTAAACGGACGAAAACTGAAGCTGTTGTCATATTTGAACGAACCGTTCCCTTTCGATCTATCAATTGCTTAACCCTTTCGATCCGGATGGGACATCCAAGGTATAAAATCACCTTTGTTCTATATCCCATCCGGATGGAAAGGGTTAAGTAACCCATAATAAAAACATAGGGACGGGCTACAGTCTGCTTGGGCGAACAGTTGGATACCCTATTCTTATTCCTATCCCTCATAAGTGGGCGTGACAAAAGTCTAAGTATGGTTGAATTGTTAAGAACGCTCTACTTATTTTGTTATATAACATTTAAAGGATTTTATCGAAAAAAAAACGCTCCCTAGCTCAAACTTGGGTGTTTCAATAAAATTGTTTTATTTAATTGTGGGCGTGTCAGTAGGCGGATTTTGAAAATATTTACACATGAGCTTAAAGGGCCCCTAGAGAGTATATATTATAAATTTCAGCTCCCTAGCTCAAATTTTGGTTTTTCAATAAAATTGTTTTATTTATTTGTGGGCGTGTCAGTGGGCGGATTTTGAAAATTTTATATCCCGAGAAGTTTTAGGAGTCATAGATTATATAAAAAAAATTTCAGCTTTCTAACTCAAAATTCGATTTTGTCCAAAATTTTGTTTTTTTGAGATTGTGGGCCTGTGGGCGGATTTCAAAAATTCGTAAACTTGATTATTTCGGGACCCTTGAAAGTATATGGTTAAAATTTCAGCTCTCTAGGCCCAGCTTAAAGGCCTAATTTTTGCCGACGGACGGACGGACGGACATGGCTAGATCGACATTACTATCGATGCTGTTCATAAATATAGTAACTTTTAGGGGTCTACGGGCAATATTAAGGTATGTTACAAACTATGCGTCAAAATTAATATACCCTTAGAATAGGGTATAAATATGTGAACGGAAGCAACTGCCTGTGTCTTCCCAGACAGAAAACTAGTTGTCAAATTTACGGACACTAAGTGCAAATGGAATCGCTGTTTTCGGACGTAAGCATAAGGTACGAAATGGAGCAATCCGCTATTATGGACACACAATACAATTTTTTGGTATTCGCTTAGTTTCGGATGGCACCGGTACGCACCGCTCCGACTATAATAGTTGGGCCTTTAGTCTACTGTCCTCGAATGTTGGCTCAATGTGGATAAGCCAAGAAAGTCTACGTATTTTATATATTAGAATATTCCAACGTCTTAATGCAGGTCATTGAGTTCGCGGCTGGTCTCGTATCTTCTCCTCTATTCGCACTTCTCGCACACAGAACCAAATGCCGGTCGAATCCGCTTTTTCTTTCCAACGAACCCAGTTGCAGTTGTCCGCTTTTGCTGATCTTTAAACAAACGATACCCTAAAAGCAGAACTGGCATGATCATTGTCTTGTTAAACTAGCACTTGGATTACAAAATTTACAGTGTCGAGCAACGGTTTCCTATTGTAATTCTTAGCCGAATCTCCACTCAGATGTCATTCGGTGTGGATAAATGTTTGAATGTCTGATCCTCCAGCACACGACGCCTTAAAGTAGAACTGACTGCATTAAGGTTCAGTTGAGAATAAAATGTGTGCCTAGAGTCAGGCATATTGGACCCATTATACCCACTAGGGTAATTCTTCGTTGAATTTTCTCCAGGGTGTCCTTCGGGGAGTTGATGTTTACTTCGAGTTAAATGAACTCCCTGAAATTGTTGCTATCAACCTCCGTTAGCCTTATTGTCGGCTTCGCCCGAACAGTATTTAACCCGAAAAAAAACTGACATTTCCCTTTTCGCCTATCGTGAGTTCCAGGCGAAAAATCTTCGATGATCAGACGGTATTACCACCATTTTCTGATTAAATGCTGACTTATTTTTTAGATGTCGAAAATCCGTTTCTACTCTTACGAATTTTATATTTTTGTCACTTTATATTTCAAGCTGTCAAAACACGCATTAGGTTTGTTCCTCTGTGTTCGAAATGTCACTACCGATTCAAAGTGAAATATCGTTCTTGCGAAACTCACAAAAGCTTTTAAAATTTCGGGCGGACATAACTCCACCAGGTGGACCATTTTCTGGGCGAAACTCAGTAGGTAGCTGCGTAACAAACTTTTTGTTCGCTCTGAAAGGCCTTTTAACATAAATGTACGTCAGAATTTTTTTTTTAAACTCGCCTTGTTTGTTTTTTATTCATACTGTTAAATTATGAAACTCATTGCCTGCGCAAAATAAAAAAATCTGCAGTACTTCTTACTTTGTTGAAAACATTAAGAATTCGGCCTCGTCATCTATCCCGACCCCGACACTCATTTACAATGACATTCCAGTCCAGCTGTTAGCTCTCTAGATAAAGCCAATCTGCTCCCAGATTGTGCTTTATCTCCCCCTGTACTCGAGCGCATAGAATACTATATGCGACCAATCCACTTTCGCACTCGTACAGTGGCTAGAGTACCTACTTCCAGATCTTGACATTCACAAATCCGCTGGTCCAGGTGGTATTTGCCATATCGTTCTGAGGAGGTGTTCTTCTACGCTGGCAAAACCACTGCATAAGCTTTTCTATCTGTCTTATTCTTCAGGGTTCTTTCCGAGAAGATAGAAAAAAACCAAAAAGGCAAATCTTCTTCTGCCTCGATCTACCGACGAAATGCACTTGCGTCCCTTTTTTCTAAGGTCATGATCACCCGTCAGCTAATGAAATATCTTGAATCCCGAAAACTTTTTTATGATCGACAGTATGGTTTTCGCATCCACTGGCGATTTGATGACATATTTAACCAAAAAGTGGATGATGCTTCAAGTAGTTTATCGTTCGGTTTTGACACTAGCTTAAGCTCATTTAAGTTTATTATAGTTGGCCCTTTAGTTTTGTTTCGTTAAATTTGCGACTTACCATTTCGTTTGTTCTTCAATCGCCGCTAAGGGCAAGGGGGGCACAGGCCCCGGGCGGCAGGCTCACTATTATGTACGAAAAATATACAAAACGGATTCTTTTTTCAGTCCAACGAATTTATTTACTAAGTTTACCAGCATTAACAATGCTTCACTGTACGTAATCAGACATTCCTTGTGTTGCATAACAACGCTGCTCCCTAGTGCAAGTATGCAACTACATTTTATTAGAAATGACATCCCTTTACAGCACACACAAATTATAACACAGTACACAACCTCGGCATTCGAAAATACTCTATTTATCTTTTCTCGCTAGTAGTTGTGTGTATGCGTTGCGTATGCAACTGTAAGCGTTGTATATATGGAGACTAGCGTAGAGTTCGTGCGAATAAGTTATTTTGTTTTTTCCTTTTATTAGGGTATTAGAGGTATTTAATAAAGGGTGTTCAAATTTAAGGTATCATTTAAGATTTTAATTGAAAGACATAAATTGTGTGAAATCTGATTTAATTTATATTGGAAATTAATGTACATTGGTTCCGGTTTATAATGAAAAAGAATGTCGTCGTCCAAGTGACCGCCTCTTCTAGCAGAAATCAAAAAAGCTACTTTATGGTGTGATGGCAGAATTGGTCCATTTTTTTTCGAAGATGAAAATGGCAATGCAGTTACTGTGGATGGAGCTCGATATCAAGCGATGATTAGAAACTTTTTGTGGAGCCAATTGGAAAATATTGATGTGCAGAATATGTGGTTTCAACAAAATTTTGCAACTTTCCACACAGCAACGAACTCAATCGATCTTTTGAAAGAGAAGTTTAACAATTGCATAATTTCCCGAAAAACAGACGTGAATTGGCCACCAAGATTCATTATTAACGGGAACCAATGTACATTAATTTCCAATAAAAATCACCAACAGATATTTTGACTGTTGACAATTCAGATTTTAAGAACTCAACAAAGATATTCTGTTACCTGAAGTTAATACTTCATATGTCACCTTCAGCTTCACGTCATTGTACCTCTATTAGAAATACAAATGCTGCTGTACCTCAACAGATTCCTACAACTTCTCAATCTGTAACGACATGTTTAAATATAGTTGTCAATAGTTATCGTTCCCAGTCCGGCACTGTCTCTGATTCTGACATTGAACACATTGACAATGAGACCGATAAAGCATTGGAATCAGCTAAAAATTTCGATGATATGGGAAAGTGGCCTAATACTATAGATGAAAATATGAGATTGCTACTAACTTGTACAACGCGGTCCAAAAGTAGTGCAGCATGTTAGCGAAAGACGAGGCGGCTAACGAAAGAATGTTTTTATCGCACGTTGACTAACTGCAAAGAAGTATTACGTTCTTGGATGGCTTAGTCTCCTTCTAAATCGTCATTATTTTGATTTTGCTGTCGTTTGTTTGAAATTCCGGACAAAAACACATCACAGTTTTGCTCATATGATGGTTTTAATAACTGGCAAAAACTAAATCCCAAAGCAGCCAGGCATGAATCAAGTCCCCAACATAACCAAAATCTTTCAAATGGAAGGAGTTAGAGGCCAGACTTCGAACAGGAGAGGCAATTGATAAAAGACAGTAAAATATCGTAGCCAAGGAAACAAAAAAAATGGCAGGAAATTCTTATTAGAATGGTCGATATTATAAAATTCCTCGCTAAACAGAATTTGGCTTTTCGTGGCCACAGAAAAGAAATTACCAGTACAAATAGGAACAACTTTGTAGAACTGGTGAACCTAATCGCAAATGACGATCCAGTGCTTCGAGAACACATTTTACGAATAAAAATGGGTGGACGAGCTTATATCTTATATGTCACCACAAATTCAAAACTAGTTCAATAATATTTTAGGAGATAACGTTCGTCAACGAATTTTCTGTCAAGTTAAAAAGGCCAAATATTATTCCATTATATTCGATAGCACCCCAGATGTTTCACACAAGGATCAAACCAGTCAAGTATTGCTTTATCTTAATATTGAAAATCAGAAAGTAGTAGTAGTGGAATCTTTAATTGATTTTATCGAAAAAAAGAACAGAACAGCTGGTGACATTTCTGACATCATTTTAAGTAAGCTTAAAGCTGATGGTCTTGATATACTGGATTGCAGAGGTCAGGCATATGACAATGCTGCTGTCATGGCTGGAAAATATACAGGAGTGCAGCAAAGACAGAAAGACATAAACCCTAAAGCTGAATTTATACCCTACTCCAATCACTCTTTGAACTTGGTTTGTTGACATGCTGGTGCTGTTGAGTCAAACTCGGTAACTTTCTTCGGTACCTTCGAACGCATATATTCATTTTTTTTCCGTGTTCACACGCCGTTGGGAAGTTCTGCTTAATACTTCAGGCAAAGCATTGAAGAGACTGCAAGAAACAAGATGGAGTTCAAGAGCTGATGCAGTCGAGAATACCTGGAACCATTATGAGGGCATTTTAAATACCTTGAAAAAACTGATGGAGGCAGACGAAAGCCTTAGCACACGGACGGATGCAGGAGCATTGCTGATAGCATTGCAATCGGTTTCATTTCTGTCTTTTTTGGGCTTTTGGAAACCAGTACTGCACGAAGTTAATGATGCCCAAATATACTTGCAAACAGAAGGACTCTGGTAAAATTTTAAATTTGAGGCTTCATTTTTGTTTCACTTGCTAGAAAGTAGTACAAACAACAGTTGACAACATTTTGACGAGAAATTTTACCAATTTCATTGACATACATAATAAAGGGTTTTTCAATAAGAGCGCTACAAAAGTTTTTTTTAAATAAAACAAAAACGGTTTTGGATATCAATGAAATTCTTTATTCCTGTGAAAGTACGTTCGATGCCATTATGTATGGAACTCGATTTCTTTTGCATGACCACCACGGGCACGCTTACGGAAGTCCAGACGCTGAACCCAACTTTCGACGGTTTTCAAGCATAAATCGGCCGATACTGCTGCAATTTCACGTTCGATATTCGTACGAAGTTCATCAATCGTCGCTGGCTTGTTGGCATAGACCATAGACTTGACGTAGCCCCACAGGAAATAGTCTAACGGCGTCAAATCGCACGACCGAGGCGGCCAAGCGACTGGACCATTTCGTGAGATAACACGGTTTCCAAACTTGGTTTCCAATAAATTGATTGTGGCATTCGCTGTGTGGCTTGTGGCGCCGTCCTGTTGGAACCACATGTGCTCCAAGTCCATATCATCTAATTGGGGCCAAAAATATTCGGTTATCATTGAACGGAAGCGATTCCCATTCACAGTAACGTGCCGGTCTTGATCATCACGAAAGAAGTACGGCCCAATGACGCCGCCAGCCCATAAACCACACCAAACCGTAATTTTGTCGGGATGCAATGATGACTCATGGAGTACGTGTGGATTGCTGCCTGACCAATACCGCATATTGTGTTTATTGACGAAGCCATTCAGCCAGAAATGAGCAGACGATTATGACGACCATAAATTGGACGTATCGCTCTTAACGTTGAGGCCACTGACTCCGAATTTCGGTCGTAAATTTTAATAATTTCGACTCGTTGGCTCGTATATCTTTCCATCACAAAACGGCAAACCTTACTGAAGAGAAATTTCAAAAGAGCGGCAAGAAATTCGGCGTCGTTTGCTGTCCCTGTCGCACTTTTGTAGCGTCCCTGTTGAAAAACCCTTTAATATGTGTAGGTATAACTGGTTGAAACCGTAGACAAAGGTTTTTTTTTGTTTTATTATGTGAAAAAATGACTAGGGGCGGCATAAATTGGGTCTGCCCCGGGCGGCCCCAACCCACGCTATGCCACTGCACGTAGATGTAGCTGGACGAACTTGTTGAATATAGTGTCTTTTATGTTAATGCCTATGCGCACTATCGGCTTCAGGACAATACTAAAGAAGTCTCATGATAGATGCCGAAATCCGGTGAAAGTTTGGAATAGTTCGGAAGAGCTACTTCCGAATTGCATATTGCTGGATCAGTTTATCAAGGATCTCGTATATGGCTGTAGAGTTCCTTATGATGAATACTATCATATGCGGCTGCTAAGCCATTGAAAATTTGGTGGGTCTCGTCTTTAAATTCGTTGTTTTTTTGTAGATAGATACATAGATAGATAGATTTATTTTGCATAATAATGATTTACATTCGGTACGCTACCACACATCTTACATAAGTACAGAGATATGATATTTTTGTATCTTACTACTGAAACAATATATGTATTTAACAAATCTGAAGAGAATTATTATTTAGCAAATAGCAATTTTTTTGAAGGTAAGTGCGAGAAAAACTTCCAATTTAACAAAAAAAAAATTAAATAAAAAATTAATAAATAGGTAGGTAAATAAATAAATTAATAAATAAACAAACAAAAAAGTGGTCTGGTTGCGACCGACAAGGACCACACGACTAACTTCCCAGTGGGATCAATATGATTTACATGTATACGAAATAACGGAGCACAATGTAATAATGATTTGCTCAATGACAAAAGACAATAAATAGTACAAATAAAAGCAAATTATTTTAGTTATTTATTTACTAACAAAAAAACGGCTGGACCGGTTTCGCTGAAAACTTAACCAGTTCTGGGTTACGTAATTCCGCTTCGAATAAACCCGGTCCCGGAAATAACGGAGCACAATGTAATAATGATTTGGTCAATGACAAATGACAATAAATAGTACAAATAAAGGCAAATTATTTTAGTTATTTATTTAGTAACAAAAAAACGACTGGACCGATTTCGCTGAAAACTTAATCAGTTCTGGGTTACGTAATTACGCTTCGAATAAACCATGTCAATATCATCTTTGGTACTTGAGATAATCGTGGCGAACGATAATTCCGAACGCACATACGTACATACGCACATACGTACATACACACGGACAGACATCCCTATAAAAAAGTTGGATTTGGATTCTGGTGACCTTGAAACGTAGAGATATGTCAAAATCCGCGATTCACAAAATCGGCCCCATTACAAGAACTTCCACTCGGAAGTTAATAAATAAATAAATAAACAAATAAATTAATAAAAAATTAATTGATAAATAAATAAATAAAAAGACAAATAAATAAATAAACGAATAAATAGATATATATATACAAACACATAAGTAAGTATATAAACAGAAACAACATACGATGGAATTTAAAGACTCATTTGATTGATAAGGGGATTTTTTAAAAAGTTATTTTTACTTATGAAGTTATCGCTTAGTTTTTGGATTCTAACACACATCATTTCAACATTCGCTCTTCTGTGCAAATCTAAGGTGGAGTAATGCCATGGTAGATTCAACATCATTTTTAATATTTTAATATGAGCTATTTGCAGCTTCTTAATTTGACATTTTGCACAATTTCCCCATACTTGGCACCCGTGAAGAAAAATGGATTGAAAAATAACCTTGTACATTATTAATTTGTATAACATTTTAAGGCGATATCAATTTTTTTTATAGTTTTGCTGGTGTGATCTTGAAATGTTGACCTTGGATCAAAATGCATACCCAGGTACTTCACTGATGTTGCCTAAGTAATGTTAGACCCGTTAATAATAATGGCTGTTTGGAGGATTGCACGATTTCCTTTTTCTGGTAAAAAAGATGGCATGCATTTTCTCAGCGTTCAATTTGGTTTTCCATTTTTTTATAATAACTTGCTAATATTTCCATCGCATTTTGTAGATTCCTCTCAACGTTGAGAGTGAAAAAATTGCAGTGTCATCCGCGTGAATACCTACTTCACAGTATGGTATACTCGGTAAATCAGAAGTGTATATATTACCTATATAAAATGGGCCCGAGTACGGAACCTTCCGGCACACCTGCGTGTAAATACACTAAGTTGGACGCGCTGCCATTAACATGCACACTGAAACAACGGTTTGACAAGAAACTTTGGACTAATTTACATAGATAAAGGGGAAAATTAAAATTTATCATTTTGTGTATGAGGCCAGTGTGCCATACAGAGTCAAATGCTTTCTCTATGTCTAATAGTATCTATCCCGTTGATTTTCCTTGTTCGCGGTTTCTTTTGATGCTATTTGCGATTCTAAGGACTTGGTGACAAGTACTATGGAAGCGCCGAAACCCAAACTGTTCATTCAGGAATATATTCCTTTCATAAATAACACCCATTAATTTTTCTTTTATTACTCTTTCCAAGATTTTGCTAACGCTGCTTAGCAAGCTAATTGGCCTGTAACTCCATGGGCATTCTAAATTGTTACCTGCTTTCATAATAGGAACAACTTTGGCTTTTTCCAGACAGGAGGAAATTAATAAAACTTAAGGCATGAATTTATTATCGCTGTCAATATTTTAATTGCAGAGCCAGGCGAGCGTTTAATGTAAACGTTCCTTATGTTACTCGTAGCAAGCCCTCTGATACCTGAAGATTAGTCGATTGTCGATCTGCCCGTTCGAAAGCCACTCATTTGGCTCGTCGTCCAGTCGTCAGGCATGCTTTTTTTCAACCGTATTGAGTTGATGATTTGGTCTTGCGCTTTTTCCAATCCATAACTTTCGTTTTGGAAAAACTGCGCCCCTTAACCAAAAGAGTTAACGCTGCACTCAAGCTTTTTTCATACGTAAGCCAATCTGTGCTAATAAGAAGTGGAATCTGCCCTATTGCACTTAACTAAACAAAACGTACCCTACATGATGCACTACGCCATCTCCATTACACCTCACAGCAGTGAATATTCTATTGAGGCCACATTTACAGCTGCAGGACATATGTTTGCTCCACGCTAACTAGTTAAACTTACAAAGCAAAATGTAAAGACTACTTGCAGTTATTTGAAAAATGTTGTCTTGCTCATTAAAAATCGATAAACAATCAAACCCCATTTCAGGCTGAGCTGAAACATGTGGCTTCAATGGCGAATGGCGTAGTGTGCTTGCCTGAGATGACTTTGGTCTAGGTTCAAAAGGGTTTTCGAGAATAATGAATGGAAATATACCAGCATCACAGAAAAAGAAGTCTGATGAACGGTTGTGGCGAACCCTGAAGCAGCGCTGTAACTCAGCCTCCACTTCACATGGTAGCTAGATACGGTTGTTCATTCAACATTTCGAAGTAAATTGACGGAAGCTAGGCCAATGTGAATTGACAGAAACATTTTTTTGACATATCTTGTTGTGACAGCACTGTCTTACTTATAGGCGACTTCAATCTGCCACATATTGGATGGGTACCTTCTGAGGATGATTCTCATTTCATTCCATCCTTTGACTCTGCCCAACAAGAGCTCGCTTTACTTGACAACATTTTGTCTTTTGACTTACAGCAAAAAAGCTGTATAAAAAATTTCAGAAATCGAACTCTCGATCTTGTTTTCTCTTCTGACTCTGTTAGTACTGTGGTTCTGGAATCCCATCTCAGTATAACTAACATAGATGACAATCATCCACCCTTGGATGTATTTATTGAACTGGGCGCACATCTGTACGAAAACAGTAATTCGTATGACCGTTCGCAATCTTTTGACTTTCGGAAAGCAAATTTTCAAAGGCTTTCTGATGAAATTAACAGCTTTAATTTTAACCTTACTGCCTTATCTAATATTGAAGATGCAGTAGGTTCTTTTTATTCTTTGATGGATAACTGCATGAAAAAAGTGATTCCTGTGAAATCCTCTAGGAATCTGAAAACGTCCCATCCCTGGTACACTAAAGAGCTAAAATCGATACGAAACAGACGTAATAGGGCTTGGAAGAACTATTTAAAAAGTCTCTGCCATTCAGATCTTGAACTCTATTTCACATTATTCAATGAATTCAAATCTTTATCCTGCAATTTATATATTGACTATATAAGTAAAATGGAATGCTCTTTAAAATCGAACCCCAAACTTTTTTGGGGTTTTGTCAATTCTAAGAAAAAAACCGATGGTTATCCATCGAAGCTTACTTACAATAGTTCTACAACTGCTGATTCAGTAGATGCAAGCAATATGTTTGCAGATCATTTCAGTAAATCATTTAGGGGGACCCCTCTTCACATTGATGATCAATATTTTAGTTATCTAACTAGCTGTTCCCAAATAAGTTTTAGTAGTATCTCATTCGATTTGGAAACAATTTTAAAATGTATTTCTTCTCTCAAGAATGATTATTCATCAGGTCCTGATGGCATTGCACCGATCGTTCTTAAAAAATGTAGTCAAGCAATTGCTCCATATCTTAAGTATCTGTTTGAATTGTCCATCAGTACTGGTAAATTCCCTAATCTATGGAAAAGTGCTTTTATCACACCTGTATTTAAAAAAGGCGAACGTGGTGATATCACTAATTATAGGCCTATTTCAAAGCTTTCGTGTATCCCTAAGCTTTTTGAACAAATTGTTTGCGAAAAGTTAATATTTCTTTGTCGCAATTTAATTTGTAATGAACAGCATGGATTTGTAAGAAACAGATCCACTGTCACTAATCTGTTAAGTTTCTTGCATGATTGTTCTAATACCTTAGAGAATAAGGACGAAATGGATTGCATATACACTGACTTCTCTAAAGCTTTCGACCAGCTGTCCCATGAAATAATCGAGTTTAAGCTCAGGGCTTTTGGCTTCCCACCAAGTTTCATAAAATGGGTTAATTCATACCTTAGATCAAGGGTTTATCAAGTGAAATTTAGAGGATCGCTATCCGTATCTTTCACAGCGCAGTCTGGAGTTCCCAAGGAAGTCACCTCGGACCAATATTATTTATACTTGCCATTAATGATGTTAAGGCATGTATAAATCACAGTAATATCCTGATCTACGCTGATGATATGAAAATATATAAATCTATCACTAGTCAGCAAGACAGAATGTTTCTTCAATCTGACATTAATAGCTTCGCCAATTGGTGTGATAAAAACGGTTTATCCCTGAACCCAACTAAATGTCAACATATGACATTCTCTAGAAAGAATATCCCTTCCACCTTTCAATACGCTCTGTCTCAACATATTCTTTGTAGTGTTGATAATTTTAAGGATCTTGGGGTTTATTTCGACCCCAAACTGGATTTTGCTAAGCATATTAATTCTATTATTAATAAATCTAATTCTATGTTGGGCTTCGTAAAACGGTGGGCCAAAGAATTTAATGACCCTTATGTTTCTATGTCATTGTACAATTGTTTTGTCCGTCCGATTCTAGAGTATGCCTCTCAAGTTTGGACACCGTTCTACAACATTCATTCAAATCGAATAGAGGCCATTCAACGTAAATTTATTCGATTTGCACTTAGAGGACTTCCATGGGATGATCCATTTAACCTTCCTCCCTACAGTCAACGTATCAAGCTTCTTCAAATGTTACCCCTTTCTCAACGAAGGCTTAATAGCGATATCATTTTTTTACAGCAGCTTATATCCGGTCAAATAGATGCACCTGACTTGCTGTCGTCTATTGGCTTTAATTTTCGTGGTGGTGCCCATAATTTACGCAGTGTTGAATTATTGTTCAGCCCCCATCATAGAACGAATTATGGAAGGCAAGAGCCTATTAGTCGCATGAGTAGAATCTATAATCTAAATGATCATGTGATTGACTTGCATGTTAGTAAAATTAAGCTAAAAAATATTTTGCGTAATAATGCTTTAATGTCTTAATTGTTTGCATTATTTTGTGTCTGTGTTAGTACTCGTATTTTATAGGTACATAATTATTGTATTTTTAATTGTTTTGTCCTTACTAACACCTGCACTAAATGATGAGCCAGTGAGAGCACTTTTAGTGCCGGCAATTTCTGCTCGTGATAGTTGCTTGCTTTACCACTCCACGACACTGAGCTGATAGTGTAAAAAAAAAAAAACATGTTTTGTCACACAAAAACCACTTCGAAGTTGTTTTTGTTTATCGTGTAAATTCCAACATTGCTGTTTACATTTCACAAAAAAACAGGCGTAATATCATAGCGAGAGACGCCATCTTGATAACAAATTTGAATTATTAAAGTTAAATTTAAATTCAAACTACTCTCCTACTGGCATTTCGAGTTCAAATCAAAAAAGCTCGTTGCATTTGTAATTGTATTTCAATTCCATTTCACACATGTTTTTTAAGTTAACATTACCGATAGTATATAGACATGTACATATATATAGGTATAATGTGCATTCAAAGGATAAACTATCCCCATAGCAGCAATAGATGCTATCTTAAAATTATTTTTTTAGCGCCGAATAATAATTATTTTAAAAACTATTTTAAGTTTAAATGTTTATATGTAAGAATAAATAAAAATATATGTAGTACTTTGTACCTACGAAAAATGTTTTCTTATTTATTTAATTTTAAGATGTATCCGTAGGATACTTCTTTGAAAATTGTGTGGGAAGCATTGAGGTGTAGTCCTCGAATTCAATAGAGATTTGCAAGAGAGTTTTTCTTGATTAAATTCACTTGTTTGTTCTGCGGCGAATCTAAAATGACATAAAGAGAAAAGGTCTCTTTATTCTGATTTAACAAAATAGTTGGTAATAGGATACAAATGGCGGTAAGGTAGTTTGAAATGCTAGTCAGGTACTTATTTAAATTTTTAGTATCGATTTGAATTCGAAAAGTGCGAATACACAAATAATTTAGAAACGACAATAACCCTATCACTTATCTACATAGTATATGGGCTGGTATCGATAATGGAAAACAGTATTACCCGCTTGATTGCCGTCACCATTTTGAACGATTATCCCATTCAATTATCCGGGCCTGCAATTCACCGTATTCCGTTGGTAGGTAGATGGATGCCCTTGTGACGGATGTCACGGCTCACTTAGACCAACAGTTGGGTCCATTGTGTCCATTTAGAGATTCTTTAAAATTTTCGGGAACCTGAAAAGAGAGATAAAAGAAACCGCTGTTTAACAGCTCGGTAATTCGCTTTAGCAGAACAACCCGGATTCATATGTGAATCTCAGGAGTTTCTTTAGCTCTAAGGCAGCCAGATCCCCCAGCTCCTCAAAGAAGTAGCTGCCAAGAATCTTCAATCTTTTTGTTCTAAGGGCAGGGTATACGCATAGCAGGTGACATATAGATTCTATTTCTTCAACGTCCCTGCAACTCCTGCAGTGTCCTGTGAGGACCGCCGTCAGTGTTCGAATGTCTTTGCGGTAAACCCGATCATGGTTTTGGATTTCGTTTGGTTGACCGCTGGCCAGAGCTCTCTTGTGTGTCTGCATGTATCAAGATCGATCCAACGTAAGTTTGCTTTACTCATGGATTCGGTGTCGATACTTAGCATTAATGTGCTTAGCGGGGTTCTTATGGATTTTAGGGCCAGAGATACACTCATCTCCGATCCCTTCCTTGCTAGTTCGTCCGCTAAGTATTCCGTACAGTACAATTGCATCCCATCGCAGATGAAATTGGTTCATGTGTCCTTTTCATTTATTTCAATTAAGCGGACACATAAATTAAGTGGGAAATATTGTTGTCCATGGAATGGATCTTTAAAAGATTCAAAAGCTGTGCGTTAGAGCTTAACTTGATCAAGGCCGAAAGCCTTTCTGTAATGTTTGTTCTGCAAGGTTGGTTGAAGTCACCCTATAATCTCAAGGAATGAACCTGTGAGTTGGCCACCTCGTTCGTGTGATTTCATAACTTAAAGAAATAGGATCTGGTATGCTCGAAAAAGTGGTGCAAATTTGGACCGAAAGGATGGCGTTCATAAGGCGCAGTCGCGGAGGCCATATGCCAGAATTTATTTTTAAACATTAAATGCCATGAAATTTGTGAGCTAATAAAGCCAAAATTTGGTCATTCCATTAAATTTGTTGTGTTTTATTTTTAAAAAAAAAGTTGTATGCCTCTATAACGGTATAAATCGTTTTGCTTCCGTATTTTTTTTTTCATTCGCATTACAGGTAGATTTTATATGTACATACTGTTACATCCAGGCCAAAAGATAAAACGTAATTCAATTTAATTAATCTTTATAAGTTATCTTTAAATGTCTTTTAATTCTTGATTATTATTCTAATTATTCACTTATTTAATCCAACAATTCACTTTAACAATTAATCACTTTAATTAAACAATCACTTTTTTCTTATTCAATACTTCCACTTTTTCTCTATACTTTTCACTACTATCTATCGCACTTCTTTATCGCGGTTCAAAACTAGAATGTCTTGGGTGCTCCTGCGACACCTATTTATATCTCTCGAAATTTCCAGATTCGTGGAGTTCAGAAAGTTCGAGAAAAACAGATGTACTAATTATTCATAGCTATTCAAACTGCTTTTCAAATGTTGCCAAATATCGAATATCTTATATGGTTATATGGCTCACGACTAGTTTGAGCAAACATGCAACAATACAATCAAAATGGCGAAAACGATCAAGTAGAGACAATCATTAAACATTTCATTTCATCAAAAATGTGCTAAGAGAGAAAAAATTCCTTAAGGGAAATGTTTGGGTAGTTCGTCTTTTATATTTGGACAGACTTGAGACTATACCTGCGACCGGCGATTTGGAAAAAGTTTGCTGCAAAATTCAACCTTTTCATTACCACAGCAAAATTGGTAGACGTACGTCAAAACAATTCAAATAAAAAAATTCACAAATTGTATGGATAATTTGCAGTATATGCAAAAATTTGGCGTTTGAGTCAAAACAATACTTGAACTTGATGATTTTGATGGATATACGTCAAAGCGTTCTTAATATCTCAGCAATGAAAAGAGATAGAACAAAACTAATAAATAATTTAAAAAGAACAAAAGTGAATTTTGGGGTATACCGTATACGGTATACGGCAAATCAATTTTGGGGCAACGATCTCCTTCCATATACTTTTCATCTGCCACTACTGTTATCTATCGCTTGAAATCGCACTTCGTCGCTATTCAAAGGTAATGTTTCGGGTGCTCCTGCGACACCTATATATCCGACGACACCTATTTATTTATAATCCCCACAAATTTGTTTTATCTTCTCAAATCCCTAAATTCCTGAGCACTGTTTAATATCTTTTTCTTAAAAAAGAGTATCTCGGAGATGCAGATACATATAGTCAAAGTAAAAACACACCTAATATGATAAAAATGTACTTTGAATGGGTTTTATAAGTCCTGTCTCGTAGTTTATACTTTAACTAACAGTTGTAAACACATTTATATATGATCGGGATATATATACCTATATGGCATCAGTAGTCTTTGTTGGGATCTATGTATCCCAATTAGGTTTCCTTGCACCTTTGTTATTATCATTTCTTCAGCAACATATGTGTCCCGCCCAAAATACGCATGGGACATATTTTTTCCATCACCTTCAACGCCCTCCGATAAATAATTTTCAATTTTGGAATGCAAATGGTTTTATATAATTTTTCTGAGAAGGGGCAACCTAAGAAAGAAGTTACATTGGCGTCCGTACACATCCGGATCGAAAGGATAAATGAACTCTTAAGTGAGAGTGAGGATGAATTTGATTAGTTATTTACTTAGGGCCAATTAAACGAATATCCCAAATGTTTTGATTTGACAAATATCTTCATTTTTTTCTAACAGTTTTTTATTCTTTACCAGCCGCAATTCTGTTTAAAAAAAATTAACGAAAGTACATCATTCTTCTGTTCATCTTTTACAATTTTCTCAGAATACGAGCGGGTTTGTGTAGTTTCGCACAAAAGTTTTTTTTATACATTTACGTATGCATATTAGTACGCGAACGGACCTAATATCAAATTCAACGGCAAACTGATTCAGAAAAAAGCAAGCAGTTATTGTTCCGGACAACAAATTGTATACGGAAAAGTGCGGAGAATATTTACCTAAAAATCAAGTACATTTCCAACTTTGAATCATTTCGCAGTGGAACAACGTACAGCTAAACGGGAAGTATACCGAAATTTTTCGTTAGTGATTTCGTCGAGTCAGATTTGTAGGGAATTTTCGTTTCGCATGAGCGTAAAGGTAAGATTAGACTGTATGCCACGTTGGCATTTAATGACCATTTTTGACAGTTCTCGCTGTCAAAATAGGGTCATGCAGTGTAATCTGCATATCTCAAATGACCTAATGACCAAATGACCACAAATGACCATGCTGATTTTGACAGATAAAAATGACAAAATTGCATGCAGTGTAATCGTACAAAAAGCACGAATGCCAGTATAATGACCTAATGACCATATGCAATTTATTGAAATTTGGTTATGGCATTGCTCTCATTTTTGTCACCTGAAAATTGTCATCTTTTCCAAGCGTGCAGGTTTTTAATACTTCAATAATAACATTTTTGCATGATAATAATAATATTTTTGGATAACATTTGCCATAAATTGTTTTAATAATTACATTTTTATTGTGCTTTTGATCAGTGTTAATTAGTGGTGTTCTTGTTATTTTTATGTGCATGCTTTAGTATTTGCTGTGTAATACCTAGGTACCTATTACTTTAATGTTTCCGATTATTAAGTTTCGCTTTAACATGTACGGCGTTACCAAAACTCACTCTGAAAATATAACAACAAATGCCTTTAATGACCAGCAGGGCAAAAATGTCCAAAATGGTCATTGTGGTCACGTAGTCTAATATACTACCCTGACAGCGCTGACCTTTTGGGCACTTGACAGATAATCTGGTCATTTGGCTGTGGTCATTTGAATGCGCAATTGGCATGCAGTCTAATCTTACCTTAACACTTAATTCAAATTTCGATGGCCAGCCAATCCGACATCATACGAACTCTACCCATCTGCCTGCCACGTTATCGATAACAGTCGTTCTTTCGATAATCTCCGCCCACACAGTTTGACATATAAGGAGCACATCTCCGTATTGTCAAAATCACCTGGACCAACACCAATGAATTTAGGTTCGGAAAACTTTGCATTACCACATACATTTTGGAATATATCTATGAAAACTCTGTAAAAAAAAATAGTAAAATATGTTATCCAAAGTGTACACATAGTGAAAACGTGCGAAAATAAGAATTTAACAATGTGACTGTGCTTGAAAAACGCCATGTAAAACGTCTCCATATCATGCTGCTGCTGTGGCGCAATGGAAAAACAAACATTACACCTTCATTGAAATGTAAACTCATAAACAAAAACAAGTAAAAAAAGACTAAAAAACAACTAATACAACAAAAAGAACACTGGCATCAAATGTCTGCCAGTTTCAAAACTAAAAATAAACCGAGATATTCGGTGTTGGCGAAATTACGGCCAATTACCAACAAATATAAATTCCCAACATCAGCTGCAAGCAATACCAAGGTGAGTTGTCCGAAACGGGGGGTGGCTACTGATAGTGATAGATTTTAGGGTGGATCCACTCCACTGCCTTGTAGCTGTCTGACTTTGGCGAAGTTGGATTCATTTTTTTTTTTTTTTTTAGTTTCAATCCCAACTCCCGTGTTCTAATTTATGAATTCCATGAACTCTACTCCTAACCGCACACACGTCGGTCCTTCTATTTGCATCCGCTGAACTTTACCAATTCGAGTGACTGGGTTTTTTCGTCGTCGTCGTTTTTGTGTGTCTCTTGCCGGTGTAGCGATGTCCAGTACTGTGCCGGCGGCGTATTTTGCGAGCTTCAATAAATTGTATCGACAACGTCCTAATCGTCGTAGAAAGAAATTATATTATTTATTTGCAAATTAGCGTAACAGAAAAACAAGAAAAAAAACTTGTCTTGTCCAGAGGGTAGTTGTTGTGAGTTGAGGTGAGGCCCGTGCGCCACACAAAAGCTCGAACAACTAGCTCGTAGCAGTGAGGAATTGTGGCCCGTCGTCGACGGTTATGCTACAGGAATTTAGTAATTCATTTAGAAAATATTTACTGCGCCAGTACCGTACACCCCAACACACAGTTCGGAAATACGCCTAATTGATTTATTCGATCAGATCGGCGGAAGGATTCCTCCGCGTTTTGGCACTTCAACTGACACATTTGAATATGTTTTTGTTTTTCGCGGAACATCTGTGCTTCATTATTCATTGTGCGCGTTAATTGAGTTTTTTTTTATTTAATAGAGGAGAAAATATAAAATACGAATCGGCCCCGTAATGAGATCATTCAAGAAGAACTGACGATGGTATGGCTGTTTTTTTTTAAAATAAAATAATGATATTTACTTTGTGGTGGTTCTAGAAATGTGTCGCAGGCAAAATGTACCTACGCTGGCGTAATATTTGCCCTGTTGATATTGCCGCAAATAATTTGCATAAAATTAGTCAGAGAGCCATTAAAAATGTTTCTATTAAACTGGAATGGCGACCGGCAGTGTGTTTTTAGGAAATGTTTTGTAGGCAAGGGAGCGCAAAGCTTTGTCAGATGGAAGACTTTACAGTGTTTTGATGGATTGATAAACCAAATTGGTGAAATTGTGGTCATTGTTAGATTAAGACACCGTGACGCGTGCATTTGCGGCCTGGGCTTCATAAAGTTAAATGTGGAGCAAACCAATGTTTTTTTCTCCTCGGAAGCGTTACTACCTTTTAGTTTAGGTTTAGATGCGAATGCATTGCAATCTCCTACATAGCCCTCAACTTCTTATGACCAGTGCGCCTCGAACTATTCCATGTGAAGTAAATAAGAGCGCTGAAGTAGGAGGCAAAACGATTTATCCTGCTTTTACCTCTGAATGCATATGAATCAACTTTGAATTTAGTTTGTCAGTTTTCTTTGACATTCCTTCATTATGCTTGAAACAGAAACCCGATCGTACTGCGAGGTTAACGTTAACCTCATCAATTCCACGCAAATTGGAAAGTCAGCATTATTGTCACTGTAGAAGCGAAATCGTTTATACGCTACCAGCCATGAAGCAGAAGTTTGATTCTCGCTTATGATGTCTGCATCGTTCTCATAGAATAACCTTCAAGCAGATAATCAAGGTACTAAATTCGCCTTTAGTGACCTACTGTCGCTTTTCTAAAGTTGGCGAGAACAGGACACGTGCGAAGGTGCATATGTAGCATTGTATATTTGTTAAAATAGAGAAGATGCCTCTTATGTTTGTAGAAGTTTTTGATAAGGCCGGTTCAGGTTCTGAGAAGCCTTCCTCTGAGCCCTGTCCAGCAAGTTCATCGAAGATCTGATTTCCTGTGATCCCGTTATGACCCGGGACCCAGACAAGTCTAAATGAATTCAGCCTTCCGACCGAATTCAGAGAGATCTTGCATTCACGAACTATTTTTGAGGTGGTTAAGGAGTTGAGCAAGGCCTTAAGCGCAGCGAGCCTTACTGTCGCTACAGAGGCAGATACTCCGCCCCCTACAGCTGTTCCTCACAACATAGCTTATAGCCATTAAGATAGCATAAGTCTCCGTTTGGAAGACTGACGCATGTTTGCCTAACGAGAAGAAAATTCTTATATAGTCGTTCTCCATGAAAATACTAGCCACAGATCCTTGATCGGTTTTGGAGCCATCCGTGAAGATTCGACTGCATTCCTTTCCAGCCTCAGTCTGGCCAGAGCCAATCCTGAACACGAGGAAAGTCGATTTCGTAATTGCGCATTAGCCGAAGTTCTGGTGTCATTGCATCGGACGGCATATCCATAAGACAGGAGTCGAAGGACAACCGTCGCGCAAGTTCATCAACACTCCATTGCGAGTTATACCAAAAGCTTCACCTTAAACGTGAGATAGCTTTGATTGTGCCAACCATGATGTAAACGTCAAGGGCGGGAGGTTCAATAATGCATCTAGCCCGCAGCCAAATAAGCTGGGTAAGGCCGCCGTACATCCGAGACGTACTGTCCTTTAGAGTTTGGCGAAACCAGCAGTAACGTGAAAGCTTTTTCCACCAAACAACTGCATATGCTAAAAATTTGCTTATCCTAGCCGTGTAAATCCACAGGACTCTATTCGGTAATAAGCCCCATGTCTTGCCGAAAATGGCCTTGCACTTCCAGAAAACCGACAGCGCCTTGGCAGTCTTCAGCTCAACATGCTTGGTCTGAATGAGTTTTCTATCCTTAATGACTCCCAAACACTTTGCTTCATTTAAGAGTTGGATTGTGACGCCTTTTAGCACTGGCGGAGTCAACCCGATCAGCTTTCTCCTTCTCGTAAAGAGAACAGCCTCAGTTTTGAGGAGATTGACTGGAAGCCCATTCTTAGTGCACGCTACGTCAGCTATGTGTTCATTGTCACATAAGAGAACATGCAAGTGACACCTTTGTGTATAAACCCTATAGTACTATCATGAAGCTATTTTTTGTAATTTTAAGTGACACCACTGGCGTATGCATCGCCCTACACGATTTCGCATTAGGGGAGAATGAATTTGGATCGTTTCTGTGTTTGAGAGAGTGGGACATGTACACAGAAGGTGAAGTCTGCTCCTGCTCTTCGTCCAAGTAGCATCTGCAGAAGTCGTTACCTAGCCTAGATGCATGCTTTCCTATTAGACAGTGCCCTTTGACACCTGTAGTATTGCAGTCAGTTTAGTGAGATTGGATACTTAGAGCGTCGCAGGTCCAGCTTTGGCCAGATATGATAAGTCGCTGGACATGTGGTAATATTCGCCCCCTAAGGATTGTTCTCTCGATGGCGAATTGCTTAAACATAAGTTTACATTTAGCAAAAGGTATACCTAAAGAACTTTTGTCAGGTAAAAGAGGTAATGCAATTCCTTTTTTTGGCAAGGTCGTCTTTCCTACATTTCCCTGAACGAGTGAACCATGCGGCTGGCAGTCGAAGATCCTCTTGGCTGAAGCATTATTTTCCATTCGCTCAATGTGGACGAGCCAATGTAATTGACATGATTTAGATTTTTGGACTACATCCACATCTTGGTGCATTTCATAGAGTTCGCGGTTGTATCTTCTCCTCCATTCGCCCTCCTCGCTGACAGGACAAAATATCCGTCGGAGTATTTTTCTTTCAAAGAACCCAATATTAGCTCGCCGTTTGTATATCGTCCAGCACTCGGCACCATAAAGCAGGACTGGCAGGATTAGGATTCGATAGATCAGGCATTGTGTCCTTCGAGTGAGGAGTTTTGTAACCCATTTGTTTCGCTAAACCGAAGCAGCAGCGGTTTCCGAAGGTGATTCTTCGCCGGATCTCATTCGTGAAGTTGATGTTCACTCGCAGGTAAATGAACTCCTTAACTACCTCAGTGTTATCATCAGTGACGTTGTGTCATAGGCGGTGGACAGATGTGTGTTTGTTTGTTGACAGCATGTACTTGGTCTTGTCCTCATTTACTTCAAGATCAACCAATTTCGCCTGTTCTTCAATCGCCATAAAAGCCTCTTACACGACACGTTATAAACGGCCGATGATGTCGATATTTTCCGCTGGACGGATCTATTGAACATAGTGCCTTCCGTTGTGGCACCTGCCCTTCGCACTTTTTTCTCCAGAACAAGATTGAAGAAGTTACATGGTAGCGCATCTCCTTGCCGAAATCCGGTACAAGTTTGGAATAATTCGGAAGAGCTGCTTCCAAACTGCACATTACGCCGCGTTTTTTCAAGTGTCATCTGTTTTGCCTGCATCCCGAATTCGGCCATCGCCACGTAGAGCTCCTGACGATGAATGCTCACATATGCGGCTTTAGGGTCGATGAAAAGGTAGTGGGTCTCGACTTGAAATTCATTGGCCTTGTCCAGGATTTGCCTTAGTGTGAAGATTGGTCTATTGTCGATCTGCCGGACCGGAAGCCACACTGGTACGTGCCTATAGATTAGATTAGATAAATTCTTTATTTAGACTTACGAGTATAATTACAATTATTAAATTATGTTAAAAAAAAAGAAAAGCGTTGGCTAAAAGCCGTCTGCCATTGATTGACTTTAATCTAAATATAGAAATATTTAGTTAAGAAAAGTTAATATTTTTTTTTTATAAATTGCATAATTTCCATATTTAATAAGTTATAGCCTTAATACATATGTATATGATCTTAAAAAAAAAGGTTGAAAAAAGAAAAAGAAAAAATAGCACATTACGTAGCAGAATTTTTAAAAATACTAATTTCACATTTATGTTTGGCCACATATTAATCCACGAAACTATTACGATAGGCTAAGGCGTGATTGCAATATTTGAAAATTATCCATAGGCACCATTTAATATTAATAAAGCTTCTTCTCTGGTAAGAGCACTCTTAGAAAAGTAAAGAACACGCAGTTCACGTAATATGGGACATATTGCCAGAAAATGAAATACATCTTCCATCTCATTTAGATTACACAGGCTGCAGATTCCTCGAAGATCTTGTCTATGCGGGACATAGTTGAGACCTAAAATTTCGGTTCTAGCTTTAAAAATCATGCTTATTTCATTGCCTAAGAGACTGTCGCTAAAATAGTTGCCAGCGCCTAAGGCATGATCAAGACATTTATACATACTTCTGGATGGTGATGTGAGCGCCCTGTTTAAGCATTGCTGGTAGAAACTCTCGTCCACACTAGCAATACGCCTATAAAACATGTTCTTCCAAGTGCTAACATTCCTTACATTCAAATCCAAATTAATTCCGTGTAGTCCTGCAAGCTCATACCACTCTTTAAATGGGGTTAATTTGCATCGAAATGCAAACAGCAACCTGCTTGTGCAAATTGCTTCTGATCTCTGCAAAACTTCGGACAAGTAATCTGCGTTGGCCTTGAGGTTCCTAATGTAAATCTGCGGTAAACCAGACTCCACATGAATTGCATAGGTAGCCTAATAGAAGTACTAAAATACGATAAACGAAAATTTTGCGATCGTGTTCAGCACAATATAGAATCGGTTGAAGATGATGAAAGTGACGCGAGCTGTTCAGCGAGAAATGTAACAGAGTGTTTAAAGAAGGCTGTTGACTCTCTTAAATGTAAAAGAAAAGTTAACAGTTCTGGTGCAAATCAGTGGTTTAATAACATGCTTAGGTCAATGAAAAGGGACAAACTACATAAATATAGAATGGCGGTATGGTCAAATTCCCAAAATGACTGGCAAAACTACAGGTTAGCTAGGAACAATTTTAAATCAGCACTTGATATGGCAAAAAGTGAATATGTTTCACAAAAAATTCAACCAGCTAGAGATCAAAAATCGATGTGGAGAGCTATAAAAACACTTGTGTTGCATAAACAAAAAAGTACAATAAAAGGCGTCTTGGTGAACGATTGTAAAACGTTGTCTAGCAAATTTAATGTTTTCTTTGTTAACAGTGTGTGTGAATTAAATAATTCTATTCCCAGTATTCAATATGTGAACGTAATTCAGCCAGTGAACAAAACTTTTAAATTTAAAGAAATAACACTAAATGAGCTTAGGGTCATTTTAAAAAATATGAAAAATAAAAAAGATCCTAATATGTTAAGTGTGAAAATGCTTAGTGATGTTATAGGCAGTATTGGTCCGAAATTGTGCGGAATTATAAATAAGTCAATGGCAGATGGAATTTTCCCAGAAACATGGAAAGAGTCTATAGTTGTTCCAATAGAAAAATTAAAGAATCCTAAGAAACCTGCAGACTTTCGCCCAATCAATATGCTGCTCAACGAAGCGAAAATCTTGGAGAAAATTGTGCAGAAGCAGCTTCAAAAATATATGGAGGAAAATCATCTATTCGCGGAGTGCCAATCGGGGTTTAGAGGTAGACATAGCTGTGAGACGCTAATAAATCTCATCTTGGCGGAGTGGAAAAATGAAGTTCACTCAAAAAATAAAATTGCGGCAGTCTTTATCGACCTGAGACGAGCATTTGAGACAATTGACAGGGACATCCTAATTGATAAGCTCAATAAATATGGAATTAAAGAGAATGAATTAAGGTGGTTCGAGTCATATTTGCAAGGACGCACACAGAGGACAAGGGTAGATGATGCAGTCTCGGAGGCAATAAATGTAGTCTTGGGTGTGCCACAGGGATCGGTTCTGGGGGCGTTGCTTTTTATAATATATATTAATGAAATGCCAAAAGTTGTCAAGTGCTCACGATTACAACTTTTCGCTGACGATGGTCTCTTATATGTTTCGTGTAATAATTTAGAAGAATGTGTCGAACAGATAAACAGTGATTTAAAAGAACTGCATAAATGGTTTCAGATGAACAAATTAAGCTTAAATATAAGCAAGACGAAGTGCATGTTTATCAATGGGTTGTCCAATAGTAGAATAGTGATCAATGACGAATCAGTTGAAATTGATAGTGAAATAAAATATCTGGGTATTATGATTGATGAGAATTTAAATTTTAATGGTCATATTGCACAATTTTTTACCAATTTTCTTTGCTAAATTGGTAAAAAATTGGGTTTTTTGGCAGAATACGAAAAAGGATGACAATTATATGTGCAATAAATGTGTATTATACAATAATCAAGCCACATTTTGAGTACTGTTCTACAATTATATATTTAGCGAACAATACTATGTTGGATAGACTGCAAAGGTTACAAAATAGAGCGATGCGCATAATTTTAAAATGCCACTGGCTGACTCCAATTGTGAACATGTTGAATGTGCTGAAATGGTTGAGTGTGCGACAAATGACGATTATGAATGTGTTGTTGTTTGTGTTTAAAATGAAAAATGATTTTTTACCCAGATATCTCCGTGATAAAATAATATATGTCGGTAGTGTACATAACTATAATGTCCGTAACAGAAATAACTTTCGTCTTCCATACTTTACAACAGTAAAAGCACGGAATACAGTTTTTTATAAAGGCTTTAAAATGTTCAACGAGCTACCTAATGAATTGAAGTTAGAGAATCGACTTTTAAGTTTCAAGCGAAATGTTGTAAATTATGTTAAGACCAACTATGATTAGATTCCCTTAGTGTTTTATACTACTGGGTTAAACTTTCTTTGTATTACAATAGCTAAATATTGCTAGATAAAAAAGAGATAGTGCGTAGTAAATCTATAATAGGGGCAGTTTAAAAATTCTCTTAATAAAAAATCTCTGAACAGCTTCAAAGTCCTCCAGATACTTGAAGCCAAAAACTTAGTTAGAATAGCAAAGGCACGAGTTTACTGTAGCCTCAAAGACTTCAAATTTGGAAGAGGGATTCAAATATTTTTTTGGAAACAAAGCTCAAATCATATGTGATTGATAGCCGTTTTTGCAGTAGAACATTTTTCTCTTACATGTGGACGTAAGTCAAGGTTGTGTGACAAGAAAAAACCCAAATATTTAAATTGCTGAACTGCCTCTATTGTTTCCCCTTCTAAAGTCCAATGTTCACGTAGGCTCCTTCGAGATGTCGATTCAAAGACAATAATTTTAGACTTTGATATGTTGATTTGCAAATCCCACAGGTCGCAGTATCGCTTCAGTTTGTTGATAATAAGTTGCAGTGTCGCAGGATTATTTGCGAGAATTACTAAGTCATCTGCATACAATAAAACCTTCACGGACAGATCTCCAAACTGTATACCCCCAACTTGCAAGTGTTCACATATATCATCTATGAAAAGTGCAAAAAGGATTGGACTTAAGATGCATCCTTGCGAAACACCCGTTTCAGTCTTAAAAAAGTTTGACGAGGCGCTACCATTACAAACAGCAGCCGTAGTATTCTAAACAAACTGTTGGTAAAGTCTCAAGAACTTAGTAGACAAACCTAGAGCTGCTAATTTGTAAAGTAGCGCACTTCTCTTGACTGTATCAAAGGCCGATTTAAAGTCATTTTTCATTTAATTTTCATTTCATTTATTGAACATCATGTACAAGTAAGACTTAGTCTTTTATAGTACTTAACAATAGAGGATAACATTTGATGGTTAGACCTAAACTATACCTAACAATAAGTAAATAAGAAAAAAAAATAAAATTATAATGAAAATACTATTGCAGGAAGGAAGAAAGGGGAAAAGGAGTAAAAGAAAAAGAGTAGAAGAAATTTAAAGAAATTTGAGAGTTGTTCCTTCTTTTTTTTGTTTTTTCATGAAAAGTACTCCAACGCAGATTTTTTGAATTCAGTAGCTCCAGTTATTTGTTTTGTTGCATTGGGCAAAGAGTTCCAAAGTCTAGTGGCATGAACGAAGAAATGGCGAGACGTGATTAAATAATTGAATGGGGGTGTAATTATATTTAAAGTTCTGGAAGAGCGGGCAAATTGAAGCTTTTCAAATAGATATGATGGCGATTGATTGTGAATTACTTTGTGTAGAAAGACACAACATCTAACATCTAGAAACTGCTGAAGTGTACAACCGAGCACTCTTTTGTTATAGTTTGATATGTGATCATATCGTCGAAGGCCATAAACATACCTAACCATATCGTTGAAAGCAACGATAAGTTTATGCAGCGATAAAGAATCAAGCTTGCAATAAACAGCGGAAGCATACTCAATGTAAGGCACAAGAAGGCATTTTGTAAGCCTGAGCTTCGTCTCAACTGGAGTAAAGCTTGCAAATAACCACAGTTTACGTAAACAACCGTAAATTTGCCCTACTGTGCAGTTAATATGGTCAACTGGGGATAACGAACGATTGATGCGAAAACCTAGATTAGTTACAACTTCCATGAATTTCAAATGTACACTTTTTTTTTTTTTTTTTTTTTTTATAATTAGCGCGCACTAAAGGGATTTGTTGGGACCCTTATAATGTATTATCTACACAGCGCGGGCGTTAAGGAAATTAGGGTGAGAGGAAAAGGAGAGATGCCGATGCACGTTGGTTTTGAATGTCTGTAGGTTAAAATGTGTAGGAAAAATGGAGCGGGGAAGAGCATTCCACATTCGTGTTGTACGGCTGAGGAAAGATTCTTTGAACTTCACTGTATGTCCGAACACAGGCTTGAGGGTGAACTGATGAGCATTCCCTGCATGGCGGGTATTGCGGTTGAAATGTTCAAGGGGAGGAATGCAACTGGCTATTTCGTTTGAGCACTTATGGTGGAAATAACGATAAAATAACGACAGGCAGGAGACATTACGACGATGACTAAGAGAGTCAATCGATCTCGCGATGTCTCGGTCGCCAATGAGTTTTATCGCGCGTTTTTGGATCCTGTCAAGTAGCTCCAAATAAGTTATTGGTGCACCGGACCAGATATGAGCGTTGTACTCGAGTTTCGGGCGAATAAACGCCTTATAAATTGTAGCCAGATCAGAAGGGGTGAAATATTTCTTACAACGCTTAAGGAAGCCTAGACATTTCGCGGCGTTCTTGGCGACATCGAATATGTGGTCATTCCAACGAAGGTTGTCATTAACACACATACCGAGAATGGAAAGTCTTTCGGTTTCAGCGATGTAAGCGCCATTCATAGATAATGGCAGTGTGTGTGGCTTTTGCTTTAATGACAGGAGACAGCATTGAGTTTTGGAAGCATTAAATTCCACTCTATTGGTTTTACCCCACTGAGTTATGCTGTTAAGATCGGAATTTAATGAGCTTAACATACGTTGCCGTTCCAGTTCCACACCCGAAGCTGAGGGGCGTGACCCAAGAAACGAATATGAGAAGCTGAGGGTACTGTCATCAGCAAAGGAATGGATTGGATTAGAAGTAACAGACAGTAGATCATTTATAAAAATGAGAAAGAGAGTCGGGGACAGAACAGAGCCTTGGGGGACACCAGCATTTATTTGGTGAGTTGCAGACTTGAAGCCGTCCAAAAGAACTTGAATTGAACGGTCCGAAAGGTAATTTCCTTTTTAGAGTCATAGCGGCGTTTTATACACCGTCAAAGCTCTATCGCGAACCAAACCAAAAAACAAGTATGCAGGAACAACTTAATGATTCAAATACTCCAGGTGGTACTCGCATGGGCGAAAATCCACCCGTGGTCTTTTCGACCACGGTCGGGGCACGGATTCTGGAGGCCCCAACCGACATACATATACCCCCCGCCTGTACAGGCGTTGACCTTCGAGTTGCGAAAAGGTTTGCTTCCGAAGATTCCTGCAGCTCTATCTCCGACACGTTCGGTAGACTGGGCTGGAAACATGAAGAAAGTGGCGGAGAGGTTCAACCTGATACGCTTAATCTTCAGACCAATAGACAGACAGCCGATAGGTGTGATGCTGCCGACGAGGCCTGCGAAACCGAACAGGTGAAACGGGCCACAGAGGCGGCGTCCACTGGTCAGCGTCCATCTAAGAGCCAGCGAAAGAGGAAAAGGAGAAAGGCGGCTATCGTGCGGCGCGAAGAAACTGCACCGCCAGTTGAAAGCGCAAGCGCTGAGAACTGCCCTTCCCCGGCGGCGACGGAAAAGAGATGCAGGTCGGCAGAGGTTACCCCAACCGAAACCAGCCAGCTGACTGAAACCAACGCTGCCTCCCCTTCCAATAGCTCGAACAGGAACAAACGGAGGAAGAAGACCTCAAGCACTCCTGTCGGTGTAACTGCGCGCGCACCTTCTGCGTGCCCTTCCACTAGTATGACTGATGTATTTCCAATGATTGGATTTACTCAGATTAACCTTCAACACTCCAAGGCTGCTACTGCACTCATCAGTAAGAAGCTTTCTGTGTTGAATACAAAAGCCCACATAATATCCATACAGGAGCCATGGGTGTGGAAAAATCGCATCTGTGGCCTTGGAGGTGTCCGTGGCACTACGATACTCTGTGACGAGCGGTCCGAGAGACCAAGGGCTTGTCTTGCTGTGTCGAACCTTTTCTCAGCGACTAAGCTTGGACAATTTTGTGGCCAAGATTTGGTTGCTGCAGCCATTAGCTACGAAACGAATGGAAATTGGAAGACCTTCATCGTGGCGTCAGCTTATCTCCCCTATGATTCGGTAGTGCCTCCACCACCGAGGGCAATTGCTGAACTCATTGACTATTGCGACACCAGGAAGATGGGCCTAGTTATATGCTGTGATGCCAATGCTCAAAACACTGTTTGGGGCAGCAGCAAATGCAACATGCGAGGAAACCATCTCCTGGATTTCATTCTATCATCTGATCTTACTATCAACAATGTTGGCTCGCAACCAACTTTTGTGACGTCAAGAAGACAGGAAGTGATCGACCTAACTTTATCAAATAGATACTTTAAGGCGGTTACTAACTGGAGGGTCTCTTCGGAGGTGTCCCTCTCAGACCATAGATATATCGAATTCCAAATCGAATGCGAAGCCATAACTTTGCAGGAGAGGAGGAATCCGAGAAAAACCAACTGGATACGCTTCAGGGAGGAATTAGGGAAAACTCTCAAAACTCCAACCAAACTCAGGACGAGACAAAAGGTAGAGGAAGCTGTTCAAGACCTGAATACTGCCATTACTAGCTGTTTTGAACTGACGTGCCCAGTAAGCAAACCCCCTGGCAGAACACCGGTTCCCTGGTGGAGCTCGGAACTGCAAAGAATTCGTAGAGAAGCTAGAAAGCTTCTAAATAGGTCACTCAAGACTGATTTGGAGACAGACTGGAATCTCTACCGATCGAAGCAGAAGGAATATAAGAGGCTAATTCGGGTATCGAAAAGTGCTTCTTATAAGAATTTCTGCGAAAAGATTGAAAAGCTGGGTGAAACTAGTAGGTTGGTTAAAGTTCTGAAAAAGGGCAAACCAGCCAAACTGGACTCACTTAGAAAACTTGATGGCACTTTCACTGAGAGGAAAGCGGAAACTCTTAGTTATCTGCTGGAGTCTCACTTTCCGGGTAACCAGATTACAATTGGTTCACAACCAGCCCCGATTACCGAGACTATGAGTGAGCCAAGACAAACAACTCGGCGTAGCTGGTATATTGCGAAGGCCGTGGTGACGGACGAGGCCATTAAATACGCATTTGCGTCTTTTGACGGCTTCAAGTCGCCTGGTACGGACGGAATATACCCAGCCATGCTGCAACAATGTACAAACCAGCTGCTACCGACTATGAAGAAAATCTTCACCGCTGTCCTAGCACTGGCATACATTCCAACACCCTGGCGTACAGTTAGAGTGGCATTCATACCAAAAATTGGCAGAAGTGACTACTCGCTCGCCAAGAGCTTCAGACCAATCAGTCTGAATTCTTTCTTGCTGAAAAGCTTGGAAAGGCTGGTCGAGCTTCACGTGCGCAAAGGTGCTTTGCGATTGCACCCACTATCTCCGATGCAACATGCCTATCAACGCGGAAAATCCTGCGAGCCTGCGCTCCAAAATCTAGTTGGTAGAATTGAAGGCGCGCTTGACAGAAAAGAATACGCGATGGGCATTTTCATCGATATTGAGGGTGCTTTTGACAATGCGACTTTTGATAGCATGTGCAGCTCCGCCAGACAACACGGAGTAGACGAACCATTGGTGTTGTGGATTAAAGCAATGCTAATGAATAGAACGTTGGTTGCGGATGCGGATTGTGGCCGCTATGTTATGGCGGGGGTAAACAGAGGCTGCCCGCAAGGCGGCGTCATGTCTCCACTGCTGTGGTGTATGCTGGTCGACTCTCTGTTGAACGCACTCAACAGTTCTAATATTTACGCTCAGGCGTACGCGGATGATGTTGCCGTGCTTTCTGTTGGATCATGCCTAGCGACTGTATGCGCCAAGGCGCAGGCGGCCCTTGACGTGATCGACGAATGGTGCACTAGGAATGGGCTCTCGGTCAATCCTCTTAAAACTGAGGTTTTTCTCTTTACGAGAAGGAGGAAGCTGGTCGGGTTGACTCAGCCAGTGCTAAAAGGCGTCACAATCCAACTCTCCAATGAAGCAAAGTATCTGGGAGTCATCCTGGATAGCAAACTTCTTTGGTCCAAACATGTTGAGCTGAAGACTGCCAAGGCGCTGTCTATTTTCTGGCAGTGCAAAGGCATTTTCGGCAAGACATGGGGCTTATCACCGAAAAGAGTCCTATGGATTTATACGGCTATGATAAGACCATTTATAGCATACGCATCGGTTGTTTGGTGGAATAAGCTTTCACGTAAATACGTCACTGCTGCTTTTGCCAAACTCCAAAGGCAGGTATGTCTCGGCTGCACGGGGGCCTTCCCCAGCACGCCTGGCTCCGGCCTAGATGCACTATTGAACCTTCCGCCCCTTGATGTTTACATCATGGGCTGTGCAATCAAGGCTATCTCACGTCTTACAAGAGGTGGCTTTTGGTATAACTCGCACTGGAGTTTTGATGAACTTGCGCAACGGTTGTCCTTCGACTCCTGTCTTATGGATATGCCGTCTGATGCGATGACACCGGAACTTCGGCTAAAGCGCAAATACGAGGTCGACTTTCCTCGCGTCCAGGACTGGCTCTGGCCGGACTCTGAACCTGGAAGGGAATGCAGTCGAATCTTTACGGATGGCTCCAAAACCGATCAAGGATCTGGTGCTGGTGTCTTCGTGGAGAGCGATAGCGTTAGACTTTTCTTTCCGTTAGGCAAACATGCGTCAGTCTTCCAAACAGAGACTTATGCTATCCTAATGGCCATGGACTATGTTACGAGGAACAGGTGGAGGGGGCGAAGTATCTGCGTCTGTAGCGACAGTCAGGCTGCGCTTAAGGCCTTACTCAAACCCTTAACTACCTCCAAAATAGTACGTGAATGCAAGATATCTCTGAATTCGGTCGGAAGGCTGAATTCACTTAAACTTGTCTGGGTCCCGGGTCATAACGGGATCAGTGGAAATGAGATCTCCGATGAACTTGCTAGACAAGGCTCAGAGGGGGACCTCTCAGGACCTGAACCAGCGATCTGTCTGCCATCGTCCTCGGTCAGGGCTTCCATTGACGGTTGGGTTTCCTATGAACACAATCGCCGTTGGCATGACTCTCCAGGGGGCAGACAGACTAAGCAAATGCTCCCCGACGTCTGTGGGAAATCAGCGGCATTCTTGTTGTCTCTCAACAGAAAAGACTGCAGACAGACTACTGGCGTTCTTACGGGACACTACGCTTTTGCCAAACACCTTAAGGTGCTAGGCCTAAGCGACACCACCAACTGCGAAGCCTGTGGAGAAAGCGACGACACTGCGGAACATTTCGTCTGTGATTGTCCTGCTTTTGCTCGTATCAGGTGGCAGGTATTTGGTGCGGATATGGTGAGTGCTGTAAACCTAAGCTCCTTATCATTGAAGCGCCTTCTCGTTTTTCTTAGAAAAACGAGTAAATTCCCACAGTAAAATGTGGTGTGTCTGCCTGGCAGTACAATGGACCAGTATTGAGTCTGAGTGCTCCAGTGCAGAAAGTTTCACACATCCCGACAAAAAAAAAAAAAAAAAAAAAAAAAAAAAGGTAATTTCTAATCCATTGAAGAAGAGTATCATCGATTCCAAATGCACGCATTTTCGACAAGAGAGCTTGGTGCCAAACTCTGTCAAATGCTTTTGAAATATCAAGCGCAACGATCTTACTTTCACCACCTTGGTGAAGAGATTGGTTCCACTTTTCGGTTAGATATGTCATAAAATCACCAGTGGACCTGTTGCTGCGAAAACCATACTGCCGGTCATTAAGAAGTTTTCGCGATTCAAGATATTTCATTAGCTGACGGTTTATCAGCGTTTCCATGACCTTAGAAAGAAGGGACGTAAGTGCAATTGGTCGGTAGGAGGAGGGAGAAGAAGATTCGCCTTTTTTTGGTACAGGCTGGACAGATGCTGTTTTCCATCTTCCCGGGAAGAGTCCTGAAGAATAGGACAGATGGAAAAGCTTACGCAATGGTTTTGCCAGCGAAGAAGAACACCTCTTCAGAACGATAGGGGAAATACCATCTGGACCAGCGGATTTGTGAACGTCAAGATCTTGAAGTACTCTAGCCACTGTACGAGTGCGAAAGTGGATTGGTCCCATAGAGAATTCTACGCGCTCGAGTACAGGGGGAGACAAAGCACAATCTGGGAGCGTTGAGCTGACTGCAAAGTGAGCAGCAAGCAGATTGGCCTTATCTGTAGAGCTGACAGCTGGAATGTCGTTGTAAATGAGTGTCGGGATAGATGACGAGGCCGAATTCTTGATGTTTTTAACAAATGACCAAAAGTTTTTACTACCAGTGGGACTTTGTAGTATTTTTTGCCTCAACTTTTGGTCATAGGAGAATTTGACACGATTAATGTGGGCATTGCAGTCATTTCTGGCTCGTTTAAACTTTTTACGGCTTTCCTCAGATGGGTTGGCTTTGAATAGCCGAAAACTTACCTCTTTTAACCTGATAGCCTCTTTGCAGCTCGAGTCACACCACGCGTTAACCTTGGGTTTGATACTTTTAATCCTGTTAGGGATAAAAGTCTTCATACCCAGGTGAATTATGTTTGTGACCATATCAGCAGCAGCATCCACGTCGCTGTCGAGGAAGCACAGCGACCAGTTAAAACTCTTAAAGAAACCGTTTAATTTTTCCCAATTGGCTTTCTGGTACTGCCATACGGTTCTTTTAGGAGTTTGTTCTTTAACTATGTGGTTGGAGTACGAGAAATTTGCTGATATGATGCAATGGTCTGACGAACCTAGAGGCGATAATACGTTCAAAGCGTATTTATCAGGGTGAGAGGTAAGAAACAAGTCCAGTGTGTTGGCAGTTTGGCTGCTAATGTCCGGTATTCGTGTCGGCTCATTTACAAGCTGAGTCAGGTTATTTACCTCAGCAAAGATCTCGACGTACCTTCCTTCGGGTGTTGTCTGACCAGAATGTCGAAGCCAGCTTGAATTGTGTATATTGAAATCGCCCGCTATAACGATTTCAGAACGAGGATGAAGTGTCACAATTCTTGTAATAGAATCAGACAGGGCATCAAACTCATTATAAGTTGAATGTCTGTCCAAGTTGGGGCTTCTGTAAATAAAACAGTAGTGTATTAATTGCCTACGGACATGGAGTTTTAGCCAAATGAAATTAAATTCTGGGTTGGCACATTGGCCATATTGAGGCTGAAGTTGGTAGGCTACGTCACTACGTATATAAACGGCGATACCGCGATGGGCAAAGAACAATTGGAGGTAGTTCTTTAGTGTCAACAAGAAAGCGTATAATTTCTTTTTCTTGTCTATTTCCCTCCTAGCAATACTCGTGAGCGCGTAGATTTGATCAACCGTTGAGAAGCCGGGGCGAAAACCAGCCTGAAAGATACTTAACCGGTTGTTCGATTCAACCCAATTAACTAATCTGTGGTATAGAATTTGAGCAGAAATTTTCCTTAGCGAACAGAGAATGGAGATCGCTCTATAGTTTTCGGGTCGACTACTATCACCTTTCTTAAATATTCCAAAAATTAAGGACTTCAAGGATAACTCGGGGAGTATTTCTTCGTTCAAAAGCTTATAATAATATTCTAACAGGAAGTTAAAAAAAGCCGGAGTGGCGTTTTTATAGAATTCAACGGGTATTCCGTCAGTCCCCGGGGCTTTATTGTACGTTATAAGTGTTCGTTCACACAGTACGTTGGATAGGATCTTACCATGATAGGCAGATTAATTCTACTCTGCAAAATTGCAGTAAAATTGTTATACGACGAGTTCAGGAGGGAAATGCCCTGGGTCTGTCGTACACCCTTTTTTGTGTTTTGGAAATATAAGGGTTTCAATGAAACAACACAAATTAAGTTATTTATTATTGTGGTTGTCTTTTGTTTTGAGTTGGCAAACTATATTAACTTTATCATGACTTTGGAAACTTATTCTTGCACATATATCAAATACGAACGACAGAGACTGAATATGTTCAAACTAGAACATCCTGTCATAAAATAGCAATAAAAATGCTGATTCCTATATATAGAGCACAAATAACCTGTTCAAATATTGGAGTTACTCATTCTCTAATATTATTCGTGTCATGCCATCAGCATTTAACGACATTAATCTTAATGTGCAGCAATGATAATAAAATGAAAAACAAAAGTATTTTCATTTCAATTTTTGTCATGTTTATAACTCAAAAAAAAAACAACTCAGGTCAGTCATCTGAGTTCGGACTATGAATTCGATATATGTACGTATTGTTTTCCTAAAACATACGCTCCAAACTGATACCGTTGACATACGAGTATCTATCAATCAAAAATGCGCCCTTGGAGCTCGGGTAGAGTGTTAAGTGCTTATGTATGCATTTTACTCTGCAATTTGAACGTAATAATTTGATATTTGCGGAATTTGAAGAATCAAGTAATTTGAATGGTAATTTGACATATAAAATAAGTCTTGCTTCGTTGTGAGAAATAATAAATTGTATCATTCATTTTATTCGTTTCAGAGAGACCCGCTTTTCTTCTTCATAATGCGTCTGAATCTAAAAGCGGTCCTTCTCTGCCTATCCGTAGCGGTTTTTGTGATTACACTCTCAGTGTATATGCGCTGTTCGGACTTTAGCTTACCGCGTGTTTTAGTTAGGCAGTGGGATCATCGAATATACGACAGCAGCTCAGTTTCGTTGGCGAACAACGGCGGTTACCAGGAGATCGATTGCCTCATCAATCAGGAGTACACGATACATTGCAAGCGCGAGAATGACGAGGTCTACGTTCCATTTTCATTCCTACGAAGCTACTTTGAGGTCTCGGGTGCACTTAGTACCGAGAATCAAGTAACTAAATTCAATTGGACACATAGCAGTGCGAAAATTAACTACCCAAAGGGGAAATACGATTCGAGGGGACTCTTCATGTATTTCGAGAACTACAACGTGGAGGTAAGAGTAGTTCACCTCGAATGTCAAACTCAATTGTGGCAATTATTTAAAATTGTTTCGTTATAGGTGCGAGAGAGGGTGAAGTGCATTAGCGCAATCGAGGGAGTGCCAATCAGCACACAATGGGAGAAACGTGGATACTTTTATCCAACGCAAATAGCACAGTTTGCATTGTCGCATTACAGTAAAAATCTCACTGAACCAGAGCCGCGGCGGAAGGTAACTTCAATGAGGTACAAAGCAGAGCTCAAATGTATTATTTTATTGTAATTGCAGACATTTGAGGATGCCGATGGCAATCAAATGGAATGGATCACCCCAAAGTCGAGTAATATCACGCGTATCTGGCATCCCAAGTTCAATACCACTGTCATTCAGTTTGAAACTACAATTGACTATGAGAGCGCGATAAGTATTCACGTAGACCATGCACTAGACTTGGTATTAAGTCTAGACCTCTTGCTTGTAACAAACAGTAGCAGTCTTATGGTGACTTTGCAGAATCGTGAAACGAAACACTCGTACAACCTGTATTACATTATCGCCGATTTGGTGGTGAGCGTGCAAGAGGAGAACATTTACTATGGACTCGGTAGCCAAACAGTGAATCGGTGGCGGCGTATCACCCGTGACCTTCTCATAGATGTGCAGAAGGGCCTGGTGAGTCCTGACAAGAAGGCAAAGGTTCGTCGAAGTGAGTTAAAGGTCGCTTCCATATCGGTCCTCGGCATTGGATTTTTCGACAACATAACCCTGTCTACGTATGATCATCTAGCTCACTTCTACGATGCGGCGGAATGGTTTGTGAATAATCAGGATCGAAGAACTGGCGGCTGGCCGAATCCAGTGAAAAGGAGTCTATTGGGATTCCAGGAATTGAAGTCGGGTTGGTTGTCAGCGATGGGACAGGGTCACGCAATATCGGTATTATCCAGAGCCTATTGGCAGTCTGGCGGTGATAGAAGGTACTTAAAGGCGGCAACAAATGGACTTAAACCTTATAAGGTGTTATCGAAGGACGGCGGTGTTCTGGCCCAGTTCATGGGGCAATACTTTTGGTGAGTTTGGCGTTTCTTCCTTTGCATTATGCTGAACAATTACTTTTTCTTAGGTATGAGGAATACCCAACGACTCCGGCGTCTTTTGTTCTGAATGGATTTATTTACTCGCTGCTGGGATTGTACGATTTGAATTGTACAGCGCCAGCGGGCATTGCCAGAGAGGCTGGGAAACTATTCAACCAGGGAATGCATTCGCTGAAGAAGATGCTGCTACTGTATGATACTGGTTCTGGAACAAGTTATGACTTGCGGCACTTAAGCTTGGGTGAGTTTGCATAGTTTTCCTATGTGTATAAAATGTTACGAAATACTCGTCGTCGTGTATTTCCTTTTTTAACCTCACTCACTACGAAATCCCTTACAACGTCATGGTCTCGAAACGATTTTCAGTATTCTCGTGTAAAATAAGATATAGCTCAGACTCTTCATATTTGGCTTAGTACCTTTGATAGTTTTCTCAAACTGGAGTTCTCAATTAATATGGAGTATTAAATTCCATCTCTGATGAATTGTCTTTAAACTTGATCAAACAGTAAGAATGCATTCTCCACTGATGTGTCTTTCAAAACCAACATCTTCTCTACATGTTTGAGAAGACAGGATTGCATCATATAAATTGTTTAAGTAATTTTATACAAAATCGAAAAATGGGATAACATGAATGCTAAGGTTTCAAGCGCTTCTTGGGTTGACAAGGCTAGGCAATAAATAATAGGCAATAAATAATAGCGTCCAGTTGTCTAGGCTAAGGGCTCTGACATCCGTGAATGTTTTGTCTTTGAAATGGTGGTTCGGTCTTATTTACCTTCTAGAACCTGAATCTGGAAATCGACAATTCTCTTTCCTAGGGCATTATTGTTCGTTAAGGCGATGTAGCCGGGCCAATAAAGTCGATGTACTTTTTTTCTCTTTTTTTTCTAATATGCACGCACTAAAGGGATTTGTTGGGACCCTTATAATGTAATAGCTACACAGCGCGGGCGTTAAGGAAATTAGGGTGAGAAAAAGGAGAGATGCCGATGCACGTTGGTTTTTAATGTTTGTAGATTACAATGTGAAGGAAAAACGATGCGTGGAAGAGTATTCCACATTCTTGTTGTACGGCTGAGGAAAGATTCTTTGAACTTCACTGTACGTCCGAACACAGACTTGAGGGTGAACTGATGAGCATTCCTTGCATGGCGGGTATTGCGGTTGAAATGTTCAAGGGGAGGAATGCAACTCGCTATTTCGTTTGAGCACTTATGGTGGAAATAACGATAAAAAACCGAAAGACAGGAGACATTACGACGATGACTAAGAGAGTCAATCGATCTCGCGATGTCTCGGTCGTTAATAAGTTTTATCGCGCGTTTTGGGATCCTGTCAAGTAGCTCCAAAGAAGTTATTGGTGCACCGGACCAGATAGCGTTGTACTCGAGTTTCGGGCGAATAAACGCCTTATAAATTGTAGCCAGATCAGAAGGGGTGAAATATTTCTTGCATCGCTGAAGGGAGCCTAGACATTTCGCTGCGTTCTTGGCGACATCGAATATGTCATTCCAACGAAGGTTGTCGTTGACACACATACCGATAATGGAAAGTCTTTCGGTTTTAGCGATGCAAGTGCCATTCATGGATAATGGCAGTGTTTGTGGGTTTTGCTTTAATGACAGAAGACAGCATTGTGTTTTGGAAGCATAAAATTTCACTCTATTAGTTACACGCCACTGAGTTATGCTGTCGAGATTGGAATTCAATAAGCTTAACATACGTTGCCGAGCCACTTCCACACCCGAATATGAGAAGCTGAAGGTACTGTCATCAGCAAAGGAATGAATTGGATTAGAAGTAACAGCCAGGAGATCATTTATAAAAATGAGAAAGAGAGTCGGGGACAGAACAGAGCCTTGGGGGACGCCAGCATTTATTTGGTGAGTTGCAGACATGAAGCCGTCCAAGACAACTTGAATTAAACGGTCCGAAAGGTAATTTCTAATCCATTGAAGAAGAGTATTCCAAATGTACGCATTTTCGACAAGAGAACTTGATGCCAAACTCTGTCAAATGGTTTTGAAATATCAAGCGCAACAATCATAACCTTGGTGAAGAGATTGGTTCCACTTTTCGGTTAGATATGTCATCGAATCACCAGTGAACCTGTTGCTGCGAAAACTATACTGCCGGTCATTAAGAAGTTTTCGCGATTCAAGATATTTCATTAGCTGACGGTTAATCAGCGTTTCCATGACCTTAGAAAGAAGGGACGTAAGTGCAATTAGTCGGTAGGAGGAGGGAGAAGAAGATTCGTACTTGAGCTTTTTGGACTGAATCTTTATCTTAATACAGCTCATAGAGTTCCGGTTGTATTTTGTTTTCCATTTGCCCTTCACGCACACACGACCAAATATCCGCAGACGCTGAGCTTGCACTCCAATTGTTTCACCAAACCTAAGTAGCAGCGGTTTCCGAGGTTAATCTTCGTTAGATCTCCACTAAGGTTTCATTCGTGTAGTTCATGTTCGATCCAAGGTAAGTGAACTTCCTATCTCGCTTAAAGTTTCTGCTTTCATTACTGACGAGTTGCCCTTGTCGATGGTTAAAGTTTGTTGACAGCATGTACTTGGTTTGACTTTATTTACTTCAAGACCAACCAATTCTGCCTGTTCAAGAACCACTTACTCCGGCACTCTGGGAGCGCCCGGCAGTGTCGATATCGTATGCCAATTGTTTTTGGTATTTGTTGAAGATAGTGTCTTCTGTTGACACCTGCCATACGCACTATATGCTCCAGAACAAGATGAATTAGTTCGTAAGAGTGTCACGTGAAAGAGCTGAATCATTTTTGCCGGGAACACAAATTTAGCCAGCTACTGGCGACGACTGTTTAGCCTTAAATTCCGAAAAAAGGTGATGAGTCTCGACATGTAATTCTTTGTTTTTTTTTTTAATTAGCCTAAGTTAGAAAATTTGGTCTACTGTCGATCTGCTGGTCCGAATGTCACACTGGTATGCGCTGATTAGTGTATTGCAGATGGGATGAGGTCGTAGTACCTTGTATGCGTCATTAAGCAGGCATATGCCTCGATCTTCCTCTTCATCTTCTTCCTTTAATGGCGGCGAGGGATCATAACCCTCCCACTTAACTGCATCCCCACTGGTCCGGTTGTGGGGTTCGCCGGATATATGCCTCGATGGTTCTTGCAAAATATAGGATCGCTTTTCTTATAGATGAGGCATATGGAGCTGGTAGTGCTTTCTTTCACTTCTACTTGGATTATGATTTTTTGTATGCGCTCTATCAGCCCGGATATTCTAATGCCAGTAACCCACTTTGAGCATGTGACAGCTGCTGTTGGTCCATAAATGTTCGGTCATCCAAGACAACCATCTCTTTCCGAACACCGTAACTACTCTTGAAAAACCTTCGAAATATGTCGAAGTACAAAATAAGAGGTTCATCAATCCTGACTGACACTTGATTTTATTGAATTCACTGCCGTACATCATCCTTCTAACGGGCTCACGTTAGACTTCTAAGACTAATCTAAGTTTTGCGCTTATAGATTAAGCAAATAGAATCTGAGTCGAAATGAACAGTACCCGGAAGCTACCAAGGGGAAGTAAAATAAGCAATATTGATGTGTGTACCCAGCAGCGGACCAATAGGGATGCTGTAAAGTGAGAGGTTTATGATCCCTCTAGTTCAAATCATAACCTCGTCGTTAACGAAGAAGAAGAAGAAAGATGATGTGTATTAATAAATCTGCTGGCCAATTCTGGCTCCGGGAGATCTACAACCTTGTTCTTTACTCTGTCGTAAAAACCTGTACCACCTCATGCTGCGATCGGTCGATGATGTCGATGTGCTCCAGAAAAAAAGTCTGAATATTTCGGATGAGATATTTATATATATATATAACCTGCATATTACACCGCGTTTATTCCAACGTCACTAAATTCCGAATTCGACTATCATCGCCCCGTAGAGCTCCTGAAGATGAATGCTATCATAAAATGTGGCTTAAAGTCGATTAAAAGATGGTGGGTCCTGACTTGAAATTCGATTTGTCTAAGAGTTGCCTCGGTTTGAAAATTTGGTATATTGTCGATGACTGGTACGGATACGGACGTGGACACAGTACGCAGGATAGGATCTCATATGCAACATTAAGCAGGGATATGCCTTGATAGTTAATGCAAGACATACGACCGCCTTTCTTGTAGAAGAGGCTGCTTAAACGCATCTACGATTCTCTGTGCTTCGGTGACAATTTTTCCTTCTCTGTTTCGAAGAGACTGCGTTCTGGTCTTTAAGCCTGCAGCTATTTGCTTGGCCTTTTTATAAAACCTCCAGATGTTGTTTCGATCGCGAATCTTTTCTATTTTCTTGAGCTGTTAGATTGCCATGCATGATCTTCTGCTCCTTCCTGCTTCTTGCTCGACGCTCTTCCCTAATTGCCCTAGTTTTGAGTTGCAGCATTCTGTCAGCATTTTTCGGTGAACGCACTCATCATCATTTCTGGGGTGGATGGTAACCTACTGTAGTCTCAGCTACCTATGTCCTCTTTGATGATGCCGCCATACCGGTTCGGCACATTGTTGGCGTTTGTGTGAGGTGAGTGCAATCCAACTATGCCTAGCTGTCTAAAGAAAGCTGATGGTTCTTGGACGGCATCCAGTGAGGAATCGCTCAATCTGCTTCTTAATACTCAGTTCCCAGGTAGCTCCAACATTACCGGGTAAAGTGACCTGAACAGATCACTGGCACAGGTAACTCATTCTCAAGGTCTGATTACAAGGGTCAAGCTGCTTTGGGCACTACAAAGGTTCAAGTCCTTCAAGTCTGCAGGACCAGACGGCATAATACCTGCCGAACTACAAATGTCTTCGGATATCATCATACCAGCACTGGAGATGATTCTGAATAGCTGCTTGAATCTGGCATACATTCCTCAGGCTTGGAGAGAAGTGAAAGTGGTCTTTATACCAAAAGACGGGAAATACTCCCATGTCAGTCCAAAAGACCTCAGACCTATTCGTCTATCATCATTCGTCCTTAAAACGCTGGAGCGACTGATCGATATCTATCTTCGTACCAATATAAATACGCAACTTCTGTCTGCGGCTCAACATGCGTACTGGAAAGGGAAGTCAGTTGAAACCGCCCTTCACTCTCTGGTACGCACTATTGAATACTCCCTTCATCATAAGGAGTACACTATGGTTGCTTTCCTAGATATCGAAGCCGCCTTTAACAATTTGAGCACATCTGCAATCGCAAATGCACTAACAGAACTGAATGTGGATGGTTCGCTTTGTAAATTGATCAATCTACTACTCACAAGTCGGATTATCAACTCAAAACTGGGCGTTACATCTGCCAGGAGGTCTTTAAGTAGAGGCACACCGCAAGGCGTCGTCCTTTCCCCCTTCTCTGTAACTTGGTGGTGAATGAACTGATATACCTGGAAGGGGAGGGCTGCAGGGTGATTGCATATGCGGATGACAATGGTATTGCCGTCTCCGGAAAACACCTCAATACTATAAAGGAACTCTTGCAAAACGCTTTCAACAAGCTAAAGAGATTTGCTAATCGTTGTGGCTTGGGTATCAACCCCCACAAAACCGAACTTCTTCAGGAAATATAAAATTCCGCAAGTTGACCCACCCTCTATTGGTGGTATAAGCTTAGTATAAGTTCTTGGGTCTTATCTTCGATAGGAAGTTAAGCTGGAAACATAACATACAAGAAAGAGTCAAAAAAGCCACAGTAGCACTTTTCTCTTGCAAAAAGCCATTGGCAACAAGTGGGGTCTGCAACCCCGCATCACTCATTGGCTTTATGTATCGGTCGTAAGACTGGCCACTCTATCATTCTGGACTCATTTGAGTCTCTACCAGGAAACATAGACTACACCACACCCAATTACAGTTCGGAAAGAACTTTCAAGTCACTATTCCTTCCAGATCATTTTGGAATGACGCTGAATTTGCGGAAGATAAATCGATCCACTTCTACACCGATGGATCAAAAACTAGTGACGGGGTTGGTGGTGGCGTTTTCTCCGAAAGGCTAAATCTTAGCCTCTCTTTCCGTCTTCATAATCATTGTAGCGTATTCCAGGCGAAATTTATGGCGATTAAAGAAGCCCTGACGTGGCTGAAGAGTAATGTGATATCTACAAAGGACATTCATATCGTCTCGGACAGTCAAGCCGCGATCAAGTCCGTGGATTCAGTCTCTTTATATTCCATCGCAGCCCTTGACTGCCGTTCATCTCTTAAGGAGATGGCGGCAGTTTAACATTCACCTCTCTTGGGTGCCGGGACACCCAGGGGTCCAGGAAACTGCAGGGCTGATGAAACCCCTCGATACGTGCGGTATCACAATGGACCTAACATTGGTCTAAGTGTGTTGGCCTTAGGCTGACAGCCACTATAACCTAACCTAACCTGTGAGGGGAGTGCACAGCGACAGCGGAGAATCGCTCAGCCGCTCTCTGATCGTTACTGCGTCCAATGTTGAATTTTTTATCTGCCGGTTCGCATCCTCTTCTCGTTGGGAAGTCCGGCTTTGAATTGACTGCAACAAGGAAATGGATATGTTCCATTCCATATTCGATGCTCATGTTTCTCTCATAACTAAATCTTGTTTTACGTGGTAGGGAAATTGACCTGATGGCACAACCCCAAACCTGGAGGGTCATTTTTTTTCAATACCCCATAGTTACAACGCGCGGGCATAGAGGGATAAATAATGCACTTAAGCTTTAATTATTCGTGAATTATCGGGTGGCAATGGTGCAGTAGTAGTGTATTCGCTTACGGAATGGAAGGTCGTCCGTTCGAATCCCGGCCAAGTCCATTACTTTATACCGAATACATGAAATCGTAATCTCCCTAAGTAACTTAGACACCACCCGTGGAGAAAAACCCTACAACTGCACCCAAACACTTCTTTCCTATCTCTCTATTCTTTCTAATACCAAGTAGCTTACACTGTGTTCTTAGCATTATAAGGGTACTGTAACAACAGGAAAAAAAAATCCCTTTAGCGTAAGCAAATTATAAAAAAAAAAAAAAAAAAAATTATCGTGAGAAAGAAAATAGATCTAAAAGTTTTCAGGATAAGTCTTAAACGCCAATTGAGGTGCCTCAAAAATGCACCTCATCAAAGATAATTTATCAGATTTCAATTCTACTTTTTGAAAAGACCACATAACCATCTGTTTTCATATTTTTAATTTAATTTCTTTGCTAATATCAGGTGTAGCACCGAATCTAGCTCGATGGGACTACCATGCAACGCACGTGAATCAACTCCTTCTCCTAGCCACCATCGATTCAGACCCAATTATCTCGCAAACAGCAGAACGATGGAAAGGCTACATGTTTGGCAAAAGAGCAAAACACAACTAAAAACAAAAAGCAGAATATTAATATTGAAAAAGGAAGTAATTGGTAACTCATTACTGTCAGGTGATGTTATTTTAATTGAGCACGTCTTGCATATTAGTGATATTGTTCGGTATTGTTCAATTGAGTGTTGTTGTTATATTTAAAACAATTCGTATTATTTTTTATTTAAGTATACAAATACTGCCGAATTTGTTTGAAAAAAAAAATATATATGTTTTAGTTTTAGTTAGAATTGAAAGTTTGATAATTCACTATCAAAATGGACGAAATGTATTACCTCTTTTACTTAACAAAAAAAAGAACGATTCTACTACTGGTGCTGTAGCTTTCAAATTGTGGTAAAAACAATGTTTTTTTTTGATTTATTTATATACCTATATTTCTAAAGTATAAAAATGTGTAAATAAATTTTACTTTTACTAGCACTTGAAGTTTTCATAAAAAACAGTTTCGATTGTCTGATTAAAGTTTGCCTATGTAGCTATTTTTTTTCGTTAAATTTGTTTTTATGCGCTTACAGTATTGTTTTTGATTTGTGGATATTTTAACGGTTTGTTAGATGATTGATGCTTTAAAAATTTTCAAATCATGTACCTTATTTCAGAACTATTTATATATAATATTATATATTTACCTATTAATTAACCCAAATAGAATATGGTGTTTGTAGTTTTTATCAAAGGGGACGAATTTAGAGTTGGGTTATTTATATATATATTTCTAATGGTTCCACTTAAGTATTCAATCCTTCTGGGTTCCAATGGAACATCTAAAATCGTCTGCTGCTGCTCAAATGTCTGTGTTTGTTCGTCAAATCTGAACTGAGAAAATCTAATAAACCAAACATTGCGCCTTTGTCATATATGGCTTTGATAAATCGTCCAATGTAAAAGTTTATGTGTAAGTGAATTCGAGTGTCTTCCAAAATTAAATCGCGTAACAAAAAGCACTGTGGGTGCAGGTGCTCAGTTGTTAGTGTGTTGGACTACTAATCTAAAGGTGCCGGTTCAAATCCCGCTGGGATCAAGTAACATCTAGAGTTTCTTCCACTGCCGCACCTCTTGCGAAAGTCTGACAAACACTTTAGAGTACCAATTGTCATAAGAAGCTTCTTAAATTTGCCGTTTGGATTTGACTTAAAATTGTAGGTCTCTTCCACTTCGTACAAGCAAATGGTTGAAGAAGCTAGGTTTAAGGCCCTGTATCCTGTAAGGGCCTAGTGCAACAAAGGAATAATTTAGGAGTGCTTTTTATCCCAGGAAGACAAAAAGAGCACTCATTTTTGCCAAATGGAAAACGACGTTGGATACATGGCAGGTCGTAGGCCTAAGCGAATGCTTTCTGCATACGTAGGTTAGTCTTGTAAAGTGCTGGCAATTTGTTTGAATTGAGTCGCAATTACAGAGACGTTTTAAAATTGATAATTATATGAACACCTCTTTCATCCTCTTTGAATCGTTGTGAAATGTAAGCTTTGTCTGGCAGGTTTATCAACCCTTGAACTGCCTGGCTCGCTGAGAATATTTCCATTCTGTCTTCGATGTAAATAAATTTTACTTATAAAAAAAGTAAATCTCTTTCTTAAAAGAAAATAATATATGGCCTAAACCGTGGCTTTACTAACCATTTGTGTGTGCGATTTTTCGCCGCAAATGGAAATGACCTACAATTTAACTTTCGATCGAAACATTCTTGGAAGCTGCTCGTAAGTGTACGTCGACGACAACTTCAGCGTTACCGCTTTTAACGGAACGAACGTCGCAAACAGTTGAAGCTAGTTCAGGTTCAAAGTGACAATTTTAAGGTTTTCCTAGTTGTTTCAATTCGGCACATGTGCCATCCCTGTACTTTTACAATTCTCCGTGCACAGCAAGATCCGTATAGACATAGCTCAGAGATTCATTGTGATACCACATAGGATATGATTAGTGTTCTAATGAGCTTTGGAAGCGTATATGATGTCTGAAACATGCATGTCAACTCCTTTCAATGGCATTAGTTTAGTATTTTGCTATTGGAGATGGGTGGCCGAGTACAAAGAGGAGGAAAGTATTTGTTTTGTTCCCCTTCGTCTTTTTTAGCTCTTGCAGAAGTACTTTCAGTTAAACCCAAACCTAGTTCCAAAACTGTACTTGTACTTGATAAATAATATTTATTAACAAATAGCGAGGTACATCCTTTACTCAAGTTACGCTGGGTCCAAGTATAACCTAAGGTTGTTCACCACTGCGAAAGTCTCACAAACATGCAAGAGTATCAATTGTCATGAGAAGCTTTTCAAATTTTCCGTTCAGAGTCGGCTGAAAATTGTAGATGCCTTCCAATTAGGACCAGCAAATGGTAAAAGAAGCTAGGTTTTATGCCTTAGCTTGATTTATTTTAAGCTTAGATATTTTAACTCAATACATTATTTTATTGAAAATTAAGCTTGCACAGTTTTGTTCTAAGTGCTTATTAGCGTCTGCTAAGTTAACTCTGTCAAGCAAGGTTTTTTTAACAAAAAAATGTCTGTCTAATGTACTCTAAAGCTCGACGTGCGCGAAATTGTTCCTCATAGTCAAACTCAATGCCGTGAGTAATGATCTGAACATTTACTTGATGATAAGGTTGGTTGGGTGGATGGGTTAGGCGGCGATGCGTCCTTTATTGTATCGTTTATGTCCATTTGTGAGATTCTTTCGGTTTGTTTGTTCTAGAGTGAACACATTTCCCTGGTTATAACGCCAGTTTTTTTGTTCCCAGCAATTATAGGATGGGACTTTGACTATAATATTCGCCTTCTTTTGTTTAAGGGATGATTCCCTAAGCACCCGTAGCTCTTTGCGGCAAAGGCTTACAGGCTTTGATTTAACTTCAATGGCCGACATTGCTTTTTTTTTGCAGCTTCGCTGTAATTGCAAAAGGTAATGTCAGCAAGTAGTGTCATCAATGCGACCTGTTAAGAAGATGTTCTGCCAGGAACTCAGTATGAAAACGCTGCTGTAGTCAGCAATTCTGCAATTGAACTGGATGGCTCGTGAACCTCTTAATAGAATGCCGCCTAAACGCCAATGTCCATCTAAGAGTCATTCGTGCAGATGTGTACCGCAGGTTAGTTGGCCGGTTGTTGATTCTCGTACCGTTCTGGCAAAAGAAGTACCGAGGGGTTTTCAGAACCTAAACGTGTGCGCGTGTGTCGTCAGACTACGTTTCCAGCTTCCAGTTTGGCTTCTACCAGAGCGCGGTTTGAGGCAGGGGTTTAGAGTTGTCGCAGTGATTCAATTTAATTCATTAGAGTACTAGTTAACTAGGGTTAATAGCTTTGCATATCACCATCAGTATCATGCCTACTCTCTATCTGGTCGCTAAATAACCTCTAGCAGTCCAAATTGGCTGCGTCAGCATTGCTTTGACTCTTAAGGATTTGCTGTTCATTTTCATTCCATATACATATTTGTATGTTCTAGTTTACTCAAGCAACTTAATTATACTCCTTTGGCTAAGTCTAGATGTCACCGAAAAGCTTGTAAAGCTTTTTTTTAAAATCACCAGTTGCAATGCTCATCAATGTGCTGACTGGCCTGAACATGAATCAAAGAATTTTGAATTTTAAACAAAGACATACGCAATCTTTATCCTCCTTATAAAATGTCCATCCCAATTGACGTAAAAGGGAAAGTCTTGCGGTTACCCCGTTTGTCCTCCTCCTCCGTTTGACTAATGTCAAAATGAACCACATGGAAATCCGTTCGCCAACGCCGCACTGAGCCGCACTTGACTGTCAGAAAGCCAAATTGAATTAGGCGACTCCATTTTTGATCCATAGGTGAACCAGACCAGTTGTCTGTGGTTCAGCGGCGGAACACCATTAGCAACGTAGGCCAACATTTCAACCTCAAAAAAGTCTTCCAAAAAAATGTTACCTAACCATAGTGTCCGAGATGGAACAGAACAATAACTCCTTTTGGAATTGAGTAAAGTGTTTTCATGTGTCCCATGAGGTCACCTAGCTTAAAATTGTTTTCTAGCTGCAGCATAATTGCGCATCCATCAGCCGTCTTTCTAATGAAAATTTGTAAGGGTAAAAGAAAAACAATAGCCTGTAATGCTTCCCTTGGGCAGGTAGGCAGTGCACCTGTTATGACGAGAAAGACAATTCTTTGTGGCTTCTGGCGCTTGGTTGATGTTGTCCTTTCAAGAACTCGATGATAATATAAAACGACTAAATTTCGTACTTTTCATTGGCAAAACTCATAAATCATAAAAAGAAATTAGTTCTAGAGTACAAACATTGGGCACTTTCACTACAACACAAATAACCTAAGTTTTCCTAACCACAATTCATTTTATTTGTTTTATTTAAATTATTTATGAAGTTATTTTTTAAATTGTATTGTAACGTTTTATTTTAGTACGGTGTAGTTACTTTCATATTACATTATAACAATATTATTTTATCGAATTTATTGCGAAATATTTCTTATCTGTTAACTTCGCATGTCCTGATTAGCTTTAATGTTTTTATTTTAAATTAACTATTTTCTCGGCCGCTGTATATATTTAACCTTAAACCAATTTATTATAAACTATGGATAGAAACCACACATACAAATGTAAAATACTAGAGAGCTTACTAAGATTAGACCTTTAAACAAAAAAAAAATGTAAAACAAATAAAAAAGTTATTCTACTCCAATTTAAGGAGAAAAGCAATAGACTTTTTTAATTAACCAATACAATAAGCAAATAGATAATCTACACAGAAAATAAGTTAAAAATAAGTGAACAAAAATTATTGATAATTAAATTAAAGCATATCTTCTATTTAGTGTTACTAATTTATTAAACAAAACAAAAAAAGAAACTTAATAATGCAAACATTCCATTCGAGTATTTATACAATTGAATAATAAATTATTAAAAATAAATAATAAAATGGAAATAAGTGAAGAGAAATCTATCTTCTTGCCTGTCCAATTCCGTCTTTCGATGTGAAGTTTTTGTATTGTAAATAATATGTGTCTTTCCCAACTCACTTTTACACTTTTAATTTATTGATCACCGCAATGGGGGACCGTTTGACTGCGTGTCATTGTTTTTTTTTTTTGATATGTAAACATCTTTGCTCTCGGTAAGGGCTAGTTGGAAATATCGAGCGTCACCGTCATCGTCAGATTTTCAGGTCGGACGGCAAAAAACCAAAGTTTGAGCTAGGGAGCTGAAATTTATAATATAGACTCTCCAGGCGCCCTTGATGCTCATGTGTAATTTAAATTAATGCAACGCTGACGAGCCTACATGTTTACACATCAACTACCTATACCGTTAGTGCATCTATATAAATGTACATCGCGCGAAATTCGATGATCAAACTCTTAATAACGTTCTTTTTGTTCAAATTTTTTGAATGAATAATTTTTTTGGTGTGTAATTACACTATTTATACCCAATTATTTATATCTATTATTTATACGTACCTATTTTCGGTTTATAGAGAAGAAAAACTTAAAGTGCTAAAAAAAAAAGATTAAAAATTCTATGCAATAGCTTTACCGCGGCAGTCCCCGAGTGACACACGTTTTTTTCTATTTTGGAGGAGAGAATACATAGTGTTCGATCAAGTAACAGGCTGTCGGACATACCCTTTGTGTTGTGCCCTGAAGATACAGATCAGACACAATTCCCATGAACCACTTAAGACACATGACATAGTTCGATTATGACCAAATGTTCCGCATGTGTCATCCATTATTGTCACAACCATATGAACGGCAATCGAACTACGTCAAACAATGTAAAAAAAAACACGATGCGGATCATATTGGCAAACAATGTAATACTGACCCATCGGAGTGCAAGTATGTCATGGTGCTTAAACAAACAAAGTGTGTCAGGTTATAGAAGTAGAATGCGTACTTGACCTGGTATTACTGACGATCTAGGTAATGGGTAGAGTTTGGGTCACTCTATTTCTAACTCCGAAACTAGTTGGTGCGTTTTATTTTTGAAGACTCACCTTTCGATCCCGAACTCAACACTTCGATTGGGAATCATATTAAGCTATCTCTGTTTCGGTCTTCTTTCTTTTTTTTTTGTCCGCAGAATGTATTCTACAAAAAAAAACCAGACACCAGTTCTGGTCGCATGCTAGAATCTTCCTGGCAATATTAACCGGAGTGATGACGTCGATGCTTCTTTTCAGATCCCATCGCAGCACTCCCCACCCACTGCAGACGAAGAATGTGTGGTATGCGTCCTCTCACTCACTCACTTATCTTGGACAGTTCTTAAAGTCCGATATGCACCTGGGGCAGAAGAAAAGTATATTCTGCCAGCAAATTATGTTTCTATAATTTCCAATGATTTGTCCTTGTCCTAGTGTGATACTTTAAAAAAAAAAACAGCCAATGCGCACGCTCCCTTTTCCCAACTTCTCCTCTTTTCTGAAGTTTGTGTATAGTATTCTACTCCATTTACTTATGTTAGATAAACCATATAGGCCCATTGAACGTTTGACTGCATTCGAATGTCTCAGCAAATTTAGCTTACCATCGTACATTCGTAAGCGTTATCACTGAATGTTTTTGGATCGACTGGTTTGACACATTGAGCGAACATTTGTATAAGTGATCTGTCGCTAGCTTAATTTATCGAAAATCGAACTCGTATTTGTATACCCTATTCTAGAGGGTATATTAATTTTGTTTCATAGTTTGTAACATACTTTAATATTGCCCGTAGACCGCTAAAAGTTACTATGTTCGTTATCAGCATCGATAGAAATAATGATCCAGCCATGTCTTACCGCCCGTCACCAAAAATTTGGCCCTGAAACTCGAGCTAGAAACTGAAATTCAAAACTCTCTAGGGGCCCAAAATAATCAAGGGTAAGCATTTTTAAAATCCGCCACAATCTTAAAAAAAAAAAATCAAAAAAACAGAAACTCGTATGCTGAGACTTTTTAAATCCACCCACAATTCAAAAAACAGCTATATCGAAAAATCAAAGTTTGAGCTGGGAAACTGCAATTTGGAATATATACTTTAGGACCCCTTAATGCTCATGTTTAAAACAGTTTGAAATACGCCCACTGACACGCCAAGAATTTAAAAAAAAAATCGTTTTCATTAAAAAAATCGTTGAAAATAAAGTCCTATTTAAAAAAAAAAATAAAGTCGATTTGAACAATTGCTTTATATAATGTTTCTGCCATGCCCACTGTTAAGGGGCGTTTTTTTCCAAAAACTTTAATTTTTTGATAAAATCGTTTCAATGTTGTATAACAAAATACGCGGATCCTTTTTAACAATTCAACCATACTTACATGTTTGCTACGTCGACCTTATAGCGGATAGGAATAGGAATATGGTATTCCACAGTTTGCCTAAGCGGACTGTTGGCTTTCCGTATGTTATTGACATTTGAAGCGAACTTAATTTAGGGAATCACTATTCATAATACAGGGGCCCAACTATGTTTCTCGATCTTACAATAAAATCGTTTGAATTTGGTTTTTCTTTTCCATTTGTCTGTCAACTAAAATGCAAGTTTCGTTTGAAAACTGGATATTTTAAAACATATAGGCGGCATTATTTACATTCGATTCTAATTGAGTAGAGAGCACAAGTTAAAGTAGAATTGGAAATGGCTTTTGAAAGGATTCAGACAGAAGTAGAATCCAGCTACCTAGTAGGGCCCCTGAATAGTCAAAATCACAACTGTTTTTGTTCGTTTCGCTACTCATCATATGGGCCAAAATACAATGCATACAGTTGGCCATGTCCAACATTTAAATCGCTCTTTACTAAGTTTGTTGATGTTTTATACGTGGAATGGCTTACATTGTCTACCCGCTCAACGTTGTCCAAACATCTTAGACCTCGCAGACAAATAACTTTTGTACTGCACAGTGAGCTAAGTGAAGCGCTTTAAAGCTTTCTAGAAGTTTGGTTAAGTGAAGCTTAGTTTCTATAAAGTTGTTGTATTAACTGGTTCTTGTACGAGCGGACGTTTTAAGTCTTAACGCAAAAATCCCCATTCATTAACACGCTATATCTACAAACATCTTTCAAAGGAAACTAGATTGAAGAGGAGCAATACACTGGAATGGTTAACTAACATTAAAAAATGGCTGAACATATCGAGACCGTAACTTAGAGGAGCCTTAAGGAGAACTTCTGTGCGTATGATAGAGGTGTTTTATACTTATGCCGTCATAGCGTCAATAGATATTGGTCGTCCGTGATGAGAACACTCGCTTATGTAATATAAGCTCACTTCAACCAATTAAGATAACTTTACTTCTTTCACGCCTCCAAGGGAAACAGATTGCTTATTATGCAAAAATGATTCATCGCCTGTGCTCTTTACGACATCTTGTTTCTATTTTTCAAACACCTCCTATAACCAGACTTGTCTTTTCAACTTTATTTTCATTACATAGAAATGCACCACCCACCTTTTGGAATTAAGTAGATGATAGCAAACCTTGATATTGAGACATTTTCGAGGTCAGAGGACGGATGTTCGACATGATCTTTGAAAGCAACGTAAATCGGGCTACCAATTCGTGTGCAAGATATATAACATATATATCTTTTTAAAGAGGGGAACGCGTTTTGTGCTGCTACTAAACAACGGAATTGAGATGTTTTCTCACAACAGTTGTTTAATAGACTCGCGTGAGATACGACTCTGAGGCAAGAGCACTTAAAAAGGAAACCATCGAACGACATCGTTTCGAGAATTGCGAATAGCGTGGAATCGAGGCTGTTCAGTGGTTTTCATTTTACACGCGGATGGCGACGGTGTAGTAGTAGTGTATTCGCTTACTGATTGAAAGGTCGTGCGTTCAAATCCCGGCCAAGTTCATTACTTTTAGTCGAATACATGAAAACTAGATCTCCCTTAGCAACTTAGACACCACCCGTGGAGAAAAACTCTACAACTGCACCCAGACACTTCTTTCCTATCTCTCTATTCTTTCTAATAGTAAGTGGTATCGAAAAGCACAAATGTTTACGTTAAACACAAATGCTTGCGCGGTATTCTTAGCACTATAACATTGACAGAAAACCCCCTTTAGCGTAAGCAAGCTATAAAAAAAAATCTAAACCGCTAGAATTTAATTCTCAAACCTCGCTCTCACTAATCAAACGAACTAGCCACTGTCCCAGCTTCTATGGATAGAACGTCTTAGAGTGATGGACAGTGTCCACTTTTTTAATGATGAAATCTTTGTAACATCGTCAATCAGAAGTATTCACAGTTTCAGTATATTTCCCTTAGTCACTTAGAAACAAAGCAGGGTGTTTTTCCCAGTTCCATTTTCCTTGGTCGGTTTAAGCGTTAGCAACAATACTGTTTAACAAAAAGGATGCACTAAGCGGTTTTTGCCAGTAGCTCCTCAAAAGAATGTTCACACTTCGCAAGGAACCGTAAACTGTGACCTCTTCGTAACCCATATCCCCTTGGTGGCGACGGTTTAGAGGTTAGGACCCGTGTGGTGAGGGTTCAATCCCCATTGGGAACAACAACATACGCCACCGATTAATGGACAGGAAATAATGACACCTTGTTTTCTCCAACCTCTACATCAGAAAGAGAATTTCTGCCTCTTAATAAAATGCACCGTTACCGAGCCTGAGTGCTCTGGGATTTGCATTTCCTTTTTTTTAAAAAAAAAAACATATCCCCGATATTCAAAGTTCTGTGGGAAGATAAGACCTAAAATTCACATTTCATTTCCATCAAATTTCTTAATCACTCGAATGACAGAATATTATGAACGTCGGAAATTTTTTTTTTCCTAAGTCACTAACATAATTCAATGAATTATACATCCTAAAACAAAAGAAAATAAATAAATACATTTTTGGACCAAAATTTAGGAATGATATAAATAATGCACGGGAGTTGTTATTAACCAGGGCCAGATTACGTAAAATAAAAAAAAATCAAACGACATCGCTTCGACAATATAGTTTTTTAGAAACAGACAGAGACCCCTATCGTCGAATCGTTCGATCAAATTTATTAAACGTAATCAGGCCCAATACCTTGTTTAACTTAAAATTATATATAAAACTTGAAACTAATAACATATATATAAAATGGATATATATATATATAAACGTAAAAAATTTAAAGTTTAAGAACAGAAAAGGAAATAAACAGTCAATTAATATATTTCTTCTATTGAAAGTAAAAAAAATTAACTTTTGTAACAAAAAATATTAATAATTTAAATAAAAAAGAACCTACGAGTATCTTAACAAAAAAATAAACATAAATTCGTAATTTCCAAGACTGTCCGAACAATTTATAAACTAGAACAATTTATTTATTCGCAACAACTAAACTGAAACCTCTTTGTACTTAAAAAAAACACTGAACGAATTATTTTTACTTTTATTTTTCGTCTTGAAAATATTAAGAAAACAAAATTATTATAGAAACTTATTATTATTAAAAACTTGCAATGAAAAAAAAAAACTGGAGAAAAAAATATTTTCTCTGCTGACAAAAGTAAAATAAAATTAATTAATACATATATAAATATAATATTGAAATAAAATAATATATTAACATATCAACATTGTTTTGTTTGCAGTCCCTAAGAGTTTCACATTTAAGGATTTCAGTTCTATTGATTTTAATACGCTTCATATGCAAGCGATATTAGCTGCCTGGGAAGAATCAAGAATGTCGGTTGATTTCTAACCCGAATGTAAAACTGAACAGCTTTTAAACTAATGTGTTCCATTAAAAACGGTAAATATACAAAATAAAATTTGTCCTTGTCTTACGTCTGAGGCACGTATTAACTGGAAAGCCACGTATGGTGGCTCGAAATCTCGCAACCTCATTACTAGGCACGTGTCGAAGAAAAATGACTATGCTTAAAAACTCAACATTTTCCTACCAGTATAACAGCTCTGGAGCAACCCACGTAAAATTGATGTGCCTAATAAGAAGAAAAGTTCCAAATGTTGTCTAGATCCTGGGGAATTAAATCACTTTTTCCTTAGTAGTGGAGCGCCTGGGGCGTTAAAAACATGAAAACCTCGGATTTCTGTTACAGTGAATGAATTTTTATAATTCAAAGTGGAATGTTTAGCTTATAATATATTCAAAAAAGTTTACCTATTAAAAAATTGTGATCTCGATTGAAAAAATAATAATGAAATAATTGTAATTGTAATAGTTTAAATAATACAATACCTCTTAATACTCGTATTAGGCTGTAGAACATGTTTCTACTCCAAAATTAAGTAAATTTATATATTCATATAGAGAGTATATTAGGAAAAAGAAATAAATGAAGGAAAATGCAAAAAAAAAAATTATCAAGAAATCATTTGTTTATTTAAACAATTTGCATTTTTGTCAATTTAAGTATTTTCTTCAACTTCACCTATTTCAATGTATGGTCGAGTATTAAAACAAGTACTTTCGCTGCAGTGTAGACATGCTACACTGCAGTATAAGCTACTCTTTCGACATCCACAAGCAGCTCCACAAACCTTTTTGCAGCTACAAAACAACATTTGCAATAAATTATATGGAGCTGGTGATTGATTTATTGTTATTGGGATAAGCATGTTATTAAAATACTTCCAGCCCCAATTTTCAATGTCTTCATTTTTAATATCTACATTTCCTAACCATAACTGGATTTGTAGATATACAGCCAGGTTCCACATTTCACTTTCACTCGAAAGCGAGCGAAAATAGATTTTGGTGTTCTACCTTTCACGTTTATCGATATCGATTTCAAATTTTTCGAAATTAAAACAAAGTGAAGTTGGCAGGTTCCACAATTCGATTTTATCGATTTGAAAATGATTTCAAATCGAGCATTTCCATCCATGTTTGAAAATGTTAATAAATAATAATAATAATTACATTAGAGTAAAATTTTTTCCATATATTTTTTTTTTGTTTTTTAATAATAGTAATAATTACATTAGAGTAAAATTCTTTCTATTTGTTTTTTTTTTGTTGTTTTTTATAACCTTTTCATATAAAGAGTATACCATTAGCAATATGGTTTCTTATTTGATTGGCTTCATTGAAATTGCAGCTTCTTCTGTAAATTGGTCGTCTTCTTCAATTTCACTTGCCTCGTTCCCTACCTCAAAACTTTCTTCTTCTTCATTTTGTAGCTTAAAGTGTCTACAAATGTTGTGCAACGCGCAACAAACATTTATTATGTGTACCACTTTGTTTGGCTGATATTTAGGAGAACGCGCCAAGCACCTAAAACGGTTTTTTAAGACTCCAATTATTGTCTTCTCAATTACGTTTCGAGGAGAGGAATGTTTCCGGTTGTATGCGTGCTGTAAAGTTCCTGCTTCGGAATTCCTATAGGGCGTCAGAAGGAAAGGCTCTAATGCATAGCCAGCATCTCCCAAAAGCGAGGATGAACGCTCTCCACTTTGATACCTTCCTTGAATATAATCCCGAGCCTTGTTCATGCTCCAGATAAGGGCATCATGACTTGATCCGGGACGACGAGCATCGACTGCTTTAATTACCATGTTGTAATCGCATATCTGCTTATATAGAAATACTTACTTTCTTTGGAAAAATATAATATTTTTGATGCTTACTACTTAATAATTGTAGCTATATACGCAGCATCTGCAATTTCCAACGGATTTGAGTGGTCTCTCAGCATACGCCTTTTAATTTTTTCTTCAGCATACTTTTTTTTCGCTTCGCAACACCACGGCAATTACCACAGCACTCATTTTTTAAATTAATCACGAAAACGAGACGAACTTTATACAAACAAAAAATATATTTTTGCTACGTTTCAAATGACAGATAAGCTGTTTATACCCTATTCTAAGGGTATATTAATTTTGATGCATAGTTTGTAACATACCTTAATATTGCCCGTAGACCCCTAAAAGTTACTATATTTATGATCAGCATCAATAGTAATGTCGATCTAGCCATGTCCGTCCGTCCGTCCGTCCGTTCGTCTGTAGCCAAAAATTAGGCCTTTAAACTGGACCTAGAGAGCTGAAATTTTAACCATATACTCTCTAGGGTCCCGAAATAATCAAGTTTACGAATTTTTGAAATCCGCCCACAGACACGCCCACAAAATCAAAAAAAAAACAAATTTTGGAAAAAATCGAATTTTGAGCTAGAAAGCTGAAATTTTTTATATATGATCTATGACTCCTAAAACTGGTCGGGATAAAAAATTTTCAACATCCGCCCACTGACACGCCCACAAATAAATAAAATAATTTTTGTATACCCTATTCAAAGGGTATATTAATTTTTGAAAATCCAAAGTTTCAGCTAGGGAGCTGAAATTTATAGTATATACTCTCTATGGGCCCTTTATGCTCATGTGTAAATATTTTCAAAATCCGCCCACTGACACGCCCACAATTAATTTTTTTTTTTTGAAAGTTCAAAGTTTGAGCTAGGGAGCTGAAATTTATAATATATACTCTCTAGGGGCCCTTTATTCTCATGTGTTAATTTTTTTTAAATTCGCCTACTGACACGCCCACAATTAAATAAAACAATTTTATTGAAACACCCAAGTTTGAGATAGGGAGCTTTTTTTTGATAAAATCCTTTAAATGTTATATAACAAAATACGAGTATGTAGAGCGTTCTTAACAATTCAACCATACTTAGACTTTTGTCACGCCCACTTATGAGGGATAGGAATAAGAATAGGGTATCCAACAGTTCGCCCAAGCGGACTGTAGCCCGTCCCTATGTTTTTAATTTCACTTGAAGTGATTTCGAAAAAGTTTCGAATATTATAAAATGCGGGAAATGTGGAACACAGAAAACAAATTCACTCGATTTACAATTTCACTTTCGATTTCATTTCACTCGTTTTCTGGAACCTAGCTGATACTCTTTTTAGGTGTTCGAAAGCTGCATCAGCTGTAGGAGATAATGATGACAAAAGAGCACTTGTTTTTTTGGCTGTTGTTTTTACAAAGAAATTGAACCTCACTGAGTTTAAATCTTTAATTTACGGGAAAAGAAGAAACTGTTGACTCTACTGGCTACAAAGGCCTTGGGGTTTGTGGCGTTTGAGTTATCGTGTGTAGCACGGATAGATGAGCCTGGAAAGTGAGCCTGAAGTAAGTTTCTTATAGTATCCTAGGGTTACGTCGTCTATGTACCATCTGTTTCTTTTGTAATCCTACACAGTTTGTATGCTCTTTACCCAGAGCTTTATAGATACGCGTTGCGACTGGCATGTCTGCTTTGTCATCGGTGCACTTAGTCCATGTAGCTCGTTTCGATCTTCTCAATTCTGAGTTATATTCTGTGAGAGCGATCCTGTAATGATCCTACAATTTTATTTATTTGGCTCGATGAAGAGCTTCCTAACATTCTTCCCAAACTTAGCAGGTTGGTCCTTCCACCAGGAAACCTTACGTTTCTTCATACTGGTTTCACTGACACACATACTATCGTAGGAGGTTAGCAGCACTTTGTTGAGCTAGAACGCTGCTTCATCCAGGTCTCACGTGGACTCACTTGACTTTTGAGAGGGCAAGTCCTCGATGCATTTTCCACTCCGTCGACTTAGGATCGTAGTTATTCGAAGCCTGTGCCAGTTTGCCAGATATGTCAAACCTTCGGAAGATGTATACTATGCACGTTGGTAGAGTCTCCGCCTGGATTTGCGTTGCGGAAGATGAACCCAATTTTTCACAGATAATGCAGCTCATACTCATAAGTGGTGCTACTGGTCCTTGATTCATCCATTGTTAGATGAATAGATCACAATTGAATACATTAAATGATTAATTTTTTACATTTTATTTTTTTTTTATTTTACTTGAATAATTCTTTAATTATCTATGTACTTATTATTTAATTTATTATCTAATTATCATTATGGTCATATTATAACTATCATGATCATATAATAAACTGCAGATTTTTAATGAGATTACTTACCAAATGAACAAATAAAAAATCTTACATAGAAATTCAATAGAAAAAAAGTCTTCAATAAAACTTTTGTCAGAAATAAACAAAAACATAGGGGCGGGCTACAGTCCGCTTGGGCGAACTGTTGGATACCCTATTCTTATTCCTATATCTCATAAGTGGGCGTGACAAAAATTTAAAGGATTTTATCGAAAAAACTAAGCTTTTGTAAATAAAAACGCTCCCTAGCTCAAACTTTGGTTTTTCAATAAAATTGTTTTATTTAATTGTGGGCGTGTCAGTAGGCGGTTTTAAAAAAAATTTAAGTATGAGCATAAAGGGCACCTAGAGAGTATATACTATAAATTTCAGCTCCCTAGCTCAAACTTTGGACTTTCAAAAATAAAAAAAAAATAATTGTGGGCGTGTCAGTAGGCGGATTTTGAAAATATTTACACATGAGCATAAAGGGCCCCTAGAGAGTATATATTAAAAATTTCAGCTCCCTAGCTCAAATTTTGGTTTTTCAAAAAAAATATTTTATTTAATTGTGGGCGTGTCAGTGGGCGGATTTTGAAAATTTTATGTCCCAAGCAGTTTTATGGGCCAAAGATCATATATAAAAAATTTCAGCTTTCTAGCTCAAAATTCAATTTTTCCCAAAATTTGTTTTATTTAATTGTGGGCGTGTCAGTGGGCGGATTTTGAAAATTTTATGTCCCAATCAGTTTTATGGGCCATAGATCATATATAAAAAATTTCAGCTCTCTAGCTCAAAATTCGATTTTTTCCAAAATTTTGTTTTTTTGAGTTTGTGGGCGTGTCTGTGGGCGGATTTCAAAAATTCTTAAACTTGATTATTTCGGGACCCTAGAGAGTATATGGTTAAAATTTCAGCTCTCTAGGTCCAGTTTAAAGGCCTAATTTTTGCCGACGGACGGACGGACGGACATGGCTAGATCGACATTACTATCGATGCTGATCATAAATATAGTAACTTTTAGGGGTCTACGGGCAATATTAAGGTATGTTACAAACTATGCGTCAAAATTAATATACCCCTAGAATAGGGTATAAAAACACAACTTTTACTCTTAAATATATACAACATGCGCAGAACACGTGTCTTTTATAACTAAAAAGTTGCTAGAATAATTATGTTTAGTTTTGGACTAGCCGTTGCCGTTCTCCCCTCTCCACGTTCTACTACCTGTCCAAGGTCGTTATGACCCTTCATACGCTCCAACATTTTAAGAAAATATTCTTCTATGTCTATTTAGGTATTATTCAACGTATAGATACAAAAAAAAAGTATTTTAAATAAAATTACAAGCTTAAGTATTAATTTGGTATAGTTTTTGTTTAAATAATAAAAAATCAAAAGCACAAACAAATTTGGGTAAACTTTACACTTTATAGTATAAAAAAGAAAAACCCCCCTCGACCATTTAAATTCATTCACTGCTACAAAAGTCTGAGCTCAAAAACCCCCAGACACTCCACTATAGAAGCGATTTTGATTTCAATCACATTGATAAAAATCGTAAACTTTGGCTTGGAAGATGTAAGCAATGGGAGGTTCTTGGGATAGAAAAAGATCCTTGCTTGGAGCTTGGAGCAGCATCGCATGTTGTCGTCGATGTAATGACACTTAGACGGACCCTCCTCTAGCGGTTGGCCAAAACCATCGCACCATGACTATCCCTTCCGCGGTGTCTTTGTTTGAATAGTCCCTAACTCATGATCACGAACACTTCGCTCAGCGACTCATCTCAATGGCTATTAAAAGTTGTTCAGCACATGTCCATGATTAGCTCGTGGACGAAACAGGAATAAACCCGTTTATGTTTTCTTTAATTAACGTGTAAAACATTTATTAGGTTATCAAATCAACTCAAGTGAGTAAGTATGCGAATGCATCAAGCGGTGTTTCTGCAAACAATAACACGAAGGGATAATTCTATATCATATGTGTATAATCGCGGTAATTGGATGAATTTATTTTATTTCAGTATGGATATAGATCAAGATTTAAGTATTAGTTTTAAGTTATATATGTAGGTTAATTCAATAAAGGGTAGGTAAATTTAAATATACATACAATTTTCAAATGCTATATTTTTTTAATGAATCCAATGGTAAGAAAAAGAAAATAAGTAAAATCTGAATGTCGGTAATATGATATATACATAATATACCTTTTTAATTAATTTTCAAATTTTCAAACACTACTAATTTTCAATGGCTAGGTTTTAAGCAAATAATTTAAGTAAAGAATCTAGGTTAATTAATTTTAAGAGGATTAGCAAAACACATATTTTTAATGCAAGGGGGTATCGCCCTCGATAGGACAATAATTATCACTTTGAATGTCTATATTAATTTAAGCTTTTGATTTAGATTTGACTGGATCGGTGAACGTATGACTGGAACTAGTGTGGATGTTGTATGAGAACTCGGGATGAAAAACACTTGATGACTGGTTTGTTGGATACGTTTAGATAATATGTTTGGTTGTGTGATTGCTGTCATGTTTGATTGATTTTTTTATATAGCTATTTTATGTGGGTTAACTTGGCAGATTGTTGAAAGATTTGAGGTTATTCGTTTGTTGATTTTGGTATCATTTTTGATACACTTTGATATCTGCTGATCTCGGGGCACCGCGGTGGAGCATATACCCAGCAAGTAGAAGCTTGATAAGGCTAATTTCTGGCAAAGGCAGGTTATTCCCTGTGCAGGTTATACCAAGTAGTTTTTAGCGGACAAGAATTGTCACACCCGATGTCGTTTGATGCGACTTTAGCGGAGCACTGGGACACCAGGTTTTCGATCTCAGCTAAAGTCAGACGCACAATGCCTGGCGATAATGACAGGTCAATTGTTAACACAAAATTATAGCAAATGAGCGCTTACCTTATCGGATGTTTTTCTTGGTATATCAGCATGCGCCAGCAAAAATACACATAAAAGAAATCCTGGCATGTTTCAAGGGGGTTTTCAAGGAATTCTGTGCTGTAATTCCAACCTAAGCCTAGCTTTTCTACTGGTAGATAGGCAGCGTTCACACAACTGAATCCGGTTTTGATTCGGGTTGGTAGAGCGACAGTTGTGTAAAAAAAGGATGTAATTGTGGTCAAATTTTATTTTCCAAGCAAAATAAGACGCCGGTATGAATATGCCACAAAGAACAATTGACAATCAGACTTTGAGATTAATTGTTATTGAATGAATTCAATGCTTTATCATGCAGCTTACATTTAAATGACCCTAAATATTTTTGGAGTATTGTCAATTCAAAGAAAAAAAATGGATGGATATCCATCTTATTTAACTTATAACAGCAGTACAACTTCTGATTCGTTTGCTGCAGTGATATGTTTGCTGATTACTTGCGGGTGGCAATGGTGCAGTAGTAGTGTATTCGCTTACGGAATGGAAGGTCGTGCGTTCGAATCCCGGCCAAGTCCATTACTTTATAACGAATACATGAAATCGTAATCTCCCTAACTAACTTAGACACCACCCGTGGAGAAAAACCCTACAACTGCACCCAAACACTTCTTTCCTATCTCTCTATTCTTTTTAATACCAAGTAGCTTACACTGTGTTCTTAGCATTATAAGGGTACTGTAACAACAGAAAAAATCCCTTTAGCGTAAGCAAATTATAAAAAAAAAAAAAAAAAAAAAAACTTAAGTAAGTCATTCAGCAATACTCCTCTTCAAATTGATAACCAATATTTTAGTTCAGTTCGTCTTTTCTGACGATGGAGCCACAAGCGAGGATCAAACGTCCCTGCAACAAGCACTTGTAAAAAAAAAATACTTCTGCTGCCCGTTCTCTGATCCACTCCGACCTATTCCAGACATTCATATGAATGGAAGAGTGATTCCCAAGTGTTAAAAGTTTAAATATCTAGGGACCATTATCAATGGCGAAGCAACCTGCGATGTAAACAGTAAGCATCGCGTAAGTGTAGGGTGGATGAAGTGGCACGAAAATTCGACCATCTTCTGCCCCCTAAGCTGAAAGATAGGCTCTACACCGCAGTTATGTACCTGGCCGGTGGTTGCCTACAGTTAAAGATGTTGCACAGCGTAACAAGAAGTATGAGGGCGAATAAAAGGCATCTGAGATGAAGATGATTCGCATGACAGCAGGAGTAACAAAGCTTGATCGAATAAGAAGTTCCAAGATCCGAGGAAGGCTTCACGTCTAAGAACCTTTCTCAAAGAAAATGGAGCACGACCGGCTTAGATAGTATTGTCATGTTTAAATGAGAGATCATCGCGAAAGAGCGGCAGGCCTAAAAACTCCTGGATCACACAAATGTAGCAACACCAGCATTTGATTGGCCTGAGTGACGAAGTGATTCCAAATCAGGAGGACTGTCGTTACCGCCGAACTCCATTGACTTACTTACTTAACTGGCTCCCGACCTGTAGAGAGGCATTGGCTGAGACACTGCAGCCTACCATCCTCCGCGCGCTCCTGCACGCTGCTTCCAGTTGTCCAGGCCAAGCGATCTGGCATCCGCGATGGCTTCATCTTACAAACGGAGGTTCGGTCTACCTTGCCTTCTGAAACCTGGGGCTTGGGAGTCGAAGATCCTCTTCGATGGAACATTATTGTTCATTCGCTCGATATGGCCGGGCCATCGTCTTCTTCTTCTTCCTTTAATGGCGGTGACGCTATTATCAGGATTAAAGGGATCATAACCCTCCCACTTAACTGTATCCCTAGTGGTCCGCCTGTGGGGTTCACCGATTCGACCTCAGAAAATAGCGACAGGCCGAGCCAATGTAGTCGACGTATTTTTGGACTACATCCAACACTTGGTACAGCTCATAGAGTTCGCGATTATATCTTCTCCTCCATTCGCCCTCCTCGCACACGGGACCAAATATCCGACGGAGTATTATTTTTTCTCAAAAGAACCCAATATTAGCTCCCTTTTCTACTTGTCGTCCAGCACTCGGCACCATAAAGCAGGACTGGCAGGATTATGGTTCGATAGAGCATGCATTTTGTCCTTCGAGTGACGAGTTTTGAAACCTTTTGTTTCGCTAAGCCGAAGAACACCGCTGCTCCTTACCTAAGGTATGTATGATGTTTACTCCTAGGTACATGAACTCCTTAACTGCCTCGAAGTTATCAGCAATGACGTATTGTCATAGGCGGTGGACAGATGTTTGTTTGTTTGTTTGTTGATAGCATGTACTGGGTCATGTCCTCATTTACTTCAAAACCAACCAATTTCGCCTGTTCTTCAATCGCAATAAAAGCCTCTAACACGACACGTTGGGAACGGCCGATGAAGTCGATATTGTCCGCATACCCCAGTAGCTGGACGGATCTATTGAAGATGTGCCTTCCGTGTTGGCACCTGCCCTTCGCACTACTTTCTCCAGAACAAGATTGAAGAAGTCAAATGAAAACTTGAGCAATTAAAAAACGATCCTACCGTGAAGTTCTTCTAGGTTCTGGAAAGGAATTTTCCAAGGAATCTATTTCTGATGTGGCTAAGTGCTTGGCAGTGGCAAAGAAAGTGAAGAATATCCTCCTACACTTCCTCATCGCCATAACCTCTGCATAAGTCATCCGTGATTTCCATTTTCTTAGCATGGTATTTTACATGTTTTCTCCGGTGATAGCACCCACGAGAGAGAGTTCTAGCCATATGTCTATTAGTAGTTATATTTACGTTTATCGTTTGTTATAGCTACATTTACCTGGAAATGGCACAAGATTCAAGTGTGCTCCATCTCCCATTAGTCGCTACTAGTATTTTGTTGAAGGAGTGCCAGAATATTCTCGACGGTTCGTGTTTTAAAGAAAGTTCGCGAATAAGAGAATTTCTCCTATATTTTGGTTTACTCAATTATATTTGGTTCGTATTCGTATATACTACTAACCGTCAAAACTCAAGAAAAAACTATTAAAAAGTGTTCCGGCGCATGTGGATTATAAGTTTTTAATTTTTTTTTGTATTGAAACCAAAAAACTGGAAATTTAAAAAGAGCAAATCTCTTTTAGTTTCGCATGTTTCATAGAAGAAAAAGAGCAATCCTAGATTTGTCCCTAACACAAAAGATGCGATGTCAAATTTTGCTTTATAATTTACCAATACATACAATGTACGTATTCCTATAAATTAGACATCCTCTAAAGTGACGAAGTGGAGAAGCTGCAGATACAACGAGCTAATCGCTCATGTCCCGCAGGTCACTCCCTCTTCCATAATCTTTACGTGCTCAGCAACTCTGCACGGCAAATATAAATATTTGAATAATTAAATTAAAAATAACAATAAAACACAATCGGTTCTAGGAACGAAAATGGTCATATGATATTCCTGCTCCAACTGTACCTCATGAAGGCTACATCTAATCAACCAGCAAAGGGCACTGATAAATTATTAAACAACTGCATACAATTTTTCGGAAGATTGTGTTTTATTTACAACATCTATGTATATTATGGCGACTTATGTAAAAAGTAAAAGTTTGAATAAATAAATTAATCTTAGCATGTAATATCTTCATTAGAAACTAATATCAATCGAAAATAGTAAAAATCTATATTACAAAAATGTTGAATATTTTTTGGCATCGACATAATAACTACGAACTAACTGTGTTTGTGTCACGTTCGCATTGACGACAGTACATGACTTCTTATCGATGGTGAACCAAATCTTCGCTTAGCCTCTGTCTGGAAAGCGTTTTCCATTTGTTCGCAGATTAGATCGAAAAATAAGTTAGCTATATTACTATGCAGCAGAGATTTGAACTCAAATGACACTTTGAAGTCCAACACACACGACTGGGGAATATCCTTGAGGCCAGGACTGAAGCGCCACTCATTAAGAAGGTAACTGAACAGTCTTCCATCTTTGCACACCGATTGGACTAATCGCGGTGCATCTAAAGTCACATGCGACGTGTACTTTTCGTTGAGTGGTGGAAAGCCGACGATTAAATCAGCTCGAAAGCCATCACCTCTGTGACTGTGTACGTGGGATTTCTTCACATACGGCACGAATTGGTAGTAGTTTTTCACGTCCGCAACAACTTCGTACATTTCAGCCATCGAGTAACTAGAAATAGATAGAAAATAAGGATTGTTGTAATTATGAAGAGTATACCCAAAAAAACAAACACTTAGAAAACAAAGGATTTTAGGATTGCACACGTCTGCCTGTCCGGAAATTTACATAGTTCCGTTCTAATCATAATTTAAAATATTTTCCTATCCCTGACCTCTTCGAGATTCAATCTTTGAATTGGTGGTTTGCATTAACTATCAAGATACTGTTTTGGAAAAGCTTTGAAGGATCAGCGATTATTGCATTGGGCGTTTTTGTAAATAATTTAGTTAAGATGTGTTAACTTCACAACAATTAAATGAACAATTAATTTAATACTCTTACGCAGTTCTTATATAAATAAAAATATTCTCTATATTCCACAACCTTCTGATTAATAAATTGATTGATTGATTGATTTTATTTAGCTATTGCTCTGCTATTTAACTTCAAAGTTTATAATTTGTTAACTTAACTTAAGGTACATCAGTATATAATACTAGTAATATCAAACTCTTATTCAACTTTAATTATGTTAATAATGACTTTTTATAAATACAGTTACATTTCGCTTAAATATAAGTCAATTCTCATTTTTAATGTTTCTTGGTAGTGAGTTAAATAGGCGACAACCTTTATAAACTATACTATTTTGGGTATATATACACTTCCGCTGATGGTTTAACGGTGGTTTTTTCTGAATTTTAAGCCGTTTTAAATGATTGGCACTGTTGATCACTCTTTTTACCGTCGAAACACTAGCACTAACGCCCGCTTTTTGCTTTATTTTCGCAGCTGAGTCGCAGGAATTGGACGCACCTCGCAAAATTGCTCTTCTATCAGCCGCTGTTCTGGCCGTTTTATAACCTCCTTTCATATTATTCCCGTGCGACTCTTTATTTCTCAAGTACGAATAGGTTAAGTTAAAGCTTCGTCCAATTTTGGTAGCTATAGCACGCCCGGTTAATCCTTGTTCCTTAAGTAAATCGATCTTAGCCTTCTCAACACTGCTAAGTGATTATTTTTCTACCCATCTTCTACCATTAGGAGAACAAATTTACAAACAAATGACAATTAAATAAATTAATTCACTCAGAAAACTTTAAAAATTGTTTAAACAGGTTAATCTTCTCGGAACACACATGAACAATGAAGATAATGACTATGTACCTATTCAGTTGACGCAAAAAAAAACTAAATTTTTCCGTATGGAATGCTTTGCGAGAGAGCCAGAGAAAAAGTAACGGTGCTTTTTGAATTATTCTTTCTCGTTTCTTTTGGCAATATTATAGACAAATAGTTAGCAGCATCAAATTTTAGATTCATGTACATTATGTGGAAATAATGAGCCATATAGATTCGAAAAGCTTGTACCTATTCCGTTGGAACGGAGTGTATATGATGAAAAGCAGCGCGCCGAGTATGGATCCCTGTGGAACTTCGAGGGTTGTTTCAACACTACTAGACATCATTCCATTAACATTCGTTTTCTGGGATCGACCATTTAGAAAGTTGCAACTGCAAGACTTTTTCGATTACTTTTTCGTGGATTGGCAGAGAGTTTATTGGGCGGTAGTCCTCACACTTGTTTGATCCTTTGACTTTGCTAACAGGAGTGGCAACCGATTCTTTCCATGTGACTGGGAAAGTACCTCTACTCATTGACATATTGATCAACCGCTCCAAGTGTGGACCTATTATGGATATGGAGTCCAGCAACATTTTAGAACTCATATAGTTAAAATCTCTTTTTTGGTTGATCAGTCCTATTACTCTTTTTATGTCCCCTATACCAACAGCTTTTAATTTGAATGTCGTATTTACATTAGTGAGTCTATTGCGAAACGGGGTAAGTGGTATTGGTAAATCAATAGTATACTTTTAGGCAGTGAATTTCCGTTTCGCCACATTCTATAAATTTTAATTTAATTAAAAAAAAAAACTCGTTTTCAGTTCATGAAAATGAGGTTATGATCTGGACTGGATCATCAACCTCCCACTTTACTGCACAAGGACATATCCGGTAACGAGCGTGCTGACGAACTGGCTAGAAAGGGGCTGCGATGGACCACGAACAGGCACTTCAGTCGGTTAAACCACCACTCTGTAACCTCAGAGAAAGAGTGGAATACAAAACACGAATGAAAGCCAACAACAGGTGGTTGTCACTAACCACTTGTGACATATCACGCAAGCTGTGGCCAAAATATGATAAGGGCCGAACCAACAAACTTTTATGTAACGACAGAACAGGATCAAAGTTGATCGGTGCTCTTTTTGGCCACAACCTGCTGAGGAACCACATAATGAATAAGTAATGTTTTGGTTCCTTAACTACTCAAGAATTCGCCAAACAGCCTCTGAGCTGTAATGTCAATGATTAGTTTTTTGCCCACCTTAAGTAGGAAAAGAAAGAACTTACACATTGTGAATTGCAACGAAAATTAACTCTAATCGTCATTCACCTTCGATCGCCTTGATAAGGAAATATGTTTGAAGCAAAGCATTTTCAAACCACATCGGTTTTTTCCTCTCATCCTCTCATATATTTGGGTTGGTTGGTTGGTTGGAACCGGCTCTCGATGAGGATTCACTTAGACCAGAGGTAGGTCCATTGTGCTGCCAATGTGTAAGGTGGGTGGCTCACCCTCTTACTCAGGGAATTATGATACTCCGCATGACAACAGGAATAACAAAGCTGGATCTAACAAGAAATTCAAAGACCCCAGGAACCCTTAACGTTTAAAAACCTATTTAAGAAAAAATTGAGCGCGATGAGAGGCAGGTCTCATTAACACAAATACAACATCAGCATTTGATCGGCCTCAGTGACAAAGTGATTCGATAACGTGAAGGCTGCCGATACTTTTTGAGGTCAAACCGCCGAACCCCACAGGCGAGTGCAGTAGGTTAGGTTAGGTTTACGGGCTGATGGAACAGAGCGAATCTGTTACACCACACTTAGGTCCATGTGGTCCCATTGTGATACCCTTTGTTGGGAGTGTAGGCCTCGCTGTTCTGGCCTCGTTCCTTCGTCCTTGGTTTTCTTCCTACTCCAGTTTGTCCAGCCATTTGGATGTCCTTATAAACCTGTAAAGATTCGATAGTGAGACATCAGAAAGTTCTTGAATGTCTTGGAAGAAGTATCTTCCAAGTGTTCTGTTCCTCAGGTGACACAGGCTTGGACAGTGACAGAGAAAGTGAGGTGTGTCCTCATGGGTTTCCTCATCACCGCAGCATCATCATCACTGCATCGAAGCTACAATTAAGAGCTTTTGGCTTTCTTTTAGCGGGCAAACGCGTCCCATCAAAAAATAGTCAAAATTGGGTTGGTAGCTCTGGTAAGCATCTTTAAATGCCTTAGCATGTTTTTTTTCCTAGAGAAAAATTTAGAATCAACTTCGGTTGGTTGACAGCGATTTTGAAACGATACACATCCCAACACGCTAAGCACCCGGAATACATTTTAGAACTAGTTTTAAGGTTTGCTAGCTGGAACAAGTTCTAGGCCGATTTAGAAATCGATCATTAAATCGTGAGGAGGCACCATTTAAGGCGAAGTTAATGACATGGTAATTCAGGCAGACATCAACCAATCAGAATCAGGGGCAATCATTGAACTTGCCGGCGTGGACTTGAGGAAAGAAATGTTGACCAATGCTGAGCTACATGTGGCTTGCTCTAGAATCAGCACACAGCTCGATTTGAAAAATCTCCCGTTTTCGGATCACTTTATAACAGAGGCCTTTCAAATGCAGGTCGTGTTGCATTTGTCTGATTCAGAAACTTTTAGTCCTGCCTACTTTTTGGCGATTTCGTCACCTGCATTATCCCATCACTGATTGTTATTTGATCCTCCTTTTACGACCTGTCAACCTGTGTCAACGTATAAATGTCCATGCATACGTAAGATTCCGGTACAGTTTTAAGATTACATCTCTGTCTAGACGTCTAGCCCCACCAGGGCTAGAGCAAAAAAAAAAAAGAAACAAAAACATTATTGCATTTTGTTCCCGAGTGAAGCCTTACAATCTTTAGACAGCGTTCACTAGTAAAATATAAAAACTCAGCAATTTCTCCCAACCCAAGGATGTTAACATATTAAAAAACATCAAAAACAATTATATAAAGCAAAACATGAGTAAGGTTAGTTTGAAGTGGCAACCTGTCAAAATGTGTATGCTAAACCCAGGATAAGGGCCTTTGTTAGGTTAGGTTAGGTTAGAGTGGCTGTCGGCACAAGGCCGACACACTCAGACCAGGGTTAGGTCCATTGTGATGCCACACGGATCGAGGGGTTTCCCCACTACTAGTTAAACCATTTAGAGCTTCTAACGTCAGCATTAGCCAAGTCGTTAAGATTATTAAGCAAGAAATCTCCCAGATAAAGATTTCTATTATGGGAGAGAGCTGGACATGTGCAGAGAAGGTGAAGTATAGTCTCCTCCTCCTCCTCGTCCAAGCAACTTCTACAGAAATCGTTCGAATAAACGCCAAGCCTCGATGCGTGCTGGCCTATCAGACAGTGCCCTGTAATTGCACCTATAGTGGAGCTAATATGCAGTCGGTTTAGTGAGATCAGACTCTTAGAGCGTCGCAGATCCAGCTTTGGCCAGATGTGCTTAGTCGCTAGACATGTATTACTACTTGTCCACCTAAGGTTTGTTCTCTCGATTGCAGATAGCTTAAATAAAAGTTTGCAGGTAGCGATTGGGATACCCAGAGAACCCTTTTTAGGTAAAAGGGGGAGTTTGGTTCCCTTTTTGGCGAGTTCATCAGCCCTGCAGTTTCCTGGAATATCTCTATGCCCCGGCACCCAACAGAGGTGAATGTTAAACTGCTCCGCCATCTCCATAAGAGATGAACGGCAGTCGAGGGCTGCAATGGAATTTAAAGATACTGAATCCACGGACTTGATCGCGGCCTGACTGTCCGAGAAGATACGGATATCCTTTGTGGATATCACATTTCTCTTCAGCCACGTCAGGGCTTCTTTTATCGCCATAATCTCCGCCTGAAATACGCTACAGTGATTAGGAAGGCGGAAAGAGACTCAGATTTAGCCTTTCGGAGAAAACGCCGCCACCAACCCCGTCACTAGTTTTTGATCCATCGGTGTAGAAGTGGATCGCTTTATCTTCCTCAAATTCAACGTCCTCCCAAAATGATCTGGAAGGAATAGTGACTTGAAAGTTCACGAACTGTAATTGGGGTATGGTGTAGTCTATGTTTCCTGGTAGAGACTCAAGTGAGTCCAGAATGATGGTGTGCCCAGTATTATTGTTAACCCACTGCGAGGTAGCCTTAAGGCGGACAGCAGAACAGGTTGCTGTTTGCCTACTAAAAATGTCGAGGGGTAACAGATGTAGCACGATGTCTAGTGCTGCTGAGGGGGTGGTACGGAGTGCTCCGCGTATGCACAAACCTGCTGTGCGTTGAACTTTGCCCAGCATAGCAAGTTTATAGCTTTACTTAGGGCAGTCCACCAGACAGCAACCCCATATGTGAGAATCGGTCTTACGACCGATACATATAGCCAATGAGTTATGCGGGGTTGTAGACCCCACTTGTTGCCAATGTCTTTTTTGCAAGAGAAAAGTGCCACTGTGGCTTTTTTTACTCTTTCTTTTATGTTGGGTTTCCAGCTTAGCTTCCTATCGAAGATAAGACCCAAGAACTTAGCTTCGTCAGAAAATACTAATCTTGTACCACCAATAGAGGGTGGGTCCATGTGCGGAATCTTGTGTTTCCTGGAGAAGAGGATTAATTCTGTTTTGTGGGGGTTGATACCCAAGCCACAGCGATTAGCCCATTTCTTTAGCTTGTTGAGAGCGTTAATTTCTTTTATAGTATTGAGGTACTTTCCGGAGACGGCTATAGCAATATCATCCGCATATGCAATCACCCTGCAGCCCACCCCTTCCAGGTATATCAGTAGTTCATTCACAACCAAATTCCAGAGAAGGGGGGAAAGGACCCCGCCTTGCGGCGTGCCTCTACTGACAGACCTCCTGGCGGATGAAACGCCCAGTTTTGAGTTGATAATCCGACTTGTGAGCAGTAGATTGATCAATTCACCAAGCGAACCCTTCACATTCAGTGCTGTCAGTGCATCAGTGATTGCAGATGTACCCACATTGTTAAAGGCGCCTTCTATATCCAGAAAAGCAACCATAGTGTACTCCTTGTGATGAATGGAGTATTCAATAGTGCGTACCAGAGAGTGAAGGGCGGTTTCAACTGACTTACCCTTACAGTATGCATGTTGAGACGCAGATAGAAGTTGCGTATTTATGTTGGTACGGAGATGGATATCAATCAGTCGCTCCAACGTTTTAAGGAGGAATGATGATAAACTAATAGGTCTCAGGTCTTTTGGGCTGACATGGGAGTATTTCCCAGCTTTTGGTATAAAAACTACTTTCACTTTTCTCCAAGCCTGAGGAATGTATGCCATTTTTAAGCAGCTGTTCAGAATCATCCCCAATACTGGTGTGATGATATCCGAAGACATTTGTAATTCGGCAGGTATTATGCCGTCTGGTCCTGCAGACTTGAAGGGTTTGAAGCTATTTAGTGCCCAGAGCAGCTTGTCCCTTGTAATCAGACCTTGAGAATGAGTCACCTGTGCCAGTGATCTATTCAGATCAGTGTACCCGGTAAGGTTGGAGCTACCTGGGAAGTGAGTATCAAGTAGCAAATTGAGCGATTCCTCGCTAGATGTCGTCCAAGATCCAAGATCGTTCTTTAGACAGCTGGGCATGGTTGGATTTGAAGCTAGGATTTTTCTTAGCCTTGATGCCTCAGAGAATTCTTCTATTTTGCCACAGAAGAGTCTCCAGGATGATCTTTTGGCTTTCCTTAGCTCTTTTTTGTATAATTTGAGGGCTTCCTTATAGGAGTCCCAGACAGTAATTGATCTCGAGCTTTTAGCGCGATTGAAGAGTTTCCTGCAATTATTTCTGAGTGGTCCCAATTCCTAGTTCCACCAGTGTGGCTTTCTCTTTCCCCTAGGGCCTTTGTGATACGATGTAAATCAAATTGCACCCTCCTCGTTGAATCAGTTAGAACTTTTTTAAGTATCGTATGATACTTTTAATGCAGCACCACCAGCATTTGATTGGCGTTAGTGAAGAAGGAATTCCAAATCAGGAGGGCTGTCGTTATTTTTTTAGGTCCAACCGGTGAACCCCAACAGGCGGAACAGTAGGAATGCAGTTCAGTGGGATGGTTATGATCCCTTTAGCCCAGATCATAACCTCCTCGTTAAAGAGAAAGAAGAAGAGACTTTTAATGTCAATATTTATAAAACCAAATAAAGAAAGCTCCCGAAGGGGTCTTTAAGAAAGAGGGCAGGGCACGCGATTAGAAAGTGGAGATTTATCTCAGTGATGACACATTTTGTAGTACCATTGTGCAACCTATTAAGAGATCAAACACACCTAAGCGTTTCAGGTCCAGCTTTGACCAAAAAACATTGGCGTTTGGTTTTGCTAAGAACACCGCAGTAGACAGTGTTTAATAGTTACTTACTCATACTAAAAGTCTACACACCTTCGAATAATTTGTCATGAGCTGCGGAGACGATAAGCGATTAACCTTCCTACTGGCTTTGCCCCTATACTGCTCTATATAATTGCCAGCCATCTTCGCTATCTTGCAAACATACGGAAGAGGTTTATACCGCAGAACTACACGAAAATGGGAAATTTTCAAATAAAGTAATATTAAACAGAATAAACTGCAATAGATAAGAAGAAATAGATGAAAAAACTTACCCCAGCAATTCCTTTTTGACATACTCCTTATTCTTATTTGTTATATCGCTGATTGAAAAATATGACCTCGCCCGTTCACTATGTGATGTTCTAAAACAAACAATTTGTTTGGGGTTAGACAAACTCACTCAATTTGGGTGTCCAAGGGGAGCGCCCTTGAAACACTATATTTCCTACAAATGTTGTCATGCGCAAATGAAAACTGAAATGTTGTGATTATCAAGGTATTTGTAAAAACAAAAATTTGCGTAATGTAATGCATTTATTTGTTTGGTTATGTAAGATTATAATGTGATGTGATATATTGCAATTTTACAACTTACGATAATGCACATGTTGAGTTCTTGACATATTTCGCTGGAATACAAAACCGTACTCGGTTTAACATTTTAATAAAACTTTTAAATAAAAATAAAAAGAGACAGAAAGGAATTGGGTGCAAAAATTTAAAAATTTAAAATGTTTGATTACATTATTTTGACAGAAAACAGCTGGTAATTATAACAAAATGAATTACAGAAACTGTTATACTTTCCTGATTGGGGGACTATCACCAGTACTCCCAAACTCTTATGCCGACATTTATTATTGTGAAATTCTACACCACACTTGCAAGAAATAATTATGTAGCTTGAAGAGTCCACATCTTATACAAGGAATGAATAAAACTGAAATTGCGAAATGGCTGCAAATTATAAATGTAGCTTAGATAAAGATTTCGTGGAGCGCGGTATAAAGTGAAAACGAGACAGTTTTGGTAGGGAACATTTTTTCTGTTCAACTTCTCAGTCGATTGACTGAAATGATACAAATCGTTCTTCTGATGTTTTTGTTTAAGTGTGTTAACTTTTCCACTTTTTACTTTTGCGTATGGCTATAACTGAGTTCTTGGGGTCACTTACGGAAACACTTATTTCAAGCCAATTTTTTTCCCAGAAATTTCCTTGCAATGTTTGACAGCACTTTTACTATAGACATTAAACTGACAAACTAAATTGTCTCTATTCCTAGTGTGATCACTTTTAGTAACTTCGAAATTAAGGTATCGAAATAATGCAATTTGGGGCCACCACACATTTTACTGCTTTGAAATGATGTGGAACATATTAGCACCTCAACCTCGACTTCGACTTTTACGTTGTACCGAAATCCTAAATATGAAGTTGAATTGCAAATTCCACCAACCTTGTGGCGATGTTTTCAGTTTTCCCAACATGCAAATCTTTATTTTTTGAAGGAATTTTCTCTTTTTTATTTTGATTCTGTTTCTTACGTTTGCAACAATTTTTTGTTTCGCTCTCGAAGTTGCATTTTCCAATGTGTTTAACTCGACTTCAAACTCTGAAGTTCTCGGTCTTATCGAAGTCGAAGTCGGAGTTGAAGTGTTGATCGGTTTCAAACATTTATGTCGCGACAGTTGTTAGTTTTTTTCGGATTTTACTTCCTTTTTCACTTCGATTTTTGAAAATAAAGTGGCTGCACTGATCACCTTTAATGATTTTTCAAACGTCAGTCAAGACAACAAGAAAAAATAACAAAATATAGAAAGAAAATTACCTTCGTCAGGGGCAGTTGCTCAATGAATTATGCGAAAATCCTTACAAAATTGCAATGATATCCTTTAGAAATCTTTTCCTCGCCATAATCCTTTTAATTTTTATTAATGTTTGTCTCTGTTCCAATGGTGACAGCACACAGTTCTTCAGGAATTGCCGACAGAATTGCGAAAGAAACAACTGCACCGATGGTAAAATTATTATATATATATATTTTTTTGAATAATATACTGAGCTTGTTTATTGGTAGATGGAGTTGATATTCAGGAGCAAGCAGTCAAGTTCTATCAACAAACCGTTTTCGATGAGATGTTTCTGTGGATTTGTGTCGACGAGTGCCAGTATCACTGCATGTGGATGACTGTGGAAGCGTTTCTGGAACGAGGATGGCAAGTTCCACAGTTCTATGGAAAGGTAGTAAATGCAGTATCATGGTGTGAGATTAATTTCTATGTCTTTTCTGTTTCAGTGGCCATTTGTTCGGTATATGGGACTACAGGAACCGGCTTCAGTGCTATTTTCTATCATGAATCTTATTGTTCATTTGAAGATGTTGCGGAAATACAGGAGAGAAGTCCGAAAGGACAGTCCTTGTTTTAAGTTGTGGCATATATTTTCCATGGTGAGTCAATTGGTATTACTATCTGCCTGTGACAATGAGGTATCATTCCAGGTCTGCTTAAATGGATGGGTTTGGTCTACGATCTTTCATACCAGGGATTTTCCAATTACCGAACTATTGGACTACACTTTCGCATACTCCATGATCTTGGTGATGATGTACTGTATGATTATAAGGTACGGAGTTAAATTATTATGGTAGAAAATGTTAGCAGGAAAAAATGAAAAAGAAGTGAGATTTTATCCTATCAAGAATTATCCGAACTCCATCCGTCACTAAAATGATACATATTCCTCTCTATCGGGTCAAACCTTTTCCATTTCATTCTCCCACGCTTTCTGTATAAGCTTTCTGTGGAGCCATGGAGACTGACTGAAAAAGCAACTAAACTCTTCATGGTGGTGAAAGTAAGATCGTTGCGCTATGTATTTGAAACTTGTCAGAGCGTGGCATCAAGCTCTATTGTCGGAAATGCGTGCATTTGAAAATCGATGATATTCTTCTTCAATATATTTGGTTGGTTTAAGTGGCTGTAATTCCCGTCACCTGACGAGGGAAAACACAAGTAGCGCAATGAGCGCCGTTTTGATACCACAACTAACGGAACCTAAAATTAAAGGGCGAGATGGATCTTATTAAGGGGGCTCAAAACCATCCTGTGGAGTTGAGGAATTTGATGATGTTGTTGAAGTGGATGGTATGAATGGCCGAGAGGTCATTGTAAAACGGATGACCTAGTGCGCTGCGTCTGGTTTTGGCTAAAGCCGGACACTCACAGAGAAGATGGAACACTGTTTCACTCTTTTCTGTGTCAGAGCAGCTGCGGCAGTGGGTGTTGTGAGGGATGCCAAGCTTGGCTGCGTGAGTGCCTAAAGGCCAATGGCCCGTACTGATTGCCGTTAGTCTGGCGACATCAACACGCGTTCTGGCTAAGAGGTTGTTTGTTCTGGCATCATCGTAGGTTGGCCAAATTTTTCTTGAAATGACACAGTCCGAACGATTCGTCCATCTAGTCTCGGCCCCTGAGATGAAGTGCAGGAGGATTTCTCTCTTTACATATCCCAGCGGAGGGAAAACTTCCTCCGCATGTGATACGCACAGAGCAGAGCCACGTCTGGCGAGTTCATCGGCTCTCTCATTTCCATCAATGTTCCTATGGCCGGGAACCCAGACGAGAGAGATATCTAGCCGATGACAAGCCTTATTCAGCGTATCCCTGCATTCCACCACAAGCTTGGACGTAGACTTAGTTGAACTAACAGCCTTAATCGCGGCCTGACTGTCGACGAAGATGCCTATTTTTTTTCTGTGTGTCAATATGTTGAGAAGCAGTCTACACGCCTCCTTAATTGCAAATACTTCTGCTTGAAAGACGCTGGCTGCGTTGGGAAGGCGAAGGGTTTTAGAAATATCTAGCTCTGTAGAGAAAATGCCAGCTCCTACTCCACAGTTCATCTTGGAACCATCTGTGAAGATAGGTATGTCGAATTCATTTACGACCGCATTTTCTTTCCATTCTGATCTAGAGGGGAATCTCACAGAGAAGCTTTTATGGAAGTTGAGTTTGGGTGTAATGTAGTCTGTACCTATTAGACCTATGCCTTCGGGAAGTGAAAGAAGGATGCTGGTATGGCCATATGGCCTTTCCGACCAACATTTAGATTCCTTCAATCTAACAGCACTACACGCTGCAATGTTTTTGATATACAGATCCACTGGCAGAAAGTTGAGAATCACATTGAGCGCCTCGGTCGGGCTTGATCGAAGGGCTCCAGTGATTTCAATTCCAGCTGTTCTTTGGATTCTGCTTAATTTAGTGACGTTGTAGGCTTTACTTAAAGCGGGCCACCATACCAGGGATCCGTAGGTGAGGATGGGACGTACCACCGCTGTGTACATCCAACGAACCATCTTTGGTTGAAGCCCCCACTTCTTGCCGAAAGTTTTGCTACAGGCGTAGAAAGCAACGCTTGCCTTCCGCACTCGCATATTAGAAACTACCTTTCTGATATTTTGGACGGATTCATGTCTGCAAATCACCAAATAAACGCTGGTGTTCCCCAATGCTCCGTTTTGTCCCGACTCTCTTTCTCATTTTTATAATTAATCGTATGTCTGTTGCTTCTAATCCAATCCATTCCTTAGCTTATCACAGTACCCTCAGCTTTTCATATTCGTTTCCTGGTTTGCGCATCTCTTCTTCGGGTGTGGAAATCAAAAAACAATGCTGTCTTTTGTCATTAAAGCGAAACTTCAATTGTCTGCCATTATCACAAGATGGCTCGAGGACGGATGAATGATGCCAAGCCATTGACAAATGTACCAGCATCTTTCAGGCAGAATTATGTGCCATATACAGGTGCGTTCGAGTCAAGCATACAAAAAGGCTCGTTACTCCTACGTCATCAAGTCAAAATATGTGTAGAAATGCCTAAACAAACTGATTAGACTAGGCAAGAACAACAGAGTTACCATCTGCTGGGTACCTGGCCATGTCGGCATAATAGGTATCGAGACAGCGGATTTTCTGGCAAGAAAAGGGTCGCCGGAACCCTTTATAGGATCTGAACCGTTCTGCGAGATAGGAGAACACACCGTACGTGAAGAATTCAGAAGACTGGAGGAAGAAACATGGGTCAAAACTTTTCTCAACCTCCAAGGTCTGAGGCAAGCAAAGAAACTCCAGATCCAGAGGATAAGATATTTGGGGAGGCACCAAATAACAGATAAGGACATACAAATAATGGACCCACAGCTTATTTTCAGATACATCATGGAAACTGGACTGGACGCTGTGCTCTAAGGAGTGTGACCTGCCAAGCATAAATCAGAGCAATGCCCAGATACGATTCTTAAAAGAAGTGTATTGTGAAGGGGCTCTGAAAGAGGTTACGAACCTCTCCGAGGTATTTTTTTTTTTTTTTTTTAAATTCTGGCTCGCCAAGGCGATTTATAAAAGGGGGGGTACTTCGACCTAAAAGATCTTTTGTACCGTATGGGCCAGAAAAATTTTAAACTAGTAAAATTTCCACTTTCCGTGTAAAGCGGACAATTTTACCAGTAGAAGAATTCTTTATGTCCTCGGGGCTCAATTGTTCCCTGAGAAAGATCTTCTTTCTAATTCCATTAAGGGCTGGGCATTCACATAAAATGTGTTCAGCTGACTCGTCCTCTTCAAGACAGAGTCGGCACTCAGGAGAATCTGCTATTCTCATTTTGTGTAGATGATATCTTAAACCGTGGTGACCAGTAAGGTAACCTACTAGGTTTTTGATATCATGCCTGCTTAGGTTTAGACATTTGCTGGCATTATGATTGAAGGGCCGTCTCCGAGGTATAAGCAGGGGACACAATAGACCAATAGGTCACAGTGTAATTACTATACCCTTGTATAGTTATTAATTCCAAATATTTGCTGCTGCCAAGAACTGCGAAATATTTGAGTTTCCTCAAGCGATGTAAGAAATTGTTCACCCCTTCTGATCTGGCTACAATTTATAAGGCATTTATTCGCCTTAAACTTGAGTAACATGCTGATATCTGGTCTGGTGCATAAATAACCTATTTAAAGCTGCTAGACAGAATTTAAAAGCGCGCGATAAGACTTACATGCGGTGAGATATTGCAACATCGCTCGACTCTTGTTCATCGTCGCAATGTCAGGAATGCACATCAGTTCACCCTCAAACCTTTTTTCGGGCGTACAGTGAAATACAAACTCCTTAGCCGTTCAACACAAATGTGGAATGCACCTTTGGTTGGGTCCTCTTATCATATTTAATTTATTTCTTTTCAGAATGATCCACAATCGTTCAATAATCTTTCGGGGAATAGTCACTGCCGTATTTCTCTCCTTCTATTTGAACTACTTCGCCTATTTAAGTGTTGGCAAGTTTAGTTACTCTTTCAACATGGCCACGAACATAATAACAGGTAAGGAAAGCATAAACCACACCCACAACTTACCAAAAATTTACCCATAGGAGTCCTATCGAGCTTGGGCTGGTTCGTGTGGTGCTACTTGGTTCGACGAAAGCGGCCGTATTATCGAAAACTAATACGTTTCTACATCTTATTTGGGTTATCAATGAGCCTGGAGTTGTTAGACTTTCCACCCTTACTATGGGTCTTCGATGCACATTCCCTGTGGCATTTAGCTACAGTCCCACTCATTGGGCTATTCTACAGGTAAGTAACCCTAGAAATTTTTAATACAGATTCGAGTAAACTTTCCCTTTGCAGTTTTATCATTGAGGACTGTCAAACTTTGCGCAAAGAAAAGATGCAGGAACAGGGCAAGTTCAATAAGCAGATCTAATGTAAGTAACAAATGTGGAAGTTCTATGCGTTCTGAGACTAGTCGTACGTTGATGTGATTTCAGTCACCTGAGACAAGAGGTGACTTAATAAAAGAGAAACATTTTATTTTTTTTAAATGGGTGTTTTTACATTTGGCCACACTGACTGATGGTGACCGGCAATTTGGGTTTGTTGTTCGGTCCCGTGGGCACGTTCTCAATCTTTCGCATTATCAGCAGGCCGTCTAGTACTCTGCCAAATACCACGTGTTTGCCATCTAAGAAGTTACACTTTGCGCATGTTATAAAGAATTGGCAGCCGTTTGTGTCTTTCCCGCTGTTGGCCAGCGAAAGCAGTCCCGGTGAGTCGTGCTTGAGGATGAAGTTCTCATCGGTGAATGTGCCATTGTAGATGCTCATTACCCCGGTTCCATCGCCCTAAAAAAATAATTCAGTAACACTAATTAAAAAGTTAAACTTTGACTTACGTGGACGAAATCTCCACCCTGGATCATGAAATCTTTGATAACTCTGTGGAAACTTGCCCCCTTATAGCCCATTGGTACTCCATCGGGACGATACTCTCCTGTGCATAGTTGGCGAAAGTTTTCTGCTGTTTTTGGTACCGTGTCGGCGAACAATTCGAATATCATTCGTCCAATTTCCTGAAATCAGCGAGAGGTAATTTAAAATGAGGTTTGGGTGCAGGTATTTCTTGAACCTACAGTTGTGCCGACAGAAACATCGAAGAATACCACCGGATTATTGGGGCTGCGAAGTTGCATTTGTATTTGATTCCAAGTGGGCATTATTTATGATTGAATTTTGCGCACAAAATGAAGAAATTAGTAAGAAATTTGCCGGAGAACAACAAGTCGGTGGTATTTTTGTTTACGTTTAATGACGTTTATGCAAGTACTTTATCGATAACATTTATATCGACGATTTTTCGACGATGAACTTATCGATTTGGTACAATTTGCATAGCGCTGAGACTGTACGCCAGGAGCATTCCATATTGAACTTTGAAATGTTGGTATGATAAAATGTTTTTTCTTCATTTTTAGTGCATTTAGAGGAGCACAAACATACAAAATTGCAAAGCCTTCTTTTTTTTGAATATTCTTCGGCAAAATAATATAAAATGCACTTTATTCCTGACTTTTTAGTGAATATTGTTCGGAAGTTTGTAATTTAGTGCGAAAAATAACAAAACAAATTAAATCAATAAAAAAGAAGTAGACAAATCAAAGAAACAGTCTAATTTGTCCTTTTCGCTCAACACCTATCAACCTTCTTTATGTTTTATTGACAAAAAAATGTAGTACCTATCACAATATAATGCCTATTATAGAATCTTTCGTAATAAAGTTACAAATTTCGGACTAAGATGCGAATACGAAAGAATGGTGTCATATATTCCGAATGTTACACAAAAAACCACTACCTTATTGATCATTCAAATACAAACTTTCGAAATCAGGTATTTCACGTCAAAGTTGTGCAAATTAGTTATTTCTCTTGAACTAGTTTGACATATTTAAAGTTAATTAAAATATAAATATAGCAACGGATTCCATAATTCAATTGCGTATGCAATCGTTGCTTATAACCTCCTCATTTTCGAGACTAATGAATGGAAAGTAAACAAGGAACACAGAAAAAGGAGAATGATGATCGGTTGTGGCAAGGCGTGGAACACCGCTTTAACTGTAGTCCCACTTCACATTGCACATGTCAAAATCATTATTGTATATTCGTACATTTTTTCTTCGGTCCATTTAGTTTTGCATTTCTTTCCTTTTGCCGGCGCTGATATTGCTTGGATTGATTATTTCCATTTTTATTTTCGTTTATATTTTTTTTTTGTTATATCCGCGATAGCCCGTGGAGCAATAGTAACAATCATCCATATCGCAGAAAATGATTAACTTTACTGACGCGCTTTACTTTAACTTTGCACATGTATCGTAGAAAACGCCGTAAAAACTGTGTTACCTATCGGGTATTTTAGTAAAAAACACACCGCGTCTGTTACTTTTCAGTGCAATGCTGCTATATATATTTCAGTTTAATGTAAGAAAAAGTTCTCTTATCTCAACACAGGCCAACTCAATTATTTAACTTACTTGCTATAAGTTGAAGTGTTAACTCTTTATAATGCAAATACAGTCAACTTTTTATGGGAACTTCACTTCACTTCGAACGTTTTGTACAAAGGTCTAAAACGCCAATTCATTTATCATACGAATTGTACTAAATGAACATTTATCAAAAGTAGCCCACTAATTCTCTGAACGCATATTTAGTTTCTTGATTTCACCAAAATTTGAGAGATGTCATTGAATGAGCCATGATGGGCATGTGTTGTGTTGACTTGAAATTGTTTACATTTTTGTGCGGTAAATAATAAGTTCGAAAGGAATTTCGTTGTGTTATATTTTATTGTAAGAATGCAAAAAGTAAGTAAATTTAGTCTTCAATTTAGTTTACTATTGACATAAAAGAGACAGTGTTTACTAATCCCATTCGACTGCAGATAATGTGCTACAATGTAACGAAAGAAGTTCTTATTGGCTTATGATATTTGAACCAACTGTTACAAAGTTACTTTATCGAATGCTCTGTTCAACTTCGTGTTACACATTTAACTTTTAATTCTTGTTATGTTTAGTTCTTTTACAAAAGACACTATTACTTCTTTCATCGTTTAATCGGGTCCTCACCGCAAGCAAGATCTTCCGGACCGGAGCATACACGTCCATTCGCTCTACATAACCCAGCCACCTCAGTCGTTGGACCTTCACTCTTCAGCCCGTACAGTTCGTCGTTGTATCTTCTCTTCCATTCACCGTCTATGCAGACGGGACTAAAATTTATCCGAAGAATTTTCCTCTCAAAACAACCAAGAGTGACCTCATCCGCTTTTGCTAGAGTCCATGCCTCAGCACCATAGAGAAGGACAGGGATTATTAAGGTCTTATAAAGGGTAACTTTAGTTGTTCGGGAGAGGACTTTGCTACTCAATTGCTTTCTTTACCCAAAGAAACAGCGATTGCCAAGAGTTATTCTTCGTTTAATCTAAAAGCGCTTGTATCATTGCCTGAGTTCATCGCGGAGCCTAGATAGACAAAGGCCCAACCACCTCAAAGTTATATCTGTCTATAGTAACATTCTGTCCGAGACGTCGGTGTTGGGTGTCCTTTCTCGATGACAGCATATACTTTGTCTTGCCCTCATTGATCGCCAAACCCATCTTTGCCGCCTCCGTCTCAATGCTCACGAACGCGCCAGTGACATCCCGCTGCGTTCTGCCGATTATGTCGATGTCGTCGGCGTAGGCGAGTAGATGGACGGGCTTTTGAAAGATTGTGCCTCTGGTGTTAGCATTTGAGTTTTGCACTATTCTTTCAAAAACGATGTTGAAGAAGTCACATGACAGCGCATCGCCTGGTGCCAAAACTAGACATTGCTCTGTATAGCTCGTCTCTAAAAATGCTGTCATAGGCGACCTAAAAATCGATGAAAAGGTGGTGGGTATCGATTTGGACCTCCTGGGTTGTCTCCTAGATCTGCCGCAGTGTGAATATTTGGTCGATGGAAGACTTTTCTGGCCTGAAGCCACACTGATAGGGACCAATCAGGTTGTTGACGAAAGGCTTCAGGCCTTCACACAGCACGGCAGATAAGATCTGTAGGCGATGTTAAGAAGACTAATACCTCTGTAGTTGGCGCAGTTCAGAGGGTCTCCTTTCTTGAGGATCGGGCAAACAATGCTCGGGCCAGACCATATTTTACAGATGAGTTGGTGCTCCTAACCAAGTCGTCGCCTGCCGCTTTTAATAGCTCGGCGGTTAGGCCATCTGCTAAAACGGCTTTGTTGAACTTAAGCTTAGATATGGCTATCTTCACTTAGTCCAGGCCGGGTGTACGGAATTGTTGGTCTTCATCGTCCACAGGACCAAATATCCGTCGGAGTAATTTTCTTTCAAATGAACTAAATATATGCCCCTCTTTAATACTTATTGTCCAAGAGTCGACACCATAAATCAGGACTGACCGGATTAAAGTTCGATAGCGCATGTGTTTTGTCCTTCGAATGAGTAGTTTTGCCAAACCGAAGTAGCAGCGGTTTGCTAACACGATTCTCCGACGAATCTCCACTAAAGTCTCATTTGTGGAGTTGATGTTCCAAGCTATATGAACTCCTAAACTACCTCGAAGTGATTGCTATGAATAGTGACGTTTCGTCCTAGGCGGCGGGCAGATGTTTGTTAGTTTGTTGAAAGCGTGAACTTCGTCTTGTCGTCATTAACTTCAAGCCAACCAATTTGGCCTGTCCTTCAATCGGCGTAATCGCGCTATTACGGCACGCTGGGAACGGCCGATGATGTCGATATCGTCCGCAGTATCTGGACGGATCTATTGAAGGTAGTGCCTTTCGTTTTGACACCTGCCCTGCGCAGTATTTTCTCCAGAACAAGATTAAAGAAGTCACTTGATAGTGCATCTCCTTGCCAAAATTCTGTGCGATAATTCGGATGAGTTGATTCCCAACATCACATTACACCGCGTGTTTTCCAACTTTGCACTGCACAGCTTTAAAGTCGAAGAAAAGATAGTGATTCTTGAAATTCTTTGGTCATTTAGAGGATTTGCCTCAGTGTGAAAATTTGTCTTTTGTCGATCTGCCTTACCGGAAGCCACACTGGTACGTGGCTTGAGACGTTCACACAGTTCGTTGGGTATTATCATAGACTAATTAATAATAAAGACGCACCGCTTCATATAAAGGAAAAGTCACCACTTTGAGATTGCCTCCATCTCATCCAGTTTTTATCGATGCACTAACAGTATGACTAAAAATTTGAGTAGCGTATCTAACTTTCATTTTTTGCCAACTGTTTGGCCTGACATGCTTGAAAGTTATTTTGTGTGACATTTTTGTTGTTTTATTTAGCTCGGCTTCGAAAAGACTTTCTACAACTTTCTAGCTTGCGATGCCCTCAACACATTGAATTTCCTTTTTCAATAATGTATTACGCGCGCTTTTAATGAGATGACAAGGGTCATACAATGCAAAAATTCGTTGGCAGTTGTGATAAAAAAAAAGGCTTTTCTGCTGTTATACCCAGGCAATTGAAGCAACTTCTATTATTCGAACCCTGGTCACATGTAAGGCTTCTGACTCGTAACCCAATGTTTTGGCAATAGTTAAGGTTATCAATAAGTTTGTTCTTTAATTTTTTTGCACCCATTGGTTTATCAGTCACAAAGTAACTTATTATATATTTCCAATTGGAAAAAATACCTCTTACCATAAACAATAAGATATATTTTCCAATTAAATTTTCCTTTTCCCTGCCATCGTCGATGTACCCAACTATTTCATCATAAAAACAATCAAAAGTCAAATTTCGTTTTATAGCAATTTCATCAAAAACTAAGGATGTTTCTTTAGTGTCTGGGTTCCATTTTGATACCAATTCGGTAAGGTTTTTAGTTATTTCGTCGTTGAACCCTGGCCTTGTTTTTTTGATGATTTGCCATCGGCGAATGGAGTTTTCAGAAGGAAAATTTATTTGAAGAGCATCTCTTATGTATCTATAAACCGTAGGTGATTTGTACATCAGTTCAGATGCTAGATCTTTTTCACTTTTTCCCCTGTGAGAATATTTCGATTTCTTGCACAAAATCATTTTGGCAAATATTTTTGCATTCCGACTTACATTTGGTATGGATTCAATTAAAGAAGACAATGGAAGAGCATTTTTCTTTTTGAAATCTTTGTTTTTACACTTTGTCATCTTCATTTGCTTGCAAGATCTTTTAGTCATCAATGTAACATTTTTATATTTTTTCATCAATTGATTGTATTTTTTCTCAATTTCAATATATTTGCTTTTGTAGAAAAAACAGTTTTTTTCTGACTTTAAGCAGTTTTTACATTTTGCATTTTCTATATCTATGGTATTACCACTAAAAGACGACATAGGCTCCACATCATGCAACTCTTCAAATGAAAGCTCTTCTGTATCTGGTCTTTTCCGCTCATATGTTCTTCCTTCAAAGCGAACGGGTATGTGATCCTATATAATATATAATATCACCTGAAAAAATTGAAGGTACTGCTGTTTTTTTTAGTTTTTTTTTACCTATATCATTTTGGCTAAAATGATTGAAACAAATGTGTGGGTATTTAGCTGGAGGATGTTTTTCTAATGAACATGCATCCATCCAATTTTCAAAAAAAAATCGAATCCTCTTTGGGAAACCAAACAAAAGATAGGGTTGGAATGTCACGCTTCGATTTCCGACAAGAAGGGACAGCCCATCTCACACCCCAACTTTTTGTGCGATGAGCCATCTCATAAAAAGTGAAGTAAAGTGAATAAATTTAAAATGATGTAATCCTGTATCTACCTCATAAACACATGAAAAAAATAATATCTCGCATCAATCAACCTCCATCCACAACGATGAACGAACGATGATCGTCATCGTATGGCGTGGCGGATGGTTTCTCTACAGTCCGAAGCGACCGACCGACGTAGAACTGCAACTGTTTTGTGTTTGTGTGTGTGTTGGTTGTTTTCGAACTTCATGGTTCATCGCATCTTCACGTTGTTGCGGCGCTTCGCTGATCGTACGAGAGTAATTGTATAGTGGCTGAGTACTGTGTTATGTGTGTAGTGGTAGTTAGTAGTCTGAATATATACATACTCTGAACTGAATATAAATTGCGTTCTTATAGATCGGTTCAACTTGCAACACAGAAATATAATAAGCCAACATGAATGATAGTAGCAGCAACCCGGTGTAGGAAATACAAAAGTGGTGACTTTTTCTTTGTATGAAGCGGGGTGTCTTATTATTAATTAGTCTATGGTATTATCATATATGCGACATTAAACAGGGATATGCCAATAAAGTTCTCGCAACACAGGATCGCCTTTCTTGTAGATAGGTTATATGCAGCTAATAGTCCAGTCATCGGGCGTGCTTCCTTCCACCCATACTTGGTTGATCCTTGTCGAAATCCGGTGCAGGCTTGGAAAAATACTGAAGAGTTATTTCACACATTGCACCTGAATCAGTTTTGCGCGAAGATGAATGCTACCCTATATGAACTTAAAATCGATAAAAAGATGGTAGGTCGCGATTGGAAAGTTTGTCTCAATTTGAAGATTGTCTATTGTCGATGCGTCTGGCACAGGGGCTCAGTGGTTAGTGTGTCGGACTACTACTCGAAAGGTCCCCGGTTCAATTTCCGCCGGGGTTACGTAACATCTAGAGTTTTTTCCGCGGCCCCACCTCTTGCGAACGTCTGAAAAATATCCAAGAGTATCAAGAAGCTTCTCAAAAATTTGCCGTTCGGATTGTAGGCCCCTTCCACTTCGCACAAGAAAGTGGTTGGAGAAGCTAGGTTTTAGGACCTATATGGGCCGTTAATGCCTAATAATTATTTTTTTTTCTATTGTCGATGCGTTAGGACGGAAGACACGCTGGTTTGTGCCAATTAGTGTATTGCAGAACGACTTGAGACGTTCACCTAGGACGTTATAAAGTACCTTTTATGTATTAAGCAGAGATATGCCGCGATAATAGTGAGTGCATAGCACAGAATCTATTGCTCAGGCACTCTTTGTAGACTTTGGCCATTTCTTCTTTTACGCAGTTCGCAGCTTCTGTCGGGCTCTAAATTTATGCGCTACAAGAAAATGGGCAAAGTGGACGTTTGCCGCCCAGATTGTGTGGGCGTTTATGAAGTTGGATGCGTGACTCGCATCGATTAGCACGTGCACTTGGTAGATTTGGTTAGCGGTTTAGGAGAGCGCCAGGTTACTGTGTGGATCCTTAGCCTTGTAAACCTTATGCGACTTATCACCGTATTATGAGCTGCTGCAAAACCGATTAGTCGAAAGCCGTTATCTGTGGTCATGTCATGGAGAATGTCCTGCCAACTAATCAGCCAAATATAAGTCGGCCTAAATTCCATGACATTTGGTCGTTAACGATTTCCCACACCGAATCCGCATCCTAACATGCGCATAATTTTGTGACAGATGTAATATGCGTAGCAACATTATCCTTTTGGCATATCTGATGCTATCCATCGCATATCCTGTAACACGGTAATATCTGTCTCATACCGCGCGAGGACAGATTCAAGTTTTTGACCAGCAGAGAGTTCACAAATGCATCAATTTTCATCACTGCTAAGCAGAGAATTCATAAATGTACTAGAGTTTTATTTATTGCTCAATTTTGAGCGCAATCGTGCAGATTTCAGAATCATATTGCTTTTTAACTTCTTTTTGTTGAAAATGGGTGAAAATACTACAGATAAGTAATGGTTGAGAACAATCTATCATATTTAGTAATGGTTGAGAGCAATCTATAATATTACTTATTAAAATGACAGCGATCGACTTAAATTCCATTTTTATGCAGTTGTTCGTTCATAAACATCTGATATGTGCATTGCAAGCGCATGATTTGCAGGAAACTCTGAACTTCAATTTGCGCAGTACTTCCTGCTTTGCATTGTATTGCTTTGCAAACCTTGCATTTATGAATGGGCCCATAGATTTTTCTTTTGCAATAAAAAATTAGACAATATTTCCATTGAGAATAGGGCCCTAACACTTCTGCCGTCCGCCGGAACTGTACATATCCTTAAAGATTCTCCAGATAACTGCACGTTTGTTGCGGATATTGGTCATATTCTAACTTTTCCCACTCTGTCGCGTTCTCCCGATTCACGTTCCAACGCAACTAATAAAGGGGCTCATCTATTGTTGAATGACTAATTAAGGTCGTCATTACTACCGCCGCGCTGCCTAAATGTCTCAGCTAGCATTTATTTAACGTCTATGTACGTCATAAAGTACGGCAAACCGCTTTCAATTGCATAAACGAACCAATTAAATCGTTCAGTTGTCTCGTGCCTATCAAACACACACTCTCCATCTAGCAACACCATTTCGTGCTGCAGTTGTTTTGAAATTTGTATTCAAAATAATTACATTTGCAATGAATTTAACTTCACTTATGGTCTTTATTTTCATTTGTTAAACAAACAAAATCTGATCTCATATTTCATACTTAGTTTGTACAAAACTAAACAGCACATAATCGTATGTATGTACATTAATGTCTAGAATACTCGCACTTAAATGAGAAATAAATTAATAAATTCATACTGATATGCAGGAACAAACGGTCGGAGTCCGTTTAAAACTAAATATAAACTTAAACTTAATAATACTATACAAGTGCAAACGATACGTCTGTGAATGGTTTTCAGTTGCTGGCCTCGTCTGTGTCTACATCGGCGATCTCCTTTAACTTGTTGGAATTGTTTTCGAGCGCCTTGAGGAAACTCTGCATCATTGTATTCGAATCCACAACGAGAATGGGGGTACAGCCGTCCTTGAGGTGTTCAGCCTGGCTTTCGTAGATCTCTCGTGAAATGCTGCGTGTGAAGGAGAAGCGCAGCGACTTGTTTCGTGTGAGTTTCTTCTTGGGCAGTTTGACTGGTTCCTTTTCTGGCAGTTCCAAGTTAGCCTCCCGCAGGACATCGCTGGCAAAGGTCTTTATCTGTGCCCATGCGTCAGCTAAATAATAGATGATATATGAGGGTGAACTTGAATTGCAAGCGAAAGGGGGAGACTTACATATGTGCTTCTCTGTGGCATGTTCGTATGTTACGCAGAATCGTATGACGTACTTTCCGTTGACCATGGATGGAATCATGTGCATTTTCCCTGAATGATTAATTTGGGCAAGCAGGTCTTGGTTAATATTGTCGGCAGCTCTAAGGAAACAAAAAGGAAAGAGAACAATAAAATATTTAAGGGACTGTGTGTCATTCGTCATTCTTACCTCAATCTAAAGCACACTAAACCAAGGTACACGTCATTGCGCACCTCAAACCGATCGTCTTTGCGCACCATCATCTCGAACTTTTTCGCCAGTGCCATATGGTTCCTAATGTACGACTGCAGTCCGGAGATGCCATACGACCGGAAGACAAACCAGAGCTTAAGGGCTCTGAAACGACGACTTAGTGGAATGCCATAGTGACGATAATCGATCGCCTTGTCGTGCTCATGTTGCAAGTACAGCGGGTTGACATTTAGAGCAGTCTTCAGCGTCATAACGTCCTTAACCCACATCGCCGAAGCATCGAAGTTAACCAACAACAACTTGTTGGGATTTGTATTGAACGAATCGGCATATTCGAGTCCTTCAGAGAACATTCTCATTTCGGGTAGAATGAACGAGTTTCCGGCATAGGCCCCATCGACATGGAACCATATGCTCGGCACTTCCTGGCAGACTTTTCCGATTTCTGTGAGATTATCAAAGGCGCAGGCCCCAGTTGTCCCCAAAGTGGCTACAACAAAGAACGGTTTGTGTCCGGCATACAAGTCGCTTTGAATCGCCTGCTTAAGCAGATCCACCCTCAATCGACCATGTGCATCGGTATCGATGATTCTCAGCTTAACTAAGGCCATTTTTGCGGCCTTTTCTATTGATGAGTGTGCCTCACTGCTGGCGTATGCTATTAGCTGAGGCAGGAATACGCTGTCATGACAATCGGTGTTAGTTCCTTTAAGGCTCTGAATTGCCCGCGATCGTGCAGCGATCATGCAGACCAGAGTGCACTCAGATGCGGAGCCTTGCAAGGCGCCACCACCGCGACTGCCGGGGAGATCGCTGATGAACGCCTTAGGAAGGCCCAGGGCCTTGGCGTACCAATCTAGAACAATAGTTTCCAGTTCTGTGGAAGCTGGACAAGAGGCCTAAAAAGAGATAGCGTTATGTGATTAGAGAAGGTGATTTGGTTGCGTGTGTTGGCATAGCTTAAGCAATTTTCTTTTATTTATTAAAAGCATTATCTCTACTCACCCATGAGAAACCAATCGATCCAAGAGCACCGCTCAACATATCACCCAAAATCGATGGATACGAATTACCGGCTGGAAAGTATGCAAAGAATTTTGGATGATTCCAGTGCACGACACCGGGCATCACTTTTTCCTCGACATCTTGTAAGACATTTTCGAATTTCTCACCGTGTAATGGCGCCTCATCTAAAAAAACACAAATTAGAAAAAAATATTTACTGTTCATGTCGATAACGGTTTAAAAATCAAAAGACTATTTCACTCGGTGTTTGCGGGAGTTCCCATATTTAAACATGCGCCAAAATTTTATTTGCTTACTTCACTTTTATTTTCGTTTTTATATCTTGTATCTTGTTAAAATAAACAGCAAAGAAGATACAACTATCCCGTTTGTATAGAAAGATAAATTTGAAATGTCAGTTTTTGTTAGGAATTTTCAAGGCATTTTGTTTAAACATTCGGACTGAAAATATTTATGGATAATCCCTGAATTGTTTCAACATAAATGTATTTGCGTTACTGAAGGTGTTTATTACGAAAGTCCCGAAAACGAAATTATCATTCTATCGATTATTGACGAAACGTGTGAATGAAGTGTGACTTTTGTATATAAATATGCGAATGAGTAATTATCCTATGCTCAATTAGCGTTGTTATTCTTTTTTTTTTTTGTAATTAATAAGTGTGATCTTTCTGGCAAATTGATTGGTGTTGTGAAATTACTGTGAGCGCAAACCAATTGGCAAATTATGGTGCAGACCTTCTGAAGATTCTCGGAATGGCCTGACTGTGTACGTTTTTCAATTAAGATGCCTTAAGAAACTATAAATCTTCATTTGTCTTCGGATACAGTGGAGCCAGGATATTTTTCATTTAAGTGCATTCGATACCATCTGGCAAAAAATGCAATGTTATCGAACTAAGGAATCGTCAACCTTTGACGACCATTACGCACAGCAAGGTCGGGCTATACGTTGCCCTTTATTATCATATCCACTGATAATAAATACGACAATGGTTTCACTGCGACGAAGATTCTTGCATGAGATACTTCTTCAAATTAAGAATTTGTTTTATACTCGTATTTTTGGATATTTGCTGATGGTTATTGAAGGCGAAACCGACTGACGGACCAGTAGGGATGCCATAAAGTAGGAGCGCTACGATTAGAGATGTCCCGGTACGATGACAAGTGTGGGCGGCTTAGAGAATCAGTTTTCAATTTCTTGAAGTTGTTTTGAACAACAAATAACGAGTGGTTTAAAATGCTATACTTCCATACATAAGATGTATAAACAAATTTGTTTGAGCAAAAAGTCACTCTACTTCAAAAATGTCGCCAACAATTTGTCGTTATGTAAGGACTCTTAAGTCTTTTCGGGCCAATGTCCGTATCTTAGGTGAGTGTACAAATAATGTACTTTCGTTAATTAGTGTTGAAACTCTGGCTACGTTTTTTGAAGAACTTTTATTGGAGGCCCCCGATCAGAAAAACATTTGTTATGCCCCTCCGGATATACGTATTGCAGATCTCGACTCGAGAATAGAACTGTCGGAGTGGTCAGCATGTCTCAAAATAATGAAAACAGATAAGGCATCAAATGAAATACCTCTAAAATTTTATAAGCATTCTACTCCAGAATTTCTGGTATATTTGCTACATTTTTTCAACCGCATTTTTAAGGAGTAGGTTTTACCCGAACCTTTTTTAACCTCCTCTATTTGCGCTATCTTTGAAAAAAGTGATCCGTGTCTCCCGGAGAATTATAGAGGTATATCGGTACTTACCTCCCTGAGAAAAGCATTCTCCCAACTTTTACATTGTCGTCTGATCAGGTGGACCTGGCCTACAACCTTGCCACGCCGAATCAATCGGTTCTCGTTTCGATACGGGAAAGAAATTTGCTTTTTGAGGGGGGAGGGGTCAACATGCTCCCAAGACGGTGCGTTACTCTAGGTAACATCCTCTTAGTTTATAAGATAGACTAAGATAGCTAGGGCATTTCTGGGATAGGTCGGGCTCGTCAACTTGTGGTGGTGCCTCCGGGAGAGGATGGACGCTGTAAGGCTTCAGTTAGTTCACGGCAGCACGTGTGTACGTTGACGACTGCCAGGCGCTCGAAAAGCAATTGGGATTTTGACCACTTGTTGCGCAAGGCAATAGTTGAACACGTTAAATAGTTTAAGTAAGTATAATAGGTAGTTTTTAAATTGTTTTATAAAATATACAAAATTTAAAAAATGATGCCAAGTTTTAAAAATCGATGAATAGAATATATATGTAAGATTAGTTCGTAAAATAGTTTTTAGGCTGAAAGGCAATAATTATAAGGTTATAGTTAAATTTAGAACGTCTGCATTAGGACCATTAACATAGAATAAGTATCCTGTTAATTTTAAGTTAGATTTAATCATTTGTGTCTAGTATTTAAGTAGATATCTAGGTTAGGTTAGGTTTATGTGGCTGTCGGCAGAAGCCGAAACACTTAGACCAATTTAGGTCCATTGTGATACCACGTATATTATCTACCTCAACTCTGTAGATGGGACTGGCCAACGATACGCGGTTGTTCTCAAACGGTTCCCCATCTACGTACTAACCGCGCCCAACGTCGTTTAATTACGGTGATCTGACGAGAACCGATTAACTCGACGTGGTATGGTCGTTGGTTAAGTAGATATCTAATAATGAATAAAAAATTAATTTCAAAATCAATCGGTTCTCGTTCGATCGCCGCAATTAAACGACGTAGTGCGTGGTTAGTACTTAGATGGAGGACCACTTGGGAATACCACGTGTTGTTGGCACCTCTTGCTTACGTCTGACAAACATCCAAGAGTATCAAATTGTCATGAGAAGCTACTAAAAGGGCAATGCCGTGCTATAGCCCAAAAAATAAAGCGAAGTGATCATTGTGTCAGCAAATATTTAAAAAAAAACCCTTCGTCTTACACAAACAATTATAAAGGAAACACTTCTTCTGCCTAAACACTTCGCGAAACGGGAAGTATCCTCAGAATAGCGTCAAGTTCAGCTATATCGGCAGCTAAAATTAGAAAGAAAGCTAATGTTAAGGCCAGCTTATCCACTGTTACCGCACCATTCGCCGAGTTAAACACTTAAAGCGTCTGAAACTTAAACTTGCTGACACAATGATCACTTCGCTTTATTTTTTGGGCTATAGCACGGCATGAAAGACCTTCAGAGCAATAACCTTCTATTCGTGTCCCTTCCTCCACTGTTAAACATTTTTTCTTTCCCATTTTTTTTTATTCTCAATCAAGAACAATTACATTATAATACTGTACCGTTTAAACCTAAAAAACATATTCACTTCATAAAAAATGTTGATTTGTTCACTGCTTCTAATCTAATGACTCGATTTATTTCCGCATATTCTTTACTCAACTTACAATTTGTCTTCAAAGTTCCGTTAGCTAAATCTCTTCTATACACACATTTCATATTTTGTTGTTAACAAAATAGTCTCTCATTTACCATAGTCGTTTTTTTCTAATCCATCATGTAACGGGAGAAATATCGATTTTACTTCTCAAAAATGCCTGCTTCTAACCTTATGACTAGCAGTGTATATTTGTCTGAATTCGACATGCAAATTCTCACTTACCAAAACCTCTTTTTGTGCGAGTTTGTTGAGATGTTTGTAGGCAAAAATAAAATAACATTTGTGAAAAAAAAGCGGCCAAGTGCGAGCGGACTCGCCCATGAAGGGTTCTGCGCGAATTATAATTATTATTTACTTAGGGTTCCCTATTACAGATTTATTAGGGAGCGTATCGGAATCCCGCTTTTCAAAAATCCCGAAAAAAAAGTTTTAAAATCCCGTCTACTAAAATACTGCTTTTTTAAAAACCCGTCTTTTAAAATCCCGCTTGTTCAAAATCCCGATCTATTATAATCCCGCTTTTTAAAATCCCCCCAAATCCCGCTAATCCCGTTTTTTACAAAACATTCGTAATGGAAGTAGACAAGTGCAGTAATCTCCTAACTTTTGGTTTGTGTATGACAGTGCAGAAAAACAATTCCCGAGAAAACAAAATAATGCTGAAGCGTGGCATCGCAGACTCAAAGTTTTGGTTTGACGAAAAAGTGCTTTCTTGTATAAACTCATTGCAGATTTGAGAAAGGAAGCAATTGTGGTGCAAACTGATATACAAAAATTACGAAATGGACAAGAAAAATTATATAAAAAAACTAATGTTATAAAGTCACGCGCTGTAAAAAAATTAATAAGAAATAGAAAAAAAATGAGTAAAACTGGTTTTTTGCGTTGCATTGCTCACTTGAACTAATAAAATAAAAAATTTTGTTAATTTTTTGAAGGTTTTTTTGTTCCCTTTTGCAGAATATCATATAACATTACTTTATATTTTTTTTTAAATTATTGAAGATTGTCATATTTATTACTTAAAAATTTGTTTTGATATTATTTATTTCTTATTTTGTTACTTCCTCTAAAAATGATAAATAAACTGCATTTCAAAAAAACACTCATTGCTTTTACTTTTTTACTTTTGATTGTAAAAACGCGAAATAAGAAACGGGATTATAAAAAACGGGATTATAAGAGGCGGGATTTTAAAAGACGGGATTTTAAAAAAGCGGGATTATAAAAAGCGGGATTATAATAGCGGGATTTTAAGAATCGGGATTATAAAAAGCGGGATATCGAACCCAACCCGATTTATTATTAGAATATAATTTTTTTTTTTATAATTTGCTTACGCTAAAGTGATTTTTTCTGTTTGTTACAGTACCTTTATAGTGCGTAACACAGCGTAAGCATTTGTGTTTACAGCAAGCAGCACCTGACACAATCGTATTTCATTGCATGTTTTTCGGTGCTACTTACTATTGAAAGAATAGAGAGATAGGAAAGAAGTGTTTGGGTGCAGTTGTAGGGTTTTTCTCCACGGGTGGTGTCTAAGATGCTTAGGGAGATTACGATTTCATGTAATCGATATAAAGTAATGGACTTGGCCGGGATTCGAACGCACGACCTTCCATTCAGTAAGCGAATACACTACTACTGCACCTGTTGCCACCCGCAATGGGTTCACGGTTTACGCATAAGGTTTATGTTTATTAATAATTAAATGTTTTTTTTTATATTTGAGTTGATTGAATGAAAGGTAAATTGCGGGTTACGATTTATGACGCATTAAAAAAAAACTACTTACTAGATCTCGTTCAAACCAATTTTCGGTGGAAGTTTGCATGGTAATAGGTTTGGTTCGATATCCCGCTTTTTATAATCCCGATTCTTAAAATCCCGCTATTATAATCTCGCCTTTTATAATCCCGCTTTTTTAAAATCCCGTCTTTTAAAATCCCGCCTCTTATAATCCCGTTTCTTATTATCCCGCTTTTACAATCAAAAGTAGTTGCTTTATTTTAAAAATCGCACGATTTTTTAAAATAAAGCAACTACTTTTGATTGTAAAAGCGGGACAATTCTCGGGAATTGTTTTTCTGCACTGTCATACACAGACCAAAAGTTAGAAGAGTACTGCACTTGTCTACTTCCATTACGAATGTTTTGTAAAAAAAACGGGACCAGCGGGATTTGGCGGGATTTTAAAAAGCGGGATTTTAGAAGACGGGATTTTAAAAAATCAGTATTTTAGTAGACGGGATTTTAAAACTTTAGTTTTATCATTCTCTAGAATAGAAACCTGAATATCATTTTTGAAGACCTATCCATAGATACCCCACACGTATGGGTTTGATGATTTTTTTTTTTCAGTTTCAGTTGTAAGTAGGGGAACCCCCTAAAATTTATTGTTTTTTTTTGCTATTTTTGTGTGAAAATTTGAATGCGGTTCACAGAATACATCTACTTACCAAGTTTCAACAGTATAGCTCTTAGGTTAGGTTAGGTAAGGTGGCTGCAAGGGCGTGAGCCCAGACACACTTAGGCCGCAGTTTCGGTCCGTTGTGATACCACAAAGAGGGGTGGGGGGGGGGGGGGGGTGTTCTGCCGGTCATCGCTCGGCCTCCTGGGTTCCCTGTAATTGCCTCCTGTGAGGTAGTGGTTTTTAGGCGGGGGGAAGATTCTCCTGAAGGGGTCAGGTGCTGTGTTTCGCATAGGTTGCGATGTGTTAGAGTGACTAGTGCAGAGGCGACTTTCGCCCGACATCCGAACCAAGGGTTGCGATCGAGATGAGGCGATTGATTCAATCAAACCCCAGGTCGATCTCAAATTCTGCGCCGCGGAGGGAAGCTATTGCCTCTTGGTCACCGGGGGAGGGAAGAGTCTTTTGAGATGACTGTTAAAATCGAACCTCAAACTGCTCTTCACGCTCTTTGCAGGCAATACCGTGCCAGGGAGACCGATACAGTCAATCCCGAGCAAGCTATTACATTTCTTGGAGGGGGGTCGGGGTGTACCGGCTGCACAGTCAAGTAGTTGGTTACAAAACTGTGCTAGAGGGCGTGACCAAAAGGTGGTCCAACCCCGCTACACGCCTCGCGGGGTTGGTGCGGCTTGTGGCGACTGTTGCAGTACGAGCCTCAAGTTACACCATTCCGTGGAAAGGGAGCAGGGAGGGGCGGCCTTGATAGTCGATTTGGAATTATGATGACTGAGTTAGGAGGTTTGTGGTGCAGTTGTTGAGGCATGGGAGAGAAGCAGAGTGTGGTGACTGTTACAATCTAACCTCAACTCTGTTCCCGTTTTGTCTGCATAGCGGGGGGGCAGCAGGCCGGTGGAGACCGTTTCAGTCGATCCGCCGGGTTACTGTCTCTCCCTCGGAGTGGAGTTCTGACTGAAGTGACTGATACAATCTAACTACAGTGAGATCTCTTTTCCTTTGCAGGGGAATAGGTTTGGGGTGATCTGCGGGAGGGGAGCGGGAGGGGCTCAAGTTATCGACCAATCCGTCCCCTAGTTCAGTTTAACCATTTGGATTTAGTGACGAATTTGCTGATACAGCCAATGTCTGTCTCACTGAGATCACTTAGATCATCGAGGAAATAGTTGCCGAGGATTTGTTTCCTTGAATTGGCTAGTGCGGGGCAGTTGCACAGGAGATGAGTGGTGGTTTCTTCCTCTTCGACGTCTCTACAGCTTCTGCAGAAGTCGTTTGAGGGAGCTCCCAATCTGATGGCATGTCTGCCTAAAAGGCAGTGGCCGGTGATTGCTCCGATTACCGAGCTGATATTTTTCCTGCTGATGGAGAGAAGTTTGGATGTTCTCTTCGCATCGTATTTGGTCCAAATTTGCTTTGAGGACACACAATGTACTGATGCTATTCCATCTATTGTTTGCTTCTATTAACGCGTTATATAGAAGTTTGCGTTTCAGTGTCTGAATGGGTACCGCCGGTGTCTCTCTGTTGTCAGAGAGTTATTGTGCGGAACCCCGTCTGGCTAACTCGTCCGCCTTGCAGTTGCCTGGAATATCACTGTGACCGGGTACCCAACACAGGGAAGTGTTACATCTGACCGCGATCTCGTTAAGAGATTCGCGGCATTGTTTTACCAACTTGGATCTTATTGTTGGTGATTCTAAGGCTTTAATTGCTGCCTGACTGTCTATGTATATCACGATAGTTTTTCCATCTATCGGGCTCATAGAGAGTCTGCGTGCTGCTTCGCGGATAGCTGTGACTTCTGCCTGAAATACACTGCAGTGGTCAGGCAGTCGAAGTACGACATTAAGCGCGGGGTTTTCTGAAAACACGCCCGCCCCTGTGCCGTCGGCTGTCTTTGACCCGTCGGTGTATATTTCTATGGCTTCATTGTTTACGATACGACCGTCTTCCCAGCTGGCTCGGTCTGGGATGGCCGTCTTGTATTTATTACTGAAATCCAGTGTTGGAATTAGGTAATCCGTATTGTTGGGAATCTTGTAAGCAGTTAAGATGTTGCTGTGCCCAATGTGTGAGCTATTCCACGAATTGGATTTTCTTAATCTCAAGGCCGCCTTAGTGGCCACCAGCTTCCCATAGATATCAATGGGGAGGAGGTTTAAAAAAGTCGTTAAGGCTGCCGTTGGTGTGGATCTCAAGGCTCCTGTAATGCATATGCAGGCTGCCCTCTGGATTCGTTCCAGGGCGCTTGCGTGGCATTGCTTCGATATTGCAGGCCACCATGCTATGATACCGTATGTGAGGATAGGCCTGACGACCGCCGTGTACAACCAGTGTGTTATCTTAGACTGTAGACCCCATCTGGAGCCTAAGGCCTTTTTACAGGTGTAAATGGCAGTCGTAGCCTTCCTTATGCGGTCTTGGATGTTTGGTTTCCAACTGAGTTTGCTATCTAGGATCGTTCCCAGATATTTAGCTTGGCTGGAACCTTAACCTCCTGAACCTTAATTTTCCTTGTAAATAAATCCAGTTCGGTTTTGGATGGGTTAACATTGAGCCCGACCTTAATGGACCAGGAGGATAGTTTCCTGAGAGCCGATTCCATTAGGTCTCTGATCGTGTTGGGGAATTTCCCCGTTATGGCAATAGCAATGTCGTCCGCGTAGGCCGTCACTTTGCATCCATCCTCCTCCAGGTTGGAGATGATTTCATTTACTACTAAGATCCATAGTAGAGATATAGCTCTTATAGTTTCGGAAAAAAACTGGCTGTGACATTCCCGGACAGACAGACATGGCGAATTTATAAGGGTTCCGTTTTTTGCGATTTGGCTACGGAACCCTAAAAAGAATAAAACAGAAGATACACAATGTTTATATATTATTTTAACCACAGCTGTACATACATATGTATTAATTTCAAGCATTTTAGCAAGAATTAATTCCGTTTCCGAAGTAACAAATGAAATTTTCAGAAAACACGATAAAAAAAATAAAGTTTCGCAGTTTAGTGTGATTAAGTGATTTGTTTACCGCAAACATAATTATTATTTTTTTGGTGTTTAGTTTTCAACGAACCTTTGCTTCTACAACCGTAACTAGGTAAACGTAAGTTCTACGCAATAATGGAAATCGTATGTGTGTGGTAAAAAAAATGTGTTTATTTAAATCTCACACTTTTTTGGTCAGATGGGCATTGCGAAAATTCTTGTATGAAATCGGGGATCGATCTAACTACTTACTTCAACGGCGGCCGGTGTAAGATAGAATGTACAGGGTGGTGCACGAATCGTGCTACAAAAACAAAACGTAAAAACTTTTTTCTGTGTGAGTAGTCGGCTTATTTTTTTTTATTTGGCAGGTTACCATTTAGATTTATTAAAATGAATGCTTGGGAATCCAAAAAGAGGTTTTGGATAGTGCAGCGGCAGCATGCTTTGCAATCCATCATTTCTCTCCAAAGGGAATTTAGGCGGGAGTTTGGTGGCAGTCCCCTGAGTAGATGGGCCATTTTGAGGCGGGTAAACATTTTTGCCGAATCTGGAAGCATCGCACGAAGACCGTACCATCGAGATCCCTATGTTCGGGTACAAGACACAATTGTGGCTGTACAATCGTCAATTCAGGCAAATCCAAGCAATTGGAGTTAGCAGACGGTCAATACAACGGATAATTAATGATGACTTAAACTTGTTGCCGTACAAAGTCCAAATTGCAAGCAAGTTAAACCCTCTGGATTTGCCTATTCGCCTGGAATTTTGCCAAAAAATGATTGAAATGACCGAAGAAAACAACAGCTTGATAAATTGCTTGTTAGTGTCTGATGAGGCCCATTTTGATCTAAACGGCAATAGTAATAAGCAAAATTGCGGAATATGCAGTGAATCTAATCCAGGCAGAAGTACTCCATGAGACGATACTGCACCCATAACGAGTCACTGTGTGGTGCGCAGTTTCATCAAGGTGCATTGTAGGGCCATACTTCTTTGAAGAAAACGGTATAACAGTAACTATCGACGGAAACCGTTATTTAAAGATGTTGAATGAGTTCTTTTTTACCCAGAACTGCGCCGAAGAAGTATCCGTTTCAACAGCATTTGGTTCCAGCAAGATGAAGCAACCGCACACATAGCCAGAACAGTTATGGCGGAGCTCCAACAAAAATTCCCAAACAATTTAATTTCCAGAAACTCCACCCTCCGCTGGCCCCAAGGTGACCCGACCTGGTTAGGTTAGGTTTGGTTATAGTGGCTGTCAGCCTAAGGCCAACACACTTAGACCAATGTTAGGCCCATTGTGATACCACACGGTTCTAGGGGTTTCTTGCACTACTCGTTAAACCATTTGGAGCTTCTTATGAAGCGCGATAGAGTTCTAACGTGAGCGTTAGCCAAGTCATTAAGATCATTAAGCAAGAAATCTCCCAGATGAAGATTTCTTTTATGGGAGAGAGCAGGACATGTGCAGAAGAGGTGAAGTGTTGTCTCCCCCTACTCCTCGTCCATGCAACTTCTGCAGAAGTGGTTTGAATAAACGGCAAGCCTCGATGCGTGCCTGCCTATCAGACAGTGCCCTGTAATGGCACATATAGTGGAGCTAATATGCAGTCGGTGAGATCAGACTCTTAGAGCGTCGCAGGTCCAGTTTTGGCCAGATGTGCTTAGTTGCTAGATACGTATTACTACTTGTCCACCTAAGGTTTGCTCTCTCGATTGCAGATAGTTTGAATAAAAGATTGCAAGTAGCGATTGGTATACCTAGAGAACCCTTTTAAGGTAAAAGAGGTAGTTTGGTTCGCTTTTTGGCGAGTTCATCAGCCCTGCAGTTTCCTGGAATGTCTCTATGCCCCGGCACCCAACAGAGGTAAATGTTGAACTGCTCCGCCATCTCCTTAAGAGATGAACGGCAGTCAAGGGCTGCGATGGAATTTAAATACACTGAATCCACGGACTTGATCGGGACTTGACTCTCCGAGAAGATACGGCTGTCCTTTGTGGATATCACATTTCTCTGCAGCCATAATTTCCGCCTGGAATACGCTACAATGATTAGGAAGACGGAAAGATAGACTTAGATCTGACCTTTGGAGAAAGCGCCACCACCAACTCCGGCACTAGTTTTTGATCCATCAGCGTAGAAGTGGATCGATTTATCTTCCGCATAACCTGACCTAACTGCATCAGACTTTTTTTATGGGGTTATGTCAAGCAAGAGGTGTACAAACCGAAACCAAGGAATTTGACTGAATTGAAGCAGTCCATTAAAACAATAATTGAGGCGATCTTGATTTGTACCCTTCAGGCCGCAATGAATAATTTTCTGATCAGGTGTCGCATATGAGTGGATGAGCATGCAGGTCATTTACGGTCTATCATCTTTAAAAACAATTAGCTATATAAAATGAAATTGAATTTTCTATACAATACAAAAAACAAGAAATAAAAATACTTGATTAAAAAAAAGTTATTTGAATTTGTTATTGTAGCATAATTGGTGCGCCACCCTGTAGTTGTGGTTCGGTGTTGTTAAAGTGATTTTGTAAATAAATTTATGTTGACAACTGTGAAGCAATCTTTTGATGTACGGCTTGTCAAAAATACATATTGACACTAATTGAATATTGTATAATTACGGGTAAAGTCCATCTGTAGGCTTCGCTTCGCATTGTGTATATTCGATCTTAGATATATATTTGTTTATTTATTAATTTGCAGGCTTAGATCATTTTGGTGGAAATTTTTCGATTTTTAAGCATCACACTTTAATAATAATGTGACTCGTTGGTTTTTGTGCATACAGCTAAGAGGTGCGAACCGAGCTGAAAAGACCAACTGCCAACATCGCGAATCAGTATTCAAATCACAAAACATCGTTAAACATGAACACACCTATACAAGTACATACATATGGATAACGTTTGAGGTCGCCCTTTGTATCCAAGTTTAACTATTAGCAATATCTAGGTATAATATTCTGCAAAAGCCGGATATTCGCAGATGAGCGATGCCGTTGAGCCCGCCTTCAGGCAGTACTCACATAGGCCCGACCTTGCAACTCTGATAGTTTTTAGATGCTCGTTGAGGGGACTGAAAACAGTGACGAGACCAACCACGAATTTCAACACTTTTCTGTTACATCCAAGCAGAAACTTTGCTCTGCTGGTTTTGGGATCTTCGTTCAGATTTTAGATAATCTGCATAAGGCAAGATCATGCAAATAATCAGTATGCTGTTGACGTAGAGCCTCAGTCATATCAAGTTTCTGAACAGACGAGCCGCATCCTATGGATGGTTGTGGGCAAATGAAGGCTGCCGATAAAACGTTCCTACCTAGTGCACCACTGGTTGCCTTTTTGCCCAGGAACAAAGGCCAGTGTTATACAATTATACCCGTTCAGCTAAGCAATGGCCTCCTCAACAATTTTCGTGGACACGCTTGAGGACACGTGTGAAACTGCGAAGTCAACGTTTTCCTTTGTAAAATTTATGTATGTGCGTCACGATCAATACAATTTCAAATTAAAAATTAGAAAAAGGGGTGGTGACCATAACCAAACAAAATCGTTATGCGCTCGGTCAAAGGAGAGTATTGCCATCACGATTTAAGGATAATCTGAAGTCCACTTAGACTTACACTTCTATAGCATGTGTCACTCGATACTAATAGGTAAGCTCTCCATAATTTGCGCATGTGAGGAGCATAAACATATGATTCAAAGTTGACCTCCAGTTATAACACGCTCATAATGCAGTTTTCATATCCTTTTTATTTGGCATCAAGCTGTTGCATAATTAACTTTAATTTGAGGGAAGCTTAAAAAATGCTAATCGAAATGCTCGAACTGCAGGATCTTGGGATTTGTCACTGCACTGTGTGAGGGGTTTGCGGTTACAATCCCAACATGGATAACCAAACATTTTAATGCGGGCAGTATTGCGAAAGTCTGAAAAAAAACTCAAGAGTTTAATTTGCATAAGAACTCAAATTTTACCGTCGCGTTTTACTTTTTGCTCCCAATTTCGGTTTCGCTCAGTCGACAAACAGCTATCGCCTCGCCAGTACCCTTAGTGAAAAAAAAACATACAGTGCTCTTCACATGATTAGACGCACCTGTAAAAAAAAATCTTAAAAATGAAACATAGACTTTTTATTTACTTTTTTCTCTTTTATTTTTTATTTTGTTGTTTTTTTTTTATATTTTCAGTACTTTGTACAGCCACCATGTTTTAAAATCACATCAAAAATCCTATTTTTAAGTGAATCATACAGTTTTTCTAAATAATTTATGGGAATCGTCCTCCAGGCTTCTTTTATTACGACAGTAAGCTCTTCACAGGTCTCATACTGCCTACCTCCTTCATATACTTTACGCGTGAGCCATCCCCAAACATTTTCAATTATATTGAGGTTAGGTGAATAAGGTGCCCACGGCAACGATTCCACATTTTCTTCGGCAAGAAAGTTTTTCACTACACGAGCGTTGTTGATTGGCGCATTGTCTTGTTGTAATAATCACTGTAGAGGTCCGAACAGTTCTTTCATGGTGGGGAAGGCTGATTGCAAAAGGGCTTTGTAGGAAACTCCCGTCATTTTGTTGGAAATGAAAACCAAATCGAACGCCCCATTGTACGAAATGGCTTTCCAGACCATTATTTCTCCTTGTCTCGAATGGTGACTTGTCAAAAATTTTTCCTTTTTTTTAAGATTATGAAAGTAGTAGTTGTAATCATCAGGGCCATCCAAATTAATTTTTTTTCATCTGAAAAAACACATTTCGCCAATTTAGCGCTCTTCCAAGGTTGGTGTCCCATGTCATGTGAAGGCGCGCGAATTCCAACCGCTGTTTAGTGGAGGCTTTTTTTTAGTTTTTTTTTTTTAATCTTAGATGTTCTGCACTCAAAATAGCTCGCCGAACAGTTGATGTGCTGGCAGTTATCCCAGCTTTTTCCTTTATTTTGCTTGTGGAGACAGCTGAATTTGACGCTATTCTTATGATTTTTCTTTTGTCCTGAGGTGTTAAAGCGGTTTTTGTCCTTCCCAACCGTATGAAGCACTGTTTTTTATGTAATTTCTCAGAACGTGGTCACTTCGGCCTATTTTCTTGGCAATGCTTCTCATTGAAAACCCTTCAGAATGCAAGGCGTCAATTTTGCCTTTTTCTTTCGCGGTTAAAAATTTTGTTCCCCCATTTTTAATGAAAACTAATAGAAAACACTCTTTGCTTCTTAAACTTTGTAGCTAACTAAAATCTACGTAATAGATCGCGACCAACTAACTAATTTAATGGGTGCGCCTAATCATGTGAACAAAAAAAAACTGCATCTTTTCTTGCAGCATAGGCAAGAAAAAGAAAAAATACTTCCACTCAGCTACCATTTGTTTGTGTTTTTTTGTTGAGAATTTAAAAACCTTTCTAATAAATAATAATAATTGTTTCACGCACTAACAAAAAAATTAAATTTATGTAAAAAAAAATGTGTGCGTCTAATCAATTGAAGAGCACTGTACAAAATCACGCAGTGTGTGACAAAAAAAAAACAATTCAAATAGAGCCAGTGCCGGTGTCACTGATAAAAGAAAGCCACAGCGTTGGGTATTCCACCGTGCGCAATCCCTCTCGATCGCTGCTGCTTTTGCTTGGCTATTGCAGGTTCCGTATAGATTGTATGTGTCCACTTGTAATGGACGCATCTGACGGATAGCTGTTGATTTTGCGGACGAAAACAAATTACCGTACCGGCATAGCACCTGCGGGAAATTGTTTTGAAATTCTAACGCAGATGTTTAATTCACGGCTTTTGCTTAGGTAGCGTCGGAGTTAGTGTTTTCATTTATGTTTGCCTTTTATAATATTTAGGAATTTTGTAGAGGATGTCAGTAACATTCGTGGCTTGAGGAATTTTTTTTTCATTATACGCCCATGGTTTCCACAACAAACCTGCTGTTCTGGCACTTAATGAAACCCAGATTAGCGTTGGCACTGATTTAATAGAGTTTAGTCTACCTGGGTACAACTTAGTACCAATATTCTTTCCCCATCGCGATCTCGCCATTCATATAAGAAGTAAGCTTACCAATTTTAGCCTCAATATGGTCAATGTTCCAATCCTGAATTAATTTTGATTTGGCTCAAATTTCATGTCCGTAGGCAATTAATCCACTACTGTTTTATAATTTGAACAGACATTCAACTTATAATGAGTTGGATGCGCTGCCTGATTCCTTCAACAAACATAATTTTACTGGGTATGAAATTCTTTATCCCTAACCGGATAAAAATTATCAACACCAACCGCGTTGTGTGACTCGAGCTGCAAAGAAGCTATCAGGTTAAAAGTGGTAAGATTTCAGTCATATAAGGCCAACATATCTGAAGAAAACCGGAAAAAGTTTAAACGAGCCAGAAATGACTGCAGTGGCCTTATTAATCGTGGCTGAGGCAAAACGTACTACGAAGTCCCACGGGTGTTAAAAACTTTTGGTCGTTTATCCCGACACTCATTTATAGTGACATTACAGCTGTAGCTCTCTAAATAAAGCGGGTGGCAATGGTGCAGTAGTAGTGTATTCGCTTACGGAATGGAAGGTCGTGCGTTCGAATCCCGGCCAAGTCCATTACTTTATACCGAATACATGAAATCGTAATCTCCCTAAGTAACTTAGACACACCCGTGGAGAAAAACCCTACAACTGCACCCAAACACTTCTTTCCTATCTCTCTATTCTTTCTAATACCAAGTAGCTTACACTGTGTTCTTAGTATTATAAGGGTACTGTAACAGAAAAAAAAATCCTTTAGCGTAAGCAAATTATAAAAAAAAAAAAAAAAAAAAAATCTGCTTGCTGCTCACTTTGCAGCTAGCTCATCCCAGATTATGCTTTATCTCCCCCTGTACTCGAGCGCGTAAAATACTCCATTAAACCAATCCACTTTCGCAATCGTACAGTGGCTAGAGTACTTCAAGATCTTGGCATACACAAATCCGCTGGTCCAGATGGTATTTCCCCTATCGTTCTGAAGAGGTATTATTTTCTATCTCTCCTTTTCTTCAGGGCTCTTTCCGAGAAGATGGAAAACAGCATCTGTCTAGCCTGTACCAAAAAATGGCGAATCTTCTTCTGCCTCCTCATACGCTGATCAATCGTCAGCTAATGAAATATCTTGAATGCCGAAAACTTCTTAATGACCGCCAGTATGGTTTTCGCAGCAAAAGGTCCACTGCTGATTTGATGACATATCTAACCGAAAAGACAGATGTTTGTTTGTTTGTAAGTTGAGTAGCCAACTTTCACTTCATAAAAAATTAGAACACCTTGGCGAGAATAAACATAACTGGCGATGCATTGCATATAGAGGCTCTGGTCCATCCTGGCTCTATAGGTATCATCTTAATGTACGTTTACACAGACATGAAATTCGTCATTTCAGCGGAACTCAATATTTGATCCTCACCATGTTCATCATTTCGCCATACATTTTCCAGTATTTCGAAATGTTAAATTTCGTTGGAAGGTTGTCATTGGAAGGTTGAAAAAACCATTTATGTAGGTATCTGCACGTCATTCGGCGCGCGCTGAATAAAAAACCAATTGGAAAGAAACCAGCCTCCAAGTTATTTATTCACATAGAGACAAAGATGGAACGAAAGACATATAACAAACATAGGGACGGGCTACAGTCCGCTTGGGCGAACTGTTGGATACCCTATTCTTATTCCTATCCCTCATAAGTGGGCGTGACAAAAGTCTAAGTATGGTTGAATTGTTAAGAACGCTTTACATATTTTGTTATATAACATTTAAAGGATTTTATCAAAAAAAACGCTCCCTACCTCAAACTTGGGTGTTTCAATAAAATTGTTTTATTTAATTGTGGGCGTGTCAGTAGACGGATTTAAAAAAAATTAACACATGAGCATAAAGGGCCCCTAGAGAGTATATATTATAAATTTCAGCTCCCTAGCTCACTTTGAATTTTCAAATAAAAAAAAAAAAAAATTGTGGGCGTGCCAGTGGGCGGATTTTGAAAATATTTACACATGAGCATAAAGGGCCCATATAGAGTGTATATTATAAATTTCAGCTCCCTAGCTCAAACTTTGGATTTTCAAAAAAATTGTTTTATTTATTTGTGGGCGTGTCAGTGGGCGGATTTTGAAAATTTTTTATCCCGAGCAGTTTTAGGAGTCATAGATCATATATAAAAAATTTCAGCTTTCTAGCTCAAAATTCGATTTTTTCCAAAATTTTGTTTTTTTGAGTTTGTGGGCGTGTCTGTGGGCGGATTTCAAAAATTCGTAAACTTGATTATTTCGGGACCCTAGAGAGTATATGGTTAAGATTTCAGCTCTCTAGGCCCAGTTTAAAGGCCTAATTTTTGCCGACGGACGGACGAACGGGCGGACATGGCGAGATCGGCATTACTATCGATGCTGATCATAAATATAGTAACTTTTATGGGTCTACGGGCAATATTAAGGTATGTTACAAACTATGCGTCAAAATTAATATACCCTTAGAATAGGGTATAAAAAGGAGAAAGTGGACAGAAACGGACTTAAATCAAGTCACCAATCGATATTTAAGTTCTTACGGAAAATTAAATATTTTGAGAATATTGCGCGCAACCAAGTTTCGACCGTATCTGTCATTTGAAATGTTCTCAGTTCAGTGCGAACGAATGATGAATTTCGGGGATGTGTAAACGTACTATTAAGTATGCTATCTCCTAGCTATCTTCTTTTGGAATAAATTGTTTTTCATGACACACTCGTTTGAACCATAGAGCGGTTGTATTTGATTTGCCAGATTATAGGTTGTTAAAACTATTATCTTAAAACCTTACAGCATTCATGTTGGTGGAGTGGCTCAGTGGTTAGTGCGTTGAACCATTTGACCGTTGGAGCGGTCCCAGGTTGAAGTCCCCACAGTATCACCCACAATTTTGTCACAGCCGCACCTCTTGCGTAAGTCCGCCAAATATCCAAGAGTATAAATTGCTGCTCAAATTAGCCGTTTGGAATTGGCAAAAAAATGTTGGCTTTTCCATTTCTATCAAATAAATAGCTTCGCACACACAACTAATTGGTGAAGCTAAGTTTCAGACCCTGTATGGGCCGCTTATACCTAATTTTTTCACATATTTACAGCATGCCACACTTAAAGTCTGAATAGACTTCTAAACTACAATTCCTATTGCCGAGAAGTCAGAAAGCATCCGCATAGTATAAAATATAAATCGATTGAAATCAATGCATTTTCACAAATCTGTCTTCTTTTTACAAACATTCGCCTGCCCTACCATTTTCTTCCTTTTAATTTCATGTTCTACTAGCTCACAATCTCACGTTAACTTTATTAGAATATAATTGTTTTCCGTCTAGTTTACCGAATGGTATTAATTGCTGCTAAATTAGTTTCGCACACTACACGAACAACCTTTAAATTTGATACACTCCCATTAGAAACTGTTAATTTATCGCGAATCGTATTGTATCGAAAACTGTAACTCACCTGGAATTAAAAGCTTTAGGTATCCAGGATCTAGGGTGGGTGCAACATCTCGTTTCTCGATATTATCTGAATAATCGCAGATATAATCGATCATTAGTTTCCCGTACTTTCTAAACTCTTCTGTATTCATTTTGTTTTTTATTATTTTAGGAATACTTTTTGCACTTTTCACTTAATTACAATTTTTTTTTTTAATTTTTCTTTTCACTTAAGACCCACTATTTTTTAATTTGTTATTCACTAGATAATACAGTTGGGTACTCTTTTATTTTGTTTCTTAAAAATCAATCGATTCTTATAGGACTGCGCGCTTGGAGACAATTCTTATTCCTATTCGCTAAATCTTACCGACTCGAATGACTGTATCTTTCAGATTCGTTCGCTTAAATATAAATATCCAATAAGCAAGATCTTCGAAATGATCTTCGAAGCTTATTCTCTTTTGAATTATTTCGCTCTCTCTTGAAATGGTCAAGAATGAACAGCTTTTTTCGCGTGTAAGATCCTCTCCCAATGAATAGAGGTATCAGAGATAAAAATAAAAAAAGAGACTAACTTTAACTGGAACTAATGAACTATCACTTTGGATAATATCGCAGAATCTCAACAGACAAAGCATATGGATGCCGGATGGATGTATGTAATTAAAGACAAATAAAATGATGAAAGAATATTCGAAATCTACCGTGGGTTGGCTCGTTTGTCTTGTTAGTACATTTTGCCGTACGTGAGTTCCATGAATTTTTGTTTCGAAAATAGTATTGGGTGTGCAATAGACGAAGGATTGTTTACGACACCTTGTGATTACCTGGAACTGAAGGATGTAAGTTTATCTATTTGCATATAAATTTAGTTGAAGTTATTGCGAATTGTTTAAATGTTTAGTTGAATATTTTTGTGGTGCTGTATAGTTAAATTGAAAAGAAAAATGAGTATGTTTTTTTCTGCTGCAGTGAAGAAGCTTATTTACTACTCTATGTATTTTATTTGTTTGAAATTGTTGGTCTAAATATTATGTATCTAGAATGGTTTAAGTTTATTAAGAAGAAGAAAAACAGCAGAATCGTTAAGGTACTAATAGCTTTGCAAATAAATATGGTCTGTTTTTTTAATCGCATTTTATGAGCAGATTTTGATGAAGCACATTTGTAGGACTGTTACTAACTCAGCAATTGAATCAATAACACTTACAATATGTTATGATAATGAGTTTGAAATTCAGGCGTTGTTGTCAGAATAAAATGTTCTCCCGAAAGTAAGTTTTTTTTAAGGAGTTTCCATTTTAAATGTCCAAACAGAAATACCCACATGCAGACCTTGGTGTACGTTTGGGAGAAATTCCGAAACGAAAGTCAAATCTTAACAGAATACCGCTCGGGGAATCTGTTTCGGAGTGTGTCGGCCTCTGCCGGCTGCCGCTCTACAGTCGGCAGAGGCCGACACACTCCGAAACAGATTCCCCGAGCGGTATTCTGTTAATAATACTAACCCAACCTAACTTATTTGTTTCGGAACAAAATAAACTAAGTATGCAAACGCATTCGTTTAACATACATACATAATATTCCGCTATTTTAAATCCATAACAAATGATTAATTTAATACGGCTTCAAAAAAAATATAGTTCGGCTCTTGTTGACCACTTGTCGTTTATTTCCTTACCAAATAACTGAGCTGAGAACTGAGAACATTTAAGAGCCAAATGAATACAAAATTGAGTCACTTTCCTGATATTTCATATGCAAATATCAATCAATCTCAAATTGATCAAAATGTTACATCTTTCACATCTGCTATAGTTGAAAGCGTTGAACTTTCCGTACGTAAAAAAAGATTAAACTTGGGAGCGCTAATATCCACCTAGTAATTTACTTGAACTAATTAAAATAAGGAACACCTTACAATCATTGTTTAATTCGTGTTATCAACTCGGATATTTTCCAACTGAATGAAAAATAGCAAAGGTAATTCCAATTTTGAAACCTGGTAAGATCGCTTACTTACCTGGTAACTACGGACCAATAAGTCTAGTGAGCTCGCTTAGTAAATGTTTGGATATAGTGATCAAGAAAAAACTTACTGAGCACATTAACTCAAATAATGTTTTGCCATTAAAGCAGTTTGGGCTCCGTGAATTTCACAGTACTGTGCAACAGGTTCATCGTATAACAAAACACATAAAAAGTAATTTTAGTATAGGTAAAAGTACAGGACTGGTGTTGCTTGACGTTGAAAAAGCTTTCGATTCTGTTTGGCATGAAGGACTTCTACATAAGCTATTAGTTCTTAGATAAAGATAAATGCTTTTAAAACTCAGGCTGTCTTTTTCACCCGAAAAAGCAAAACTCTGTTTCCTACCTAGCAATAGTCTCATTATCAATGGTTGCGGAATAGATTGGAAGTCTTGTGCTAAATATCTTGGGGTGTATCTGGATAAGAGATTAACTTTTGGCACACACGTACAAGAAATCATTAAAAATATTAACTTAACAATAAAAATACTTTACCTATACTATACTTTTTATAAATAGGAAATCTAAGTTGAGTAGTGACAACAAATTACTGATTTATAAAGCGATTTTTCAGGCGATTTTGGGTCGCCTGCTTGGGGTTATTGTGCAAAAAGTCACGTGCAAGACTTTAAATTTCACAAAATAAGCTCCTGGAAATGGTGTTAAATCTTCCATAGCGCTTTTCAACAACTGAATTGCCCGCATTAGCCAACATCGAAATGGTATCGAGCAGAATCTCAAAATTAAGTGAACGACATAACATTTCTTTTTTATCTTCCGACAATTCCCTAATCTCAAATCTAGCTTCTTAAACTTATCTTATTACACATTACTTATCCTTGACTGCGTATCTATTTTTAATGTTTTTTGTAAAAGCTGTTTTGAACTGGGTATTGTACGCCTTTGTATTTAAGCAACCCCTTCTCACAACTTTTTTTTTTTATTTTTCATATACATATGTAGTTTTTTTTTTTGCATCTTTAATGAAGGTTTTTAATAGTAGCTTTTCCTTCAAATTATCTAATTAACACTTATTATATTTTGATTAAACAATGTAGTTGTTGGCACTAGTAAGGTAGCATATATACCAATCTCTGTTAATTGTGCAATATAGGTTTAAGCATAAGAAATGTAATGTTTTTGGCTACAATAAAATAAATAAATAACTGAGCTCAACAACAAGAAATTATATTTTTTTTTTTTTGTTTTATTGCTTTCAATTTTAAACACATTTCCATGGCACTTAAAGTAATCTGCAGCATTTCATAAAGATTCGAAAGACATTTGCTGTGTATCTGTCAAAAAAAACAACAACAACTAGCCGTGGGGGTGATTTCGGTTCATGAGGTCCACACAATGAACTTCCCAGCTTAATATGAATATGAGATGAATAATAAAAATAAGGAGTAAAGGGATGAATAGGTTTGAATCATAAATATGCATAAATATTTTTTCCAGTGGAAATAGAGGTTATTAATAAAAATATTGTTGACCGCATTAGCATAACTTACATAATAATAAAAAAAAAATTTAAAGTTGTGACCAAAAAATGAAAAAAAGAATCAGGGCTGTGGTGAGCTCAGAGCCAATGTTGAACGAGAAATAGCGGCCGTATCGGTCAAAATATTCGGCCGAGTTATCGAAAATTGGGTTCAACGTATCGAGCGCTGCATACGTTCCCGTGGTGGACATATGAACGAAGTTGAATTCCATTCATATATGTTTTGAATATTTTGTTCTACTCGTATCTTACAAACAATTCATTTTAATAGTCCATACAAGGAATATTTTTTCTTTCATTTAAAAACGGTTTTAGTTGTATTTTTTTTTTGAATGGCTTAGTATAACATCTTTATAAGTTTTCTTCTCCTCTTTACCTTGGTTAAAAGTTTAGCTATCAAAATTGTCTTAGTATTCATTTCTGTTTCTTCTATCCTTGTTTGACGATTCATCAGCAGCGCTTTCTGTTTTGTACTCTTCTTTAGGAATTCTAATATTTGACGGTGAAAATACATGATGTGCCCTTTTCAAATCACCTACGCTCTCTTAACTTCATTTAACTCTATTTCATATAAGCTTTTATTTAATGAATGGACTATCTGCGCTAGCACATTCTTGTTTGCTTTAGTTACGATCTGGACCAAAGTTATCCATATCCTCCCACCTCACTGCATCCCTACTGGTCCGCATGTTGGGTTCAAACAGTATCTAATCACTTCTTCACTGATGCAAGGAAATCCTGAAATTGTTGTATTTGTGTGATCCAGGATTTTATAGCCCTACCTCTGGATTGTATAGGTTCTTTGATTCATATTAACTTTCTTGACGTTGTTCATAGGATCTCTCCTTTGAACATAACAGTACCAACTAAGCCGGTCGCGTTCTATTTATGTAATTAATTTACTATATTAACCCGGGCAGAGTAACAATTTATACTAGTCATACATCGAACCAGGAAGAGCTTTTGATAAGCCCAATTATTGCTCTAAGCATGTACAAGAAATAAACCACATTCAATACAATGGCTTAAGCAAAGTTCAGACATTGAAATACATATTCAAATGGTCTTTTTTCTTTTTCTTCTTGCTTTACGACGAGACCATGAAAAGAATTAGCGTCATTCTCATTACCCTCCGACTTTACTGCTAGCTACTGGACCGCTTGTGGGGTTTGCGGTTCACCGGTTCGACATTAATCGACATCGGCAGGTTTCCTGGTTACAGATCACTTCATCACTGTAGCCGATCAAATGCTGGAGTTGTTGCATTTGTTTGATCCTGGTGTTTTAAGGCCTGCATCTTTTTTACGAGACACTTGCATGCTCCCTTGATTGATTATTGTTTGATCGACCTTTTGCCACAGCGGTGATCTCCAGTCGTGTCAATCCACGGATTTGCATGCACACTTGCGGGACAGCTTTAAGATGTTAAATTTGTCGCTACGGTCACCGGAATGCTAAGATTTCCTAGATGTGATTTCCCTCCTTATTCACATTTTACGACAAGCACGGCGCTGCAGTAATATTCTAAGTCCGTCCCTGCACGAGCAACATATTCAAATGGTCGTTTCTACAATATTAATTTCTTCTTCAATGTTGTGTTGATTTTGGCTTTTTCGCTTGTCATCGTGATTTTCTTAAATTTTACTTACTATTTTATTAAATCGATTATTTGTTTAGCCTGATGGATATCTGACGCAGTTTTGATCTGTCTTACTCAATGAATTTCTCATATAACAAACAAGCTACTAAAAAAAAGAGTGTTTTTGAAGTGTTTGTTGTGGTAATGCATACATATTTGACTGTGATTAGCCCGCAAGGCAACAGTCGAGTGCCTAATTATCATGCCTACATAATTATCAATTTGGTATATTGCTTCAATATTCTCTGAACTCTGAAAAATATTGGTTAATTTTGTCCTTGAATTTTTGCGAAAATGCCGCAGTAAACAAATGCCTTAAAATGTGTTTCAAACGACACATCCCAAAATATTTGAGACAGCCATTCATTGGCTTTGGTTTGACACCTGTAGAATAATTTGTTTCCATAATTTAGAAATGCATTAAAAACCTATAAAGATGTTAAAGAAAAATTTATAAGGATCAAATTTATAAGGATCATACACCTCTATCAGATCAATGAATAAATTAATTATTCTATTTCTTCTGCTCATCTTTTTTATAACTCCGGTAGTTGGCAAGTCATCTGAATCGATGCTTTTCAGAGAAAGACTAACGACAATCATGCAAGCCAGGGTTAAATTTATTCAAATTGATGACCAGCAATAATTGAGCACACATGTACCTAAATGAATAATTTGCAAAGCAAATTAACGCCCATGTAGGTAGGTCTTGAGGTTGAGCTCTCTCTTCCTTATCTGATGTCATCACTATCTGTGAATTTCAAATTCTAAAGAATTTAGGATAAAAAAGGGCTTGTCTTCTCACTCGATGAATTTTTCTTCTTTTTTATTTATTCTCGACATGTTTTGTGCTTGTTTTGATTTCAACGATCCTTTCACGTTGAGTCATTCATATGATGTACCGGAATTTTTCATCGCTAAGCGTATCTAACGTTTGCAGACCAACAGAAAGGGATTATGTTGACCTTTGCCCTGGCATACATCTTAAGAGACATCCGTATGCCCATGAATCATCAAAAATGTTCACCTTCTTATGTCGTGATTGAATCTGTCGGATAAGCATGTTCGTTATAACAAGAATAGGAACGTAGTTCTATGGACAATTAAGAAATAGAGTGATTAACTGGCGTTAAGCTTGAAACAACTTTTATACATTTGCTGATGTGCCAGGCAGTGCATAGTCTTACACTTTAGTGTCAATTTGAACAAGTGATCCAAACCTTTAATGAGTCAACTGATCTGGCTTCATCAAATTTCTATAAATGTTGGCGTCGATGAGTTTACCCGGATCTTTTCTTCGCTTTCTTAAATTTACCATCAATATCAGGTATTTGTCATGTATTTTGTATGGCAACCAATGAACACTTTATTCAAAATATTCAGGAACGAAAATGAACCGATATCTTTTCTTCTGATAGTGCAATTTCGTTGGGGGTCCAATCTTTCTTTATTTATATTTAGTTAGTTTTTGTATTAGCAATACTGAAAAGGTCTAACTCAGAGCAATGAATTTATTGAATCTTGAACGATCCGTCACATTCATGTTTTGTAAATAATTCATAGCCATTATGCCTTATGACCAACTTAAGTGGGACATTAGTCCCGTAAAATTAATTCGGGACTTATGTCCCACTATACATTTCCTAAATATACGCCTAGAGAGAAACTAAGAAGACCACTCCAAATGTTACAACAAATAGTCAAATCGGTTTCGTTATCTTGATGTTGTTTTTGAGTATTACCTTGAAAAAAATGCAGTTAGCTAGGTACGAGCAGTTGGGAAAAATGCAAATCATGTAATTTTGTATTCTTTATTAGTCGAGTTTGCATCGTGACAAAGAAAGTAAGCCAAACAATTAAAAAAACTTATCTAATTGCCATTTCTCAGTTCTTATGTCTACTTCTGAAATCGATGTTCGGCGATTTCTTTATTTTTATTTGATCAAATTCTCAAAAATATCGAATTCAGAAAGGACATAAGTTAAAGACATAAAGGCATTAAATCGATGTTTTTGAGAATTTGATCAAATAAAAATAATAAAATCGCGATTTGACTTAGTCAGTGGTAATCTTATGTACGTTGCAAGTAAAATCTTAAGCGCGGATGTCAATAGTATTCTCTTAGTTGATGGCACACTGGTGCACTTTGTATCTGAGAGCGGCAAAAACGAAATTTTACACATATGCTTGATTTGGATTTTCCTGTTTCGACAAAATTTGGTTGAAAAAAAAAATAAATACTAGCGAATTTATTGATATTTTGTCTTATATGTGCTTGCAATTTTTTTTTATTCACAAGTAATAATTAATTTAAAATAAAGGGTTTTTCAAAAGGGACGCTACAAAAGTAGAGCGAACAGGGACAGCAAACGACGCCGAATTTCTTGCCGCTCTTTTGACATTTCTCTTGAGTAAGGTTTGCCATTTCATGATGGAAAGATATACGAGCCAACAACGAGTCGAAATTATTAAAATTTACTACCGAAATTCGGAGTCAGTGGCCTCAACGTTAAGAGCGCTACGTCCAATTTATGGTCGTCATAATCGTCCTAGCAGATCAACAATTGAGCGTGTAGTGGAAAAATTTGAATCCACAAGCACAGTACAAAATGTTCACGTGCCAGTGAGATAAGGAAGTGTCCGTAGTGTCGAGAATATTGCTGCCGCTGAGGCTTCAGTTGAAGAAAGCCCAAATGTGTCTCTCACACGTCGTTCTCAAGCGTTGGGCATCTCTGTGACGTCGTTGTTTCGAATTTTGCGAAAAGATCTTGGCCCGAATTGGATGATATGGACTTGGAGGACATGTGGTTCCAACAGGACGACGCCACAAGCCACACAGCGAATGCCACAATCAGTTTATTGGAAACCAAGTTTGGAAACCGTGTTATCTCACGAAATGGTCCAGTCGCTTGGCCGCCTCGGTCGTGCGATTTGACGCCGTTAGACTATTTCCTGTGGGGCTACGTCAAGTCTATGGTCTATGCCAACAAGCCAGCGACGATTGATGAACTTCGTACGAATATCGAACGTGAAATTGCAGCTGTATCGGCCGATTTATGCTTGAAAACCGTCGAAAATTGGGTTCAGCGTCTGGACTTCTGCAAGCGTGCCCGTGGTGGCCATGCAAAAGAAACATTAAATAAAATATTAATTTATTAGTTGGAGCTTCTTCACATTTTTTAGCTTCTCTTATATCGCATGTGACTCTATTTTTTAAAGTCTTAAGTGAATTATAGATCAGACGATATCATATGAAAACATCTTCATTCGTTGATAATCGTAAACACTTCCTGGAGTGGTGAATGCTAAATTGATTTAGTCCTTATTTCTGCTTTCTTGAGCCTCTTCTGAAAGTGATTGCACATGCAAAGCTGCACTTTCTATAAATTCGGCTCCATGAGCTAAAATGCTGTGGACTGTTGCAGGCATGTGATACTAATACAGCGAGACCCCTAGTTTCGGATTAAACCCTAAATTTTGGGGTATTATTTTTAATCTGGCATCAATTTGAGTGATCTCCGCATTCAAATAAAGATTTCCAAAAACCTTCATGAAGTATTGCCGTAATATATTGTTCCGCTTCCTTGTTTTACTGCGTCAAGCCGTTTCAATTCTCAAAATAGCTAAGAACGTGAAATTTAGTTCTTATATAAAGTACACTGGGGATCACAAGGATGATGCCATGCATTTTGCAATCCATTTTTAGTCTTTATACCTGTTGGAAATGTTATAGCCGGAAATTTTTACTACCTGGGAACAGGTACATATTTTAACAACAGTAAGTCATAAAATGATCACAAGATCAAACAATGATTTACTTGAAAAGCGTATAGATAATCGTAGCTAACCTTATACTTACTCTTCCACTGCTAAAACCAAATGAGCATTCCTCTCAAAAGTGAGATGATTTGAAACGAAACGTTCATACCCACACCGAGAATTATTTCTGAAAGTGCTTTTTCGGTGCAAGCAAACCTTCTCTTTTCTTCTCACTTGAAATCTACCTGTCGGGCTGAAAATGCATTCATGGGAATGAACATGTATTTAATCGCGTTGTACATAGCTTATTTCAAATTCGAAAGTCGTTTGTTATATCAAACTGAGTTATTCCCAAATTTAACTCTAGATCGCTGCATCACTTCAATACCTGATATGAAGAGATTTATAAAGTTCTTCCAAGTAATTTAGTGAAATTTCGCACCAGGATTGTTGTATGGCTTTAATTATTTCTTCCGTGTTAGAGCATGGCTTTCAAGAAGTCTACGAGGAGGAAAGCACACACATTTTCCCTGATGTTCAGGTTCGGTGAACATCAGGCCCACAATTTGAAATTTTTTTTTTTTTTTCAAAATCCAAAGATAGAGCTAGGGAGCTGTGGGCGTGTCAGTAGGCGGATTTTGAAAATATTTACACATGAGCATAAAGGGCCCCCTAGAGAGTATATATTATAAATTTCAGCTCCCTAGCTCAAATTTTGGTTTTTCAATAAAATTGTTTTATTTTTTTGTGGGCGTGTCAGTGGGCGGATTTTGAAAATTTTATATCCCGAACAGTTTTAGGAGTCATAGATCGTATATAAAAAATGTCAGCTTTCTAGCTCAAAATTCGATTTTTTCCAAAATTTTGTTTTTTTGAGCTTGTGGGCGTGTCTGTGGGCGGGTTTCAAAAATTCGTAAACTTGATTATTTCGGGACCCTAGAGAGTATATGGTTAAAATTCCAGCTCTCTAGGCCCAGTTTAAATACCTAATTTTTGCCGACGGACGGACGGACAGGCGGACATGGCTAGATCGGCATTACTTTCGATGCTGATCATAAATATAGTAACTTTTAGGGGTCTACGGGCAATATTAAGGTATGTTACAAACTATGCGTCAAAATTAATATACCCTTAGAATAGGGTATAAAAACTACTTGATAACCAACAAGTGGGACGGAGTGTACCATTGTACCACTTTAAAAATTAACCCTACCTAGCACTCCTATGATGACCTTCATTGAACTGCACTAGATAAATTACTTGTGGTATTGTTGGCGATTGTCTCTTTTAGTTAAGCACAAAGTCTGAGATTTTTTTAAAATTGCCGTTTTGCTGATTGCTTTCTCATTAAATAAACCATAAATATTGGTGTGAATCAGAGCAAATGAATTTGTTGTCCGCCCCTCCTGCTACTTTATCATTTCGCAAAAAAAAAAACTGAAGTCAAAAGCTCAAACAAAAGAATTATATTGGCACGTTGAGCTTTTATCAAAGATTTTGCGTCCAACACAACATTGTCAAGCATATATACACATGTTGTGGTGTAGGCAAAATCTAAAAAGTTTTCAAATTGAACCACAATTTTCATCATTTTGGCGCCTAACCAAAAGCACGCGACATTTACAACTCACCTTACAACCGTCATCAAGTGATGAAATTCCTAACTTGTTATTCAGAAAATGCGGACGTGCAGACAAAAAACTAACAGCATGTAAGTATTTACTTGATGCTATCGAATTTGGCAGCACGACTTAAACATCGATTTAGTATTTTTATGGTTGGCCTTTTCTAAAATGACTCATACGTTTTTCTCATCTCATATCTGAGCGAGTGGAATTGGGCACGTTCAGTTCACAAGAAAATAATCCTTAACTTTGGGTTTGGAATATTAAATTCGGTTCACAGAACACCAAGATTGCTACGACCAGGAGATTCCCTCACGTCAAAATACCAAGATACTCACATCTCACATGTGCCATCTGTTGCGCTTGTAATAGAATCAATTATGTAGCGCGCCTACAAAACGCAAGGGTAAGGTGTGAATTAGAAGTGCCAATTTTTTCTAGGGGATTTTCTGTTCACTCATTGTCAACAATTCAGTGAGCAGAGTACGTATACTAAGTTGTTGCTCAAATATCGATTAAGGAATTGAATGACTTCAATTGATTGATTGGTGGTAATTTGGACTTCAGGATGGGAAATGTTTTGATTGATTGATTGTTTCTTGTGTTTGAAACCAACAAAAGATTACCCAATCATTGGATCATAACAAAAGAATGCGCCTTCTCGATTTTACCGGCATCCATCGGCAATAGTTATGTTTGCCTAAAAAATTATGATGAATCATTACAAGCTATTTTCAGTTTGAGGTGCTTATCATCGGTTGTCGTTGACATGTTGATTAGTTGTTTACACGATTTTTAAGAATCGTGTAGGTAGCCAGCAAAATAATATTCTGCTTTCTCGAATTTATTAGACAATTGATTGTTTTTATGTCAAAATGGGGAAGATAACTTTTAAAGATTTGTCCACTTGTCGCTTTCCATTAACGTTTTTGAATATAATACTTGCCGATTCCCAAAAGTGTTATGTTTAATTTGAAATTTTTGCATAAAATTATTTTTGCAAGCTTGATTTGCTAGGAAAACAAACGTATGTACGAGTTATATACCATCGTTGTTATTAGTAGGTATAAGGAACGTCATTATTTTTAATAACACTAAATAACCGCATTAAATTACGTTTGCGAAATAAACATAAGAAAGTTCTGCCTTAAGTTCTGAAATGTCGAAGCAGCTCATATAGGCACTGCTTAACGGCGCCGAGTGCTGGACGATAAGCCGGCAAGTAGAGATAATTTTGGGTTCTTTCGAAAGAAAAATACTCCGTCCGATATAAGTTCCTGTGTACGAGGAGGGCGAATGGAGGGGAAGATAAAACTCTATGAGCTGTACCAAGATCTGGATGTAGTCAAAAAAGTTAAATCGTGTCAACTGCATTGGCTCACCCACATTGAGCGAATGGACAATTGTGCTCCAAGCAAGAGGATTTTCGATTCCCAGCCCCCAGGTTCGAGAAAGCAAGGAAGACCGAAACTCCGTTTTAAAGACCAAGCCATCACGGATGCCAGAGCGCTTGATCTGGAAAACTGGAAGCAGCGTGCCCGGCACCGCAAGGGATGGAAAACTGCAGTGTCTCAGACAGACACTTTTCACGGGTCGAGAATCCATTAAATAGTAAGAGTTCTGAAGACAGTAAAATTGGTGTCTTCCTGGTGGAGACTTCGACAGCAATATTCTCGAAGAATCGTCTCTAGTTAACAGTATGAGTGCATTTAATTTAACACCGGTAAATAATTCATTTCCCACTCATTCCACAATGGATAATAGTACACTCCTTGATGTATTTTTTCTTAGTCAACCTTACAAAGCCCTTCACTTCAATCAACTTTCAGCTTATTGTTTTTCCCGGCATGATATGATTCATTTAACTTTTCAGTGTGAACCCGTTATAACCGAAAATAAGTACATTTTTCTTTCGTGATTACAGAAATATAAATGTAGATCTATTCAAGGAGGACCTCCTTGCAGTGGAATGGTATAGGATTTATGGAATGCTCTCAGTTGACACTCAAGTGAATTTCATTCAAGAAAACATCAGTAATCTTTTTAATACTCATGTTCCTCTCATTTCTAAGTCCATTAGAACGAATGATCGTCCATGCTCTTGGTTTACTTATGGTATTAGAAATCTGATCAATCAGCGTGATCGATCTTACAAGCGCTAGAAAAGATTTCGGCTGGATGTACTTTTTAATGCGTATCGTATTCTAAAAAACAGGGTAACATGTGAAATACAAGAGACAAAAAGACGTTATTATGCTCCGCGACTTGATCCCTCCCAAGCTAAGCAAAAACTATGGAAAATTTAAGGGATATTGGAGTAGGGGAGTAGGAAAACAAAGAAATACTTTTGCTAATAATGTTGTCTGGCTTTCGCGCTAAATATAGTTGTAGTACTGCTTTGATAAACATAACTCAGGAAATTAGACAAGCCGTAGATAATGACGAAGTAACTTTTCTTATCTTGCTCGATTTCTCTAAAGCATTTGATTTGGTAAATCACAATGTTCTTTCTGGTAAGCTACAAAATCAATTTAATTTTTCGGTTTCGTCCACTAATTTAGTAGCCTCTTATTTAAGTCAGAGATTCCAGGCATTTGTGTTTAATAACTCCACATCTGATTTTCTTCCACTTAGTTCTGGTGTTCCTCAAGGATCAATTTTGGGTCCGCTATTCTTCTCTATGTACGTCAACGACCTTCCTTCATGTAATTTAAATTCTTCTATTGATATGTATGCTGATGATGTGACGAAAGAGTTTTCCGTTGGGTCTTGTGGAAAATGCTGCATGTGAATTAAATGAAGACCTGGAAAGGATCTGTGCTGTTCTCGAGCTAATTGCCTTCGCTTAAACCCGTCTAAGCAGGTTGATACTCTATGTTTTCCTAAAATACATCTCAATGGTAGCTCTATTGAATTTGTCGAATCTGCAAAAAATCTTGGCATAAATTTTAATCGAACGCTAACTGGAAATAACCACATCAGACTGGCTCTAGGCAGGGTTTATGGATGTCTTCGCATGCTATGGGCTACACAAAAAGTCACACCTCTAAAAACAAGAAAAATCCTTGCCAAAACGCCTCTTATTCCAATTCTGATGTTTGGTTGTGAGCTTTTCAGCAACAGTGATCATGAGCAGAGGTGAAAACTCAATGTAGCCTATAATAGTATCGCCCGATATATTTATGGACTAAGAAGATACGATCACATTTCCTCTTTTTCAAAATCGATTCATGGCATTTCTCTTGACAACATTTTTAGGCTGAGAATATTGATCTTGCTTCATATTATTCTTCAGACGCGCCAACCATCTTCCCATTTTAGCAAGATCCGTTTTACGCGTTTAACAAGGACTTTTGATCTCATACCAATGCGCTTCAATTTCTTGGTTTCTGAGGTGCCTCTATCCATGCGATTCGGCTATGAAATTCCCTCCCCCAACATATAAGATTGATAAGTCGCAAAACGCTGTTCCAAAAGGAACTCAGGCAATACCTGCAAGCACTTCGATGATGATGATAAGTTGTTTAAATCTTTTTGCTTTTATTTTATTTTTATTATTTTTTTATTTTCTCATCTCCTTTTTCCCCTTTTGTATTTGTAAATATGTATAAATCTAAACTTTTTTGGCTGTAATTTAAATTATTGCTCATTTATTTGAGTCACCGATATTCCGCGTTCTGGAGCAGTGTAGCGTAACATTGTATATTAACGTGTATTTCGCATGTGTTTACTACACAAATGTCAAAACAGAACTGACATTAGGGGCCAATCGCAAAATTTATACCATTTTTCTGATAGGAGGATTACTTTTGCGCCACCTTGTATAAAAACATATTGATCTTGAACCGTATGCATTAAATATTTTGGGGGTAAGAGAGGTAATATCACAATTCTCTTCAAACGTTGTTCGAACGCCATTCGGTCAACTCGCGAGTTTACTATTTCTTTTGTGAAACGCTTTGAATTTTTCATCTAATATCAAGAATTAATCCTCTCCTCATGTAAGTAGTATATTTTCAATTTTCTGTTCACAGTTGAAATAATTATTGTAATATTTTAGCAAAGCACGGATTTTTTCTTAAAAATGTCTCAAGTCCAAACCCGACAAACGACGACCTGTCCTGTGTTTGGTTTACCAGAGAATTTACCCGCCTCTACTTACCTACTTATAATGAGGTTATGAAAAATTATCTATTCATTAAATATGAACTAAAGCCTGAAAAATCAACAAAAGAGCCAACAGTTCATGAAATATCCGAAAGATTGGCTCAGGAAGTCTTGAAAATTTGGCAAAAAGCGTCGCTCCAAACTGTTGGCCTCAACTTATTCGTTCCTATTACGACAAATATAGAACCTTCATGAAACCTTATAAAGGCCGTCAAACAAACAAAAACTACCAAGAAAAAATTAATAAGTCTGTAACTGAGCCCCATAAATTATTTGATATTTGCAGTTGCAAATGCCATGTTATATCAAATTGTAATTGTTCAAAAGACAGCCGTGTCCCCAAAGAAGAAATCAATTTTTTACTCGATCAAAGATCAACAAGGAAAATGATGATAGGCGGTGTGATTGCAACTGTAAAAAATAAAAAAAAAACAAGAAAGAAAAGAACAAACAGAACAACAGAACAGCTGATTTTGACAAACCGTGTTGCTCTCATTCTTTACGTGTTGACTCGACAATCGAAAGCAATAGTTCCAGTGATAGCGTAGCTTCTAATCTTTTTCCTGAAATGCCAAAACAAAAAGCTGCGCTGCCAAAAAAAATGAGATTAAATTTGCCATCATTAGGCCTTGCCTGCGATCGTACTGGAGTTTCTGACAGAGCCGGCGCTATTATAGCTTCTTCTGTACTAAAAGATGTTAGCATTATTTCATCAGACGATCCAAGTGGTGTCATTGATCGCTCAAAGTTGCGTTGTGCAAGAACTAAGGTCAGATTAGCTTTACAGGATCCTATGCGGTATGTATTTTGATGGCAGAAAGGATAAAACATTGGTTAATATCCAAAAGAATGGTCAATTTTATAGAAAAAGAGTAGTAGAAGACCATTATGTGATTTTATCGGAGCCTGGAAGCAAGTATTTTGGGCATGTCACGTGTGAGTTGGGAACTGCTAAAGGAATTAAAGATTCTATAATAACTCACTTGAAATCCAAATCAGTGTAACTAAGTGAAATAGCAGTTGTTGGTTGCGATGGAACAGTAGTAAATACAGGTTTTAAAGGTGGTATTGTTCGTCTGATGGAAGAAGAAATTAATAAACCATTACAGTGGTTTATATGCCAGCTGCACTCTAATGAATTACCACTGCGACATCTGTTGCTACATTTGGATGGGAAAGAATCCGATTTTGAACCTGAATCCCTTAACCATTCTAGATGGCTTACAACAGCAAATCGAATTCTAAGGTTATATGCTACTAAAACGGATCCCGAAGAAAAATTAGTGATATTAGCCACATACATAATGATAGTCTATGGTCCAATGTGGTTTTCGATAAAATGTGGCAAACCATAAGTCTAAGTCGCTATTTGGACACGAATTTGAAGAAAATCGTTGCCAAAGTAATCCAGCGAAATGGGTATTTTGGTCAGCCAGAAAATCTTATTTCTATGCTTGGAGATGAAAAAATAATAATACGAGAGCTGGCATATCGAAGAATTTTGAAGACAAGGACAGAAAATGCTCGAGAAATTCGAAAGTTTCAAGTGCCTACGTTTAATTTCGATTCAAAAAGTTATTTTGATCTTATTATGTGGCAAGACTGTGAGATAACTGAGCCTCCCCTGACCCCAAATATATCTGATGAATAGTTGAAAGCTATTTTTAAAGATGGTCTCGCCACCTATCAGAACATTAAAGATTTCCCATGCCACGCACAAGCCGTAGAGCGCTGCGTCAAGTTAGTGACAGAAGCTTCAAGTGCAGTTATTGGGGAAAATAAACGAGATGGTTTTATTAGGGCAAGACTGCTTTCGCGTCAACAAATGTCTTTTTTGATACAAAAAAGCAATTTAATATTTAGTTACTGAATTAGTTCATAATAAAAGCGTTTATACTGATTTTTTTAATTTATACGAAAATGGATTTTTTCTGATTTTCTTCCTTGTTGGGGCACCTCAAAACATTAAGACAGCTAAATAACTTTTTGTGCGTATCATGAACTCACTGAAAGGCAACTTTTTATCGCTATGCCGTCGAAAAAAAAAAAAAATATTCATGTATTATCTATCGCTCCACCCTAAATCTATATACATTATAAATTTAACATTGAAATATAATTTTTTTTTCACAGAAACTTGCACTTTATTAAATAAAGATTGGAAATAGAAATTTGCTGATAGTACAATGGACAAGTATTGATTCTCAGTGCTCCACTCCACTTTAGAAAGTCTCACACTCCGACAAAACAATGAAATGAGTTCTCCGTATTCAGAAAAGACCGTCATAACAAAGACCTGAAAGCGCTTGGAGGTGGTGTCCTGATCGCTGTTCGTTCCAACTTTGAGTCACGAAAGATTGACTTCCCATTTCAACTAAATCTCGAAATTATCTGTGTAAAAATTACACTTAAGAACAAACATTTATATGTTGTTAATGCGTACATTCCATCGTCTCGTCTATGTTCTTTGTATTCGGAACTTTCTATGGCACTAGACCATATTTTTGACATATCTTGTTGTGACAGCACTGTCTTACTTATAGGCGACTTCAATCTGCCACATATTGGATGGGTACCTTCTGAGGATGATTCTCATTTCATTCCATCCTTTGACTCTGCCCAACAAGAGCTCGCCTTACTAGACAACATTTTGTCTTTTGACTTACAGCAAACAAGCTGTATAAAAAATTTCAGAAATCGAACTCTCGATCTTGTTTTTTCTTCTGACTGTTAGTACTGTGGTTCTGGAATCCCACTTCAGTATAACTAACATAGATAATAATCATCCACCCTTGCATGTATTTATTGAACTAGGTGCACATTTGTACGAAAACAGTAATTCGTATGACCGTTCGTAATCTTTTGACTTTCGGAAAGCCAATTTTTAAAGGCTTTCTGGTGAAATTAATAGCCTTAATTTTAATCTTACTGCGTTATCTAATATTGAAGATGCAGTCGGTGCTTTTTATTCTTTGATGGATAACTGCATGAAAAAAGTGATTCCTGTCAAATCCCCTAGGAATATGAAAACGTCCCATCCCTGGTATACTAAAGAGCTCAAATCGATACGAAACAGACGTAATAGGGCTTGGAAGAACTATTTAAAAAGTCTCTGCCATTCAGATCTTGAACTCTATCTCACATTATTCAATGAGTTCAAATCTTTATCCTGCAACTTATATATTGACTATATAAGTAAAATGGAATGCTCTTTAAAAGTGGACCCCAAACTTTTCTGGGGATTTGTCAATTCTAAGAAAAAACCCGATGGTTATCCATCGAAACTTACTTATAATAGCTCTTCAACTGCTGATTCGCTAGATGCAAGCAATATGTTTGCAGATTATTTCAGTAAGTCGTTTAGGGTGACCCCTCTTCACGTAGATAAGCAATATTTTAGTTATCTAACTAGCTGTTCCCAAATAAGTTTTAGTAGCTTCTCATTTGACTTGGAAACAATTTTAAAATTTATTTCTTCTCTGAAGAATGATTATTCATCAGGTCCTGATGGCATTGCACCGATCGTTCTTAAAAAATGTAGTCATGCAATTGCTCCATATCTTAAATATCTGTTTGAATTGTCCATTAGTACTGGTAAATTCCCTTATCTATGGAAAAGTGCTTTTATCACACCTGTATTTAAAAAAGGCGAACGTGGTGATATCACTAATTATAGGCCTATTTCAAAGCTTTCGTGTATCCCTAAGCTTTTTGAATAAATTGTTTGCGAAAAGTTAATATTTCTTTGTCGCAATTTAATTTGTAATGAACAGCATGGATTTGTAAGAAACAGATCCACTGTCACTAATCTGTTAAGTTTCTTGCATGATTGTTCTAAAGCCTTAGAGAATAAGGACGAAATGGATTGCATATACACTGACTTCTCTAAGGCGTTCGACCAGCTGTCCCATGAAATAATCGAATTTAAGCTCAGGGCTTTTGGTTTCCCACCATGTTTCATAAAATGGGTTAATTCATACCTTAGATCAATGGTTTATCAAGTGAAATTTATAGGATCGCTATCTGTATCTTTCACAGCTCAGTCTGGAGTTCCCCAAGGAAGTCACATCGGACCAATTTCATTTATACTTGCCATTAATGATGTTAAGGCATGTATAAATCACAGTAATATCCTGATCTACGCTGATGATATGAAAATAAATAAATCTATCACTAGTCAGCAAGACAGAATGTTTCTTCAATCTGACATTAATAGCTTCGCCAATTGGTATGATAAAAACGGTTTATCCCTGAACCCAACTAAATGTCAACATATGACATTCTCTTCCTATCCCTTCCACCTTTCAATATTCTCTGTCTCAAAATATTCTTTGTAATGTTGATAATTTTAAGGATCTTGGGGTTTATTTCGACCCCAAACTGGTTTTTGCTAAGCACATTAATTCTATTATTAATAAATCTAATTCTATGCTGGGCTTTGTTAAAAGGTGGGCCAAAGAATTTAATGACCCTTACGTTTCTATGTCATTATACAATTGTTTTGTCCGTCCGATTCTAGAGTATGCCGCTCAAGTTTTGACACCGTTCTACAACATTCATTCAAATCGAATAGAAGCCATTCAACGTAAATTTATTCGATTTGCACTTAGAGGACTTCCATGGGATGATCCATTTAACCTTCCTCCTTATAGGCAACGTATCAAGCTTCTTCAAATGTTACCCCTTTCTCAACAAAGGCTTAATAGCGATATCATTTTTTTACAGCAGCTTATATCCGGTCAAATAGATGCACCTGACTTGCTGTCTTCTATTGGCTTTAATTTTCGTGGTGGTGCCCATAATTTACGCAGTGTTGAATTATTGTTTAGCCCCCTGTCTTAGAACGAATTATGGGAGGCATGAGCCTATTAGTCGCATGATTAGAATCTATAATCTAAATGATCATGTGATTGACTTGCATGTTAGTAAAATTAAGCTAAAAAATATTTTGCGTATTAATGCTTTAATGTCTTAAATTGTTTGCATTATTTTGTGTTTGTGTTAGTATTTTATAGGTACATAATTATTGTATTTTTAATTGTTTTGTCCTTACTAACACCTGCACTAAATGATGAGCCTGTGAGTGCACTTTTAGTGCCGGCAATTTCTGCTCGTGATAGTTGCTTGCTTTAAGCACTCCACGACACAGAGCTGATAGTGTAATAAAACAAAAAAAAAACAAAAAAAAACATAGGGACGGGCTACAGTCCGCTTGGGCGAACTGTTGGATACCCTATTCTTATTCCTATCCCTCATAAGTGGGCGTGACAAAAGTCTAAGTATGGTTGAATTGTTAAGAACGCTCAACATATTTTGTTATATAACATTTAAAGGATTTTATTAAAAAAACCGCTCCCTAGCTCAAACTTGGGTGTTTCAATAAAATTGTTTTATTTAATTGTGGGCGTGTCAGTAGGCGGATTTAAAAAAAATTGACACATGAGAATAAAGGGCCCCTAGAGAGTATATATTATAAATTTCAGCTCCCTAGCTCAAACTTTGGATTTTTAAAAAAATTGTTTTATTTATTTGTGGGCGTGTCAGTGGGCGGATTTTGAAAATTTTTTATCCCGAGCAGTTTTAGGAGTCATAGATCATATATAAAAAATTTCAGCTTTCTAACTCAAAATTCGATTTTTTCCAAAATTTTGTTTTTTTGAGATTGTGGGCGTGTCTGTGGGCGGATTTCAAAAATTCGTAAACTTGATTATTTCGGGACCCTAGAGAGTATATGGTTAAAATTTCAGCTCTCTAGGTCCAGTCTAATTTTTGGCTACAGACGGACGGACGGACAGACGGACATGGCTAGATCGACATTACTATCGATGCTGATCTTAAATATAGTAACTTTTAGGGGTCTACGGGCAATATTAAGGTATGTTACAAACTATGCGTCAAAATTAATATACCCTTAGAATAGGGTATAATGAATTCATTACGCTGTATAAGAATACAGATAAATACTTATTTTTACATAACAAAATCCGTATCTCCCTCTTTCTTGATTCGCGTACCACCCTCAAAGGTTATCTAAAGCTTCCCCTAATTTGCTGCGAAGAAGAAATTCAATAATAAAACACCATCCCTTACATCAAAACGTATCTATGCAACTAAATCGGCATTCTGACTCTGTCAAAAAGAAAATATTTTGTCGTTTAGTTATGCACCACCAAACATCTCTGGCCGTGGGCGCAGAGGTTAGTGTATCGGACTACTTATATATAGGCCTCATGTTCAAATCCCGCCGGGACCAAGTAACACCTACAAGTTTTTTCCACTGCCACACCTCTTGTAAGAATTGTCATGACAAGCTTCTCAAATTTGCCGTTCGGATTCGGCTTAATGTTGCAGGTCCCTTCCACTTCGCACATGCACATGTCGACAGAGAAGAGACCCCTTACATCGTTGAAGAATTACTTACTCCAGTAGCTTCTAGAGATTTTTGTTTTCAAAGGATTTATGACGTACTTAAAGCCATCACCGCCATTAAATCGAACGCCATCGGCTTGGATGGAATGCATCCAAAATTCTTAAAAATGATAATGCATGGAGTACTACCCGAAATTACATACATTTTCAATAATATTATAACCTACTCCATATATTCAAAATCTTGGAAGGCTTCTAGATCATCCCAATTCCTAAAACCTCAAACTCGAGGAAGAAAGAATACCGTCCCATCTCGATATTACCATTCATATCGAAAGCTTTTGAAAAACTTATGAGCCAACAAATTCACTCATACCTTAATGAGTTCAAAGTTCTGGCACCGCACCAATCCGGTTTTAGACCAAAGCATAGCTGTACTACAACGCTTCTGAATTTGGTGGACGACCTTCGCATTGAAATGAATGAAGATCGTGTAACATCGCTCATATTGCTAGATTTTTCGAAAGCCTTCGATATTGTGTCCCATGAAATATTAATTATTAAATTAAAACACTGTTTTAATTTCAACCCGACGGCTTTAAGACTGATGGAAAGCTACTTAAATGGGCGTACTCAAGCTGTGTATATTAACGAGACATTATCCAACTTTATTATAACCAGAGCCGGCGTTCCACAGGGATTAATAATGGGTCCGTTATTGTTCACCTTATTCAATAATGACATTCCATTAGTGTCAAAGTACTGCAAGGTTCAAATGAATGCCGATGACGTCCAGCTGCACTTAAGCTATCCATTGGGTCTAGTTGAGGATGCCACTCAGCGACTGAATGAAGGTCTCAATTCTGTAGTCACTTGGTCGCGAAAAAATAAGCTTAGGCTTAATTCCGGTTAAAGTCAAGCAATTGCAATCAGCCGTTTAAGTATCGATACACAAAGCTTACCTCAACTTTTTGTTGATGGATCAGAGTTGACATACGTCACCAGTGTCAAAAATCTCGATGCAACGTTTAACCAAAATCTCACTTGGGAGAATCATATTATACAAACCGTCTCTAAAGTTTATGGATCCCTGCGCGCTCTGTATCAAGTAGGAAAAGATCTGCCGTTTAGGATCAAAGCGATGTTGGTTAAGTCACTTCTGCTGCCCATTCTTTTTTACGCACATCCAGTCTTTTGTGACTTAGACAGTCATAGCTCTCGAAAGTTAAGGGTAGGTAGCAGTAAATAGTACAGTGAGATTTGCCTATAACTTGGGTCGAACGGAACACATTTCTGAATATGTAAGGCATTTTCTTGGAATGGACTTACAAAAATATCTCGACCTTAAAATATTGACTTTCATATTCACTCTCAGAGAAAAACAGGAACCAGAATATCTTTTCCAAAGGTTACAATTTGCATCTTCTTCGGCCAGAAGTAGAAGTTTTGTTCCGCCAGCATATAACTTTTGGCATATAATTTTTGGCTGTAATTTAAAAAAAAAATGAAAAACTTTGATTCTTCTTGTGGATTATTTTTATTTGGTCTTTTAATTTTTTTTACATCAAGTCGAGAATATGATGTCATGTAAATGGCCGCCGCCACAGTTGATTGTCATTTGAGCCCTTTTTATGGCATTTTCCATCACTTTGGCCAAAACTTCCGGCGATAGGTCCTTACATTGTTGACGCATATTGTCTTTAAGAGCTGCAAGAGTCTGAGGCTTGTTGACATAAACCCGCGACTTCAAAAAGCCCCACAAAAAGAAGTCTGGAGCAGTCAAATCAGGCGATCTTGCTGGCCAGTGCAAATCGCCAAAACGGGAGATTAGGCGCCCGGGAAATGCATCTTTCAGCATATCGGTTGTGGCACGTGCAGTGTGTGCCGTTGCACCGTCCTGTTGGAACCACATGTTTTCCAATCCCAATTCATCAAGTTGCGGCAAAAAGAACTCGTTGATCATTGCTCTGTAGCGCTCACCATTCACAGTAACCGTTTGGCCCGCGACGTCTTCGAAGAAAAAAGGTCCGATGACTCCTCCAGCGAAAAGAGCACACCATACAGTGACTTTGAGCGGGTGTAATGGCTTTTCGTGGGTTACACGCGGATTTTCAGTGCCCCAGAAGCGTAAATTTTGCTTATTTACGTACCCGCTAAGATGGAAATGGGCCTCATCAATCATGATTATTTTTGATGAAAAATCATCTTCCTCTTGGTGGTGATTAAGGATGGCTTGAGCGTATGTTAGACGCGATTAGCGGTCAGCAGCTAACAGCTGATGCACCGTCTGGACTTTGTACGGAAACATCTTCAAACCTTGTACCAAAATTCGCTGTAAAGACCGTCGACTGATACCCATTTGCGTGGCACGTCGTCTGGTCGATGTCGACGGCGCTTCCATGACATCTTCGGCTACAGCAGCAATATTCTCTGCAGAACGGCTACTCCGGGGTCTGCCACGCCTGGCAGCATCTCATGTTGTGCCAGTCTCTTCGAGGCGAGCGGCTAAACGTCGCAGTGTTTCACCAGTAGGCGTTGGACGGGTAGGAAATCTGCGACGAAATTCACGTTGTGCCAAAGTCACCGACCGATTATTGCTCAAATAAATAGTCACCAATATTCCGCGTTCTGGAGCAGTGTAGCGTAACATTGTTTATTAACGTGTATTTCGCATGTGTTTACTACACAAATGTCAAAATAGAACTGACATTATGGGCCAATCGCAAAATTTATAGCATTTTCTGATAGGAGGATTACTTTTGCGCCACCTTGTATAATGTGACACAAAAACAATTTTTTGTATACGCCGTAAGACTTTGGAATTCGCTTCCGGTTCATATCAGAAGATCTTCAGACATGAGCGATTTTCAAAGACAAATCAAACAACACTTTTGAATTTAATTTTAATTATTTAACTGCTATAGGGTTTTAGGGAATTTTAGCTTATTATTTTTATTTATTTATTTTTTCTCTTTTTAAGTAAAATATCCAATCAATATAAATACATTTTTGACATTTAGATCAATTTGAAATTGTAAAATATACTTATACCTTAATGTGCCAACCTTGTCAATAACTGTAACACACTTAAAAGATTGCATTGTATCTATGTGTTAACATGAATTATAAATAAAATACAAATACAAATACAAATGGTTGGAGAAATTAGGTTTTAGGCCCTGTATGGGCCGTTAATGCCTACATTTTATTTTTTAAACATTTATTTCCAGATAACGTAAGACAATGATCGCTTGACGATAGATAGATCATATCTACAGAGATAGACAGAGGCTGGTATGGTCGAAACGATTTCGTTCGATCGTTTTCATTTAACAAAAATAACAAAGCTAAGGTGTTGATAGTTTTCTAGCTGAGTTCTATAAAAACGCAAACACACAGTTCAAAAACTTCTTGTTGGGCTTTTTCGATCGTCTTTATATGGATGCTGGTGTACCTAACTGTTTAACAAATAAATAAATAAATAAATAAATAATAAATAACATTTATGCTATCTTCAAGAAAGGGGAGTGGAGCCTCACAGAAAACTATTGAGGCATATCTACTATTAATTGCTTGAGAAAGGTTTTTTTAACTCTTGACTCCTGTGTCAATACCAGGAAAATGTGGCCACTATATGACAAGCGAAAGACCGAGAGAATCCTTCAAATGAACAAAAAGTCTTTGTCCTCTCTCACAGGTGTTATCACCGGACACAACATGCTGGGCTACCATGCAAAGAAATTGAAACTCAGCACAGACGAGCTCTGCAGAGGTTGCGGGGACGAGGAGGTGAACGAGGATACCCCTCATTTCCTCTGTCACTGCCCTGCACTCTGTCACATAAGAAACAATGTCCTTGGCAGATATTTCTTCCAGGACTTAGAAGAACTCTCCGGCAAGTCTGTAAACGACTTGCGTAAGTTCATCAGCGCATCGGGATGGTTTGTAAGCCCGCTAGGTTTTTCATAGGTCCCAAGTAAGGGAATCAACCTCCAGGGTATCACAAAGGGTCTACATAGACCTAAGTGTGACGGGAGCAGGACTCTCTTGCCCCGTCAACCCAGCAACCTAACCTAACCTAACCTAACTCTTTTCTCTACGAGAGACTAACGAAATGGATTGAGACAAACCAGTCGCTTGAGTATCTTCTAAGCAGGGTTTCGTTCTGGATTCTCGACTTGATCATATTTTTGCGCTCTTCATCATTGCAAGGAAGTTCTTAGATCGTAGGATAGGGCTACAGTCCGCTTGGGCTATTTTATTTCTATTCCTATCCCTCATAAAGTGGGTGTGGCAAAAGCCTTAGTATGGATGAATTGTTATTATATTTATATTGTTAATATATGTATACAACACTTAAACGATTTTATCGAATAAACAAAGTTTTTGTAAAAAACCGCACCTTAAAAGTGGGCATGGCAGAAACTTTATATAAGAGAATTGTTCAAAACGAGTTTACCTGCTTAGTTTGCAAAGAATAGGACTTCAATTTACAATGATTTCTTCAATATACCGATTTTTTTTAAATAGTGGGCGTGTCAGTGGGTGGATTTCATGAACATGAGCATTAAGGCCCCCTAGAGAGTATAGAGCCACATAAATTGTGGAATTGTGGGAGTGTCCAAATGTTTAAACATAAGCATTAAGGGCCCCCCAAAGAGTATTTATTATAAATTTTAACTTCCTAGCTCAACCTTTGACTTTTCGATAAAACTGTTCTTAGTAAAATGTGGGCGTGTCAGTGTGCGGATTTCAAACATTTCAACTCCCGAGCATTCGATTTTTTCTATCAAAATTCGATTCAAATTGTTTTTGAAGATTGTTGGCGGATTTTAGAAATTCTTAAACTTGATTATTTTTTCTATCTCGAATTTCAAGGCCTAATTTTTGCCAACGGACGACGAACGGACAGGCCTGGCTGGATCGACATGACTATCGATGCTGAGCACTAATTGATTAACTTTTAGGGGTCTACGGGCAAAATTAAGGTATGCTACAAACTTTGAGTCAAAATTAATATACCCTTAAAATAAAGTATAAAAAAAAACTCCTGTTTTGTTGACTTCAAAGCAGCTTCTGATACTGTTAATAGGCAAGCCTTGATATACGAAATGTCTTCTCTTGGAATCTCTTGAAAAAGTTTACTCTTGTATTCCAATTTCCTGGCTTAAACAAGTGCTGCGGTATGGGATGGATAAGGAGGCGTCTGCCGGAGTTTCTCAATGATGCATTCTAAGTCCGATTTCATTCGCCCTGTATATTGATGCTGTTTGTGAAATTCTCCCGGAAGGTTTAGTATTTACTGGAACCCTGATAAAAGTTCTATTGTACGCTGATAATTTGCTACTACTGGCGGATAATCCATTTTCCCTGAAACTACAAATCAAAAGGCTCCAAGAGTACTGCGAATCGTGGGGCCTACACATTTATAGCCGTAAAACCAAGATTATGCTTCTGAACCAAGACGTCGTAGAATGCTGTGGGAAGAAATATGGAAGCTCTTATACGAACGAGGTAGTTAGCTGCTAGTTTGAATGCCTCTGAGTGATGTTTACCGCTACTCTAAACTGGAGTAAGCATGCTAGTAGTAATTGATAGTTAGGCGAAACTAGCCTTGGATTTAATATGACCGGTGTTTTTCCTTGCCAGTGGATGGTTTCAAAAATAATACCAATCCCTAATAATACGAAAGGTGAAGAATTTAGTCTCATTTCGATTCTAACTTAGCTATCCAAAATTTCCGATCGCATTATGCATAACATATCGACATCATCGGCCGATCTCAACGTGCCGTATTTGAGGTTTTCATAGCGATTAAAGAACAGGTAAAATTAGTTGGCCTTGGACAAAAAGAAGTACATACTTGCTTTCAACAAACAAACAAATATCTGTCACCCGACTAGGACAAAACGCCGCCGTTAATAGCAGCAACTTCGAGGTAGTAAGGGAGTTTACCTATCACGGGGTAAACATCAACTTGACAGCAACTTCGAGGTAGTAAGGGAGTTTACCTATCACGGGGTAAACAAGAACTTGACAAATGACACCTTAGTGGAAATCCGACGAAGACTTACCCTAGGAAACTGTTGCTACTTCGGTTTGGCGAAACAAATGGATGCAAGCCTCCAAATCGGAAGACTCAGTGTAAGCTCTAAAAAACACTGTTCTGCTTTACGGCGCCGAGTGCTGGACATTAAGCAGGAAAGGAGGGCAAGTTTTGGGTTCTTTCGAAAGAAAAATAGGTACTCCGTCGGATATTTGGTCCTGTATGCGAGGAGGGCGAATGGGAGGAGAATATATAACCGCGAACTATATGAGCTGGACCAAGATGTGGAAATCGTCCAAAAAGCTAAAATACGTCGACTACATTGGCTCGGCCACTTTGAGCAAATGAACAATAAAGCTCCAGCGAAAGGATCTTGGACTCCCAGCGCCCAGGTTCGAGACGACAAGGAAGACCGAACCTTCGTTTTAAAGACCAAGCCTTGCGGATACCATGATAACTGGAAGCTGCGTGGACGGGGTCGCGGAGAACGTAAGACTGCAGTGTCTCAGGCAGAGACTCTCCACGGGTCGAGAGCCCATTTTGTAAGTAAAGTAAGTAAGTAAATGAGTATCTTGGACGTAATAATCTTAAGTTTCCGTTCAGTCTGGCTTCGTGCCAAACATAGTTGTACTACCGCACATTTGAACGTGTTGGAAGACATAAGAGAAAAATTGGATAAAGACCATACTACTTTTTTATTCTTCTGAATTTTTGAAAGGCATTTAAGATCACTTAGTCACTCTATACTTATTGATAAATTACGTCAGTTCTTCAACATGTCTTCTTCGGCTGTCAAGATACTCTCAACGTTTCTTAGCGAAAGAAAACAGTCTGTGTCTATGGGGAACGTTCTACCAGAATTTTTTTTTTCGATTTTGAGACCCCTCTTATTTTCGCTTTACATCAACGACATACAAAGCATAACCTTGAATACATCGATCCATTTTTACGCTGACGATATTAAAATTTATAAAAGCTGCCAACTTGGTTTTATCGAAAACTATGCAGAGAAATGGAAGGAAGACCTTGAAAGGATCTCGAAATGGTCTCCTATATCTTTTACTAAATATCTGCAGACATATCGACATTCGTCTTTAGGGACTGCTTCAAAAACACTTTGCTACGCCTCTTTGGTAATTTAATTTTCTTAATTGTTTCTCTATTATTACTCTACTTTGGTTTTACGAATTGCATTTCTTACGATAAATTCTTAACTCATTATTTTTTTTAAATATATATTTTTAAATTTAATTATATTTTGTAATCTTCAGAAGTGTATTTCTTAGCTGGTAAATGAAATGAATAAATAATAATTATTTTTTTTCTTTTTAGATATAAATTTGATAGCTTTCTATAATCTGGTAAGTTTAAAAATGTTGACCTATATTTAAATCGACGCGGTTTTTGCAATGTTTAATAGCGAATGTACATTTGAAGGTAAACAATAAATAATTATTCACTGTATCGAATCAATATCGACAACAATATGTAAATGGCTGACTCTTTTAAAGCGGCTAGTAAATACTTTTGATCATTTGTTAAAACTATTAAGAATTCGGCCTCATCATCTATCCCGACACTCATTTACAATGACATTTCAGCTGTCAGCTCTATAGATAAGGCCAATCTGCTTGCTGCTCACTTTGCAGTCAGTTCAACGCTCCCAGATTGTGCTTTATGTCCCCCTCCTGAAATCCCGAAAACTTCTTAATGACCGGCAGTATTGTTTTCGCAGCAACAGGTCCACTGGTGATTTCATCACATATCTAACCGAAAAGTGGAACCAATCTCTTCACAAAGGTGGTGAAAGAAAGATAGTGCATTTACCAGAGTTTGGCATCAAGCTCTCTTGTCGAAAATGCGTTCATTTGGAATTGATAAAATACTTCTTCCATCGATTAGAAATTTCCTTTCGGACCGTTCAATTCAAGTTGTTTTGGACGGTTTCAAGTCTGCAACTCACTAAATAAATGCTGGTGTTACCCAAGGCTCTGTTCTGTCGCCGACTCTCTTTCTCATTTTTATAAATGATTTCATGCCTGTTACCTTTAATCCAATCCATTCCTTCGCTGATGACAGTACCCCCAGCTTCTCATATTCGTTTCTTGGGTCACGCCCCTCTTCTTCGGGTGTGGAACTGGAACGGCAAAGTATGTTAAGCTAATTGAATTCCGATCTTAACAGCATAGCTCACTGGGGTACAACCAATGGAGTGGAATTTAATGCTTCCAAAACGAAATACTGTCTTCTGCCATTAAAGCAAAACCCACACACACCTCCATTATCCATGAATGGCACTTGCATCGCTGAAACCGAAAGACTTTCCACTCTCGGTATGTGTGTTAATGACAACCTACGTTGGAATGACTACATATTCGATGTCGAAATGTGTAGGCTTCCTTAAGCGATGTAAGAAATATTTCACACCTTCTGATCTGGCTACAATTTATAAGGCGTTTATCCGCCCTAAATTCGAGTACAACGCCCATATCTGGTCTGGTGCACCAATAACTTATTTGGAGCTACTTGATAGGATTCAAAATCGCGCGATAAAACTCATCGGCGACCGAGACATCGCGAGATCGATTGACTCTCTTAGTCATCGTCGTAATGTCTCCTGTCTTTCGTTATTTTATCGTTATTTCCATCATAGGTGCTCAAACGAAATAGTCATTTACGTCCCACCCCTTGATCATTTCAACCGTTATACCCGCCATGCAAGGAATGCCCATCTGTTCACCCTAAAGCCTGTATTCGGACGTACAGTGAAGTTCAAAAAATCTTTCCTCAGCCGTACAACACGAATGTGAAATGCTCTTCCCCGCTCCATTTTTCCTACACATTATAATCTACAAACATTTAAAACCAACGTGCATCGGCATTTCTCCTTTATTTCTAATCCTAATTAACTTAACGCCCGCGCTATGTAGCTACCACATGATAAGGGTACTAAGGGTAGTGCGCGCACATAATAAAAAAAAACGCGGATGTTAAAAATTGGATAAAAAAAATGTTTAGAGCCTTTGTAATATTACAAGTGCTTTAGGTTTATAATTTTCAGTGTTCTGAACAAAATCATAGACTTAGATCTATGTCAACGATTCCCTGATAGTGCACTTCTGGAAAACAACCAATGGCTGAAGTTTTGTTTGGTAAGCAACCCCCAACAACTTAATCCATACTCTTATTTTGACTGAAATATTCAAAACTTATACAAAAAATAAATTATGGTCAAGATTGGATGCTGCTCCAGATACAAAACAGTGAAACTGTTTCATTCTTCACATTAACGGTATTTGAAATATTCGTAATAAAGGGTTTTTTACCAAGATTCGCAGAACGATAAAATATGATTCGTTCTCTCATGGAAAGTTCGCAAAGGAGTTTGATTTCTGAATCGATCGCGAACCTTATTTTTCGGTTCTTTTAGAAATAAAATTCTCTTGCGATCTGTAAAATATAGTTCGTTCACGAATTTATCACGTGCAAACTATTAGAGATCCGTTCGCAAACTGTTCGAATAAGAAAAAAAAAGTAATTTAGCATGAAAATTATATTACATATTTTAATATTGAAAGAACATAAAGGAAACATATTTTTATTAAATATTAAGATTTTGGAAGAAATTTGCATTCAGTTTAACTAACAATACATTATTTATTGTTTCTTTTGATAATTTGTTTCGGTTGTTTGTCAAAAAAAAAACTGGTAGAGCGCTAAAAGCCTCGTTGTACACGAATATACGTGATTAATCTCAATTTGAAACTCTCTCAAACAACTCACTACTTCATTTTTTTTTTAATTCTGCTGTATGCATTTTTTTAAGCTGTCTCATACCGAGTATATTGACTAATATTCTATATATTGGATATTTATTCCAAAAATGCTTTTGTCCATACGCGCAGTGGCGCAATCCATGCGAGAGGAGTTTTTCGAAACTTCAACTAATTAAAAATTATATTCGATCTACAATGGATCAAGAGCGACTGGTTAATCTGGCCGTGCTTTCAATGGAAAGAAAAATTTCCAAAGAAATCGATTTCACAGAAGTTATTGAGGAGTTCAGTAAATTTAAGGCACGAAAACACATATAACACGCTACAAAAAATAAAAACACTATCTTTGATTTATTTTATCTAATTTTTTTTTGTCGATCGATTCGTATTTTATTTTCCTCACCCATATCCATTCCATATTGTAGGTATGTATGTTTATTTAGCCTAAATAATTTAATTCGAATTTAAATTTCACTTGCCAGATTTTAACGAAACAAACATAAACACTTATTTATACATACAAATGTGAACTGAATAAAAAACTTGTAAAACTACTTTGTTTTTAAAGCTGGGGGGCCTCATTCAGCTTTGCCGCCCCGGGCCTCTGACGAGCTTAGTCCGCCACTGCATACGGGTCGCAAAATTTAATTTTAAACAACCCAACTTTTTATGCACTATTTTTGTTATCATTTGTTTAATAAGACAACTTGCGCCACCATTTTTTCCAATATATTTCCAAAATGCAGATTAGTTTCAAAAAATTCCTCGTAGGCTTCAAAATTTTTTTTAAAAAATTGTTCGTCGTCGAAAATTTGAAAAGGAATATTTTTAATCGTAACCAATCCTACCCAACATTTAAAAAAAATCACTCTCCTTCATGTCAACTAAGACCGATTCATTTTTTTATCTTCGAACTAACACACTTCCACTTTCACTTCCTGATGGTTGCTCATTAACGCCCGAATCATTAATATTGACACTATGTACTATTGTATAGTGTCTTTTTATATTCCCTGTTACTTTTCTTTTCAGTTTTTTCTCACAAAGTAAGCAAGCTGATTCGTCAGCTTCTTCATTATAAGAAACATATTTGTTTAACTGAAATGTCTTTATTTTCCCCATTTCAACCAAAATAATAACTATTGAAAATATAAATCGCTTCACAACCGTACTGAACGGATACTTGATAGAGAATGATTTGTTTTATGGATCTTTACTGATCCTTATCGCGAGCGAACCATATTCTGCTTGAATTTCTTTTTTCCGATCTCTCACGTACGAGAGAAAAAAGGCTACATTTCGTTTGTGAGAGAACTATAAATTTTTAAAGATCAAACATTTTATCGTTCTAAAACTTTATTTTTTATGGTTCGTGAGAAGATCGATAAAGAACGATAAAGATCCTTATTTTACCGTTCGCAAGTGCTATTTTACGAACCCTGGTTTTTACCCTATTTTAAATTGCAGTGTCATTGATTTGTTATCATTGGGAGTCGGACAGAATCCCGAAAAACGTAATCCCGAAAGCCCAAAATCCCGAAAATCCAAAATCCCGAAAAGCCACAATCCCGAAAAACTAAAATCCCGAAAACCCACAATCCCGAAAAGCCGCAATCCCAAAATTCCGAAAGACCAAAATCCCGAAAATGAAACTAAAAATTTTATTGTAGCAACAAAAAAATTTGGCAAATTTATTTAACAAAATAAAAAACATCAAATAAATAAAACATAACAAAAACAGTTCAAGTCTTACAAAAACATATAAAAAACGATCCATGACAAAACAATATTTAATACAAGTTCATATTGTACGCAATTAATCTGAGATAACTTATTTCAGAACGCTTTCGCTGCTCACACTCCCAGTCAAATGTATCCTTGTATTTTTTGTAGCCGTCAATAAGCAGTTTCTCACGCTGTTTGTTGGTTTTCACGATGGACACGTTCATTTATACTTAAGACTACACAAAATGTCACTGATAATATCAAGTTTTTAATTATAATGTCATGCACGCTACTCACTTTGAATTACGATGTTCACTGTCTAACAAAAATCTAGTCGGTCAGCTATCACACTATTTGAGATCAGCTCAACTGAATGCACATTGCGAATTGCAAAAAAAAAACAACGCAAACAATTGCAAAACATTATTACGGTAAATGGAATGGACAAACACTTTTCTATTTTACATTCAAAATTAAAAACATAGTGACGGGCTACAGTCCGCTTGGGCGAACTGTTGGATACCCTATTCTTATTCCTATCCCTCATAAGTGGGCGTAACAAAAGTCTAAGTATGGTTGAATTGTTAATAACGCTCTACATAAATATTTTGTTATATAACATTTAAAGGATTTTATCAAATAAAAACGCTCCCTAGCTCAAACTCTGAATTTTCAAAAAAATTGTTTTATTTATTATTTGTGGGCGTGTCAGTGTACGGATTTTGAAATTTTTTTATCCCGAGCAGTTTAAGGAGTCATAGATAATATATATAAAAAATTTCAGCTTTCTAGCTCAAAATTCGATTTTTTCCAAAATTTTGTTTTTTTGAGTTTGTGGGATTTCAAAAATTCGTAAACTTGATTATTTCGGGACCCTAGAGAGTATATGATTAAAATTTCAGCTCTCTAGGTTCAGTTTAAAGGCCTAATTTTTACCTACAGACGGACGGACGGACATGGCTAGATCGACATTACTATCGATGCTGATCATAAATATAGTAACTTTTAGGGGTCTACGGGCAATATTAAGGTATGTTACAAACTATGCGTCAAAATTAATATACCCTTAGAATAGGGTATAAAAAGAATCTCTAAAACGAAATTCCGAAGCGCTGCTCTAAAGGCCCTTAAAGCTCCAAGTGTAAAGTTTTGCAAATGTACCCACTTCATGGTAACATTTTATTGAAAAAACTGATAGCAATGTAGGGTGTATTCTTCACAAAATAAGCAAACACTGCTCTTCTGAACACTTAACTTATACAAACAAATTTCCAAGTCCACTTGCTTGGAGCGAAATAAAAATAAATAGATAATAAAAAAATCGACCATCGACCATTCAAGGCGTTTCAACCCAAATATTAAATTCTTGAGAAAATCCCGCAAAATTGTTACCCACTTTGTGGCTGGAAATATGGATAGGGTAACAAACAGTCCGCCCAAGCGCACAAATGCCGTATTATATATTTTTTTTTTTAAATACGATTTTCCATAGAATTTGCGTAAATTAATCATTGTGTTTAGCAGATGTTTCGAACTTCTTGGAAGATGAAACTATACTTTGGCAATATTTTGGATTTCACAACTTTCTTTCCGTACCTCGTACCTTGATCGCGAACCATACAGCACACACACCTATGAAGTAAGTCGATTAGTCAATTTCGTTTTAGCATATCAGTAGGTGAACCTCGCGTTACCGCCAACTCTAAGAATTGATTCATTTCTAGCGGTCGTTCGCGCTGATGGTAATCTATTTTTAGCTAATGCAGTCCCAATATGAATAACCTAATTTTGGCAACTACTGGATTTCAAGAATGATTCATTATTATCATCATCATCGGCAGTACCAAATTCTTTACACATTCAAATAGCCTCATCACTGATACCGATTGTAAATTTCTTGTCCGCTTCCTATCTCCAACTCGCTTGTGGGACTCTCTAAGTTATTTTCTTGGTCTATCATTTTTTTGTGGATGATCTGATCATGTTGGGTATTTCCTTTAATTAACGAAAGTTTCCCAATTTAAAGTCATTCGAAGCCGGATTTTAATTGAATTCTAAACAGTTTTACCTCGATGAAAAGAATTGTTAAAAACATACTATTGATCAAACGAGATAATCAATCACAATTATCATTGAACATTTGACTGTGATTCGTTTAAACGGGTACTGAACTGGGAGTATGAAGCTTACACCTATATTTGGTCAGCTTAATGCCGGTATTAATTGATTAGTAAGTAGGCGAACTAAGGAAATGTAAAGTGTCTTGAACTTATGTAATTTCAACTCCATATTTATTTTATATTTTTTACCGATCGGCTTAGATCAAAACAAATTAGTTAAAATTGTGGATAACGTCCTTTTTGGTCAATCATAAAAGTGGGTTATTTTATGATTGTCCGAAAAGGCCGTGATCCACGTGATCCTGTAGAACAATGAATTTATTCGTCATTCTATCATGATAATTTGACTTTGCAGTTTCCACCAATTGGTTTCACCTATTTAAGAACTAATTAAATTCTATCTAATTCGGTGATCTCGCATACCAACAGAAGCTCAAAAGATATCATATGCAACGAAAATGGTTCTGACATGCTTGAACTACTGCAAACGTGTATGATTCTGTCATTTTCAAGAAAGGACATTTAACTTTTGCGTTGTTTTGAATGAACAACCAAATCCCAGAGCACTCAGACTCGGTAACGGTCCATTGTACTACCAGGCAGAAATCCTCCTTTTGGTGTAGAGGCATGTGATTGGGTGGCGTATGTTGTTGTTCCCCATGGGGATTGAACTTGCACCGCACGGGTCACAAGCCAACACACTAACCTCTACACCGTCGCCACCCATTCTTACAATTGCTATCACGTGAAGTGGACGGCTGGAGTTACAGCGCTGTTTCACGGTCTGCCACAACCGATCATCAGACTCCTTTTTCTATGGTACTGGTCTGTGTTTTTCCTTGTATCCCGAAAATCCATTTTTACTTCCACTGGGATTCGAACCTAGGACCAGCTGCTTCTCAGGCGAGCACTCTTCCACTGTGCCATTGAAGCCACGAGTTTCAGTTCATCCAGTTTGTATTTTTTGATTTTTTCTTTGGGCAGGCCAGCGCCTGTAAGTATATTATGTTACGAGTATTTATTCAGGTTTTTCTTTCTATATTTTCTCTAATTATTCCACATTTTTGACAAGCATAGTTGGACTGAAAATGGGATATAGAGAGGGTGAAAGACACATTGACATTGTGTTGTCAAGAAACTTATAATTTAACTTGGTTTTGTATGTGGTATCTCACAATTTTCCCGTTTTTGGTTCTGTTTACATACTTGAGCATAGAGCAACTGACTACTTGGCCTTTTTATAAAACCTCTGGATTGCTAAACTCCCCTACGATGGATCTGCTTCTATTCCCTTCTATTGGCTCGATACTCTTCCCTTGCTGCCCTAGTCATGCATTGCAGCGTCTGCAGATGTGCACTTTCTGTCACCATTTTGCGGTGGGCTCTTTGACGATATCGCGATACCTGTTCCACATATTGTTAGCGTCTTGTGAAAGGTGAGTGCACGGTGAAAAATCGCCGCCTCAGGCGCTATCTGTAGACTCTGGCTCGTCCAACATCGATATTTTTTTCTGGGCGGTACCAGCTTCTTCTCGTTGAACGTTGGCCGCAAAAAGAAAACAGTCAGAGTCGACGTTTGCCCCTCGGAATGTGTACACGCGTTTAAGATGTTCGATGTGTCAACGCGTCGATTAGCACGTAGTCGATTTGGTTAGCGGTGCAACCATCGCATCGGGAGAGCGTCAGGTGGCTTTGTGGATGCGCAGTCTTGGAAACCTAGTGACATTTTCATAGCCTTGAGCATTTTCTTTCAGTCGAAGAATTGTAGTGATCTCTTTATTCCTTCAAATGTTATGATTTTTGCAACCAAAACAATTTTTTGTACCGCAGTAAGCCGCATACAATTTATCTTTTTTTAAAAAGATAAAGTCAGTAACGATTCACGCTAATGCCTCTGGGGAAACACCGAATGACAAAAATAGTTAAACCGATATGAAGAGGAACTACTACTTTGTCAGCAGTCTTTTTAAATATATGAGTAAAGGATATACATATGCCGGCAAATTAATAAACCGTCAGATCAAACACTGGTGTATACTTCGTAGCTGAATACTATTTAAAAATCCCTTGAAAATCTTTACGTCACCGAATAACTCCTACGCCAAAATCATGATTATTTCTAACAATCTCTGTGGTATCATACACAGCCTTTTCCATCAACACTATCTATCTCCGGCTAATTTTAAATGTTAAGCCAGTTCATGGAATCGGCGCTATTTAACAAATCATTTCTGAAAATGCACATATACGATCCGTTTCTGTGCCGTCTACCAAAACAGTGATTTACACCCATATACACATGTAAGTATGCTTGTGTTTTGATTGTTACGTAGCTTAACGTAAAAACGTCACTGAGATCGCAGTGGGATGGAAGCGTTCGTATTGACTTAAGAGTGCCTACAGGTGCGCACGGATATCTGACCAATTTTAAAATTCAAAGTTCATTCATGGGATCGTGTTTGGTTGGTTCTCAGATACCAAGCAAATAGTTAAAGTCTAATTATAGCTGTCGCTATTATGTAGAGTCGGGTGGTATTTTTGGCCTTTCTGATCATTTTTAAATATGAATGAGTGCGCGACTATAAATTTGGAATTTACTGGATACGGGGGCGTGAGTCGTAATAATCAAATAGCTAACAAAATTAAAGGAAATAATTAAGTTGCAGTACTGCTTGCGAGCATTTTTCTCAAGCTCGATTTGTTTATGTTGTTTTTTTGTTTGTATTTTTTGGCGTTTGAGAGCATTAAGGTGAAAGACGCCATCTACAATCAATGATATTTGAAATTGGAAGTTAGTGAAAAATTAGTACTTTCAGTGTTTACAGAAGTAATTGATTTTGTTTGGTTATTTTTTTTTCCAACTTTTTGTTTTGCTTTCGCGTAGTGAAAAACTATAAATTGTTTGTTTATTTTTTGGGGGATTTATTCGCAATGCACTAAGAAAGAAGGATTAAGATAAATTTGCGATGAAATTGATGGTGATTCACTGAGTGTGGAATAGAATTTACTTTGTAGGCAATGGTTAATGTATCCAGTCAAATTAAAATCGACTCATCTTCTAGGCTCGAGTTCCGTTGTCGAAAAGGTTATTTTCTGGGAAATAATGAAAAAAAAACCCTGGCACAACAACAAGGGAGTCTGATGATTGGCTGTGGCAAGCAGTGAAATAGCACTGTAACTCCAGCCCCCATTCACGTGGTAGCAGTTATGGTAGCAAGTTGATGGTGTTCATTCAACCATTTCAATGTAACATCGTTCTTGTTTCCGCCAAAAATTAATAGATTTCTACTTCAGACATGTAATATCCTTAACCTTCCTTTCGCCACGTAGGTCTGTTAGACCTACAATTTTAAATTAATTTTTGCCGAAATTGCGTGTGCCAGTACACGGCATCAATCCGTCGTTTCTGTTTGGAAGATCTAATTGCTGCTGTTGAGTTTTTGACTTTTAAATTTTAAATTAATTTTTTTATTCTTAAATAGTTTATTATTAAATATCAATTTACATACTAGAGAAAAATGATTAAAACTAACTTAAAATTAACATGATTCTTAATTAATACTAGGATTAGATTAGGTTAGATAAATTCCTTATTTAGACCTATAATTACAATCATTAAATTATGTTAAAGAAAAAGAAAAGCGTTGGCTAAAAGCCGTCTGCCATTGATTGACTTTAATCTATATTTGAAATATGTAGTTAAGACAAGTTAATTAGAATATCTTCTTTTTTTTTGTTATAAATTACATAATTTCCATTTTTAATACTCGTAAATAAAATTATAGTTTTAATACATATCTATGTATAAGATCTTAAAAAAAGGTTGAAAAAAGAAGAAGAAAAACTAGCACCTTACGCAGCAGAATTTTAAAAAATACTAATTTTTGTTTGGGCACAAATTAATCCACCAAACTATTACACTATTACTAAGGCGTGATTGCAGTATTTGAAAAGTAGACTACATCCATAGGCACCATTAAATATTGATATAGCTTCTTCTCTAGTAAGAGCACTCTTAGAAAAGGAAATAACACGTTAATGGGTGGCGACGGTGTAGAGGTTAGTGTGTTGGCTTGTGACCCGTGCGGTGCAGGTTCAATCCCCATGGGGAACAACAACATACGCCACCCAATCACATGCCTCTACACCAAAAGGAGGATTTCTGCCTGGTAGTACAATGGAACGTTACCGAGTCTGAGTGCTCTGGGATTTGGATTTCCTTTTTTAAAAAGAAAAAAAAAAAAAAAAAAAAAAATAACACGTAGTTCATAGGGGCATATTGCCAGAAAATGGAATACATCTTCCATCTCATTTAGATTGCAAAGGCTGCAGATTCCTCGAAGATCTAGCTTTAAAAATCATGGTTATTTCATTGCCTGAGAGACTGTCGTTAGAATAGTTGCCAGCCTAAAGCATGATCAAGACATTTGTACATATTTCTGGATGGTGATGTGAGCGCCCTGTTTAAGCATTGCTGGTAGAAACTCTCGTCCACTCTAGCAATACCTCTATAAAACAAATCCAAATTAATCTCGTGTAGTCCTGCAAGCTCAAACCACTCTTTAAATGGGGTTAATTTGCATCGAAATGTAAACAACATAACCTGCTTGTGCAAATTGCTGTCTGATCTCTGCAAAACTGCGGACAAGTAATCTGCGTTGGCCTTGAGGTTCCTAATGTGCAATCTGCGGTAAACCAGACTCCACATAAATTGCATAGGTAGGGGTTGACAGGTGCAGTTTAAAAATTCGTTTAAAAAAAATCTCTGAACAGCTTCAAAGTCCTCCAGATACTTGAAACCAAAAACTTGGTTAGAAAAGTAAAGGCACGAGTTTACTGTAGCATCAAAGACTTTAAATTTGGAAGAGGGATTCAAATATTTTTTGGAAAGAAAGCTACTCCACATATGATTGATAGCCGTTTTTGCAGTAGAACATTTCTCTCTTACATGTGGACGTAAGTCAAAGTTGTGTGACAAGAGAAAACCCAAATATTTAAATTGCTGAACTACCTCTATTGGTTCCCCTTAATAGAAGGAATAGCGGACGCTCTAAACTTAACTAAAGGGTGTTCAAATTTGACGTATCATTTTAAATTGGCCGCTACTTTTTTTTACAGCTATTACAGGTATGAAGTAAATACACAAACAAAACAGTCGCATTTGGGCTGAAGAAAATCCTAGAGGATTGTTTGAAAGGCCAATGACACCAAAAAAAGATACTGTATGGTGGCGTAATTGGTCCATTTTTCTTCGAAGATGAAAATGCCAATGCAGTTACTGTGGATCGAGCTCGATATCTAGCGATGATTAGAAACTTTTTGTGGAGTCAATTGGAAGATATTGATGTGCAGAATATGTGGTTTCAACAGGATGGTGCAACATGCCACACAGCAACGAACTCAGTCGATCTTTTGAAAGAGAAGTTTAACAATCGCATAATTTCCCGAAGAACAGACGTGAATTGGCCAACAAGGTCATGCGATTTAACACCACTAAATTTTTTCTTATGTGGTTTATACCGATAGTCCTCAAACTGTTCAAAACCTCAAAGACAAGATCGAGCAAATATCACTTATTGAACCATCATTATGCCAAAAAGTGATTCAAAATGTTGGTAAAAGGTCTGCCGAGCTAGCAGTGGAGGTCACTTGGACGACATTCTTTTTCATTAATTTCCAATAAAAATAAATACAGATTTCACACAATTTATGTCTTTCATACAAAATTTAATACCATTAAAATGATTGCCCTTGTTATTAACTTATTTTGTATACATAGTTGGATTCAAGCGTTCGGAACACCCGGAGCCTTAGGGCCTAGGCATTGTTTCTCCAAAACCCTAATTTTTTCCATATAACTAGACGCTATATTAAACCACAATGGATAAGCGATGATCGGCCTTATAAGGGCCACGTAGCAAATAGCCTGCTATGAAACCTCTTTGGCAGAGCAAGCAAGACAAGCAACTATATGTCTATCGAAGTACAGATACTGGTCAAGCCAGATACGTAGATATCTGATTACGCTACTCACCGCCAATGGCTGCCCATTTTGTCCAATAATGGTCGATTTCTTCCAGTTTTTTCTGGTATCCCTGGAAGTCCCAGCCAATGTTGTTCTGATCAAGATTGTTTCTGTCTTCTGAAAGTTGATTTTCAACTTCCAGTTGTCGCAATATCCCTTAACTTGATCGAAGTCACGCTGCAAAAGAATGTTAATGACCTTGATTTTAGGACCTGATCTGTATGCCACCAAATCGTTTGCATACGCTATAGCATATCTAAGTAAACCTACCAGATCGCAGGTGTTCTTGTTACACAGGTTCGGAGAATTCACCCCCTTCTGTGAACCGTTTTAAATTTCAAAGACTGCTCGAAATCATGTTGCCACATTTGACAACGACCTTCTTTCCCAGAAGCATTATTGTAAATTACATAGAGCAAAGGTTTATGCATCCCCCGCCTGGTTAACTTGTAGAAAAGTCCCTCTAACCATACGGTGTCAAAAGCCTTCTCAAAATCAACAAGACCAAGCACCCGTCCATTTGTTCTTGCATTTATCCCACTGAATGTCGGAAACTACAAGGTGGCGCAAAATTTGTCATCTGTTTACTTCACAAATGTCAAAGTAAAATTGACATTTGCCGCTATTTGCAAAAATTATAGCATCTTCCGATAGGGTTTTCAGCCCTTGGGTGGCCTTAGGCAATTCTGTGTGCCAATGTTCTAAATGATCCACGACGTTTGACATCTATCCTATGTAGTTTTCAGTCGGATTGGTGAACGCCACTGGGTGATGACTTTTGCGCCACCTTGTAGTTTCGACGCGCCATGAATAGTGTCATGTGAAACCAAACTGTTTGTCCGGAATTATGTATTGCCCTTGACCCACTTCAACAGGGCTCTATTGACAACCTTTTCAAAGACCTTACTAATATTCGTAAGCAGACTAGTCGACCGGAGATTGGCAGGTTTCGTCCTATCTTTACCCTCTTACCCTCGGGATAGGGTGTACCACAGCTACCTTCCAATGCACCGGATAATGTGCATTATTCAGCGCATTGTTAAACAGCGTGGTAAAAATATCTACAGCCTCCAGAGGCAGGTGTCTCAATTCGACGTTTGGGACACCATCCACCCCCGTCGACTTTTTATTCTTTAGTGACTCGAAGATATACCTAAGACCATCCTTCGACACGAACAAGTGCAATGCATCTCGGCCATTGGCGACAACTGCATTAGATTGGTTTTCATCATTGAATACGGTGAATCCGTTATTCTCAGATCGCCGATTCTCAAATTCAGTGCGCAGATAGAAGCGGCTCACCAGAGCCCTATTCTCAATGTCGTGGTTACGGCGAACAGGATTTTTTTATACTGTTCACGCACGATTTTTTTAGTACCCTTATCATGTATTGGCTACACAGCGCGGCCTTAAGGAAATTGAATTAGAAGAAAAGGAGAAATGCCGATGCACGTTGGTTTTAAATGTTTGTAGGGATAATGAGAAGGAAAAATAGAGCGTGGAAGAGTATAACACATTAGTGTTGTACGGCTGAGGAAAGATTCTTTGAACTTCACTGTACGTCCGAATACTGGCTTGAGGGTGAACTGATGAGCATTCATTGCATGGCGGGTATTGCGGTTGAAATGTTCTAGGGGCGGATTGTTCACCGTATACACGGCCTCGAAACAAGGTCCCAGTAAATCCACTTTCTCCTGTGGGTCCTCGACCACGCAAAAAACCGTCGTTTGAAGCGACACTTTACGGAGTTATTCCAGCAGTCCAATACTGTGTGTCTGCTCTCTGTTTTCTGGGAGTTTCACACTCAAGGAATATCATTGTGATCCTTCCTCCTGAACAACTAATTTATCTGTGGCTCCGCTTGCTGTTGTGAGACGTCTGTGGATAAATAGTTAATATTTCTTGTTGGCTAATGTTGTAATCTTTAAGGTTTTTGAAATTAAGTTTGTTTTGAAAAATATGGATTTTTTCATATTTGCATTAGGTATTCGTTAGAAGAAGTGACTATTTTTAGAGGCTATAATAAAAGGCTGTTAGTCACTAATTAGAGCAAATATTTTCCCTAAATTGATTTACTCTTCTGAAAAACATCTCCCGGGAATATTTAGAATAGGGCTGATAGTATATTATCTATTCTCTCTAGATGCCCGAAATGCTCAAATTCAAATCTTCTTAAAATTCGCCTACTGACATACGTACCCAAAAAACCGTTTTATTGAAGAAAACATTGGAAATGAAAGTCCTATTCTTCGCAAAGGTTGTAGATGATACAATAGTTTGCTGGCATGCCCACTTTTTAGGGGCATTTTTTACAAAAACTTTGATTTTTAATAAAATCCTTAAAAAACTTACGAACAGTTATGCATAACAAAATATTTAGACCATATCCTTCTTAAGAATTCACCCATATTTTCATTTTTGACACAACCACTTTTTTTGGAAAAGGAATAGAGTATCCAACAGCTTGCCCTATTGATTGATATTTGGTTAGGGTATATTACACTGCGACCTATTGGCCTATTGTGTCCCCTTGCTTGTGCCTCGGAGAGGTGCATGCCCTCGTTCAGAGTCCTCTCTAGATACTTCTTTGTGAAGCGTGTCGAGGTATTGCTCTGATTTATCCTTGGCAGGTCACACTCCTTAGAGCACAGCGTCCAGTCCAGTTTCTTTGATGAATCTGAGAATGAGCTGTGGGTTCATGGTTTGTATGTCCTTGTCTGTTATTTGGTGCCTGCCCAAATGTTTCATCCTTTTGTGGGTCAGTGCCCCACAGGATTCCAGTATATGGTCTGGAGTTTCGGCGGTTTCACTGCAGAATCTGCAGAGCCCGTCCTCCGATATGCCCATTTTCCTCAGGTGCTCCTTGAGTCTGCAGTGCCCCGTGAGGATACCTGTTAGGATTCTTAGGTTATTTTTGTTAAGGCCGATACAAACTTTGAATCTCTTTTGGTTGTAATTTCCTAAGAGTTTCTTTGCTTGCCTCAGACCTTGGAGGTTGAGAAATGTTTTGGCCTTTGTTTCTTCCTCCAGTCTCCTGAACTCTTCGTGTATAGTGTGTTCTCCTATCCCGCAGAATGGTTCAGGTCCTATGAAGGGTTCCTCTGCCCCTTTTCTTGCCAGAGAGTCCGCTGCCTCATTGCCCGTAATGCCAACATGGCCAGGCACCCAGCAGATGGAGATTCTGTTGTTCTTGCCTAGTCTATTCAGTCCTTGTAGGCATTCCCACACGAGTTTTGACTTGATAACGTAGGCGTCAAGAGCCTTTATAGCTGCTTGGCTGTCAGACATTATTGCTATGTTGCAATTTCTATAGTTTTTCTCGAGGTTGATTCGAACGCACCTGTCTATGGCACATATTTCTGCCTGGAAGATGCTGGTACATTTGCCCATGGATTCGTAGTGCTTAGTTCCCGGCCCAAACACTCCTGCACCAGTTCCCTCCTCAGTCCTCGAGCCGTCCGTATACCACTTTGTTGTGTGGTTGCTCAGTCCATAAGTTATGGATTCGTTGCTCCAGTTCTCCTTATTGCTGAGCTTTATCTGGAAATTCTTCTCGAAGTTGAATTTCCTGATGCTGTCGTCCCTAGGTATGCCAAGAAGTGGGAGTTTTTTTGACTAAGTCACCGTGTTCTTTCGAACCGATGCATTTCCCTCTCCCAATTCCCTCCTTTGCCATCCTAAGGATTGTTTTGTCTGCCTCGTTCATCACCATGATGTGTAGAGGAGTCAGTTCCAATAACACCTCCATGGCTGCGGTTGGGCAGCTACGCATTGCTCCGGTAATGCATAGGCACGCCAGTCTTTGCACTTTGCCGAGTGTCTCTCGCGTTGTGACTAGACTGGTTCGTTTCGCCCATGCTACCGCTCCGTATGTGATCATTGGTCTCACGATTGCAGTGTACATCCATCGCAGGATGCTTGGGCTGCATCCCCATGCCTTCCCCGCTAGGCTCCTACATATCATGAGAGCGCGGGTGGCCTTCTTGGATATCTCCTCTGTATGTTTTCGCCAGAGGAGTTTACTATCTAGATGGAGTCCTAGATATTTTACTTCTTTGACTGGTATCAGTGTCGTGCCTGATAGGTTTATGTCCTTAAGTCTTTGAAGTTGTCTTTTCCTTGTGAATGGTACTATCGTTGTTTTCGCCGGATTGATGTTAAGTCCGACATTATGGCACCATTCCTTGGTTACTTTAAGCCCCTTTTGTATGATGTCTCCAAGGGTTTCTTCGAACTTGCCCCTGGCAATCAATACAATGTCATCGGCGTACGCCTGACAGTTGATGCCATGGTTGGTTAATTTTTCCAGCAGTTCGTCTACAACTAGGCTCCACATTAAGGGTGATAGTACCCCTCCTTGTGGACATCCTCTCGTTGTGTTTACTCTGATGGTTCCAGATGGTGTTTGAGTCTCTGCTGATCTAGTGCTCAGCAGCTCACACATCCAGTTGGATACTGTACTGTTAACTCCTTTCCTATCCAGGGATCGTTTGATCGCATCATGTGAGGTGTTGTCAAAAGCTCCCTCTATGTCTAGGAAAGCGCACAGTACTATTTCTTTTGCCTCCAGGGCACTTCGAATTATCTCCGTCAGCTGATATAGGGCGGTCTCTGTTGATCTGCCCGCTCTGTATGCATGCTGACGATGATGTAAGGGGGGATGTGTTCAGAACATCTTCCCTTAAATAATTGTCTACAGCCTTTTCTGTCATCTTCAGAAGAAATGACGTAAGGCTGATGGGTCTGTACGATTTTGGCTGTGTGGGGTCTTTTTTCCCCGCTTTTGGTATAAACACAACCCTTGCTCGTCTCCATTGCATTGGTATGTGGCCCAAGGCAATACTGCTCCTTGTTATCTTTAGCAGGTGTGTTATTAGTACCCTTTGCCCTTCTTGAAGAAGGGCGGGTATAATGCCGTCCACTCCGGCAGATTTGAAAGGCTGAAAGGAATTTATTGCCCATTTCAGCCGTCCCTCAGAACAGATGGTTGATGTTGTTTCCCAGCCTTCCCTCCGAGGTCTGATTGAAGTGGTATTGATTCCTGCCTCAGTACTAGGCGAGCTGCCGGGAAAGTGAGTTTCTAGTAGCAATAGTGCCCTTTGATCCTCATCTTCCGTGAACTCGCCATCTGGTTTCCTCAGAGACATCGGCACCCCTCCTGACTTCGCAAGAGCTTTGTGTAGCCTTGCCGCAGTAGGGGTGCTGGTGATTGTCTCACAGAATTTTCTGAAGCTATTTCTTTTAGCTTTTCTTATTTCCTTATTATATGTAGTAAGGGCCATTTGGTAGCTTTGCCATTCTCCGCTGCGCTTTGCTTTATTCAAAAGCTTCCGCACCTCGGATCTTAATTTTGACAAGTTATTGCTCCACCATGGCGTCTGTTTCCTGTCCCGTTCTCTACTTAGAGGACAGCTTTCTTCGAACGCAGTGATGATGGCGTTTGTTATGCCTTCCACTGCGCTCTCTAGCTCTAGGGGGTGTCCCGGAGCCTTCCTTAGACTAAGGCGCCCCAATTTGCTCTCTAGAGCAGTTCTATAAGTTTCCCAATTGGTTTTCCTTGGGTTTCTTACTGGATTTCTCGTGATACTTGTGCTGTCCAGGTCGAATACTATTATTCGATGGTCAGACAATGACGGCTCACTAGATACTCTCCAGTTACTAATTAATTTACTTACGCTTGGGCTACCAAGTATGGGTTGTGGTATGAACTATCGACTCGAAAGGTGTCGATGTTTTAGAGGTTTCGGATTTTTGTGACACGAGCTGAGTTCCAACAATCAAATATCTATTAATAGTTTTGGCAACTCTTCCGGTCACAACTTCAGGTGCGAAAAGATCATGTTCGACACTGAAAATAATCAAAACTTGCATGCGGAACTCAATGGTCAACGAAAGGCTCAGTGCACTCGCCTTACTATCAATCTATGGGGACTTAAATGTTTAACCGAATAAGTTTCTAGAGATTATGGCAGCAAAGAAATCTCGAAGATTGAAATTTTGAATTTCTTCACTTTGATCAACGTCATTGGATTGACAATAAACATGTATGTGCAAAATTGACACTTAAAAATATACGGCGGATATCAATGACAATAAAAATACTTATTAACATTTATTTAAATAATAGAAATATCCAAACAAAGACCCCTCCCCCCCACCCTGCTGGTGAGAGTGAAATAAAATTTCAATTAAAATTCGTATTTATTGTTTATTTTCACGCATTGTTAAACAGCGTGGTAAAAATATCTACAGCCTCCAGAGGCAGGTGTCTCAATTCGACGTTTGGGACACCATCCACCCCCGTCGACTTTTTATTCTTTAGTGACTCGAAGATATACCTAAGACCATCCTTCGACACGAACAAGTGCAATGCATCTCGGCCATTGGCGACAACTGCATTAGATTGGTTTTCATCATTGAATACGGTGAATCCGTTATTCTCAGATCGCCGATTCTCAAATTCAGTGCGCAGATAGAAGCGGCTCACCAGAGCCCTATTCTCAATGTCGTGGTTACGGCGAACAGGATTTTTTTATACTGTTCACGCACGATTTTTTTAGTACCCTTATCATGTATTGGCTACACAGCGCGGCCTTAAGGAAATTGAATTAGAAGAAAAGGAGAAATGCCGATGCACGTTGGTTTTAAATGTTTGTAGGGATAATGAGAAGGAAAAATAGAGCGTGGAAGAGTATAACACATTAGTGTTGTACGGCTGAGGAAAGATTCTTTGAACTTCACTGTACGTCCGAATACTGGCTTGAGGGTGAACTGATGAGCATTCATTGCATGGCGGGTATTGCGGTTGAAATGTTCTAGGGGCGGATTGTTCACCGTATACACGGCCTCGAAACAAGGTCCCAGTAAATCCACTTTCTCCTGTGGGTCCTCGACCACGCAAAAAACCGTCGTTTGAAGCGACACTTTACGGAGTTATTCCAGCAGTCCAATACTGTGTGTCTGCTCTCTGTTTTCTGGGAGTTTCACACTCAAGGAATATCATTGTGATCCTTCCTCCTGAACAACTAATTTATCTGTGGCTCCGCTTGCTGTTGTGAGACGTCTGTGGATAAATAGTTAATATTTCTTGTTGGCTAATGTTGTAATCTTTAAGGTTTTTGAAATTAAGTTTGTTTTGAAAAATATGGATTTTTTCATATTTGCATTAGGTATTCGTTAGAAGAAGTGACTATTTTTAGAGGCTATAATAAAAGGCTGTTAGTCACTAATTAGAGCAAATATTTTCCCTAAATTGATTTACTCTTCTGAAAAACATCTCCCGGGAATATTTAGAATAGGGCTGATAGTATATTATCTATTCTCTCTAGATGCCCGAAATGCTCAAATTCAAATCTTCTTAAAATTCGCCTACTGACATACGTACCCAAAAAACCGTTTTATTGAAGAAAACATTGGAAATGAAAGTCCTATTCTTCGCAAAGGTTGTAGATGATACAATAGTTTGCTGGCATGCCCACTTTTTAGGGGCATTTTTTACAAAAACTTTGATTTTTAATAAAATCCTTAAAAAACTTACGAACAGTTATGCATAACAAAATATTTAGACCATATCCTTCTTAAGAATTCACCCATATTTTCATTTTTGACACAACCACTTTTTTTGGAAAAGGAATAGAGTATCCAACAGCTTGCCCTATTGATTGATATTTGGTTAGGGTATATTACACTGCGACCTATTGGCCTATTGTGTCCCCTTGCTTGTGCCTCGGAGAGGTGCATGCCCTCGTTCAGAGTCCTCTCTAGATACTTCTTTGTGAAGCGTGTCGAGGTATTGCTCTGATTTATCCTTGGCAGGTCACACTCCTTAGAGCACAGCGTCCAGTCCAGTTTCTTTGATGAATCTGAGAATGAGCTGTGGGTTCATGGTTTGTATGTCCTTGTCTGTTATTTGGTGCCTGCCCAAATGTTTCATCCTTTTGTGGGTCAGTGCCCCACAGGATTCCAGTATATGGTCTGGAGTTTCGGCGGTTTCACTGCAGAATCTGCAGAGCCCGTCCTCCGATATGCCCATTTTCCTCAGGTGCTCCTTGAGTCTGCAGTGCCCCGTGAGGATACCTGTTAGGATTCTTAGGTTATTTTTGTTAAGGCCGATACAAACTTTGAATCTCTTTTGGTTGTAATTTCCTAAGAGTTTCTTTGCTTGCCTCAGACCTTGGAGGTTGAGAAATGTTTTGGCCTTTGTTTCTTCCTCCAGTCTCCTGAACTCTTCGTGTATAGTGTGTTCTCCTATCCCGCAGAATGGTTCAGGTCCTATGAAGGGTTCCTCTGCCCCTTTTCTTGCCAGAGAGTCCGCTGCCTCATTGCCCGTAATGCCAACATGGCCAGGCACCCAGCAGATGGAGATTCTGTTGTTCTTGCCTAGTCTATTCAGTCCTTGTAGGCATTCCCACACGAGTTTTGACTTGATAACGTAGGCGTCAAGAGCCTTTATAGCTGCTTGGCTGTCAGACATTATTGCTATGTTGCAATTTCTATAGTTTTTCTCGAGGTTGATTCGAACGCACCTGTCTATGGCACATATTTCTGCCTGGAAGATGCTGGTACATTTGCCCATGGATTCGTAGTGCTTAGTTCCCGGCCCAAACACTCCTGCACCAGTTCCCTCCTCAGTCCTCGAGCCGTCCGTATACCACTTTGTTGTGTGGTTGCTCAGTCCATAAGTTATGGATTCGTTGCTCCAGTTCTCCTTATTGCTGAGCTTTATCTGGAAATTCTTCTCGAAGTTGAATTTCCTGATGCTGTCGTCCCTAGGTATGCCAAGAAGTGGGAGTTTTTTTGACTAAGTCACCGTGTTCTTTCGAACCGATGCATTTCCCTCTCCCAATTCCCTCCTTTGCCATCCTAAGGATTGTTTTGTCTGCCTCGTTCATCACCATGATGTGTAGAGGAGTCAGTTCCAATAACACCTCCATGGCTGCGGTTGGGCAGCTACGCATTGCTCCGGTAATGCATAGGCACGCCAGTCTTTGCACTTTGCCGAGTGTCTCTCGCGTTGTGACTAGACTGGTTCGTTTCGCCCATGCTACCGCTCCGTATGTGATCATTGGTCTCACGATTGCAGTGTACATCCATCGCAGGATGCTTGGGCTGCATCCCCATGCCTTCCCCGCTAGGCTCCTACATATCATGAGAGCGCGGGTGGCCTTCTTGGATATCTCCTCTGTATGTTTTCGCCAGAGGAGTTTACTATCTAGATGGAGTCCTAGATATTTTACTTCTTTGACTGGTATCAGTGTCGTGCCTGATAGGTTTATGTCCTTAAGTCTTTGAAGTTGTCTTTTCCTTGTGAATGGTACTATCGTTGTTTTCGCCGGATTGATGTTAAGTCCGACATTATGGCACCATTCCTTGGTTACTTTAAGCCCCTTTTGTATGATGTCTCCAAGGGTTTCTTCGAACTTGCCCCTGGCAATCAATACAATGTCATCGGCGTACGCCTGACAGTTGATGCCATGGTTGGTTAATTTTTCCAGCAGTTCGTCTACAACTAGGCTCCACATTAAGGGTGATAGTACCCCTCCTTGTGGACATCCTCTCGTTGTGTTTACTCTGATGGTTCCAGATGGTGTTTGAGTCTCTGCTGATCTAGTGCTCAGCAGCTCACACATCCAGTTGGATACTGTACTGTTAACTCCTTTCCTATCCAGGGATCGTTTGATCGCATCATGTGAGGTGTTGTCAAAAGCTCCCTCTATGTCTAGGAAAGCGCACAGTACTATTTCTTTTGCCTCCAGGGCACTTCGAATTATCTCCGTCAGCTGATATAGGGCGGTCTCTGTTGATCTGCCCGCTCTGTATGCATGCTGACGATGATGTAAGGGGGGATGTGTTCAGAACATCTTCCCTTAAATAATTGTCTACAGCCTTTTCTGTCATCTTCAGAAGAAATGACGTAAGGCTGATGGGTCTGTACGATTTTGGCTGTGTGGGGTCTTTTTTCCCCGCTTTTGGTATAAACACAACCCTTGCTCGTCTCCATTGCATTGGTATGTGGCCCAAGGCAATACTGCTCCTTGTTATCTTTAGCAGGTGTGTTATTAGTACCCTTTGCCCTTCTTGAAGAAGGGCGGGTATAATGCCGTCCACTCCGGCAGATTTGAAAGGCTGAAAGGAATTTATTGCCCATTTCAGCCGTCCCTCAGAACAGATGGTTGATGTTGTTTCCCAGCCTTCCCTCCGAGGTCTGATTGAAGTGGTATTGATTCCTGCCTCAGTACTAGGCGAGCTGCCGGGAAAGTGAGTTTCTAGTAGCAATAGTGCCCTTTGATCCTCATCTTCCGTGAACTCGCCATCTGGTTTCCTCAGAGACATCGGCACCCCTCCTGACTTCGCAAGAGCTTTGTGTAGCCTTGCCGCAGTAGGGGTGCTGGTGATTGTCTCACAGAATTTTCTGAAGCTATTTCTTTTAGCTTTTCTTATTTCCTTATTATATGTAGTAAGGGCCATTTGGTAGCTTTGCCATTCTCCGCTGCGCTTTGCTTTATTCAAAAGCTTCCGCACCTCGGATCTTAATTTTGACAAGTTATTGCTCCACCATGGCGTCTGTTTCCTGTCCCGTTCTCTACTTAGAGGACAGCTTTCTTCGAACGCAGTGATGATGGCGTTTGTTATGCCTTCCACTGCGCTCTCTAGCTCTAGGGGGTGTCCCGGAGCCTTCCTTAGACTAAGGCGCCCCAATTTGCTCTCTAGAGCAGTTCTATAAGTTTCCCAATTGGTTTTCCTTGGGTTTCTTACTGGATTTCTCGTGATACTTGTGCTGTCCAGGTCGAATACTATTATTCGATGGTCAGACAATGACGGCTCACTAGATACTCTCCAGTTACTAATTAATTTACTTACGCTTGGGCTACCAAGTATGGGTTGTGGTATGAACTATCGACTCGAAAGGTGTCGATGTTTTAGAGGTTTCGGATTTTTGTGACACGAGCTGAGTTCCAACAATCAAATATCTATTAATAGTTTTGGCAACTCTTCCGGTCACAACTTCAGGTGCGAAAAGATCATGTTCGACACTGAAAATAATCAAAACTTGCATGCGGAACTCAATGGTCAACGAAAGGCTCAGTGCACTCGCCTTACTATCAATCTATGGGGACTTAAATGTTTAACCGAATAAGTTTCTAGAGATTATGGCAGCAAAGAAATCTCGAAGATTGAAATTTTGAATTTCTTCACTTTGATCAACGTCATTGGATTGACAATAAACATGTATGTGCAAAATTGACACTTAAAAATATACGGCGGATATCAATGACAATAAAAATACTTATTAACATTTATTTAAATAATAGAAATATCCAAACAAAGACCCCTCCCCCCCACCCTGCTGGTGAGAGTGAAATAAAATTTCAATTAAAATTCGTATTTATTGTTTATTTTCACGGAACGCCTTATACAATTTAAATTTTGAATTAAGCAATTAAATTTAAGTTTTTATTTTTTAACTTTTTCATAAGCACCATGACTATACTATTTCAATGTTTTTTGATTCATTAAAATTGTTTTTCGAAGAAAAAATAATTTTATTTAATTTACAGTTTAATCGCAAATCTACTTTTGGTTTCGTTTCGGCGAGGATACCTCTTTCCGCATCATAATCGGAGATTTTTTCGGGGGTATTTTGCTAGCTATTTGCAATGCTGTTTCATTGTCTGGTGATGGTGATGATCCTCCACCACTGCCTGAATTCCTCCGTGACGAAGATGGTCGTAGATTTGTGTCCAAGTGACGGAACCTATACGAAATAATTAAAACAGTTTGCAATTAAATTTGAGTATGTTCAACCTACCGCAATGAGACATTGCTCCTTAACCCATCATCATTGTTGTTATTGAATAAGAAAGCAAGGGGCCAGCTTATCCAGGTTCCCTGACGTTGATGGGACAATGGTGTTTGAATGGTAGGCGTTCCGTCAATAACAGGCGATATCATTTCTATTGATAATTTAGGACTTCCGCTTTTATTGATTGCCGGGTTATATATTTTCGGGTCACTGACCATGCGGACGAAGAATGACCGTTTCTTAGCCAGAGTGTCATTCTTCTTCTTGTCAATGATCTCGTGCAGTTCGTCGTGTTGTTCTTTTTCGAGGAGTTCGGTAGCAAAGTCGATTATGACATCCCAAGCGTAGTCGATATCTTCTTCAGTTGCATTCTGTGCAACAGCACAGAATCTGATTATGTATTTTTCATTGACGCATGCAGGGACCATGTGAATTTTGCCTGACTCGTTAATAATGCTGAGAAGTTTTTCGTTCAGTTTATCCGAACCAATTAAGCGAAAGCACACTAAACCAAGCTGCGATTTGGAAAAGAGTTTGTCAAAGTTTAAAAGTAATAAATGTTTGATTTGTTTTTTCTTTGGGATGTACACAACAGGGGTGAAATTTGGGATTTACGCAACGGCAAGGACGCTCATGAGCTCCTCCGTTTTAGTACCGCAATAGCGGAGAGGGTATTAGCATAGAGCTTTGATTCTACCTCTCTGAATTGCAGCGTATAGGGAAGTGTATCCATTTTTATATAAGTAAAGAAATAACAAGAATGTATTCAAAGCCAGGGTACTGCGAAGTGGAAGTGAGTGGTAGTCCATACAATAACTTCGTCGTCAAAGAAAGTATTTATTATTATGTTATTTAATCGGACCGACAGATGTTGTTTTAACTTTTATGTTGACTTCTTAAACTGTGACGGGTTTGTGCGCAGTGTCAGCTGATATATGGGCATATGGGCAAGGAGCTAAAGCGAAATGTTTTTTCTTTTTATAAAAATAAATAATTAAAATATTCCAGCCACAAGGCGCCAAAAAGACCACGGCAAGGCTAAAAATCTTTGTGTGCGCGTTTACTTATATTTTTAAGGCCGTAAAAAATTATTTTTTTTTGGCTTCGGTAATCGATTAAATCGATTGTTCTTGCGAACGTCTGACAAACATCCAAGAGTATCAAATTGTCACGAGAAGGCTTCTTAAATTTGCCGTTTGGTTTCGGCATGAAACTGTTGGTCCCCTCCACTTCGGATGAAAGTGGTTGGAGAAGCTACGTTCTAAAAAGATGCGCCACTAGGATGAGGCCATTGCGAATATTTCGTCGCAGGAGTTCAGATCAGCGATTTTTTTCAAAGTTTTGTGAAGAATATTTAAAAATGCTTTGAAGAGAACTGTTTTTATTTAGTTAAGAAAAATAGGTTCCGGAAATACTTTGATAGCAACAGAAAGAGGAAAAATAGATGCATTCAAGGAGTTAGGACTCTCAGGCCAAGAAATTGCAAGGAGGCTAAATAGAACTAAGACTGTTGTAAACAGTTATCTTGCGGATCCACAATACTATGGAAATCAAAAAGGACGCACGGCAGAAGCAACAACATTGCGAGAAAAGCGGGTTATTCTACGGCTTGCCTCAAATTCTACTCTACCAGTGACTAAAATAAAGCCCAACAGCGGAGTATCAGACAGCGTAGCAACGGTCCGAAGGATAATACGAAAAAGTGGTATTATACAGAGAAGAAAACTTAAAAAGAAACCTGTCAAGTACACAAGGAGCATCGAATGAATTTTGCAAGAGAACATGTCGCTTGGAGCAGTGAATGAAAACGCTTTATCTTTTCGGATGAAAAAAAGTTTAACCTTTTCGGCCCCGATAGTTACAACTTTTATTTCCATAATCTAAGAATTGAGGAGCTTATTTTGGCAAGACATCACAGCCGTACATCAAGTGTAATGGTATGGGGAGCTATTACCCACTATTGCACAATCGATTTGGAGTTTTTGTCCACAACAATGAACGGAAACAACTACAAATGTTTGCTGGAACGGTCATTTCCAAAAGTGAAAAACATTTTCGGGACCCTGTCTTTGATATTCCAACAAGACAATGCCCATATCCACACTTCCAGGTTATTAGAAGTTGGATTCAATCAGAAGACGTGGAACTTTTGCCATGGCCGCCCTAATCACCGGACTTAAACATAATCGAAAATGTTTGGGCATGGTTAACTCGTAAGGTGTATGAAGGCGGCAGAAAATTTGAAGACAAGGACCCTTTAAACGAAGCTATTCGTGATGCCTGGGCCCAAATTTCTCTTAATTATTTAAAAAAAACTGTTTGATTCTATTCCAAACCGTCATACTTGTTATGAATGTACAAATGTTCACAGTTACTTTGTTCCCGATTGCCTGTTTAAGATTGCAGGTTGTGGTCTTTGCTGAAGTTTTTGCCTAGTTTAATTACGAGGGATCATCCCCTTCTACCAGTTCATCAGCTCTCTCGTTTCCCGGCCCACCACTGTGTCCGGGGACCCAGCATAGTCTTGCTCAGTGCTGCACACCAAGAACCAAGAACTCTTCGCGACGGAGACTTACAAGCTTCGATTTCACTTCAATGCAGAAGTTGCTTTTATTGCCGCTTGGCAGTCAATAAAAAATGTGATATAAGTTTGTGGTCATATATTCATCGCAGCCGGTTATGCGACTGTTGTCACTGATAGGACCTCAGCTTGCAAAACGCTCCTGTAGTCAGGAAGTCTGATTTAACCGGATATTCCGAGAACTTCGGAACCTCGGAGTAAAAACCTGCGCCGACGTCAGTGCTCAGTGTCCATCTTGGAACTATCTGTGTAGATGGGTATCGTTGAATCAGTGGCCGGCAGTTCATTGTCCTGCCATTCCTCTCTGCTAGGGAAAGAGGCATTCGATACTTCTTACGAAATCTAGATGTGGAGTAATGTAATCTGTTTTTTTTTTTGTTATAATTTGCGTGCGTTGAGTTTCAGAAAGCAAATTTTTAAAGGCTTTCTGATGATTTTAACAGCTTTAATTTTAATCTTACTGTGTTATCTAATATTGATGATGCAGTAGGTTCTTTTTATTCTTTGATGGATAACTGCATGAAAAAAGTGATTCCTGTGAAATTCTCTAGGAATCTGAAAACGTCCCATCCCAGGTATGCTAAAGAGCTCAAATCGATACGAAACAGACGTAATGGAAGAACTATTTAAAAAGTCTCTGCCAATCAGATCTCGAACTCTATTTCACATTATTCAATGAATTCAAATCTTTATCCTGCAACTTATATATTGACTATATACAGTTTTTTGTCCACATAAGAGAGTGTCCGCTCAAGGGAAAATTTAAAAAAGAACACAAAATTGTTTTATTTAATTCGCTTTTTAAAAAATAGGTACATACACAAACACAGTCCATAATTGTTTTTTTTTTTTTAAATCTTCAATCCGTCTCTGATGAAGATTACAACCGCTAGCTACCACTGACTCATAGTGAGATCAAAGAACAGATGTCAGCTGCATTGCCTTTTCATCCCAAGCTATTAAAGCGAATTTGCACAAAGATTCGCAAGCGTTCAACGCCTTCTTGTAAGAGTAACAATCTATTTCAGCATTTGCTTCCGAAGTAGCCATATCCTCTTCATCGTTACTTTTGTCATTCACACTTATAACGCTTAAGACATCTTCCGTGAAGTTCTCATTCCATCCCTCATCTGTCTGAACATTTTTGTCGCATGCGGCACACTCTAAGTAATCAACTTGAATGCAGACGGTTTGTCTGACTAGCGAGGATACATTTTTAAAATAGATCAATGGTATGTCATCCCCTGAAGTAAGGTCTTCAATTTGGGTGGTTGGATTTCGTAAAAATCCAGAACGCTCTCTAACATTACCAACGTGATCCTTTTTAGCAAACGGACGTTATGTTTGCGAAAAATATCATAGTGATGTTACTTATGTACAATGTGTGTATACCGACAACTGTTTGTAGAATGTTGCTGTTACAGTTGCACAAATACATGCACGAGTATGAGATGAAAGCTTACACAATAAACGTGTAAATAAAAGAAAATGACGTGCTTATGTGAATAAGAAATGTCCATTTAAGAGAATATTTTTACCAAATGTAAATGAAAATACTGTCCATGTCCACTTAATAGAATTGTCCACTTTAGAGGAGAAAAATTCAAACAAACCATCACACTTTATATTGTCCGCTTAAGGGAATCGTCCACATAAGAGGGGTGTCCGTCCGAGGGAGTTCACTGTAAGTAAAATGGAATGCTCTTTAAAATTGAACCCCAAACTTTTCTGGGGTTTTGTCAATTCTAAGAAAAAAACCGATGGTTATCCATTGAAGCTTACTTACAATAGTTCTACAACTGCTGATTCGCTAGACGCAAGCAATATGTTTGCAGATCATTTCAGTAAGTCATTTAGGGAGACCCCTCTTCACATTGATCATCAATATTTTAGTTATCTAACTAGCTGTTTCCAAATTAGTTTTAGTAGTTTCTCATTTGGTTTGGAAAAAATTTTAAAATGTATTTCTTCTCTGAAGAACGACTACTCATCAGGTCCTGATGGCATTGCACCGATTGTTCTTAAAAAATGTAGTCATGCTAGCTTCATATCTTAAGTATCTGTTTGAATTGTCCATTAGTACTAGTAAATTCCCTAATCTATGGAAAAGTGCTTTCATCACACATGTATTTAGAAAAGGTGAACGTGGTGATATCACTAATTATAGGCCCATTTCAAAGCTCTCGTGTGTCCTTAAGCTTTTTGAACAAATTGTTTGTGAAAAGCTGATATTTCTTTGTCGCAATATAATCTGTAATGAAAAGCATGGATTAAACAGATCCACTGTCACTAATCTATTAAGTTTCTTGCATGATTGTTCTAATGCCTTAGAGAATAAGGACGAAATGGATTGCATATACACTGACTTCTCTACGGCATTCGACCAGCTGTCCCATGATCGAATTTTAGCTCAGGGCTCTTGGTTTCCCACCATGTTTCATAAAATGGGTTAATTCATTCCTTAGATCAAGGGTTTATCAATTCTTATTTAGAGGATCGCTATCAGTATCTTTCACAGCTCAGTCTGGAGTTCCAGAAGCAAGTCACCTTGGACCAATTCTAATTATACTAGCCATTAATAATGTTAAGGCATGTATAAATCACAGTAATATCTTGATCTATGCTGATGATATGAAAATATATAAATCTATCACTAGTCCACAAGACAGAATTTTTCTTCAATCTGACATCATCTGGTCCGGTGCACCAATAACTTATTTGGAGTTACTTGACAGGATCCAACAACGCGCGATAAAACTCATTGGCGACCGAGACATCGCGAGATCGATTGACTCTCTTAGTCATCGTCGTAATGTCTCCTGCCTTTCGTGTTGTTTTATCGTAATTTCCACCACAAGTGCTCAAACGAAATAGCCAGTTGCATTCCCCCCTTGAACATTTCAACCGAAATACACGTCATGCAAGGAATGCTCATCAGTTCACCCTCAAGCCTTTGTTCGGACGTACAGTGAAGTTCAAAGAATCTTTCCTCAGCCGTACACACGAATGTGGAATGCTCTTCCCCGCTCCATTTTTCCTGCACATTATAACCTACAAACATTCAAAACCCACGTGCATCGGCATCTCTCCTTTTCGTCTCACCCTAATTTCCTTAACGTCCACGCTGTGTAGCTAATACATTATAAGGGTCCCAACAAATCCTTTTGGTGCGCGCTTATTACGAGTATAAAAAAAAAAAACAGCTTCGCCAATTGGTGTGATAAAAACGGTTTATCCCTGAACCCTACTAAATGTCAACATATGACATTCTCTAGAAAGAATATCCCTTCCACCTTCTCTGTCTCAACATATTCTTTGTAATGTTGATAATTTTAAGGATCTTGTGGTTTATTTCGACCCCAAACTGTTTTTTTCTAAGCATATTAATTCTATTATTAATAAATCTAATTCTATGCTGGGCTTTGTAAAAAGGTGTGCCAAAAAATTTAATGACCCTTACGTTTCTATGTCATTGTACAATTGTTTTGTCCGCCCGATTCTAGAGTATGCCTCTCAAGTTTGGACACCGTTCTACAACATTCATTCAAATCGAATAGAGGCCATTCAACGTAATTTTATTCGATTTGCACTTAGAGGACTTCCATGGGATGATCCATTTAACCTTCCTCCTTACAGGCAACGTATCAAGCTTCTTCAAATGTTACCCCTTTCTCAACGAAGGCTTAATAGCGATATCATTTTTTTACAGCAGCTTATATCCGGTCAAATAGATGCACCTGACTTGCTGTCGTCTATTGGCTTTAATTTTCGTGGTGGTGCCCATAATTTAAGCAGTGTTGAATTATTGTTTAGCCCCCATCATAGAGCGAAGGCATGAACCTATTAGTCGCACGAGTAAAATCTACAATCTGAATGATCATGTGATTGACTTGCATGTTAGTAAAATTAAGCTTAAAAATATTTTGCGTAATAATGCCTTAATGTCTTTTTGTTTGTTTCTGTGTTAGTATTTTAGAGGTACATAATTATTGTATTTCTAATTATTTTACTTTGCTTATATCCTATACTAACAAAATATAAATAAATAAATATTAGGCATTAACGGTCCAAAACCTAGCTTCTCCAACCACTTTCTTTGCGAAGTGGAAGGGACCCACAATTTTACGCCGAATCCGAACGGCAAATTTGAGAAGCTTCTCATAACAATTGATACTCTTGGATGTTTGTCAGACGTTCGCAAGAGGTGAGGCAGTGGAAAAAAAACTCTAGATGTTACTTGGCCCCGGCGGAAATTGAGCCGGGGACTTTTCGATTAGCAGTCCGATACACTAACCATTGAGCCAATGCGCCCGACCTTACTAACACTTGCACTAAATGATGAGTCGGTGAGACATTTTTTAGTGCCGGCAAATTTCTGCCGTTTGACTGAGTTTCCAGCTTTGTGTTTGACTTAGCCGAAGAGCGCTGTTTGCGGCAAATTCTTGAACAAAGAGTTCAACAGGCCTTAAGTTGAGGTCTAGGTCTTACTGGTCCCTGTGTGATTTGAACCTGAGACCCACCGATCAGTAGTCCAGCGCACAAATGACTGAGCCACTGCGCCATTCAAAGTGATTGGAACATAAAAGATTTGTGCCAGTGGATCTTTTCCTTACAAAGCCATGCTTTTCATTACAAATTACATTGCTCAAAGGGTCATTAAATTGCTCAAAGAGCTTAGGAATACATGAATGTTTTTGAACAGGTCTATAATTAGTGGTCTAGTGTTTTTCTGTAGCTTGTGGTGAAATTAAAATGTTTGCCATTTTACAAGCCCAATATTGTCTTTCGCCATGGAATTTTGAATTCTGGGGAAGTTTCTAAGATATTTTATCGTCAAATCGTCAACGGTTAAGGTGCGTCAAAATTGCATGCGGAAGTACAGCCACATCATCATTTGATTGAAGGACATCGCCCACTTTTTAAAGAATGAATCACGGACTTCGCTTGAATCCAAGTGACCCTTTAATTATCCCAAAGTTCATCAATTCCCTAAGAAGTATTGTTCAAAAATCCTTTGTAGTAATTTACTTTCAGGCAGAAATCCGAGGTAATTTACATTTTCTGGCAAAAAAAAGTTTGACCACCTGCTGGAATTTAAATGATCAAATCCTCTTCCGTTCGAATAGACCATTTATTTACGGGGTTTCCAAGAAACTGTTTCTCAAATGAAAAACCCCCTTTCGCGAACAGATCTCATTAGTATGTAGTGTCTGCAATTACTCTTTCTAACAATTATTTTGTTCACTAAACCGTAACGAAATCTTTAAAATGCGGTTCCATTGAATGGCACTTGTCATACACACAAGACAATACATGCTAGTATTTCTCCCACGTATAGGTATCTATTTGACAGTCAATATATGAACTCCGTCTTCCACTGCCCAGCTTGTCTGATTCACATTTACTCTCTAATTATCAAATCAAACTGGACTCGCTTCCCGCACACCCGCGCTCTATCTTGAAATTGTAATCCATCAAAACAAATACGTACCTTGACTTCGTTACAAATCTCGAAACGCTTGTCTTTAAGTACGTGCTGTTCGAACCGCTTTGCTAGCTCAATATGATGTCGGATATACTTTTGCAGCCCGGAAATTCCGTATGATCGCAATACAAACCTGAAACACGTCACGCAATAGCCAAATTAAATAATATCATTATGAAAAGAAACAACAAAAAATGGACCTCAAAACGGCCGTTGCATGCATACCACAGTTTCAACGATCGAAAGCGTCGACTTAGTGGAACTCCCCAGTGACGATAATCGATGGCAGCGTCCGAGTAGCCATGCTTCAGGTATAGGGGATCCACCACCAGAGCTGCTGTCAGGCGTATACGATCGCGCACCCATAACGTGGAACAGTCAAAGTTCGTCAGCAGCCATTTGTTGGGGTTCGTGTTGAATGAGTCAGCGTACTCGATGCCCTGCGAACACGGATAGAAATTAGTTAGATTGTCTTTGTGAAGTTGGCGATTCAGTTTTCCTAGTTATTTTGTTTTATTTGGCAAGAACTACGCGGGAAGCTGTTCACTGTCTATTTCGCCGTCAGGTTGTACTGATTGTGCTTGTTAATCACTAATCAGAATCATTTTGACAGTTCCTACCTAAGAGCTCCGTAGTAATCAAACAATACTTACTTTTAGGAGTGGCTTCAGCTCGGGGCATATGAATGCGTTACCAGCGTATGCGGCGTCAACATGCAGCCACACCGAGGGAAATCTTTGGATATCTCGGCCAATCTCGTCGAGGGCATCGAATGAGCATGAACCGGTCGTACCGAGAGTAGTTGACACAAAGAATGGTACTAAGCCTTGAAGTTCATCCTCCCCCATTGCCTGAAAAAAAGTCAAGAATTAATTTAACATTTACTTCAGGTGTAAACACTTCAACTGAGTGTTTTTGGGTGACAAACACTTGTGCATAAGTATCAGAAGTTGAAAGTGCGAATTTGACTTGATGTAGGGATGTGTTGAGGTTTAAGGAAAAAGGTCAGGCACGTCTACTTGCCATATTTTAATAATATGACTTTCACCACACATTGGGACAGCTAATACATTGAAATTGATTTTATTTTTCGAGTGTTTCAGTTATTTTACTGAAAGCGACGTCTGTCTATAATTTGAGTTACCTTGACGCAGGTTAAACATCCGCTTTCAGTGATGATAATAAGTGACGTAAAAAGTAAAAGATTGAGTTTGGGTACAATTGTTTAGATTCAGGGTTGCCTCTATTTAATTTGGTCATTAGATATTGATTGAAACTCATGAAGTAATTCTACAAGCAATTGTTTTAGAAAGCATTCGTCTAACAAGGCCATATATACATTCACATTCCGTAACGTACTATTGTTAAAAAGGTATCTAGTTGCGAGGAGAGTTATTTCAATCCTCATTCGAGATAGATAAATGCACTCCTTTGTGGCAAAAAATCTACTGCATGTACTCGTATAACTGCTGATTGAAGGCACATTACAACATTTATTAATGACGAAAAGAATTCAAAGGGATTAGCAAACGTTCTAGCCAAGCATGGTCTCATGGTCAAGTATTATATTATTTATGTCTCGCCCATCATGAATGCGATTTTGCAGAGCTTTGAAATGCGATCTTAAGAAAGGAAACACTATAGAGAAAAACAGAGTCGAAAATCAAATAAAAGAACCGCATGAGACTACAATATCTATTGGAATTAAAGCTACGCCGACTTTATCTTACGAATAAAAGTGGCCCAGGCTATGACTAATAGTTTCCTCGGGCGATCTCATAATTTTTGGAGTTTAACTATCGGTGATGAATGGCTACTCTGAGCTGCATGCTCAGATACTGAATAAGGTACCTCTCAGATTAGGATTATAAGCACTTCATGCACGGATTAGATTTACGAAATACGTGTTGTAGCTTTGCGGCATAGAAAACCACTGGGGCTCCTCAAGTTATGGAAGATGACAAAAAAAAAACAATCCAAAAAAAGCGTTGAAAAGAACTGTTTTTATTTAGTTAAGAAAAATGGGTTCCGGAAAGACTTTGACAGCGACAGAAAGAGGAAAAATATATGCTTTCAAGGAGCTAGGACTCTCAGACGGAGAAATCGCAAGGAGGCTTAATAGAAATTAAGACTGCTGTAAACAGTTATCTTACGGATCCACAACACTATGGTAGGTTAGGTTAGGTTAGGTGGCTGTCGGCAGAAGCCGACACACTTAGACCAATTTAGGTCCATTGTGATACTACGTATGTATTATCTACCTCAACTCGTAGATGGGACTGGCCAACGACACGGGGTTGTTCTCAAGCGGTCCCCCATCTACATACTAACCGGGCTAAACGTCGTTTAATTGCGGTGATCTGACGAGAACCGATTAACTCGACGTGGTATAGTCGCTGGTTAACACTATGGTAAAAATCAAAAAGGACGCACGGCAGAAGCAACCACATTGCGAGAAAAGCGGGTTATTCTACGGCTTGCCTCAAATTTTACTGTACCAAAGAAGTAATACTATACAGAGAAGAAAACTTAAAAAGAAACCTGTTTTGAGGCAAGTACACAAAGAGCATCGAATGAATTTTGCAAGAGAACAAAAAAAGTTTAACCTTGACGGCCCCGATGGTTACAACTTTTATTTCCATAATCTAAGAAATGAGGAGCTTATTTTGGCAAGACATCACAGCCGTACATCAGGTGTAATGGTGTGGGAAGGTATTACCCACTATGGCACAATCGAGTTGGAGTTTTTTTTTTTGACGTGGCTGTCAGCAAAAGGCCAACACACTTAGACCAATGTAAGGTCCATTGCGCTACCACACAGATCTGGGGATTTCCCTCACTGCTCGTTGAAATAGTAGGAGCTTCTTATGAAGCGCGATGGGCTTCTAACACCAGTGTTGGCTAAGTCACTTATATCGTTGAACAAGAAGTCCCTTAGAAAGAATTTTCTTTTATGGGAGAGCGCAGGACAAGTGCAGAGAAGGTTAAGTATAGTCTCCTCCTCCTCCTCGTTCATGCAACTTCTGCAGAAGTCGTTTGAGTACACGCCAAGTCTAGATGCGTGTCTGCCTATTAAGCAGTGCCCTGTAATGACCTATAGTGGAGCTAATATGCAATCGGTTTAATGAGATTAGACACTTAGAGCACTTGGCCTGCTGAACGTTAACACCTCGAATGTTAAGGAAAGAGTCAATAATTTATTAACATCCGTAATGGGAGAGCAATTCAGCCCAGATGAAATTGTTTCATGCTACGTAAAAAAACGAATATGGGAAACAAAAGCAAATCGACAAACATTGCGCGCGTCACCTTTTCATCAGTCTCGCGGAAGAATGATGCCATGAAAAGAATGCGTGAAAGCAGAGAGCAGAGCAACAACAACTGCGTTGGTGGAGGCAGCAAAAATAACAGCAGCAATCGAATCTACATGAATGATTGTCTCACTGGCTATACACGGTCTTTACTGAAAAAAGCAACCGAATTCAAACGCAATAACATCTGCAAATATGTTTGGATAAGGAATGCATCGGTACTTATCAGAAGAAAAGAGGGTGATAAAGTTATTAAAGTAAGTTCATTTGGAGATTTGTTGAAGATTGAGGGAATTAATTATTTGGTAACTTAAATACTAATTATGTTAAATCTAAATTACAATAATTTTTCTTTGAATTCTCCAATTAATGTAACCAATAACGTTAATCACTCCTTTGTTTTATTTAAAAATTCGATTTGTTTTTGTATTGACCATTTAACCAATGAGCAACATTCTGGATTTTCTGTCATTCACCAAAACTTTCGTAGCTTAAGAATGAATTTTGATACATTTTCCACCCATTTTGCGTCTTTAGATCATTTACCGGATTTTATCTTTGTATCTGAGATCTGGATTTTTTTTTTTTTTTTAATAAGCGCGCACTAAAGGGATTTGTTGGGACCCTTATAATGTATTAGCTACACAGCGCGGGCGTTAAGGAAATTAGGGTGAGAGGAAAAGGAGAGATGCCGATGCACGTTGGTTTTGAATGTCTGTAGGTTATAATGTGTAGGAAAAATGGAGCGGGGAAGAGCATTCCACATTCGTGTTGTACGGCTGAGGAAAGATTCTTTGAACTTCACTGTACGTCCGAACACAGGCTTGAGGGTGAACTGATGAGCATTCCCTGCATGGCGGGTATTGCGGTTGAAATGTTCAAGGGGAGGAATGCAACTGGCTATTTCGTTTGAGCACTTATGGTGGAAATAACGATAAAATAACGACAGGCAGGAGACATTACGACGATGACTAAGAGAGTCAATCGATCTCGCGATGTCTCGGTCGCCAATGAGTTTTATCGCGCGTTTTTGGATCCTGTCAAGTAGCTCCAAATAAGTTATTGGTGCACCGGACCAGATATGAGCGTTGTACTCGAGTTTCGGGCGAATAAACGCCTTATAAATTGTAGCCAGATCAGAAGGGGTGAACTATTTCTTACAACGCTTAAGGAAGCCTAGACATTTCGCGGCGTTCTTGGCGACATCGAATATGTGGTCATTCCAACGAAGGTTGTCATTAACACACATACCGAGAATGGAAAGTCTTTCGGTTTCAGCGATGTAAGTGCCATTCATAGATAATGGCAGTGTGTGTGGGTTTTGCTTTAATGACAGGAGACAGCATTGATTTTTGGAAGCATTAAATTCCACTATTGGTTTTACCCCACTGAGTTATGCTGTTAAGATCGGAATTTAATGAGCTTAACATACGTTGCCGTTTCAGTTCCACACCCGAAGATGAGGGGCGTGACCCAAGAAACGCATATGAGAAGCTGAGGGTACTGTCATCAGCAAAGGAATGGATTGGATTGGAAGTAACAGACAGTAGATCATTTATAAAAATGAGAAAGAGAGTCGGGGACAGAACAGAGCCTTGGGGGACACCAGCATTTATTTGGTGAGTTGCAGACTTGAAGCCGTCCAAAACAACTTGAATTGAACGGTCCGAAAGGTAATTTCTAATCCATTGAAGAAGAGTATCATCGATTCTAAATGCACGCATTTTCGACAAGAGAGCTTGGTGCCAAACTCTGTCAAATGCTTTTGAAATATCAAGCGCAACGATCTTACTTTCACCACCTTGGTGACGAGATTGGTTCCACTTTTCGGTTAGATATGTCATCAAATCACCAGTGAACCATACTGCCGGTCATTAAGAAGTTTTCGCGATTCAAGATATTTCATTAGCTGACGGTTTATCAGCGTTTCCATGACCTTAGAAAGAAGGGACGTAAGTGCAATTGGTCGGTAGGAGGAGGGAGAAGAAGATTTTTGAAAATGAAATCTCTGACTATAATATCCCTAACTTTTTGTTTGACGCTGCGTGTAATGATTCCTATGCAGCTGGTGGTGTCGGAGTGTTTTATAGAATTGGCATAATAGGATTAAAAATAAAAAAATATAATTTACAAAGTGCTGACATTATCAGTTTTAGCTGTGAAATTGCTGGTATTTGTTACTGTTTTATTTGTGTTTACAGACTTCACAAATGTTCAGCAAAAACCTTTACTGAGGAATTTTCTGTGTTCTTGGAACTTCAGACATGTAAAAATTTAGTTTTGCTTGGTGATTTTAATATCAATATTTTGTCTAATTTATTAGATGTCGATCACTTTTTGTCGACTTTATCCTCATTTCGATTTGATTCTTTGTTGACTCACCCTACTCGGTTAAGCGCGTGTTTAGATCACATATTTATTAGGATTCACCGTAATAATTGCATAGGATTCAAAATTGCGGTGCATGACTTAAACTTAATGGATCACAGCTTAACAAGTATTCAATTTAATTATAATGTTACTAGAACCAATCGATCTGAGTGTGAAGTATGTATTTGCCAAAGTTGATTTTAATGTCCTAAGAAACAAATTGAACTTTGAATTCTGGGAAGATGTCTTCAGTTCTAGTGATCCATCATTCGCTTTCGATTTATTTCTTAACAAGCTACAAGTCCATATTTCTAGCAGCCAGCAATTAAAATGGATGAATCCATCACTGCTTAAAAAAATTCATAGGAAAAATAAGTTGAGTGTTCTTGTTAAAAAGCATCCGAATAATTTAATACTTAAAAAATATTATGTTAAGGTTTGTAAAAAACTAAAGGAGGAAATACCTCTGTTTCGAGCTAATTACTATCGCAACAAATTATCGATGAGTGTTGGTAACTCCAAAAAAGAATGGCGTGTTGTCGATGAGATTCTTGGCAGAAAAGCTTCAGAAAGAAACATTGTTTTAAACATCAACAATTTACCTATTTCCGATTCTATTGAAGTTGCTAATTTGTTTAATGATTTTTTTTTTGTAATATTAGTTCTTTTCAGGACACAATTCATAACAACATCGAGTCTGCAAACATGCCCCTCTTTGAAGGAATAATACGTCAACCTGAAAGTTTTTTCTGCGAACCTTTTACTGCTTTAGAGATCCATAAAATAGTTTGTTCCCTCAAAACATCAAAGTCTTCTTCCTTTGACAATATGTCAAGCTCTTTGTTAAAAAAAATAACTTTTCATATCTCTGATGTGTTGTGTTTTATTTTCAACAAAAGTCTCAAACTAGGCATTTTTCCACAATCTATAAATCCTAAAAACAGCAGTAGTGATCCCACTCCACAAAAAGGGTGATACTACAGTTTGAAACAACTATCGTCCTATTTCTTTGTTGTCGGTTTTTTCAAAGGTTTTTGCGAGAGGTGTTAAATCTAGAATGTTATCGTATCTAGACAGAATACATTTCTTTATCGATTGTCAGGTTGGATTTAGAAGTGGAAGGTCTACAGAGACCGCACTATTAAAATTAACTGGTGAATTATACAACAACTTAAATTCGTCTGAAATACCGGCTGCATTGTTTATTGATATCACTAAAGCTTTTGATATGGTGGATCATTCGATATTATTAAATAAACTTTACCGTATAGGGTTTAGAGGCTATATATACAAATGGTTTGCTTCTTACTTAAAAAAACCGTAGACAAATGGTCAGAATCAATAACATTTATAGCTCCCAGAAAACTATAGCACTCGGTGCTCCACAAGGCTCTGTTTTGGGTCCTATATTGTTCTCAATTTATGTTAATTCATTATTTGATCAACCTTTTAAAGGTAAAATCACAGCGTTTGCTGATGATACTGCTCTCTCGTATTCAAGTAGAAGCTTGCTTAACATATGTTGTGACGTAAATTATGACCTAGACTTACTTAGGAAATGGTTTTTGCAGCACAAATTAGTTATCAGCGGCAAAACAAAGTTTATGATAGGGATATTTTGCTGATATTTTGCCATTTCTTTACCATTCTACTAATTGTTCACGTTTTTGTTTATCTAACTCAGGTCAACGTTCTTTTAACTATTTGGCATCGTGCTCCAATAAATGCTTTAGAATTGAGTGTGTTGATAACTTTTAATACTGAGGTATTATATTGGACAACAAACTGAGCTGGTATAGTCACACAATTTATCTTAAACATTACTTTAACAAAGTGGTGAGACAGTTATATCACCTAAGTCTTTATTGTAATCAACCATTGCTGAAGCTTGTGTATAATAAACTTTTAAAGTCAAAGCTACAATTGGAATAAGCTGTTGGGGTGGTGGCTATTTTAACAAAACTGAACCATTACTTATAAGCCAAAAGCATGCCGTTAGAATCATATGCAGGATGAATCGCAGAACTCCGAGTTTTGATTTGTTTAAGAACCATAAAATTCTTCCGTTAAGGCACCTTTACTGCTACAAAGTCCTTAAAATATTCTTTGGTAATTCGGGATTTTACGCTGTCAGAAATAATGAAAACTATAATTTGCGAGTAAATGCCAGACATTTTGTAACTGCTCTTACAAATAATAAAGCACATTTTGCACTATTTTACTATGCTACCGCATCTCGTCTCTTCAATTCGCTTCCAGATACTGTTAGACGCGAGAGAGTGAAAAGTGTATTTTTGAAGTGTATAAAAAATTGGATTACGTCCTTTGATTATTCAGCCATAAATGGTTTCTTTACAACCTGAATCTTGCACATTAAATGTCATAGTATATTTTATCTTTCCAACCTAATTACTTTTGTAATATTAATTTTTTGCTTTCCGATTGTAATTCTCCATCAATAATTGAAGGATTGTAAATCTAAAGGGTCTAAGTGCCAACAAATAAAAATTTCATATTTGAACGAAAATTCGATCTAAGTGCAAAGCCTAATAATATCCTGATGGATCCAAGTGCCTGTTTCTTTTAAAAGTTGCCCACATACAATTAAAGTTGTAACGGGGTCTTTGTGCCAACCAACTTTCGGCATTTTCAATATCGCTTTATAAGGCACTTAAAACATTCATAAATATTGAATTATTAGTAGTATTATTTGCTTGGATTCCTATTGTATTAGTTTTTTTTCGAGTTCCTATAGTAAACGATAATGTATTTAATGTAAAAATAAACATTTAAAAATAAATATTTTAATTGAATTGCTAATATTATTGTGTTTTTTGTTATATCTCGAAATAATATAATTGACACTTAGACCCTTTAGATTAGCAACCCTTCAATTAGTAAACAATTTTAGTAATTTCCGTCCTACATTCGACACTTGTCATTGAACAACTGATTGTAGTAACTATTTCATACTCCCTTTTATTTTATAAATGAGTAATGTAAAACATTTTAATTTGTATAAAATTGTATGAAAAAAAAAAAAAAGAAGGTGAATGTTGAACTGCTCTGTCATCTCCGAAAGAGATGAGCGGCAATCTTGGGCTATGATGGAATTTGAAGAGACTGAGTCCAGGGACTTAATCGCGGCCTGACTATCTGAGATGATACGGATATCCTTTGAGGATATCACATTCTTCTTACGCCACGTCAGGGCTTCTTTTATCGCCAAAATTTCCGCCTGGAACACGCAACAATGAACGGAAACAGCTACAAATGTTTGCTGGAACGGTAATTTCCAAAAGTGAAAAACATGTTCGCACTATTGTCTTGGATATTCCTACAAGACAATGCAACTATCCACACTTCCAGGGTTGTTAGAAGTTGGATTCAATCGAGAAGACGTGGAACTTTTGTCATAGCAGCCCTATTCACTGAACTTAAACATAATCGAAAATGTTTGGGCATGGTTATCTCGTAAAGTGTATGAAGGCGGCATACAATTTGAAGACAAGGACACTTTAAACGAAGCTTTTCGTGATGCCTGGGTCCAAATTTCTCTTAATTATCCGTCTTATAGAGGTCATGTCGAAAAATGGCGGGCATACTCATTATCAATGTAGAAAAACATAATAACTAAATGTTTTAAAACCATAAAATGTAAACATTTTATTCATTTTTTCCTTTCTTTCGAAGATTTTGCATATGGCCTCATCCTAGTGGCGCATCTTTTTATACGCTTTTCAAGTAATTCATTGTTTGATCTTGGGAAATTTCAGCGGTCGTTTCTTATTTACCCTTTAATTTTATGACTTACTGTTGGAAATATATGTACCTGTTCCCAGGTAGTAAAAGTTTCCGGGTATAAAATTTCCAACAGGTATAAATACTGAGAATCGATTGCAAAATGTATGAACTCATCCTTGTGGTTGCCAGTGTATCTTTAAGCTATTTGCAATCGAAAGAACAAATCTAAGGTGGTCAAGTGGCGCAATATGTCTAACGACAAAGCAGATCTGGCCAAAACTGGATCCGCGACGCTCTTAAAGTTTAATTTAACACAACCGACTGCACGTTATCTCTACTGTAGGTGTTATAACAGGTCACTGTCTCAGAGGCAAGCACGCATCAAGGCCTGGAAACAACAAGACATAAAATGAATCCTCTGCTGGTAACATTATCTTCCTTATACGAAAAGAAGAAATTCTACTGGCCTACATATTTGTTGGCCCTTATGGCACAAAAGGTCTTATAGTCGACACGACAATAGGCCATCCTGTGTTCGCGATGTTTTTAGGATTCGTTTAACCACCTCTCATTTTACAATCTACGATCATTCCACTTTATTAACCTCATTGTTTTATCATCAAATATGGATTTGTCTGCTATATTTTCGATTAATCCATACAATTGAAGCTTATCTAAAATGAATCAGATAGCTTTCTTTTATTTTTTATGCGGGTATGTTTATTTTGAAAAACACAAAGTAAGCGTGATACAAGGCCTTCATTTTATTTTTAGGTGTTTACTATAAATCAAAAATTATTCACAAATTAAATTTAGTGTGCTATTTCCAGAAGTTAACATTGTGAAAAAAATATCGGACGAACTGTGTGTGTTTACATATTGTCCAAATATTGCATGTACGAGTAGGTTCAACGCCCAGCTGAAAACAATAATAAATCGGTGTCTGACTAGGATTGGGCATAAGAAAAAGGGAAAATATACATGTGTGACTAGAGTTTGGGTGCCTCGGTATTGTTATAAAGAGGAAAATCCAACTTTTCACAGCGGAATTCATATACCTGGTGATGCATTAGCTTCCATGTTCAAATGGAGAACTTGTTTAACCTTACTCGAAATGCATATGAGCCCCCAACAATCGAAGCCAGCCTTGCTTCAATGTTGGACCCTTTCTAAATGTTTTGAATTAAAAATAATTTATATTTGCATGTTTTTGTTTTCTCTTCGGAAAACTGTTATTCCGCTTGCCTCTTGATTAAAAAATAAACAGTACGCCTAAATAAAAAAGCATACCTGTCTAACAATGTCCCCTCTTAGGCACGAATTCGAATCAGGTTCCAAAATCCTCAGCTTCACAAAACATATCATGGCAGCTTTCTCTACACAGCTATGCGCTTCCTTCGAACAATACGCCATAAGTTTGGCCAACAGAAGACCTTCCTCAACGAAAGGATGTTGAGACTTGAGGCGCTTCAAAGCTTGAGCACGCGCCGCCAACATCGTGACCAAAATGCATTCAGAAGCGGAAGTCTAAAACGAAATACAAAATAGAGATGTACACAAGCAAAACTGGCATTTCCACTTTTTTCAATCAGCACCATCTTGAACAGAAACAAAATCTATTTTTATACAGCCAATAGAGTAGGGATATTTTTATTATTTTCGTAGTCTAGAGAGCTATCTGTGTACCTGAATTACACCACCTCCTTTACTACCCGCATGCAGTGCCAAGAAGTGATCCGGCAAACCAATTGCTTTGCCTGGAATTTTTAAAATCAAAAAAGACAACAAATCAAATTGACGACTTTGTGATGTTATTCACTCGGCTAATTTTGGAGAAAATAACCGAGTACTATACTTACCAAGCCAATCGAGAACTATTGTCTCTAATTCTGTACAGGCCGGGCTGGCTGCCCAAGAGAAACCTATACAACCAATGCCATCACTCAACATATCGCCCAGAATCGATGGAAATGAATTGCCAGATGGAAAGTATGCATGGAAGCGTGGATGCTGCCAATGAGTAACACCAGGCATGATTTTCTCCTCAACATCAGACATTATCATCTCCCATGCTTCGGGCTCTTGGGGAGCCTCACCTAGCGTCGGGAGTTGGCAGAAAGTGGTTCAAATTTGTGTACATGTGATGGTAGCTTTATGTACCTGGTAATAGTTGTCGAAGATAGCCCGGTTCAATGCTGGGCGTAACGCGCCGGTCATTCAGAGTTTCCAGATAATTACAGATGTACTCCACCATTTCTGTTCCGCGTTTTCTAAATTCATTGCTATCCATGCTGCAAAAACAAAATTAAATATGCAATTTGAAAGTCTTCGTATGTTTTTGGCAATACAAAATAATAAAAATGATTTATATATTTTAATTATGTGCTGGAGAAAGTTATTGCGAGCTATTAAGAACATCATCTACTTAACGGGCTCCAGACCCGTGGAGGGTGGAGAGTCTCTGCCTGAGACATCAGTCTTCAGTCCACATGACTTGTCGTCATAAATGCGTTGGCGACTATCAAAGAACATGGGCCAGATTGCGTCAAATGAAAACGATCGAACAACCTTGTTTTAAGGAAAGAGATAAGCCATCAAGCCGTATGGAAAACTAGCTAGATCTTCAAAATTTCGATAGCGCCCAAATAGCGTAAACATGTCGACAATTTCCCCTTATCTGCGTCGAGCGAGTGGACAGTATTGCAGAAAATACTTTTAAATCCCTCTCAGCTGTAAGGCAACAATGTATACGAAATCTTAGTTTTAAAGACCAATCTTTCGAGGATACTTAAACGCTTGGCCTGGAAAGTCGGAAACAGCGAGACTGGGATGAACAGCTGCACTGGATCTTCGCGAGTCAAAAGAATTCACATGTCACTGGCATGTTAGTTTTCAAGTTATTGTGTCCAGTCTAAAATGTTGGTTTATCTTTTACTACACCCTACTGAGTTTATATCAGAAATGCCAGAGAAAAAGTCTACGCATAACAACTCGGCCGAAGCGTTGAAGAATATTGTACGTGGTATGCTTTTCCAAGCCTCCTACAACGAATTAATTAATTCCTTCGAAAGTAGGAGCCTGATCTTAAAAAAAGACAGCTGATTCTTCAAGTTTTTTTTTTAAAGACCCTCAAGACTGTATATAATATATTCGTTTATACCTCTAGTTTGGTCTAAACATTATTAACATGGCCCACAGACTTTTTGGAGCGTATGGTGTTCCTGCGTCTAAAAATAAATAAATATTAAGCAACTTCCAATAGCTCGAACAGGAAAAAAACGGAGGAAGAAGGCCTCAAGCACTCCTGTCGGTGGAACTGCGCGCGCACCTTCTGCGCGCCCATCCACCAGAACACTTCCAGCTGATGTATTTCCAATGATTGGATTTACTCAGATTAACCTTCAACACTCCAAGGCTGCTACTGCACTCATCAGTAAGAAGCTTTCTGTGTTGAATACAAAAGCCCACATAACATCCATACAGGAGCCATGGGTGTGGAAAAATCGCATCTGTGGCCTTGGAGGTGTCCGTGGCACTACGATACTCTGTGACGAGCGGTCCGAGAGACCAAGGGCTTTGTCTTCCTGTGTCGAACATTCTCTCAACGATTAAGCTTGGACAATTTTGTGGCCAAGATTTAGTTGCTGCAGCCATTAGCTACGAAACGAATGGAGATTGGAAGACCTTCGTCGTGGCGTCAGCTTATCTCCCCTATGATTCGGTAGTGCCTCCACCACCGAGGACAATTGCTGAACTCATCGACTATTGCGACACCAGGAAGATGGGCCTAGTTATATGCTGTGATACCAATGCTCAAAACACTGTTTGGGGCAGCAGCAAATGCAACATGTGAGGAAACCATCTCCTGGATTTCATTCTATCATCTGATCTTACTATCAACAATGTTGGCTCGCAACCAACTTTTGTGACGTCAAGAAGACAGGAACTGATCGACCTAACTTTATCAAATAGATACTTTAAGGCGGTTACTAACTGGAGGGTCTCTTCGGAGGTGTCCCTCTCAGACCATAGATATATCGAATTCCTTATCGGATGCGAAGCCATAACTTTGCAGGAGAGGAGGAATCCGAGAAAAACCAATTGGATACGCTTCAGGGAGGAATTAGGGAAAACTCTCAAAACTCCAACCAAACTCAGGACGAGACAAAAGGTAGAGGAAGCTGTTCAAGACCTGAATAGTGCCATTACTAGCTGTTTTGAACTGACGTGCCCAGTAAGCAAACCCCCTGGCAGAACGCCGGTTCCCTGGTGGAGCTCGGAACTGCAAAGAATTCGTAGAGAAGCTAGAAAGCTTCTAAATAGGTCACTCAAGACTGATTTGGAGACAGACTGGAATCTCTACCGATCGAAGCAGAAGGAATATAAGAGGCTAATTCGGGTATTGAGAAGTGCTTCTTATAAGAATTTCTGCGAAAAGATTGAAACGCTGGGTGAAACTAGTAGGTTGGTTAAAGTTCTGAAAAAGGGCAAACCAGCCAAACTGGACTCACTTAGAAAACTTGATGGCACTTTCACTGAGAGGAAAGCGGAAACTCTTAGTTATCTTCTGGAGTCTCGCTTTCCGGGTAACCAGATTACAATTGGTTCACAACCAGCCCCGATTACCGAGACTATGAGTGAGCCAAAACAAACAACTCGGCGTAGCTGGTATATTGCGAAAGCCGTGGTGACGGACGAGGCCATTAAATATGCTTTTGCGTCTTTTGACGGCTTCAAGTCACCTGGTACGGACGGAATATACCCAGCCATGCTGCAGCAATGTACAAACTAGTTGCTACCGACTATGAAGAAAATCTTCATCGCTGTCCTAGCACTGGCATACATTCCAACACCCTGGCGTACAGTTAGAGTGGCATTTATACCTAAAATTGGCAGAAGTGCCTACTCACTCGCCAAGAGCTTCAGACCAATCAGTCTGACTTCCTTTTTGCTGAAAAGCATGGAAAGGCTGGTCGAGCTTCACGTGCGCAAAACTGCTTTGCGATTGCACCCACTATCTCAGATGCAACATGCCTATCAAAGCGGAAAATCCTGCGAGACTGCGCTCCAAAATCTAGTTGGTAGAATTGAGGGCGCGCTTGACAGAAAAGTATACGCGATGGGCATTTTCATCGCTATTGAGGGTGCTTTTGACAATGCGACTTTTGATAGCATGTGCAGCTCCGCCAGACAACACGGCGTAGTCGAACCATTGGTGTTGTGGATTAAAGCAATGCTAATGAATAGAACATTGGTTGCGGATGCGGATTGTGGCCGCTATGTTATGGCGGGGGTAAACAGAGGCTGCCCGCAAGGCGGCGTCCTGTCTCCACTGCTGTGGTGTATGCTGGTCGACTCTCTGTTGAACGCACTCAACAGTTCTAATATTTACGCTCAGGCGTACGCGGATGATGTTGCCGTGCTTTCTGTTGGATCATGCCTAGCGACTGTATGCGCCAAGGCGCAGGCGGCCCTTGACGTGATCGACGAATGGTGCACTAGGAATGGGCTCTCGGTCAATCCTCTTAAAACTGAGGTTGTTCTCTTTACGAGAAGGAGGAAGCTGGTCCGGTTGACTCAGCCAGTGCTAAAAGGCGTCACAATCCAACTCTCCAATGAAGCAAAGTATCTGGGAGTCATCCTGGATAGGAAACTTCTTTGGTCCAAACATGTTGAGCTGAAGACTGCCAAGGCGCTGTCTGTTTTCTGGCAGTGCAAAGGCATTTTCGGCAAGACATGGGGCTTATCACCGAAAAGAGTCCTATGGATTTATACGGCTATGATAAGACCATTTATAGCATACGCATCGGTTGTTTGGTGGAATAAGCTTTCACGTAAATACGTCACTGCTGCTTTTGCCAAACTCCAAAGGCAGGTATGTCTCGGCTGCACGGTGGCCTTCCCCAGCACGCCTGGCTCCGGCCTAGATGCACTATTGAACCTTCCGCCCATTGATGTTTACATCATGGGCTGTACAATCAAGGCTATCTCACGTCTAAGAAGAGGTGGCTTTTGGTATAACTCGCACTGGAGTTTTGATGAACTTGCGCAACGGTTGTCCTTCGACTCCTGTCTTACGGATATGCCGTCTGATGCGATGACACCGGAACTTCGGCTAAAGCGCCACTACGAGGTCGACTTTACTCGCGTCCAGGACTGGCTCTGGCCGGACTCTGAACCTGGAAGGGAAAGCAGTCGAATCTTCACGGATGGCTCCAAAACCGATCAAGGATCTGGTGCTGGTGTCTTCGTGGAGAGCGATAACGTTAGACTTTTCTTTTCGTTAGGCAAATATGCGTCAGTCTTCCAAACAGAGACTTATGCTATCCTAATGGCCATGGACTATGTTACGAGGAACAGGTAGAGTGGGCGAAGTATCTGCGTCTGTAGCGACAGTCAGGCTGCGCTTAAGGCCTTACTGAAACCCTTAACTACCTCCAAAATAGTACGTGAATGCAAGATATATCTGAATTCGGTCGGAAGGCTGAATTCACTTAAACTTGTCTGGGTCCCGGGTCATAACGGGATCACGGGAAATGAGATCTCTGATGAACTTGCTAGACAAGGCTCAGAGGGGGACCTCTCAGGACCTGAACCAGCGATCTGTCTGCCTGCGTCCTCGGTCAGGGCTTCCAAACACCTTAAGTTGCTAGGCCTAAGCGACACCACCAACTGCGAAGCCTGTGGATAAAGCGACGACACTGCGGAATATTTCCTCTGTGATTGTCCTGCTTTTGCTCGTATCAGGTGGCAGGTATTTGGTGCGTGAGTGCTGTAAACCTAAGCTCCTTATCATTGAAGCGCCTTCTCGTTTTTCTTAGAAAAACGAGTAAATTCCCACAGTAAAATGTGGTGTGTCTGCCTTGTAGTACAATGGACCAGTATTGAGTCTGAGTGCTCCAGTGCAGAAAGTCTCACACACCCCGACAAAAATCAATAACGGCCCATACATGGCCTAAGATCTAGCTTATACAACCATTTACTGTGCAAAGTGGAAGGGACCTATAATTTTACGCCGAATCCGAAAGACAATTTTGAGAAGCTCCTAATGACAATTTATACTCTTAGATGTTTGTCATACGTTCGCAACAGGTGGGGCGGTGCACAAATACTGAGCCATTACGCCCACAGAATAATACGTCGAAGGCAATAAGGAAAAAGAAAGAAATTGCACTAGTTATTACATAGCTTTGGATACTAAGAATACGGGTTACAATGGTATACGCCGTTTTTCCCCAAAAGACTCAAACAATGGTACTTTACCAAGACGCCAATATCTCAAAACCGGGCGCAGTGATTTCAAAGAAATTCAATATTTTAACTTAGAATAAGCTTCAAATTTTCGAAAAACAATTATAAAGGGTCTTTCATTAAGGACTTGACAACTTCTTTTTCAAATAAAATGCAAACTACTTGACATATCTAAAAAATGTATTGGCTTGAATTACTGTCAAAACATTTATGAATGTCGACTTCGTTGATATGGCCACCACATGAACATATGTAGGGCTCGATGCGTTGAACCCAATTTTTGATGACTCGGAGAAATAGCGGCCATATCGGTCGAAATATGAGCTATTCTCGTTCAATATTGGTTCTGAGCTCCTCTAACGTCGCCGGGTTGTTGGCATATACCGATGATTTAATGTAGCCCCATAAAAAAAGTTTAGAGGCGTTAACGGGTCCGTTTCTCGAGACTGACTCAAATTGTTTCACTAGACTAGGAATTGCATGTCTACTGGGACGAGAACTACGGCCGAAAATTGGCGTTAACGCTCTTAAAGTTGCGACCACCGACTCGGAATTTCGGTAATAAACTTTAATTATTCTTGTACTTCACCACCTTGATAAAAATGTTGATTTCACTGAATATTTTGACATTAACAGTTCGGTAATCGGTTTAAGGGTGTGTTCACACTGACAGTTTGATGTTTTCAATTCGCTTATGAAAGACCCTTTATGTTTTTGGTATAAGTTTTTTTTTATAACATTTTATTACATTTTAAAAAACATCACTTTTTTCAAAAACAACTCTAACGATTTTCATACTTTTTGGTGTTTGACATACTTATAGCGAAAGTAAAAAAACAGCGTACTGAGTTTTTCTCCAAAGACTCAAAGTGATTTCAATTTACTATTTTAGCTAATACCATTGTGAAAAAATTTATATGCCAACTCAGATTTTCGAAATGTTTTTCTATAATGTGTTTATTGAGATAACAGCTTAAGAAAGTTTTGAAAACTTAGCTCTTCTCAAAAATTAGTCCAACAATTTCGATATTTTAAATCCTTGGAGGGAGTGTTAGAAATTTGAATACCTACCTACTCAGTTTTTACACAAAAGATTCGAATGACTGTACTTTAGCAAAACGACAATATCCCAAAAATAGACGAAAGTGATTTCAAAAAGGAGGATCGAACAATAATTAATAAAGGAAGCTACACGCGTCGAAATCGCAAAAAAGAGGCAATTCCTGGATCCTCACACAAACCCAAAAACACCAGCATTTAATTGGCCGAAGTGACGAATTGATTCGAAATCGGGAGACTTGGTGTTATTTTTTAGGTCAAACCGGCGAACCCCACTTGAGGACCAGTAGGGATGCAGTGGGTAGGATTATGATCCCCTTAGGCCAGCTCATAACTTCGTCGTTAAAGAGAAAGAAAAAGATAAAGCATGCAGATCAAATGAAATTAAACAATGTATCGTTGGTTTAGCACTTATTAAACAAAAGATAAATTCACGATAAAGGGCATTCAAAATGAACAAAACTTTATCTAACTCGCCTAGACCTAGAATCTCAAAAACGCTGTATTTTGTTGGTTCATTATACGCCCAAGACGCAAGATTAGACAGTTTTTTTTTATATAATTTGCACGTGCAAAAGAGATTTTAGCAACATTATAGTGCACATAATTACACTGCACGGGCATTAAGGAAAAGAGGAAGTAGGAAGGACGAGAAACCGATGCACGTTGGTTTTGAATGTTTGTAAATCATAATGTGTAGGAAAAATAAAACGTGATAGAGCATTCCACATTCGTGTTGTTTCGCGTAAGATACGATTCTCTGTATTTCACTATACATGCGAACGTATTCTTAGGAGTGAAATAATGCGCATTCCTGGCATGCGGTTGAAATGTTCTAGGGGTGGAATATAGTTGGCTATTTTATTACAGCACTTTTGATTTAAATATCGATAAAACAACGATCAAGTGATTTCGTGATATATTGATCGTCGGTGAGTTTTATCGCGCGTTTTTGTATTCTGTCAAGCAGCTCCAAATATGTGATTGGAGCACAAGCCCAGTTATGAGCGATGTACTCAAATTTGGGGCGAATGAACGCCTTATAAATTGTACCGATCAGAAGGCGTGAAATATTTCTTGCATCGCTTTAGAATGCCTAGATATTTCGCAGCGTTCTTGGCGATATCGAAGATTATGGTCATTCCAAGCATGGCGATTCAAGTGACATTCATGGATACATACTGTTGGTCATTAAGAAATTTCCGGGATTCAAGATATTTCATAAGCTGACTGTTAATCAGCATTTCCATGACCTTGGAAAGAAGGGACGTAAGTCCAATTAGTCATTAGGAAGAGGGAGAAGAAGATGCCCTTTTTTTTGGGACAGGCTGGACAAATGCTATTTTGCATCTTCTCGGAAAGAGTCCTGAAGAATAGGACGGATAAAGAAGCTTACGCAGTGGTTTTGCCAGCGTAGAAGAACACCTCTTCAGAAAGACAGGGGAAATACCATCTGGACCAGCAGATTTGTGTATGTCAAGATCTCTTAGTACTCTTGCCACTGCACGAGTGCGAAAATAGATTGTTCCCATGGAGTATTCTACGCGCTCGAGTACAGGGGGAGACAAAGCACAATCTGGGGCGTTTTTTAAGATTTTGTCCTCTAATGGGTGGAATTGGGAGGGCAAACCTTTTATTTTTTGACTTCACTTCCTTAATATTCTCATTACTTTCACAAATCTTAATCAATACTTAAAAGCACAAAATTGTTTTTATGCAATACGCTCCCGAATACTTTAAGCTATCACTTATTTCTCCATTTTATCAAATGCGAACATATTCAAGAACAATAGCTCCTGATCGTAGCTCCACTTTGGGGTGGTGGTGGCCGCACATCGAAGCCTAATACATATAAATATGTACATACACAAACAAAAGTGTGCATCGGCACGGCAGAGGACAAAGATGAGCAAAACTGAGATAACTTTTATAAAAGCAATGCAGAACAGAATATTGTTGTATACACTGGCGATCACAAGGATGAGGCCACACATTTTGCAATCGCTTTTCAGTCTTTATACATGTTGGAAATTGTATACCCAGAAACTTTTACTACCTGTGAACAGTTACATATTTTCCGAACAGTAAGTAATAAAATTAAAGTTTAAATAAGAAACGACCGTTGGAAGTTCCCAAGATCAAACGATGAACTACTTGAAAAGCGTATAAAAAATGCGCCACTAGGATGAGGCGGAGGCCACATGCAAAATCTTCGAAAGAAATGAAAATATGAATAAAATGTTTACATTTTATCGTTTTAAAACATTTATATATTATGTTTTTCTTCATTAATAATGAGTATGCCATGCCGTTCATTATATTCCAATTATGGCAAAGTTAGGTGTCGTGAATAAGCATGCTGTTGTTTTACTCGTACGTGTAATTGTTATTTAAGAAGGTACGATTATTAAAAGCCTGTGGCGTGGAAGTGCTTTGTAAACAAATATATGTAAAGGGTTTTTCAATAAGAGCGCTACAAAAGTTTTTTTAAATAAAACAAAAACGGTTTTGGATATCAATGAAATTCTTTATTCCTGTGAACGTTAGACTATTTCCTGTGGGGCTACGTCAAGTCTATGGTCTATGCCAACAAGCCAGCGACAATTGATGAACTTCGTACGAATATCGAACATGAAATTGCAGCAGTATTCACTTTAAGTGTAGGCACTTTCTTCTCCAACTTAAATTGGGCTCAAAAGTAATTTCATTCAAAATGTGGCTGCTAAGTGACCATTTAAAGTATGTAATGAAATCAAGTTGGACATGCTCCACACAATTTAATTAAGGACACTATTTTAACTACCTCGGTGTTGAAAACGATTTCGTCAATTTTTCTTTGAATGCTTATTTTGCAATTTCAGATTCTAGGAACTTATCTATTAGATTCAATTACCATTTAGATTCAAATTTCTAGAATTTATTTCAGAATATTAAATTTATTTTTTTATGTTTGAGGTTAATCTAATGTTTGACACATTATAATGTTATAAATAACCAGGCTCAAACAAAGCTGAGGTGGTTGCGGACTAAATGAGTGACTGTTTGTCCAATAGAGAGCTGTATTGGGCTTGCACCAGGATTCGCTCTCAGCTTAATTTGAAAATTCTTTAGTTAGACATAACAAGGATATACGTGGTCTTTCGGACCGCTGTTTCGACGTCGCAGTATCACTTTTTAATTGACAATTAACCCTTATAGCAAAGAACACTTTCGATGTATTTTTTTAAATTTTCGTGAAGATAGACCGTCGTTGGATAAGTTTTTGTTTATTTGTTTATCTTAGCTTGAGTAGAAATTGCCATATTTTATTTTATTAAATGCTTATTTATTTATTTTATTCTTGGCTTTAAGGCTTCTTGTTTACGTAATAACATTTGGATTAGATCATACTACTACCACCGACGTTCATTAAAAAAAAAGTTTATAGTACAACTCGACCTATATGTTGTTCTATATTCGTCTTTTTCTCCGACTCAGCTATGCATTTGTTAAGCCTAACATTTACGTAAATTCAACAACAACAATTGGTATTTAATTTATTGTTTACCGTCCCGATTAATAAACCCACTACTTTTCGATTCTACTTTAGAAGGTTTCTTTTTTAAACCATCACAGACGTTCATCGAATTTTATAGTTGAAAAGTGACAACATTTTTGTGACTTCTTTTTTTTAACAAACTTATTTTGGTGCTACCGTGCATTTATATTTTTAATTTAAACCGAATTGTATAGAAAATTACACCTTTTCAGCTATTTCAGGCTTCGCAAAGTAAGAAATTAAATATAAGTTTTGTCGGTCTATTCTGTTTGTTATTCCAACGAAACTTTTGACCATTGTTCAGACTATTTGACTAAAAATTTTATAGGAAGTAGATAAACAAGATCCAGCAACAAAATTTGAATGCACTAAGTAGAATTGTTTTAGTTTTATTAAAATTTTTCATTCAATGGTTTTCAAAACTTAACGAAATGTATATGAATCTAACTTTTTCCAATTATGTACTTTTACGGTTTTATTAAAAACTTTTAACAGCCGAATTTATTATTCTTAAAATTTGGTCATATCTGCACTATTTTCTTTTTATAAATGTTGATAATCAAATTTTGGCTAAAGTTACTTTTAATCAATTTATAAATTCCTTAATATTTTTTGCTCACATTTCACAAAAAAAAAACTTACTTTTAAAATCAACCGATAAATATTTTATTCTCAAGGAGAGTTCACAACCGTATCCAATGGCCACCAAGCAGTAACTGATCTCCTTTCGAATGAGACACCTATTTAAATTCTCGAACGAATTCGGTTTTATACAGCCCTGTTGCTTAACTTTTATTTCATCCTCAAACTTGTGCAGTGAAATTCCAAGATGCCATCGTCAGGATATCTATCCTCTTCAATTATGCGCAGAACTTCGTTTTTGATTTCATCATCTTAATTTCACTCCTTTGGTTATATGTTTTATATACGGCGTTGGCGTAGAATATACATACAAATAAATGAATGAAGTAAATACGGAAGTTCTACTAAAACACTTAATAGATTCACACACAATAAAAGGGCAGATAGCTAGAGTGAGATCCCTGTCAATTATGCGGTCGTGGATTTCTTATCAAGGTATCATTCTTTATGAGTGGAAATTATTTTTTCCTGATTGCGTTAAGATTCAGCTGAACTTTATAAATGGCGAAAGGACCAAGGCAAATATGAAAGCTCACCATTTGTGTTTGCGAAGTTATGTTTTTGGCACGAATGGAAGTGACCAACATTTGAATGCCGCCCCGAACGGCAAATTCGAAAAACTTCTCATGACAAATTATACTCTTGGATGTTTGTCAGAAAAAGTAGTAAAAAAACTTTAGGCATCTTAACTTGCACCCGCCCGGCTTTGCCCGTGGCCAAGAATTGTATTAGCCAATATGTTCGAGTAGACTACACAATCATTGTCTATAGCGGGTACCGGGCATGCATGGCTGCGCCTAACAGAAAGAAGACCGATTTTGACGAAACTTGACAAACACACTCTCGGACCAATACCAAAGATTGCCTGATTTGAGGTCAATCGGTTCGGTGGTGAAAGGGGCTGCACCCTCCTCTCCGCATGTATAGACCGCTCAAGCAACTTCGTTGCTCCGCTAAGGGTAGGTGCTAGTTGTCTGGCAGGCACCTATGTCAGTTTTCTTTTTCGAATCAAACAGCGACACGAAAAAAAGGAACTGATAGAATCACTTTTTATTCACTTTCAGACTAACTTTCCGGATGTTCGATTCGCAAAAAAATATGCAACTGCAGATAAAAGACGTTGAATATTAAACAAACATAATGTCAGAGCTGATGATAATTTTATTTCGCAACACTATCTTAATCATTGCTATATCATTCTTATCAATATCCATACAAACTTCCCATACTTAACGCAAATCTCGATTTTTCGATTTTTCGACTTTTCCTCCAGGTTTTCGATTTACTTTCTTAGACCACCGGGTGATGAACAAAACAAAAAAAAGAGTCATCCAAATTGGTAGAGCCGTTCATGACTTTTTGCAAGACATGCGCACGGCAATTGATTTTTATATATATAGAAGAATATAGATTTTTAATTTATTTTTATTTTTTTTTAACGTTACACTTGATCAACGGACTGAATATTTTTTAAAAAGAAAAAAAAATCCATCAAAAACGAACGTGTGAATGGTTGTTTGCGTATTTTCATTCAGAAGAAATTAAAACTGCTTTTGAAAAAAGACGATTAAAAACGCACAAACACAGTCTAATCAAACCACTCAACTTCCTGTCGGGAGCAAAATTGCAAACGACAAAAAGATCACTTTTTAGGCCATGAGCCGCGTTGGCTTTTCTTTGGTAATCAAAGTAAAGTCGTTCGACGACTTCAAGTAGTACCAAGAGACATTCGGCATTTTTATCCCACATTTGTCGTGTAAAAACGACAAGAATAATTTATATAGGTAATATGAATTCATATATAATATGAAGATAATATCCTTCTTAAAATTTCGCCCATACAATGCTTTTTGCTACGCCCACTTTTTGGAGGCGTGTTTGAAAAAAAAACTTTCTTTGTTCGATCAGTTGTTTAGAAAACAAAAATAACAGTATATACGGCAAAACAGGTACAGCATGTCATTCGCCTTAAGAACTCGCATAAACAATGGTTTTTGCCAAACCAATTTCTGACGGGGTTAAACCCAAATTTCCAAAGTTCGGCCATTATGTTAGAAACAAAACAAAATTCGAATTGGACCAGTATTCTCAATCCAATGCCTTGCCGACTTTGTGGGATAGGAATATGGACAGGGTATCCAACAGTTCGCCCAACCGATTAAACTTAGTTAACAGACCATTCTCCCATAAATTTTACAAAATCTAGCTAACTCGCTCTCGAAATAGTAATCTAAGCCTAAACGCATCCTTAGGATTAATGCCGTTCAACCTTTAAAACTACCATGCGACAAAACTTATACAATTCGTATCCATTTGTCCCTCTCTGCAATTGCGGAACTAAACCGGGGAGTCTCAGGAGCATTGTGGGCGGTCCCTTCGGAGTTGAGCCGCTTATCTCTTGCGCTGCGGTGGCGGTGGTACAATCCCCGAGTACCATCCCTCGTCTGTACCAGCCCTTTGGCATCAATATGGTTAAATCTTCAGCGGAATAACGAGCCTTCGAATCACGCTAATAAAGAAATTGTCAATCCTGTTGAACTGAACCCCATCGTACTGGACCTTATAGGAATAGTGTTCATCTACTGGGAACCAGGGGTGCATATGAGAAATGTAAGTAAAAATATAGTGTGTCTCAAACACCTTACTTTACTTTACTTTTAAATTCATTTTTAATGGTTATTGAATATCATATATTGGACCAGCCGTCTAGCATAAATATGGACAAATGCCTCGGGGGATAAAGTCAGATGGGAGCGTACTCTCTATGTACATTTCATTGGGGTAGTAAGCCCCAAATATCAGGCTCGCCCTTGCAAGTTACCTTACAAATAAAATTGTCAATCCTATTCAACTGAGCCCCATCGTATAGGACCTTGTTGGGATAGTATTTTATATAGTTGGATACAGGCGTTTGGAATAACCGGAGACATTGTCTCTCCAAAACCCGAATCTTTTCCATATAACTAGGTGCTATATTTAACCACAATGGACAACCATAAGCGATGATCGACCTTGTAAGGGCCACGTAGCAAATGACCATCACTCTGGAGTCAACTTAACTGCTGTGAAAGAGTATTCTTGACAGACCATAACCCTTCTTGGCCCCAGCTAGACAAGCAACTATATGTCTATTAAAATACAGATACTGGTAAAGCCAGATACGTAGATATCTAACTACGCTTCTCACCGCCAATGACTGGCTCCCTACAGGCCCCAGCCAATGGAATTCTAAAAACAGATTGTTTCCGTCTTCTGAAAGTTGATTTCCAACTTCCAGTCGTCGCAATATACCATAATTTGATCGAAGTCACGCTGCAAAGAATATTTATGACCTCGATTTTAGGACCTGATCTGTACGCCACCAAATCGTCGGCACCCACCAGATCACCAGATCACTCGAAGAATTCACCGCCCCTACTGTAAACCGTTTTTAATTTCAAAGACTCTGCTCGAAGTCACGTTGCCACATTTGATAATGAACTTCTTTTCCATAAGCATATTATAAATTACATATAGCAAAGGTTTGTGCATCCCCCGCCTGGTCACTCACAACTTGTAAAGTCCCTCTAACCATACGGTGTGGAAAGCCTTCTCAAAATGAACCGGATAAGCACCCGTGCATTTGTTCTTGCATTTATTCCACTGAATGTCGGAAACCAGTTTCGACGCGCCATGTATAGTGTCATGCCCCGCCCTGAAATCAAAATGTTTGTCCGGAATGATGTTATTACCCTCGACCCACTTCAACGGGGCTCTATCGACAAGACTCAGGATAGGGTGTACCACAGCTACCTTCGAATGCGCCGGATAATGTGCATTATTCAGCGCATTATTAAACAGCGTGGTAAAAATATCTAAAGCCTCCAGAAGGTTTGGGACACCATCCACCCTGCCGACTTTGTATTCTTTAGTGACTCGAAGATACACAGAATATCATCCTTCGACACGAACAAGTGCAAGCCATCTCGGCCATTGACGACAACTGCATTAGATTGGTTTTCATCATTGAATACGGTGAATCCGCTATTCTCAGATCGACGATTCTCCAGTTCGGTGCCGTATACACGGCCTCGAAACAAGCGCCCAGCAAATCCAATTTCTCCTGTGGTTCTCGACCAAGAAAAAATCGTAATTTGAAGCAACTTCCCCCGACTATTTCCTGTGGGGCTACGCCAAGTCTATGGTCTATGCCAACAAGCCAGCGACGATTGATGAACTTCGTACGAATATCGAACATGAAATTGCAGTAGTATCGGCCGATTTATGCTTGAAAACCGTCGAAAATTGGGTTCAGCGTCTGGACTTCTGCAAACGTGCCCGTGGTGGCCATGCAAAAGAAATCGAGTTCCATACATAATGGCATCGAACGTACTTTCACAGGAATAAAGAATTTCATTGATATCCAAAACCGTTTTGTTTTATTTAAAAAAACTTTTGTAGCGCTCTTATTGAAAAACCCTTTACAACATACTAACCACTGAATTGACTGAACCCACCCTTTATCTATAAAACTCGACTTTAGCGAAAAATCATCTTAGCGAGAGGAAAATGTCAAAAAATGTATTAATTGAACCTTTCGTTATGCTTTTATATACGTAGACACGTCCAAATACACCAACGCCGTCATAGTGTATTAAGTCAAGTCTGATCAGACAAATTAAATACCCAATAGAATGCCTGCAACACTATATAATTCTCCCACTCACAACACAACCACATAAATATAATTTTACAACCAGCCAGTAAAACTGGCAAGTGAATTCCGTATCCTGTTGTGGAATTTATATGAACTTCCTCCGCACAAAATTGTTCCAACCACCCCGTTCGTTGGTGGCGTTATCATGTCTGTGAGTAAAAATAAATGAATTGAACTGTTGAATTCTATATTTTTATTTGCTGCCGCTTGACTTGCTTAATTTCGCTTAGGTAAGTCGTTGAAGTGAATATAAACCCGAAGTGTGATTTAATTTAATCTTGCAATGCAAAAACCATAATCAAATCCTCTGCACGGTCAAGAGCACGGATTCTGGTTTTCCTTGTGTGTGGTGTGCTCTGCCATGCCACTTGTGAGAAGTCCCTTCCATATATTTGCGAAATGCGTCATTACAACACAACCAACAATCAGAAAAGCCAACCGAGATGATTTATTTTTCGCTAACATTCCTTATGTTTTGCTATTTCAATTTGGCCTCCACGCTCCTTGCGATTGTTCCTCAGTATATGCATAAGTGTTCTGTCGACACCAGCATTTTATATTGATGCATTTCGCTTGGAAGAAACCACCACAATTGAGATCAATTTGAAGTGAGTAGCTATTCATAATTTCTAAATTTTTTTCCGACCATTTCAATCAAATACAGTCCTTGTAATTTTAATTGAGTCTTGATTACCAATTTCCTTTAAATTTGAAGCGAAATTCAAATTAAAATAAATGAGCTGTGTAGCGGCGAACCCCACAGGATGGGATGCCTAAAGTGGGAAGTTTACGTTACGATCCATTTAATTCTGATCATAGCCTCGTCGTAAAGGACAAGAAGAAGAATGAAATATACTCTCCGTTGTAAGTCACAGTTTAAGGCTTATTCAATTTAAACAAGCAAATAAGATTAATTTATAGCAACTACTATGCAATCCTTAACAGAGGTGGTGGTGGTGATAGTTAATTGTTTTGAGGCCGGTTAAGTTTTTTTTTTTTTCTCTGGCTCTGACCCAATTAGTGGAAAATCGTTGACAAGGGCAAACCGACAGGTGAAAAAGTTTGTGGTAAAATTGGCGTAGAGTAAGTTAGGGTAATATGGAATATATGGATAATATCGAATACCCCTGTTTCTCCATATTTAGTGCAGCGGCATCTCTTTATTCACACTCATAACTTAGATTGTGTAAGAAATCCTAGCAATCTTCTACTTGATTTCAAATAGCTGTCAAACTGACAAAAAAAAAATATAAAATTCAAAAACCGCTGCAACCAAAACTTTGCATGGTGTGAGAATTTTTCCTTAAAAAAATATCTTTAAATCATAAACTTAAAGTAAAAGCGTATGTTTTGCAAGCAGTTGGTTCGGGCTTCCATTTATTGCTGGTTTTCTAAAAAAAAATATACATATAAGCGGTATGTAACTTTTACTTTTTTCCTGAAATGTGCAAAAATGTGGTAATACGGAATACCTAGACGTTGGTAATATGGAAAAGTGTTCCATATTATCAGCAGTTCTTTCTTCGTTTTGATAAAATCTCTAAACCTCAAATCTTTATGTATAGATGGCTACTAAGACCCAAAACGCTGCAAGGCGCAAGCAATGGAAACCAGAGGACATGGAACAAGCCACTCATTGCGTTCGTGCAAAGCAAATGGGTTACCTCAAAGCTTAAAAAGTATTCAATGTTCCACGCGGAACCAGATCATTCTTATTTCAACTACCTACTCGAGTACTCCACTGGTCCCTTTCTCTCTCAAACTTTTGAACCTTCTGTAATTGAAAATAAGTTGCAAAAACTTAATGATGAATATTCACCTGGCCCAGATGGTATTCCCGCTATTCTTCTTAAGAAGTGTTCCCTAGTGCTCTCCTACCCCCTTTCGCACCTCTTTAAGCTCTCACTATGTCAAGGCGACTTTCCTCAGATATGGAAGTCCTCCTTCATAACGCCGATCCATAAAAAGGGATTAAAAAGTGAAGTTACTAATTATCGCCCGATAGCCAAACTTTCGCATATACCCAAACTCCTGGAAAGCATTTTGTACGAATCCTTAAACTTTCAATGCAAGTCTTTTATTTCCCAAAACCAACATGGCTTTCTAAAAGGTAGATCAACCACCACTAACCTCGTTGAATTCGCATCCTCTGCGCTAACAGCCTTAGAAAGTGGTAAAGAAGTCGATGTTATTGCGACTGATTTTAGTAAAGCTTTTGATAAGATATCCCATAAATTAATTCTTTTCAAACTGTCCACCCTTGGTCTCGAACCAATACTGCTGAAATGGATATCATCTTATCTGGAAAACCGCTTATATAATGTTCGCTTCAGGTCCGTCCTATCTGCCCCATTCGTGGCGACCTCTGGTGTACCACAAGGCAGTCACCTAGGTCCACTTCTCTTCATCTTAACTATAAACGATCTGGAAAGGGTTATTAAACACTCTTCTATCTCTCTCTATGCCGATGACACCAAATTTTTCAAACACATATCTTCATCGCAAGACTCCTGCTTGCTACAACAAGATCTAGACAGTTTTTCTATTTGGTGTCTCAAAAACTGCCTAGAGCTCAATGTTGCGAAATGTCAATCGATAACCTTATCACGTAAATACAACAAGTCCCCCCCCCCCCCCCCCCCCCCCCCCCGTCTTTACCTTCACCTATACCTATCGTACAGTCTCTTCGTGACCTTGGCATATTGTACGACCGCCAGCTTAACTTCCGTTCGCACATAGACGAGATAATTCGTAAAGCAAATTCATCCCTTGGGTTCATTAAACGGTGGTCAAAGGAATTCTCTGATCCATACGTTACCAGATCTCTCTACATTACTTTTGTCCGCCCCCTCCTCGAATACGCCATCCAAACGTGGTCTCCCTTTCAGTAAGTTCATGTAACCAGAATCGAAAACATACAACGACGTTTTCTTCGATTTGCTCTCCGCGGACTTCCTTGGAACGATCCCCTAATTCCTCCTCCCTATTTAGACCGCCTCAAACTCATTAACTTGAATAGCCTTGAAGATCGCAGGGATGCAGCAGACATTCTCTTCATTCATCGCCTCCTCTCAGGCTCTATCGATTGCCCGTCCCTTTACAACTCCTTCTCCTTTAATACTAACCCTCGTAATTTAAGACATCCCCGTCTGTTCTATCTACCAACCCACGGCACGTTCTATGGCTCCAACGAACCAATTTCCCGTATGCTACGGAAGGTAAATTCAAACATTTCCGTTTTTGATTTCAACTGCAGCACTCCCTCCATTAAACTGAACCTCCTTAATCTCTAGCTTGTAAGTATTAGTTTTTAAGTCTAGCTATAAGTCTTAGTTTTGTTTTAAGACATATTATAGCTTGTATTAAGCTGAATAAATGGGGGCGCATGCCCCCACCAAAATTAAAATTAAATTAAATTAAAACTCTTTAGATTGGCCACATCTGCAGAAACTTCTACTAAATTATCGCGTATTCCCCTTGGAAGAAAACCTATCTTCACAAACGAGATGGAGACTGAACTCGTAAAATATATCAAAGAGATGGAGTCGCGATACTTTGGGTTTACACAATCAGATGTTAGGTCGTTGGCTTTTCAATTGGCATTAAGGAACAACATTCCAAACAAATTTTCGATTATAAAGCAATGCGCTGGGCGTGATTGACTTAAAGGGTTTATAAAACGACATAAAAATTATCTGTCAATTAGTGGGTACCGGGACACAGCGGTATAGAGGGAAATGAGCAAGCCGATGAGCTAGCAAGAAAGGGAGGGGAGCTGGAAAACAGCGGAGGTGTGAACATTAAACCACCCCTGGGCGCCTTTAAGGGAAAAATCAATGAAAAGATTTTAAAAATGGCTGACCTCAGATGGCAGAACATAGTGGGACATAGAGTGTCTAGAGTCCTTTGGCCCCATTTGGATAAGAAAAGATCTAAGGAAATTCTAAAATTGAGCAGGGAACAGCTTAGAACAGTAATTGGGATTATGTGAGGGCACTGTCTTCTAAGAAAGCATGCTAGGCGACTTGGTCTGGTGGATGTGGACACGTGCAGGTTCTGTGGTGATCTACAAGCCGAGGAAGACATAACACACATATTGTGTGAGTGCGAGGGTATAGCACGGAATCGTAGGAGGATTCTAGGGGAATACTTCTTCGAGGAACTAGGGGAGCTGAGCGGCATAGACCATAGGAAGCTGGTTAAGTTCTGCAGGAGGATTGGGCTCTGTCTAGGAAAAGTTTTTTTAGGTTTTTAGGTTTTTCTCCAATTGAAGTTTTTTTAAGTGGTTCCCTAGGGATCGCGATGGGCCCTTCTGGTGCCAGTGCTGTATGCAAATTGCATACCCCTTTTTAACCTATGACCTATCTGTCAATTAGAAAACCGTCCGGTACGTCAATCGCTAGAGCCACTGGGTTTACAAGAAGCAATGTTGATTTTTTGTTTGACCTTCTGAAATCTTACAACGATCTTTATAATTTTCCACCAGATCGGATCTATAATGTTGACGAAACAGGTTTTTCGATTGTTCAAAGCAAACAGCCAAAAATATTAGCTACCAAAGGAAATCGACAGATTGGTATTTTGACCTCCGCTGAAAGGGGCTCGCTTGTAACCTTGGTATTAGCTATGAGCGCTGGTGGTCAGTTCGTGCCACCACTTTTTGTCTTCCCTAGAAAAAATGAAAATGTGCAGTTAATGAAAAATGCTCCGCCTGGCTCAATCGCTGCATTTCATCCGTCAGGATGGATACAACTTATCCTCTTTACCAAATGGTGTAAGTATTTCATTAAAAAAGTGCAACCGGTTGAGGACTCGCCAGTTTTACTAATATTAGACGGTCATTTTAGCCACACTCGGAATATTGATGTTATCGAAATGGCAAAGGTGAATTTTGTTTTCGTTGCCACCTCACTCAACCCATAAGATGCAGCCGCTTGATTGATCTTTTATGGCGCCATTAAAATGACATTATATGACGTTGCAGAACTGTTCGCCAAAGCATATCTAAGGTGTCAAACAGCGGAAATATCTGCTAATGGTTTCAGATGTACAGGCATTTATCCTTTCAACCCACATATTTTTACCGAAGCGGATTTCATTGGTGCAGGGAAAGTTGATGAATCGGTTGTTCAACAAGAAAGTAATTTAAGTCATAAAGCTTCACAAACTCCACCAAGGATCCTGAAAAAACCTCGAATTATACTGTCTCTCCTTGGGACATTGCCTTGCTAGTTGAAATAAATAACAAAAAAATCCAATAGGAAAAGCCTCACATGCTGCTGTTATAACAGAGACGCCGTATAAACTCTCTTTAAACAAACAGGATACTTTAAAAACTAAAAATATCTGTGGTAAAAATTTGTTTAAAACTGAAACTAAAAAAATAAGTGTTCAAAAAGAAAAAGAAGATCAAAAATTACCTTCCATTTCAAAAGGAGGCCGTAAAAGACAACCAAAATGCAAAAGGGATTTTCCAAACCAATCTTCTAGCGATTCATCGGTAAGTTTTGTTGCTGATGATAAAAGCTCAGATGAAATAGGCTCAGATTTCGATCCTGAAACTCGTGAAGATGTATTCTGCAATGCATGCGACGAATCGTATCCTGATGGCCTCTTATGAGACATGCATTTAATGCAGTATGTGGTCCCAAAAAAATTGTTTAAAAACAAAATATTTATGTAAATTTTGTGAGAATTGATTTTTAAATTAAAACTTTTAAACAAAATAAAATGGAAAAGAAAACATTTCGATCGTGGGTAATATGGAATATTCCATATTGCTCCCAAATCGTGGTAATATAGAATATTCCATATTGCACCCAAATCGTGGTAATATGGAATATTCCATATTACCTTCACATTTTGTGGAAATAAGATATTAGCATGTTTTATATAAAAAGCCGTATTTCAAAAGTGGTAAGTTTTAATGATCTGGAAAGTTCGTCCTATGTATCTGACATCAGTCACTTTAAGTCACTTGATGGGTAGTTTGGTCTTAAAATGTAGATATACAGTCGCTGGCCAAATTATTAGACGCACTGCAGTTTTTTAATAGTTTTATGTGTTGCCCGAGTTTATATGCAATATTTTTATATTTAAACATACATATAATGTGTTTTTATTTAAGAAATTTTAAATATGATTTCATTTTGTACTTATTTTAAACGTGTTGCATTACAGTGTTAAACAATTGATACGCGAACGTAAACAAGTACAAAGTACACAGAACCTTACAGTGCGTCTAATAATTTGGCCAGGGACTGTAATTTCAGTATAAGAAAGATGTATTCCATATTACCCTAACTTACTCTAGTCTTGAGGTGTTTTGATCCGTTTTCGCTGCAATACTATTGAAAATCCTTTATTTTACTGTTATTTGTTTTGTACGAATGAGAAGTTATACACCAAAGGTTTTGATATGCATTTATGGTAAGTGTTTGATTGGAGGATCTAGCAGGAGTTGAAAAATTTGTTTGCAATATCTATAGAATCGAGGATTACTTTATTCCCTCCCGAAATTGAGGTGATATTAATTTCAATTAGTAGTTTAACATACTTTGACTAAATCTACAAGATGGCTTGACTTTATAATGCATTATGAATTGTTCTATCGCTCCTTTATTAAATCTAATCGTTCTGTGAACGTGATGTATTCTTCTTCTTCTATAACGCCGAGGTTATGATCAACGTAAATGGGATTACATCAGCCCCTCCTGGTTCGCCTGTGAGGTCGGCTTTCGTTACTGAATAGTTTTTGATCGTCCTTTTACGACCTTTATGTGGTTTCTCCCCTAAGACGCCTTTTACTACAAGCTTTGTTTTTTGGGGAGCGCTGCAGTAATATTTTTAGCCCGTCTCTTTAAGAATGTTCGAAAACAAAAGAAATTACTTACAACTTCTTTACATTCGAGGTAATTTTGCCACCTTTACATCATCGACGAAGTACAATATAAAACCAAAAACATAAATGTTAACATAAGGAACGGCTACAGTCCACTTGGGCGAACTTTTGGGTAGCCTATGCTCATTTCCATCCTCTTAAGTTAGCTTAGCATTAGTTTGGAAGTCCTTATCTATTTCGTAATAATGCCTTACGGAAATACCGCGGTGGGCTCAAATCGGTCTCATCAGCAGGAGTTGATGTTAGCCTGTACAAATCGGGCACTACTAATAGACCATTAGTGCCTATAAAAGGTTTCCATCTGCAAACGAAAAAAAGAATAGAAGATCTGCTGGAGTTGATCAATGAGTAGCGTCTTGTCTTAAGCTCGACACACAAAAACTACGCTTGATATTTTCTTTGCAAAAATAGGGAAGAATGTAGTTTTGGGTGTGTGTTGCTTATAAGACATCACGTCTGTGTGCGCAGTGCCTCAATGGTTAGTGCGTTGGACTACTTTTCTAGGGGTCTCAGGCTCAAATAACGTGTAATGTTCAGGTGTGTCCTTTAGACAGTTTTGATGAGGAGATGGATGCTACTCGACAAGACACGACAAGCAGCAGCTGGCACGCTTGCGGTTGCACGGCAATCACTCGATGGTGGGGTGGGTTTTTGCTGCTTATTGGCTACCCTAACAAAAAAAAAATTATCGTGCCAAACAGAGAAAGAGTGAGTAAAATAAATAAAGAAGGCTGAGATAGGGAGGAGAGAGGATCCTTACACACTGAAGGATTCGCATGAAAGCACGCTGACTCCATTAATCCATGGTATCTGATCTCAGCGTGGCTTTCGCGGATAAAAAAAAGGACATACAAAAAGAAGAAAAAGCTTATATGAAACAACCTCGTATCGCTGCAGTAGTTGATGATGTACTACCTCGAGGAACCCTCCCTACAAATATAGCAGCGGTTGCCACCATTGTGTCCTACCTTGACAGATTCGTCCTCATGTGTTATAGAATTTGTCCCTGTTCCGATCACTCACACTTCCGAAATCACTGACACATCTCAACAATTTTGTTCAAATTACCACATATTTATTTTAAAGAAAGCACGCAGGAATTCAAAGTCTTAAACTTAGGATTAAAGTAGTAAGTAGGCAGCTATGTATATTGATTTGGATAAGGCCAGATGTACGATTAGAATAGTGGGAATATATATAATTATCATTTAGTTAGGTTAAATGTATTTAGATAAACTAGGTAAGTAATTAGAATATGTATGTTTTATTAAATGTTTTAATGTAGATAATGAAATTTGAAGGTAGTAATAAAAACCCCAAAGCAATGAACAATATTTAGTAGCATGTGTGTACTCACGGTTATTTATGTTGATTACGCTGCGTCGAAGTTTGTGCACAAAATTCGTTGTTTCACCGATTTGATCTGGCTATATAAATACACTATCAGCTCTGTGTCGTGGAGTGCTTATAGCAAGCAACTATCACGAGCAGAAATTTGCCGGCACTAAAAGTGCTCTCACAGGCTCATCATTTAGTGCAGGTGTTAGTAAGGACAAAACAATTAAAAATACAATAATCATGCAAACAATTTAATACATTAAAGCATTATTACGCAAAATATTTTTCAGCTTAATTTTACTAACATGCAAGTCAATCACATGATCATTTAGATTATAGATTCTACTCATGCGACTAATAGGCTCATGCCTCCCATAATTCGTTCTATGATGGGGGCTAAACAATAATTCAACACTGCGTAAATTATGGGCACCACCACGAAAATTAAAGCCAATAGACGACAGCAAGTCAGGTGCATCAATTTGACCGGATATAAGCTGCTGTAAAAAAATGATATCGCTCTTCGTTGAGAAAGGGGTAACATTTGAAGAAGCTTGATACGTTGCCTGTAAGGAGGAAGGTTAAATGGATCATCCAATGGAAGTCCTCTAAGTGCAAATCGAATAAATTTACGTTGAATGGCCTCTATTCGATTTGAATGAATGTTGTAGAACGGTGTCCAAACTTGAGAGGCATACTCTAGAATCGGACGGACAAAACAATTGTACAATGACATAGAAACGTAAGGGTCATTAAATTTTTTGGCACACCTTTTTACAAAGCCCAGCATAGAATTAGATTTATTAATAATAGAATTAATATGCTTAGCAAAAAACAGTTTGGGGTCGAAATAAACCACAAGATCCTTAAAATTATCAACATTACAAAGAATATGTTGAGACAGAGAAGGTGGAAGGGATATTCTTTCTAGAGAATGTCATATGTTGACATTTAGTAGGGTTCAGGGATAAACCGTTTTTATCACACCAATTGGCGAAGCTATTTTTTTTTTTTTATATAATAAGCGCGCACCAAAAGGATTTGTTGGAACCCTTATAATGTATTAGCTACACAGCGCAGACGTTAAGGAAATTAGGGTGAGACGAAAAGGAGAGATGCCGATGCACGTGGGTTTTGAATGTTTGTAGGTTATAATGTGCAGGAAAAATGGAGCGGGGAAGAGCATTCCACATTCGTGTGTACGGCTGAGGAAAGATTCTTTGAACTTCACTGTACGTCCGAACAAAGGCTTGAGGGTGAACTGATGAGCATTCCTTGCATGTCGTGTATTTCGGTTGAAATGTTCAAGGGGGCGAATGCAACTGGCTATTTCGTTTGAGCACTTGTGGTGGAAATTGCGATAAAACAACACGAAAGGCAGGAGACATTACGACGATGACTAAGAGAGTCAATCGATCTTGCGATGTCTCGGTCGCCAATGAGTTTTATCGCGCGTTGTTGGATCCTGTCAAGTAACTCCAAATAAGTTATTGGTGCACCGGACCAGATGATGTCAGATTGAAGAAAAATTCTGTCTTGCTGACTAGTGATAGATTTATATATTTTCATATCATCAGCATAGATCAGGATATTACTGTGATTTATACATGCCTTAACATTATTATTGGCTAGTATAATTAGAATTGGTCCAAGGTGACTTTCTTCTGGAACTCCAGACTGAGCTGTGAAAGATACTGATAGCGATCCTCTAAATAAGAATTAATAAACCCTTGATCTAAGGAATGAATTAACCCATTTTATGAAACATGGTGGGAAACCAAGAGCCCTGAGCTAAAATTCGATCATGGGACAGCTGGTCGAAAGCCGTAGAGAAGTCAGTGTATATGCAATCCATTTCGTCCTTATTCTCTAAGGCATTAGAACAATCATGCAAGAAACTTAATAGATTAGTGACAGTGGATCTGTTTCTTACAAATCCATGCTTTTCATTACAGATTATATTGCGACAAAGAAATATTAACTTTTCATAAACAATTTGTTCAAAAAGCTTAAGGACATACGAGAGCTTTGAAATGGGCCTATAATTAGTGATATCACCACGTTCGCCTTTTCTAAATACAGGTGTGATGAAAGCACTTTTCCATAGATTAGGGAATTTACCAGTACTAATGGACAATTTAAACAGATACTTAAGATATGAAGCTAGCATGACTACATTTTTTAAGAACAATCGGTGCAATGCCATCAGGACCTGATGAATAGTCATTCTTCAGAGAAGAAATGCATTTTGAAATTGTTTCCAAATCGAATGAGATACTACTAAAACTTATTTGGGAACAGCTAGTTAGATAACTAAAATATTGATCATCAATGTGAAGAGGGGTCTCCCTAAATGACTTACTGATTTTTACAATAGTTCTTCCAAGCCCTATTACGTCTTTTTCGTATCGATTTGAGCTCTTTAGTGTACCAAGGATGGGACGTTTTCAGATTCCTAGAGGATTTTACAGGAATCACTTTTTTCATGCAGTTATCCATCAAAGAATAAAAAGAACCTACTGCATCTTCCATATGAGATAACGCAGTAATATTAAAATTAAAGCTCTTAATTTCATCAGAAAGCCTTTGAAAATTTGCTTTCCGAAAGTCAAAAGATTGCGAACGGCCATACGAATTACTATTTTCGTATAAATATGCGCCTAGTTCAATGAATACATCCAAGGTTGGATGTTTGTTATATATGTTAGTTATACTGAGGTGGGATTCCAGAACCACAGTACTAACAGAATCAGAAGAAAAAACAAGATCGAGAGTTCGATTTCTGAAATTTTTTATGCAGCTTGTTTGCTGTAAGTCAAAAGACAAAATGTTGTCTAGTAAAGCGAGCTCTTGTTGGGCAGAGTCAAAGGATGGAATGAAATCAGAATCATCCTCAGAAGGTACCCATCCAATATGTGGCGGCAGATTGAAGTCGCCTATAAGTAAAACAGTTTTGTCACAACAAGATATGTCAAAAATATGGTCTAGTGCCGTAGAAAGTTCCGATTACAAAGAACATAGACGAGACGATGGAATGTACGCTTTAACAACATATATGTTGTTCTTAAGTGTAATTTTTACACAGATAACTTCGACATTTAGTTGAAATGGAAAGTCAATCTTTTGTGACTCAAAATTGGAACGAACAGCGATCAGGACACCTCCTCCAAGCGCTTTCGGGTCATTGTTATGACGGTCGTTTCTGAATACGGAGAACTCATGATTGAAGAGTTCCGTGTCTAAAATTGCGGTATTAAGCCATGTTTCCGTCAAGGGGAAGATATCATGAGAGACGGCTTGGGAGTTTAAAAATATACTTCAGTGGTTTTTGTGCGGAGTCCCCTTACATTTTGATATAGTAGAGGGACAGCCTACTTGGTTTTTTAACACGGACGGACAATCTTTCCTGCGACTTTTTGTCGAACGGGGTGTAAATTCTTTAACTAACGTATATTGAGGCCATGCAGTGCTATTGCACAGCTTTTCGAAATATACTGAAGGGGCAACTATTTTGAAAGACGCAACAATCCCATCAGCTTTGCTGATTTTGGTGCATTTGATGGAGTTATCTTTTGTAATCAAGTTTCTCGAGACCAAATGGTTCAAGACATCGTCTGAAGAAGTGTTTGGTTTTAGTCGAGAAATGAAAATAGATTTCGGCCTGGGAATCGATTCAATAGTTCCAGATTCTGTACCTAAGGAATGATTTATGTGGGATTCACATTAAGAGTGGGCGCCTCGTTTGAGTTTTTTCCCTGACTCCTAAGCAGCGTTGCCAGACGTCCCTATTTTGGCGAAACGTCCCGATTTTTAAATCAAAATTAAATATCCCGCGAGGGACGGGCTCAGTCCCGCTTTTCGGGGATAACTCGACCGTGCGCGCAACGTGCTGAGGAAGCGTGGGTATGTGGTACAGACAAGTGTGTACTGGCCGGCCGGCCGGCGCTTAATGAAGATAAGAGCTGGGGAGAGAGAGTAGGGATGCCAGACGTTGAGAGAGTAATCAAGGTTTAGCCTGCTTTGAAAAGCTACTTTGATAAGCAAGAATCATGTGAGAGATCAGAACCATAAAAAGATTTTTTACTCTGAAGCAGAGGAAACAAAAACTCTAACCTACTTGCATTTTGTTCATAATGTGATGAGTTTGGTACATTAATAAAGACACTTTTATTAATGTACCAAAAACCAGGGAAATGATATTGCCATAACAGAAAGGCATGAGTCATTGTGCCTCTTCCGCTCAAGGTTGACTCAAAGGCTAAAGGATGGATTTTTCGGCTACCAGACGAAACTGATTTTAAACAAATTGGCTGAATCTGAACGGACCAAAGCCATCGAAGACCTTCAACATTTTTTACACAAATTGCCAACAATATATAGACAATTTTTCAGATGAAAATATTTTTTCTAGACTTAAATTCATAAACCTGGAAAGTGAAGATAGTTTTGACATGATTGAAAATGCTGTATCTTTAATAAAATTGACAGGCGATATATCGGTAGATAACTTATATGAAGAATTTAACTTGTTAAAATCATCCTTGGACGCATTAGTAGGAAATTGCAAAGACACCACTGCCACTACCGCACAAAAATGGCACCAGCTCTTTCAACAGTTTCCAAAAAAAGATACCAGGGATATGTTTAAACTAGTGTCTTTAATATTAAGTATCCCAACATTAAACTGCTTCCCTCAACGTGTTTTTTCCCAGAAGAATTTAAAATGGTCGGATGCCAGAAATAAATGCTCCGTAAATTTAATGAAAGCAGAATTACTCATCCAGTTTAATCTAGTACAGCTATCCTCGAAGAGTTCTTCATCTTTATTAAAGAGAAAAAGGAAACTTTAAAAGAAGTTAAATCTTCACAGAAATACCATGAATAAGTAATTCTTATAAATAATTATTTTTTTATTCTGAAGACTCATCTATTTAACGATGGGGTGAATCTGATTTAAAATATTATATTTGTATTAAAATACATTTTCCAAGCCTATTTTTGCTATCTATTGTCACGTAAACGTAATTTTAATTCAAATAAAAAGATAAATATTTGAAAACTTCTGATTATGTACGTTTTTTTACTATGTCCCGCTTTCGACGAAAGAATCCCGCTGTTTTCACTCAAAAAGTTTCAAAATCCCGACTTGGCAAACAAAAATGGCAACGCTGCTCCTAAGATTAAACCGCTTTGCCTTTGGATTTAACGTAGAGGAAGGCATATCGCGTTTCCTTTTGCCTGCGGGTAGAGTAGATGAGGGCGATGTTGTTATACGTATATGTACTTGGATTTAAATTAAGAATTGATTGTTGAACGGCGTGAAATCCGATAGATAATGGTGCGCGTTCGTTTTATCATCAGCATTGCACTACCAAAGCTTTGAGTGTTGGCGGATTGCGCTCCTAATAGAACAGCAACATCATCGATGACGAAGAAAATATTAAAGAGAATGTGAAAAAATCCGTATGCAACGGAGTGATGAAACGAACGCGTTTCGAAATGCATTCAAGGTTCGTGTTCTTTATTAAATCATTTAATTATATGTTTTTTGTTAAGTAAAGTTCATTAATGTTTGTGAAATCATGTTAAGGTGTTATTTACTTGTCATTAAACCATTACTTGGATATTGGTGGCTTTGAAATTTAGGTTAGATGATAGATAGATAGAAACTGAATAAACATTATATGTTAGACTAATTTTAAGTCTAAATTTAAGGTTAGCTATGAATTTCCGTGTTTTAATTTATGTCGGGGAAAAAATGGAATTTTTTTCTTGTGTATATTATATTCTTTTTGTTAGGTTATGAAAAGGAATGTTATTTATCAATATGCACCAACATATATTTATATATCGTTATATACCGGTGTCTGTCCAGATGGGATCTCTCCCATTTTTTTGAAAGGATGTGCTACATCACTTGCATTACCATTATGTGTCTTACATATCACCTATTTTTAAGGCCGGATCCAAGCGTGAAGTTACTAACTATAGGCCTATATGTTAGCTATCAGTTATTCCCAAGATTTTGGAAAAGATTGTGTGTAATAAATTAAATTTCTTTGTCAAGGAAATCATATCCGATTCTCAACACGGCTTTGTTCAAGGCAGATCCCCAGCCACAAACCTAGCAATCCTGTGCGAAAAAATTGTAACAAACTTTGAACGCGGTTTTCAGACTGACATAATTTTCATCGACTTTGCTAAGGCCTTTGACAGAGTAAATCATAATGTGCTGATACAAAAATTAAAATGTATTGGGTTCGGCTACCCTCTGTTAGATTGGATAAGAGAGAATTCAATACGTTAAGATTGGACCGAATTCAATACGTTAAGATTGGTGGTTGTCTTTCGGAGCCTATGTTTGCAACATCAGGTGTTCCGCAAGGAAGTCACATTGGACCATTGCTTTTCGTCCTCTTTGTTAATGATATTTCGTCTCGCATCCGTAATTCCACCTGTCTTTTATTCGCTGATGACTTAAAAATCTTTCACTGCATTCAAACTGCTGAAGATTGCTAGCTTCTTCAAGATGATCTTAACAGCCCAACACAACCTTCTATATTTAAACGTAGCTAAATGTCAAACACTTGTGCAAGATGCATTGGTCCAATATCCTTCAATTACCAAATTAATAATGTCCAGCTTGAAAAAGTACATCAAAAAAAAGACCTTGGAGTCGTGTTGGACTCACAACTTACTTTTAAGCCTCATATTAACTACATTGTGAGTAATGCTTTTAGAATTCTTGGTTTTATTAGGCGTAATACGAAAGAATTCTCTGATCCTTACGCACTGAAGGCCTTATAATTTGCATTAGTAAGATCGGTATTAGATTATTGTAGTATAATCTGGAACCCTTACTACCAAAACCAGTCCTACAGGATAGAAAGGGTGCAAAAATGTTTACTTGAGCGGATTACCTTTTTTTTTCCTGAAAGGAATTTGCGTATGAACTTCCATTTTCGAGGTCGGTTTCACAGAACAAATTATGGCAGTAATGAACCGATTGAGCGTTGCACCAGCGAATTAAATTTAGTTATTGATCGCATTGATGTTTTTGGAAATTCTTTTAAGAATCATATAATGTCTGTTCTCTATCACAATAATTAATATTTTAAATCATACGAGTAGTAATAGATTTAAGGTCATAATTATAATAGTTTTTAAGTTGTCTAATTGAGTTTTGTAGCTCTAATTGATGAAACAATAAATAATAATAAAAATAAAAATATATGAATCAAAACTAGGCCACATTGCACAGTTGGTGATGGTGCAGCTGTAAGGGTTTGATGGAGCGCTGAATCTCTGGTGAGTTAACGAGTCTGGTGATTGCTGATAGGTGTTCTTGCTGTTGCATTGGTTTTTTTTTTACCAAGGGCGGTTTGGCAGGTGTTGACTTTGCACGTGTTTTTGCACGTTTCGGTGGCTATTGCGTGCTGATTTTTCGGACGCATAACCTCCTCGATCCGGAATGACTATCTAACTCACAGAACAAGTCCACCGATCTAAATGTACGGCTCTTGTTTTTAGTACGGATGCCTTTTGCTTGGATTAATGGGGCGAGTTTTGTTCATATACTGTGCCCTTGTGGCTTGGGTATTGGACACGTTTTTGGGTCACTCGAACACTCTTTCCCGGCAAGCAAAAATAAACTATCCGCACCGATAAGAAAAGGGTAAATTTAATATAATGGCATAAAACACTTCACGTTTTCACGCTTACCTCAGAAAAACCGAAACAGCAGAATTCCAGGCTAGAAAATGGTTTTCTCTGCCAATTTCACCAGCTTTTCTTTATCTTTGACACCGCAGATCTGTATCAGAATTCTAGAAATGAATTTTGATTTAATAGCGCACAATAAAATTATCGAAAATGCCGAGAACGGTGACTTACAGGAATTTGTCTGTAAGATCCGATTTGGTCAGAAAGCTGCCAGCAAAAAGAGCGCGCGATAGCTTAGCCACATCTATAAATAAAGGGTTTTTCAATAAGAGCGCTACAAAAGTTTTTTTTAAATAACACAAAAACGGTTTTGGATATCAATGAAATTCTTTATTCCTGTGAAATTACGTTCGATGCCATTATGTATGGAACTCGATTTCTTTTGCATGGCCACCACGGGCACGCTTGCAGAAGTCCAGACACTGAACCCAATTTTCGACGGTTTTCAAGCATAAATCGGCCGATACTGCTGCAATTTCACGTTCGATATTCGTACGAAGTTCCTCAATCGTCGCTGGCTTGTTGGCATAGACCATAGACTTGACGTAGCCCCACAGGAAATAGTCTAACGGCGTCAAATCGCACGACCGAGGCGGCCAAGCGACTGGACCATTTCGTCAGATAACACGGTTTCCAAACTTGGTTTCCAATAAATTGATTATGGCATTCGCTGTGTGGCTTGGGCGCCGTCCTGTTGGAACCACATGTCCTCCAAGTCCATATCATCCAATTGGGGCCACAACGACGTCACAGAGATGCCCAACGACGTCAAAGAGATGCTCAACGCTTGAGAACGACATGTGAGACACACTTTTGGGCTTTCTTCACTTGAGCCTCAGCGGCAGCAATATTCTCGACACTACGGGCACTTCTTTGTCTCACTGGCACGGGAACATTTTGTACTGTGCTTGTGGATTCAAAATTGTCCACTAGACGCTCAATTGTTGATCTGCTAGGACGATTATGACGATCATAAATTGGACGTAGCGCTCTTAACGTTGAAGCCACTGACTCCGAATTTCGGTAGTAAATTTTAATAATTTCGACTCGTTGTTGGCTCGTATATCTTTCCATCATGAAATGGCAAACCTTACTGAAGAGAAATGTCAAAAGAGCGGCAAGAAATTCGGCGTCGTTTTGCTGTCCCTGTCGCTCTACTTTTGTAGCGTCCCTGTTGAAAAACCCTTTACTATACGCTTTTCTCTGTGTTAGGAAAGTCGTAGATCGTGTAAAAAAAAAATACTGGTTTGCTCTTATGCTGGATGCGCAGCTGATCTTAATGGTCAAAAAGGCAGTGTTCGACTAAAGGATCCGGTTTGAGACTCGGGAAATGTGAGCGGCAGTTATTTTTGAATAGGGTTGGATACTTTGCAAAATAGCATATGGGTATTAAATATTTTATTTGTTTTTCACATACTATCTGTTGGAATACGCCACAAACGCCTGGGTCCAGTAACACCTTCCACTGATCCACCTCTTGCGAAAGTCTGACAAACATCCAAGAGCATCAATTATCAAGAGGAGCTTAGCAAATTCGCCGTTCGGAGTTGGCTAAAAATTGTAGGTCACCTCCACTACGTTCAAGCAAAAGGTTGCAGAAGCTAGGTTTTATGCCTGTATGTGCCTTCAGTACTTATATTTATTTTTACCTCTGGAAATAGATTCAAGTGGCTTGATTTTGGACGGTGAAACATCGTTGTATCGAGTCCGTGTTGCTACATCTTCACATCTAGCATTTCATTAGTTCGGAACAATTACTTGTTGTAGCGACGAAGGTGGATATATCAAGAAAAGACTTGAGAATCTATTGGGAATGTATTGTTCATTTTTAACCCTTAACTGAAATCTTTCCATTCTCCATAATATAATAATGTACTTATATTTGGTCATACATTATATGAATAAATCGTTCTCTTCTCATGCAAGGCGTGTTTTTCTTTCCTGGAAAACGCAATAAAAATTTTGAGAAATATTTCCAGATCTCATTTACTTTAATTTGTAATTAATTTGAATAATTTAATTATTTTGGTGGGGGCATGCGCCCCCATTTATTCAGCTTAATACAAGCTATATGTCTTTAAACTACAAAACTAAGACTTATAGCTAGACTTAAAACTAATACTTACAAGCTACAGCTAGAGAAAAACTTATAATACTAAAACTAAAGACTAGGAAATAATGCTAGGGTTTGTGGAGAAGGATGTTAAGTTTAATGGCTGGGGTTGAAATTAAAAATGGAAATGTCTGAACTTACCTTCCGTAGCATACGGGAAATTGATTTGTTGGTGTCGTAAAAGGTGCGGTTAGTTTTAAAGGGACGCAATCGATAGAGCCTGAGAGAAGGCGATGAATGAAGAGAATGTCTGCTGCATCCCTGCGGTCTTCAAGGCTATTCAAGTTAATGAGTTTGAGGCGGTCTTGATAGGGAGGCAGAATTAGGGGATCATTCCAAGAAAGTCCTCGGAGGGCAAATCGAAGAAAACGTCGTTGTATGTTTTCGATTCTGGTTACATGAACTTGCTGAAAGGGTGACCACGTTTGGTTGGCGTATTCGAGGAGGGGGCGGACAAAACTAATGTAGAGAGATCTGGTCACGTAGCGATCAGAGAATTCCTTGCCCACCGTTTAATGAACCCAAGGGATGAATTGGCTTTACGAATTGTCTCGTCAATGTGCGAACGAAAATTAAGCTCGCGATCGTACAATATGCCAAGGTCACGAAGAGACTGTACGATAGGTATAGGTTGGTCATTAAGCAGGTAGAGACGGGGAGGGGACTTGTTGTATTTTCGTGATACGGTTATGGATTGGCATTTCGCAACATTGAACTCTAGGCAGTTTTTAAGACACCAAATAGAAAAATTATCTAGGTCTTGTTGAAGCAAGCAGGAGTCTTGTGATGAAGATATGTGTTTGAAAAATTTGGTGTCATCCGCATAGAGAGAGATAGAGGAGTGCTTAATAACCCTTTCCAGATCGTTTATAGTTAAGATGAAGAGAAGGGGACCTAGGTGACTGCCTTGTGGTACACCAGAGTTTGCTAGGAATGGGTCAGACAGCACGGACCTGAAGCGAACACTATATAAACGGTTTTTCAGATAAGATGATATCCATTTCAGCATTATTGGTTCGAGACCAAAGGTGGACAATTTGAAAAGAATTAATGTATGGGATATCTTATCAAAAGCTTTACTAAAATCAGTTGCAATAATATTGACTTCTTTACCACTTTCTAAGGCCGATAGCGCAGAGTACGCGAATTCAACGAGGTTAGTGGTAGAGACTTGCATTGAAAGCTTAAGGATTCGTACAAAATGCTTTCCAGGAGTTTGGGTATATGCGAAAGTTTGGCTATCGGGCGATAATTAGTAACTTCACTCTTTAATCCCTTTTTATGAATCGGCGTTATGAAGGACGACTTCCATATCTGAGGAAAGTCACCTTGAGATAGCGAGAGTTTAAAGAGATGCGAAAGGGGGTAGGAGAGCATGACGGAACAGTTCGTAGGAACAAGTACTAAATTGTGTTCAAATTTGAGGTATCAATGTCGTCCAAGTGACCTCCTCTGCTAGCTCGGCAGACTGTCAACCTTTTACCAAAATGTTGAATCACTTTTTCGCATAATGTTGGTTCAATAAGTGATATTTGCTCGATGATGTTCTCTTTGAGGTGTTGAATAATATCGGTTTGAGGATTATCGGCATAAACTTTACTCTTCAAGAAACCCCATAAGAAAAAATCCAGTGGTGTTATATCGCATGATCTTGGTGGCCAATTCACGTGATAGTTAAACTTCTCTTTCAAAAGATCGATTGAGCTCGTCGCTGTGTGGCATGTTGCACCATCCTGGTGAAACCACATATGCTGCACATCAATATCTTCCAATTGACTCCACAAAAAGTTTCTAACCATCGCTTGATATCGAGCTCCATCCACAGTAACTGCATTGCCATTTTCATCTTCGAAGAAAAATGGACTAATTACGCCAGTACACCAAAACCCACATCATACAGTATGTTTTGGTTTCATTGGCCTTTCAAATAATCCTTTAGGATTTTATACAGCCCAAATGCGACTGTTTTGTTTATTGACATAACCGCCAATTTCAAAATGAGCCTCAGCGGTGAAGATAATTTGCTTAAACAAATTGACATTTTGTTGTTGCTTCTTATGGCCCAATTAACGAAGTCAGTTGGCTTTAATTCTTGTGTTAACTGTATTTTGAAAGCCTTTACATGCAGATCTTTGTGCAGAATGTTAAACAAAGTTGTTGGTTTGAGGTTTAATTGCTGTGAACAACGACGAATTGACGTCCTAGGCTCTTCAGCAACACTTTGCTAACAGGTGCAATATTTCCACTCGAACCACCACTATGATGATAGGCTTTACTTCTTTGATCTTAAACCGAACCAGTTTCTTTAAATTTATGAACGATAAGTTGAATAGCACGGTTTGACGGAGAATTTTCTCTACCGTATTTTGAACGTTCACCATATTTAAAATTAGTTTTAATAATAAAAACACGTTGCTCAATAGTGTACGGATCCATTTTAGCTAACGGGAATGTATTTACTTCATACCTGAAAAAACTTCGGTGTAATCTAATAGCTGTAAAAAAAAGTGGCGGCCATTTTAAATTGATACGTCAAATGTGAACAACACCCTTTATAAATAAAGAAGCACTAAAGTAACGCTTAAAATAAACCATCAGAATTGCCTACTACGACTTGAAAGGATTGACCAAATGTAACAGGTCGTCAACGAAAAGTAGGGAAGATGTCAGAGCGTTTTACCTGGATTGCTGTAAGCTGCGTGTCCGTGATGGGTCCTAGACCTGATTAGCGAATGGCCTCAGTGATTTACAAAGCATAAAATAACGAACCAAGTCAATGAAAAGTTCTGGTTGTAATTTATTTTGACTCTTTTTATCAAAAAAACATCGCGAGATATTTATATCTTCTAATTATATTTATCATGTTGCACTCTTGCCATTCATAGCATTTTTAAACTTCCCCATTCTTTTGTTTTCAACTCTCCCATCGAAAGTCTTTGAATTAAAAAATACTTTCGCCTAAGGATATATTCGCAATCTCCAATTCATCAAGAAGAAGAAGTATTGTCATCAACGTTTACTCACATTTCTCCCACATACACAAACTGTAAACTCCCAAGTCGAATGGGTGATCCATCCCTTTTCGTTTGAATTGAATAGAAAAGTCCTTCCACTCAGTGGAAAACAATTAAATCCACCACCCTAACTTTTGCGCTCACGGCCAGTAGAAAACTACAATTTTCTTGCGGTTAGAACCGCATACGCACAGGAATTCCATACGAAAATACTTGTTTCCATCCTATCTTTCTTGACAGAGAATTCCAAAGTGCGACTATTTTTACTCTGACTCGATGGGGTGTCGTCCTCCTTTCGGAATTCGTGTCACGTCAATAAAAAAATATTGAACTTTAAATGCGGACGCAATAAATAAAATGCATAGAGGATTAAGAATTCGTTTAAAGGATTAAATATACTTTCCGGATGACGGCAGAAATGTCAATGCCACTTACATTTTGCGAATTTTTTAAACTGAAATCTAACGAAGAAAAAATAAAATAAAATAAAATATTCTATTCTAAAACTAACCTTTCTTCTCTGTTCATGAAAGTAGCACAAAAATGATGCACTATCGAAAAGGGGAGAACGTGGAAGAAGATATTACAAGGGAGAAGCTTCCATTCGATAACCTTCCAGAGGACTTTTTATGGATGCAAGTAAGTAACATACGACTATGTAATGCGGACATTTTTTTTTTGGAAGAAATCTATTTGAATAATTAGGTTAAAGGCGGCACCAAAGTTCCAAATGTAGTTGATTATGCTAAAAAGTCACTCGAAAAGGCCGAACATCGTACGCTTGTTTGGTCGGGCTATGGTGGCGGTATTGTTAAGACAATATCATGTGCGGAGATCCTTAAACGTGCTTATCCACTTCATCAAATTACACGTTTAACTTATAAAACGTAAGGCTGACGTTTATTTGTATCGTAATTGGTTTAACTTGTAACATTTTTTTTTTCATAGCATCGAGGAACATTGGCTGCCACAAATGGAGGGTTTGGAGGAAATTATTGCTAATCGGAAAGTGCCATGTGTACACATCCTGCAAACACTGGATGAAGTTGATGCAAACACTGTCGGGTAAGAATAAGATAAAATACTTCAGTTAATTTTTCCTGTTTGCAAGTGTGATCTTGGAAAATGGGAAAGTCTAACAAATTAACGTTGTGTATAAATATGAACTCAAAATATTTACATATATTGTTGCCAGCCTTCAAAAGATCGGAACTAAGACGCCTTTCTGGGTGGAGCGTCCTGGAAAAGAAACCGGTTCAAGATCAAACAACCAACCAAGTGGATCTGGCAGAAATCGGAATGATCAGGGCAGGCCAAGGACAAGTAATCAAAAATCAAAGCACTCTAACCGGCCGCAGAATCAAAACAATTCGCAACAACAGCAAAGGCAGCAAAAAAAAACCAAACCACCGAATGCTGAGCAAATGGAATCCTAGCCGTTGATGTGGTTTGCAGTCGCAATTTTGTAGTAATAACGAAATTCGAGGAATCAAGTGTACATAAAGCGATAATAAAGTTTACTTAGATTTTATGTATCCTGAATTCTAATAGCAATTATTTAAATTTCACTGTTCTTTGTAGTTAGATAACCGTCTCCTCCGAAGAACGTTCTAGCATTGATGTTGACTATAGCCCATCAGGTACATGTACATTCAAAAAGGTATCAAACAGAAACAGTTCATGCAAAGCCATTCGTGTGTGGGAAGCTACTTTTTTGGCAGTGAAAAAATATTGTACATTACCAGGATTTGAACCGTTCCTAGAACTCCTAGCATCTTATCCCCAGAAATGGAAAATGTTTTATGTCACCCTCACTGCGAAGAAAGTTCGTGAGATTGGCATGCAAATTGATAACAGAATTTATGCTCGTGTTCCTTCAGCGTGCTCCGTCAGATCTAACTGCTAAGGTTAGAGTTCCTCAACATGCCACAGATTCCAGGAAGTGAACATTAGGTGGCATCACAGATAATAAAGTACATACATAGATATCGCACGGAGTAAAAGAATATGTCGCTTTTTCAGGCGAATGGGATTTACTCCTACGTCCCCGTTTGATCGAACTCGTTCGAATCGTGCATAAGCCATGTTGTTCTTTCAAATTTGGTTGGAACAACAAATTGCTTGTTGCAATGGAAGGAATTTCTTTTTCAAGGTTTTCCTTTTTTTTAAGAACAGTGAGAGGGGACTAGCAGGAAAGTATATCTTGCAATAGCAACTTGGAATACCTACTGCTTTTAAGTCTTGGGGTGTTGGTTTATAGTGAGGTCCCCGTGCCGTGCCTCTCACTCTTGGGGTGCTGGTTTATAATGAGTTCCCCGTGCCTCTCACTTTTCGGAGTTGGTTCAATTTCGTGATTGTTTTGCATTTGTTTTCCTGACAAAATTTGAATTTTTTGATTTTTACTGGTAATTCTTTTTTTGGATTTTCCAGGCACAATGTTTTCGCAAGAGAATAAGAAGTGCAAAATAAAGAATTTCTTTGCGATGCTCAAAACATTGGTTTTGCTCTCAGTTCGAGTCTCTAAGGTTTGTTATTCGCATGCATTCCAAGGCCATTCTCTCCCTTATATTTATAATATGCGGACGATCTCTAAAAATTGTATGGTATACTTTGAAATGGAGCTTACAAATATTGAAAAATTCATCAGTTGGTGCTAAGAGACTTCCAAAATCACTATTTTGGGAAAAATTCTTAGGAAAAATTAAAAATTCTGAGTGACATGTTATTTGTTCATCACTTTATAAAAATAATTTCGAACAATTTGCACAATTCTTTTTTAAAAGCATTTTAAACGCCAGATATCCTGTAAAATAACGCATGGCAGTCGTTTCCAATAAAATTCCATTTGTAATTTTGATTTCATTTATCACTTTTTCGAACAAAGTATTATCAAATACAGTTTCCTCGCGTGCTTTAGGTAAAAATCTTGATGTGTGCGGTTGAGTCTGGGAGGTATCTAAATTTAAGAATTCCACATCGTCATCATCACAATTAATATGAGGAGATAGACCAAGAGCCCACAGCATTTTTTAACCAAAATTAGGATATATCAAAGTTAAGTGCCTACATAGCTTAAGTCTATTTCGCTAGTCTGGCAGCATTTGTTTGGGGCAAATGTTAGTAATAGTAAAGTAAAAATACGTTTTTTTCCAAATCCTGGATCGAAGATATAACCACTTATGAATAGTATTAAATGAAAGAGGTTGAAGCCATCTACACAAATCTGTGGGTGCCAGACGTTTTGCATGGGGCAAAACCCTTGCAAAAAATCAGTTTTTGAAATAATTGGTATAGCCACACATTGAATATACCAAAATAATGGTGGAAGTGTCCTGATACCGAAAATGTGGGTCCCAGACGTTTTGCATGGGGCAAAGCCCCATTTACATATACAATACATTTAAAAATTGTTTTTAATATATTTAATACTTGTACCTGTACTATTTATAAGTGCTTTGCTCTTTATGTACAGCGATTCTTATTATAGCTAATAAATCTAAATCTAAATCTAAAACAATTGGTATAACCACACATTGAATATACCAAAATAATGGTGAAAGTGTCCTGATACCGAAAATGTGGGTGCCAGACGTTTTGCATGGGGCAAACCCCTTGCCAGACGTACTTATAGTATTTAAAAAAAAAAAAAAACTAAAAAACAAATTTATGTGATTGGTATTTGCACCTATTTATAAAATAAATGTATTAACAAAAATATTCTTATTCCAATATATTAAATTAACGTCTTTGTTCCTTATACACCAAGTTCAGTAATGTTTTTTTACTAAATGGATTAATTCAAAAGAATACTTAAAAAAAAATTGTTCGATGACATTTCTAAGAAAATAAAAACATAAAAAATAATAAATCCAACTTAATAACTACAGATTACATACACTACAATATTTTTTTAAGGCTACAAAAATGATTTTAATTACAATCTGACTCATCAGATGAATCGTTGCATACAACATAAAAAATTTTGTTTATTTTGGGAAGGTTTTGAAGGAAGTCTCCTACCTCCAAACAAATCCGTGCTACTGCAGCAAATATATAGATGCAACTACCTAAACATTTGTCAGGTGTGGAAAAATGCAATTTTAAATGAACCCATCCAAATATCGCCATTAGACAATGGTTGGATACTAGATGACACAGGGTATCAAGTTAAATGGTTTGATGGCAAAACTGCACCTGACAATCTCGATGATATTCTTAGGACTAACTTGGATGCATCCGACGATGAAGAAAATTGTTGTATGCAACGATTAATCTGATGAATCAGATTGTAATTAAAATCATTTTTTTAGCCTTAAAAAAATATTGTAGTGTATGTAATCTGTAGTTATTAAGTTGGATTTATTATTTTTTATGTTTTTATTTTCTTAGAAATGTCATCGAACAATTTTTTTTTAAGTATTCTTTTGAATTAATCCATTTAGTAAGAAAACATTACTGAACTTGGTGTATAAGGAACAAAGACGTTAATTTAATATATTGGAATAAGAATATTTTTGTTAACACATTTATTTTATAAATAGGTGCAATAATACCAACCACATAAATTTGTTTTTTAGTTTAATTTTTTTTAAATACTATAAGTACGTCTGGTAAGGGGTTTGCCCCATGCAAAACGTCTGGCACCCACATTTTCGGCATCAGGACACTTTCACCATTATTTTGGTATATTCAATGTGTGGTTATACCAATTGTTTCAAAAACTGATTTTTTGCATACTATTAGTACGTCTGTCAAGAGTTTTGCCCCATGCAAAACGTCTGGCATCCACAGATTTGTGTAGATGGCTTCAACCTCTTTCATTTAATACTATTCATAAGTGGTTATATCTTCGATCCAGGATTTGGAAAAAAACGTATTTTTACTTTACTATTACTAACATTTGCCCCAAACAAATGCTGCCAGACTAGCGAAATAGACTTAAGCTATTTAGGCACTTAACTTTGATATATCATAATTTTGGTTATATCTTCACTCCCAAAAAATGCTGTGGGCTCTTAGACTAAGAGAAAGCAATTAGATTTGAGGACAGAATTTTTGACATTAAGACATTAAATTCGTACACAGAAGGATTTTTTGTTATTACCACCTTTGCTGCGAATAATAGAAAATAAATTTTCCAAAATATCTTGATAAGTTCTCTTTGTAGGTAAATACTCAACTTTCAAAAATAAACCATCACTTATATCTTCACTAAGTAATAAAACCCCATTTATTGTCTGTACCATTCCTTTTACACAAAAGTTCCTTGGAAGATTAGTTGACTCTTGCATTGATCTTAAGTAAGACAAGAATTGTTTTAGCTTATTATTAGCTGGTAATGAGACCGACTGTCCATACAGTTAAAAGCATTATTCATTTTTAATGTAAACATTTGTGTTGCTAGAGCTTGATTTGAACTATTTTTTAGGCAATTAAGGTGACGAGCAGTTTGTATTGATGCTGCCGTTGTCCTACTAAAGGTTTCCGTTGCCAAGCGAACACTCATTTTTTCAAATGCATTTGGGGCTATGTGTGAACTTGTAAATTTCAATGTTTTAGGAACATTAGGTCTGTTCGCGAACTAATATGCAAACGTAAATTTATATAAACTTTCGTGCAAAATTACACAAACGCGTTCGCGTACTGAGAAAATGGTAAAAAGATGAACGAAAGAAAAATGTACTTTCGTTCATTTTTCTTCACACAGAATTTCAGCTGGTAAAAACATGAAAGCTGTCAAATGATGAAATCCTATGAGTTTGCCAGCAAAAAAAAAACTTTGACGATTTTCATCTTTTTACACAAAAGCGTTCGCGTACTTTCTTTGAAATGAGAGGATTCTCTCTCGATTTTGGAGATTTGACAGATTTCATTTTTCTACACATAAAGTACGCGAACGGACCTATTATATCTTTCGAAATAATATATTTCTCTGAAAACATCAAAGGAAACATTACCATTTTTTTAATTAGAATATCGGATTTCCTGTTGTTAGGTCCTTGGTCGCAAACTATAGTGCACACTTTCAGACCAAGTTCTTGGCAAATCGTCAAATTATATTCTAAAACAGACTTCAGGTTAACCCCTTTGACAGAGCTTGCTGAAACAAAATTATTTAAAATACTTTTCCAGCTATCAAAGAGGCCGTTTACCATGAAAACACAAATTTCGTTGCCGTACAATCTTTTTCCATCCACTCACTGATCTTCAGATCCATCAATTAAGTCATTTGTGATATTATACGTGAGATTTGCACGAATTATAATTGGGAATTGTTTTGGAATCCAGGCTGTAAGCCTTTAACAGGAGCCCAACGATCAAATGTGGATACGTGGGGAAGTCTAAGCCTTAGTCCATCTCGAAGAAATTTATAAGCGCTCTGAGATCTGTAAAAAAATGTTTTGGGAATGTTCTCTTTCGGCAACACTATATTTTTTGGACTTGGGCATCAATATACCTACCACAATTTTTTTTTGAATGCTCTGAAATATCACGTACTTTAATTTGCGATGATAAACTAGTTGATATTTTGCTAGTTCGTAGAGCGTTATGCGTATTAGTTCTAGAGCGAAGTTTTCTTCTCAAGCTTTGAGTTTTAATTCTGCAGCTTAAATTTTTTTTCCTATTCAGAATTTGGTTTCTCCTCTTGTGCGCATTTTCTTATAATTTATTGCATCTAACGCAAGAAATTTTTGAACTACTAGAGGTCCTTCTCCGTTTTGGTAGCATGAACGATTTGTTAAACTTTTGTCTAAATTTACATTACAATTTAGAATTAGGAAGGGAACAGCATCTCTTTTATGTAAGCATTTTTCTAATAATAATACCCGAAGAAAAATGATTTTGACAAACAAAATATTTTCCTTCCCTCTTAAAATCGCATGCCTGGCTCAACAATTTACTCAAAATTTCATTTGTTTCATTTGAAGGGCATGCAAAAATGTTCAGATCAGGGAAATTTCTTTTCGATTTTTTACAAATCGAACAAGAAACTCCAGACTTTCTGTTACGGGTATCACACATTGCTAAATAGGTATTTAAAAAGTGTACCGCTGAAAAAAAATCGCTCATTCATAATCCAAAATCAGCCAAATCCCTCGAAAGTTGACGGCGACGGCGAATAAAAATGAAATTGAAATATAAAATCAAAGTGACATTGGTGTCCTTCTCAAAATATAATATGTACGATATGCCTCCTCAATAAATATATACACACAAACACACCACAGTGTAGCGATCCAGATAAACACCAGCGACACAATCAGTAACTCGTATAATGTTCGTCTGCAAGATCGATTGAGACGTAAAACAAAACAAAGGGTTGCAGCAAAACGAAATATGAAAAAAATGTGTGTATGTATATCAAAGTTACAACACACTGGAGGATGGTTGATTGTTGATATCCACGACTATACAACTTAAAATGGTTTCATACCGAATTGATGCAACAACCCTTAGGTTTGAGAATTTTATTGTCGTTGAAAAAGTGGTATTTTTTTTTTACTCTGCATGCGATATCTATGTAACTTAATTATCTGTGGTGGCATGATAATCCATTTTATTGAGCCAAAAACTGATTAATTCGACTTTAACGAGGTCTACTTTCAACTGGATGGGGATCTACGTGCCATCCAAAGGGGGACTTAACTTTGATTTCCCGAGGAAAAACACGAGCACAATTGATTTCGTCAATACACAAAAGATAAATACTTACTCAATTAACCACATCAAATGGTTCCTCTGCATTCTGCAGAGAATTCAGATGGTGTTATAGCTATCCTTTAAATTAAATCAAAAGCCGTTGATGTTGATGGAATTCAATCTCACTTTGTACAAATTACTAAAATATATTCTTCCGGAAGTGGTGCAAATGTTCAACTTAAATTTTCCCGATGTGCTGGAAAGCTGCAAATATTATTCCAAACCTTAAAAAGAAAGCAACAACCAACAAGTAAAGCCCCAGCAGAATATCAACCCATTGCAATAGTACCACAAGTATCTAAAGTCGGCCTATCTTCGACAAAACAATCTACTGTAGGTATACAAATCGGGTTTCCGGCCCCATCACTGATTCTGAACATGTACGTAGGGAACAATGTCTCCTTACCAGTTAGACAATTCTCTTGCTCGTTTCCGAGCAGGGGGGAATTGAATGTAGATAAACCCATGAAAAGGATAGCGATATCCATCTTCAGAGTATGATCAAAGATGGACTGTGAACTGGTGCTGGATTATTCTCAGAGAAACTAAACATTCATAGATCGATTAGATTACATGAGCACTCTGTTCTGAGCAGAAGTTCTTGAAATCACTGAAGTTGCAAGCATTGTTTCAATGATGGATTTACCACGTATTGATACTACCATATTTATTGTGAGCCAGGCGGCCATAAAAGCGGTATATTCTGCCGAACTTAGATCACAGCTTGTTCGCCGCTGCAGCGAAAAGCTTAAAGCGACGAGCGATATGATGAACTTGGCAAGGAAAGGGTATGCGATGGTCCAAGATCAGACACTTCAATCGTCAAACCACCACTCTGTAATTTCAGAGAAAGAGTGGAATACAAGATCTGAACGAAAGCCAACAACAATTGGAAATCCTTAACTACTTGTGACATTTTACGCTAACTGTGGTCAAAATATGATAAGAATCGGACGAACAAACTTTTACGTTCTGACAGAACATCAGTGTCCAAGTTAGTCGAAATTCGTAGCGGTTATAATTTGCTAGAGACGGAACTAAATCTCAATGATGACGACGTCTGTAGAGGCTGCGGCGGGAGGAGACCCAGAGGATACACCTCACTTTCTCAGTCACTGCCCAAGCCTATGTCACCTGACCAGCAAACTTGGAAGATACTTCTTCCAGAACATTCAAAAACTGTCCGAAGTCTAACGTCAGAAACTTTGACTACCTGAGAACAGGTACATCTTTCCCCAATAGTAAGTCATAAAATTAAAAGGTAAATAAGAATCGACCACTGGAATTTCCCAAGATCAAACAATGAACTAGTTGAAAAACGTATAAAAAGATGCGCCACTAGGATGAGGCCACTGCAAAATCTTCGAAAGAAAGGAAAAAATGAATAAAATGTTTACATTTTATGGGTTTTTAAAGGGTTTTTCATTAAGGGCGCTTGGACTTTTTTTTTAAATAAAACAAAAACGGATTAAGATATCCAAAAAAAATGTATTATGCGATCAAGTACATTTAGTAGCAATTGAGGACCTTGCATTAAAAGGGGGGCAAGTCCATATTTTTAGCCTAACGGCTTTGTTCACTTACAATTTAAACCTTTAAAAATGGCTAAATACAAAGATGTGATGTAACTTGTATAACTATGTTCCACCAAATAAACTGTACTTCTACAAGGCTCTTAAAAGTGAAACTGTTGGACCAAATGATGACGTTTCTAGTGAAGATGACGATGATCAGGAGGAAGTTAACTTATAAATTTTTAATTTTCTCAATGAATGATCTGCTTTTCTTTTTTTATTTATTTTTTATCTATCCAAGTATTGATTGATAGTTCGAAATATACTAAATAACTAACTTTTATGTGTTTTATTTTTCTTAAATCAAAATCGGGAAGCAAATATATTACAATTTCCTTCGCATGACCACCACGGACCGTTTGCAAAAGTCCAATCGTTGAATCCAATTTTCCACGACTTTTTCACATAAATTGACCGGAATCGCAGCAATTTCACGTTCAATATTTGCTCTTAGCTCTTGTAACGCCGCCGGTTTATTGGTATAGACTAATGACTTCACATAGCCCCAAAGAAAATAGTCTAAAGGCGTTAAATTGCACGATCGACGCGGCCAATGGACTGGTCCATTTCTTGAAATAACACGTTCACCGAATTTGCTTTTCAATAAGTCGATTGTGACGTGTGCTGTGTGGCTAGTGGTACCGTCTTGTTGAAACCACATATCGTCCAGGTCTATTACGTCCAATTCGTGCCAAAAATTATCAGTTAGCATGGTGCGATAGCGATTTCCATTCACAGTAACGTGGCGATTTGCATCATCAACGAAAAAATATGGCCCAATGACACCACCAGCATGTAAACCGCGCCAAACAGTGATTTTTCCGGGATGTCATGGTGCCTATATTTTCTTCACTTCCTGCATTTCTTTGTTTCACTGGCACTGGAACATTGTGTAGCGAAAATGTGGATTCAAATTTTTGCACTAGACGTTGAATTGTTGATTCGGCAGGCAAATGATGGCGTCGATAAAATGGTCGTAATGCTCTTAAAGTTGCGTTGATCGAACTCGAATTTTGGTAATAAATTTGAATAACTTGCAAACGCTGTTCAAGTGTGTCCATGATGATTTGCCAACTAAAAACGAGTATAAATGTCAAAAAAACATGAAAAAATATGGCGTGGTTTACCGTTCCTATCGAAAATAAGTCCGAGCGTCCCTATTGAAAAACCCGATACATTAATAATGAGTATGCCCGCCTTTTTTCGATATGACCTCTATAAGACGTTTTGGAATAGAATCAAACAGTTTTTTTTTAAATAATTAAGAGAAATTTGAGCCCAGGCATCACGAATAACTTTGATTAAAGTGTAGTTGTCTTCAAATTGTCTGCCGCTTTCGTATACTTTACGAGATAACCATACCCAAACATTTTCGATTATGTTTAAATCCGGTGAATATGGTGGGCATGGCAAAAGTTCTACGTCTTCTGATTGAATCCAACTTCGAACAACCCTGGAAGTGTGGATAGGAGCATTTTCTTGTATGAATATCCAAGACTGGGGTCATAAAATGTTTTTCACTTTTGGAAATGACCGTTCCAGCAAACATTTGTTGTTGTTTCCGTTTATTGTTGTGGACAGAAACTGCAATTCGATTGTGCCATAGTGGGTAATAGCTCCCCACAACCTAATGTACGGCTGTGATGTCTTGCCAAAATATGCTCCTCCTTTCTTAGATCATGGAAAAAAAAGTTGTAACCATCGGGGCCGTCAAGGTTAAACTTTTTTTCCGAAAAGACAACGCGTTTCCATTCGACATGTTCTCGCAAAATTCATTCGATGATCCTTGTGTACTTGCCTCAGGTTTCTTTTTAAGATTTTTTCTCTGTATAATATCACTTTTCGTATAGGAAAATATGTACCTACCTGTTCACAGGTAGTAAAAGTTTCTGCGTATAAAATTTGCAATAGGTATAAGGACTGAAAATCAATTGCAAAATGTATGGCCTCATCCTTGTGATCGCCAGTGTATGGATTATAAAAATACTTCATTTTAAAAGAAAGTACGAAAGTGCATTTGGGCTTTATTCCATTTTTTTGGGGGTTTACTTTTATTCGTTGGAATTAATTTCCACTGCTTTACTTCATTATGAAATAGGACACAACTTTCTAAGCCTTATTTCATTTTGCCCTTCAGGGCGTTGCTTCCTTGGGAGTATCTAATTTCGTAGCGCCCTTTTTATACCCTATTCTAAGGGTATATTAATTTTGACGCATAGTTTGTAACATACCTTAATATTGCCCGTAGACCCCTAAAAGTTACTATATTTATGATCAGCATCGATAGTAATGTCGATCTAGCCATGTCCGTCCGTCCGTCTTTCGGCAAAAATAGAGAGCTGAAATTTTAACCATATACTCTCTAGGGTCCCGAAATAATCAAGTTTACGAATTTTTGAAATCCGCCCACAAACTGAAAAAAAACAAAATTTTTGGAAAAATCGAATTTTGAGCTAGAAAGCTGAAATTTTTTATATATGATCTATGACTCCTAAAACTGCTCGGGATAAAAAATTTTCAAAATCCGCCCACTGACACGCCCACAAATAAATAAAACAATTTTTTTTAAAATCCAAAATTTGAGCTAGGGAGCTGAAATTTATAATATATACTCTCTATGGGCCCTTTATGTTCATGTGTAAATATTTTCAAAGTCCGCCCACTGGGCGTGTCCACAATTATTTTTTTTTGAAAATTCAAAGTTTGAGCTAGGGAGCTGAAATTTATAATATATACTCTCTAGGGGCCCTTTATTCTCATGTGTTAATTTTTTTTAAATCCGCCTACTGACACGCCCACGATTAAATAAAACAATTTTATAGAAACACCCAAGTTTGAGCTAGTGAGCGTTTTTTTGATAAAATCCTTTAAATGTTATATAACAAAATATGTAGAGCGTTCTTAACAATTCAACCATACTTAGACTTTTGTCACGCCCACTTATGGGGGATAGGAATAAGAATAGGGTATCCAACAGTTCGCTCAAGCGGACTGTAGCCCGTCCCTATGTTTCACACTGCAAAGGATTTAATCTCTGTCCAATGAACGCGTTTGTATGCTTTATTTATCTTGTTCTGAAACGGATACCTCGATCGCAATCTGAGTACCAATTGGATTTGCATTTCGTGTCAGAATTTCGGAATTCACTAGATTGAATCAACGGTGTCGTAAGGATGACAGATAACTCACTTGAGCTGCTTTGACTTATTTGGAACTGAGGTCAGTAAGAAATTGTCAAGACTAGTCAGTGTGTTGAAAAAGAGATGGTCGTGGATGGCTCCAGGAAATAAGGTCCCAGGAATTAAGACCGCAAAACAAAAATGAATAAGGCCCCAAATGCGTTATGCAAAATACTTCTCCAATATCAAAATGAATTAGGGCCCCAAAAGTGACCGTTTTTTTTTAGGATGACAAATAAAGACAGCGATGCCAACTGAGGCAGAAATATACCTTTAGGAATAATTTCATTGGCTGAGGCTTTGAGGCTTATTTATTTCCTAAAAGGCATCCTTTTTTTCATTTCATACTTACTACATTCTTCTGAAATCAAACGAATTCTTTTAAACATTCTGGGCCAATAAAAATCTAATAGATACTTTTTCTAATAAGAAATTGTTTCCACTTCCAAACTGTTTGAAATTTTCAATTTTCCGAACACTATCTGTCATACTTACCGATTGGAAGTTTGATGAGTAGTTTGAATATTTTGTCTGTTCATAGCTATTTGCTATGTTGCCCCGTGTGCGCTAAAAGAACAAACATTATTTGTTTAAAGAAGAAAGTAAGTACATTTTTAGCTTAAATTATGAAGGTTTTTTTATTACATGATAGTCAAGATAAAAGCCGGGCCTAGTTACAATTTTTTTTCAATTCAAGTTTCCACTGCGAAAGTCAGACAAACGGCCAAGAGTATCTATTGTCGTGAGAAACTTCTCAAACTTGACTAAGATTATGTTCAGTAAACTAAACAAACAAAATTAAGTAAGGCATAATTTCATTAAAAAAGGCAATATTTTTTTTGAACTGAGGCATATCTGATCGTTATCAAACTTAATGGCCTAGACTTTCAACCCTCAATCATTGCATGGGTTCAATCCTACTTAACCGATCGCCAATATAAAGCCATATTAAGATCCTCTGAATCTAACCTATTCTTAGCAACCTCTGGTGTCCCACAGGGAAGCCTTCTAGGCCCACTGATTTTTATTCTCACAATCAATTATGTCTACCGTGTCATAAGACTCTTTTCTATTAATCTACGCCGATGACAAAAAGATTTACAGCGGCATAACCGCTCTCTTCGAATCTTACCTACCCCAAAATGATCCTAATAGATTTTCAGCTTGATGGCTTAAAAACTTTCTTGAACTTAATGCGAATAAGTGCCAAGACATTACCTATTCGCGTAAAAGATTTGCACTCCCTCCTAGAATGTATTTAATCAACAATGAACCTGTTTCCCAAGTTGATTCAATGTGTGATCTTGGAGTCATCTGTGATAAACAATTGAACTTTTGATCTCACACAGATGAGTACATCAGCAAGGCCACCTCTTCACTTGGCTTTGTGAAACGTTGGTCGAAGGAATTTGCTGAACTCGCTTATAGTGACATAGGTCATCAAATCTCTTTATATCACATACATATATTAGACCCATCCTTGAATATGCTAGCCATGTCTGGTCACCCTACCACCTTACTCGTGGCCTTCCCTGGTCTGACAGGTATAACCTCCCTCCTTATGAAGACCACCTTCAGCTTATCGACATGCAATCCCTTGAACAGCGTCGTCGAATGACTGACGAATCAACTTCTATCCGGAAATACCGATTGCCCATTGATTCTCCGAAAAATCTCTCTCAACACCATTCCCAACATCATTCGATTGATTCCTCTCTTTAAAATCAATTATCATCACACAAGTTATAAAAGGAACGAACCTCTGACCCGTATGCTACGTTTTACTAATAGTATGTACAAACGTTTTGACTTCCACTGAATCAAATGTAGTCTCAAAACCTCCCTTCACACACCCTAACACACTTCCTAGACCGCCTAAAATATCTGCCTTATTTAAAATTAATCTTAAGTATCCCATGTTAATAAAAGTAAGTGTTCCATGTTAGCCTTAAGATAATTTGTATTAAGCTAACAAAGTGAAACAAACTCCAGGCGGAGGGGGCCCTTCCACACTTTCCCCGGTGATGTTTGTTGCTAAACTAAATATTAAAGAGGTTGTAACGCCAATATCAAAATGAAAGCGCTGCAAAATTACGCAATAAATAGAAATACATGCAAAAAACTTAAAATAACAATTTCAGTGTATCTTCTACATTTTTCAGGTATTTTAATAATATACCCGACAGTAGACAACCTCACACCTATTCCAAATCCAACAAATACCCCAACCAGGGGGGTTGCGGAGTGGCAGCGTGCTATAAAAGATGGCATATGTAAGGGTACGAACACGTCGTAGGAAATCGGCTTCAGACAGAAGTTATAGACTTTAAGCCGATAAATGGTCGCCTTCGTGAGGTGATATTTTGATAGGGCGCATACACCAAAACATCAACCACGTATGGATGGAAGAAAGCATGTCCGATGACTGCACTATCAGCTCTAAATGCCACATCTAAAAGAAAAGCGATCCTATATCAATCTTATATAAAAGCAGACATGTTCACTCTGATGGTTGCAGATGGTGTTTGAGTCTCTGCTGATCTAGTGCTCAGCAGCTCACACATCCAGGTTTCCTATCCAAGGATCGTTTGATCATTTCATGCGAGGTGTTGTCAAATGCTCCCTCTATATCTAGGAAAGCGCACAGTACTATTTATTTTGCTTCCAAGGCACTTTGAATTAACTCCGTCAGCTGATATAGGGCGGTCTCTGTTGATCTGCCCGCTCTGTATGCATGCTGACGATGATGCAAGGGGGATGTGTTCAATACATCTTCCCTTAAATAGTCGTCCAGAACCTTTTCTGTCATCTTCAAAAGAAATGACGTAAGGCTGATGGGTCCGTACGATTTTCGCTGAGTGGGGTGTTTTTCCCGCTTTTGGTATAAACACAACCCTTGCTCGTCTCCATTGGATCGGTATGTGGCTCAAGGCAATACTGCTCCTTGTTATTTTTAGCAGGTGTGGTATTAGTACATCACTGGAAAGGCATAACGTTAATTTTTGTAAAGTTGCCTAAACTGATGCTCAAATGTCAACGAAAAAAGTATGAAGAAAATTGTCAATTCTTTCAATGCATTTGCATCAGTTGCGTTGCGCATTGGAATCGTAATTTATGCACTGCTGCTGAATTGATGCACATTGGCGTTTCCAAATTCAACCAATATTTTGATTAAATCATTCATTAAAAAAACGCATAACATTGATTACATACATAAATTTTTATTATTATTGTTCACTATAATGTTTCGTCTTAAATTATCATGTATATAATGAATTTGTTTTTTTTTTTATTATTTCGATAATCTTCTCATATTTTGTTCATATAACCACTATAAATTATCGTTTAGAAGATCCACGCAGTTTTATTATATTTTGTAACTTCCAATGGAGCCCAAATTTTAAATTAATTTAATTTCAATACAATTATTCTACAAAACTACAAGCAAAGAAATGAAGTTGAGAAACGACTAGCGTGTGAAATGGTAAATTTAACATAAATAATGTTTTCATAAGAAAAATAAAAAATTTAAAGGCTTCTAAAGTCTTGCTTGAATAAAATAGAACGTTGTCACCATTAACATTCAACTTTGTTATGACTAAGAGGGCCCCACATGTTAAAAGACATACCCTTGAACTCTTATTGAACATCGCCATAATTTTGTCTTTTTTTATGAAAGCTGTTGTTTGTTTTAAATTTACTTCATTTATGTATATTAAAAATGCTCTCATATCCGTACTTTTGTTTTGTTTCCATAGAAAAAAAAATTGTTCGTTTGTGGTATTACCAAAAAAATAAAAATAAAAAATTATTGATTTGATAAAAGGTATTTTATTTCAGCTAAATGCTTTTACGAATTTGGTAATTCAACGACGAACTATACGAGTTGTACAGCGAGCGGATGGACACAAATGCTCCGCCCCGTGGAGTTTTCGATTCTAACCCGGAGGGACAACGTAGAAAAGGGAAGACTTCGCCTTAGGTGGTGCGCACAAGTAGAAGGGGACCTTAACCGACTTGCAGTGTGCAACTGCGTGGGGGGGGGGGGGGGGGGGGGGCAGTAAGCCAAATAACGGGCTCACTGGAGAAGCTTGTTAGTGGAGGCCCAGGTTCACCCGAACTGTAGCGCCGCTCGTATGAACTTAGGGTATGGTACAACTCGTAAAATGGTAACCTCGATATTAGTTATTCCAGTTCGTTCATTTAGCATTTTGTTGTTTCGCAAAACAGTAACTCACATTTTGTTCGTTCCATTTTCATTATCTTTTTTGTTATAGGAGTTTTCGTTTCGTTTTCTTTTAGGTTTGCTTAAAGCTTATTTCGTTTTTGATTGTTTGAAGAACTTTGATTTCGTAGGGAAATAACTTCGTCTTAGAACATTTCCCTTTCAGTTTGATAAAAATGTGAACATTTTGCCATAATTTTTGAAAAGCATACTGTTTTGGCGAGTAAGGAAACTGCATTAAGGTCCAAACACAAATTGAACTTCATTTCGCATTCATTGCCCTTGGACATTATTTTATTCACTTATAAACGACCAGCTGCGCGCGTAATTTAAAAAAAAAACTATTGACACGTATTTGATTCAACATCTGAAAGGAGTGCCGCCACCTCTCAACTGGTTTAATGAAATACAAACTATTGTTGGTTCTTGCATTTTTGATTTGGAGTTTATTGCACTTTCGAATGGGAACTAAAGTCCAATGCATTTTCAAAAGTGCAATAAATTCCGAAATGCAGTTAAGGGGTCACTCCAGTCATGTCATATTTAATTCGCCGCGATTGAAAATATCTGTACATGAATACTCCAACTTTTTTTAGTTATAATAGGTCCGTTCGCGAACTAATATGCAAACGTAAATTTATATAAATTTTCGTGCAAAACTATACAAACGCGTTCGCGTACTGAGAAAATGGTAAAAAGATGAACGAAAGAAAAATGTACTTTCGTTCATTTTTCTTCCCACAGAATTTCAGCTGGCAAGAAAATGAAAACTGTCAAATGATGAAATCCTATGAGTTTGCCAGCAAAAAAAACAGCTGTTGCTTCTTTTCAAGCCAAACTAAGATGTTTTTTCAACTTTTTACACAAAAGCGTTCGCGTACTTTTCTTAGAAATGAGAGGATTCTCTCTCGATTTTGGAGATTTGACACTTTTCATTTTCCTACACATAAAGTACGCGAACGGACCTAATAATAATTCCTCTTGACGCAACAGCATAATCAATCATATTAAAAATGATGGCAATAATGAATTGCCAAACTATAGATCGTGAAACAACCAAAGGAAGGAAACCAAAATAATGGTGGCCAAAACGAAATGCAAGTTTGCAAAATAATATTCATCGGTTTTCATGAATTTTTATTTCAGTTGAATAGTGTTCTTTATAAATTAAAATATATATTATAATGTATTTAAAAAAAAATGACAGCAGATAGGTAGAATAGCGAAAATATTTTAACATCAAACCTGCTACTTGTTTTTTTAGTGCAACTTTAAAAATATTACCAAGAGAATTAATTTTATTTAAAATTTGTATATTGGTTTAATTGAATTATTATAAACCATTTTAGGATATAGGGTCAAATGTGTAAATAATTGACTACAAAGATGTATCAAATTAAACAACAAATTTGGATTCGTTGCAAAGATATAAAATGCGAGGTACAAACCAATAGAGTACCAGTTATTGGATTAAAGCACGAGTAGACTCGCTTGAAACAAGTATATGTTTGTATGTACAAAAAATCATTTGTTTTCCGCAGATAAATATTTTAACTCGTAGCTTTAAATATGAACATGATATTTTTAAACAGGCTAATATCTTAGCAATCTTTTATTTTATAAAAAAAAGCCCTCGTCCATGCTGTTGCCTATCAGACGTGTTCGTTTTCGAAGGGATCGGGCCCTGGTTAACAAGATATTCAACACAGCACTGCGACCAACAATGATCTTGGGTGCTCCCCTGAGTAATCCCTTCAACTTGTGTTTTTTTAGATTAAGATAGATATCGGTCCCGAAGGAAGTCAAGAATTGCTTTGCCGATGAATTTATAATGTATTAAGGCTAAGTAAAACCTGTGTTGATGTATCTCAAAATGTCCTATCTAACATACTGTGTGAACGTCTCAGACCTTGGCCCGGCAGTTCGACGATAGACCACATTTTCACCCTGAAGGGAATTCTTGAAAAAAAAAACCCATAAACTCCAAGTCAAGGCTCATTCATAGTCAAAAGCTCTACATGGTGATGATCGGATTCGTAATCCCGGCAGAAATTAACCAATTATGACCCCTGGCGCTGGAAAGGAAGCGGTGCAATGTGTATTTTGGAAGGTACGTAGGAAGCTCTGAAGAATTATAATTACCTTACAACTATTGACATCATGTTATATCATTCTTCAATCTTGTTTACGACCAGACAGTACACAGGCAGGTACCATCAACAAATTCTACTGGTGTGCACGGAGAATATCGACCTCGTCGGCCGCTCCAAGCATCCCGTGAACGCGGGCAAGCAAAATTGGTTCGTCTTAAAGTCAAAGAACAATCTTATACTGTCAACGAACAACCAAGCATCAGTCAATTGACTAGGACACAACGCCATTGTTAATAGCAGCAACTTTAAGGTATTTAGGCAGTGTTCGCTGTTGCATTGACGGGCTAAGAATATCACTACAGCGGCCCCTCAGCTGCTTGTCGTAAAAGGCGACTATGGGGTAAATCACAACTATGCAATTTTAACACTCAGGTGAGCCTAGCGACACAATTCACAACCTGGAGCATTCCCGCAAGTGTGCATACATGCTCCAGCAAAGAGAACCTTTGATTTCAACCCCAGGTTCCAGCCGACAAGGAAACCTAAACCTACATTTTGATAACCAAAGAATCGCGGGATAGAAATTCGAACACGGTGTATATTTTTTCCTGCTGAATTTCACGATCATCATTCGTCAGAATAAACCACCTGTAGAAATGCCGTCTATCTAACAGAGGCATTAAGTAAACAGGCTCTCAATCCGTGAAGAGTCCCTTCCTGAGATACGATAGCGCATTGATTGCAAATAACGATTCTTGTTGTCTGTCCAAAATCAATGACAAGTTACGAGATCGGTCCAGGTATCGTTAGCCTAACCGCACCATTTCAGCTGTCGTTGTGTAAAAATGGAAGGCGAGTGACGGTGAAGGAAACATGTTTGTTTAATAATTTTAGTTGCTTCGATTTTTAATAAAATGTTTTTATTTAACATTTGGACAAATTGTTAAAATAAAAAGGAAACGCATTCAGTTGTTCGAATTTAAAAATATCAAAAACAAAATGTTTATTGATATTGAACTGATTATGTTATTTCATGTATACAGCATACACGTACGCGGCGTTTTAAGGCCTTTTTCGAATAGACGCATGTCTCATTTGCCTCTTCAGATCACGATTATCAATTCCTTCGTCCCTATATAAACAGTAATCGTTTTATCGCATTTTAAAACAAATCTGTAACAAATCTTTGATTATTTCCCTTTTTTCTGGGCTTATTTGCGAAATTTGTCATTGAACATGAAGGTGGATGCGGTTCAAAATGGTGGAAAATTGCAACTTATTGGAATATAGAATGGCAACTTTTTTATGTAGGTAGCTTCACGTAATTCGTAATATGCCTTGGTCATAGATATCGTAAGGGAAAATCGTAAGTCGTGCGTCTCGTCTCGATCCGGGGCATGCCGCTTCTAGTTGTACAGACCAAACACTGGCAGCCGCGATGACTTGGTCTTTAAAACGAATTTGTTATCGGTAAGGCCTCATATTACGCAATATCTAAGTGGGCTTTAGCTGGCAGAAGAAATGCGATTAGGAAGTCGTGAACAGAGAGATGCAACAGTCCTTGAATCGTGATATAAACGCATGGCACCTTACACAAGGCATGAACCGAACTGCACGATCTAGACTGAAGGGTGAAATCGGAAACGCACCACTGCACAGTTTATAGCACTGCCACGTTCATTAACATAAACATTTCGCATCACTGGAAACGCATTACGTTCCTTTTTGTAAAGTTGCGTGAACTAATGCGCAGTTTTTTAATAATGTACAAGCACTGACGGGATTTTTTTAAGTACCCTTATAATGTAAAAGCTTCATATCGCTGGCGTTAAGGAAATTAGGATTCACGTTGGTTTATAATGTGAAGGAAAAATGGAGCAGGGAAGAGCATTCCAGACGGCTAAGAAAAGATTCTTTGTATCTCACTTTACGACCGAATACAGGCTTAAGGGTGACCTGATGCGCGTTCCTGGCATGGCGGGTATTGCGGTTGAAATGTCCGTCCCAGATATGAGCGTTATACTCAAGATTGGGGCGAATAAACGCCCTATAAATTGATCAGGTGGGGCAAAATATTTCTTGCACCACTTAAGGAAACCTAGACGTTTCGCAGCGTTTTTTGCGATATCGAATATGAGGTCATTCCAACTAGTGTCAGCGGAAAAAGCATCAAACAAATTATCAATGCTTACAATCCATCAGCATCAGTTGTGTTGCGTCGTAGTTTGTTTGTTGACGTTTTCGAATTCACCCAATTATAATTTTCTCACTCAGTCGTCGCTGGGCTAAACGTGTAAAGATTTACTGCTCCAACAATTACTACAAAGATCAACTCGCACGCTGTCAACTTGATAGAGCAACAATAAATGTACATCGCTTATCCCACATCATTTATCCTCAAACATAATTCAAACAAAAACCAATTCAAAGCAAACAAATGAAATCAAATCGATCAAATGCATAGAAATAAATCTCGTATATGTTTCTGTGTGCAAACTAGTTACTAATTATTAATTAAATAATTATTTATATAATAATCAGAATAATAATACAATATAATGGGTTAATGGTGTGTTATAATGAAATGAGTTATAAAAAGTTGTTTTTTTAAGCTATATAATTATGTTCTCATGTTCACAAAAAAAAAAGATTATCTGTGAGGAAATCGTTTTTTTCATTTAAAATTTGTATTCGTCTTTGAATGTTTGTTTATTAATATTCTTGTATAAACAAAGTTCTCGTGTCAATATAATTTTTTTTATCTATTGATTTTAGTTTATTAAATAATTTTGTTTGTTGAAAACTTGTATTTGTTTTAAAAGAAACTTAATTTTTTCTTTTTTGTTTGGAAAAATCAATTCGGAATTTTACTTGTTTATTTATATACTTTTGTATGTTTTGTGTATGTTAATTATTATTTTTATTTAGGCTTCGCTTTCACCGGGCGTTGAATTCTCCTCCTCGTTAATTGGGACGATTAAATTCTCTTTTGACATGAGATTGTATTTGGTAACGAAATGCGTAAAACGGTGGCATAAAAATGTCTCGGCTTCGAACTCATCGAATATCCTTCGATGATGGAAATACGCATGCGAAAAGATTCTATACACTCGACGACAGACCGAACTTAATTTAGTAACTGATGATTCTTTTATCGAGACCCTGCAATTAGATAAGGTGTGGATAGAAAATGAAAAGAGGATCAAAGTTTAAGTGCATTTTTACCGGCTGGGAAAGTATTTATTGCTATTTAATAAACAAGCAGCACCATCTAGTGTGTGACGTGTATAATCAATGGCAGGACATTCTTTTGGGGTTTTATGTGCAGCACATAGGAATATCCACTGTTCGGTCGCTGTCATCTGTGTGCACGATGTTGGAAAGCAATTGGTCTGCAGACGGACAGCTAGGCCATTTAGCTCCATACAAAATTGTCTGTAAATATCAAATTTATTTTTAAGCTTGTTGTTATGTTCTTAGGTTAGGTTAGGTTAGGTTTATGTGGCTGTCGGCTGAAGCCGACACACTTAGACCAATTTAGGTCCATTGTGATACCACGTATTTTTATCTACCTCAACTCTGTAGATGGGACTGGCCAACGACACGCGGTTGTTCTCAAGCGGTCCCCCATCTACGTACTAACCGCGCCCAACGTCGTTTAATTACGGTGATCTGACGAGAACCGATTAACTCGACGTGGTATGGTCGCAGTTTGCTGATTTGTTAAGCAGCAATATAGAAAAATATATCTAAGGTTTTGGAGGTAGGTTAGGTGGCGTCTGTCAGCTGTCAGAAACACTTATAACAGGAATCGAGAAATATCCATTGTGATATAATGGGGATTGACGAACTATTTCCTTTCTGCTCATGGATCCAATGAAGTTTCTAGTTGTAGAGCGCAAGACTTCTTAAAAAAAAATATTTGGCAATAAAAGCTAGCTTCTCCAACCATTTAGTGGATGGGACCTACAATTTTCGGCTTAATTTGACAAGCTTCTCATGACGTAAGACTTAAGTCATTAAGAGCAAGTTAAAAACGACCAAATGGAGTTTCGTTTTTTCGGAAAGAGCAGGGCATGTTTCTTGGAGATTAATACAGCAAAGAAATTTTTATTGACCATCACTTCTCTTTAAAGCCCATTGCAAATGTTAGAATGGAAGATCTAGTAACCGCATCTAAGTCAATCTTTAGTACTACTTACCTACTTAACATGCCTGTCATGCTACAGAAAACGCAAAACCTATCAATACCTTGGTTAGCGTCGATCTTCCGAAGCTGTTTATTGCTAAACCACGTACCACACTCCTGGAGACGCGCCAGGGTGGTGTTTATACCGAAGGTGGGTAAACGCGGGCACGTATCCGCGAAGGACTTTAGACCTATCAGTCTAACCTCCTTTTTACTCAAAACCCTGGAGCGTGTCCTAGACATCCATATGCGAAGTTCTCTGCCAGAAACATCGCTTTCCAAATCACAGCACGCCTATCTCAAGGGCAGATCCACGGAAACGGCTGTCCATGAGGTAGTGCGAACTATCGAAAAATCCATACACTATAAAGAATACACCCTAGCCTCCTTCTTGGATATAGAGGAAGCCTTCAACAACGTACACACGGAAGCTATTCTTCAATCTATGGTCGAACTGGGCATAGAGGAAATAGATAACTTCTATGCTCGGAACAAGAGTTATTCAGGCAACACTAGGCAACAGCCACTTAACCAAATTTGCCCATAGAGGAACGCCACAGGTGGCGTCATTTCTCCGAGTCAAAGCTGTCGCGTATGCGGACGACGTAGTGATACTAGTGTCAGCCAAGTTTCCCTCCGTGATAAGTGATATCATGGGGAATGCTCTAGACAAGGTAAGCACCTGGGCTTCAAGTTGTGGCCTTGGCGTTAAGCCGAGCAAAACCGAACCCTACCCCGCCTAAACGGTCAACCACTTACACAATCCTCCAGCGCTAAGTATTTGGGTATCGCGCTCGATCCTAAACTTAACTGGAAACATAACATTGAACACAGAGTGAGGAAGGCGTGTATTGCCTTCTATGCCTGTAGCAGAATCTTTGGAAAGAAGTGGGGACATCAACCAAAGATGACCTTGTGGATGTACACAGCAGTAGTGCGTCCAATCCTCACCTATGGATCACTAGTATGGTGGCCCGCGTTGAGTAAAGGTTACAACCTCACAAAACTGAAAAGATTGCAAAGAACAGCCTGCATAGGCACCACGGGTGCACTGAGGTCGGCCCCAACGGACGCCCTTACTGTGCTCTTGCACCTTTTGCCTTTTGACTCTTGACGGTAAGACTCAAGGAATCGGGATGCTGGACTGCAAGGCCATACGGCCACCGCAGCATTCTGGAATCGCTACCAGAAGGCATGGTCACGTTTCCAACCGACTACATCACACCCAAACTAAACTTCAAAAAAGGCTTCCAAGTAAGCTTCCCTTCCAGAGCTTGTTGGAAGAGGGACGAAGTAGTGAAAGATTTCGACACGGTCATATACACCGACGGTTCTAAGATGAACTGAGGTGTGGAGGCCGGTGTTTACTCGGAATCACTAAAAATATCAATATCCCTTCGCCTGCCGGATTTTGCCAGCGTTTTCCAGGCGGAACTACTGACTATCCGAGAGGCCTGCACGCAACTAGGGCGTGACACAGCGTACAAACAAAACATTGCTATCCTCATAGATAGCCAAGCCGCAATCAGAGCTATTGACTCGGCTACCATATCCTCCAAACTGGTGCAGGAGTGCCGGAACGAGCTTGCGCGACTGGGCGAACGTTTCAGTGTTACACTACTTTGGGTTCCAGGGCATAGTAACATAACAGGAAACGAGCGTGCAGATGAGCTGGCCAGGCAGGTGTGGTCAAGACACAAATACACTCACACCTCCTGCAAAAAGCTAATCTCCAATGGAGAAGGTTAACTAATTGCATCATATCGAGAAAAATATGGCCTACTTATGACAAAGGAAGAACAGGAGATCTTCTAAACAGAACCCGCCCCGAAGTCTCTAGAATTACGGCGATAATCACCGGGCACTGGCCAATTGGAGACCATGCGGCCAAACTGGGTATCCCATTTAACACCCACTGCCGAAGCTGCGGGAATGTAAATGAAAGAGAAACTCTCTTCCATTTCCTCTGCGAATGTCCGACACTAGCAAGAGCTAGACTGCGGGCACTGAATCAACCATTCTTCGACGACCTTAGCGCTATATCGAGCAAAGGGATTCAAGATCTTATCCGTTTTCTCAACTCCACAGGTTGGATATAGCCACACATCAAATCTTCTACAACCACTACAACATAGGTCACACGAGTCGTGGTAACAAAAAGGCACAATAAGTGCTAATTGGGTTCAAGCCGAACCGCCACTTCTACCTACCTACCTACCTACTTAACGGCCCCCGACCCGTGAAGAATCTCTGCCTGAGACGCTGCAGCCTTCCATCATCTACGACCCCGGGCACGCTGCTTCCAGTTGTCCAGACCAAGCGCTCTGGCATCCGCGACGGCTTGGTCTTTGAAACGGAGGTTCGGTCTTCCTTGTCTTCTCGAACCTGGGGGCTGGGATTCGAAGATCCTCTTAGTTGGAGCATTATTGTCCATTCGCTTGAAGTGGCCGAGCCAATGTAGTCGACGTATTTTGGCTTTTTGCACTACATCCACATCTTGGTACAGCACATGGAGTTCGCGGTTGTATCCATTCCATTCGCATTGCTCGCACACAGGACCAAAAATCCGCCGAAGAATTTTTCTTTCGAAGGAGCCCAGTATCAGCTCTCCCTTTCTGCTTATCGTCCAGCACTCGGCGCCGAACCGAAGGGTTTTGTAAAGCATACATTTCATCCTCCGAGTTAGGAGTTTTGAACCCAGTTGTTTTGCCAAACCGAAGTAGCAGCGGTTTCCTAGGGTAGTTCTTCGCCGGAGTTCATGTTTACTCCGAGGTAGATGAACTCCTTAACTATCTTGAAATTGTTGCTCAATAGTGATCAATCTTTAGGGTGAACAATAGTTATCCGCACCAACAGCTTACTCAGATGGATTCTTGATTTCACCACACCCATAGCGAATGTATAATTGAAACGAATCTGACATAAATATCTTTACAGATCGGCCCGAATGATGGTTATTCACATAGCAGATTGAGGACTCTCTATATCTCTCTACATAATAGTACATACCAGTCATGCTGCCTAGGTAAAACCAACAATTAGATCCAAGTTGGTAAAGCAATAGCGCCGGCTAATATTGGCCTCGGTGACGAAGGGATTCGAACTTTTTGAGGCCAAAAATCGAACCCCACAGGCGGACTAGTAGCGATACAACCCCCCTTAGTCCATATCATAAACTCGTCGTTAAAGGGAAAAAAGAAGGTACCACGCAGTTTACATATAACTTCTGACATGACAACTTCAAAAGTTGCATAATCTTTCAAATAATTTTCGAATGGTGAACAAATTTAACCACGGCCGATCAGATATTCACACTACGGCAGATCCTGGAGAAAATCCAAGAAGTCCAAGGCGATACCCACCATCTTTTTATCGATTTTAAGGCCGCATATGACAGCATCTATAGAGACGAGCTATACAAAGCGATGTCTAGTTTTGGCATCACTGCCAAACTTATCAGATTGTGCAGAATGACGATGGAGAACGCCCGCTGCTCCATAAAGGTCGCAAACAATCTCACTGAGACCTTTGATGTCAAAAAAGGATTTAGACAAGGATGCGCTGTCATGTGACTTCTTTAACATCATTCTTGAGGAAATTGTGCGAAACTCGCAAGCCAACACTAGAGGTACAATTTTCCAAAAGTCTTTGCAACTACTTGCATATGCTAACGACATTGACATAATTGGCAGAACACAGCGAGCTGTCACTGGTCCGTTTGCAAGTATGGGTTAAGTGGTGGATGAGGGCAAAACAAAATATATTCTGTCAACAAGAAGGGACACACAATATCGACGAATCGGACAAAACGTCACGATAGGCAGCTATAATTTTGAGGTAATGATGACACCACAGCTGAAATCAAACGAAGGACTACACTTGCCAACCGCTGTTTCTTTGGCCTAAGAGGGCAATTGAGTAGTAAGGCCTTGTCAAGAAAAACTAAGAAGACTCTATATAAGACCCTCATCATCCCAGTCCTGCTCTACGGCGCAGAAGCGTGGACATTAGGTCGTTTCGAATGCAAAATTCTTCGAGTGATTTTCGGTTCCGTTTGCGTTTTTTTTTTTATTTTTTATAATGCACTCGCAGTAAAGGGATTTTTGGATACCCTTATAATGTAATGTAAACAGCACGGGCGTTAAGGAAATTAGGGTTAGACGATAGGGAGAGATGCCGACGTACGTTGGTTTTAAATGTTTGTAGATTATAATGTGTATGAAAAATGGAGCGGGAAGAGCATTTCAAATTCGTTTTGTTCGGCTAAGGAAAGATTCCTTGTATTTCACTGTATGCCCGAATACAGGCTTAAGGGCAAACTGATGCGCATTCCTTGCACAGCGGGTATTGCGGGTGAAATGTACTAGGGGTGGAATGCAACTGGCTATTTCATTAGAGCACTTACGGTGGAAATATCGATAAAATAACGAGAGACAGGAGACATTGCGACGATGACTAAGAGAGTCAAGCGATCTCGCGATGTTACAGTCACCAATGAGTTTTATCGCGCGTTTTTTAATTCTGTCTAGTAGCTCCAAATAAGTAATTGGTGCACCGACCAGATACGCGCTTTGTACTCAAGTTTTGGGCGGATAAACGCCCAAAACTTGAGTACAACGCCAGATCAGAGGGAGTGAAATATTTCTTGCAGCGCTTAAGGAAGCCTAGGCATTTCGCAGCGTTCTTGGCGACATCGAATATGTGGCCATTCCAACTTAAGTTGTCATTAACACACATACCGAGAATGGAAAACTTCGGTTTCAACGATGCAAGTGCCATTCATGGCCAATGGCATGGTATAAGGGTTTTGCTTTAATGACAGAAGAAAGCATTGTGTTTTGGAAGCATTAAATTCCACGCTATTAGTTTTACCGCACTGAGTTATGCTGTCGAGATCGGAATTCAATGAGCTTAACATACGTTGCCGTTCCAGTTCCACACCCGAAGATGAAGGGCGTGAACCAAGAAACGAATATGAGAAGCTGAGGGTACTGTCATCGGCAAAGGAGTGGATTGGATTAGAGGTAATAGACAGGAGATCATTTATAAAAATGAGAAAGAAAGTCGGAGACAAAACAGAGCCTTGGGGAACACCAGCTTTATTTGGTGAGTTGCAGACTCGGAACCGTCCAAAACATCTTGAATTGAACGGTCCGAAAGGTAGTTTCTAATCAATTGAAGAAAGGTATCATCGATTCCAAATGCACGCATTTTCGACAAGAGAGCTTGGTGCCAAACTCTGCCAAATGCCTTGGAAATATCAAGCGCAACGATTTTACTTTCACCACCTTGGTGGAAGACATCGGTTCCACTTTTTGGTTAGATAAGTCATCTAATCACCAGTGGACCTGTTGCTGCGAAAACCGTACTGCCGGTCATTAAGAAGTTTTCGGGATTCAAGATATTTCATGAGCTGACGGTTTATCAGCGTTTCAATAACCTTGAAAAGAAGGGAAGTTATTGCAATTGGTCGGTAGGAGGATGGAGATGAAGATTCGCCTTTTTTTGGGGACAGGCTGGACAAATGCTGTTTTCCATCTTCTCGGGAAGAGCCCTGAAGAAAAGGATAAATAGAAAAGCTTGCGCAATGGTTTTGCCAGCGAGGAAGAACACCTCTTCAGAATGATAGGGGAAAAACCATCTGGACGGGCTTTGGAGGAGAAGATTTAACGGCGAACTCTATGAGCTGTACAGCGAAATCGACCTGGCCAAAAAAGTACGTATCAGTCGACTAAGATGGCTAGGACATGTAGAGCGAATGGATGGACACCAACGATCTGGCCCGAAGAGTCTTAAATTCCAACCCGGAGGGACAACGCAGTTGAGGAATACCTCGCCTTAGGTGGCGCGCGCAAGTGGAAGGGGACCTCAACCAACTTGGAGTGCGCAACTGAAGGCAGTTAGCCAAAGATCGTGCTAACTGGAGAGGCATATTGGTTGAGGCCCAGATCCACCCCGGACTGTAGCGCCAAGTAAGTCAAAATTTAACGAAGTGTCTTAATGTTAACAATATTTGAGAAGCTTCTCATGACAAATTATTCTCATATTGGAGCAGTGGGAACCCCTAGGTCTTACTCGAGCGATTTGAACCTGTGACACTTTGGCCAGTAGTCCAACGCACTAACCACAACTACACCTAAATTTTTTAAGTGAGGAGAAGAAGTATTGGCCACCGTCTTATTATTATTGGCAATGGTGGAGTAGTAGTGTATTCGCTTACAGAATGGAAGGTCGTGCGTTCGAATCCCGGCCAAGTCCATTACTTTATACCGAATACATGAAATCGTAATCTCCCTAAGTAATTTAGACACCACCCGTGGAGAAAAACCCTACAACTGCACCCAAACACTTCTTTCCTATCTCTCTATTCTTTCTAGTACCAAGTAGCTTACACTGTGTTCTTAGCATTATAAGGGTACTGTAACTACCGACAAAAAAAAATCCCTTTAGCGTAAGCAAATTATAAAAAAAAAAAAAAAAAGGTATGCCAGAAATCCAAATTCTACTTCACGATATCTGTAGAAGCTGAATTATTTACATAAAGAAAGAAGAAGCCAACATACCCATGCTGTTGCAGCGTCCTGCACATTTTAGTATTCATCTTCTTCTTCCTTTAAAGGCGGTGAGGCTATGATAAGGATTAAAGGGATCACAACCCTCCCACTTAAATGCATCCCTACTGGTCGGGCGGAGTTCGCAGGTTTGACCTCAGAAAATAACGACAGGGCTCTCGATTTTGAATCACTTCGCCACTGACGCCAATCAAATGCTGGCGTTGCTGCATTTGTGTGATCCAAGAGTTTTAAGGCTTGCCTCTCTTTCGTAGGATCGCTCCTTTTAACGTGACAGCCGGTCTGGCTCCATTTTTTTCGAGATAGGTTCTTTGACGTGAAGGCTTCCTCGGATCATGGAACTTCTTATTCAATCAATCTTTGTTACTCCTGTGAACCGTATGTGAGCGCCGAGCGCACAACTGCGGTGTAGAGCTTTCCTTTCAGCTGAGGGAACATTTTTCGATCACAGAACATCCTACGCTTACGCGATGCTTAATGTCGTCATCACAGCTTGCTTTGCTTTGATCATAGATCCCAGATATTTGAACTTTTCGCACTTGGGAATCACTCCTCCATTCATAGAAATATCTGCAATAGGTCGGAGTGGATCAGAGAACGGGCAGTACAAGTATTCTGTTTTCTTCGAACTAATACGCTACCCATTCCCGTCCAAAACTTCCACCCATACATCAAGTGCTCGTTGCAGGGACGTTTGATCCTCACTTATGATGGCTCTATCGTCAGCAAAGAATAACTGATGCACTTGAGACCTTTAGATTAGTAGTCCAACACACTTCTGCTCGCACGATCAAAAAGGTCGATCGAACAAAGATCAGTATTGGTAGCATGCATGTGTCGAAACCGTAAAAAAAAGTGGCATGCCTAAAAACTCCGGATCACATCAATGCAACAACACCAGCATTTGATTAGCTTCAGTGATAAAGTGATCCTAAACCAGGAGGCCCGCCGATGTTCGAACCGGAACCGGTGAACCCCACAGGCAGTCCAGTAGGGATGCAGTAAAGTGGGTGGGTTATGATCCCCTTAATTCTAATCATCACCTCGCCGTAAAGGAAGAGGCTTTGTAGTGCGGGTATTAGGGAAATGGGGACTAGAATTATAGCGGAGATACCGAAGCACGTTGGTTTTGAATGTTTGTAAGGAGCAATCCAGATTATTAAATAACATCTAAGGAAATATAATTTGTATTTCACTTTACGTCCGAAAACATACTTTAGGGTCATGTTTGCTCATATCTGACATGGCGGTTAAGGGTAACGCAACTGGCACTTATTGTAAAAGTACCAATAAAACACCATCTTATCATTTCACAATGGACGAGGAGTCTTACGCAGTGGTTTTTCCTGCATAGACAAAAACTTCTTCAGAACGATAGAAGAAGTATCATACGGACCGGGGGGTTGCAGGGGGGCAACATGCCCCCCCATATGCATTGCACTGTTTATGGGATTAGTTATGAAATCGCAAGTATATTCCATAAATACTATAATCCGAGTGTATGCCAGGTTTTCCCCACTTCGGGATAGGGGTTAGAATTTACCCGAGGTAGGCATGCCGGTCGTAAGAGACGACTAAAATCCAAACTGGGGGGTGGTTCCCCACCAGGCGGGATCCTCGATACGATACGCTCGCTATCCGAGGTTGTAGGGTTATAGCAGAGATGTAAGCGATGTCTGTATGTGCATAGACTACGGTCTGCGCCCATGCAGGCTGCGCTTTACTCGCTGTGAATGTCCTACCGCGAACCAAACCAAAAGGAAAAGTATGAAAGAACAACCTAAGGTTATGTCTACTCCAGGTGACACTCGCAACAGCGAAAATCCACCCGTGGTCTTAACGACCGCGGTCGGGGCAAGGATTCTGGAGGCCCCAACCAACATACTACCAACGCCCCCCGCCTGTACAGGCGTTGACTTAGGAGCTGTAAGAACGCTTGCTTCCGAAGACTCCTGGAAAAATGGAGAAAGTAGCGGAGAGGTTCAACCTGATACGCTTAATCTTCATTCCAATAGACAGGTAGCAAATTGTTGCGTTGTTGCTGATGAGGCCCAGGAAACCGGACAGGTTGAACGGGCTGCAAAAGCGGTACGCACCGTTGGGCTTCTGTCTAAGAGCCAGCGGAAGAGGAAACAGAGGAAGGAGGCAATCGCGTGGCGCAAAGAAACTGAACCAGTTGAAGGCGCAGAGCTGCACTACCTCGGCGGTGACGGCTGAGAGATGCAGGTGGGCAGAGGTTACCCCAACCAAAACGCACCAGCGGATTGAAACCAACGCTGCCTACTCTTCCAATAGCTGAAACAGGAATAAACGGAGGATGAAGGCTTCAAGCACTCCTACCGGTGGAACTGCGTTCCCTTCCACTGTAATATCTCTACCTCATGGAGGTCCCCGCGCACAAAATCTGGGTGAAACAGTTTCTGCAACCAGCCATGCTTGCAGCACCAGTGGACAGAAATTGGCTGTCGCGAAGAAAAACACGGTAATTATACTTACTCAGATCAACCTTCAACATTCGAAGCCTGCTACTGCTCTAATCAGCAAGAAGCTTTCCGGGTTGAGTACCAAACCCCACATAACATCCATACAGGGTGTGGAAAATCGCATCTGTGGCCTTGGAGGTATTCGTGGCACCACGATACTCTATGACGAGCGGTCCGAAAGGCTCACGGCTTGTCTTGCTGTGTCGAACCTTCTCTCAGCGACTAAACTTGGACAATTTTGTGGCCGAGATTTGGTTGATGCAGTCATAAGCTACGAAACGAATGGAGATTGGAAGACTTTCGTCGTGGCGTCAGCTTATCTAACCTATGATTCGTTTTTCTTAGCAAAACGAGTAAATTCTTACAGTAAAATGTGGTGTGTCTGCCTGGTAGCACAATGGACCAGTATTGAGTCTGAGTGCTCCAGTGTAGAAAGTCTCGCACCAGAAAAAAAAATCCCGGTTTTGAAGTACTCTTGCAATTGCAATAATAGCAATTATAATAATGAGAGTACAATGCTACCTTAAGGCTACTCTGTCCACTGTATATACCTTGGAAACGTTTGTGCGCTCTTCGCGCCCTCGAAAGTTAGTTCTTTCATGAATCGTATTTGAGTCTTTGTCTGACTTAGTCTTGGGCACGTACTCCAGTCTAGTTTCTTTGATGAATCTAAGAATAAGCTGCAGATCCATGGTTTGTACGTCCTTATCTGTTATTTGATGTTTCCCAAAAATTTGATCCTCTTATAAGAGAATGTCCCATAGGATTCCAGGAGTTGGTGAGTTTAAGCGGTCTCTCGACTTGAAATTCGTTGGTCTTTATAACGAATAGTGATGTGAACTATTGTCGATCTGCCGAGCCGGAAACCACAACTGTACTTGCCGATTATTTTGTAGCAGGACGACTTGAGCCGCTTACACAGTACGTTAAGTAGAATCATATTTGCTAAATTAAGCAGGGATCAGAGGGTGGCGACGGTGTAGAGGTTAGTGTGTTAATGTGCCATATGATTGCCCTTCCTGTAGATGTGGCTTATGGAGCTGATAGTCCAGTCACCGGGCTAGCTTTCTTCCACCCACCGTTGGTTGATGATTTGGTGCATGCGCCCTAACAAAATATCACCTTTGTGTTTGAAGAGCTATGCTGGTAAGCCATCCGAGAAGGCTGCCGTGTTGTTCTTAAGGCTGTATTCCCGTCTTTAAGTCAACAGCCTGTTGCTCCGTTTTCTTTTAATTTCGACCGCGAGACTCTTTAATTTCGTTGAGCTGGAAGACTGCGAACGCCCTCTTCTTTCAACGCTGGATCTTCTTATTTTCCTTACTCCTGGCTTGATACTCTTCCCTAGCAGCCTTTGTTTTGCGCTGCAGTTTTTAAATATGCATCTTGTTGTTTCCGGGGTGGCTGGAAGCCTTGGTATGGGCTATCTCGTTGTTGATGTTGCGATATCGGTTGCACATATTTTTTTACACTCTCTTCAGGATCTGGCTATTCCGGGTCGGCTTAGGGCGTGCAGTCATTTTTTTTGTAAGTGTCGCACATTTTTTATTTGCATCATACTTGATCCTATCCGTCGTAACTCCTGAATTGCGGTCAAACCTGCCTTGTACCGCGCGACGACAGACTCAAATTGCAGTTCGTTGACGTTCCGGGTCTGGTTGCCATCTGAGGGTATCCCTTTTACGAGGTTCTTCGTGTCTCTCTCATTATTTGACGTTGTAGGGATATTTCCCCGATTGCACAACCTACAAGGTCAGGGCCTTGGTTTGACCCGAGGACAGCGGGTCGGATTTTCCTGTGGCAATAACTTTCTTCGCGAATGTAAGAGCTGCCGCTGGCCGGCCTATAGAGGGTTCATCCGCCGAAGTCTCTTTTTGTACACCCTAGGCACCAAGACTTGTCTTGAAACATCTTTACTGACCTCAGATCTTAAATGTCAAAGTGAATTTGTCCGCGGATCGTTATCTTTCTGTTAATCTTCTTCGTTTCATCAGCCAGTCTTTCTGACAGACGATCATATTGTTGCTATTTTCTTCTTGGTAAAGACTCGCTCTTTAAAGTTTGGAAAGCCACGACTGGGTTAAAGTGGCAAGTACCCGGTGGTAAGCACGGGCAAGTAAAACAAGCACAATAATTGACAATATCAAGTCTCAGTTACGGCACTGGTCATCGCCAGGTTGTTGCCGGTCAACGTTTATGCTTACACCCAACCACAAGATAGTGGCGTCGCCAATTTCCTTATAGATCCATCATGCGATAGTCTCGAGGCAAACAGCCGCACTACGAGTATCAGCAGATTGCCTGTAAAAAATGCCGCGAGTTCGGCTAAAAACCTCAAGTGTTGTGTGGTTTCTGCACAAAATTCCAAATAAATATCAGACCCCGTCTTGTTTGAGCCTACCGGCCTCTATTTTGAGCGCTTTCATAGATGATTAGATGGGTGTTTGCTGGACGCCTGAAGATACTATTAAGAATGACAGTAAAGTCCCGATATCCTCGCAAGCTGCAACGTTTTTGCCAACGTTTGACTACAATAAAACGAGGTATTGATCCATATCTTCAGGAGTAAATGTCATTTTTTCAGTTTTATACACTGACGAACCAAACGACCATTAAGACGCCAATGTCAGAGTGAAAGGGGCTACAAATTAGTCAGACTCCGTCTCGCAAATGGAAATAGGACGGAAGAGTGACCTACCCAGGTAAATTGTGGAGAAAGAACTGTTGCAAAATAGGCGTTGAGGATGAAGATAATATTAACCATTATTTCTTTGTGAAATACTTAATGAAGCATTCAGTCTGGCGTTTGTATTTAATTTCACTCCACCTTGACTTTAACTAGCATTTTGTGTATTACGGAATCTACTTAACCTCATCGAAGTTGTGTACTCCAGTTGCAATTTATCATCAGTGGTCTTCGGGAGGGAGAATTGAGAAATTCTCTATACAACCTTCTCCATTGACGTCCAAATAAAAAATATCACAGAGAAAAGCATTTCCAAATCAAAAACAAGCCGTACAAAAGCGTCGAGTTGCCTTGACACTATATATTACCGCTCCACTTTGGTTATGCCATTAGTCGAATAGTTTGCATGGCATAACCGCGCGTCATCCCTCAATGAATTCATTGTAAGACTTTTTATCACGCTCGCTTGCACATCCACCGATTCCGTGGCAAAAAGTAAAGACCAAGACACATCATTTCAATAATTACGAAACGAGCTGTCAATTCATATTAAGAACTTTCACTCACCGCAAATGCTCGTACTTCCAAACCCCTTCATCCTGTGCCTCTGGCATGGTTAATATCAAATCCACATTCGAGGGGTCCCTTTTGATCAGCTGCTGAATGTATTGCTGCACAGCCAGTGTACTGTCCATTTCTTCCAGAGGTTCATCGGGCCAGCGACAAAAGTCCTGCGAGAAACGAGCGAAAAAGAAAGAAAACAGAGAAAATTATGAGAATACACTTTTTTATCATTCAAATCCAAATCCATGGAAAATCACTAACACGAAGGAAGCGAGCAGGCGGGGAGGACGATCATGAAACAGGATTAAGGAAGAATAAATAGGAAAATGTGGGGAAATATCTGTTTTCTCAAGGGTTGACGTCTTCTTTTTTCCCCCTGAATAGAGGTGGCATAAGGCAGCAGCCACAAAGTGAAAACCAAGCCCCAAATTGTTGTTACAATTTTCCAACATTAACGAATTGATTAGCAATGACAAATTGCATCGAACACTTTGATTTACAAGGATCTCGTTATGATGGAATTGGTTATACCTTCGCTTTAGTTCCAGGCCTATTTCTTCGTAAAATAGTCGAGCCGTCGGCCATCTTCATGGTTAAATGAAAAATCGCTTTGATTTGGGTCCCAAAATTTCGTTTGTACGAAGAAAAAAACTTTGACAACTTGCAAATACTTGTTCTCTGTCGCACTGGTTTTCTTGGTCCTTTTATCTCCCTCAGTAATACGCGGAAGGGTAGGCAACTGTGTGGTGTGAAACTGGAAGAGACAGCTATAATGTTATGGAATGACCTTTGGTGGTGATAGGTAGGTGGCGCTACGTGATTTGATAGTAGGGTAAGATTAAGTAGTTCTTTGAATATAAAGGGTCCTTAACCATTTGTTTGTACTTAGTTCCCTTTAATACAGGTCATAACCTCATCGATAAAGAGAGCTAATAATATTAATTTAAATGTATATAAACTATTTTAATAGATCCCTAGATGCTCTCAAGATTTGAAAGAATTGGTCATTTATACAACACGAGCAAAATGAACAATTTAAAAATCCGCAGCCTTCTTCACGGTGTTCTGTTAGATCATTTTTGAAATATGACCAATAGCACATCTCCACGCCAAGTATTAGCATGACTTGATCGTACAAAATGTTGCCAACTTTGAACAGTTCTTCAGTATCGATCAAAACTCGCCATTCTGTAAAGAGTATCTTGAAATTTGAGGTCAACATATACCTCTCGCGAAATATAATTCGTCTATACTAAAATTGTAAATTGTATTTCTTTATTCTTTTTCCATAATAACTTGATTTGAAACAAACCCAATCAGAAACTTGGTAGACCGTCCCAGAAGCTCTGAACTTTCGACTTTTTATCCATGCCCTACATTTTTCTGGCTTCCTGTCAAATAGTTATAAAAATATTAATTCCTTTATATAAAGATAAGGTTGGTACAACATACATATCCGGCACATACGTATAGCGAATGACTACCACTTCTGCGAAATCTGGAGCGCACATGTTCACTCGATATTTTTTAACTTTCGAAAAATTTATTTGACAATCAAAAATAAATTTGTAAAACAACAAAACAAAAGCTCCACATTTAAAAAACAACTATCGGGGAAGTGAATTTGGTACTCGGTATCATTCGCTCATCCAAAACTCATATTGAGGTATAAACTATGTCATTGTAATTATTTTATGAAGCTTTATAATTGAATAACGTATAGCATGCTTTTTTTAACAGGCAGGAGGAAATCCAAAAAAACACTGTTTTTGATTCGCCACTTGATTATCGCTGGTTAGAGGAGTTCCAGAAACCTACGATTAGATGAACATTTACATGTATGAGGGAGTAAAGACAAGAGTAAGATGCCTCGCTGGAGTCGGCGAGGAGTTCGCAGTGAAAGTCGTTGTAAACCAAGGAGGAGTCTTAAATTCGTTGATATTTATTGCAGTCCTTGATTATCTGTTTAAAGGAAAAGTGACTGACTACAAAGTGCATCAGTTATTCTTTAATGAAGATGAAGCCATCATATGCGAGGCTCAAACGTCCCTGCAATGAGTACTTGATGCATGGCTGTATGCCTCGGAGACAAATACCCTATCGTATTATTCCGAAAAAACAGAAAACTGATGCTGCTTATTCCCTAACCCACTCCGATCTTTTCCATGAATGATAAGTGATTCCCAAGTACGAAAAGTTCAAGTATCTTGGATCTGCGATTAAAAGCAGCTACCTTTCTCACAACAAGAAATTATTAAAAAATACTCAAATAATATCATTGGTCGAAACAAATCGTTCTAATCGAAGCGTTATACAGCTTCGCCTTATGAGAATAACAGTTAAAAACTCAACCAACATGTTCTATAAAGTACCAGACGTATAATCAAGAAAGCAACTGTCGATTTTATGAGTCCCGTATAAGTGATTTGATTTTCACTTCTCAAATCGATTAACTTTTCCACTTGTTACCCATTTTAAGCGACTGGTTATTTTCAAAGTTTCCACGTTGTGATAATTTTTCACTTTTTCTTATGGTAGAAACTGATCACCACTTTAACTTGCACTTCCAATTTGACAAACACGCCGCACGTTTCATAACCAATGCTTTTTAATGCAAGGGAACACATTCGCACATCAATCTGAATTTCGACTTCAACATTAGACCTTAATCCTAAATTAAAAATATTGGCGTGCAAATGCCACCAACCTTGAGGCGATATTTCAGTTTTCCCAGCATTCAAATGTTTATATATTGAGCGAATTTTCTCTCTGGGTTGTGTTTTGACATAATTTTCTCTATTTTTTACAACCATACCTTGTTTTGCTTTCGAAGTTGCATTTTTCAATGTGTTTGACCCGACTTCGAACGCTGAAGTTCTCGCTCCTGTCAAAGTGGAAGTTGAAGTGATGTTCTGTTTCTACCATAACACTAAACACCGTCAGTGTCGTATGAAAGAAAACATCGGCTGAATTAAATAAATTGGTCAATTTGGTGAATTTGTATGGCAGGAGACGAGTTTTGCGCGAATGTTTCATAAAAAGTTTCTAATAGAGCGTATTATAACATCATAAGGTCCAGAATTAAGAAGTATCTTATCACTTTTATGGAATACTGGAAAGTCAACAATATAATAGGATTGTGTACAAAAAATTAAGGTGAAACCGCGTCGTTGTATTTGGTAAAAAAAAATGGGTAAAAATGCCTGTAAATTACTGCATCAAGAGCTGCAAAAGCTTATTTGGTCAACTTGTTTACAGTTTTTATGGTTTTTTGCTTTAACATACTTTCTCAGGTTTTTTTTATCCATAGGTAGTTTTTAGTCTTTTGGTTCTTACTTACTTACTTAGGGGGCGCTACAGTCCGGGGTGGACCTGGACCTCAACCAATACGCCTCTCCAGTTATCACGATCTTTGGCTAACTGCCTCCAGTTGCGCACTCCAAGTTGGTTGAGATCCCTTTCCACTTTCGCGCGCCGCCTAAGGCGAGGTTTTCCTCTACTGCGTTGTCCCTCCGGCTTGGATTCGAAGGCTCTTCGGCCCGGAGCGCTGGTGTCCATTCGTTCTACATGTCCTAGCCATTTTAGTCGACTGGTTCGCACTTTTTTGGTCAGGTCGATGTCGCTGTACAGCTCATAAAGTTCGCTGTTAAATCTCCTCGTCCAAAGCCCGTCAACGCAAAAGGGACCGAAAATCACTCGAAGAATTTTAGGTTCGAAACGACCAAGAAGATCTTCATCCGCTTTTGCTAATGTCCACGCTTCTGCCCCGTAGAGCAGCGCTGAGATGATGAGGATCTTATATAGAGTCTCCTTAGTTTTTCTTGACAAGGCCTTACTAATCAATTGCCGTCTTAGGCCAAAGAAACAGCGGTTGTCAAGTGTAATTCTTCATTTGATTTCAGCTGTGGTGTCATTATCAGAATTAATAGCGGAGCCGAGGTAGACAAAGTCCCTAACTACCTCAAAATTATAGCTGTCTATCGTGGCGTTCTGTCCGATTCGTCGATGTTGTGTGTCCCTTCTTGTTGACAGCATATATTTTGTTTTGCCCTCATTCACCACTAAACCCATTTTTGCCGCTTCTGTGCTAATACTTGCAAACGCGCCAGTGACAGCTCGCTGTGTTCTGCCAATTACGTCAATGTCGTCAGCATTATGCAAGTACTTGCACAGACTTTTGGAAAATTGTGGCTCTAGTGTTGGCTTACAATTTTCTCAAGTATGATGTTGAAGAAGTCACATGACACCGCACCGCCTTGTCTAAATCCTTTTTGACATCAAAGGTCTCGGTGAGATTGATTCCGACCTTTATGGAGTAGCGGGCGTTCTCCATAGTCATTCTGCACAATCTGAGGCAGGGATGCCAAAACTAGACATGGCTCTTCATAGCTCGTCTCTATTTTCTTGACTTCAGAAAGATATAGCTTCGCGACGGGAATTGATAAAATTCTTCTGTGATACCTGGTGGCGAACACAATGATCGGTACCAATTTAATGTGAAGCTAAATTTGTAGTCCCGTTCACTCCTATGCAAAAGGAAATTGAAATGAGGGGGACCACTAATTTAAACTCAACATTAAATTCGTTATTGGTAAGGCGCAATGAACAAATAGATAGCGTTCTGAGCTGTCAATCTTCATTGTAAATTCATCAGCGATGCCTTATGGCGAACACAATTCAACACATAGAGGACTTTAAATAGTATGCTTCCAATCGTCAACAACGTTCGAAGTTATCTGGACATTTAAATCATTTCCATAAATGTTCCATTGCTTCAAATCAAGTTAAACTCGCGGATCTATAAAAGATCTCCGAGGAATTCGTAAATGGAATGCGATTCCGTACCAGAGCAACGAAAGATTTTTATCAACTTCTTGAGACAAATATTCTTAGGATGTTGCACCGCAACGTAAAAACCCTTCGCATTGTAATTTTTTATACTTATTTCGTTTTCCTTGACATTCTCACTCCTAGATGTCGGTTTAAAAAAATTCCCTTCAGTTTTATAGCAAATCCCAGAAATATCCCCGCATTGACATTTCGACAACTATAATTATTTATGGTTCATTTTCCTTTGTACGATAAGAAAAATAAAAGGGAGAAAAACACATTAAATCCCCGAGAAACAGAAAGAAAAAGAGATTCATCGCTGCTTGATCAAACTGCTGTTTACCATCGCACGGAAGAATAAAGGAGAAAAATAATTTTGCAACCCAATACATTTTGAGTGCGTAATTTGTTTGATTTTCTTTTAAACGAGAAATTACTGCATTTCCAAATTGTGATATCGTAGACATTATTTAATAAAAAGAAAGCAGTCAATATGTCGTACGCATATTTGTTCAAATACATCATCATCGGAGACACTGGTGAGTAGTGGAACTGTTTGAGGCTGAGGCACTCCGTCATTAGGGAAAAATCGATTTTCCTTCATCGTCTTCGACTGTTTACGTATACGTAGGCAACGCTCGTTTTGGTGTGGAAAATAGCCAAACAGCTGCTGTCACGCTACCATACCAAATCAATTGGCAAATTGCACAAAAATTTGTGTTTGTTAAAATTGCACAAAGAAATAGAACAGTATGCATGGATAGTCTTTTGGTCTAGCTTTCACTCTTGTGGAAGCTTCTGACAGGAGGGTGCTTTGCAACCCTTATCTGGCTTGCCTTGAACTTTTTCCCGTTGATTGAATCATCACTAATTCGTTGCTCTCACGTGGGGAGAGGGGGCGATGACGCCCTCATAAAACGTCGAAAATCGATAAAGAAATGCCTAAAATTTAAAATCTTCGACAGGTGTTGGTAAGTCCTGCTTGCTGTTGCAGTTCACCGACAAACGATTCCAGCCCGTGCACGATCTAACAATTGGTGTCGAGTTTGGGGCGCGAATGATAACAATCGATGGCAAGCAAATCAAGCTACAGATCTGGGACACTGCTGGTCAGGAAGCATTCAGGTATGTTTGTATTGCTTTTCCAATGGAACTTTTAGCCATTATCATTGGGAACATAAAGGAGCTTTATTTGCTTTTCTTTGGTTTCAGATCGATTACACGCTCCTATTACCGCGGGGCCGCTGGTGCTCTGCTGGTCTATGACATCACTCGGCGAGAGACGTTCAATCACCTGACCACTTGGCTGGAGGATGCCAGGCAGCATTCCAACTCGAACATGGTTATTATGTTGATTGGCAACAAGAGGTGAGTAGACCGTAGGAAATTAAGAGCAAATTAATTAGATATTTCATCAAAACAGGTCTTCCATTGTTTTTTGTTTGTCTGCGACGCAAAGTTCAAACGAATCAGACTTAGCGTTGTGTAAAGATAATTAGTTGTTGTAAGTTGGATCGCTGATTGGAAAGGGGCACTGGGGCAAATTGACTTTGATATCTATAGAAGACGAAGTCGAATTAGAAGAATTTGTATATTGAGATTCGGTGGAAAAGAAAGTTTATTCGACGAAAACCAGTTTACTTCGAACGAAAAGAGACATTCATTCGAATCTCAAAATAAGTATGATCATGTTGACTGCAAAATGTCATTAATCTTCTTTTCGTTAACGATGAGCTCGTGGTCTGAACTAAAGGTATTGAAACCCTTCCATTTCACTGCATCCCACTGTTCCGCATGTGGTGTTTGCCGGTTTAACTACGAAAAGCGTGGACAGGGCTCCCGATTTGGAATGAGTTTGGTAATGAGGCCATGCTCGTTGCAATTGTGTGATCCAGGAGTTTTTAGCGTGCCTCTTGCGATTGTTTACAAACGTTGCTTGATTTCGCTGTTGTGATGGGCTTAGTAGGATCTCTAGTTTGAACAGTTCTGTACTAACTGAGCTGGTTGCGCTCTAGTTTCTTCGATGAGTTCTTCGACGTAAAGAGTTCCTCGGAACTTGTAACTTCTTATTTGATTAAGCTTTGTTTTTCCAGCCGTCATGCGATGCATCTTCATCTCATCATCTGACGTTAATTTGCCTTACTAATTACTGTTTTTTTTCCTCACGAGCCTTAAGCCCCAGCATTAATACACTAAAGACAACTGAAGCTATTGCCATATTTGAAGGAACCGTTCTCTTCCGATCTCTCAATTTTACTTATTTTACTGGCTCTCGACCAAGCGCTCTGCCATCCGCGATGGCTTGGTCTTTAGCACGGAGGTTCGGTCTACCTTACCTTCTGGGACCTGGGGGCTGAAATTCAAAGATTGTCCTAGCCAGAGCGTTTTTATCGACTCGCTCGATGTCAAGCCAATGTTGTCGACGTGATTTAGCTTTTTGGACTACATCCACATCTTGGTGCAGCTCATAAAGTTCGCATTTGTATCTTCTCCTCCATTCGCCCTCCAAGCACACCGGACCAAATTTCCGACGGAGTATTTTTCTTTCAAAAGAATAAAATATTAGGTTCAAAATTTGCCATGCATCTATACTCAACATAACCTTCCAAGAAACATAGACTACACCAAACCTCAGCTACAATTTTGTAATAATTTGAAAGTAACATCCCCTCAAGGTCACTCTGGGACAATGATGCGTTCGTGGATGATCCAGTAATCCACTTCTACAACGACGTATCAAAAACCAATGATGTAGTGGGTGGTGGTGTTTTCTCGACAGACAAAATCTTAGTTTCACCTATCGTCTTTCTTCCAGAAGAAATTATTATTAAATTAATTATCAGCTTAAGATATCTCCGAAAGTCAAGCTGCCATCAAGTTCCTGGAATCAGTCTATAAATTCAATCGTAGCCCTAGACTGACGAACATCTCTCAAGGAGATGGCTGAGCAGTTCAACAATCACCTTTGGTGCTGGGTTATGCCCCATTCATTCATTCCGGGGAACTACTTAACCTTTGCTACCTGAAAAGGGTTCGCTTGGTATACCAATCGCTACATGCAAACTTAAATTTAAGCTAGGTGCAATCGAAAGAATATACTTTAGAAGGACAGGTGCCATTATATGTCTAGCAACGAAGCAGATCTAGCCAAAACTGAACCTGCGACGCTCTAGGATTCTTATCTCTCTAAATAGATTGCACATAGCACCACTATATGTAGGTGCCATTACTGGACACTGCATAATAGCCAAGCATACAATAAGGCTGGGCATATATTCAAACGACTTTTGCAGAAGAGCTTGGACAATGAGACTATTATCCACCTTTTATTTACGTGTCCAGCTCTATCCCAAAAAACTCCACTTGCGTGTTTTCTTCTACAACATCTAAACGATCTAACAAACACTGACATCAGAAGTCACCTACGCTGCATTGGAAGCACCAACTGGTTTTAACAAAAACCATTCCCAGAGGCACGTGGTACCACAACGAAGCTCTTTTGGTCTAATTTAGTCGGCCTCGGCTGACGGGCATATTAACCTAACCGAACCTATAAAGTAGAACTTATGGCGATGAAAGAAGAATGGCTACCAAAGTTGATTTTAGATCACTTATTGTCAAGCAAAGGAAACTTTGTCTGTCGAACGCAGTGGCTCAATGGTTTTTTTTATTTTTTTTTTGAAAAGGAAATCCAAATCCCGGAGCACTAAGACTCGTAGCGGTCCATTTTACTACCAGGCAGAAATGCGCTTTTTGGTGTAGAGGTCGGAGAAAATAAGGTGTTATTCGTTTCTCTCCATCTATGGGTGGCGTATGTGGTTGTTCCTCATGGGGATTGAACCTGCACCGCACGAGTCACAAGTCGACACAGTAACCTCCGCACTGTCGCCACCTCTTGGCTCAGTGGTTAGTGTCGCACAATAATCGAAATGTTTAACGATTAACATCTGGAGTTTTTGCCACTGGCCCACCACTTGCGAATGTCTGACACACATCCAAGAGTATCAACTGTCATGAAAAGCTTCTCAAATTTGCCGTTCGGATTGGGCTTAAAATTGTAGGTCCCTTCCACTTCGCACAAGCAAGTGGTTGGAGAACCTAGGTTTTAGGCCCTTTAGGGGCCCAATATTTATTTTATTTATTTTTGTATGAAAGGAAACTGTCTAAGAGTGGGAAAAATAAGACCAGACTGCAACTTTATCTAAGCTTAGCATCCGACGGACACCATTCATCTTTAAGAAACCTATTCAACCTTCTTCTGAAGAATTTGAAACACATATAAACGAAGTACAGCGGTCGTTGCATATAACAGCAGAATGGAGTACATCCTGAAGGATAAGTATTATATCAAAAACTGTAACATAACGGACATGATGATAAATATAAACCTGCACTACAAGTCACATCGTCCGGAACTCCCGATCTTGTGTGATCTCTGCAACATGAATGTGAGAGAGGATGTGTACCATTTTCTAGCAATACACCTTATGCTGAAGGATTTCCGCATTTGCTTCTTTGGCTCGCATACTCTGGAGTTAGAAGAGGCTATAACTATCCTAAATGGAGTTCTAGTCAGTGGTCTTCTGTACAAATTTACTTCAAATGCACCAGGCTACAGAAAACGAATTATCGAGGGAGATTTTTAGGGAAAATATTATTTTGTTTAATGACAATAACAATAAGGCGTGTTCGCTCCAAACTCGAGTACAACGCTCATATCTGGACTGGTGCTCCAATCACATACAGGGTGGCGCACCAATTGTGCTACAGTAAGACATTCAAAAAACTTTTTTTAATCAATGTATTGTAGAAAATTCAATTTTATTTTATATAACTAATTGTTTTTGAAGATGATAAACCGTAAGTGACCTCCATGCTCATCCACGAATATGCGACACCAGATCAGAAGACTATTCATTGCGGCCTGAAGGGTTGAAGTCGGTATCGCCTCAATTATTCTTTTAATAGACTGCTTCAATTCAGTCAAATTCCTTCGTTCCTTTGTGTACACCTCTTGCTTGACATAACCCCATAAAAAAAGTCTGGTGCAGTCAGGTCAGGCGACTTTGGAGGCTAGCGGAAAGTGGAGTTTCTGGGTATTAATTTGTTTGGGAATTTTCGTTTGAGCTCCGCCATAACCAATCTGGCTATGGGTGCAGTTGCTCATCACGAATTATCCGTTGTAATGACCGTCTACTAACTCATTGCGCCGATAAGTTTCGTGTCGAAACCCTTGGATTCGCCTGAATTGACGATGCTACAGCCGCTATTGTGTCTTGAACCCGAACATAGGCATTTCGATGATACGGTCTTCGGGCGATGCTTCCAGATTCGGCAAACACTTTTACCAGCCTCATAATGGTCCATCTACCGCTGCACTATCCAAATCCTCTTTTTAATACCCCAAGCATTTATTTTAATAAATCTAAATAGTTACCTGCTAGACTAGACTCTGAGCCATCGTCGTAATGTCTCTTGCCTATCATATTTGTATCTATATTCCCACCAAAAGTGCTCTAATGAAATAGCCAGCTGCATTTTACCCTTGAGCAGGTGGCAATGGTGCGATGGTAGTGTATTCACTAAAGTGATTGGCAGGTCGTGCGTTCGAATCCCGACCAAGGCCATGATTTTTATAAAATTGAATACACACAACAAAAACTGATCTCCCTAAAGCAATTTAGGCGCCACCTGTTGAGAAAAAAAATCCCATCGCACCAAACTTCTTTCCTATCCTTCTATTCTTTCAGTAAGTAGCACCCAAAAATAGGCAATGAATTGCTGGGAGCTACTTGCGCAACAAACTAAATGCCTGCGCTGTGGTTTTACCATTATAAGGGTACTGTGTCACTACAGAAAAAAGAAATCCCTTTAGCACACGCAAATTATAAAAAAAAAAAAAAAAAAAAAAAACCCTTGAACATTTCAACCCGCCATGCCAGGAATGCGCATCAGTTCACTCTTAACCCTTTCCTTCCCAAATTAATAATGTGTCGGTAAAAAATTATCTTTGACGTTTTTAGGGATAATATGGGCATCCTAAATATAAGTGCATCATTTTCTTTTTAGTGGGAGTCATCGAGTGGGCGTGGCTAAATGGTAGCCATGTGGCTACATTGGGGTGTTAACCACAAAATCAAAACTCTTTTTCCTTTAAATAATAGAAACGATTGCTTTATTAATAATGAAAAATACATAAAATGGATCTATTATTTCAAAAAAAAAAAACATAAGAAACATAAACAAAATGCTAAACTCTAAATGATTATAGCAACTATGTATTTGTATATTCAGACTTGTTACTTTTGTATTCAGACTTGTCAGGCACGTACCTAACAGGTGGCGCAAAAGTCATCACCCAGTGGCGTTCACCAATCCGACTGAAAACTACATAGGATAGATGTCAAACGTCGTGGATCATTTAGAACATTGGCACACAGAATTGCCTAAGGCACACCAAGGGCTGGAAACCCTATCGGAAGATGCTATAATTTTTGCAAATAGCGGCAAATGTCAATTTTACTTTGAGATTTGTGAAGTAAACAGATGACAACTTTTGCGCCACCTTGTATATTAAAAAATTAATTTTTTTTTCAAGGTACAAAACAAAGGTATAAATTAATTCATACTTCATAAAAAAATTACATTTAAAGATAGTTTAAATGGAATGTTAAATAACGAAAACCTTAACTAATGTACATATTTTTCAGTCTTTGTTGTGAAATTTTAAACATAATAGACATAAGGCCACATTACATTTTTGACATTTTGTCCGTGAAAACGAGGTCCTATCATTGCAGTTCTTACATTTTTCTTTATTTTTGATAGGAATGGGCCAATGGCAAACGCCATCGTATTGTATATCCGAAATTGGCCTCTGCGTGATTTGCTTTCGACTTTTAGGCAGTTTGCTCGTATATTATGCAGAAAAATACGAATTTTAAAAACTTTGTCGTATTGCTCATCTGTGCGATCTTTCATTTTAGAATTATCATTTAAGTGCAAGTTTTTCTTTAGCAAATCAGATCTATTACGTGGCATTATATCCGCTATAGGTGCAAATCTTGTTGAATTTGAACAATACATTGGATATTGGGTCAAATGTACAATGCTTGCTATTAAATTCATGCCAAGGAACTTGCACATTTTACTATAATTCTATATAATCATCTTCTAAAATTTTACAGATTTCTACCTCTAAGCCTCGCAAATTTCGTTCACTTGACATTTTGATCTCTATTGAATGGAAATAAGTATATGTACAAATCTAAACAAAACAGTACTTTTTACATACCTACTTTCTTTTCAATTTTGGCGGAAACAGATTTTATATACAAGGTGGCGCAAAAGTCATCATCCTATCGGAAGAAGCTATAATTTTTGCAAATGGCGGCAAATGTAAATTCTACTTTGACATTTGTGAAGTTAATTGATACAGAAAAAACTTAAGACACCAATTAACATAATCCAAAAGCAGAACCAAAGTTTTTCATTCATAAAAAAAATTACAGCGAAAGAACATCGGGTGACAACTTTTGCGCCACCTTGTATAATGGCCAATGGCTCAAAAGGGATCCTAGTCAAAAAACATAATCATTACTCAAAAGCAAAAAGCTTTTAACGGATTAAAAAGTATATTATTTACTCTGCATATATAACAACATTGGTAGGAAAACGTTTCTCTTTTTAAATTCAAATGCATGCCACCACCCCAAGGATAATTTGGCAACCATTGGTTAATCGCGTATTTTTGCAACGTGTCATTGAATTTAGTTTTATATTTCATAAAATTCATCTTAAAACATTATTATTTGCACAAAAATATATATTTTTTGTATCAGTACTAATATTTACCTGTTCAAATCCAAGATCGAAAGTCACGTTCCGACAACACAACAATAGAAGTTGACTTACACAAGCAATATGTCAAAATACATCGTTACCAGATAAAAAAAGTTTAGTTTTTTTCCAATAAACTGGAAGAAAATGATCTTGCCACATTGCAATACATGAATTCTTTTAATTTTGAATTGTTTTGTAATAGTTATTAATAAAAATATATGCGGTAGCTAGCCATTTGGCTACCCATGGGAGGGAAAGGGTTAAGCCTGCTTTCGGACGTACAGTGAAATGCAAAGAATCGTTCCTTAGCCGTACAACACGAATGTGGAATGCTCTATCACGCTCTGTTTTGCCTACACATCATGATTTACAAACATTTAAAATAAACGTGCATCGGTTTCTTGTCCTTCCTTCTTCCTCTTTTCCTTTATGCCCGTGCTGTGTAATTATGTACATTATAAGGGATCTTAAATTCCCTTTTGCACGCGGAAATTAAAAAAAATAAAAACAAGATAACAATAACTAGATCTTATTAAGAAGAAAACTATGTTGAGTTTCTTTCTTTTAATGGCGGTGAGGCTATGATCAGGATTAAAGGGATCATACCCCTCCCAATTAACTGCATCCCTACTGGTCCGCCTGTGGGGTTCGCCGGTTGGAATTAAAGTGATAAATATCAAATACGTATTATTGCGTTTAGTGGCTGATATAGCCCTCATCCTTAAAGCCCCATTTCCTCATTGTGTCATTAATTTTCTTGGTTGCTACTTCAATGTTTTTTTTAATGTTAATTGACATAAATCGGTTAAAGTGCCAATACAACTTAATATTTCTTACCCGGTCTTGTGGAAGCTTAACAAGGGAGAGCTGTCCTTGTTGCCTGTCTGTAGGCAGTATTATGCATTACTCCAATATACTTCCCTTCTTTTTAAAAGCCTTTATCTTTTAATATGCATCTACAATTTTTCATTACAGTGACTTGGACTCCCGTCGAGAAGTGAAAAAGGAGGAAGGCGAAGCTTTTGCTCGCGAACACGGACTTGTGTTCATGGAAACGTCAGCTAGAACCGCTGCCAATGTTGAAGAGGCTTTTATCAACACTGCCAAGGAAATTTACGAAAAAATCCAAGAGGGTGTCTTTGACATCAACAATGAGGTTTGTTCATTCATATAAACGTCAATCTTATCCCTTAATAAATCGTTCTGCTCCCCGCAGGCAAACGGAATCAAAATCGGACAACAACATTCCCCGACAAATCCTTCATTGCCCGGCTCTGGTAGCCAGGGTGGTCCAGCTGGTGGCAGCTGTTGTTAAGAGGAACTCTGACGTTTTTTTCTACAATCTTTTTTCTATAAAAAACAAATCCAATACAAAACAAAACCTTTAACGTACAGTCTAAATATAAATAATTAAAAATAAATACAAAAAACTGCGTAAAACTTTTCAAACTAAAAATACAAACAACAAATAATACCTGCCAGTTTAATATTAAAAAAAAAAACATTTTTATGATTTCCATTGATGGTGGAAGCACTCGAACAAAAAAAAAACACTAAAAAAACTATCAGAAGGAATGCTTGGCCGGTTGTCACTGCGAAATATTTGCTAACTTTATAAGAAAAAAAAACGAATAAAATCCAATTCCAGTTGATGAATTTTCCAAACTACTATAACTACTACTACTGTGTCGTATTATGTATTTTTAAGCAAATATTTCCAAATTTGTTTATTTTTTACTGCTAATGGGAAACATACAAAATTTTGTAATGTAAATTATTGTAGTGTCCTTTTTGCAACCTGTTGTGGACTTTATTTCGTTTCTCTGGACGAGTTTGTGCTCCAATTGTGCAATCGCATACGTTTTTGTTTTTGTTTCTCTCAACTGCTAGTTAAAACAGTATTCTCGTTCAATTACCGTTTTTACAGTTTGGCAAGCCATTTGCTTGTAAATTTCGAAAAAAAAATTAAATTACTCAAACATACATTTTTAGCGTTGCGTGGTTTTCTTTTATTTGTTGGTTTGTTAATTTTACATAGCACATTTGTTTTATTTTTAAAATTAAATATAAGTTTATCAACATATTATATTGGTTACTGTAATTTATAAAGAAGAAGAAGAATACAAAATAAAAACCTTGATAGAATGGGGATGGAGTAAGATTTTATTCATTAATATTTGAGTAAATTAAACATACAAGGATAATGTATAGTATTTATATAAATAAATGTAAAACACACGTACATATACAATTAAACTAATAAAATACAATTATTAAAAGTAAGCACAAATAGTCGTTGATATAGCTTGTAAAGACATCTGGTATTACCGGCCCATACAGGGCCTAAAACCTAGCTTTTCCAACCATTTGCTTCTGCGAAGTGGAGGACTTACAATTTTAAGCCGCATCTGAACGGCAAGTTTGAGAAGCTTCTCATGGCAATTGATACTTTTGGATTTTTGTCAGACGTTCGCAAAAGTGGCAGTGGGAGAACTCTAGATGTTACTTTTTTCCGACGGTATTTGAACCAGAGACCTTTAGCTTAGTAGTCCAACCAACTAACCACTGCGCCAACAGTAGTTAAGTGGGTAGAGATGAAAAAAAAGTCTAAATTCCTAAATGCAGTGCTGGCGAAGTGCAATGTCAAACTTTCCGCAATGTAATTTATGACGTTTCAAACCGCAGTGTAATCTCATTTATTGCGCAAATAACAGCAACTTTCGCATCAGAAACAGATCTGATGCAATAGGTCCGTTCGCGAACCAATATGCAAACGTAAATTTATATAAACTTTCGAGCAAAACTACACAAACGCGTTCGCGTACTGAGAAAATGGTAAAAAGATGAACGAAAGAAAAATGTACTTTCGTTCATTTTTCTTCACACAGAATTTCAGCTGGCAAGAAAATGAAAACTGTCAAATGATGAAATCATACGAGTTTTCCAGCAAAAAAAAAAAACAGCTGTTGCTTCTTTTCAAGCCAAACTAAGATGTTTTTTCAACTTTTTACACAAAAGCGTTCGCGTACTTTTCTTAGAAATGAGAGGATTCTCTCGATTTTGGAGATTTGACACTTTTCATTTTCCTACACATAAAGTACGCGAACGGACCTAATGACATTTTGCAGTGAAAATCACGAAAATATATTCACCTCGATGCATTCACGGAGGATATATCGATCCTCTTCTACACAGATGGATCAAAAACTAGTGATGGGCTAGGTGGGGGTGTTTTCTCAGAAAGACATATTCATGCTGATTTTGACATTCGAATTCGAACGAAAGTTTGTCGAATTAGAAGAATTTGTATTTAAAGATTCGATCGAATAGAAATTTTTTTAGAGGAAAACCGGCATAATTCAAACGACTTGACTATTCATTCAAATCTCAAAATACGCATGATTAATCTCTCGTTCCGTCTTCCTGATCATTGTATCGTGTTCCAGGCGGAAATCATGGCGATTAAGGAAGTCTTGTCGTGGCTGAAGAGAAATGTGATATCCACTAAGGACATCCGTATATTCTCGGACAGTCAAGCCGCGCTAAAGTCCCTTGTCTCAGTCTTTTCAAACTTCATCGTAGCCCTAGACTGGCATTCATCTCTTGAGGAGATAGCAGAGCGGTCCAGCATTCACCTCTGTTGGGTGGGGCATAGAGGTATTCCAGGGAAATGTAGGGCAGATAAACTCGCCAAAAACGGAACCGCATTACCTCTTCTACCTGCTAAAGGTTGGCTGTTTTCATAAACGTCGAAAATCTGCGCTAGTACAATCGTCTTTCTTCTTTGTTGCATTATTGAACACACCTATTCTGCAGAAGGTGAGCAGGCCTGCTTAAGTACAATTCTAAGTAGTCCCTGAATGTTCATAAACGTCAGATTTTTTGATATCCAAAACATCAAAGGAGAAGAATGTATCAACTTTTTTTATTTCATATAGCATCGTCCTCCACAAAGAAATCTTTTTCTTTTTCCCAGAGTTGAATTCTTTTTCCATCAGAATTCTTTTTTGAATTAATAGCTTAGTTTTCGCCATAATCCTCGCTGCAGCTTCTACTTCCCTTAAAAAAAAAATTGAATTTGGTTGTAAATAAAAAATTATTAAAATATTCCCAATATAACTTACATTTTTCGCAATTTCAATTTTTGTTTTTACCTCCCGCACTTTCTGAAGTCAAAAAAATATGGATGCACAATCTGCCAGACGCTGACGACATTTATGACGTTTATGAACATATCTTCTGCAATTCATCTAAGTTAGTTCGATCAAAAATCTGACTATGAACACATCTAACGCAGGTCTTAGTTAGTCAGACGTTTATGAAAACACCCGTTTTCTAGGTATACCTATCGCTACTTGTCAACTTATGTTTAAGCTATCCGCAGTCGATAGTACACACCTTAGGTGGACAGGCAGTAATACGTGTCTAGCGACTAAGCATATCTGGCCAAAGCTGATAGAGGATAGAGGTCGAAACTCCCCTGATCCACATTGCATCACAACGGACCTAATTGGTCTAAGTGTGTTGGCTATTAGCTAACAATTCACCTCGATTACCGGTGTCGTGTCCGACTCCAAAATACACGACTCTTCCAAATCGCCATTATGTTTAATGATGAAAATGTCAAAAGTCTTTTTGTTCTAGTTTTTAGTCGACACGACTTATGGCCAAAAAAGCGACCATTTTGGTGGTTGCAATTTGGCTCCCGGCAGGTAGCCGAATGGTTTAATTAGACTGCATGTATGCGTTTGTAATCGTTTATTTGTTCAAAGCAGAAATTTATTTAATTTTTGAAATATTCAATCGTTTGATCAAGTTCAACATTTAAAAAAATAAATAAAACAAAATTAAAAACAACTCAAAAAAAAATAGTCAGAAGTTCTTACCTCATTTATGGAGAAGAATGTTCATCTGGCGAAAAGATACAGCAAGGGCGTAAATAAGATCAGTTTTGAACATTCTTGGAACTGTATTGCTAACAAAACAAACAGCTCTATCCCTCCAACAAAGGTAGGCTTACATTTAAAATAAAATTATTTGCATTTAATTAAATTAAATCAGTGACAAAATAAATGTACAATTTTTAATGTATAAAATTCATCAATAGAAAGTTATCTCAAATCAAGGCGAAACCTAGTGATCATCGTATTTTCGAAAATCCAACACAAACGCGTAATTTTCAGATAGTCCGCCGGAAATTCAAGTACTGCCACCTTCTTTCCCAACATCTTTTCCCCCTCCGTAGTTTCTTTCTCAATTGTGTACAATTTAGTCGTGTACAAATCTACTACGATTTCGGCGGGTTGTCTGCGTTAGGTAATGAGAATTGAAAACCGATACGACTCGGGGAACGACAAAAGACGTTTTCGACATATAACAACGGTAATCGAGGTGATTATTGCAACGGATAAAAAAAAGCTTCGAACGATGCGCATTTTTTTGACAACTAGCAATTCAGCCTTAATCCCGTATAGGGAATAATATCATTAGAATATCACTGATATATCGCCGGTTCAGGTCCTGAGAAGTCTTCTTTTGAGCCTTGTCTACCAAGTTCATCGGAGATCTCATTTCCTTTGATCCCGTCATGACACGGGACCCAGATAAGACTAAGCGAATTCAGCTTTCTGACCGAATTCAGAGAGATCTTGCATTCACGAACAATTTTGGAGGGTTGCCGCACAAGTGTTTGTCATACTCACAAATAATACAACGATACATAAACTTGAAACTCAAATATGATAAAAAGCCCAACCGCAATGTGCATAACCGTCCATATGCAAACGTTTCCAAAAGTACGAGCGTATTGAATCCCCTCTATCAACCGCAATAGGAATAATCCAGCATTCGTTAATTTTTTTCAGTTTCGTTATGCACAGTATTAGATCAGAACAGAACAGAACAGCACAAAGTGAGTGAAAACTGTTAAGGAAACTTCGCTGGAATGACCACAGACTCGAAGATTTCAACCAATCAGTAAAACCCGATTTATACGCTGCGTGCTTTGACGTACGATACTTCTCAATTCTCTTTTGGGCACGCACCGCGCATTTATACGCTGCGTGCTTTGTCGTACGTGCCCTGATTTTCAAATTATTTTTGTTTCCTTTATTTCTTATTCGTCGTTTGCGGTGGTAGGTTTACTTTATTACCGTAGGTACGTATAACATCTGAGCATTCATTCAAATGTCTAGCGCAAACGTACCTAACACGACAGAACCAAATTCGAAAAAAAGCAAACACAGAAAAATACGAAAGAGGGCCAAAAGAGAATACAGGAATCGGATGAGATTTCGCGGCCCATCCGTGTTTGGCTATCCCCTGCACTTTTCATCCCCTTTACCTACAAATTTAGGGCACGTACGTCAAAGCACGCAGCGTATAAATCGGGACTTAGCAGTTTAAACGGTGTTCATGAAACATTCGTCGTAAACTAACACTTTAACGAATACCCTTGATGTGTTCGCTTTTTCCATTAGTGTCACAGATTGGAGAGTTCTTCCGGATTACCAATGGAAAACGACATTAAGTTGCAAAGACCCAACTATGTTGTCGCAAACGAAGCCCCCAGAAGGGTCATCCATGATAGACAGGCTGTTGATGAGCAACGAACTAAGGCATTTCCAACGCTTTTACCCTCATTGCTTGTGAAAACAATAGATCCTGTGATCTTTGCAAGCTTGCTATAAAAAAACCTAGGTGAAGTTTGGCCTGGGGCAAAGCGTTTGGTTTTTGCGATTGAGGCTATCCCCAGTAGACCGAAGACTCGCACGTAGTTTTTCCCCTCGACAAATGGAATTCTAAGCAATCATTGCCCTCCGACTCACAACTCGAAGGTTGCGAAGAACCGCGGTGAGACTAGAAGAGACGACCCATGCAGCCACTTACTTATCACAGGCTAGCTTCGGCATATCTTTCCCTCAACCACGTATTGTATCTGCCTATTGTCAACTTAGAGAGACTGATCGAGGTGGCAAAGAGGCAGAAAACTGGACTCATTATTGGATGTGATGCTTATGCTCACTATTCAGTGTATGCCCAGATCAACGATAAAGGTGAGTTACTTTTTCCTATCCTCCCTTCTCTGGAATCTAGTAGTTTTAAAGCTGCTGATGTGCCTGGAAGGGGACGGCTGCAGGGTGATCGTTTATGTAAATGATGTTGCTATTGCCGTCTCAGGAAAATACTTTAATACCTTAAAAGAACTTCTTCAAAACGCTCTTAACAACCTAACGAGATGGGCACATCATTTTTGGCTGGGTGTTAACCCTCACAAAACTGAACTTGTCCTCTACACCAGAAAATACAAAATCCCATAAATTGACCCTCCCTCTATCAACGGCGTAGGGGTAATTGTTTCTGGAGAAGCTAAATATTTGGGTCCCATTTCAGAATAACAGCTAAGCTGGGGACTTACCATTCAAGAAACAGTTGTTAAAAAGCCATTGGTAACAAATAGGGCCTTCAACCCTGTATTCCTCATTAGCTAAACGTCTCAGTAGTAAAACCGGCACTTTTAAATGTACGTTGTGGTTGGGTGGTGGACTGCCTTAGATAAAGCGATAAATTGTGGTTAGATAAGCAAAATCACGGAACATTTCGTGTCCCTCCTTTCGGTGAACTGGACATTCTATTTCAGCTGATACCCCTCGACATCTTTAGTAGGTAAAGCCTCAAAGCAACCTTGGACCGATGAAGAAATTCAGCTTTTTTAAAGAATTTCGGAAGCCTCGCAAGAAATGTAAACTTCATCATACCCCAGTTCCAGTTTAACGAAAATTCCCAAATCACCATGCCCTACAGATCATACAGGGAGAAAGACGTTTTCTTCGAGGATGAATCGATCTACTTCTACACCGTTGAATCAAAAACTAATGACGGAGTAGATAGAGGTGTTTTCTCAGATAGGTTAAATCTTAGCCCCTCATTCCGCCTTTTTGCAGCGTGTTCCAGAATTTGGTTGTAAATAAAAAATTATTAAAATATTCCCAATATAACTTACATTTTTCGCAATTTCAATTTTTGTTTTTACCTCCCGCACTTTCTGAAGTCAAAAAAATATGGATGCACAATCTGCCAGACGCTGACGACATTTATGACGTTTATGAACATATCTTCTGCAATTCATCTAAGTTAGTTCGATCAAAAATCTGACTATGAACACATCTAACGCAGGTCTTAGTTAGTCAGACGTTTATGAAAACACCCGTTTTCTAGGTATACCTATCGCTACTTGTCAACTTATGTTTAAGCTATCCGCAGTCGATAGTACACACCTTAGGTGGACAGGCAGTAATACGTGTCTAGCGACTAAGCATATCTGGCCAAAGCTGATAGAGGATAGAGGTCGAAACTCCCCTGATCCACATTGCATCACAACGGACCTAATTGGTCTAAGTGTGTTGGCTATTAGCTAACAATTCACCTCGATTACCGGTGTCGTGTCCGACTCCAAAATACACGACTCTTCCAAATCGCCATTATGTTTAATGATGAAAATGTCAAAAGTCTTTTTGTTCTAGTTTTTAGTCGACACGACTTATGGCCAAAAAAGCGACCATTTTGGTGGTTGCAATTTGGCTCCCGGCAGGTAGCCGAATGGTTTAATTAGACTGCATGTATGCGTTTGTAATCGTTTATTTGTTCAAAGCAGAAATTTATTTAATTTTTGAAATATTCAATCGTTTGATCAAGTTCAACATTTAAAAAAATAAATAAAACAAAATTAAAAACAACTCAAAAAAAAATAGTCAGAAGTTCTTACCTCATTTATGGAGAAGAATGTTCATCTGGCGAAAAGATACAGCAAGGGCGTAAATAAGATCAGTTTTGAACATTCTTGGAACTGTATTGCTAACAAAACAAACAGCTCTATCCCTCCAACAAAGGTAGGCTTACATTTAAAATAAAATTATTTGCATTTAATTAAATTAAATCAGTGACAAAATAAATGTACAATTTTTAATGTATAAAATTCATCAATAGAAAGTTATCTCAAATCAAGGCGAAACCTAGTGATCATCGTATTTTCGAAAATCCAACACAAACGCGTAATTTTCAGATAGTCCGCCGGAAATTCAAGTACTGCCACCTTCTTTCCCAACATCTTTTCCCCCTCCGTAGTTTCTTTCTCAATTGTGTACAATTTAGTCGTGTACAAATCTACTACGATTTCGGCGGGTTGTCTGCGTTAGGTAATGAGAATTGAAAACCGATACGACTCGGGGAACGACAAAAGACGTTTTCGACATATAACAACGGTAATCGAGGTGATTATTGCAACGGATAAAAAAAAGCTTCGAACGATGCGCATTTTTTTGACAACTAGCAATTCAGCCTTAATCCCGTATAGGGAATAATATCATTAGAATATCACTGATATATCGCCGGTTCAGGTCCTGAGAAGTCTTCTTTTGAGCCTTGTCTACCAAGTTCATCGGAGATCTCATTTCCTTTGATCCCGTCATGACACGGGACCCAGATAAGACTAAGCGAATTCAGCTTTCTGACCGAATTCAGAGAGATCTTGCATTCACGAACAATTTTGGAGGGTTGCCGCACAAGTGTTTGTCATACTCACAAATAATACAACGATACATAAACTTGAAACTCAAATATGATAAAAAGCCCAACCGCAATGTGCATAACCGTCCATATGCAAACGTTTCCAAAAGTACGAGCGTATTGAATCCCCTCTATCAACCGCAATAGGAATAATCCAGCATTCGTTAATTTTTTTCAGTTTCGTTATGCACAGTATTAGATCAGAACAGAACAGAACAGCACAAAGTGAGTGAAAACTGTTAAGGAAACTTCGCTGGAATGACCACAGACTCGAAGATTTCAACCAATCAGTAAAACCCGATTTATACGCTGCGTGCTTTGACGTACGATACTTCTCAATTCTCTTTTGGGCACGCACCGCGCATTTATACGCTGCGTGCTTTGTCGTACGTGCCCTGATTTTCAAATTATTTTTGTTTCCTTTATTTCTTATTCGTCGTTTGCGGTGGTAGGTTTACTTTATTACCGTAGGTACGTATAACATCTGAGCATTCATTCAAATGTCTAGCGCAAACGTACCTAACACGACAGAACCAAATTCGAAAAAAAGCAAACACAGAAAAATACGAAAGAGGGCCAAAAGAGAATACAGGAATCGGATGAGATTTCGCGGCCCATCCGTGTTTGGCTATCCCCTGCACTTTTCATCCCCTTTACCTACAAATTTAGGGCACGTACGTCAAAGCACGCAGCGTATAAATCGGGACTTAGCAGTTTAAACGGTGTTCATGAAACATTCGTCGTAAACTAACACTTTAACGAATACCCTTGATGTGTTCGCTTTTTCCATTAGTGTCACAGATTGGAGAGTTCTTCCGGATTACCAATGGAAAACGACATTAAGTTGCAAAGACCCAACTATGTTGTCGCAAACGAAGCCCCCAGAAGGGTCATCCATGATAGACAGGCTGTTGATGAGCAACGAACTAAGGCATTTCCAACGCTTTTACCCTCATTGCTTGTGAAAACAATAGATCCTGTGATCTTTGCAAGCTTGCTATAAAAAAACCTAGGTGAAGTTTGGCCTGGGGCAAAGCGTTTGGTTTTTGCGATTGAGGCTATCCCCAGTAGACCGAAGACTCGCACGTAGTTTTTCCCCTCGACAAATGGAATTCTAAGCAATCATTGCCCTCCGACTCACAACTCGAAGGTTGCGAAGAACCGCGGTGAGACTAGAAGAGACGACCCATGCAGCCACTTACTTATCACAGGCTAGCTTCGGCATATCTTTCCCTCAACCACGTATTGTATCTGCCTATTGTCAACTTAGAGAGACTGATCGAGGTGGCAAAGAGGCAGAAAACTGGACTCATTATTGGATGTGATGCTTATGCTCACTATTCAGTGTATGCCCAGATCAACGATAAAGGTGAGTTACTTTTTCCTATCCTCCCTTCTCTGGAATCTAGTAGTTTTAAAGCTGCTGATGTGCCTGGAAGGGGACGGCTGCAGGGTGATCGTTTATGTAAATGATGTTGCTATTGCCGTCTCAGGAAAATACTTTAATACCTTAAAAGAACTTCTTCAAAACGCTCTTAACAACCTAACGAGATGGGCACATCATTTTTGGCTGGGTGTTAACCCTCACAAAACTGAACTTGTCCTCTACACCAGAAAATACAAAATCCCATAAATTGACCCTCCCTCTATCAACGGCGTAGGGGTAATTGTTTCTGGAGAAGCTAAATATTTGGGTCCCATTTCAGAATAACAGCTAAGCTGGGGACTTACCATTCAAGAAACAGTTGTTAAAAAGCCATTGGTAACAAATAGGGCCTTCAACCCTGTATTCCTCATTAGCTAAACGTCTCAGTAGTAAAACCGGCACTTTTAAATGTACGTTGTGGTTGGGTGGTGGACTGCCTTAGATAAAGCGATAAATTGTGGTTAGATAAGCAAAATCACGGAACATTTCGTGTCCCTCCTTTCGGTGAACTGGACATTCTATTTCAGCTGATACCCCTCGACATCTTTAGTAGGTAAAGCCTCAAAGCAACCTTGGACCGATGAAGAAATTCAGCTTTTTTAAAGAATTTCGGAAGCCTCGCAAGAAATGTAAACTTCATCATACCCCAGTTCCAGTTTAACGAAAATTCCCAAATCACCATGCCCTACAGATCATACAGGGAGAAAGACGTTTTCTTCGAGGATGAATCGATCTACTTCTACACCGTTGAATCAAAAACTAATGACGGAGTAGATAGAGGTGTTTTCTCAGATAGGTTAAATCTTAGCCCCTCATTCCGCCTTTTTGCAGCGTGTTCCAGATAAATATGGTAAGTATATTGTGCTCCACAAAAAGCTCTAATTTGTTCAATGAGTTCAATGAGGTGGATATAGATCCACGTGGTTACCCAAAGGACGTTATACTGGTCTTAGTCAGTCGGCAACTGCCACTACAACCTTACCTAACCTAATAAAGGCTGAATTCCAAAACGTCAAAAAATGCACACTGCTTTTATAACGCCTTGTTATGAATGCTTTTGCGCTGCTTTGTATTTGTGATGCCTTGCAATTTTTGACGCTTTGGATCGACTACTGGCAGAATGTCTTTGCTTTCTTCAATTAAACAATAATTTAATGGACTCATTCGTACATTTTTTATTACTGCAAATTGAAGTAAAATTGGCAAATTATTACAAAATAATTATTTTACTTACGACTCCGACGATGAATCCATTTTATTTGGCGGTTCAAACTGAAATATCACATCACATGCCATTTGCATCATAATCATTCACAATGCTCTCTTTGCTTTTGTTTGCGCAGTTGATACGTTCACAACGCGTTTTAGAAAAGTATGCATTGCATCATAGTAATCCGTTTGCGTTTTGGTACGCTTGATTAAGAAGTAATGCAGAAGTACTGCGTTTTAGAATTCAGCCAAACTTATGGCAAGGGAGATAGAGCAGCAATGTTGCCCTTCCGAATTCACCCTTCGATTAACTTAGCAAGTCACGGTACAATACATCCAGGATTTCTGCAATTTTGGAATCCAAGCTTTGTTTCGAAAAAATAAATAAAAAATTTCCGTTTATTTTTAGCATTTATTTTAGGTTTTCCAATTTCATGACCTCCTCATTGCGTGAAAAAAATTATTTTTAATTTATTCCAACGATCAGTTTTAAATCAGTTTTTCATTTCTTCATATAGTACATAATTTGTTTAACCTTAAATTTAAGTAAATTATATACTTATATGTAAAATAAACTAGATAACGACGACAAAAATTAAACAGAAAGCATATATAAAATAATATTTCAATTGAATTTCTGTATTAATAAGAACTGGAATAATATTTCATATAATTTTAACATAACAACTAAACTAAAAATTAACTTTAATAATACTTTGAAAATTCCACGCAAGTATGTAATGTGCTGACAAAAAAGATGAAAAAAGGAGAACTAAAACCCAAAATAGTTATTTTGTATAAAAATGATAAATAAATAATATTCTTCTTAATTTTTTTCTTCTCATTTAGTTTATATATATTTTCTTTAATGTAAGTGCAACAACGTTTTGTTTTCGACGCCAAGTTGGCTAACATTATTCTTCTGCAATTTCTATAACGTTTTAGATTTTGTTTTAAATTTTGTGCAATGGAAATCTTCTAATATTTTTTTATTTTTTTAAATTTAAATTTCGACTTGAATATTAATTTATACTTTTGTATTTTTTTAGTAGAAAACGGTGCTGAATATGAATTCACAATGAAATTTTGACTCAAAGGCGACTGCTGTTCGGAAATGATTGTAAATTGGCTTTATTGTGATTTTAAATTTTAAAATCTTTTATTACATTTTTATTCGTTTAAAAAGTTAAGATTTCGAATTTCATTCATTGTATTTTAACAGGGTGCATACTAATATTTTTCGGCGTTTATTTTATGAATTTTTTTTTTCGTTTTTCGGTTTTTAAATGTCTGTTTGTCCGAAAGGCAGTGATACACTGTCCAAAAATTCATTTTAAATTTATTTCGATATAAAATAAGTGTTATTTGCTTGAGAGTTTTGCATTTTTTACTAAAAATACGAAAATATAGATAAAGAAATGTTTCGTTTACTTTTAAATGTGGAGGTATAAAATACGAAAACATAATGAAAAGGTTTCCGAATTGAAATAGAAAATGTATACAATTTTAAAAAGCTCGTGTGTTTGTGTGCTTCTAAGAATCACTATCACTTTCTTTGAGACGTTTTTCACGCTTCTCGAAGAATTCAATCAAATAGGCGAGAAATCCTGATAAAGCTATGAAGAATCCAGAGGCATAGAATGAATCGTCCCATCTAAAGAGGAATATAAAATGATGTGTCAATATTTTTCAAAATCTTGATACTTTATAAGTACAAACTTGACATTGGAATAAAATTGAAAACATACCTTGACGTTATATCATAGATAACACCAGCCAATGGTGGACCCACTATAATTCCGAGTCCTTGCACCAATAACACCAAACCATAGGCACATGTAAAATCATCCAAATCGACTAAACTAACAAGGATGCTGGGCGTAAATGAAAACGAACTAGCAAATGTTAGACCAAACAACGTACAGAGTCCTACTAGCCCAATGTAACTTGTAACGAAGAGTGGCATTAAGGCAACTGATATACCACATACTGAAAGAAAAAGGACTTAACTTAATGCTGTCCTATCTAAGGAGGAATTTTTATATGAATACTTACAGACCATGCAGATCGAATAGCATAAATTCACATTCAACCATGGACGATCACCAATAAAACCAAGCACTACCATACCGATTGTGTTGAAGATGCCGATAATTGCAATTAACATAGCGCTATCCTCTTCAGTGTAGCCGTAGGTTTTCATGTGTTCCGGAATATAGAAATAGGGGATGATGAACCTGGAAAATAAGTGAACAAAAATTATAGAAAGGCAATAAAGGTGAAAATATGTATACGTATTGTCGATTAGAGTTTTACATATAATGTTTTTTTTTTCAATATGGCAACACTCAAAAAAGTAAATAAATATAAGGCATTAACGGACCATAGAAGGCCTAAAACCTAGCTTCTTCGACCATTTACTTGTGCGAAGTGAAAGCAACCTATAATTCATGGTTGCTACTATTTTTTAAAAAAAAAATTCCCTCACCTGTTTTAAAGTTTTCCCTGACCAAATTTTGCAAATATAGCAAACAAAAATTTAAACACTAGTCCCAAATATTTAAAGAACAGACAAATTGTATACTTCCAAACATTCCTTTTAAAAAATATCAATGAAACAATCAGCTGAGAACAGGACATACCTTATTTTTTTAAAAGGAAGAGTTGATAATTTATTTTCACTTCTTCAATCTGGGCTTGAATGCAAATTTTTGCTTTGTCCTTATGAAGTTTTTTCTATTTCTTCCTCCCTTTTTCTTTTTAATACGTTTACTCCATCTTTTTTTTTTAATTTAAGTTTTTCTTCTAACTGTTTTGTGTGAGGTTCGAACATTAAATATTAATTTTGAATTTAATTCCACTTTCTTCTCTGAGCGACTAGTGACTCCTCAAGGAGGTTTTCGACCAAAAGAGTCTTGTTAATTGAGAAGCCACTCTCAACTGAGGCGTTTCCGTGCGATAAAATGCAACACATTTTTATAACATCTTTAAAATTTTAATTTTTGCCAAAAAGCTGAAAGTAGAACTTATCACTCTACAAGTAGATTCGTTGCTTACCAAGCTTTTGTACTCCTGTTCTAGGGCTGTCTTTGCATCTGTACATGCATTTATGTACTGCAATTTTGCCCTTTCCGCGCATGTATCAAACAATCGATTGGCATTGATTATATAAAATTTGAAGCAAAATTTTGAATCTTTTACTGTAAGACCGTTGTTTTGCAAAATATTTCTAGGATTAAGACTGCTCACGTTTACAATAAAATCGTATTTTAATGGGATTCGTTCTTCGATTTTTGATATAATGCTTATAATAATTTTAAAAATTGTCTTTTTGTTTTATTGCATTGATGATTTTCGTTGATTTGAAGCCAACGTCAACGTTTTTTATTTCCAGATGATTGGATTCATTTGAAAGATCGATGGACAAAAGTTGAGATCCTATGGAGCAATCTCTGATATACTTTTTTTGACGATGCGATGCAATAAGTTTTTAACCATTATGAGGAGATCTTCACAAAGGTAAAATATCAATGGTTTCTCGCCTTAAAATTTTGATAAAAATGGTTCACAATCAGATGTAATTGTATGGGAATTGCAGTCTAACAATTTGTATTGGAAGTATTTTTTTACGTTTTCAATTGGCCTTGTTTTTGATAAATCTGAATTTCTCATAGAAAACATAGGGACGGGCTACAGTCCGCTTGGGCGAACTGTTGGATACCCTATTCTTATTCCTATCCCTCATAAGTGGGCGTGACAAAAGTCTAAGTATGGTTGAATTGTTAAGAACGCCCTACATATTTTGTTATATAACATTTAAAGGATTTTATGAAAAAAAACGCTCCCTAGCTCAAACTTGGGTGTTTCAATAAAATTGTTTTATTTAATTGTGGGCGTGTCAGTAGGCGGATTTAAACAAAATTAACACATGAAAATAAAGGGCCCCTAGAGAGTATATATTATAAATTTCAGCTCCCTAGCTCAAACTTTGGATTTTCAAAAAAATTGTTTTATTTATTTGTGGGCGACACGTGGGCGAATTTTGAAAATTTTTTATCCCGAGCAGTTTTAGGAGTCATAGATCATATATTAAAAAATTTCAGCTTTCTAGCTCAAAATTCGATTTTTTCCAAAATTTTGTTGTTTTGAGTTTGTGGGCGTGGGCGGATTTCAAAAATTCGTAAACTTGATTATTTCGGGACCCTAGAGGGTATATGGTTAAAATTTCAGCTCTCTAGGTCCAGTTTAAAGGCCTAATTTTTGCCGACAGACGGACGGACGGACATGGCTAGATCGACATTACTATCGATGCTGATCATAAATATAGTAACTTTTGGGGGTCTACGGGCAATATTAAGGTATGTTACAAACTATGCGTCAAAATTAATATACCCTTAGAATAGGGTATACAAAGGTGCTTCAACTCATCAAAAATGATCAGCCATCTGTCTAAACAGATTTTGTTTCAGTTTTGGAGGTAAATAAGCTTCTTCTTGCAGGACTGTCTTTGAAAACGTAATAAAGATGCCTTAAAAAAATATGCAGGTCCCATGAAACATTTGTAAGTCCGGTTTTCATGGCTCCATGTATTACATGTAGACCACCCGCACCACATTCTAGTAGCTGCGGACCATCCCGATCAATTTCATTTCGCTGTTGTTTTAATTTCTTTAAAAAAGGTAAATTTACGTTTGGGCCATCCATAGATACTTAAAGAAGTTTCTCTTTTTTTAAAAATCGGATTCCATTGCCAAAATGTTTTAAAATGTCATCTGACTTTGAAGATCCCATGAACTCGCTTTCTAAGTACGAGTACCTATTGCAAACAATTTCTTTTGACTTATCAAAAAAACAGACAACTAAATCCATTTGTCCTTTCTGAGCTATTTTGTTCAGTGCTTCGTCAAAACATGTAACAAAGTCTTCACATTTGTTTACTTTATCCAAAAGATTGTTATGGAAATATGGGGAGATACCGTGGTTGATAACGTAGGAACTCTTCGTTCTTCCTAACTTAAATTTTTTAGCAATTTTGCTGTCTGGAAACATCAATCGAAAAAGATCACTAATTTCCACAGACGAGTTTAAGGACGCTCTGGTGGAAATAATATAGAGACACAACCTTATCTCTGCGACAATAGAATCGGTTTTGTCGAAAGTAAACTATTCTGTTTGTGTATTTTGAGCGTTAATATTTGCTGGTGTATTTTGAGATGTTTTTGACTACTAGAGGCGACCAATGAATGAGAGGCAGTGAAGAAAGTATCAATTTTTTGTGACGTCAAAGCTTTAGAATTTGACTTATGCGCTAGTCCATTTTGATGCGACACCAAAGCCATTTGGCCAATGTTGCTTAATTCAAATTCTTTTTTGCATAATTTGCATCTTGCTTTGCCGTTATTGCCTAAAAATAAAAACTATTCTATACAAACTCTTCCTTAGCAAAATTTCGCTAAACAAAGTCAATCGAAATAGACTATTTTGATTTTTGATGTACCTACATATACACTCCGCTTCAACTGAATAAGCACGTTGTTCATATTTTCAAAACCTTGTGCCGTAATATATCATTTGATGATGCAAACTGTTTGCGTATGATGTTGACAAAATAAATCGGAAAGAATAATTCAAAAAGTACTGCTATTTTTTCTCTGGTTCGCTTGCAAAGCATTCAATATGGAAAAATGCAGTTTTATTTTGCGTCAACTGAATAGACACAAATATTGAAATTGGAAATAAAAGTTATTGGGATTAAATGAAACAAGTTTTTCTTAAAATAGGTTTTCATTGGTTAATTTTAGTAGTGGGTACTGCCGAATTTATTCATAATAGTTTCGTAAATTCCATCAGGCATGGAATCGTACAGCCTCTTTATGAAGTCCAGCGAAATTTCCCCCCAGGCCAATTTAATGGCTGCAATAAGGGATTCTCTGTCTTCAAACAGCCGGCCAGACTCATAAACATAGGTTATCAATAGTGCCGAACATCTAAAACGGATGAAAATTCAAAAGAAACCACCACTTAACGAGAAACGGAAGTGTATGCGCTTAGAATTCTCTAGACTCCATATGAGCTGGAAAAATGAATGGCTTCACGTAGTTTTTTCGGATGAGAAGAAGTTTAATTTTGATGGCCCTGATGGGTTTAATTATTACTTCCACGATGTGAGGAAAGAAGAACGATTTTTAGCGCGGCGGTAGTGGTGTTATGGTATGGGGAGCAGTTAGTTACTATGGCACTGTTGAGCTTGAGTTAAAAACCTCAAAAATTACTGCATTAAGTTATAAAGGAAATTTGAAAAGAAATTTTCCTAAATTTTCAGGCATTTTTGGACCCATAAACTGAACTTTTCAGTAGGGCAGCGCCCCCATCCACACGGCGCGCATAGTACCAAATTGGATAGAGGAGCAAAATGTGGAATTTCTTCAATGGCCGCCATACTCACCGGACCTGAATCTTATAGAAAACGTTTGGGGATGGTTAGTCAAAAAGTTTATGAGTCTGGCCGGCTGTTTGAAGACAGAGAATCCCTTATTGCAGCCATCAAATTGGCCTGGGGGGAAATTTCGCTGGACTTCATAAAGAGGCTGTACGATTCCATACCTGATGAAATTTACGAAACTATTATGAATAAATTCGGCAGTACCCACTACTAAAATTAACCAATGAAAACCTATTTTAACAAAAACTTGTTTCATTTAATCCCAATAACTTGTATTTCCAATTTCAATATTTGTGTCTATTCAGTTGACGCAAAATAAAACTGCATTTTTCCTTATTGAATGCTTTGCAATGGACCAGGAAAAAAATAGCGGTACTTTTTGAAATATTCTTTCCGATTTATTTTGTCAACATCATACGCAAACAGTTTGCATCATCAAATGATATATTACGGCACAAGATTTTGAAAAAATGGATAACGTAGCTTAGAAAATATTTGTGCTTATTCAGTTGAAGCTAAGTGTAAGTTTGCATGTCTTTTTTTCGGAAAGCATGAAGATGTGGTTTTCCATTTAAGCATTATCTCAGACGTGGATCGAAAAATAGGATTGATATGCTTTTCAATGCTACTTGGCATCTCACATTAGATGTTTAGCAATTAATACAACTGCGTGCAAACGCTTTACTTTCTCGAAACCAAAATCGTCTCAATCAATCAAATTGAAAATGTATATACATTATTAGATAATAATGGTGGATTAGTGAAATGGTGCGTAGGTATATCTCGAAAGATATCAAGATCTGGGAAATGTGATTCCAAAATAAGAAAAAAAGGTGGATTCATGAAAAGTAACAATGCTCCCAATAGAAAACCACATAAATTTAATTCAAAAATATTGCACAGACCAGAAAAGATATAAAGTTGTCTCTCTTTCACAAATAAAATTTTCTGTGACTGCGAACATGTCGATGGTTCAGACGCATTGATTTAATTTTAAACCGAATCCCAACGCCAATCTGAGAAGGTTCACATGACAGTTGATACTCTTGGATTTTTTCAAAAGTCTCAAGAGATGGGACAGTGGACAAATCTTTAGGTGTTACTTGGCCCCCGCGTTGTTTGAACCTGAAACCTTTAGATTAGCAGTACAACACACTAACGTATGGCAGCACTCAGACAGCTGTAAATTAATCGGATGGCTGACACCATTCATAGATTTTACATATGGAATGGAATGTCAATTGGGTTTTGACATTTGTGAAGCAAACAGAATTAGAATTTGTGAGAATAAGCAATAGAACGCTTTACGCTTGAACAACTCGGCGCGTTTTCCTGGCACCTGGTCCAACTGGTCGTTTAATGTGGCGTTTTGCTATACGACTCTTACAGACTAGAGCAACACGGGGCCGAGCAAGGCCTAGAAGGCTCCGTACTTCTCATTCGGACGAGAATAAAATGGACCGGACGATGTGCCACGTCCTCAATAACACGAAGAATGTTGGCTTAGACTAGCGACTTTACGTATCCCCAAAGACAATAATCAAGAGGCGTCAAATCACAAGATCTTGGAGGCCAATTTACATGCCATTACGCGAAATTATGCATTCATCGAATGTTTACTTCCATAAGTTCATTGTTTCGTCTGCTGTGTGGCACGTAGCGCCATCCTGCTAGAACCACATCTCCACCACATTCATGCCATTCAATTGGGAAACTAAGGTCATTATACATAGCGAACGCCGCGGAAGCCTCATTAAAAAAAGGTCCGATGACTCCACCAGACAGCAGCACGCGCAAAACTGCGAATTTGTCGGGATGTATGGGAGTTTCCAAACGATGGTCGCTCGGCTTCAGCACGAGCTGAATCTAGTAATCTTTCAAAATCAAGATCTTTACGAATTTTTTTTAAATAAATGGACGTAGTGGCGTTATTGGGCCGTTTTTTTTTCGTCGATGAAAATGACCGTCACGTCACGGTAAATGGTATTTGCTACAGAGACATGTTGGAACGTTATTTCTGTGAGCAAATGCATGAATTGGACATCAGTGATATGTGGCTCCAACAAGACGGTGCCGCAAGCCACACAGCGCGTGCAACAATCGAGTTATTGAAGTCTCATTTCGGTGAACGTGTTATCGAGAAAAAAACCCGTCTATTGGCCGCCGAGATCGTTTGATTAACGCCTCTTAACGGGGTTGGAGGCAATTCTCAATATAAAACCTCTAGACTGTTTTGTACAAGAACCCGCCGCAAACAGTACCTTGCGGCTAAACCAAACAGAAAACTGGAAACCCAGTACAACTGGGCATGCACAGATTCTACAGAAATTCACGGGTGTTAATGTATGCACAGACTACATTACTCCCCATCTAGATTTTATAAGACCATTCACTGTCTCTTTTCTCTGCAGGGAAGAATGGCATGAGGATCGATTAGCAGTCCATGAATCAACGATCCCCATTTATGCAGATGGCTCCAAGATGGATACTGGCGTCGGCGCGGGTTTTTACTCCGAAATACTCGGAATATCTGGCTCGATCAGACTCCCCGACTACAGCAGCGTCTTCCAAGCTGAAGTTCTGGCGGTGACAACAGCCACTAAACAGGTCTACAATGATGACAATACCACAGGCTGATATTACCTTCTTCATTGACAGCCAAGCGAAAATAAAATCGATTTCCACCACAGAAATAAAACCGAAACTTGTAAGTCGCTGTCGCGAAGAGCTACAGGTTGTAAGACTCTGTTGGGTCCCCGGACACAGTGGTGTACCAGGAAATGAAAGAGCCGATGAAATGGCGAGAAAAGGGTCATCCATTGAATTAAGACATGCTGACACTACAGTAAAAAAGGGTCATCCCTGGAATTGAGACAGGCTGACACTACAGTAAAAACCCCACCATGTTACCTTAAACAGGTGATTGGGGATAAAACACTGGTGGCCGCAAACGAAAGATGGAGTGCCCTTGACTCCTGTGTCATAACCAGAAAAATGTGGCCACTATATAACAACGAAAGACCGAGAGAATCCTTCAAATGAATACAAAATCTTTGTCCTCTCTCACAGGTGTTATCACTGGACACAATATGCTGGGCTACCATGCAAAGAAATTGAAACTCAGCACAGATGACCTCTCTAGAGGATGCGCGGACGAGGAGGTGAACGAGGATACTCCTCATTTCCTCTGTTACCGCCTTGCACTCTGCCGTATAACGTCCTCGGTAGACATTTCTTCCAGGATTTAGAAGAACTCTCTGGCAAGTCTGGAAACGACTTGCACAAGTTCATAAATGCATCTTTGGTTCCTAAGTAAGGGAAACCAAACCCCCAGGGTATCACAAAAGGTCTACATTGACCTAAGTGAAACGGGCGCATTATTCTCTTGCCCCGTCAACCCAGCAACCTCTAGATTTTTTTTTTGGGGCTATATTAAATCATTGGTCTATGCCAACAAGCCGACGACGTTAGAGGAGTTCAGACCCAATATTGAACGAGAAATAGCGGCCGTATCGGTCAAAATGTGCGTCCGAGTCATCGAAAATTGGGTTCAACGTATCGACCGCTGCATACGTTCCCGTGATGGACATATGAACGAAGTCGAACTCCATTCATAAATGTTTTGATAGTAATTCAATTTTTGAGATATCTGAAGTAGTTTGCATTTTATTTAAAAAAGAGGTTGTCAAGTCCTTAATGAAAGACCATTTATATCAAGTCAAGAATTAAGCATGCGAACAGGAGCCTTGCTAAACTACCTCGCTCAATCTTATCTTTGTAGACATTTTTTACGGGTGCTAAAACTAAGCGCGAGCACCTGTAGAGTCAAATTTTGTTAAGTGATAAGCCATGATCAAAATTAAATTAATCATAACCCACCCAAATTACTGCATTCTTACTGGTCCGCCTGTGTTGTTCGCCGGTTCAACATCAATGAATATTGGCAGGCCTCCCGGTTTCGGATCACTTCATATGCGGCCAATCAAAAGCTGCTGGTGTAGCATTTGTGTAATCCGGAAGTTCCAATAGGCCTGCCTCTTTCTCACGATTACGGAACGTGCAGTGCATGCTCCCATGAATGAATTGATTATTATTTGATCTTCCTTTCACGACACCGATGATCTAGTCGCTAGATTCACCTGAATGTTAAAATTGCCTAGAACTGATTTGACTCCTTAGACGCCTTTTACGACAAGCACTGTACTTTGGAGCGCGCTGCCCGTCCCTGTTCAGGAACTTACGTCAAAGAACCTTTCTCAGAGAAAATGAAGTGCGCCCGGCTCAGTTAGAACTGTTATGTTCCAAGGAAAGACCTTAAAAACCCCGACAAAAAGGCAATATCAATCAAAGTTCCTATACAATCACGAAAGAGAAGCAGGATACTGGATCACACAAATGGAACATCACTAGCATTTGATTGACCTCAGTGCCTCATGTGATCCGTAACGAGGAAGCCTTTTGAGGGGGACCAATAGAGATGCAGTTAAGTGTGAGGGTTATTATCGCTCTAGTAAAGATCATAACCTCGTCGATAAAGAAGCAATGATGCTACAAGTCTGACTATAATTTTTTTTTTTTATGCCGAATGTAGGTTTTTTTTTTTTAACCAAGGCGATTTAAAAGGCACTTCGACCTAGGAGATCTTCTGTGCCGTAGAGGCCAGATTATATTTAGCCTAGTAGAGTTTCTACTTTGCATATAAAGCACACATTTTACCAGCAAAGGATTTCTTTATGTCTTCGGAACTGAGTTGTTCCCTTCAGACTTATTCTGTTGGGGGCTAGACATTCACATATTATGTGTTCAGCTGTTAGGTCCTCTTCAAGACATAGTCGGCACTCAGGAGAGTATACTATTTTCATTTTTTTAAGGTGATATAGTAAACCGTGATGACCAGTAAACGGGCTTCTATTTATGTAAAACTTGATCTCCCTAAGCAACTTAGACAACACCCGTGGAGAAAAACCATACAACTGCACCAAAACACTTCTTTCCTATCTCTTTATTCTTTCTAAAGCAAGTGGCACCGAAAAGCATGCAATGAAATATGCCATTGCTATGTGCCACTTGCTGTTCACAAATTCTTGCGCTGTGTTCATAGCACAATAAGGGCACTGTGACATTTACGGTAAACCCTCTTTAGCGTAAACAAATTATTAAAAAAAAACAGTAAGGTAACTAAAAAAAAAAAACCTACTAAGTTTTTGATATAATGCCTACTTAGATATAGACATCTGTTGGCATTGTTGTTGAAGGGCAGAACGGGTCGTTTTTCCTGTCTTAGACCTGGGATGTTCTTCCAATAAAAAATACATTTTATGTGTTTCCAGCTTTTTATTGCTTCGATTGCTGCCGATCTAGTAGTGAAGGGTTCGGGACCTGTGAATGGTATTTCTGAACCCTTGCCGGCCAATTTATCGGCCTTTTCATTACCACTAAACCCCTCATGGGTCGGAATTTACCATAGTTTGGTATTGTTTCTTAAGCCGAGTGTTTGAAGGGTATTGAAACAGTGACTGATTTGGAGTCAATGATGTGCGAGCTAAGGGCACTTATATCTGCTTGACTATCCGTAAATATACGGATGCTTTCGCCTTTAATACCAGATATATGAATGTAGCTGGCGCATTCTTGAATGGCGTTTATTTTTTCCCATGGGTATCGTAAGCGTGTATTTTGCCCGTATATTCCGGCTTCTACCCCCAATTCCATTTTCGAGCCATCCGTATACCACTTTATGCCCTTGTGGCTGTTTGGTGAGTTATTGCTAACCCATGCTTCTTCTTGGGAATCTTAAGGGAGAATCATTTATTGAAGCATACTGTTTTGTGAAGGCGGTCAGTTCATATAAAGTTCTGGGAGTTCATTGAGAAGGGTAATAAGTTCCGGGTGGTCGTGAAGTCTTATCTCTATTAACTGTATTTAACTTGTTGCACTGCGGATCGCCACTTTTTGAATGTAAGTGTGGAGAGGGATTTATTCTGTTAGTGCTTCTATGGCTATTGTTGGACAGGTTTGCATGGCTCCGAAGATACCTAAGCACGCAAGCCGTTGTACCTTTTTGAGCTTCTCTATTACGATCTTTTATGTGGATTTTGTCCACCATACTATGAAGGCGTATGTAGTTATGGGTCTTATCCTCCCTGTGTCGTGTCTACGAACGTGCCGTTTATTGAGATTTGACCTAACGGCTAAATTTCTCCTTTTGGTAAAAGGAACAATGATAGCCTTGCTGGGATTTATGGAAAGATTTTTCTTGATGCACCAGTCTAGGGCTGTCTTAAGAGCATTTTGCATTCTTAAAGTGACTTCATCTGATTCTTTGAGCCTAGCTATGATGACAATGTCATCGGCGTTTCCAATAATTGTAATGTTGGCTAAAATGGTCATCTTGTGTAGCAGGTTGTCGATGACCAAAGACCACAGGAGGGGTGAAAGCACACCCGCCTGTGGGCAGAAGCTTACGGCTGATACTGATACTGAGGTCATTCCTGACGAAGCGGTTATTCTACGACTTTCCAGAATCGCTTTGATCCATTTTATAGTTGGTTCGTCTATGTTTCTATAGTGCGAAGCATTTGATATGGATTCATATCCAGTGTTGTCAAAAGCGCCCTTTATATTCAGAAAGGCGCATCTCTTTGCAATCTCTTTGCGTCGGTAGGCGTTTTTTTTTATCTCTGTTGGAAGTTTTAGCAGAGCGCCTTCCGTGCATTTGCCCATATTGCTTACCAAAAGGTAAGCATAGTGTTATGGTTGCAGAGGCATGCTGTTCATCAGCATTCTCTAATATGAACATGGTGTTCAGTCATGAATTCAAACTTTCCCGCCACCTTTCTTTTTCTTCGTTAAACAATTCAAAATGCGGTATTCCTATTCTCCCCACAATCACATACAAATTCACCACATCCAAAACTATCCCTTCCTTGCTTATACCATCAACCACTTGTAAGCGAAGACATCGTCTTAAAGAAATAAAGTGAAATTATAACGTTGTACAAAAAGTAGTTTGCGTTCTTATTTTAACTAAACCAAAGAGTTTAACATGGCGACCGTGACAGGACTATAGTGGTCCAAATAATACAGACAGTGAAAAAACAATTCGGGAAATTTATTAAAAGGTTAATTAAGACAATAAAGTGGAAATAATTCGGTTCAGTATCGCGATCGGTGGAAATTCTTCATCATACAAGGTGGCGCAAAAATAACCTTCCGATGTTTTTTGGCTGTAATTTAAAAAAAAAATAAAAACTTTGATTCTTCTTGTGGATTATTTTTATTTGGTCTTTTAATTTTTTTTACATCAAGTCGAGAATATGATGTCATGTAAATGGCCGCCGCCACAGTTGATTGTCATTTGAGCCCTTTTTATGGCATTTTCCATCACTTTGGTCAAAACTACCGGCGATAGGTCCTCACATTGTTGACGGATATTGTCTTTAAGAGCTGCAAGAGTCTGAGGCTTGTTGACATAAACCCGCGACTTCAAAAAGCCCCACAAAAAGAAGTCTGGAGCGGTCAAATCAGGCGATCTTGCTGGCCAGTGCAAATCGCCAAAACGGGAGATTAGGCGCCCGGGAAATGCATCCTTCAGCATATCGGTTGTGGCACGTGCAGTGTGTGCCGTTGCACCGTCCTGTTGGAACCACAAGTTCCCACAGGAACCACAAGGTCCGATGACTCCTCCAGCGAAAACAGCACACCATACAGTGACTTTGAGCGGGTGTAATGGCTCTTCGTGGGTTACACGCGGATTTTCAGTGCCCCAGAACCGTAAATTTTGCTTATTTACGTACCCGCTAAGATGGAAATGGGCCTCATCACTCATGATTATTTTTGATGAAAAATCATCTTCCTCTTGGTGGTGATTAAGGATGGCTTGAGCGTATGTTAGACGCGATTGGCGGTCAGCAGCTAGCAGCTGATGCACCGTCTGGACTTTGTACGGAAACATCTTCAAATCTTGTACCAAAATTCGCTGTAAAGACCGTCGACTGATACCCATTTGCGTGGCACGTCGTCTGGTCGATGTCGACGGCGCTTCCATGACATCTTCGGCTACAGCAGCAATATTCTCTGCAGAACGGCTACTCCGGGGCCTGCCACGCCTGGCAGCATCTCGTGTTGTGACAGTCTCTTCGAAGCGAGCGGCTAAACGTCGCAGTGTATCACCAGTAGGCGTTGGACGGGTAGGAAATCTGCGATGAAATTCACGTTGTGCCAAAGTCACCGACCGTTTATTGCTCAAATAAATAGTCACCAATATTCCGCGTTCTGGAGCAGTGTAGCGTAACATTGTTTATTAACGTGTATTTCGCACGTGTTTACTACACAAATGTCAAAACAGAACTGACATTAGGGGCGAATCGCATAATTTATAGCATTTTCTGATAGGAGGATTACTTTTTGCGCCACCTTGTACAAGGAAACCCACAACGTGAAGAGGAAATTTGGTGAGTCTGTATCGTACAATTTATATGACTTATATTAAGTACTTTAAGCAAAATACAAAACCTATCACCAAATCGTTAATCGTCGTAATTCGCTTCGTTTTCGCATGTATTTTCCGCAAGCAATAATTTCCCTAGTCACACAATCCTATTATTAGTCATCTGGTAATTCAAGACCTTCGATACCATTATCCGTATGAATCGCATCCAAGGTATAGAAAACTAAATGTTGTCATAGGCTCACTTTATAGTAGTATACAATACATTTCTCGCATAAAACTGAATTTCATGCTACGAGGGCGGGTCAATAAGTCCGTGACTTTTGGAATAAAACACAGATTTTTTGATAAAAATTTTTTTTATTTTTCAACCTCGTCTCCCTTGAGCTCTATAAACTTTGTCCAACGCTTCTCCAATTTGTTTATCCTTTCCAAAAAAAATGATTTGTCGAGGTCCTCAAAATAGGCCTTTATTTGCGAGATGACTTCATCATTGGAGTCAAATCTTTTTCCACCAAGCCATTTCTTCAGGTTTGGGAACAAGAAGTAGTCGCTCGGAGCCAAATCTGGAGAATAGGGTGGATGAGGGAGCAATTCATAGCCCAATTCATGGTTTTTTGCCATGGCAACTGCACATGTGTGCACCCTTGCATTGTCTTGGTGGAAAAGAACTTTTTTCTTGGCCAAATGAGGTCGGTTTTTTTTTAAATCGTTATTGAATCGGTCCAATAAGTTGGCATAATATTCCCCATTGATTGTTCTTCCCTTTTGAAGGTAGTCAATGTGGATTATCCCGCGTGCATCCCAAAAAACAGTCGCCATAACTTTATTGGCTGACAAACCCACCTTGGCCTTCTTTGGCGCCGATTCAACCTTAGAAACCCACTGTTTTGACTGTTGTTTGGTCTCTGGTGTGTTGTGATGGATCCATGTTTCGTCCACGGTTACAAAACGGCGCAAAAACTCCTCCATATTGCGATTAAACAACGCCAAACCTTCCTGTGAAGTTGTTACACGATTGCGTTTGTGGTCGACTGTGAGCAAACGCGGCACCCATCTTGCGGAAAGCTTTTTCATGCCCAAGTGATCATTCAAAATTGAAACCACTGAGCCATGCGAGATCCCTACGGCTTCCACAATCTCTCGCACTTTCAATCTTCGGTCGGCCAACACCATATCGTGAATTTTTTCGATTGTTTCGGGTGTAGAGACCTCAACTGGGCGTCCAGGACGTTCGGCATCTTCAGTGCTTGTACGGCCACAACGAAATTCAGCAAACCACTTTTTTACCATTGAAATCGATGGTGCAGAGTCCCCATAGTATTTTTCAAGCTTAGCCTTGGTCTCGGTAATGGTTTTTTTTCGCAAGAAATAATGCTTATAATAAGCACACGAAATTCACTTTTTTCCATTTTATCCTCAAATTAGTGAGTAGTCTGATAAAAATAGCTGTCAAACACAAACTAACTGACGCAGCAAGTTTAAATTTTGACAGGAGTCAAAGGACAGATGCCTGTTGACAGGAGCAGTGTTGCCGTTTCAGTAAAGAGGTCAGAAATTCAAAAAGTCACGGACTTATTGACCCGCCCTCGTATTCGACGCAGATCGCAAATCATCGCTTGGGCTCTCTCAACGGCCAGAATTATAGAGAGAATTTCACAAATTGCATATTAAAAATTTCAATTTTGCAGCTGATAATCACCAGCATTGCACATAGCATTGTCCGCTAAGTTCTTTGAACCCAACGGACCTTGGCACTACATCAATAGTTGTTGTTGCCTTTCGTAGACAAAGAACCTGCGCGCGCGTTGAAACCTGGTGGTACCTCTGCTGTTCTGTCGAAAACTTTAATCGACAGTGCCTCCTGCATTAGTGTGAGCGAGAGCATACAGACATCGTTGCTCTTCCAGCAGCTGCACCAGCATTTCTCCTTATGCTAACCGTTAGCATATGTACGTAACGTTGCTCTTCTCGCTGCTTTCAATTGTCTCGTTGGATTGGAAATCGAATTCGCCGTCTTAAAGCTTTGTAATTGAATGCTCTGCTTGCTCAGCACAATTATAATCAAGATTTTTGCAGATTAAATTATTGGAATTGAATTTACGAGTATATTCGGAGTATAAGCTTAATTCGAAGCTTCGTTGCAGATCGTTGCAAATCTCTATTCCAAATAAGTTTAATTGTTATTGCTAATAGCTGGATGATAGCAGCAAAGAAAGCTTTCATTGCTTAAGACAATACGTGTGGTCTATCAGCGCTCTGATAGAAATTGCACGATATAATTGATATCTCGTTCGTAGAAGAAGTATTAAGCAATCATGTCAGAAGCAGAAAAGTCTCTCGATACTTTAAAAATTAATCGCGCTTCCACCAAGGGGAGTATTACTCGAATAAAAACATTAATCGATTCAAGGGCGACTTCTTTGGAAATATCGGAATTGGAATGTCGGTTAGGAATTCTCGAATCATGTTTCAAACAAGCCCCCAATTACCAAACGAGAATAGAAGAGCTGTCCAAACAAGATCTCGGTAGGAGTGACATTGAGGAGTTGTATTGCACCACCAAAGCAAAAATATTATCGCTAATGGGGCATAATAGACGCAGTAGTGCACCGGATGCATCATTCGCAATGCATGCAACGTCCTCTTCTAGATTACCTCCGCCCAAACTGCCAAGGTTTTCCGGAAAATATGCGGAATATAAAAACTTCATTGGATCGTTTAAAACACTCGTCCACAATGACAATTCGCTCACAGGGATCGAAAAGTTTAATTATTTGGTCTCATGTAAGTGAACAAGCGCTTGGTACAATCAAAGCCTTTCAAGTTACCGAGGAGAATTATGTGAAAGCATTCAAACGGCTAGAAGACAGATACGATAACAAGTGTTTGATATTCTTGGAATATATTTCCAATCTCTTTGAGCTACCGAAAATGAAAATTGTTTCGCCAATTCAGCTAAGAAATTTGGTTGACAACGTGTCCGCGTTATTTGATTCTTTGACATCATTAGGCAGTCATGAGGACATTTGCAATGCCATCGTAATTTATTTGGTCATGTCAAAGGTAGATGAGGAGACTCATATAAAATGGAATGAGTCATTAAATTATTCAGAGTTGCCAACTTGGGAATCATGTTTAGATCATCTTAATAAAAGGTGTCAATATTTGGAAAGTAGGGACTCAAAGGGTTCATACATAGGATCTGCAAAGTTTTAACTATCATCAAAACCCAATCATCGAAAACCAACCAATGTGTCTTTTACTGTTGCAAAATCGTCGTGGTCTTGTCATTATTGCAGAGCGTCGAACCATATTATAGCTGATTGCAACAAATTCAAAGGTTTGCGTGTTTATGATCGCTTTAAACAAGCGAAGCGTCTTGGGCTCTGCATTAATTGCCTCAACAAAGGGCATGAAGTAAGCATTTGCTCCTCCACTAGATGTGGTGTCTGTTGAGATCCTCATCATAAACTGCTACATAGATTTAGCAACAACAATGAACAATCTCAGGATGTACCATCAACTTCAAGTTCACATGCCTTTAATGGCAACATACGTGCGACATCATTAGGATCGACGGACGAAGAGATAGATTCGCAGGTCATTCTAGCGACAGTGGTTGTTAACGTTAAGAACCGGGTAGGCGAGCTGATACCAGCTCGAGCGTTACTTGTTTCGGGTTCTCAAATCAACTTGATGACTCAAGCTCTCGCAAATCATCTTCAACTTAAGTCGGTGTCCAGACCTATAGATATAAATGGAGTAGGTTCAATTGGCACAAAAATACAGTTACAAACTGCAACTGCAATTCAATCACGATTTGGGAAATTCGAAAAAAGGGTTGAATTTTGGATAGCTCGAGCCATTACCGAGTTTCAACCCCAACGAGAGCTGGAGATGAAAAATTGGAAAATACCAAAGGATTTAAGATTAGCTGATCCTCTGTTTTACAAGCCCCAAGTCATGGACATGTTGTTAGGGGCTGATTTGTTTTTTGAGCTGTTAAGTAATGGGAGGATCGAGTTGGGATCAAATCTTCCGGTCTTACAAAATACCTCCTTCGGCTGGATAGTGTCAAGAGCTTGTAAAGAAAGAATACAGCGTACAAAGAGCTGCAATTTCCTACAACAGAGGCCAACGATTTCGTGTTCAAATCTTGACAAGTTAGTTGAAAAATTTTGGAAGATGGAAGAAGTTCCCACGACAACTAGGCGTACTGCAGAACACATTTGGTGAAGATAAAGCCTAACGGTAGATTCTCTGTGAGATTACCATTCAAGGATAGCCATTCCCAATTAGGAAACTCGTTGGACATAGCAAAGAGAAGATTCTTTGGGTTAGAGCGAAGATTGTCAAAGAACTTAGAACTAAAAGAACATTACTCGGAGTTTGTAAGGGAGTACTTATTATTGGGGCATATGTCTCTAACCGAGCACGTAAACATTAACGAGCCCCACTACTTTATGCCACATCATTGCGTTATCAGGCCCGAAAGTTCATCGACAAAATTGCGTGTAGTTTTTGACGCATCGTGTCAGACTTCGTCTTCCATGTAATTGAACAATTTGCTGATGGTCGGGCCAACCATACTGGAGGAACTATACTCCATAGTATTGCGGTTTAGAAGTCACCAATATGCACTAACGGGCGATATACAAAAAATGTATCGTCAGATCGAAGTTTATAGTGAAGATCGGAAGTTCCAATTGATACTTTGGAGAAGTAACTCCCATGAAAGGCTACAAACGTATTGCCTTAATACTGTCACTTATGGAACTGCTTGTGCACCGTTTCTGGCAACTCGATGCTTGCAGGAAATTGGTATACGTAACAAGAATAACCCAGCAAGTCAAGTCATCTTGCATGACTTCTACGTTGACGATCTCATCACTGGCGCTAATTCAATAGACGAGCTTCAAAAATTGCAGCGTGAAGTAACTGCACTGTTAAAATGTGCCCATTTTGAGCTTCACAAGTGGCACTCCAACGCCCAGTTAACTCCGTCAACCAAAACAACTACTGTTGAATTCAAAGGCGGCGACACTTAGGAAATGAATGAAATCCTAGGGCGGATCTATTTAAGTATGTCTACAAAGACTCATTTAAATCGGACAAATTGACAAACCGCACAGTACTCTCCTCGTCAAGCAGGCTATTTGATCCACTAGGTTTAATTGGACCAATCGTCGTAAAGGCAAAGCTTTTCCTTAAAGCATTATGGATGGAAAAGTTAGAGTAGGATGATCCATTGCCGAACAATCTAGCGTCCTTGTGGAGGCAGTACATTGCAGATCTCAAAAACATAAACTGCATTAGTATTCCACGTTTCGTATTTCAACCCAAAACGAAAAACATTCAAATACATGGGTTTTCGGATGCGTCGATAAAGGCGTACGGGTGTTGTCTGTACGCTAGGTGTGTGGATGAATTTGATTGCGTGTCAGTGAGGCTTTTAACCGGAAAATCGAGGGTCGCACCTTCAAAAACGTTGTCGTTGCCTCGTTTGGAATTGTGTGGGGCACATTTGCTGGCAAAATTATGGCTGAAAGTAAAAGCAGCCCTAAAAATGGAATTTCAGGAAATCTACTTTTGGGTGGACTCAGAAATCGTTTTATATTGGCTAACGTCACCCTCAAATGCTTGGGAAACATTCGTCGCCAATAGGGTCAGTGACATCCAATCATCAACAGCCCAATATACAAGAAGGAAGTCTAGTCGTTATGCAAGATGAGAACATGCCGCCTTATAAGTGGGCCTTAGCAAGGTTAGAACGAGTAATAAAGGGTGACGATAACAACGTTCGGGTCGTCGATCTCAAAACTGCAAATGGAAAATTCAGGCGTCCTATCGCCAAAATTGCAGCACGTCAATTGATAGCAGAGCCAATCAAGGGGCCCGAAATGTTCAGTCATGAATTCAAACTCTCCCGCCAAATTTCTTTTTCTTCGTTAAACAATTCAAAATGCGGTATTCCTATTCTCCCCACAATCACATACAAATTCACCACATCCAAAACTATCCCTTCATTAAATTGTAACAATTGTAAGCGAAGACATCGTCTTAAAGAAATAAAGTGAAATTATAACGTTGTACAAAAAGTAGTTTGCGTTCTTATTTTAACTAAACCAAAGAGTTTAACACATTGATTATCCTTCCATTGTTTTCAGAAAATGACGTCAAACTTATAGGACGATATGATTTAGGTAATTTGCTCAGTTTGTGTCCGGCTTTAACGTACATATAATTCATTGGTTGGTCTTGAAGTTAATGAGGATAAGACCAAGTGCATGCTCTCAACAAACATCTGTCCTCCTTACTCGAATGGCAAAATGCATGCTCTATCGAATTTTAATCTTGCCACTCCTGCTTTATGGCGCAGAGTGCTGGACCATAAGTAGGAAAGGGGAGCTATTATTTGGTAATTTTTGAAAGAAAAATAATCCGTTGGATTTTTTTTTATACCCTATTCTAAGGGTATATTAATTTTGACCCATAGTTTGTACTCGTAACATACCTTAATATTGCCCGTAGACCCATAAAAGTTACTATATTTATGATCAGCATCGATAGTAATGTCGATCTAGCCATGTCTGTCCGTCCATCCGTCCGTCGGCAAAAATTAGGCCTTTAAACTGGGCCTAGAGAGCTGAAATTTTAACCATATACTCTCTAAGGTCCCGAAATAATCAAGTTTACGAATTTTTGAAATCTGCGCACAGACACGCCCACAAACTCAAAAAAAACAAAATTTTGGAAAAAATCGATTTTTGAGCTAGAAAGCTGAAATTTTTTATATATGATCTATGACTCCTAAAACTGCTCGGGATATAAAATTTTCAAAATCCGCCCACTGACACGCGCACAAATAATTAAAAAATATTTTATTGAAAAACCAAAATTTGAGCTAGGGAGCTGAAATTTATAATATTATACTCTCTAGGGGGCCCTTTATGCTCATGTGCAAATATTTTCAAAATCCGCCCACTGACACGCCCACAATTTATATTTTTTTTTTTTTGAAAATTCAAAGTTTGAGCTAGGGAGCTGAAATTTATAATTTATACTCTCTAGAGGCCCTTTATGCTCATGTGTTAATTTTTTTTAAATCCGCCTACTGACACGCCCACAATTAAATATAACAATTTTATTGAAACACCCAAGTTTGAGCTAGGGAGCGTTTTTATCGATAAAATCCTTTAAATGTTATATATCAAAATATGTAGAGCGTTCTTAACAATTCAACCATACTTAGACTTTTGTCACGCCCACTTATGAGGGATAGGAATAAGAATAGGGTATCCAACAGTTCGCCCAAGCGGACTATAGCCCGTCCCTATGTTTTTTTTATAATTTGCGTGCGCTAAAGGGATTTCTATTTTCTGTGACAAGTACCCTTATAGTGAAAACCACAGCGCAGGCATTTTGTACGTTGCTGTAAGCAGCACCAAGCAAATGATTCATTGCCTATTTTTGGGTGCTACTTACTGTTCTAAAGAATAGAAGGATAGGAAAGAAGTTTGGTGCGATGGGATTTTTTTCTCCACAGGTGGAGCCTAAATTGCTTTCGGGAGATCCGTTTTTGTTGTGTGTAATCAATTTTATAAAAATTATGGCCCTGGTCGGGATTCGAACGCACGACCTGCGAATACACTACCCCATCGCACCATTGCCACCTGCCTTTTGGTCCTGGTAGCGAGAAGGGCGAATGGGGAAATACAACCGCGAGCTCTATGAGCTGTACTAAGGCGTGGATGCAGCCCGAAAAGCTAATCACGTCGATTGTTTGGTGGAATAAGCTTTCACGTAAATATGTTTCTGCTGCTTTTGCCAAACTCTGAAGGATGGTATGTCTCGGCTGCACGGGGGCTTTCCCCAGCACGTCTGGCTCCGGCCTAGATGCACTATTGAACCTCCCTCCCCTTAATCATGGGTTGCACATTCAAAGCTATCTCACGTTTAAGAAGAGGTGGCTTTTGGTATAACTCGCACTGAAGTTTTGGCGAGCTTGCGCAACGGTTGTCCGTCGACTCCTGGCTTATGGATATGCCGTCTGATGCGATACGAAGTCGACTTTCCTCGTGTTAAGGATTGGCTCTGGCCAGACTCTGAACCTGGAAAGGAATGCAGTCGAATCTTCACGGATGACTCCAAAACCGATCAAGGATCTGGTGCTGGTGTCTTCTTGGAGAGCGACAATATTAGACTTTTCTTCCCGTTAGGCAAACATGCGTCAGTCTTCCAAACAGAGACTTATGCTGTCCTAATGGCCATGGACTATGTTGCGAGGAACAGCTGGAGGGGCGAAGTATCTGCATCTGTAGCGACAGTCAGGCTGCGCAAGGCCTTGCTCAAACCCTTAACAACCTCCAAAATAGTTCGTGAATGCAAGATATCTCTGAATTCGGTCGGAAGGCTGAATTCACTTAAACTTGTCTGGGCCGCGGGTCATAACAAGATCACGGGAAATGAGATCTCCGATGAACTTGCTAGACAGGGCTCAGAGGAGGACTTCTCCGGACCTGAACCAGCGATATGTCTGCCTGCGTTTTTACGGGCCACTACGCCTTTGCCAAACACCTTAAGGTGCGAAGCCTGTGGAGAAAGCGACGACACTGCGGAACATTTCCTCTGTGATTGTCCTGCTGTTGCTCGTGTCAGGTGGCAGGTATTTGGTGCTGATATGGTGAGTGCTATAAACCTAAGCTCCTTATCATTGAAGGGCCTTCTAGTTTTTCTTAGAAAAAGGAGTAAATTCTCACATTAAAATGTGGTGTGTCCTGGTTGGTAGTACAATGGACCAGTATTGAGTCTGAGTGCTCCAGTGTAGAAAGTCTAGCATCCCGACGAAAAAAAACTCTCAGGCAGATACCCTTTACCGGCCGTGAGCCCGTTAAGTAAATTATTTCATGAGTGTGTCCATATCATTGTAAGACAGCGATACCAACTAAAAAACTAATTCGTTGGCCAAATGAATGACAAACGGATAGGGAAGGAACTGTTGTGCAGATCTGTGACCCCAGTTTTAATAAATCTAAGTACCCGACATTCAAATAGGAACGAACGTTAAGAACATTACGTGTTAAATTGTTCAAACAATTCCAAGACGTTTTGTAACATTATTAACGATATTATCCATGCCTAATTCAATTCATAAAAACACATTTTGAATTCAATAAACGTAAAACTTATTGCTAATCAAAACACACCATTCAAAATAAACTTTATGCCGATTTATGATCATGTAAAAATCTCGAAGGTTTCTTGACCTCCCAAAAAAATATTCTAACCATATGTTTCATCTAAATTTAAAACAAATTAAATAATTTTCTAAAAATACTCGAGTATTATCTTCGCGTATTTTACTTTCTCAGATCATTATAGAAATATGTTACTGCCGCCATGCGTAATCAACGGCAAAATATTGCTTAACAAAATTAAAAAAAACTTGGCCATCTCTCAAAATTAATATCAAAATTGTCATATATTTTTTAAGCTATTTTTTTTCTCAAGGTCTGCTTGGACAGTGAAAAATGCTTACCACGTCTGCTTGGGACAAACGAAAACAAAGTATTTCGCTCTGGTAACAACTTTGTGAACAAATTTTAATAATAAATGTGACGCATGTAAGTTCATAGAAAAAAAACTAAATATTATTCCCTATTGCGCAGTTAAAACTATAATTAAAATTTAAAAATGAAAATTTAGAATGTTTTGTAGTACTTACCAAATGAACAGCAACAAAGTGGATAGATTGAAAATTGCAAATTTCAAATCGAGAAACAGAGAGAAGTCGAAGGCCGACTTCATCACATCCACGAAGCTGTCATACCAAGTCTGAAAGGAAATTGAAATAAAACTATATTAATATAATTTTCAACAACACGTTGTCGTTCGTACGATTATGTGGTAAGGTAATCGTCTTGTTATAGGTAGAGGCATTTATACCGTCGCCGTGCCTTTTAAACTTTTAAATATTACGTGCATCCTAAAAATAAACATAACCTCTCTTTACATTTTGTAATTCTGATTTGATAAGTAAAGGGTGCTCAAATTTGACGTATCATTTTAAATTGGCCGCCACTTTTTTGTATAGCTATTACGTCACACCGAAGTTTTTTTCAGGTATGCAGTTAATACATTCCGGTTAGCTAAAATGGATCGGTACACTATTGAGCAACGTGCTTTTATTATTAAAACAGATTTTAAATATGGTGAACGTTTTGCAGAAGTTGAAAGAAAATTTCGTCCAAAATACGGTAGAGAAAATGCTGCGTCAAACCGTGCTATTAAACTTATCGTTCCTAAATTTGAAGAAACTGGGTCGGTCCAAGATCAGAGAAGTAAGGCGTATCCTCGTAGTGGTCGTTCGAGGGGAAATATTGCAGCTGTTAGCAGAAGTGTTGCTGAAGAGCCATTGACGTCAATTCGTCGTCGTTCACAGCAATTAAACCTCAAACCAACAACTTTGTTTTACATTTTGCACCACAAAGATCTGCATTTAAAGGCTTACAAAATACAGTTAACACAAGAATTAAAGCCAACTGACCACGCATTGAGTCGGCGATTCGGCCATAGAGAAGCACCAACAAAATGACAATTTTTTCAAGCAAATTATCTTCACCGATGAGGCCATTTTGAAATTGACGATTATGTGGATAAACGAAACTGTCGCATTTTTGCTGAAGAAAATCCTAGAAGATTGTTTGAAAAGTCAATGAAACGAAAAAAGTTACTGTATGGTCTGGATTTTGGTGTAGTGGCGTAATTGGTAAATTTTTCTTAGAAGATGAAAATGACAATGCAGTTACTGTAGATGGAGCTTGATATCAAGCGATGATTAGAAACTTTTTGTGGAGTCAATTGGAAGATATTGATGTGCAGAATATCTGGTTTCAACGGGATGGTGCAACATGCCACACAGCAACGAACTCAATCGATCTTTTAAAAGAGAAGTTTAACGATCGCATAATTTCCCAAAGAAAAGAAGTGACAAGTTTATGCGATTTAACACCACTGGATTTTTTCTTATGGAGTTTCTTGAAGAGTAAAGTTTTTTTTTTTTTTTCGGTGGCGCCTGGAGGTGAGGAATCTTATTTGATATTTGATATTTATTGATTTCAAACGCTGTACATCAAGATACACTTATAGTTAGTACAGGATATGACAAAACATGTGCAAAGCAAGGCAAACAATAGTAACCAATACAAGAAAATATAATTTAAAAACATAGGGACGGGCTACAGTCCGCTTGGGCGAACTGTTGGATACCCTATTCTTATTCCTATCCCTCATAAGTGGGCGTGACAAAAGTCTAAGTATGGTTGAATTGTTAAGAACGCTCTACATATTTTGTTATATAACATTTAAATGATTTCATAAAAAAAAAACTCGTAACTTGATTATTTCGGGACCCTAGAGAGTATATGGTTAAAATTTCAGCTCTCTAGGTCCAGTTTAAAGGCCTAATTTTTGCCGACAGACGGACAGACGGACGGACAGATGGACATGGCTAGATCGACATTACTATCGATGCTGATCATAAATATGGTAACTTTTAGGGGTCTACGCGCAATATTAAGGTATGTTACAAACTATGCGTCAAAATTAATATACCCTTAGAATAGGGTATAATTAAACACAATTTGAAGTTAAACATTTAAACATATTAATTATATATATGCGCAACCAAGGACAAGCAAAAAGTTAATAAAAAAAAGAAGGTAAATCAGGTAAAGTTGGAGAGATGTTGAAAGCAGACAGTAGGAAATTTATTGCGTTCGATTCCAGACCTCACATGATTGGGTAGATTGTTCCGAAGTTTGAAAGCATAAATGAAAAATTGCCTGCGTGATGTTAAGCAGGAGTAAGTGGCAGGTCGCAATACAATATATCGATGAGACGAACATAAATTAATTTTACTAAATAAATAGTTCGGTTCTTTCTTGTGAACAAGTTTAAAAAGTAAAGAACAGCACATTGTAGAGGACTGGCACGTGTCTGATGAAGCTTCTCTGTCTGATCATATGCATATTATGTTCAGGCTGCGATGCAACACCGAGTGCGCGCCGGTCAAATACAATAATAAATTAACTAACTGGAGAACCTATAGTGAAAATCTGGCAATCAGAACTGATCTGCTACCAGATTCACCACTAACACCGAGTGATGCGGACGCTGCACAATGTCAGCTTAACGACATCATTATCTCATCCTTTAGGAATAGTTGTAAGGTAAAGCGCACCGTGGTAAAAAGAAGCGTACCATGGTGGAATGAAAACCTGGAAACTATCCGCAAGAAGGTGAGAAAACAATTCAATAAATCGAAACGTACCGGCGTAAGGGATCAATATCGATCCCTGTTAACCAAATACAACCAAGAGTTGCGAAGATCTAAAAGGGCCTCATGGCGCGCAAACTGCGAAAAGCTGGAAAAACTCCCAGCAGTGGCGCGAACAGATCCTTCAAACTGCATGGGATTGCTCATCAAACCTGATGGAACAATCACAAGCGACCGGAAAGAAACTCTCATAACCTTGCCGCAAGTTAACTTCCCTGGTTCCCTAATTGTCGATCACACAACTGATCACACTACTGAGGTTTCATATCCAACTAACCTCAGCAGAAATAATAGTTTATCTGGTAAATTATTTAGTCCAGATAAGGTAAAATGGGCCATAAACTCATTTAAACCATTCAAGGCACCAGGAAATGACGGAATTTTTCCAGCCCTCATTCAAAAGGGTATGGAATTCTTCCTACCTAACATGATTGCCTTATTTAGGTTCAGTTTCAACTGGGGCTACATACCACGCACTTGGCGGGAGGTCAATGTAGTATTTATCCCCAAACCAGGTAACAAACCTAGTGAACTACCTAAATCCTATCGTCCCATAAGCTTGACATCGTTTTTCCTGAAAACAATGGAAAGAATAATTGACGTTCATATCAGAGAATGCGTAACTTTTAGCATGCCTCTACACCCCTGTCAATATGCGTATCAAAAAGGCAAATCAACGGAAGGCACCCTGTTAAAACTAACAAATCACATAAACAACGCCTACCGTTGCAAAGAAATTGCACTATGCGCTTTTCTTGACATAGAGGGTGCTTTTGATAACACCGGTTATGATTCAATATCAAATGCTTTAATTCACCGAAAGGTAGACTTTCCCACCATAAACTGGATAAAAGCGATGCTCGAAAGTCGGAAAATCACTGCTTCGTCAGGACAGACTTCAGTATCAGTTTCAGCTATAAAAGGCTGTCCACAAGGAGGAGTTTTATCACCCCTCCTGTGGTCTTTGGTCATAGATGACCTACTTCAAAAATTAAGTAACTTAGGCTACGACATAATAGGGTATGCCGATGACTTGGTCATCATTATTAGGGGCAAAGAATCAAACGTAGTTACTTCACGTATGCAAAACGCCCTTAAGATAGCTATAGACTGGTGCGTCAAGGAAAATCTCTCCATAAACTCCAGTAAAGCTATCATAGTTCCTTTCACAAAAAGAAGAAATCTCAGCTTAGCTCAGATTTCACTAAATGGCACGACCATTGAGTATTCCGACGAAGTCAAATATCTCGGAGTAATCCTGGACAAAAGACTAAACTGGAACTCTCACATCAACAACAAAATCACTAAAGCTAACAGAGCTTTATGGGCCTGTCGACGCACATATGGCAGAACTTGGGGAATCTCTCCAAAGATTGTCCACTGGATCTACACAGTGATGATAAGACCCATTATAACACACGCCTCCATTGTATGGTGGACAAAATCCACACAAAAGGTCGCAATAGAGAAGCTCAAAAAGGTACAACGGCTTGCGTGCCTTGGTATCTGCGGAGCCATGCGAACCTGTCCAACGGCTGCCATAGAGGCAATAACAGGTATTACACCTCTCCACATATACATTCAAAAAGTGGCGATCCGCAGTGCAATAAGTCAAATACAGTTAAACGAGATAAGTCTTAACGGTCATCCGGAACTTAAGACCCTTCTTGATGAACTGCCAGAACTCAACATGAACTGCGCGGTCACAGACCGCATCCATAAAACACTATGCTTCAACAAGCGATTCTCCACGGAGATCCCCAAGAGAGAAGCATGGGTTAGTAACAGCCACAACGGCATAAAGTGGTATACTGATGGTTCTAAAATGGAAGCGGTGGTAGGAGCGGGAATATACGGACCAAACAAATGCTTTACGATACCCATGGGGAAAAGTCCCAGCGTATTTCAAGCAGAGCTCCACGGCATTCAAGAATGCGCTAGCCACATAAAACTATCTGGTATAAAAGGTGCAACCATCCATATATTCACGGATAGTCAAGCAGCTATAAACGCCCTTAGCTCGCATACGATTGACTCCAAATCAGTCATGTACTGCTTCAACACCCTACAGGCACTCGGAACAAGTAACAAGAAAAAGTTATGGTGGGTTCCGGGTCATGTCGGGGTGGAAGGTAACGAAAAGGCCGACGAACTGGCCAGAAAGGGTTCGGAAACACCCTTCATAGGTCCCGAACCCTTCTGCTGCACTCCTAGATCAGCAGCAACGGCAGCAATAAAAAGCTGGGAATACAGAAAATGTATCCATCTATGGGAAAGCATCCCAGGTTTAAGACAGACCAAACAAGCCGTTCGGCCTTTCAATAAAAATGCCAGCAAATGCCTAAACCTAAGCAGGCATGATATCAAAAACTTAGTAGGTTACCTTACTGGCCACCATGGTTTAAGATATCATCTACACAAAATGAAAATAGTAGACTCTCCTGAGTGCCGACTCTGTCTTGAAGAGGACGAGTCAGCTGAACACATTTTATGTGAATTTCCGGCCCTAAACGGAATTAGAAAGAAGATCTTTTTCAGGGAACAAATGTGCCCCGAGGACATAAAGAATTCTTCTACTAGTAGAATTGTCCGCTTTACACGGAAAGTGGAAACTCTACTAGTCTAAATTTTTCTGGCCCACACGGCACAAAAGATCTTTTTAGGTTGAAGTGCCCCATATTTAATCGCCTTGGCGAGCCAGAACTTTAAAAAAAAAGAAAAAAGAACAGCACCGATACTTGAAAAAAGCATCCAGGCTACATCCAAGAATTTGACGAGCTTTAAATGAAATATGATCAAACCGACGAAGATTAAATATAAAACGTGCAATAGAGTTGAAAGCGACCTTTAGTTTTTGGAATGAGACCGAATCAAGATCCGCAAACAGCTCACAGCCATGTGACATTATGGGGATTATTAATGCTTTAACCAGTTTTAGTTTAACTTGTGTGGCCAAAATTGTTCTTGTAATCGATAATCCTCTTAGCGATGCGTACACTTTATTTGTAATAGAATTGATGTGGGCATCCCATGTTAATTTGTTGTTAAAGATAATCCCCAGATTTCTTGCGTAGCTGACATATTCCACCTGACAAGAGTTTAAAAAGATAGGAGAAAAGGTCGGAGAAATTTGGTTGACGTTTACAGATTGGAATGGCTTTAGTTTTGTCAGGATTAAGTTTAAGCCCATTGCGTGTTGACCACTCGAAAATAGATTGTAGATCGTCGTTTACTTTTTCTATAGCGTCCTCAACCATGCCAATAGGAAAACTAAGGTACAGTTAGACACCATCAGCATATATATGAAATCGACAGTGAGATAAAACGGAAGGTAGGTCATTGATGAACAGAAAAAACAGTAATGGACCAAGAATAGATACTTGAGGGACGCCATTATTAATAGGAAGAAACGAAGACAATTTACTATTACATGAAACAGCCTGCAGGCGATTAGTCATATAAGAATAAATTAATTTGCTAGAAGTGTCAGAAAAGTTAAAATATGTCAGAAGTTGATCACAGAGAATATTAGGATTAACACAGTCAAATGCTTTGGAAAAGTCAAATAATGTTATCACAGAGGTATGGTTTGCATCAATTGCCTGTCTTATATCGTTGGAAACTTTTAATAGTGCAGTTGTGCAGCTGTGTCCAGACCGGAAAACTGACTGCAGAGGGTTAAAAAGCTGTTAATCTTTTAAGAATTTTTTTATTTGTTTGCTGGTGATAGATTCAAAGGCTTTAGATAAGAAGGGAAGTATGGCTATGGTCCTATATTCTGAGTTTGTGCCCTTTTTAGGAATTGGGATGATCTTAGATTTTTTCCATGCACTTGGGTAGGTAGAAGTCATGATAATGGTGTTGAACAAATAGGTGATGTATGGAAGTAAAAACGGAAGAAGGATTTTTATAAAGTCAGGATGAACATTATCTAGTCCGACAGACTTGCATTTAATAGAAAAGATTGCGTTTCCTACGATGTATTCATCAACTGCAGCCAATGAAAATTCGTTTTCCCTATTGTACAGCGCAGGCAAAGAAAATAAATTTTCATTGTCATGCTGAGCAATGATGCGGTCTGTAGCTTGTGACGTAATGGGTGTAGAGAATTTAAGGTTCAGCTCGTCCAAGTCAATATTGTCGTCTGAAATAGAGATATTATCCTTACCCAATCCAAAATTACGAACTTCATCCCACAAAAACTTAGAAGAGCGATCTGAATTAAATCTATTACTATAGTAATTAAGCTTGGCGGATCTTATGAGTTTGGTAACGAGATTACGGGATGTTTTAAAGTTTCTTAGCATTTCTTCACAACCAAAGCGTTTCCAACGACGATATGACACATCTCTCCTTCTAATGGCATTAAGAATGTCGATTGAAAGCCAGGGACAGCTCTGTGGTTTAATAGGACGTGTATTAATAGGTACATACTTGTTAAACAGGTAATTAATAGCAGAGTCATAGAAACAGTTTGTTTGTAAACGTCAGAAGTAAGAAAAATTGTATTCCAATCTTCTTATGATATCAATGGCACGTACCATTGATTATGCCCGATTCATATATTATCTAGTATGCCTACGGGCTAAACCTCACCCTTCAGAGAGGCACTATGAGGACCGGCCGCGCGCGCTTATAGTAGTATGTAATTCGTTCCTCTCATTTTTTCACTTTTTTTGATGACTACGACTAAGTAACCTTAACAAGTAGTTTACGCTTCAGTAGTGTTAATCGCGTTTGGTATGTAGCTTTCCAGCGAACGCACCTACTAGTACCGTCATTATATGCGGTTTTCCTTATGTCGCTAGGTCGAACGGTCTTGTTCTTTGTAATCGGCGCTCAAGGTTTGTCACGTTTAGAGTACGGATTATTTAATTATTGCAATGACCATGAATACGAGTACGAAGTTTGCTACTTCGTTACTCACGGTAGCAATTCCTAGATCTCTGTGAATATCACTATTCCTTATATACCGTGGAGCATTCACGATTGCTCTTAGCATTTTGTTTTGGAATGTTTGTATTATAGTCATATTGCTTGGTTTGGTACAACCCCAAAGTTGTATAGGTACTGTATGTCCAAGAAGGTTTTAATAGTTGCTTATACAGGAGCAGTTTGTTGTATACACTTAGCTTCGAATATCTTCCGAGTAGCCAATACATTTCTCTAAGTTTGATCGCGAGCTCGTCACGCTTTTTCTTAACGTGTGGCTTCCACTTAAGTTTTGTGTCTAGGGTCATTCCTAGATATTTTGCCTCGTTTGCGTATGGTATTTGTACTGAGTTAATGAAAACAGGTAAGTTGTTTATCTTTTTGTACGTGAAATTGACATGCGTTGACTTGGTTTCGTTAAGGGCGATTCGCCAGGTCTTTGTCCACTCGCATACTTAGTTGAGAGCTCGTTGGAGTTTTCCCGTTGATGATTCGACTGACTCATCCATTGCGAGGATAGCCGTATCGGCTGCGAACGTTGCTACGATGGTCCCTTCATCTTGTGGTATATCTCTTGTGTAGAGCAGGAATAAGATTGGGCCGAGAACGCTTGCTTGCGGAACACCGGGGTGGATTTCTTTGAATTCCGATAATTTAGTCTCATGTCTAACACGAAAGAGTCTGTTTCCAAGGAGGTAGGATTCCAGTATTTCGTATAATTTTTTCGGTAGGATTGCCCTTAGCTTATACCTTAGGCCTTCGTGCCATACATTATCAAAGGCTTGCGATACGACAAGAAAAGCGCTAGAGCAAATCTTTTCCCATTCTAGAGCTTTTTCAATTTCATTCGCTATTCGGTACACCTGATCGATTGTGGAATGTTTGACCCGGAAGCCGAATTGATGATCTGGTATCAAGCGCCTTTCTTCAATTACTGGTTTTAATCGTTTTAGCAGAAGTTTCTCGAAGACCTTGAATATTATCGGCAGTAGCGAAATAGGTCTATAAGATTTCTTATCATTTGTACTTTTCCCCTGTTTTGGAACCATAATGACTTCGGCTACTTTCGATTGTCTTGGAACATATGAAAGTCTCAGAGAAGCATTTATAATGTAGAGCAGCTTAACTAATGCTTTTTTCGGTAGCTCCTTCAGAATTTCGCCAGTGGTTAGATCGTATCCTGGAGCTTTGTTATTTTTCAGCTTTCTTATTGTGATTCGAAGCTCGGACAAGGATACGGCTTTTACTTTATAGTTATCGGATGCCGTATTAGCATTCGGTTCTTCGTTTAAAGGTCGTTCATCGAACGGCTTGAATGTTTCTTCTAGATACTCGGCAAATAAATCCGCTTTCTCTTTGTTTTCTTTTGGCCCATTCGCCGTTAGCTTTTCTTATTGGTGGAGAGTGCATTTTGGGTTTCCTTATGGACTTCAAGGCTTTCCAAAATGAGTAGTTTGAGCTCTCGAGGTAAGTAGAGGTTTCGAGTTTGTTGCAAAGATGGTTCAGATAAGTTTTATCAGGGGGTGCGCGGGATTGTTGCCATCTCTTACGCGCTCTCCTCTTTTCTCGTATGAGGTCTTCTATTTCAGGCATGTATTTGAATTTATTGTTTCGTGTAGCTGTCTTCTGGAAGGGAGTGTTTTTCCATGCTGCGCTCTGAATGACTTCCACCAGATTGTCAACTTCGGCTTCTATTTCGAGCGGTGTCTTTAGTGGCACATTCAAAGCAACATTTTCTTTGCAGTCTTTTCGGAAAATGTCCCAGTTGGTTTTGTTACTAGTTAACCTGGGCGGTCCTTCATTTTTTGCTACACTTCCACCCATTTTCAGGGTGACTGCTGAGTGGTCTGAGCATAGATCATAGCATTCTTCGACTTCCGTCAGATTTTTGTTTAGCCCTTTTGCAATTAAGAAGTCGACGAGGTCAGGGATTTTATCTTTGTCAGTTGGCCAATACGTTGGCTTTCCCGTCGAGAAAAAGTCCACCCCACGCTTCATACTGGCTTTATACAGTTGTCTGCCTTTCGTCAAGTTGCATCTTGAACCCCAGAAAGTGTGTTTAGCATTAAAGTCCCCACCGATAATTAGACCCAAATGAGTCAAAGAGGCGGTCAAGGTTGTCTTCTGCCAGTCTATATCCCGGGGGAAAGTAACAAGATCCGATAAGGTAGTCTAAATGGTTTACTTTTACGGAGACTGAACTTATTTGCATAAAATCGAGTTCTATTTTTATGTCTGTTGAGTCCTTAAGACAATCTTTGATGTAAAGAGAGGATCCGCCTCTGGCATTTTCCGAGGGATGATGCGCGTGATAGTCTCTGTAGCCTTTTATTTTGGGTCCATGTCCCTTTTTTAAGTGGGTTTCCGATATCAAGCATATACCAGTATTGTTTTTCCGTAGAAATACTTCTAGTTCGTTAATTTTGTTTAGGAGGCTTGTGCGAACTGTTGGATACCCTATTCTTATTCCTATCCCTCATAAGTGGGCGTGACAAAAGTCTAAGTATGGTTGAATTGTTAATAACGCTTTACAAAAAAAAACGCTCCCTAGCTCAAACTTTGGTTTTTCAATAAAATTGCGGGCCTGTAAGCGGATTTAACAAAATTTAAACATACACTGCAAGTCATAAGATTAGAAGCAGGCGTATTTGCAAAGTAAAATCGATATTTCTCCCGTTACGATATGGATTAGAAAAAAACGACTATGGTAAGTGGGAGACTGTTTTGTTAACAACAAAATATGAAATGTGTGTATAGGTGAGATAAAGCTAACGGAACTTTGAAGACAAATTGTAAATTAAGTAAAGAATATGCGGAAATAAATCGGGTCATTAGATTAGAAGCACTGAACAAATCAACGTTTTTTGTGAAGTGAATATATTTTTTGTCGGTTTAACCGGTACATATTATAAAGTAATTGTTCTTGATTGAGTGTTAATAAAAATTAGAAGGAAAAAATGTTTAAGAGTGGAGGAAAGGGCAGGAATAGATGTCTATTCCTCTGAAGGTCTTTTATGCCGTGCTATAGCCCGAAAAATAAAGCGAAGTGATCATTGTGTCAGCAATTATTAAAAAACCCTTCGTCTTACACCAAAAATTATAAAGGGAACACTTCTTTTGCCTTAACACTTCGCGAAATGCGAAGTATCCTTAGAATAGAGAAAGCTAATGTTAAGGCCAGCCTATCCACTGTTACCGCACCATTAGCCGAGCTAAACACTTAAAGCTTAAGAAAAAACCATCACTTATTGACGCAAGAAAGAGACAGCGCTTGTATTTCGCGAAAGATCACATGAGCTGGGATGTGCAAAATGGAACGAGCACAAATGATTGGCGGAAGGTTTTTTTTCCGATGAAAACAAGTGACCTGAGGAAAGCAGCGCTTTTGAACCGTCACCGTAGCAGAGAAGGAGGCGTTATGGTCTGCGGTTCAATTTCATTCGCGAAACACAAGCGTTGTCTCTTTGTTGCATCCAAACACACAGATATATATAAATACATACATTTCCGCGACGAATAGTTTTCGGAAAACATCGGAGAGAAATTGGCATGCGACTGTCAAAAACTGATGCATAAAACGGATATCATCGCTATGAACCGCTGTGCGTAGAGTTTTATCGGAGACATGCTCCGAATCCTCGTAACTTTTTTGCCATGTACGGGTTTAGAACTGTCAGCAGTTTTATTTCAGTGCATTCCTCCTAACCAACCAATGATTTTTATAACTTCGGTATTCAACTTTGTGCAGCAAATGCGACATCCATTAGCAATAATGTCACAAACACTCTAAGAGTAAATTTTGGATTGGAATTTTCATTTGCCCTTTCACGGTCGCAGCGGTAAGTTATGCCATCAATTGAGCAGCCTTCTTGAGCAAATTTGAACTTTTGTTACATTAAGAATCGATGTCTCGTGGATTCAACAACCAAACTGGGCATAAACGCGTTGCATGTTTTAGTCAGTCAGTCTGCTAGGCAGCTATCTAGTACATTCTAAAAAAATTCTAAAACTCGTAAGATTTCAAAGACCCCGTTAGGAATACCATCTAACGCTCCAACAACTATATTCTTACTAAAGGCCAACTGCCGTTTTTGGTATAATTGTGGTAAATAATAAGAACCGAAGTACAGTGGTATTAAAACATAGGGACGGGCTACAGTCCGCTTGGGCGAACTGTTGGATACCATATTCTAATTCCTATCAGACACCTAGAGAGTCTATATTAGAAATTTCAGCTTCCAAGCTCAAACTTTGGTTTTTCAATAAAATCGTTTTATTTAATTGTCGGCGTGTCAGTGGGCGGATTTTAGAAATTTTATCTCCCGAGCAGTTTTAGGTATCAGAGATCATATCTACGAGTAACAAATTTCAGCATTCTAGCTCAAAATTAGATTTTTTCGAAAAAATAGTTTTTGGACGGACGGATATGGCTAGATCGACATTACTATCGATGCTGATCATTTATATAGTAACTTTTAGGGGTCTACGGGCAATACTAAGGTATGTTACAAACTGAGTCAAAGTTAATATACCCTTAGAATAGGGTATAAAAAGCAGAGCGCTATCATATTCTATCAATAGACCACGGAAGACCTTAAATCCACGGATAAAATCAGCCCCTCGATAAACAAGCAATTTCGATATTTATTTGTCGAATTCATGGTGAAAAATCGGTGCAGTCCTCGATTTGTTTTTCGAGCTACTAAATATTTGTTTTAAACATACGAAAAAAAAGCAAGAGTTTCTTCGACTTCAGGGTGATCTTCCGTTTAAAGTGATTTATTTCACAAAATTATTCCGGCATTGGTAGGATATAACAGCTGTTATAATTTATGAGAGTGCTGACACAGACCGATAACAAATCGACAAAAATATCTAAAAAAAAAAAACATACCAGTTCCACACCATAAAAGAAAATATTAAAATTTCAGTTGAATAAATTATGTTAATTTTCCAAAAATAAATGAAGACCAACATTGCGGCGGAAGGAAAACCTCTTGAATACTCCAGCCCCCTTCAAGTCATAAACCATTGAACTTAGAATGCCATTCATAAGACAACTATAACCGCTCAAATTCCTTATTAAAAGAGTATTAGAAGAAAATAAATGGCCTCATTAAATATACGATTTTATGAATTGAAAGGTTAGCGAAAATTTAAGACATTGGAATATTAAAAATACTCAGGGAACTCAGGATTAAAATAATTAAGTGAAATACCACCCTTAATGTTTTCAAAGGCCAATAGTAACTCACAGGGATTCATGTCCAGTCATAAACTACTACTCTCAATTCCGTCAACCACTGAATTCCTATTTCAGCAAGAACGAAGTTTTAATTTGTGGTAAACATTACCATCAAATAAATTTGGGATAAAGACTGTAATTTATGCCAAGCAGTGTTTAAACGATTATTTTTATGATAGTCACTAAATGTATTCGATGCAAAGAGGATAATTTTTTTGGCCTTGGCAGGCATGGCAGGAGAAACGCCGAGAAAACAAAGTCACAGATGACGAATGAAGAGATTCTAGAATAATACCGATTGCTGTAGCCGAACCCTAATTTATTATTATTTTATTTATGTTGCAAAAAAAGGTAAACTATGCTTACCTCTTCGGGATAGGGGTTAGAATTTACCCGAGGTGGGCATGCCGGTCGTAATAGTCTAAGAGCCCACAGCATTTTTTGGGAGTGAAGATATAACCAAAATTAGAATATACCAAAGTTAAGTGCCCAAATAGCTTAAGTCTATTTCGCTAGTCTGGCAGCATTTGTTTGGGGCAAAGGTTAGTAATAGTAAAGTAAAAATACGTTTTTTTCCAAATCCTGGATCGAAGAAATAACAACAATAGTATTAAATGAAAGAGGTTGAAGCCATCTACACAAATCTGTGGGTGCCAGACGTTTTGCTTGGGGTTATCCCCATGCCAGACGTACTAATAGTATGCAAAAAAATCAGTTTTTGAAATAATTGGTATAACCACACATTAAATATACCAAAATAATTGTGGAAGTGTCCTGATACCGAAAATGTGGGTGCCAGACGTTTTGAATGGGGAAAACCACTTGCCAGACGTACTGAAATGATCGTCGATCAGAAAATGATAATCGACAGCAGACGTTTGTGAAATCAAAAAGTGTCGATCACAATCGACAAACATTATATGATGGAGAAATCGATCGATAATTGAAAAAAGTTATTCACCGATCAATAAATCGACAATCGCAATGGGGGCCAAACAGTCGCTTCCGTGTTCATACTCTTTTCATGGGCTATACTAAAGCAATTAAAGAATATAAATCTTCAGTTTGCTTTCGCCTACAATGCTCGTTTGAAAAAGGATATATTGGCGAAAATGTATAGTCAAGCTTAAACAGGTTTAGTTTGACACTACGTAACATTGTAAGTGTCAAGTTAAATTGACTATAAGTTTTCACTATTTTCTTTTTATACAATCTCGAAAAAAATCTTTATAACATTTTTTTTAACACCGCAGCCAGTTCTAGTTTTAAAAAGTAGAGCGACAACTGTATAATAGAGTGAAATCCATATATACAAAAACTGTTGATGTTTCCTCAAATTTACGAGCGTTTGTTAGGCTTTCCTATCATGTTTAATTACTATTCGATTTGCTGGCATTATCTATTTTGAGATTCAGTATTTCAATGTCTACTCGTGAAACGTAGATAGGTAACTTAATTTGTTACAATGTTTTCAGGTTACATCTACTTATAACTCAAACAAATAACAATTTATACATTGTTAAAATATGAATGTTGTTGCTGCAATTAAAAACTGCATTTAGTCAAGATAATCTGTATTTGTATTTACAAAAGGTCGTAAAGATTAATTATAAATAAGATTTGAGCTTTTATCATTTATATTACCAGAACATGTGTATTATGACACATTTGACAAAGTATAGATAAAGTAGATTCATACACAGAGCGCATACGAAATTGCTCAATTGGATTTTCTGTCAGAAACGAACGTTTGTCTTCATCATCTTCTTCATCTTTTTTCACGCAGCGGGTATGATCTGGACTTAAGGGCATAACACTTCCACTTCACTGTATTCCTACTGGATACTTCAAATCGCCTGGTACGGACGGAATATACCCAGTCATGCTGCAACAAGGTACAAACCATTTTTTTTTATAATTAGCGTGCGCTAAAGGGATTTATTTTGTCTGTAATTGATACAGTACCCTTATAATGCAACCACAGCGCAAGCATTTTTGTATGTTGCTGAAGCAGCATCCAGCAAATGATTCATTGCCTGTTTTTAGGTGCTACTTACTGCATGAAAGAAGAATAGGAAAGAAGTTTGGTGCGATAAGATTTTTTCTCCACAGGTGGCGTCTAAATTGCTTAAGCGAGATCTGTTTTCTTGTGTGTATTCAATTTAAAAATCATGGCCCTGATCGGGATTCGAACGCAAGACCTGCCAATCACTGTACCATTGCCACCGTTTGGTAGCATAAGCTTCCATGTAAATGCGTTACTGCTGCTTTCGTCAAACTCCAAAGGAAGGTATGTCTTGGCGGCACGGGGACCTTCCGGACTCATGGATACAAATTGTTGTATGCAACAGACAAAGGTAAACCTAGAACTTGCATACTGGCAAAAAGTAGCTTAAATGTATTTTTACTCCCTAATTTCAGCGACCGTAATGCAACCGTGGTGAGTCTAGAGACTGCTCGCGGCACCCATTGGATAGCCTCGACTTATCTGGCCCATGACCACGTAGGGTCCTTGCCTGGTGTCAACCTAGAGGGACTGATCGCGGCAGCTGAACATCAAAAAACTGGTCTCATTATTGGATGTGATGCCAATGCGCACCATTCAGTATGGGGCAGTTCTGACATCAACGACAGAGGTGAGTCTCTTTTTGATTATATTCTTAATACTAATCTCATTGTGTGTAACACTGGTAGTAAACCTACCTTCATTACAAAAGATAGACAGGAGGTTCTAGATATAACTCCGGTCTCCGACTCAATCCATCAGGAAATTATAGACTGAAAAGTCTCGGCGGAACACTCTTTTAGTGACCACCGTTACATTCAATTCAGTTTAGCCGATGACCCTCCCCACCAGCCAGTTTTTAAAAATTATAGGAAAACTGACTGGCTCAAGTATAGAGAAGTGCTGAAAAGTTCAATTAAATCTGAACTCCTTAGTCCTCCTCGGAACACCATGGAGCTAGATAAAAAGGTCAGGGTACTCACCTTGGCCCTCAATAAGGCTCTGACTTCTGCCTGCCCGCTCACACGGCCTAGATGCAAAAAGAAGCCGGTTTGGTGGACCCCAGCACTAGGACCTCTAAGAAGCAGTTGTAGAAAACTGTTCAACCAAGCCAAGTTCACAAAAGCTGAAACCGACTGGGCTTCATACAAAGCATCTCTCAATGCTTACAAAAAGCAACTGAGGAAAGCCAAATGTTCGTCTTGGAGACTCTTCTGTGGAAAAATAGAGGAATCTTCGGAGGCATCTAGGCTAAGAAAAATCCTCTCAACCAACCAGGTATACCTAGCTTTTTAAAAAAGGCGGACGGCTCCTGGACCACTTCCAGCGAAGAATCGCTCAATCTACTACTGGATACACATTTCCCAGGTAGCTCCCACGTTACTAGCAATATAAACCTGTCTAGGTCAATTGCACGTACCACTAACTTTAAAGGTCTGATTACTAGGGACAAACTGCTCTGGGCGATACACAGCTTCAAACCATACAAATCCGCGGGCCAGATGGCATAATACCAGCTGAAATTCAAAATACCTCGGATATCATCTCGCCTTTGCTTGAGATAATTCTGAAAAGCTGCGTAAAAATGGCATACATTCCGCTGTCATGGAGAGAAGTAAAGGTAGTTTTCATACCCAAAGCCGGTAAATGTTCCCATGTAAATCCTAAGGATCTCAGACCCATAAGCCTATCGTCATTCCTTCTAAAAACATTAGAAAGGCTGATTGATATCCATCTACGTACTAACATTGATACAAGACTTCTGTCTACGGCTCAACATGCATATTGCAAAGGCAAATCTGTTGAAACAGCCTTACATACGTTAGTACGTTCAATCGAATACTCCCTTCACCATAAGGAGTACACTATGGTTGCATTCCTGGATATTGAGGGTGCTTTTAACAACGTCAATACATCCGCGATCGCAAATGCACTGTCAGATCTAAAGGTACATGACTCACTTGGTGAGCTTATTAATCTACTTCTCACAAGTCGGATTATAAACTCGAAACTGGGTATGACATCGGCCAGAAGATCTGTCAGTAGAGGTACGCCACAAGGTGGAGTCCTGTCTCCCCTCCTTTGGAACTTAGTGGTGAACAAGCTGCTGATGTGCCTAGAAAAGGAGGGCTGCAGGGTGATTGCCTATGCAGATGACGTTGCAATTGCCGCCTCAGGGAAGCACCTAAACACCCTGAAAGAACTTCTCCAAAACGCTCTTAATAAGCTAACTACATGGGCAGATCGTTGTGGGTTGGGTGTTAATCCCCACAAAACCGAACTTGTTCCATTCAGTAGGAAGCACAAAATTCCATACATTGATCCCCCCTCTATCAGGGGAATAAGTCTAGCTTAGCTGGAAACCTAACATTCAGGAAAGAGTTAGTAAAGCTACAGCAGCACTCTTCTCCTGCAAAAAAGCCATTGGTAATACATAGGGACTCCAGCCCCGCATTACCAACTGGCTATACATCTCGGTAATAAGACCGATACTTATGTACGGGCCGGGGTGGTTGTTTGGTGGACTGCCCTAGATAAAGCGATAAATCGCGATAAGCTAGGCAAAGTCCAACGAACAGCTTGTCTCTGCATGAGTGGTGCACTGCGCACTACCCCCTCTGCTGCAATGGACATTCTGTTTCACCTGACACCCCTGGACATCTTTAGCAAGCAAGTGGCTGCTAGTACGGCTATCCGCCTCAAAACAACGTTCCAATAGTCCGAGAATGAAATCGGCCACGCATCTATTCTGAAAAAAATTAGAATCATCCCCAGTAACATAGACTACACCACCCCTCAGACCCTTTTTGACAAAAACAAAGGTCAAGATCCCTCCCAGAACATTCTGGGAAGGGCCGCCCGTCGAAAATAAATCGATCCATTTTTATACCAATGGATCCAAAACTGACGCGGGGGGTAGGAGGTGGTGTGTTCTCTGACAGGCTGAATCTCAGCCTCTCCTTTCGACTCCCTGATCTCTGCAGTGTGTTCCAGGCAGAAATCTTGGCTATTAAAGAAGTCCTGTCGTGGCTGAAGAAGAACGTGATATCCGTTACGGATATCTGGATCTTCTCAGATAGTCAAGCTTCATTAAAATTCCTGGATTCTGGGTCCACAAACTCTATCGTAGTCCGTGACTGTCGATCATCTCTAGTGGAGATGGCGAAGCATTTTAACATCCACCTATGCTGGGTGCCAGGACATACAGACATTCCAGGGAACTGTAGGGTGGATGAACTCGCCAGGAAAGGAATCACACTGCCCCTTTTACATGATATAGGTTCACTAGGCATCCCAATCGCTACATGCAAACTCATGTTTATGAGGCAGACCATTGAGAACTGTAACCTTAGGTGGACCAGTGGCAACACTTGTCTAGCGACAAAGCAGATTTGGCTAAAGCTGGATCTGAAACGCTCTAAGTGTTTGATATCTCTAAACAGACTTCACATTGGTGCTATAATTGGTGTGATCACCGGACACTGTCTCATAGGCAGACATGCAAAAAGGCTTGGCGTCCACGCAAATGACTTCTGCAGAAGCTGTATGGACGAGGAGGAGGAGGAGGAGACAGTTCTCCACCTTCTCTGCACGTGCCCTGCTCTTTCTCAAAGGCGTAAACTCCATTTAGGATCCTTCTTTTACAATGATCTTAACGATCTCATTAACACCGACATAAAAAGTTTGTCAAGCTTCATTAGAAGCTCCAACTGGTTCAACGAGTAGGAGGATGATACATCCGTGTGGTATCACAATGGGCCTGTCACTGGCCTAAGTGTGTCTGCCTCAGCCGACTGCCACTACAACCTAACCTAACCTAAGGCAAACATGCGTCAGGCTTCCAAACAGAGACTCATGCTGTCCTAATGGCTATGAACTATGATGTGAAGAACAGGTTCAGGGGCGGAGTATTTGCGTCTTTAGCGACAGTTAAGCTGCGCTTAAGACCAACCTTTTAACCAGCTCCAAAATAGTTTACGCATGCCAGATCTCTCTGAATTCGGTCGGAAGGCTGAGTTCACTTAGTCTTGTATGGGTACCAGGCCATAACGAGATCGCAGCAAATAAGATATCCGATAAACTTGCTACACAGGGTTCAGAGCAGAACTTTTCAGACCCTGACCCGCCGCTCGTTTTGACAGTTGGGTTTGTTACGAACACAATCGCAGATTTGCACGACTCTCTAGGGTGCAGATAGGCTAAGCGAATGCTTCTCGACTTTTGTAAAAAATCGGCAGCATTCTTGTTCTCTCTCAGCAAAGTGGACTTCCCCAGCATGGAAGTTTCACTGAATAACGAAACAGTTCAGTTTGAAGATAAAAACATACGGACGGGCTACAGTCCGCTTGGGCGAACTGTTGGATACCCTATTCTTATTCCTATCCCTCATAAGTGGGCGTGACAAAAGTCTAAGTATGGTTGAATTGTTAAGAACGCTCTACATATTTTGTTATATAACATTTAAAGGATTTTATCGAAAAAAACGCTCCCTAGCTCAAACTTTTGTGTTTCAATAAAATTGTTTTATTTAATTGTGGGCGTGTCAGTAGGCGGATTTAAAAAAAATTAACACATGAGAATAAAGGGCCCCTAGAGAGTATATATTATAAATTTCAGCTCCCTAGCGCAAACTTGGAATTATCAAAAAAAAAAAAAAAATAATTGTGGGCGTGTCAGTGGGCGGATTTTGAAAATATTTACACATGAGCATAAAGGGCCCATAGAGAGTATATATTATAAATTTCAGCTCCCTAGCTCAAACTTTGGATTTTCAAAAATTAATATAGCCTTAAAATAGGGTATAAAAAAATTATTTTATTTATTTGTGGGCGTGTCAGTGGGCGGATTTTGAAATTTTTTTATCCCGAGCAGTTTTAGGAGTCATAGATCATATATAAAAAATTTCAGCTTTCTAGCTCAAAATTCGATTTTTTTCAAAATTTTGTTTTTTTGCGTTTGTGGGCGTGTCTGTGGGCGGATTTCAAAAATTCGTAAACTTGATTATTTCGGGACCCTAGAGAGTATATGGTTAAAATTTCAGCTCTCTAGGACCAGTTTAAAGGCCTAATTTGTGCCGACAGACGGACGGACGGACGGACATGGCTAGATCGACATTACTATCGATGCTGATCATAAATATAGTAGCTTTTAGGGGTCTACGGGCAATATTAAGGTATGTTACAAACTATGCGTCAAAATTAATATACCCTTAGAATAGGGTATAAAAAATCTGGAAATCTACTTTAACCACAACCTTGATTGGGGCGATTATATAAATTCTGTTGTTGCAAAAATATATGCCATTCTTAGGTAGTTAAGCCCGACAAAGTTTTGTTTACCTTCTTCTTTAAAACTTAAATTGATAAAGTCTTTTGTCCTTTTGTTGTTTTTCATGATTAGATTCAGTCTCGACGAGAAAACTTAATCTTGCAATAAATGTGCGAGATATGTGATTAACGAAATGCAATATGACCATACTTGGCGATTTACCAAAAAACATCGCTGGATGTAGCTTCTCTTTTTACACAAGATTGTTCACAATAACGCTCCGACTTAGGCCGTGCTTCCGCTGCAGCGGAAAATTACATTCAAAATTACACATTTCCTATGTTGTGGTTCCGCATAACATTTACTCGCAGGAGCTTAGCGAATCTTACTTACTTACTTATTTACTTAGGTGGCGCTACAGTACGGGGTGGGCTGGGCCTCAACCAATACGCCGCTGCAGTAAGCACGATCTTTGGCCAACTGCCTCCAGTTACGCAGGCCAAGTTGGTTGAGGTTCCCTTCCACTTGCGCGCGCCACCTACGTGGCGGAGCGTTGCGTTGGTGTCCATTTGCTCTACATGTCTTATTCATCTTACTCGACTGATACGTACTTTTTTGACCAGTTCGATGTCGCTGTACAGCTCGTACAGTTCACTGTTAAATCTCCTCCCCCAAAAGCCCGTCAACGCAAACGGGACCGAAACTCACTCGAAGAAACAACCAAGAAGATCTTCCTCCGCTTTTGCTAATGTCCACGCCTCTGCGCCGTAAAGCAGGCCTCGGATGAGGAGGGTCTTATATAGTCTTCTTAGTTTTTCTTGACAAGGCCCGACTAATCAATTGCCGTCTTAGGCCAAAGAAACAGCGGTTGGCAAGTTTAATTCTTCGCTTTATTTCAGCTGTGGTGTCATTATCAGAATTAATAGCGGAGCCGAGGTAGACAAAGTCCCTAACTACCTCAAAATTATAGCTGTCTATCGTGACGTTCTGTCCGATTCGTCGATGTTGTGTGTCCCTTCTTGTTGACAGCACATATTAATATTTTGTTTTGCCGTCATTCACCACTTAACCAATTTTTGCAGCTTCTGTGCTTATACTTGCAAACGCACCAGTGACAGCTCGCTGTGTTCTGCCAATTATGTCAATGTCGCCAGCATATGTAAGTACGTAGTTGCACAGACTTTTGGAAAATTGTGCCTCTAGTGTTGGCTTGCGAGTTTCGCACAATTTTCTCAAGTATGATATTGAAGAAGTCACATGACAGCGCATCATCTTGTCTAAATCCTTTTTTGACATCAAAGGTCTCGGTGAGATTGTTTCCGACCTTTATGGAGCAGCGTCATTCTGCACAATCTGACAAGTTTGGCAGGGATGCCAAAACTAGACATGGCTCTGTATAGCTCGTCTCTATAGATGCTGTCATATGCGGCCTTAAAATCGCTAAAAAGATGGTGGGTATCAATTTGGACTTCTTGGGTTTTTTCCAGGATCTGCCGTAGCTTGAGTATCTGATCGGCCGTGGTCTTACCGGGCCTAAAACCGCACTGGTAGGGACCAATCAGGTCGTTGGCGAATGGTTTCAGGCGTTCACACAGTACAGCAGACATGATCTTATAGGCAGTATTCAGGAGAATGATGCCTCTATAATTGGCGCAGTTTAGAGGATCTCCTTTCTTGTGGATCGGACAAACGATGCTGAGGTTCCATTCATCAGGCATACTTTCTTCTGACCAAATCTTGGAAAGGAGATGGTGTATGCTCTCCACCAGGCCATATCCCGCTGCCTTAAAAAGCTCGCCATTTAAACCGTCTGGTCCAGCAGCTTTGTTGGACCTAAGCTTGGATTATAATGTTTAATTAATTTTATAGATTAAAAGTTCTTTGTAAGCTCTACAGTCATTGTTGAAATAAATAAATAAATAAATAAATAAATAAAATATCGCTACCCTCAGTTAATTTTGATTAGGTGGACGGAAGCCTTGGCTTTCATCGTCCAGGCTGAACGGTTCGTTCCGCCTGATAGCATAATTTGTGTCGTCTTCCGCGTTTAGCAGTCTGCAGAAATGATTTGTCCATGTCCTCAGCACCGACTGTGACTCTACTACAAGATTTCCCTGTTCGTCTCTGCAGGTCTCTGTTCGGATCTTGTTAAGCGAATCTAAGCGAATCAAATCTCGAATGGTTTCAATTTACTCGCGCGAACAAAGCGAATTCAAGATAATTTTGTTGAGTTTTAAAGGATTTGTACTTAGTTGTGTATTGAATTTCGTGCATCTTTCATCTTAAATCAATGAATTGTGTAAATTGTAAAATTCTCCAAACTCGCAGCTGCCTTGCAAATTAAAGGATTCCACACACCGCCGCGATTGCGATAGCGTTTGCGATTGCGATAGCGATTGCGATAACCAACCGAACACACCAGCGCGATAGCGATAGATATCGATAGAGGTATTTCCTTCAGTTGTAAGAAACTAAAGTACTTACATAGATTGTAAAAATATGTAGTTCAAGTGATGAAGAAGAAGTGCTATTGTTGCTTGCATTAGCGGACGAAGAAGATAATGTGTAAGCTTAATGCATATATATTATGCTTGTACTTAAATTCGGCTTATATATAATTGTTTTACAGAAAAAGAACATGGATGCACGAAATCAATTTAAGTCGAGACAGTCGAGGAGAATTTTTCACATTATTTGAAAATTTGAAAACAGATGAAAAGCGTTTTTACCAGTACTTCAGAATGTCGTTCGTATGTTTCTCAGAGGTACTGACATTAATTGAAGAAAATGTTCGGAAAATGGATACCAATTATCGATGTGCTATTACGCCAATAGAACGTCTGGCAGTAACTCTAAGGTAAGCTCACAATTGTTTTATTGGCTGTAGTCGATGCTGATTACAAATTTATATGTGTTGATATTGGAGGATATGGAAAAAATAGTGACTCTAGTATTTTTGAAGCATCTGCTATGGGACAGCGCTTTGAAAGAGGATGATTTGATATCCCAAAAGAGAAATGCTTGCCTGGGCAAACAGTATTGACACTAAATGTGTTGATAGGAGACGAAGGATTCGATCTAAAGTCCTATTTGATGAGGCCGTTTCCTTACAGAACAACAAGACATGACCATGCTAAAGAAAAATATAACGACCGTCTTTGCATGGCTAGGCGTATTGTGGAAAATACGTTCGGGATTTTATCTCAAAAATGGAGAATATTTTTTAGACCTCTAGCTACTGATAGTGAAACCACTGTAAAAATCGTCAAAGCAGCTTGCGTCTTACATAATTTTCTCCGAATAAAATCATCGGCAGATGAAGATATAATACCCCAGCCTTTGGATGCTACCTAACAACAAACACCGGCATTTACCAGTTTAAGTATTAATGGAAGAAGACCAGCAAATAAAATTCATCAAATTCGTCAGAATTTTGTTGATTATTTAATACCCATATTGAGTAAAATTAAATAAACTATTCATAAAATAATATTCAAAAAAAACTGTTTACTTACCACTTTCCTTCAGCTAAAAACCAATTTCATCCCACACTTTATCTTTTTTCTTTACATTTTTGTAATCTTTATTATCCAAATCATACAAAATGGGATAATTTTTCACAGCACAAATTAATTTTTCTACATCCACCATTGTGCGACAGAGCGGTAGAATAAAACATGCGGTGAGAGTCACGATCTATCGCAACCAAACGCGTCAATCGCTGATATGTATCGCTCTCGGTGTGCAAGACCAAACTTAAATAGACGTGTTGCGATAGATCGCAATCGCAAACGCTATCGCAATCGCGGCGGTGTGTGGAATCCTTAAACGCGCCAATTTCCTTTGTGATTGTCCTGCTTTAACAGGTGGCAAGTATTTGTGGGCGCATTGGCGCAGAAGTAAGTGTGGTGAGCTACTAATCTTAAGTTCTCAAGTTCAAATCCCACCGGGGCTAAGTAACAACTAAAAGTTACATCCAAGAGTATCATTTGTCATGAGAAGCTTCTCCAAATTTGCCGTTCGGATTCTGCTCAAAAATTGTAGGTCCCTTCCACTTCGCAGAAGAAAGTGGTTGGAGAAGCTTGGTTTTAGGCCGTATATGGGCCGTTAATGCCTAATATTTATTGGTGAGTGATGAACATAAAGCTCCTCATCATTGAAGCGCTTTCTCGTTTTCCTCAGAAAAAGAAAGGAAATTTCAGTAAAAGTGTTGTGTCTTTCTGGCAGTACGATGGACAAGTATTGATTGTGAGTACCTAATCCAGTAGAGAAAATATAGCACCCGACAAAAAAAAAAATGCATAAAAGTCCACCTGGGACTGTCAATCAATCAAACAGTTTTAGAACAACTCCAACAGAATATGATACCCTTTAAAAAATATGGAGCTTTTCATGCAATGGGGAATGAGTTCGAATAAACGCATTAAGTATATTCCAAGGATATAAAACAAATGCAAAGAAAGGCAAGTTCGCTGAATATATTACGTAACAACGCAACAAATATATCCTTTAATAATCCATCGCATAAAATGTATGGAAATTTAGTTAATGTAAATGCAAAAAAAAAAACTTACATCTTCATCCTCCTTGGCAATGGTGGTCATCGAGTTCCTGTAAATATTTGGGCATGATGACGCTCTTAGCCGATATCGATGTGTGTTCAGGAGCGCACCACGATAGTGTATCGAATTACGATGAATACGCATGTCCTTCAGGAAATTGGAATTCCTTATTGACACATTACGCCGCAAGTTTGAACGATTATTAAATTTCTTTGACTTGGACAATCGTCTTATACCACTAATCGCATTATGAAAATTTGCCTCTTCGTTCTCTGGAATCGGTATCACTGTTCCGTTGAATTTGTTAACATTCGCCTCAATTAACGCTGAGGATTCGTCCTTCGTGGATATGTAGTAGCAGTGCAAGTCATCGTTAAGAAAATCGACCGAATTATGCCGATGACGGTTATTTCGAATGCTCGCCATAGATTCCTTATTGGAGCATTCGAGCATGTTCTCATTTAAGGAGTATCGACTGCTTACGAAACGATCATGATCTTTGCCATGCTTTTGGGTTAAGTAGCCCTCGTCTGTCGTGGATCCCATTGAACGGTCATCATCGTGTACAGGTAGGGAGTAATCTGACTGTTTCTCGGAAGGTGATAGCGTTTCCATGCTGGCTATGAAGTGTTTCTTGTCCTGGCCACCGACGGAACCAGCCCTATCGGTGGGATTACCGGTCGACGACATTGAAAGGAGATTTTCCCTTGATGGAGCTTCAACGCCGGTCTTCTGACGAAGCGAGCGGCGACTGAGGCTCTTCGCCTCGTAGATACAATCGATTTCCTGAGATCCCAAGTACGTGGGCAGGAAGAGCTCACTACGGTACTTCTTGAGGCTGTTCGCCATTGGATCACCGATTTGTTGATTCGCCTCGGTGTTATAGTTGGTGACAAGAGTATCAAGGACTGCTTCTTTGGGAATTCCAGTCTCCAGAAGTTTTTTAATCTCTTCCAAGCAAACGCTGGAATTTGAAAATGTTGTCACGCTCTGTGAACGGCTTTCTAAGCGATTTTCTTCGATCAGCCAATCGGGATCGCGCATGAGCGCACCAAAGACACATGTATTAAGCATAGTTCCGGCTAGGATTAGTGTCGCCCCACGCCATCCATAATAATCAATTAGCCACTGGGTAAACGGAGCGTATAAAAACGTTCCAACACCTGTGCCAGACGCTCCGATTCCAGTGGCAAATGTCCGCTTCTTGTCGAACCAAAACGCGATCGAAACGACCGCCGTCACATAACCAATACCCAATCCCAGGCCTGAGATTATTCCAAATGTTAAATACAGCATCTCGATCGAGTTACACAGCGAGGCCAGGGCAAATCCAAACGACGATAGAAGTCCGCCGATTATGGTCATTTTACGGCAACCGTACTTGTCTACCAAATTCGACATAACGGGTCCAACTAGCAGCGGAACGGCCAAAAACAACGAACCAATCCACGCCGTCTTTGACTTACTCTCTTGGAAGTAGCTCAACAACTCCGTGTAAATAAGTCCAAAGGAGAAGGATATTCCGTCAGCAATCAGTGATATGCAAAGTGATGCAAAGACAACAACCCATCCAAATCCACCATCGGGTATTTCCGGTTTCTTCTTATCTGATGAAGTAGACTCAATGGAATCGCCCGAATCATTCGATATCAATCGTATTCGTTGTTTTCTTATGTACGACTTATCGCCATCGATGGTTATCACACTGTTTGTATGCTCTTCGATATGACCGAAAGTCACCTCGGGAAAGAGTTCGTGTTTGATGTGTTTAACCTTTTCTGGATGAACACCACCATTTTGATTGGTGGTGGATTTTATTTCACCTACGACAACCATTTTGGTAAAAGTTTCTTTTTTTTGTTCTTAAAGTATTAACGTGAAAAAGTTGATAAATATAGACTTGACGGATGTGTGGTGGGTATAATCGTACGTGTGGTGAATATCTTGTAAATTTAGTAGAAGTGAACACAGTTATTCAGCAAATATTGTTCCGAAAAAGGTAAAATTTGGTATCAAGACAAATTGGAAAGTACTTTAATGTGCTGGAGTTTTTCTCAACTCGACGAATGATGAAAAGTTAGCTAGATGTCCTGGATTCTTAATTGAATGCGAATATAACGTTGATGTTTCAATGCCTGTGTTGAAAATTACTTCTCGAACAAAAACGGTAATGGGAGGGATTTCTTTAAATTGTAAGTAGAAATGTAAGTACGCTTGATTATTAAATATCACGGTTCGAAATTTCACAATAGTCTAAGTACTTTGACCAGTTGATACAAATACGATGTTCACTGTATTATTGTCAATTCTAGAAACTAAACGAAATTTATTTGATATCTCCTCTTGTCCAGTGTATTTGTCAGAAATATCATGTAGAATCGAAGTTGATAAATGCGATGATACTGCGTTTTTCGTGATATCAAGTGTTGATAAGTGGGTCGAGTTCAGAAAATTGTTTAACTTTATATTCCTTGTCAAGTTTGCCTTTGAATATTAAATGTTTTATTAATCAATACAAATTCAAAGAATTATATCCGCTAGCAACAAATAGTAGTTGATTTAGCAAATTCTGACTAACAATTGAACTGCTCAAAAGAGCACGCAATCGGAAAAGGTGTTCAAACTTGATCTATTGAATTATTCCCTTGCACTCGTTCTGATGGTTTTTCCAAAATAAATCTTCAAAATCTTCACAAAACTCCGGACAACAGTCAGGATTATTTGATAAATTCCGTTTCTTCCGATAAATTTGCTGGCGAAAAATTTCTATCACTTTCAAACAGTGTCGTTTGGAGTTATTGGCAATTAAACTGCGCGAAAATTGCACGGTTCTTACTGAATCCCACCTCGACACCATCCAAACTGCTGTAATGATCGATTAATTTCCAAAAATAAAAAAAAACTTGTAACGATGAAAGTTATTTAATTAAATTTGTTAGCGTATTTGTTTTAAGAATTTATTTAACAAGACGATTATTAGGGTTGTATTCAACGATGATTACAATAATTTATTTAATTCGAAACGCACTATTACTACTAGGTTAATTGACTGCGATTTTTTGAATTATTTTAAGTATATTTTAAACTTTTAGTAAATGGTGGTATTTTATTTAGAGGTTTACTTGTTTATTGCTATTTGCTTTTTGATTATTTTTTTTTTATAAATATTTTAGATTATGTAGAAAACGTTTTCTATGTTTTTCACTTTTTTTAGTTTTGAATGATAAATTAAAACCACACCAAAACTAACCACATTTTTTTCGGAAATAATAAACAAATTAAGAAACACACTTCCTTGGCACTTGTGGTTTGGATTCAAAAAAAAAAAACGGATTTGAAATAATTTTTTATTTTGTTTTTTGATTGCGAAGACTTTCACGCATTATTTTTTTATTTGCAACTAAATCGGCGGAAAGCACTTATAAGAAAAGTTGACTCGTTCTTATGTAAACTCTACACAAGCGTCGCGATCGGTTTATTTATTTATTTTTTCTGCGACGAATCAAAACAAAATTCTATGTTTTTCTCTACAAAACACGACGAAAACTGAGCGAAAATATCGATATTCCTACTGAGACGGTGGTGTGCTGTCGTCGATTCTGTTAATTTATCTTTTGTGTGCTTCGTATGTCACCTTAAACTTGACCTCAGCGAGCAGCTGTTTTTGGACCGAAATAGTTTTTCTTTTTTCGAAACCTGAGTTTTTGAATATTATTTTGTTTCAGTTCGCGTGTGTGGAATTGAAAATTCGTTGAAACAAAAAAAGCACCGATTGAGAGAGTGTGATGGCCTCTCCCATGGATGGCGATTGGATTCTTTATATTTGGATCGTATCCAAGACTGTTATGGTGTATAGGCCTTTTCGAATACGACAGTTTCTGACACTTATTGCCGGTGTTGTAGTTTGGTATCTTTCTTGGACAATTATGAAGAATATAAAGAAGAAAATTAAAATGAAAAAGTACAGAATTATAAATCTGAGTTTTTTTAACTAATGTTTAACGTAATTGAATTTGCACTGATTTTCTTTTAATCACAAAAATAATATCTATTATTTAACTATTTTTTTTTTAATTAATTAATACTATTAATGTTAAGTAATTGCGTGCAGTTTTTCGTCGTGCAGTCACCATAAATAAATGACGAATCCTTACCATCGGGCAGTGGTTCAACATACCGCGCGGATTGACGGGGGATGGTGGATTGCGACCTACTAAAACTATGCTCACTTATTAAACTACAATTGCAACTACCGCCAATTAAATCACCATAGTTACATAGATCTTCACTTAGTTCACTAGAGTGTTTATTAAATCTTAGTCGTGGATCACGTGGCGTGTACCGCAACAACACTTTGTTCGACTTACTGGCCTGATGACAACGGTGACGGTGATGATGACGGTGATGGTGTTGATGGTGATTATTGTTCGTAAACGGTGAACAATTAATTAGTATTGAACTGAAATTCTTTTTAGTCCGAATTTCATTCATTAAGAATGGAAGTTTTTGTATCACAGTATTGAGAAATTGAGCGTCAACAGATAGATAGTTGCTGTTCTTGGAGTTGCTAAAGAAGGGTTTGTATTCTGGTATTATTGCGTTGAGGATATTTCCTGTATGGATCTGGGGAATAGATGGATAATGCTGAAGTATAATCGATGTCCGTGATTTCGGTTTGTCCGGTTGTAATGTCCTATTTGTCCAGTTGAGTGTCGCTTGCCGGAATGATGATCGTAGTACCAACATGCGGCAGGTTTTTTTTTATTTTCGGATCGTTTTATGGGTAGAAATTTTTTTATTTTTTAAAAAAATAAATCAAATTAAAGATAGAAAAATTAACCCTTTTTTACACAAAGATAATGTAATTCGCGTTTATTTTATTTTTCAGGATTTTATCCTTTCGTCGAGTTTATTTTTTTTTATTTCGAATTCTTAATTCGTGTCAAGTGAACACGCACTCCTCTCGCGGTGACATATTAAATAAATTTTAATTAATATAATTATAAAATCAATGATGAATGGCCGCTTGGCCACAGGCAAATGAATTTTGCCGATTTTATGGCTTTTTCAGTTTTATATTTTCCCGCTATGGAGGTGACAAGCACTTGCTTGCGAGAGCTTGTTTCGATTCTGAAATGAAAATTAAAATAGAGCAAGGATAAGTATTGAAATAATCTTCTGTGGAAAATCAAATTAGTGGAAATAATTCAATTAGGAGGTTTTAAGGATTCACTCGATTTATATGATGACTTTCGTAAGTCCTTTGTCAAATAATGCTGGTTTTTATTCAAGGGAAAGGACTACAAAGTAAACATTTGTATTGCTAAGAGGTATACTCTTGATGACAGTACAGTAATTAGCAATGGGGAACTGTGACGCTCTGGCAGTTACTTTTTTGAGGTGAGAAGCCACAGTAGCAAGAATTATATTTGGTTCAATAATCAATTATATCCGTAATTACCAAGGCTAATTAGAATCAGACAGATAAACAGTAGTGGTTGGTGTAGCGTTTCCAGGACAAAGATACAATGCTCCATGGCACCGATTTAACAATGTCGCATTGTTTTTGTTTTTTAGGTCTGTACTGTGCATCAACATGTTAAAAATATGAATCAGGGGTTTTAGGATCTGATTGTGATGGGTAGGTAGGTAGCTGTGGCGGTTTGATAGGTGTGGCGGTTTGATAAGATAATAAGGGCGGTCGGAAATCTCACACTTCACAGGTTGACCACTTCCCTTAATTGAGGGCAATGGATACTGAATAAACCAGATGGTTTAAAATAAATAAAAATGATAGCTATGCTTGAAAACAAAAACCCAATTAGCACTGAGTGGCGTTTTGTTACCACAAACTCACGTAAACCTGGGTATTATCGATTGGTGGGGGAGGCTAAATCCAACCTGCGGAGTTCAGAAAAGTTATCAGTTCCTTGATACTTTTCTCGGAGACTTCCTCAAGTGTATTGAAGAAAGGGCTTCCCAATGTACGTAGTCTGGTCCTAGCTAAAGCCGGACAGGTACATAAAAAGTGAATTAGGGTTTCTTTTTCAGTTGTCACTTTGCAACTGCGGCAGTGTGTATTCTATGGGATGCCCAGCTTGGCCGCATGGTCACCTATAGGGCAGTGTCCCGTGAAGATCGCTGTAAGTCTTGCGATGTCTTTTCGGGTTCTACCTAGAAGGTCGGTTGTTTTTGCCTTGTTGTAGTTTGGCCACGTTTTTCTGGATATGACGCATGCAGTCAGCCTGCTCCATCTGAGGTTGGCTTTCTTAAGGTATTCTGCGGTGATATTTGCCTTAACTGCTCCGAGCGGAATGTGGACTAGTTCCGCCAGAGAGCAGTGGAGAGCTGAGCCTTGCCTGGCCAGTTCGTCGGCATGTTCGTTTCCATAAACGTTACTGTGCCCTGGAACCCAGATCAGGGTAACCTTGAACTTATCAAGCAGGGCCAGCTCATTACGGCATTCTAGTACTAACTTAGAGGATATAGTGACCGAAGCGATCGCTTTAATGGCAGCTTGGCTGTCAATAAGTATGGCGATCCTTTGCCTCGGTGTTATATTTGAGTGAAGTTTGATCTGGCGACAGGCTTCACGGATAGTCAGTAGCTCCGCCTGGAAGACGCTTGCAGTATCCGCAAGTCTGTACGATTTTGCGATGTTTAAGGATTCCGAAAAAACTCCCGAACCCACGCCGCAGTCCATTTTTGAACCGTCGGTGTAGATTGTTTGATCGAAATCCCTTGTCACTTGTCCATTTTGCCATTCTGATCTAGTAGGGATTTGAACGACGAAATGTTTTGTAAAAGACATTCTGGGAATGATGTAGTCTGTTGAAGGCGGAACTAGTTTTCTAGGTAGAGAATCTAGAATACTACTGTGGCCGTAGGGTTTTGCAGTCCAGCATCCAGACTCTCTGAGTCTGATCGCGCTGTGTGCTGTGATGTTTGTTATATGTAGATCAAGAGGTAAAAGATGCAGTAAGACAGTGAGTCCGTCTGACGGTGTTGACCGTAGAGCTCCCGTTGTTCCTATGCATGCCGTTCTTTGTACCTTATTAAGTTTGGTTATATTGTACTTTTTCTTTACAGCCGGCCACCATACTATTGACCCATACGTGAGGATTGGTCGTACCACGGCTGTGTACATCCACAGGGTCAATTTTGGTTGCAGATGATACTCTTCTATATTCACCCCACGTTTTAGGTCTTAAAAAACCCAATTATTGAATCAATCCATTAAGGCAAGTGGCATTAGATGTAGCTCAAGCTGCGTTTTCTTTCTGACTCTCTTTTATCATGCCGGAAATAAGTTACCCGGATATGGACACGATCTGCTGGTCTAAGTGAGACGTGACGGACAGTCACAAGGATATCCATCAACCCAACCTAAGGGCCATACTTATATACACATATTCGCGGATAGCCAGGCTGCATTTCAAGCACTGTCATCAAACTCAATGGATACTATGACTGTCAAGTGCTTCATGCAATCGAGAATGTACCAACATACAAATAAATTGTTGTAACCGTGGACTATAATATGAAATGGAGCCAACACATGCATGCTCTTACAATCAAACCTCGGCAATCAGCATATGCACTATTTCACCTCAGTTACTTATGCACACCAGTAGAATCGCACCTGAGATCTGGAATTTTTGCCTGGGGAAATGCACCAAGGGTAAAGAAACTGGTGTATCGTATCAAACTACGCATGCACGATATTGTTTGGCATCAAATCGATAGCACCACGAGACTACTTGACATAGAAAAACTACATAAGCTTGAGGTAAAATCATAATTCAAAGATGACCGACACAACAAACTGTCAACACAAGAAGAAGGTACCAAGACAGATATGTTATTCCGAGATATTGTAACGAGTACGGACGACGAAAATATGATGAAACGATTCCCACAATATTTAATGAATTACCCGTGAATTTTCGCAACTTCTAAAAGCCAATTTTTTTTGAAAAAAGTTTAAACAGTTTTATCAAAATAGTGAACAGTCTTAACTAAAAAATAATTAAAAAAAAAACTAATGTTAATTATAAATGCTATACGAACTCAAAAAACAAAAAAAAAATATCCTTCCAGAAATAATTTTCTGCAGACAAGCCCATGCGGCTTTGAAGGATTTAAATTTGAATAATATAAATATCACATCAGAACCTAATCACTTGGCAAGCCTGGGATAGGTATTTTCCATTTTCATAGAGGTTGATAAATATGGAATTGTCTAAAAGAAAAAAAAGCGTTGTAATCCGTTAATTTTTATCTTCAAATTATTATTTTTATAGATATTAATTATTAGCTCATATCTACTTAAATACTAACCCAAATGATTAAATATAACTTAAAATTAACAGGATAATTTTATAGACTGTTGGTGCTTATTCGGACGCTCTAAACTTAACTAACCTTATGTGCCTTCCGGCTTCAAAGTTTTTTACGGACTAATCTTACATAATGTTTTCATCGAGTAAATTTTTAACATTTCCGACTCTACTTACGGAATTTATAAATGTATATGGGTCATTCTTTCACAAACCGTACAAATTTGAACAAAGAATAACCGACACATTTTTTTGTCAGGTGTACTTTGCGCCGACGTCAGGTACCGCGCTAGTTTATTTAATTTTTTTGCAATAGTAATAATCATTTCTCCATCGATAAAAAAAATCATTTTAGATGTAAAATTTGACGTAGAATACGATGGTTATACTTAAAATAGGCTAAGTGGTGGGTAACATTGTTAAAAATTGATTTAAACAATTAAATTGTTTATAACAATATAATTTTTTTTTATAAATTTTGTTGGAACTATTTTTATCTTAAAATTCACTCTTTTATCTTGGCAATGAAAAAAAGAAGTTTTCTTTAGCTTGAAAAGAACAGGAGTTATGAATTTTTAAAAATGTGTCTCCAAGGCAAAAATCACGAAAATCTCAAACATTTAACCCCTTCTATGTTCAAAAAAAAAAAAAAAAAACCTCAAACACGTGTCTCTTTTTTTTGATATATAACCCGTAAAAATTTCAGGCAAATCAAAAATGTGTCGGTCAGAATGGTGTTCGGTTTGTAAAAGAATGACCCATATAAATGTTTACATCGCAATTATTCATGTAAAGCTTTTCAATCGCCGAAATGGCTCGAGTCGAAAACTAGGGCGCCAAGAATGGATAACGGTTTTTTGTAGAAGGGTCAAAAACAAGCATTTTTTACTATTGGGGGGAGAGGGGGGGGGGGCTATCTTGTCCCGTTTAGGAGGTAGGGGCATTTTTAGAATTAAATTGAAAAAAAAATACTAAAAAACAAGGGCAACACTTACAATAAAGTTCTTTACCGGTTTTGAAAGCCAGAAATCTGTCCTATAATCCTAAATTTAAATTAAATTGTGCATGGCAATAGTTTTTGAAAAATTCGCATGCAAACTCAAAATTTTAATAAAATCAATGAAAAAAAAGTTTAGACCAATTTTTTTTCAAATGAATTGCTAAATTTGCTTTTTGGTCAACGTTACTATCAATTCTGAATCGAACACAAAGAACTGAATGGTTTTATGTCTTCTAGTTTTTGAGAAAATTGAAAATTACTAAAACTACTAAACTACTAAATTTTTGTTTTTTTTTTGCTTATAAATATTGAGGTATCTATGGGCGGGACATGCAACCCCCCTGTTTGGGTCCACTGTAGGATTTGGAGTAGGTGCGAGTTCGGGTGTATACAAAGTTTCTTTTGCATTTACAGAATCTGGATTTAAAGAAACTTTGAATTTGGCCTATATATCCAATGTCAACTAAATATGTGTACATATACATACGTAGCCTAAAGCTGCACATTTAAAATTTTCAGACATGAAAATGAAATGCATTATAAAAAATTCGCATTACCAAGGTACTACTGTACGACTGCGGCAAATTTATATAATTTCTTAATATGTATGTTTGTGTCCTACATACCTATATAATGCAACTGTAATGTTTACAGTATACCTACTTATATCATAAAAAAAAACAAATAAACATTAGAATTTTGTACCGTTGTTTTTTAATGCAAATGTGGTACAGGTTATTGTTTACAAAGATCATTCGTTAACTGAAAAATTGACTTGACTACTTTACTTGCAAAGATGAACCACATTAACACTAATCCTCAAAATGAAATCACTAAAAATACCAAATTTTTGAAATCCGCCCACAAACTCAAAAAAAAAACAAAATTTTGGAAAAAATCGAATTTTGAGCTAGAAAGCTGAAATTTTTTATATATGATCTATGACTCCTAAAACTGCTCAGGATACAAAATTTTCAAAATCTGCCCACTGACACGCCCACAAATAAATAAAACAATTTTATTGAAAAAACAAATATATATAATATATACTCTCTAGGGGCCCTTTATGCTCATGTGTAAATATTTTCAAAATCCACCCACTGACACGCCCACAATTAAATAAAACAATTTTATTGAAACACCCAAGTTTGAGCTAGGGAGCGTTTTTTTTCGATAAAATCCTTTAAATGTTATATAACAAAATATGTAGAGCGTTCTTAACAATTCAACCATACTTAGAATTTTGTCACGCCCACTTTTGAGGGATAGGAATAAGAATAGGGTATCCAACAGTTCGCACAAGTGGACTGTAGCCCGTCCCTATGTTTTTTTTTTCAATTCAAGTTCTTTTTTTCTAAAATTGCCCCTACCTCCTAAGCGGGTCTAAATAGACTCCCCTCCCATAGTAAAAAATGCTTGTTTTTGACCTTTCTATAGAAAACCGTTATCAACTTTTGGCGCCCTAGTTATCGTACTCTCCCCCAAAGGTTGAATAACGAATGACCTTGGTAAACAATAACCTGTACCACATTTGCATAAAAAAAACGGTACACAACGGTTACCATTTTTTGGTGCCCTAGTTATCGACTCTCCCCGCCGAAATCAAATGACCGTTCTTGAAAATATGTCTCTCACCTACGTTTTGTTTGTAAAGTAATTTTGACAGTTTAGTCGAGACATTTTTTCGCTATATTTTTTACAGAAGCCGTGTCTGTCGCATATTTCCAGACATTCCAGCAATTTTATACGAAAACGTTTCACGTCGAGAAAAAATAATTTCAGCAAAACCAGTCGAATGTGAGAAAATGATTTTTGTCTCAATTGACAGCGATTTTATTCTGATTAACTTCATTCATGCGAGGTTTCTCAAAGGGAGAATTACAAAACGTGGGCACTGTTTCGTACCCAACCGAATAACAAAATATCTTTGGACTCCCTTAAGATGTCGACGAGTTGAAAAATTATTGATTTTACACGAAAACTGCCTGCCTTGTCTCTCGACTAAGACTTTAATGGTTTGCCACTTTCTAATGTTTCCACTTACGTCGTTTCGGTACGGTCGCATGTTCGATCATAACCTTGCCTTTGCCATGCATAGATTGTATTACGAACAAAGCTAACTGAATTCTTAAGTAGGGTCAACCGAGAATCGAATCAATTCATACTTAAATTGGATATTTGTTTTGGTACAAATCGGTTAATGCGTTTCGTTTGTTGTTCTCACGTATATTTATTTGCACTCATGCTACTCCTGAAAGTTCCGCGATATGTAAAATAGTTTATAGCTAGAAAAATTAATAAAATTAAAAACTATCGAATGTCAAAATTGGAAGAGAGTTTGGTTCCAAATATCGAACCGCTCGTTGTATGCTCACAATTGCCTAATAGCATAGCCTCATATTAAGCTCTATCTGAACTCGAGACAACTATCTACACACACACTTGTCGATAACGGCGGTTGCAGCAACCAATGAGCCTTATTGCGAAGATCAATCGACAGTTGATAATTGACTATTTTCAATGTGTGCTATTGTGAACGAACGATTCTAAGGGATTTTGTCAATCGCAGTCAATTAAAAAAATGCGATTGACAAAAATACCAAATGAATCGTTCGTTCACAATAGCACACATTGAAAATAGTCAATTATCAATTGTCGATTGATCTTCGCAATAAGGCTCAATGTATTTTCAAAATTATATTCTATAAGGCACTTGTACTCACTTGCAAAAAAACAAAACTTAATTGACACGGCAGATATTTGTTTGTGCACAACAAAAATAAAATATAAAAAGATTAAATATTTATCGAAACCGTCCATCTATCTTCACTATATTTATAATCGAGCGAGTTGAATGACCGATCGCATCAATCGTAATGATCATTATTGTGACCGCACATAACTACACATTGACCGAATCACAAAGATACCGCAGTTATTGAATAACAGATTTAAATTTAGAATAAAACATAGATAGCCACACATTTCATTCCGGTTTCGTAAGTACGAGTACATATATTATAGGCACAGGTATACTTTTAAAAATGCCCTTATCACAGGATCCTTTCGTTATCTTATCGAACTGTGAGTCGGTTCGTCAGAACGCGTCCGGACCACCGAATATAAGATCCAACTCCATTCTGAAGCCTTCGTAGAAAACAACTAAATTGCCTGAGCAGCTGGCTTAGACCTTTACCGACGTCGCACTGAATGGCAAGTCGTTCGTCTTAGGCTTATCGCACTAGATCAACCCATCGAAAAGAACTTGTAATCGGGGTGTGAGAAGCTTTTCTTATTTCCCTGATTGTGCTCATTTATTATATGCAGAAAGAGCGAATACTATTATTTACCCGATCAACTGAATAGAAAAGATGTCAAGTAAATGATAATATTTAATTGCGCTTATTTTCAAGATTGAAGTCGAGAAATCCACTAACGTGGTTGTTCATCGCAAACAATTCGTATTGTGTTTTATTTTCGGGGGTTTGAATGTAGAAATAGATTTGAGATTACTGTTATCGGGTATTGAGTGGGACATACGAGTAGATTATTTTAATTAATTAACGTAGGCAGATAAATTCAATTTTTATGATGCTTTTCCCAATAAGGTCATAAAATTAGTATGTTTTTTGTTCCACCTGTTTAATAATAATAATAATAAGTTAGGGTATATTACACTGCGACCTAATGGTACATTGTGCCCCCTGCTTGTACGTCGGAGAGGTTCATGCCCTCTTTCAGAGCGCCCTCTAGATACACCTCTTTAATGAAGCGTATCGGGGTATTGCTGTGATTTATCCTTGGCAGGTCACACTCCCTAGAGCAAAGCGTACAGTTCAGTTTCCTTGATGAATGTGAGAATGAGCTGTGGGTCCATGGATTGTATGTCCTTGTCTGTTATTTGGTGCC